>CM028129.1:582695000-583967500 GCA_016271365.2 Neoceratodus forsteri | reverse complement strand
GTAAGGGATAATTCGGAAATAACCTTTGAGCAAGGTGCTTGTTTTCAAAGGTTCCACGTCAGTATTAAACAATACAATACATACATAAATTTATACATACATACTGTACATACATACATACATTATAAGAACTTCAGTTCATAAAAAAATAGAAGGGAGTACATTTTACAATGGTAAGGGAATAATTCAGGCAACACCATGTACAGTCACTAATAACTTGACATATAGCAAGTAAGGGATAATTCTACCATGTCAATGTTCAGGCAATGTATTAGTTGACTTATTGATTCAACCATGACAATGTTCAGGCAATGAATTAGTTGACTTATAGCATCACACTTCTAATAGTTGTTTAGAATAAAAAAACACTTTCCTGTTTTTCTGTTTCACAACACTCTACTTTCCTTTACTCTGCTAAGCTTCTATGTGTTTTGTGTTTCTTCCCTGTAGGATGGCCACCTGCAGGGGTTGCATGTCCTTACCACCTTATCCTATACCTACCTACCTCTTTCTTTCTTTCTTTCTTTCTTTCTTTCTTTCTTTCTTTCTTTCTTTCTTTCTTTCTTTCTTTCTTTCTTTCTCTCTTTCTCTCTTTTCTTTCCTGTCTGATTTGCTACTGCTTTTTAGTTGAGCAGAAGGACTGGAAGTGCAAGCTCCTTAGAAAGGCTAGAAGTTTGAAGCTAAAGTTGTTTCTGTAATAGAGACAAAAAGCAAAATGTGCTATGTGCCCGTTCCTGCTTGTGAGCCCAACACTAGCAGAGCCATGTAGTCACACACTCTTTTACTCTAAACACCCCCCCTCCCCAGTTTAGTGCTCACAGCAGGGCTGTACTGACTCACGTGCCGCTGTATTTTTAGGTTTAGTTTGTAGTTTGTATAGTTTGTAGAAAGGGAATTACAGGAAGCCTTGTAGTGATGGTTAAAGCTGTATGTAGAAAAAAAACTTTAAAGCTAGACGAGCACAGTTCACTGCCCAGCAATGTTTGTTCTGTGTTAAACAAATGTATATTTAAACTGTTGGGTACAAAATACTCAGCCATCTACTTCATTTTCAGACACTGTCCTCATGGAACACTTGGGTCCTGACTGCTCCTATAGGTGCCTGCCGGTCCTTCATTTCCCCTTGTTATAGGCTTATGCAAATTAGACTGCTCAGACTGCTCAAAGGAGAAGCTAGAGGTGGGGTTAAGGTGGCCCTTAAACATAACATTGCCCCGAATTATCCTCAATTTCAAAGACTGTTCTGTTCTGTGCAGCTCAGCATTCTACATTTAAAATGAATCAATGTCAGTTTAAAGATCTTCACCACTATATATGTGGTGTTTTTGTATGTTGTAAATTAAATCAGATATTATACAATGAAGATGTAATAGGCTAATGGGTGCATCAGGTGACCCCAGGGGTGGGCTATAAAAAGTACCCAACTTACCCTGCTCTCGAGAGCTTAGTCCTGATGAATATTTTGAGTTTATGCTTATGCCCCTGAATTAAGGGGTACATCCTGAAAATTCTGGTCCACTCCGATACCTCATACATTTATATTTCATTTTTGTTATTCTGCATTTTGTTATTTTTCAATAAAACCACACAAGCAACAGCGTGTTGTACCTTACTTCCTGACTCCAATTTCCTCTGCATACCCACACCCTGTGACAGACCTCTCCCTATCAGTGTTTTCAAAGAACCATCCTTTAGTGTCATCAAAGCAATCCCACTGTGAGGTGCTTCTGAGCACCCAAAAACAGTGGTCACCTGACCCAGCACTTCTGAACAGCTGGTTTCTAATCCTAAGAAATCTCTCACTTGCAGCCATCCTGCAGTTTATCCAAAGAGTTGAGCAGATACCTAAAGATGAGGCACATTAAAATATGAAGAAGTCTGGGTATGATTGAAGCCCTTCATCCCTAAAGAGAACCACATAGACCACGCCACTTCCAGTGGCTTCATACAACATGGCTGCAGTAGTGGTCACCCAGCCAGCTAGCATGCTGTCCTCTGAACTGAGGAGTATCCATTTGTTTATACTCTCTGTTGACCTGGGCTTAGTTAAGAAATTTTAACTGGGGGTACAAAGAGATGTTAAAAACCTATCTGGTTTGGTAACAGAGGCCAAAAAGCAGAATTAGTAAAATGAAGGGCATTGTGGCAGGCCTAGTTCAAGACTGACGCATCAGGAGAGTATGCGCTTGTAGTGCAGCGACCCTGTGTAGTTGTGGGGAGGACAGCCCCTACAAACACAAAATCCAAAAGCAGATGCAATCAGAGCAAACCACGTGATTGGGATCAGGCAAAAATACCCCACGTAGTTGCAGTATGGTCTGTGGAGGAGTATGCTCATGACTGGCATTGTAGCTACATTTGTATGTTCTGTATGTTCACACAGTTATCTGCACAGTGATTTACTTTCTGTTTGGCATTCAATAAAACTGTCATATTGCATCTTCATGGGGTGCCTTTACTTGCCTCCAATCATGCTGTTTGCTTTGTAGGGACAGGGTGATTGGGAAGGGGGGGGTGGCACTGTATGTGAAGGAAGGACTGAAGTGTGTAAGGGAGGAAGGGGAGGAGGGTAGTACAGAGTCATTTTGGATGCAGATCCAGGATTCCAAGAATAGGAGTCACAGAATGGGAGTGGTGTACAGGCCACCCTCTCAGATGGAGGAGTTAGACAGGGAACTAGCGGGACAGATCAGGAGGACCTGCGAGAAGGGTAGTGTGGTGATTATGTGGGACTTCAACATGCCAGGAGTAGACTGGAGTACCCCAACAACCAGGAATAGAAGGGAACAGGTACTGCTGGATGCCTTCCAGGACAGCATCCTGCTGCAAATGGTCAGTGAACCAACCAGGTTAGGGAATACCCTTGACCCTGTGCTGGCAAATGGGGAGTTTGAGAGAGAACTTACGGTGGAAGAACCACTGTCAGGGAGTGACCACCACTCAGTATGGCTCACATTGGATATGGGCAAGGAAGGAGTGGAATCTGGCACAAGAGTTCTGGACTTCAGAAGGGCCGACTTTGGGAGGATGGGGGAAGTGGTAAAAGGGTACCTGGCCAGAATTCAACCTAGTATGGGCACTAACCAGAGGTGGGAGCTCATAAAGCTGGGGATAGTGGAGGCAACCAAAACCTGCTGCAATGCCCAGAGCAAGAAGGCTAGGGTTAAGACACTGAGCTGGTTGAGCAAGGAGGTCATGGAAAAGGTAAGAAGAAAAAGAGCTGCCTTTAGGAGGTACAAGAAAACAGGGGTAACTGATGGAATCGAAGGAGGCGTACCGGTAGTAAGGGGAGCCAAGGCATCTCGACTCAGGCTGGCACAAGACATTAAGAAGGATGAGAAGGACTTCTTTAGGTACATCAGGGAGAAAATGAGCTGTAAGGACCACATAGTAAGGATTAGGAAGGAGGGGGGTTGGGTGGAAGCAGGGTGCAATTAGGCAGAGGTGCTAAATGATTACTTTGCTTGGTATTTACTAAGGAGAAGGAGGGGTGATACCCAAGGGGGGAGGAATAGCAGAAACAGGGGGGAGAGGGTGACAGAAGGGGAAATCACAGAGGGCAGAGTTCAGGAGGGTTTGAAGGCACTGAGGGTGGACAAGGCGCCAGGACCAGATGGCATCCATCCCAGAGTACTGAAGGAGCAGGCAGAGGTCCTTGCGGGACCTTTGGCAGACCTATTTAATGCCTCACTATGCTCAGGGTGTGTACCTCAGGATTGGAGGATGGCTCATGTGGTGCCCCTCCACAAGAGTGGCCACAAGGATGAACCGGGGAACTACAGACCAGTAAGTCTCACATCCATTGTGGGTAAGCTGATGGAGACTATCCTGAAGGAGAGGCTGGTGGCCCTCCTAGAGGTCAAAGGACTACAGGACAGCAGACAGCATGGCTTCATATGTGGCAGATCCTGCCAAACCAAACTGGTGGAGTTCTATGACTGGGTAACTAGGCAACTGGACAGGGGCCATGCAGTGGATAGAAACATAGAATCTGATGGCAGATAAGGACCGCTTGGCCCACCCAGTCTGCCCATTTCCCTACCTAATAGATAAGCTGCAGATCCTTGTTAACCAGCAGCCTACTTCTTCCTATCCCCACGCCCTAGAATTGCCTTATGACTGCCCCATGCATGCTTGAATTCCACCACTGTTTTTGACTCCACAACCTCCTCCGGAAGGCTGTTCCATGCATCCACAACCCTCTGTGAAAAAATACTTCCTTGAGTTACCTCTGGCGCCCCCATCTTCAAATTGTGCCCCTTGTTCTTGCACACCTTTTTTTGAAAGATGCTACCCTCTTGGACTTTGTTGATTCCCTGAGGTACTTGAAAGTTTCTATCATGTCCCCCCTCTCCCTCCTTTCCTCAAGGCTATACATATTAAGCTCTTTAAGTCTCTCTTCATATGTCTTCCGGTGCAGACCCTGCACCATTTTAGTTGCCCTCCTCTGGACAGCTTCCATCCTGTCTATGTCTTTGCGGAGATTGGATCTCCAGAACTGCACACAGTACTCCAGATGGGGTCTGACCAGCTGTCTGTACAGAGGCATAATAACTTCCTGTTTTCTACTGGTGATGCCTCTCCCTATGCATCCCAGTATCCTCCCAGCCCTCCTTACTGTCCTCTCACATTGCTTGCCCACCTTTAGGTCATCTGATATGACTACTCCCAGGTCCCTTTCCATTTTGTTGTTGTTAGTATCTCACCCCCATTGTGTACTCTTCCCTGGGTTTTGTTTCCCAGGTGCATTACCTGCACTTCTTAGCATTGAATCTAAGCTGCCACACATTTGACCATTCCTCTAACCTTGCCAAGTCCTTCTCATCCTTTCCACCCCACCTTGTGCATCAACTCTGTTGCAGATCTTTGTGTCATCTGCAAAGAGACATACTTTCCTTCCAGTCCCTCTGCAATGTTGCTTATAAAGACATTGAAGAGGACCAGTCTAATACTGAACCCTGCGGTACCCACTAGTAACCCCTTTCTTCAGAGTGGACTCCATTTACTATTACTCTCTGTGTCCTATTCTCCAGCCAATTTTTACCCAGGCTGTCATCTTGGGACCCACTCCCAGGCTGGCTAACTTGTATATTAATCTTTGTGTGGGACTGTGTCAAATGCCTTGCTAAAGTCTAGGTAGGTCATGTCCACAGCCCCTCCCTGATCTACTACTTTGGTCACCCAGTCAAAGAAATCTATCAGATTCGTCTGGCATGACCTTCCGCTGTGAATCCATGCTGCCTTGGGTCCTGTGCCCTCTGGCCTCTAGATACTCGACAATTCTTTCCTTCGAAGTGATTCCATCATTTTCCTATCACTGAAGTTAAACTAACAGGTCTGTAGTTTCCTGCTTCTGCCTTGCTCCCACTTTTGTGACGGGGAATCACATCTGCTCTCCTCCAGTTCTCGGGTACCAACCCATCCTCCCATGATTTGTTAAAGAGGGTAGTCAGTGGTGTCACTAGTTCTACCCTTAGTTCTTTTAGAATTCTGGGATGAATCCCATCAGGCCCCATTGCTTTGTCCACCTTCAGTTTTAAGAGTTCTTTCATAACCCTATCTTCTGTAAATGGGCTGGTATCAACTTCTGTATCCAGAGTGTTTCTACTGTTTGTTTTAGGTACCTCCCCCTCTTCATTTGTAAATACTGAGCAAAAATATTTGTTTAGTATCTCTGCCTTTTCACAGTCTCCTTCTGCCCACCCACCCTCCCTCCCTCCCCTTTATTAAGCTTCACTATCCCTCCCTTGGTCTTCCTTCGCTCCCTGATGTACCCATAAAAGGTTTTATCCCCCTACTTAACTGAGTTGGCTATCTTTTCCTTGGTTTGGGCCTTTGCTGTTCTGACTGTCTTCCCAGCTTCCTTTTGCTTTAACTGATACAGTTCTCTGTCCTGCTCCTTCTGCGATTCCTTGTACTTCCTAAATGCTTTCTTTTTCTCTTGAGCCTTCACTGCCACTTCCTTTGAGAACCATAGTGGTTTCTTACATCATTTTGTTTTGTTTATTTGCTTCACACAAAGGCTCGTTACCTCTGTGATGGCAGTTTTTATTATTCCCCATTGTTCTTCCACCCCTCCTTCCTGCCCATTTGTTAATGCATTCCTTAGGCACTCACCCATTTTGGCAAAGTCAGCCCTCCTAAAGTCCAGTACTTTTGCCTTTGTATGGCTTGACTCTATTGCTGTGTTTATTGTGAACCATACTGTTCGATGGTCGCTAGTTCCTAGATGGCTACCCACTTCTACATCTGTGATCCTCTCTCCATCTCCATTTGAGAGAACCAGGTCCAAGATTGCTCCCTCTTGAGTGGGCTCCAATACTAGTTGTCTAAGGCATGCCCCCTGCAGGGCATCTAGAATAACCCCACTCTTCGAAGTGGCTGCTGCAACTGCACTCCAGTTAACATCTGGCATATTCAGATCACCCATCAGCAATATCTCCCCTTTTTCTGCCATTCTAAGTGTACTTTCTATTATTTCCTTGTCCATTTCCTCCCCCTGAGAAGGGGGGTCTGTATACAACTCCTGTGCGGATTGTGATGCCATTGCCTGTCTCCAAATTTACCCACAGTGCTTCTTCTCCTCCCTGTTTACCCTTTTGTTCTGTTGCTTTGATTCCTTCCCTTATGTAAAGAGCTACTCCTCCTCCTCCTCCTCCTCTTTTATCCTCCCTGTCCCTCCTGTAGATAGTGTATCCTGGTATGTTTACGTCCCAGTCATGGTTTTGTGTGTACCATGTTTCTGTGACTGCCACAATATCCAGATGTTCCTCCTCCATCAAGGCCACTAATTCAGGAAGCTTGTTACCCAGACTACGGGCATTGGTACTCATTGCTCTCCATTTTTTGGTGGCTTTACCTTCTGTTGCAGCATCCCCCACTGACCTTTCTACCTCGGTCTTTTTCTCATTTAGTACCATTTTATAGGGAGGGGCTGGGATTTTCCTGCTACTTATCAGTGCCTCCCCCTTTGACTAGTTTAAAAGCTTGCCAATGAAGCATTTAAACCGATTGCTCAAAAGATTTGTTCCCTTCCTGGACAGATGCAGACCATCCTGCCAGTATAGGCTGGTGTCCCTCCAGGTGGAACCCCAGTCCCCAATGAAGCCAAACCCCTGTGCTCCACACCATTTTTTCAACCATTCATTAAACTGCATGGTTCAAGTTACCTTCGCCTCACCCATGCCATTGACAGGCAGCACCTCTGAGAAGGATACTGTGTGTGCTACTTGTCTTAGGCCCCTCCCCAACTCTACAAAGTCCTCCTGCACTGCTCTAATCTCATGATGAGCTAAGTCATTTGTCCCTAGGTGGACAATGACGTCCAGCTCAGACTCCCGTGCAGCTGTTCTCATGATCCTGAGGATGCACTTCCTGTCCCTCCAAGCCATGGCACCAGGCAGGCTCCTTACTTCAGTTTTCCCTGCTCCCCCCAGTTCTATCCCCCTAATAACTGAGTCCCCCACCAGGAGCTGCTTCCTTTCCCTGTGGTGTCCTCTGCCTCCTTCATGTGGGCCTCCCTTGTGACAGTTGTCATCAGTCTCCTCTGCGGGTACATCCATAGGGGAGCTCTGCTCGCCCAGAATGGTGTATGGATTGTGGAGTGGAACAACTGACTGGGTGTGCCTCTGTTCCACCATCCTCACCCTCCCTGAGCCCACTGTGGTCCAACTGCTGTGCTTTCTTCGCAACCTCTGAGGTAGCGGTGGTGGCTCTGGTGCTCCCTGGATGGGGGAGGTTCCCTTCCTACTGTCCAGTGTGACCTGGGGGAAGGTTCCCTTACTACTGTCCAGTGTGGCCTGAAGACGGGCAACTTCCTCCCTCAGGGCAGAGAGTTGTCTGCAAATAGGGCAGCATCTCAGCCTCCAGAAAGACTCCCGGAAGACTGCTGCCCCACAGCCATTACATTGCACTACTCCCCACATGTTTATCTACTTTTTTTGTTTGTTTGTTTGTGTGTGTGTGTGTGTGTGTGTGCATGTGTATTGGTTTGTTATATAGAAATATATATATTATACAATGTGTATGCTTATATTGTCAGTGCAGTGTGCTAGAGAGGATATGACAGTGATATGCACCTTGCGCTCTTGAAATGATGTCAGAACCCCAGGTATAAAGGAACTATTTCCAGGGGTGGGTGGGGTGAGGGTGGGTAGGGGTTGGGCCTAAACTGTGCCCTCACAGAACAATCAACTAAAAGCTCTGACCCACTGCTGCGATGAGTGCCTTCCTGTCAGCAAGATGCCCTACACAACAATTTGACAGAGAAAATACCCTGCTAATCAAACAGAGAAAAATCCAGACATCCAAGTCAGACACAGGTAAACCTCCCCAGCCCCAAAATAGCCTGGTGGTTTGTTAGCCACAAAGGAAAATCAAATATACAGTTATTTCAACCCTTCTGAAGATGCTCACAAGATAAGCAGTTTTGAAAACCCCCTTCCTGAATTAAAAACTAAAATAATTAAACACAAAGCAATACCAATGTAAAAGTAAGGAAAACTTCCCTCAGATGTAAGCAAGAGAGATTTGTTGCAGATATCTAGTCCAGTATAGTATATCCTGTATCTGGACTTCAGTAAGGCATTCGACTCAGTGCCACATGGGAGGCTGGGAAGTAAGTTAGAAGGCACAGGGGCGGGTGCAAAGCTGGTGAGATGGGTAGGGAACTGGCTAGGAGCACAACAGAGGGTGGTGGTGGGTGGGGAGCTCTCACACCCAAGGGTAGTGATGAGCGGTGTTCTACAGGGCTCGGTGTTGGGACCAGTGTTGTTTGGGATATTCATTACAGACATATCATTGGACATCAAGAGCAAGATCAGTCTGTTTGCTGATGATACCAAGATGGGAGCAGTGGTGGACGACTTAGGGGGATGGCAGGGGTTACCGGATGGTCTGGCAAAGCTTGAAACCTGGTCAGACACCTGGCAACTGGGGTTTAATGCCAAAAAGTGCAAGGTGCTGCATTTTGGGGTGAAGAGCCCAAGGAGGAGTTACCAGCTGTGGGGAGTGCAGCTAGCTCAGACAGAGGAGGGGAAGGATCTGGGGGTACTCATTACAGGGTCAATGAACAACTCTGCACAATGTAGGAAGGCAGCTGCAAAGGCCAACAAAATGCTGGGTTGCATTGCAAGGGGTATATCCTCGAGGAGGGAGGAGGTGATTCTGCCACTGTATAGGTCATTAGTTAGACCACACCTGGAGTACTGCGTGCAGTACTGGCACCTGTATCTGAAGAAGGACATTAAGTTACTGGAGGGAGTGCAGTGCAGGGTGACAAAGATGATCAAGGGGCTGGGGGACTTATCATACGAGAGGAGGCTGAGGGAGTTGAACATGTACTCGCTGGAGGAGAGGAGGGACAGGGGGACATGATTGAAACCTTTAAGTACAAGAAAGGAATAAACAAGTCAGGTACAGAGGGGCTGTTCAAAGTAAGGGAGGGGAGGGACACCAGGGTCCATGATATGAGACTGGAGGGAGGAAGGTTCAGGAGGGAGATGAGGAGACACTTTACAGAGAGGGTGGTAGCTGGGTGGAATGTGTTACTTGCAGAAGTGGTATCCAGTAGAACAGTGGACTGCTTCAAAGGGGATGGGACAGGACAAGGGGAGGGTCAATGGAGGGGAAGGGTGGAAGGGAGGGCAGCTGCAGGATAAAGGGTGCTAGCTGCACATTCCAGCGCGAACTTGATAGACCTCTAGGCCTTTATCTACTGGCAAATTTCGTATGTTCGTATGTTCGCATGAGTGCATGTGTCTTTTTGAGATTTTTCTAATTTAACATAGAGACTTGCATAGTACAGAGATATAAACCTTGCAAGATAAAGTCAATGACCCTGAGAACTGGTCCCACCAGAACAATACAGATTTGCAGGAATCCCTGAGGGCTGGGAGTTGGATGACACGATCGACTAGCTTGACGAAATACCACCCTAAATTTAGACCCTGGCATAGCTTGAAAACAGAATGAGCCATCCAGCTCTCCAGCCCAGACCAAAAACAACTGATACAGTGCAACTGGTTTTGGTGACATTTTTGTTTCCCTGAAAAAAAAAATAAAAAAGAACTGATTCTGCAGAGAGACTGTGAACAAAAAAATAAATAAATAAAAGTTAATGGATGTCATTTTATTTTGTTTCCCCAATTACTCCACAGCTGTAAGAGTGGCAAAAGAAATTTGACCTGGGTAAGCTTATATTCCAGCACTACAGAGAACAAACCATATTGAAATTTCCCACTGTGATTCATATCAAGATCAAGCTTAACAGTAGTGTACAAGCCACATTCTGCAGATGCTGGAGGAAGAATGGCATTTGTGAAGTGTTGTTGAACGACCTTGGATCATGCCGACCTGTCCACGAATACTTCTGCTGCTTCAAAATAAAACAGTTGTGATGACAGGATTACAATTTTGCCTGGTGGTTAGAGCACAGAACTGTGAACCTGGAGACCTAGGTTTGAATCCCACCATTGCCACTTCCTCACCATGTAACCCTGAGAACTTAACCTCTCTGTGCTAAACTTCTCTCTAACTTCTGTCTAACCTATCCCTGTGCTTTCTGAATCTCCTTGTACCCTACAGATGCCAGCAACAGTTCCCTCACCTCCCTTGCTTTTGGATTGTGAAGTGCTTCGGGATCCAGGTTGTATAAAAGGAGCTACTGTATATGAAACAAATGTCTTTCATTTCCTCATTTCAGCTATTATGTCCCTGCTGGGTAAATATTGCAGCATCACTGGTATGTCACATTATGGAAGCAGGGGCCTATTCTAACTGACTTATGCAATGTAGAAACACCGTCCTCATCTCACTTTACAGCTACTCTGATTAGCAATCACCCTTTCTTGAACTAAAGCAGTAGCTTGCTCTTGGTGCAGACTCTGACTGGCTCACCAGGAACCCTGGAAATTTCCAGGTGGGACCCCTCCTCTGTTGGGTACCTTGCCACCTTTTAAACTCTGAAAATATTTGCATTTATAATCTATTTTCCAATTAAATGGTGTATTTTGAGCCCTGCAAATAAATGTAAGATAGAAACACAGAGCTACTGCTATTGTGAGTGTATGAGTGTGTCACTTTGGGCCCTCTATGCCTGATTTCCAGTTTGGCCCCTGTATCTATTTTCCAGATAGGTCCCCTGGTCTGACCCTATCCAGGTGCCATGACTATCCTCAAATGGACATGCTGTTTTTTTTACTTATTCTTTGGTAACCGGGTAAGGCCCACTGGGCCATAAGACCCGTTCACAGGGGTAACACGGGAGCACTGGGGGGTTAAGTGACTTGCTTAGAGTCAAATGGGAGATGCATATGTCACCCTTAGAAGCCCCAAAATTAAACTGGCCCAGTGGTGAAGAGGGCTTAGGCGCCATAGGCCCTTACCTTCCAGGCCGGTGACCCAGGTTGGGGAACAGACATGGTTGCTCGGGGGTCGACCAGGAGAGGGAGGACTGAGCATCCATAGAACTGCTCTCCTCCCTAAGGGAGGATGGATTTCATGACTTGCTGATCAACTGCCACCTGGAGGAAACCAGGTGGCAGTGCGTGTGAGTCATCGATGGGGGGCCAACATTCAGAGCACCAGGGCATCTCCATGGAGGTGAAGCTTGCACAACACGCTCATTGCACATCCTGTGGCGCCCAAGGGAGAAAACTAGGAGGAAAAATGGAGGACGGGCTCCATGAAACCCTGCCCATCACGTCGTTGGCCCACCCAGTCCCTCTGGGTTCAGGACAATCTGGACATGTGTTCAGGGTGGGAGAGGATGAGGATCCCTTGCTGACCCCACCACAGGGGACAATCTGCAGGGATTAATGGTCCCAGGCACCGGAGGAGATTCGGGATGCTTGCGGCTGACTGGGATGAGGCTGATGCAGCCACCCAAACCTGCCAAAGGAGGATAAACACCTATATAGCAAAAAAGAAGCCTCAAAACTTAAATAGGTGTAGCTGGCCAGGAATATTCCAGTATTTAAAATTCCAGTTGCTTGGACATCAGCATTCTGTGCCATATGCATATAAACAGCTCTTGTGTGGCTGGCCCATCAGTGCAGCAGTAGCGTTACTGCTTGCGACACCAGTGACCCGGGGTTTGGTAGTGAGCCCGGATCATCAGAGGGCCGGCCGGGGGGAGAAGGATTGAGCACCCGATGACCCACTCTCTCTCCGGGAGGGGTGGGCTGTTTCTCCTCACTGCTATACAGCCACCACCTGGGTGACCACGGGTGGTGCTGGTGCAGCCAAGGGAACAGAGATTGAGGGAAGGGCAGGCATTGACTGAGAACCAGAGTGGAGGTGCATCTCTGTGCGTCTCTGTCTCATTGGTCCTCCCTGTGTGGTGATGTTTGCAGGGGGGCAGTGGTACCAGAAAAAGAAGGAAAAGCCCCACGTCTGCACCAGGAGATGGGCCTTGTGCTAGTAACCGGGGACCAAGAGATGCAGGCTCCAGGTGTCCACTCCCCCCGAGTCTGAGGAGGGTATGGGAGAGGCCTCCTCCGCCCTGACCGGGAGTCATCCAGAATGACAGAAACTGCTTGGGGGTGGGGCACTCAGGGGAGCTCAGTGTGTCCCTCTGGTTTCCCAGTGTAGCTGAGTGGCGCATTGAAGACTCAGAGGAAAAGGGGTAGATGTGGGAAGTAGGAGGGGAAAAACAGAAAGTGAAAAAAAGAACATCTCATGTGATAAACTAGAGTGTGATAAGGAGAGTAAATTAAAGAAGGTAAACTCACAGCTCTATGACCTGTGAGGGTCAGAGTGCAGCACTTCTTTCCCACATCACACAGCCAGGTGCAGTGCTTCTGGATGTGCAGCAAATTTATTCCAGATTAGCAGCAACAAACAAAGTAGCCTTTCACCAGGACAACCTCATGATCTGCCATTCGTAATGTTTTGATGTCACAGTGTCTTCCACAGGTGACTGATTATTATTAATTATTTTTATTTATTTGTAATTTTTGACCAGGAAACGCACACTGTTATGTGAAAGCTCATTTCTAGGTATGTCCTGAGAGTGTGTTTCATGGACCTTTTTTTAATAACTGATATGGGGAGCGCTGGCCATGACACTGGGGAAACTCAATGTCTTCGATAAGTGCCATAGGATCTTTAACGTCCACTTGACATTGAGGACATCAGGCTCAGTGCTTCTTTTATTGTTTGATAATTTTGCACATTCCATGGTCTTTGTGTGCTATGATTTGACCATTTTCTTGTAACATTGTATTTATCTCAGCTGTGTACCGTTTTTATCCTTTGTTCCCCTTCCCCAGGTCAAACCTGGAAATGAGCCTTGACTCGGTGCGCCTTTCCTGGTCACCAATTTTCAAATAAATACATTTTATAGGAAAAAAACCTTAAAGTGACAGTGCATAATTTTACTTATATTACTGGTATACATTGATACTTCACTGTTGCATCATTGATTTGTGCATCCCCAAACTTTCTGTTCTCATGTACAGACTGAACCGTTATGATGAGACCAATAAATACCTGTATCACTTACATTTTATTGTGCAGAAAGCGAAGAGTGAAAATACCAAGAGCCCAAAGCCTTGCAAACAAGAAAGGGAAGCACAAGACACCTAATGAAAAACACATAATACAGTTTCCTCCACTGCATGCTGGAAGAGAAGGGGGTGGGTGATTCATTTCTTATCAGTGTTCAGACTCTGTATGCCTCCCCCAAGTGATGGTCAAGGTCAACGGCATTCAGTCTGACCATTTTTACCTCAGAAGAGGAACCAGGCAGGGGTGTCTCCTCTCACCACTCCTTTTTGCTCTCTGTATTGAACTACTGGTGGTGGCCATGTGCCAGAATCCAGATATATAGGAGATCAGAGCAGAAGGAAGGGAACACAACCTTTTGCTTTATACAGATGATTCTGTTCTTCCTTACCTCCCCAGATACATTTGTCCCAGCCCTGCTGGGGGAATTGCAGGAATATGGTGAGGTATCTGGCAACAGAATCAATTTTGACACATTGGAGGCAATTAGACTGAGTGGTGTCTTTCTGGCAGGTTTCTGTGCCGATGAGCACGAATCCTGTAGCATGCATTTGTTAGAACTCCACAAGAGAATGCCGTTTACATTACAAAAATCATGATCAATCATAATCTTTTTATAGAACTGAACTAACGCATTGTTTGTTGAACTTACTGTAACTGCTGAAGTGCAGAGGCTGAAATAATGGAGAAGTCAGTTTCCTCAAAATTTGCAGGGAGAGGAACCCCAATCCGGGGTCCAGCAAGCTCCATGTTCAGAGCTGGATCTCCCCATAGTGATATGCTCAGACCCAGGCACAAAGCAGAAAACTGCAAACAAACCAATGCTGGCTTCCATTTCTCAGGCATTGCTTTAGTTTCAAGCTGAATGTCAGTCAGCTCAGTAGACAGAGCAATTGTTCTCAGGAATCTCAGCAAGGTATGCAGCTACTGAAGCCCATGTATGGGGAACAGAGAAGACAGTGGAGCAAAATGGAAAAAACAAACAAAAAAAAAACAAAAAAAAAACACATACATACATATATACATATGCCGTATCTGACAGAGTACTACCTGTGAAGGGGGCAGTAAATGCTGCTCCCCATGAGCGAATTTCCCATTCTTCAAGGATGGAACACTTGAAGAATACATTGTTAACAAATCTTTACCTCATAGGCTTCCCCAGATAAGTTCCTCTGAATGAATTAAAGGAAGATGTGCAGAAGATACCAGTGCTCTCAGAATTTTTTGACACTTTCCCTGAACTGCAGGGTGATTTTCCTGTTTTTTTCTGTAGATTACATTATTTCCTATGGAAGTCAGAGTGCTCGGTTTTCCTGTATGACCAATGCAAGTCTATGGGAAGAATTTCCCTGTAGATGGCTCCAAATCCCTGTAAAATATGGGAATCCCTATAGGTCTGGAAGCCCTGAGGTGCTAGACTCTGTCTTTGCAATGGACCCCTCCTTATCATTGGAATCTGTCTTTCGACCCCCTACTGGTTCAAAGAATATACAAGGGGAAACTGGCGTGAATATAGATGTCCCCCCAGCCACTCAAGAATCTGGATCAAGATATGTAATCATGACATTTCACTCTTTGGCTGAGAAGAATAAACTGTTGCAACTGGCAAGACAGAGAAAGCAGTTTTTGTATGCTGCACCAATATCCTGACTTTTGTGTCATTACCCAGAGACATGGAAGAAGATTCCTACCAATCCTTTCTGGATTTAAGGTGGCTGGGGTTTCAGCCTCCTTACTTGCACCGGCTAGACTAAAAGTTACCTTTCAAGGAAAGGTTAAGGTATTTGATTATCCTGATGCAACTAGGAGGTTTATGTTCGGTTCTCAGAAGATCTGGGTTCTGATTCTGAGTTAGATGAGACAGAAGTCACAGAGTACTGCCCGGTCCAGCCAACTGCCCTCTGACCCACTACTAAATGTGTCATAAAGTGGACTCTAAAGGATTGAAGTCATTGTTGAAAAAAATTCTCTTTAAAATTTAATTTTTCTCCTTAAAGTTGTTCTTGTTCTACTAAGCTGAAATATAGCTATATGCATATACAAATAATGATATATTTTGCTGCAGTTCTGCAATAATCCTGGTACTTTCCAAAAGGCAAATAAATACTTGGAGTACAGACACAGTGAGACCTTTTTTTAATTTATTTTTGGATGTTCAAGTGAAAACCTTAATACAATACAATAGAAGATTATTGTATATCCCCTTAAAACACAAAATCTTTTTGTGCCTTTTTTAATAACGCTAGATAGATGTATGAAATTACTGAAATATCAGAATGCTTTCTTTTTAATGGTTATTACAAATGTATTTTATATGTCTGTAGGAAAAAAAATAAAGTTAAAAAAAAATGGGCCCCCAATAATGTGATGTGGTACCTGGGAGTTCAGGTTTCTCCCAACATCTCTACATTATATTTGTCGTGAGTTATGAAAAAAAATCGCTCCGTAAGCTCCAGGCAGACATTGCTCATTGGGACCTGTTTCCCCCGAGTCTCTGTGGCCAAATTGCTACTCAGAAAATGAATGTACTTTCCAGGCTCCTATTTTTTTTCAGGTCCTGCCTATCTGGATTCCTGAGGACTACTAGTGGCTCCCTGAGAAACGTACCATGTCTTTTGTCTGGGCTGTGAGTAGGCATAAGGTCAGCCGGTGACTTCTCTCACATCTCAGGGACAGAGGCGGCCTAGCTCTGCTGCATTTTCATCTCTACTACTTGGCTGCAATGTTGGTAGCTATGGTCGCCTGGATTAAACAGAGGGAGGACATTGGCTAGCTAGAAACTGAAATGAACGGGACCCTCTTGGCACCTCTGTTTGCTATCTCCCATCCTAGCATGTCTCAGCAGATTTGGGCTGAGATCAGGAATCCTTGGATGAGGCATACACTGCAGATGCTGTTAAAAAACAAGCTCCCCGCTGAAACACAGAAACATAGAATTTGACGGCAGACGAGGACTGCTAGGCCCACCTAGTCTGCCCATTTTCCCTACCTACTATAACACCACAGACCCTCCCTGATCTCCGGCTTTGCCCCCCTTTCCTAACCACTAAGGTTCCCATAAGCCTATCCCATGCATTCTTGAATCATGTTATCATTTTTGCCCCCACCAGAGTTAGCAAACAAATCTAAACTACTTGTACTAGGAGATTTTAATCTGCCTGGAATTAACTGGAATGATTTAACTGCTATAACCCAGTCTGAATCCATGTTTTTGGATTCTTTCCTCTCTTTGGGACTTGCACAAAAGGTGTGTGAACCGACAAGGGATAAGAACATTCTGGATATTATACTTACCAACATCCCCTTAGATATCTCTAACCTGGAAATTAATAGTCCTTTAGGTAACAGTGATCATAACACTGTTATCTTTGATATCAACAGGCATAGATCCAACATAAGTCATACTACTTACAGATATGATTATGGGAAAGGGGATTATATATCCCACTAAAAAAAAATTAAAAATAAATAGCAACACTAAAGGGAAAATTCTGTCATGGTTAACCTCAGCAGTTAGGAAACAAATCAAAAGGAAAGCAAGGGCCTTCAAGAAATTAAAAAAAGTTCAGAACCGAAGATAAGACAACTTCTTATAAGGCTGAATTAAAAGAAAACAAAATATTTCATTAAAAAGGAAAGGAGGAAAATCGAATTTAAGCTGGCAGTCTCAAAAGGTGATGCTAAAGCCTTTTATGCTTATGTGAATGCTAACAAAAAAAGAGACACTACCGTAACTAATTTAATAAATAATGGGGTCGAATTGACCAACAAGGTAGAAGTAGCAAACACACTAAATTACTATTCTGGGTCAGTGTTTTTGATAAAAGATGCAACTAATTTCCAGTTACGACTACTGTGAGTAGTTACATCGATATAACAACTGAAGAAGTCAAAAATGCAATCCAGAATCTAAAAAAACAACAGTGCCCCAGGGCCAGATAATCTGAATACCCACGTTATAAAGAATGCTACTGAACAGTTATTATATCCCTTATGAATACTACTGAACAGTTATTATAACCCTTATGTATCATTTTCAATAAATCATATATGGAAGGAGCTGTACCAGAGGACTGGCATACAGCCATGGTTGTTCCAGTTCATAAAAAGGGAAATAAAAAATGTGCAGCAAATTATCGCCCCATTAGTCTCACATTCATAGTCAGTAAAATTATAAAAAAAATATTAAAGCTCAGGTTAGAAAAAGAAATAGATACTAAGGGAATTACAGATTACAAACAGCATGGCTTTGTTAGGGGTCGCTCTTGCATAACAAACTTGGTTGCATTCTATGAGAACGTCAGCAGCAGCCTGGATAAAAACATACCAATGGACATTATTTCTTTTGACTTGAAGAAAGCCTTTGATTTGGTCTCTCACTAATAGAAAAATAATAAAACTTGGATTTAGTGGTTATACAATCAAATGGGTGGAAACATGGTTAGAAAATAGATCGCAGTGTGTAAAGATAGGGGATACACTATCTAATATTATAGAAGTCACTAATGGGGTGCCACAGGGCTCTGTCCTGGGGCCTTCTTTGTTTGGGATTTACATAAGCGACATACAATATGAACATATGAACATATGAATGTGACAGCAGAAACAGACCTCCTGGTCTATCAATTTCTGCTTGAGTGTACAGCTAGCTCCCCTAAGTTGCAGCTGCCCAACTCCCTCCCCTTTTGTCCACTCTCGGCTGTTCTCAGCCTCACCCACCTGTACTGTCCCCGTTCTCTGTCCCATGCCCTTTTAAAGCTACCCACAGTTTTGCATGATATCACCCTCTCTGGTAGGGTGTTCCACTTCGTCACCACTCTCTCTGTGAAGTAATGCCTCCTCATCTCCCTCCTAAATCTTTCCCCCTCTATTCTTAGCCCATGCCCTCTAGTGTCCCTACCTTTCATTTAAAACCCCAGTTGGCTCCATCCTTGTTGATTCCCCTCAGGTACTTAAAAGTTCAGATCATGTTCCCCCATCCCTCCTCCCCTCCAGGGTGTACATATTCAGTTCCCCCAGCCTGTTCTTGTAGTCTCTCCCCTCCATTCCCTGTATCATCCTTGTTGCTCTCCGCTGCACTCCCTCCAGTAACTTGATAACCTGCTTCAGGTATGGCCTCTAGAACTGCACATAGTACTCCAAGTGCAGCCTGACCAGTGACCTGTAGCGGGGCAAGATCACCTCCCTCCACCTGGTTGAGAACCCTGTCGCTATACACCCCAGCATCTTGTTTGCCTTCGCTGCCACTTTCCTGCATTGGGCAGAATTGTTCATGCTCCCTGTTACCATCACCCCTAGGTCCTTCTCCTCCTGAGTGATCCCCAGTTTCACCCCCCCAACCAGTATTCTCTCCTTGGGTTCTTTGCCCCAAAGTGCATAACCTTACACTTCTTCACATTGAACCCCAGCTGCCACCTCTCTGACCACTCTTCCAGTTTGGTTAGGTCCCCCTGTAGTTGCTTCCATCCCTCCTCCTCCTCATCCACTACTGCACCCATTTTGGTGTTGTCTGCGAACAGACTTACTCTGCTCACCACTCCATGTGCGATATCAGGGATGAAGAACCCAAACAGCACCAGGCCCAGCACCGAGCCCTGCGACACCTGGCTTGTCTCTGGTCTAGGTGTTGAGATGTCCCCCCCCCACCACCCATTGTAGCCTCCTACACAGCTTATGAATCAACTTAGTAAATTCTCAGTTGTTAGAAAACTCTGCTCTGAGGTAGACACTGATGAAAAAATACAACTTTTTAAGCAAGACCTGTCTCATATAGAAACTTGGGCTACAACTAATAAAATGACATTTAATATAGCTAAATGCTCAGTAATCCATCTTGGTTCAAAAAATATACTTACCCAACATTCATTAAATGGTAGCTTCTTAAAACCAGTATCTTCCGAAAAGGACCTAGGTATTATAAATATCTCATTCACTACAGTTGGTCATTGTAGGAAAGTAGCCCAAATAGGTAATCGTATTCTTATAGCTATCAAGAGGTCTTTTATTTCTAGAAATGAAAATTGTATCATACCTCTTTACAAATCATTCATCAGACCCCATACAGATTATGCAGTATCATTTTGGGTCCCCCTCCATCTGGGTAAAGATAAAAAAGTTATTGACAGCATTCAGAGTAGAACAACCAAACTTATACCTAGGGTTAGTAAAATGCCATACCTAGAAAGAATGAAAACTCTAGGACTATATGATCTACCACTACATAAGGACCATGGTGATTTACTATTACTGCATAAAATATCCTTAATAATAAAGAGCTCATGATGGAATGTAATATCATTCCTGCAATTAAGCCATCTAACCTCAGGTGTCACAATCGGCAGTTGCACCCTCCTAAGGCTAAAACAAACAAATGTAAATATTATCATACCATTTATGCTGTCACTATATGGATTTCCCTTTTACAACATATTGTGAGTATAGATAAGTTTAATAGGTTCAAGTATGAACTTGATAGGTACTAACTTGGAAATATAAGCTAATCTGCCCCATGCTGTGTGGGGAAAGAGGTCTTGATGGGCCTAGTTGCCTACTTCCACTTTATCAAACTGAGTAATATGGAGTAATACCGCGTAATATTGCCTTCTGTCTGACTATGGGTGGCTGTGCAGAGGAATAGTGAAAGAGAAGGGGGCCATTAGACCATGATCATCAATTGGATGGATCAGGCTTGCTGGCATCCAATCATGCTGCACACTCCTGGAGGTGGGGGTGGATTAGAACAAAGAAAAAACAGTGTGCAGTGCCGGGAGGATGAAGCTTCACTGGCGACCCACACCCACACCATGTTTGAGTTGCTGCACTTCTCTGTTTTCACCTCTGCCTCCGGTGGCCAGATGTCTGTGGGGAAGAAATGCCAAAGAAGCTGGCAGTGTACCCTGCCCCAATTTACTACCTAGTGTTAAACCTGATTTTATAATTACAGCTCAGATGCACTTTAGTTAACATAGGAAGTTTTGTAGACGAAGCTGTCATATCACCACAGTGTACAAAGATGCTGTCGTCGAGGCACAGGTCAGAAAGCATAGGAAAACTAGGAACAGTTATAAAATTTGCAAGTGGCATTTTATTATCAGTAACAGCAAAATAAAAAATCAAAATTGTTCAGTATACCCATTTACAGAAGCAGTACAAAGAAAGAAAGAAAAAAAAAGTCCTTCATCTGAGGGTTTCCTTCCAGTTTCCAAGAATTCTCTCTAGCAAAAATAGAGAGTTTGCAAACAAGCCTGAGAGGAGCTCAAACTGCATAGAAACATAGAATTTGATGGCAGATAAGGACCGCTTGGCCCACCTAGTCTGCCAATTTCCCCACCTGATGGATAAGCCGCAGATTCTAGTTAATCAACAGCTTACTTCCTCCTACCTCCCACTAGAATTGCCTTATGCCTGTCCCATGCATTCTTGAATTCTCCCACTGTTTCTGACTCCACAACCTCCTCAGGAAGGCTGTTCCATGCATCCACAACCCTCTCTGTGAAAAAATACTTTCTAACATTACCTCTGAGCCATCCTCCCCTCTATCTTCAAATTGTGTCCTCTTGTTCTTGCACATCTCTTCTTCTGAAAGATACTACCCTCTTGTACTTTGTTAATTCCCTTGAGATACTTGAAAGTTTCTATCATGTCCCCCCTCCCTCCTTTCCTCTCATGTTATCTCATGTAAACCCCCTAAATCCCAAAAAGCTTTTTGCAATCATTTCAACTGTATAACTATATACATTTTCAAATCAAGGGATCCCAGTTTCACATACAGATTCACATATATTTTTATAACTGCAGATATGCAAGGGGGAAGAAAAGACAGAAACAGCACGTGGAAACAGAGAGATAGTGAGAGGCAGAAAATTGCGAGCCCTCCAGAGTGATCAGTTCCTAGCTCTCACGAGAACATTTGATTGCGCAACCAGACAGACAAGAGAGAGAAAATGAGAGGACAGAACAGACCCTGGTCTTTAAACTCTTTCTAAATAATAAATGGGACAGGGACTTATTCAGCCCTGTCACAGATACCTGTGGCACCATGTCTATCTTACCTGTACTGTTTGTATCTACTTGTACTATATCTTTTAATAAAACTGCAAAAAACCATATAATAAAGTACATCATCACAGCATAGCATTATCAACACCACGTTATCATAAATAGAATAAGTAGCTCTTCAGTATGGTAGCTTTATTTTAGTATATTTATGCTGAGTTAGTTACTCCCTCTGCTCCCAACTCTCCTACTTCCTTTCTCTATCCTTCTTCCCCACCCTTAGGTTACATCTGTAAATGAGACTTGGCTGATGCCCTCTATTCCTTACCTAGTAAACTAACTAACCAACTAACTAACTAACTAACCAAGTGTAACCCCCCTGTTACCCAGGGTTACTAGAATCCCAGTAAGACCTTGTGGTAGGCAGGGAAGGCAGTTTGTGAAACTCCAGTTAAATGGATTTCACACTGTCTCACTCTGTTCTCAGTCTCAGCTGAGACTGAGGGTTGACATCATTTAGAACTGTCGCAGCTGCATAAGCCACACTGGAATGTTGCAGTTGGAAGTTAGAGTAGAACGTTGGGGAATTTGAAGTCAGTCTGTAGAGTTCAGTAGAATGTGTGCAGTCTGAAAGAGGTGCTCTGCTGAAGCAGGCCCTCAGAGCTCTAAGCTCTGGCAAAACTATTATTTTGGTATAGGTGTGTGTTCTCACCTGAAGAGGAACACAATAAGAGCATATTGAAGTGGTGGAGACCGCTTTCAGTGGTTCAGGGCCCAATCCCTGAGGGGATGGGGGGAAGGAATCAGCCTGCTTCCAGGGGCAAACCCCCTTGGTCTGGCTAGGGAAAAGAAGCTGCCTTGTTTAAGTTTGTGCTGAGGCACCAGAAGCTCTGGAAGAGAGTTCCTTGAGGAGGAAATGCCTGTGGGGCACCTGCAACTGAAGGGTGAGTTCGCTCTGCTAAAGGGCCATGTGTTTTCACCTGCATCAAGATGAAACTAAAGGGACTGTTACTGTGGGGTCAGGAAAAGACAGCCAAGTACGGTTTGGAAGATGTGGGGATTGGACTGCTTAACTCTGTGGGGGGTCTAGTGGACAAAGCCACTTATTAAGTATGTTCAAGTCCAGCACAAATGGGATGTAAAGACAGTAGATTGAATGTGAAATACATTTAAAAAGAATCTATACAGCAAAGTGTTTTAAAGGATGAGGAGTTACAGTCCAGAGAAATGGCCAGGAATGAATTATGGGAGCGAGAGGTGGGAGACCCCCCCATCAGTAGTAACCATATTCAGCTCTACAGATTGCTCTGGGACACCTGTTACTTTCTCTCAGGTACTTGACCAGTGCCTGGGAAAAGTACCCAGATGTGGGATTGATGAGAAGATTCTCTGATGGAGCAGAAGTACTCATAGGTGATTTAGGGAGCCACCAGTAAATGTTTCCATGCTATATGGAAAGTGTCCAAGTGGCTGGCAAGGGAGCCGAGCCAGGGAAAACCCAGAGCAGCGTACAAGTTCGGGCTGTGTGCCCAGTGTGTTTCAGAGCCTGAGGGCTAAAGTGATGAGGATGTGTTCTGGTCTCCTTAAATCTGCATTACCAGGAGTGTAGCCCCTTGGGGGTCCATCTATGCTTTGTTTATTCTGTTGGATGTGAATAAAAGCCACACTTTAGAATCCCACTTCTGGTACTGGACATTACAGTTATTGCTTCCTTTGTCCGGAGTTACTTGGGTGCCCCTGTTGCACAGTAGCCAAACCTAGCCAATGTGCAGAGTGACATATTCCTCTCTGAACCCAGCCCACCAGGTAGAGCTGCCAAGAAAGAAACGGCATACCTGGATGGGGGTTACATAACTAACTAACACTGATTCAACTTTGTAGAGTTGTCTTCTTTCTTGTTTACAAAAATTGGTATGGGGAGGGATGGGTGGGGTAGGGTGGGTGGGGTTACAGCATATTTGATAGAAGGGGTAATGAAACAAAGAAAATGGGAACATGTGTTTTCCAACTGTAAATTAAGGCACAATATATCAAATTTTACTAAAATACTGAATATTGGAAGTCCTCATTAAAGCTTCTGTAGTTGGTAGTTTGCGGAAAACTTTCATCATATACCTTTCTTTTACTAGTAGTATATTTCTGACACAAACATCAGTTTGTCTATTTCCCTTTTCCTTTTACTGTATTTCATTCTGAAACAGATATGTGGTTTTGAAGTTTTTAATGTTCCTGCTTTCTTGCCATGCTCACCATGATTAAAGCTTAACATGTCAGTGGTTACCATCACGAGCACTTGTAAGCCCCATCCAAATGCATACACACAGTATGAATCTAGTATGTGCTGTCAAAAGGAAATCTTACTGTAAGAGACTTTTAAGAAATGCTAGTAGTAGCCATATTTATTGACTTGAGATATTAATTACAAAACTAGTGATAAAAACTGTTTTAAAGTAAGCCGGCCCACTGGCGCAGCAGCAAGGCATCTGCTTGCGGAACTGACATCCTGGATTCAGTGATGGACTTGGGAGTCAGAGGGTCAGCCAGGGGGAAAAGGATTGAGCATCCGAGGGACTGCTGTCCTTCCCTGGGGGAGGGGGAAAGAGTGTCTGGCACATTGCAGACCTCTGGCAGAGGCTGGAGATACCACTGCTGTCGGTACCACAATGCAAGGAGGCGGAGACGACGCTGGCCATCATTGCATGTCCCCGCCCCAGGGAAGTCGTCAGCATACAGTAAAAATGCCGCTGCCTTTCTCATGATTATTGCCTCCTGCACCACCAATCCCTAACTGTCAGATCCTACTGAACAGTATTCTGCAGAACAGCCACCCACATGGACCCACTTGGGGGGTAAGCCCAGATAGCCCTGCTGGTCACAATGATGTGACTGGTACTCTGGATGTGTTTCCATCGGGGGGCGTATCTGTGGCCCCACCTTAGGGGGAAAGCAAGGGGGAATCAGGGTCTGGCACGGAACGAGGCAGTGCCAGGAGTGCGGGGAGGAAGACAGAGGTGGCACCACAAAAAAACAAAAACAAAAAACAACCTTTAAAATATGAGGGGATTAAAAACACACTGATTAATCTATGGCTGGAAGAAATACATTATTGCTATAAAACCATACAATAAAATATTTTGATGACTAACATGTACGGCTGCTTTAAACATAGAAACACAGGAACATAGACAAAGTGTGCCCAGTTTTACCCTAATCTGCCCCATGACCTATTGTCTAGACAGCACCCTTGCCTCCCCCTTGCTCCATGCCTTACTACTTCCCCCCTCATTAACTATTAAGTCCTTTACTCTGTCCCAGCCATGCTTGAACTCATCAATGGTTTTTGCCCCCATCATCTCTGCCAGTATGCTGTTCCATGGCTCAACCACTCTCCCCATAAAGCAAAACCTTCTCACGTCCCTTGTGAATCCCCCCAGCTTGCATTTATGTCCCTTTTTTTGAGCTCCTCCATTCCAGATAAATAGTTCCTCTCTGTTCACCTTGATTATTCCTTTCAAGAACTTGAAGTTCTCCATCATGTCTCCTCTCTCCCTTCTCGTCTCCAGTCAGTACACCTTCAGTGCCCTGAGCCAATCCTCATAGGATGTGCATTGCTGGTCCTGAATCATTTTGGTTAATCTATGTTGCACCATCACCTGCCTTTCATTCTTTCCTCAGGTGATGACTACAGAACTGGGCACAGTATTCCAGATGGGGTCTCACTAGTGATCATTACTAGTGATGATTACAGAGGTAGTATTATCTCCTTCCTTCTGCTATCAAACCCCCTTCCAATACACCCCAACATTCTGATTGCCCTGATGTAGGCCTTGTTATGTTGGCTGGTTTGTTTTAGGCCCTGTCCACATTTGCGTTCTTGTAATGTTACTGGCAGTCTGTAATGTTACAAGAATGGCAAACACGGATCACATTCACACTGTAGTACAGTAAAACTGTGCTATGAACCATGTTTAAAAATCATGCTGAAACCCTGATCGGAGCAGGGTTTTAGTACAGTTTCAGACCACCACATTTGCCGGTTGGGAACTCATGGGGGCAAGCATGGTTGTCGGAGAGCAGTGTGGACGCTTCGACAACTGTGCCTAAACATGGAAACAAAAAGGTTGTCAAAAACATTTCGGAAAAGATGCATCAGTGTGGACAGGGCCTCAGAGAGTAAGTTTTGATGACTCCCAGGTCCTGTTCCTCTAAACAGTGGCCAGCTTAACTTCTCCTGTTCAGTATTCCTTCCTGGGGTTCTTGTTCTAGTTGTGCATCATCTTGTATTTGTTGGTGTCAAATTTCAACACTGACACTGACTGCTCATGTGTAGATACACTGGTGATATATAAATACACATGCCAGCCCATCAGTGCCACCGTAGTGCTACTGCTTATGATGCTGGTGACCCAGGTTTGGAAGTGAGCCTGAGTCATTGGTAGGATGGCCAGAGGAGAAGGATCGAATGTCCCAGAGGACCCTTTCTTCCTCTGGGAGGGAGGGTTCCCAGCTTCCACGGCACTACTGACACTTGGGCGACAACATGTGGCGGGGCATGTGAAACTGGTGTTCAAGAAGGGGGGATGAGGATGGAGCCTTAATGTGCTAATGTACTTTTGCGCATGTGCATGCTGCTAGCTCCAGCCGGTCGATGTATCAGGAGGTGGGACAACAAGGAAACAACTCTGAACCTATTACTGGATGATGCTCACCTTCACCCTGTAGGCCCTACACTGCCAACTTAGCATGCACCTCCAGACTGAGCAGCACCTCCAATGGGATTTGGTCCACCCTGTCAGCTCTGCCCTGGGGGGTAAACCAAGGAAGAACAAGGAGGATCAGGTTCCACTGCCACTTCCTTGTGGACCATCTCTGTGGTAATAACGGAGCCTAAACAACAACTGCTGCAAACATTTATTTAGTTTTTGCCAAAAAAAGCAAGCAATTTTTGAACTTTTTTCATGTGTTTGTTTACATTTTATTTCTTTTTATACCTTGTATTTCTTGTTATTCCTTATTTAACAAAAACACGGGTCTCTAACTATGTTCCTTTGTATTGTTGTTTATAACTATGGATCCAGTCATCATATCCATACTGTTTATAGACCCAAAGTAGGAATTCAATGTGTCTGCTATGTCCTTACTCTTTATTAATGTCACATTGTTGTAAATTAGTGGTCCTCTATTCAGGGCATTGCCTTTCAGAGAGTTATTATACCAATACAATTCCTTTATGTTATTGGAATGGGGAATGGGGAGCCAAAGGAAGTTCAGGAAGAGTTTAGGAAATTGGGGAGGGGTCTCAAGCAAGTGGCTACTTCTGTCACCTTCTCGGAAGTACTATCTGCGAGAGGCATGGGAGAGCATAGGGGTGCATGCACCAGGAACTTTAACTCATGGTTGAAGAACTGGTGCTGTGAGGAAGGGTTTGGATTCATTGGTGACTGGGGACCCACCTGGAGGGTTGGAGGCTTGTTCAAGCCTGACGGCCTGCATCCATCCTGGAGGGAATCCAAGCACTCAATGATAAGTTTAAATGCTACATGGACAAGCATTTAAACTAGCTAAGGGGGGTGGCAGGCCAGGAAGGAGGGTACCTAATTGCCCACCCCCCACAGCTAGCAGTGGAACCAGTGAACCGGAGGAGTGGATCTCTCTACAAAGCAGTATGCAAAAGATGGAGATAATCGCCCAAGAGGTGGATAAGCAGAAAAGGGGCAAAATTCAACAGAAGGTCAGACAGCAGGGGAAAACCAGGGATAAAGGACAACCAGGGAAGGGGCAGGAGTAGAATAGCTAAACAGTCTAGGGAGGTCAAATCATAGAAAGCCAAGTGTGCTAATGCCAGGAGCCTTAGCAACAAGACGGAGGATCTGGAGGCTGTTATGGTGCAGTCGGACCTGGACATTGTGGCCATCACAGAAACCTAGTGTAATGATAACCATGACTGGGAGATGGTCATACCTGGCTACAACATATTCAGAAGATACAGGAAAGGTAGGAAGGGAGGAGGAGTGGCACTTTATGTGAAAAATGACATAAGGGCCACAGAGATACAGGAGCAACAAAATGGGGGAGAGATACTGTGGGTTAAGCTGGAAAGGAAAATGGGGCCAGCCATCCGCACAGGTGTGGTCTATAGCCCAGGAGGAAGAAACAGATAGGGGAGCTAATGCTAGCCATCCAAAGGATGGCAGACAAGGGTGAGGTAGTGCTGGTAGGAGACCTCAATATTTCAGACGTGGACTGGAGCATCGCAGCAGCAGCATCAACTAGGAGCAGATTTATCCTGGACTCCCTTCAAGATGCCTTCCTCAAGCAACTGGTCATGGAACCAACTCGGCAGAAGGCAATACTGGGCCTTGTGCTCACACACAGGGACAGTGTGATGGGGTAACAGTGGGGGAGCACCTGGGGAACAGTGACCACCAATCATTGTGGTTTGAAATCACAGAAGGAGCAGAACCAAACCACACAAAAACACGTATCCTGAATTTTAGGGGGGGCAGACTTTGGGAAAATGGGGAGATGCTTGAAAGAGGCATTAAGGGGGAATGGGGCCGGAATCAGGGGTTGAGGAGCAGTGGGCAGTATTTAAAATGGGGATTACAAGAGCAACAGAATAATGCATTAAGCAGGTTAGCAAGGGGAAAAGGAAGAGGAGGCCATTATGGTTTTCCAAGGAGGTAGTGGAGAAAGTGAAAGCCAAAAAGATTGCATTCAGACAATACATAAAGACACAGGCAGAATGGGATAGGGAGAAGTACCAGGAGAAGCAAAGGGAGGCAGGGAGGTCAGTAAGGGAAGCCAAAGCTCAGACAGAACAGCACATTGCAAAATCAGTGGGTAATAGGGAATAAAACCTTTTACAGGTACATAAGTGAAAAAAGAAAGGCAAAGGGAGGGATAGTGAGACTGAAGGGGGAGGATGGGGGCCGCGTGGAGGATAACAGTAAAGCTGACATATTGAACAGGTATTTCTGCTCGATCTTTACTGAGGAAGAGGAGGGTAATGGGTCTGAAGGGAGTACAAAGGGTGGGAATGGTGCAGAAATGGACACAAGTCCCTTTAAATGAGAAAGGGTCCTGAAGGAACTGGAAGTAATAAGAGTTGATAAAGCAATGGGGCCAGATGGGGTGCACCCCAAGGTCCTTAAAGAACTAAGAGAGGTGGTGGCTGAACCTCTGGCAATCCTGTTTAGCTGATCACTGGAAACAGGGGAGGTACCCAAAGACTGGAGGATAGCAGATGTAGTCCCCTTATACAAAAGTGGGAACAAACAGGAAGCAGGAACTACAGACCAGTCAGCCTCACCTCTTTAGTGGGGAAGATCATGGAAGCACTACTGAAGGAGAGATTGGTGGAATGTCTGGTTGTCAATGGACTACAGGACCCAAGGCAGCATGGTTTCACCGGGGGAGGGGGGTCATGTCAGACCAACCCCATTGAATTTTTCGACTGGGTGACTAGGGAGGTGGATCAGGGGAGGGCAGTGGACATGGCCTATTTGGACTTCAGCAAGACCTTTGACACTGTTCCACATAGAAGACTATTACACAGACTGGGGAATATGGGTGTGGGTTGGACAGTAGTGTGGTGGGTAGGTAACTAGCTGGGCAGCAGGACACAGAGGGTGGTGGTAAATGGCTGTCATTCCACAGAAGGAAGAGTGACCATTGGGGTACCACTGGGATCAGTGCTGGGACTGGTCCCATTCAACATCTTCAGTGGCATTGTGCAGGACCTAGAAGGCAGAATTTCCCTGTTTGCTGATGACACAAAGCTCTGTAACAGAGTAGACACACCAGAGGGTGTAGACAGAATGAGAAGGGACCTGAAGAAACTTGAAGAATGTTCAGGGGTTTGGCAGCTGAAATTCAGTGCAAAGAAGTGCAAGATAATGCATATGGGGCACAAAAACCCGGGCACAATTTATCAGTTGGGGCGTGAGGTTATAGCATGCACCAAGCAGGAAAGGGATCTTGGGGTTATCATCTCTGATGACCTCAAGGTAGGGAAACAGTGTGACAAGGCAGCAGGTAAAGCAAATAGGATGCTGGGATGCATGGGCAGGGGCATCACCAGAAGGAAAAGGGAGGTCATAATTCCACTATACAAGACACTAGTGAGGCCCCACCTGGAGTACAGTGTACAGTTCTGGAGATCTTACCTACTTAAGGACATAGACAGGGTAGAGAAGGTTTAGAGGAGGGCAACAAAGATGGTACATGGTTTGCATCACATGTCCTATGAGGACAGGTTGAAGGACTTGAATATGTACTCCCTGGAGGAGAGGAGGGAGAGAGGGGATATGATAGAGACATACAAGTATCGTACAGGGAGGAATAGGGTGCAGGAATACACTATTTTTAAGTGAAAAAGATGTTCCAGAACTTGAGGGCATGGGATGAAGTTGGAGGGAGGACGATTCAGAGGAAACATGAGGAATAATTTCTTCATAGAACGGGTGGTGGACAAGTGGAACATCCTGCCAGAGGAAGTGGTGGGGGCTGAAACAATCACAGGATTTAAGAATGCATGGGATAGACATAAAGGAATTCTAGAGGTCAGGGGTAAGGGGCTACAGACTTCTAGGAAAATATAAAGTGAACTTACAAGCTCAAATGGGCAGACTGGGTGGGCCGTAGGCCCTTATCTGCCGACACTGTCTATGGAATTTGTGGCTAGGTGTTTTTCAAATTTCCATTTACTCTTCCGTATTGCATATTTACATTTCCTAGTCATTATTTTGCATTTATTATTTGCTTGCTCACTGTTATCCTTTAATTTCACCTACAATTGTTTCTTCCTTGACAGTAACCTAATGATGTTTTTATTCATCCATTTAGGCCTTAGTCTCTACTTTTTGTATTTACTTCATACTGGTACTCGTAACTTCTCCAGATTATTTTGTTCTTAAAATTTCCCACTTTTTATTGACACCCTTATTTGTGTAGTCATTTCTCCAGTGTCAATTATCCAGGTCTTTAAACATCTTTCTAATTTGCCGGACTGTAATTATACAAAATATTTTTTGTTTATTATCTTCTCTACCCTGTAATCCAAGATTATGTCAAGCATGGCATGGTTACTAGTTCCAAGTGGGTCTTGTACAACACATTTGCTAGCCACACCCTTTATGTTGGTAAATACCAAATCCAATATTTTATTTCCTCTAGTTGGTTCTTACGCCATCTGGTTGAGGTCAAATTCATTTATAGTATCTAGTAACTTGTTCTCAATGGGCCCTATGCTCAAATGGAAAGATGACTCCGCGATGCATATATGAGGCGTGTAGGCAAACTTATGTGTGAATGCCGCACAGCGGGGGTTGCACGGACCCCCAGCAGCATTCACCAAAGTGCATGAAGGCACTTATGTGCCTGCTGCCCAAGCCACCCAAGAACACCACACTGGGGGCATGTCAGGGTGTGCCTGCACTACACAGCATTCACAAAGCCACAGTGCCAGGCTCAGAGGCGCAGTGCGCCTGCCAAGACTAGGCATAACCCGGTACATGCCCCCATGTTCTCCAGCTGCCGGGTGTGGCAGCACCACGAATTGGACCTCCATGCTGCCCCAGCCCACTATGCTGCAGGGAGGGCTGGGGCAGGGGCTCGGGAGACTGCCTGATGGTGTGTCTCCTGTGCTGCTATACATGGCTGCCCCCTCTCTCCCTGCGCCCTTTGCAAGGGCACAATGGATCAACTCAGGGACCTGGTATGGGCAACCGATTGGATGCCCGCCCGGGTCCGCCCTGACTGCCCGCGTGTCCATGCATGCCATGGGGGTATGGCCACAGACAGGCACCCCATGGGTGCTAGTGATAGTGCTTACCACTTAACCTGTACCTGTCCAGGGCTGTGTAGGTACATGGGAGGGGTACGTGCCTCAGGCATGTATTACCCACCCTTTCGTGCATCAGGCCCAACATTACCATTTGTGGTTATGCTATTCCAGTTAATATTGCTAAAGTTAAAATCCCATAGTATTAGAATGTTATTCCTTTTGTCACAGTATTGTTTAATTTCCTCTAATAGATCGTGTGTATACTCAGCTTTACTATCTGGTGGTTTATTCCCACAATAGTTGGCTTCCCTTTACTCATAATCCAAACCCAAATGGTCTCTAAGGGTAGCTCTTTAGTAATATTGTTATTATCCAGCTGTATGCTTTTAAGATTACTTTTGAAATAGAGTGCTACCCCTCCACCAGTCCTACAGTCCTACGTAGTCTGTTTTATAAAGAATATATCCTGTAATGACTTGTCTCAAGTCTTTGTTCCTATCCCTTAAAGGAGTCATGGTTCCATACCTTAGGCAGCATCAAAAGGGCACAAAACTGGTGCTATATGTTTTGGGAACCCCAATAGGCATAAGGGGGCTCCCACAGAGTAAATAAAAGGTATCCTGGCTCCCACAGATTTGGAGCACCATTGCCCCACCACACCCCCACCTTGGCCCCGCACCACCATCTCCTGATCATGTCTTGCAGGCTTACCTGGGTAACCTGACCTTTCCCAGTATTGGGAGGGTCCCTCTCCTCCAAGGGGGAAGTGCCGTTAGGCGTACTGCCTACCCCAAGAGGCTGCCGCTGGATCGATCTGGGCTATCTGGAGCTTCGTGGCAGTAACTGAATGGGTTTTTATTAAGTTTTATGGGGACCAGTAATTTGGCATCAGGCACATAAACAAATATGGCAACCCCCATGGGACTTCTGCAGCAAGGGGTGCCACTGGGAAATGTCAGGGGGCATGAGGATTGCCCGGGAACACTGCCGCCAATAAAGTGGCAACTGGGTAAAAACTATAAAAGACCATGAAAATCTTCCAGGAGGAGATATTCCTGATGGATTCCAGAGCAAGCAGGAACAAGAGACTGCTAGGGACTACCTACCTAGCCCAAAGGCCCGTTCATTTGCCCAATGACCATTCCGGCCCCTGAGCTCATCAATGGGCAGTGTGCCTGTGTCAAGCAGAGGAGACGGAAAAAAGCTGAACTGCTGACATGAGTTCCCTGAAACAAGACTTGAACCTGTGACAGTGAGTTTTCATCTGGCATTTAGTAGTCTGACACTAGAGATGGTGCATTTGCAGCAGAGAATAAAAAGATTTTGCAGCAGAGAGAAAAAGACTTTGCTGCCAAGAAGAGAAAGAATGAGCAAGCTATGCTCTCCCTGGAGGGAAAAAGAGTGTGAATGTGGGGTAATTGCTTCTAGTCAGAGAAGTAGTGGGTACTGAGGTGAGAGACTGAGACAAAGCCCAGTTGCCAGTGTGGTTCCAGAAGCTGCTGCCAAGCACAAAAAAGTCTAGGGGACATGTAACCTGCCCTAGTCCCCCAGACTACTGAAGAGATCACCGGAGAGGAAGATGTCAAGAGGCCTGTCAGGTGAACATTGCATACAAAGACCTCAGAAGTGAAGATTTGAAAGGCCTGACAGGTGAAGACTAACGTTCTTCAATTTTTCAGCCCACTGCTGTTTTCCAGCAAACGGCTGCAGTGGTGTACCACCAACAGCTCCTGATCCCAGTCTGGTGCTGTTTGAAATAATTTGTCTGCTGAACCACCTTGATCTCAGGACTGTAAGTACCTCTGGGCTGTGGCTCCGAGGAGTCTCCTACTTTACCTAACTAGTTAGTAAAGTGGGTTAATACCTATGTGGGACTTTGTCTAGCACCAAGATAAGCCCGGGCAAAAAAAAAGTTAAAAGACTGCATCTGTTTACAAATTATTGGGCCCGACCGAAAGTATTCTTTTCCCAGTTACAAGACTGCTCACCCTCATTGTATCCTTGCCTTTTGGAGCAAATCCAGTGAGGTACCCACTGCAACTGACTGTTTCTAACGGTCATTTGGGGGGAAAGCGAAGTGCAACCGCAGGTAGGAGGTGGGGGAGACAGTGTGGGGTATAGTTATTTTTGCCATTTATTATTGTTGTGCTGTTTTCTCTCCTGTTCACCCCTCCTTATAATAGAATGGAAAGCTGGTTTATAGTACAGTTTAAAATTGCTGGTTACTGGAAAGTGTATGCATTTACTGAGTGGGGAAAGATACTGTGGGGGCAGTTACTCTATTTGACACATGACAAGAGTACCTGCACTCCAGAGCCATGAGTTTCAAATACAACTCCAATGAAGAAAATCCACAATTATAAAGATTTTCAAAGTTGTTTGAAGTTTATTCGAGGAAAAATTCCTCACTCAGTAAAGAACAGTGTGCGTAACACCAAACTGCCCTGGCGCTTCGCCACGTAAGGGCTTCATCAGAGGGCATCCATTTGAAGTTGGACCTTCCCTTAAATAATGTTACTTATGTGACATCACAGTTTCATTTCTAAGTATCACAGATTTACCTATTGCAATGGGTGAGCAATCAAAACAATCAAAACTGTTGAAAACTAAAATACAAAAACTAAATAATTTAACAGCTGGATTACAGTGTTTTATATCTAATATACTTCCTGCCGTTAGAATACCTACAGAAGCATGTAGTTTTAAGTTTGATTACATCAAATAGTCAAAAATAAATAAAAATACATTATGGTGCATGGTGTAATGTGGTTGTGTATGGAAATCCATACACTGCAAAAAGTCATTCTATGCAGTGGTGACGTCCTCACTAACGCAGAATGACTTTTCGTTCTGCATTAGTGAGGACGTCATGATACAAGGGACTCCAGCAGACATTGTGATTCATTGCCTCTTGCTGTGTGGGAGTGGTTCGTGCGTATGCCGGCCAGCAGCAGTTGTTAATCAAGGGCGGTCGGCAGAGCTGATGTAAAATGTGGAAAGTGAGTGTTTTTTTTTATTTTGCAGTCACCATACACCATATAGCACAGTGTATGGTTACCCATATACTACTCAGCTATTCTTTCACCTCGTGGATGCAATGCCGACTTGGGGACTTCGTGAGCTTTGCTCTCGAGGTCATCAGTCGGCATCCACTCGGTGGCAGAATAGCCTTGTAGTGTATGGTTACCCATACACTATCCTATATGTTGCTCTGTGTAACACTGGAATCTTGGTAGTATGAAAGACCAAAAAAACAGTAACCAAATTTCATTTATGCTGAATCAACTTCTAACCCGATTCCATAAATACATATTCTTTCTATATTATCAATATAATATACATTACAGTGGGAGGGAGCATTTCCACATAGCAAGGCAGCTTTCCATATGTGGGTGACAGGAAATTCCATGCTGTCCATTCCAAGATACTGTAAAAAATAAGAAATAAAGATGAATCAGTATATTTACTTCAAAAGTGTTTCAATCATAAACAATTACTATCATTGGTGTTCACATGTCCTAATGAGTTACTGTATTTTCCTGGGGGATGGCAACCTAGCATTTACCCCACAAGTATCCCATATCACCACCCCAGGAGGAGGCACTGAGTCATTCTACTCCAGTATATCATTGTCCACTTGTGAACACAGGCCGGCCCTGATGGAGGAGTGACGTGTGGACCCGAGGTCCCCGGAACAGCCAAGGTGAGTCAAAGGGGGGCTGCTGCATTTACGTCTAGTACTTTGAGTAATTTAATGTTTTTTTTAAGTTTATGGTACCATTTTTCATACTAATGTCTGTTTGCTTTTTCTTTTCTATATTGATTTTAGTTGTTTGTAACCCACTGCCCCCCCAACCCCAGTGTTTAGTTTAAATTAAATGTGACTGTGTTAATTCTGTTTCCCAGTATTGATGACCCTTTTCTATTTAGATGTAGCCCATCTTGGGAAAAACAATCCTTCCTTTCAGAAAATGTGTCCCAGTTCCTGATGAATTTAGATTTTTCCACTGCTGCCCATATTCTCATCCATTGGTTTACATTCCTTATTTTTATAGCCAACTTCTTGTCTAGCTCTAGGTATTGGTAGGATCTCTAAGAATACTGCTGTTAGCTGTGCTTCTTGATAAGGTTATCTAATTCTCAGAATTCATTTTTTATCTCTTGTTTATTTGTTTTATGCATATCGTTAGATCCCACATGTACTACCAGTAGGTGGTGTGTGTGGTGTGTGATATTTGCACGGTTTAACCAGTTTCTCTAGTCTGTCTCTAACATGTTTAACATTTGCCCTGGGAGGCAACTAGCTGAGTGTGCTCTTTATTTCCTACACACTGACTACTGGAGAACTGAATGTACTTTCAAAGGGCCTCACTTTCTGCCCAACAAAACCACTGGATAACATACTGTTTTGTGGTGAACTAGAGGAGTACTTCCGTAGATTGAGACTTAAAGAATTCTTTCATGGCAGGGAAGAAATCACTGGTAGTGAAGACAGTGCAAACAGCAATAATGTAATGGATAAGAAAAAGAAATCTGATTTACCCCTCAAGTGGGCATAACAAAAACTAGACAATTATATTAATTGTTTCTGCCAACAAGTCAGTGGTCAGATCCTTACCAGGCAAAACAAACCCATTATAACCTCTCTCCACTGGAGCGGAGAGCTATAGGGACACTGAAATCAAACCACAACATTGTCATCAAAAAGCTGATAAAGGTTCTGCAGTGGTGATTTTAAACAGAGAAGACTATATTACTGAAGCTAATAGACAGCTAACAGATCTTACATACTACAGAGAACTGGAGAGTGACCCCACTACAAGATATAAAGATGAACTATGTGACTTAACTAAAACTTTTTCCTGACCATGTCTGAAAGAAACTAGCTCACCTCATTCCTGCTGAACCAAAGCCAGGGACATTCTACATGCTGCCTAAAATACATAAACCTGCAATCCAGGGAGACCCATAGTCTCTGGTAATGGTACCTTGACTGAGGGATCTCAGGGTTTGTAGAGACCATTTGAAACCGCTGGTTATGGAAAGAGACAGTTATATCCAGGACACTACGCACTTGTTGCGTGTACTTTCTGGTTATAAGGATTTACCACCTGATACCATTTTAGTGACAATGGATGTAACATCCCTCTACACTAATATTCCACACACAGATGGCATTGCAGCATGCCTTAAATACATACGTGAGAAAGGACCTGACCAAAACATCAACCCTGGAGTGGTGGGGGAACTTATGGAATTCATTTTGACACATAACAACTTCAACTTCAATGGTAAACATTATGTTCAAACTATGGGAACAGCAATGGGCACCAAAATGGCTCCACAGTATGCTAACCTCTTTATGGCTGACTTGGAGGAGGATTTTTAGGCAGTATCCCCACAAACCACTGGCTTATTTCCGTTACATTGATGATTTGTTTATCATCTGGACGGAAGGCACAGATGCACTCAAAGATTTTCATCACAAACTTAACAATCTCCACCCTACTATAAAGCTTACCTTGGAGTACTCTACCACCAAGGTTAACTTTCTGACACCACAGTCATCATTAAGGATGGAACCTTACATACATGTATTTACAGGAAGCCAACAGACAGACAGAGATACCTGCACAGGAAAAGTAACCACCCTAATCATACAAAAAATCTGTCATATACAGTCAAGCACTTCATTGTCAACGATTTGTTCAAATGAGGATGACAGAGATACACATTTGGCTATGTTGAAAAACACCTTTATGGAGCAGGGACACTCTTCCAGGGAAATTGACAGGATAACAGAACGGGCAATGCAGGTACCAAGACAACAACTACTTCAATATAAAGAAAAGACAGCTACAGAAAGAATACCCTTGGTAGTCACATATCATCCAGACCTTGAACGTCTGCGTAAGATTATTAAAGATCTCCACCCAATATTTAGTGAGGATGACACCCTTAATTGTATTTTTAAGGAACTCCCACTACTATCTTTTAAACAACCGCCAAATTTATCCAGCCTAATTATTAGGAGCAAACTTTCACCGGAACAGAATACCATGTCACACAATGGCACACGACCCTGCAATCAACGCCCTGCAAGACTTGTGGGCTAATTTCTACCTCAGACTGTGTGGTTACATCACAAAACAGACAATTCCAGGTGCATGGGAGTTATACATGCATGTCACGATATGTTGTTTATTTCATTCAGTGCAAGAGATGTCCACAAACAGGTTATGTAGGAGAGACCGCCAACAGCTCCGCACTAGGATGAACTCACACAGGCATACTATTACAGCAAGGAAGACTGAAAAACCAGTGGGGCATCACTTCTCCCAGCCTGACCACTCAGTCTCAGATATGTCAGTAATGGTCTTAAAGGAAATCTCAAAACACACAACAGAGACGCTTTTGAGATTAAACTTATTTTACATCTCAATATGGTAGCAGATGGATGAACTTGGATATTGGCTTTATGGGACACTACAGAAATTAACATCCACAGACCTTTCTTCTTCAAGCTGACATATTATAGGACTTCAGCATGTGTGAGATGTGGATGCGGGTGTAGTATATGTGTGTGGGTATGTGCTGTGAGGTATGTGATATAATAGATGTGGGATTGCTGTCACATTGAGGTAAGTCTCATTTAGCTATATGGAGGTATAATGTGTTACTTATTTTCATTTCACACACAACAAATTTCTCCTTACTTTTTATCTTTGCCTGTGTGGGGGATTGATTCCATTGCACCATATTCAGTTTACCCAGCCTGCTAGTGTACATACAGGAGTGTTATCTTATACTGTTATATATAATTTTTGTAACTCTGTACATATTGGGATGTGTGATCTCATTTGCTTGGGGGTCCTGCACATATCTTTTTACATTAGGCTAATATTGTAGTAATTTACTCAGAATTTCATTACAAGTTGTATTCCTTTGGGGAACAATTACAGTGACTGAAGTTAATATAGGTTCACTAGAGAGAGATTGAGAGTGTGTGTGTGTGTGTGTGTGTGTGTGTGTGGACAGAGAGAGAGAGAGAGAGAAAGGAGGGGGAGAGAGAAAACAACATCTCGTTTAAGCTAGTATCTCCCCACCCACATTATTGTGATGTGGGGTGGGTTAGGTTGTACTGTTTGTATGAGCAGGAGGAGATAAATTACTTTTTATCTCTTTTCAGATTCCTAGACACTTGTGGTACAGGTAGTTGCTACATTCTCAGTATATATTGACATCAGTACATATCAGGATGCATGGTCTGAATTCTTTGAGGTTCCTCTACTAGAGTTTTTTGTTTAACACTAATATTATCAATTTATATTTATATCATCATTTATATAGTCCTGAGGTTTTGTAATTTCTTGGGCCTTTTATTTAGCTTGAAAATACAGCTGGGTGACATGTCTAGCTAGGTTTTACACATCACACAGTGTGCACTGATGTTTTTAGACAACTTTACTGGTATTTTTGTCTTTAATGCATACATTGTAATTTCATAGAGCCCTATAACTATCTTAGTTTGTCTTTACTGAAAGGCAACCCCACCCAGCTTAATCACATCCTTATACTGACTGTGACACTCTATGGCTTGATTTGGGAGTTATCTGCTTCTTATGTCAATTAAATTTATGTGTAGTAGGATTCTTTATGTTTGTTGCACCAAGCACATCTTAACCCAAGGTTCATTCGGACTGAGGGCAGTATTGTACTGTTTAACTTCTCTGACATCATCTTCTGTTTTTGTTTTTTTTAATGAGTATTTTAAACCAATGGGGATATTTTTCTGTTTTTCTCTGCATTATCTAGCTGTTATAAGTATTGTATTTTCTAAACAACTGCCATGAGCTTCTGAAGAAGGACTGGTTGGTCCGAAAGCTAGAGCACTTTGTTCTTGTTGTTACATCTATGTTGGTCCATTAAAAGGTATCAAATCATTTGCTTCTGGATCTTTATTTCCTTCACATATGACCGTGTTGATAAACCTAAGAATTGAGTCCCTGATATTTGGGCCTTGTTCCACAGTTTCCTTATTTCTATTGCCTACTTCTATAGCTACTATTTTATCATGATCTTAAATACTGAATCCATTATTTGTTTCAAAACTAATCAAATGTGCCTCTGCATTTCTTCTCTTCATTTGCCTTTTATGTCCCCTTACTGTACACCATTCTAGATCTGAATCAGTTTCATCATCTGATCTCTTCATTTTACATTGGTTTTCTACTTCCTGATTCACTTGTTCCCTCTTGACTATGCTTACATAAATAAATATGAACATACGAAATTGCCAGTGGATAAAGGCCTTATTTCATTTTCATTTTTATTTGTTAACCAGGTAGAGACAACTGGGCCAAAGCCCTTCTTCAGGTCCGACCTGGACAGAAACATAAAAACACCACATGACAAAAATACAAAAAATACAATAATAAATACACAATAATCAACATCAATCATAACAGGTACAAACTGACAGTGTTAGCAAGTACTGTTTAAATCTGGACTTAAACCCTGAGTAAGAATTAACTGTTCTTAAAGAGAAAGGTAAATCATTCCACATACCAGGAGCCTGACATTCAAATGAATGTAAACCATAATTATTTTTAGCAGAATGGACTACCAACACAATTCCCTGAGTTGATCTTAAATTGACTTGCACATCACGTACTGAAACCAAATCAGTCAAAGGAGATAGACCCTTAGCATAAATGGCCTGTCAGAGCATATTACTTAAAGCATACATATATTTGAGCTTGGGTGAAAGCCAGCCCAAAGAAAAATACAGTGAGCAGTGGTGGATCATAACTAGCACATCTAAGACAAAACAGCAGATATTATTATGAGCAACACTCAGAATCTGCCTCTCCCTAGCACCCAATTTACTATACAGGGGAGAAACATAGTTCAAATGAGGCATAAGAACCCCAATAGCTAATTTTCTACGAGAATCATAGGACAAATAAGACTTAAATTTGTAAAGCTGCCCCAATTTGCAATGAATTTTTCTTTTTACCGATTTTGCTTAAGGGAGAAAAGTTAGAGCGGGATCAAGTAAAACTCCCAGGTACTTAAATTCAGAAACCTGGTCAAGTAAATTACTTTGAGCATCATGAATTGATAAAAATGTGTAACCCCTAGGTGGCGCTATCCCAAGGGCTACTACCCCAGTTTGCATGACTAGTAGCAGGTTAAGGGGCCTGGGTACTGAAATGGGTGCCTCCATCCAGAAGACAGGGTTGTTAGTAACAAGACTAACCTGGGTACAGCCCTCCGGTACACTGTAACCCCCCCCTTTCCCCTCTAGTGGCCTAGACAATATGCAAAAAACACTTTCACAGTAGCCCCTATTCAGTATACAAATCCCCACTTCATCTGCACTTACCACCAGGGCTGGTTCCTCTGGCTCGACCCTGGAGACCCCCTGTAAAACAAGGTTATGGACAGCAAATAGCAACAGTACAGTACTTTTGACACAAACTGGAACCACAGTCAGGTTAAAGGCAAAAAGAGTTAGATTTGATTTATTCAGGAGACTTGAACAAGGGAGGGGTGTAATCAGGTTGATTGGCTTAGAGGCTAAATCAATCAGGCAGTCGTGCATTCACTTCAGAGTCCCTACACAGTCACACACTCTGGGTACCCAGGTGGAAATAAGATGGGATAGCCTGAATCGTTGCCCGGGGTAGGCCGGCATCGCAGCTGGTTGGGGCCCTGTGATGGAAGAAAGGAACATGCACAACACACACTATTTGTAATCCAGAGCCAGAAGGCTCAGTCTGTGAAGGAAAAGACAACAAGGCAATTAGATGACAACACTTTAGATTTAGCTGTTGTTGCAGGGAGCTACCCTGATGTTTACTCATGATACCCAATATAGGACACAGGCAGGATGAAACTGAGACTGCAGGTTGATGAGCTGGAATGCCAGGAGAAGCAGGGCCCACACGAATCACCAAGGCATCGTTCCTGTTCAAAGTGTTGAGCAGGGGGCTGATTCCCAGGCAGGCCTCTCAATGATGGCTTTCTCTGTAGCGTGAGTAATCTGGCTGGGCCAGTATGACAAGGCCCAGGCCGAGGAACAGTTCAGATGCCAGTCCGAGATCGCTGGATGTGGCTTCCAGCAAGCAGGGCACAGTTCAACTCACAGTGGGGAACCAAATCGCGACCCACTAGCGGCACACAGCACATTAATAGTAAAGAAATCGCCACTATACCAGATGGATGGCAGTCCGGTTGCAATTACAAAGTCTCTGCGTAAAACCGGGAGGCCAGCGGTAACTGGAGGTCCTGACAGGCCGATCATGTTCAGCAAATCTTCGGTCTTCTTCAGACTTTAAGCCTGGTCACAGTTCAGTGGCTTTAATCTCTCCCACAACTTTGGATGCAGTCCGAGTTTCTAACAAGTATAAGCAAAAACGATGGCAAAGCACTCAGGAGCCAAAATAAATACACACAAAGGAGGCATGCGGGAGCAAATAAACCACAGAGCACACTACCCTAGCGCTTCGTGTCCACTCTGGGACACTTCATCAGGAGGTGGGGCCCTGATGCTCAGGACCTACCTTTTATTGATAATTAGTATTAAAGTGACAGTGCTTCAAATACATCAAATGAATACATAGAATGACAATATACATTTCCCAAGCAAATAAACAGAAGCCGCCAAGCTAAATACCATGATATGATAAATATAATAATGAAAAAAGATTTTTATACAAAAAAGTCAAAAAAATCAAAGAAAGGCAAAAACAAGGCTGAAAGGTCAAGCAGTGCTACAAAAGGCCAAAGTACCAAAAATGCATCAAAAGGAGGAATGAAAGAGGCAAAAGAAACTCTAACACCATAGTCTGTACTGACAACAAATAAACAAAACAGATATATATACATATACATACATACATACACACACACACACACACACACACACACACACAAACACACACAGAGCAGAACAAAAAAAAAATTGTTATAAATTAATCCTCTAGAATAGCCAAAAAACCCAAAAATGATCTATAGACTATTTAAATACATTTTGAGCCTACATTTAAAGCCAAAAATATTTATAAAGGCTAAAAAGGCATACACCAGAATCAAATTCATGCATTTTGCTCAAGTAGCAACAGGCCAGATTAAAGACATAATAATTTATAATTGTATTAAAGGAATAACAATAATAACACATTCAACATCAGTTCCTATAGGAATGGTGTAATATTCAAACATTCATTCACACCTAATGGTGTCAAAGTTTTAAGAGTATATATCCATTTTGATTCCTTTTGTTTGGCTTACTATTGATGTAGTTAGTTTATATACTAATATCTGTCATGATTTGGGCCTTACAGCAATAGATTGCCATCTTAATAATAATTTCAAGGCACTACATTTTCCAAAGGATTTTATTGTAGATGCTCTTGATTTAATTTTGACCTGCAACTATTTTTGTTTTGATGGTAAATTTTATTTACAGACTGGGGGGGGGACTGCCATGGGCACCACTATGGCCCCCTCCTATGCCAATTTGGTTTTGGCTTGGTGGGAGGGGACCATGGTGTTTGATCCAGGCAGGAACCCCTTCATATCATGGTGTTTAGCTCGGTGGCGTCTGTTTATTTGCTTGGGAAATGTATATTGTCATTCTATGTATTCATTTGATGTATTTGATGCACTGTCACTTTAATACCAATGATCAATAAAAGGTATATCCTGAGCATCAGGGCCCCACCTCCTGATGAAGTGTCCCAGAGTGGACACGAAGCGCTGGGGTAGTGTGCTCTGTGGTTTATTTGCTCCCGCATGCCTACTTTGTGTGTATTTATTTTGGCTCCTGAGTGCTTTGCCATCATTTGTGCTTATACTTGTCTTCTCTCTGGACTTAGCACCTACTTGTTTCATGTATGTGCAGAGCACCTGTGTTCTTGAATCTCTGTTTGAAAGCTTTAATGGCGTATTATGCTCGTTGTGATCTGAACTGAAAAATTTTTCAGCTGAGCGTTTTTGGTTTGCTGTACACACTGGCATTATCTTCTTGGTTGAGCAACCATTCAAGAGAAGTTCTTTAAGTAGAATAATATCACGGTTGGCTAAAGCAAAGTAAATTATAGCTCTATTTTTCGGCAGTGTTTTGGATACGTTAAAGAGAGTGCAGTGGATCTAAACTTAATTAAAGTGAATACATAATGCAAGCACCTTCATACATCATTGGTGAGGATGCCGAAGAGCTACAACCTGAATTCTCTTGTCTGGAAACAGCAGCAGCAGTGTCGGCTAGACGCCATACAGTCTTCAAAAGGCATAACACGGCTGGTGAGACTGCTGATATTAATTTACCTTTCAAGGATTTATTTCATAAATTTGAGAAGTTAAAAATAAAAGAAATTAAAGTGTATTATAATAAAACCTCATTAACAACTTATCAAGAAAAAATATGGTCTCCACGAGGTTTACGAATTGATAAAGAACCAGCAGGTGAATTCTATAAACCCATCTATCAGGCACGCTGGGAAACCGCCCTTAGTACATGTTCTAATACATTGGTAGACATTCTTGTTGATCAGGATGAAGAAATATATGTTGATTTAATTAAGGAAATTGATTAAATTAAAACACAGTTGCTGTCCTATCAAGATAATGCCTTATTTAAAATCTATGAGGAAAGTTTAAGTAAAAAAACTGGCTCTTTATGAGAAGGAAATTGTGGAACGTAAGCAGAATAAATTAATGAGAGACACAAAGGATTATGAGAGCAATCAAATTTTCTCTTGGCAGAGAATAAACAGGTCCCAAAGTAGGGGTAGAACCAGAAATAGAACCTGCTCTGCATCGAGAGGGAGAAGTAATTAAAAAAATAAAAACAAGAATAAAAATCAACACTCAGAGGGAAACTCTCAGGCTCTCTCTACCAATACACAAACTCAGGCTAAACAAGTAAAGTTTTTTTTATTGCAACAAAACCAGCAGGAGACTGAAGAAAAGAACCAAAGAAAAAAATGGAAGGTCAGACGTGGTAGAAGAGGAGGGAATAAACAAAGAAAGGACTCTAGTACAGAACCTCCAGAGCAGAACACCCAAGTAGTGAATTTGACCAGTACAATTTTGACAATGTCTCAAATTAAGGTTCTGAACCGAGGGTTTAGTTTTATCCCTGATCCAGTTGTTAATGAGTTTAAAATATACTGTGATCTAAAACTCTTCTTTAGAAAACTTAATTTGAAAGCCTTTATCTCAGGACCTTCAAATATGGGTGGCCTTGATTTACAAGAAACGAATGTATGTCCCACTGACTCTCCTCTGATCCAACCTGTGGCTAATTCGTCAATAACATCAGATCATAATATGAATATACCTAAAACTGAAAATATTCTTGATGGGAGGTCTGAATTTGATAATGTGGACTCTGACTCTAATTTGACTTTACTGGAAGCTTTGGCCCTTGAATTTATGAATTCTACTATTCCAGGTCGTCCTACTCCTTTCAGACCTAAATCTATATTTAACCCTATGCTTCCTACTTCCTCAGCACTCATTACCTATCAGACTCTAGTAATGCAGGAGTTTGAAAAGATATTTACAAAAAAATGGCCAAGATGTATTTCAGATCTTACACAGCAGGAAAAAAGCACGTTGGATAAACTGAGAGACATGGACAATATTGAATTTAAATCTGCAGATGGGGGGGGGGGGAATAGTCTTAATGGAAAAATCCTATTATGAGTCTGAAATTTACCATCAATTGGATGATTTAGAAAGCTATCAGAGGTTAAATGAGGATCCTGTGAATGTTCTTAAAAAAAGAATTGATTTATTTTGGACACTGCCTTAAAATTGGGTGAAATAACAGAGAAGGAGTTTCTCTATATGAGAGTAGACCATCCAGTTACACCGACCATTTATGTTCTGCCCAAGATACATAAGGACCAGACCAGCCCCCCAGGAAGACCCATTATTTCTAGTAATGGGTCTTTGAAAAATGATACATTTTTGTTGACTATTTTTTGAAACAGCTGGTAGTGGATCGGCCATCCTATATTAGGGATTCAATGGATATGTTACAGAAACTTGAGGGGCTGGTCTGGTCCTATGATTTTGTTTGGCTTACTATTGATGTAGTTAGTTTATATACTAATATCTGTCATGATTTGGGCCTTACAGCAATAGATTACCATCTTAATAATAATTTCAAGGCACTACATTTTCCAAAGGATTTTATTTTAGATGCTCTTGATTTAATTTTGACCTGCAACTATTTTTGTTTTGATGGTAAATTTTATTTACAGACTGGGGGGGAGACTGCCATGGGCACCACTATGGCCCCCTTCATGCCAATTTGTTTTTGGCTTGGAGAGAGGGGACCATGGTGTTTGACCCAGGCAGGAACCCCTTTCTCTATAATCTTTACTTATGGGGACATTTTTTGGATGATATTCTTATTATTTGGAGAGGTGATATTAATTCTGCCATGTCTTTTGTGGATTTTCTGAATGATAATTTGGGTTTGCATTTCACTTCAAATTGTGATTTGTATTCTATTTCACTTTAGATCTGAAACTTTCAGGAAAACAAATCTGGCAGCATATTACCATGGAAACTTTTAGAAAGCAAACATCAAGCAATATGTTGCATGCTAAAAGTGCTCATCCAAAACACTTAAAAAGTGCTGTCCGTTATGGACGGTTTGTTCTTTTGAGACACAATTGTTCCTCGAGTAGTGATTTTGAAAGACAGCTCTGGACTTGAAGGTACATCTTTTACAGAGGGGCTATACTGATGCCATATTGAATTTGGCCTTCAATAGGGCCAAAAATTTGGATAGGAAGGATTTGTTAACACCTAAGAGTAGAGAACTTGGAAAAAAAAAACAACCAGTAACTTTTATTACAGAAATTAATTCTATGACCCCAGAGATTACTAGGATTGTCAAGAATTTCTGGGCAATTCTAAAGGGGGATTCAACCCTTTTTAAGGAACTTGGGGAAAACTCAAGGATTGTATATAGGAAAGGAAAAAAATCTTGGGGATATTTTGACCCATAGTTTTTATTCAAAGAAATCATTACCAATTCGACCTAATTGGTTGCCACCACTCCCAGTGGGAAATTTTTGATGTGGAAAATGTAATATTTGCTGCTATTGTGTACAGGGCAAAATTTTTTAACATCCAATTTTAGATAGGAATGTGGAAATTAGGGAATTTATTTCCTGTACCACCACCTATGTGGTGTATGCTGTTCAATGCACCTGTCCTATGCTATATATTGGATGTACAAAAAGACCCCTGAAGGAACGTATGCAGGAGCATATTAGAGCTATCTTGAAAAATAGAACCAGATACACCGATTTGGGTGCATTTTGCACTTTGCCACAAAAGTGACCTTGCACACTTCTCCTTCAGGGGTTTTGAACACGACAAGCCCGTAAAAAGGGGGGGGGGGGCAGGCTTAATAGACTGTTACAAAAGGAATCAAAATGGATATATACTCTTAAAAATTTGACACCATTAGGTTTGAATGAATGTTTGGATATTACACCATTCCTATAGGAACTGATGTTGAATGTGTTATTATTGTTATTCCTTTAATAGAATTATAAATTATTACGTCTTTAATCTGGCCTATTGCTACTTGAGCAAAATACATGAATTTGATTCTTGTTTATGCCTTTTTAGCCTTTATAAATATTTTTGGCTTTAAATGTAGGCTCAAAATGTATTTAAATATATTCTATAGATCATTTTTGTTTTTTTTGGCTATTCTAGGGGATTAATTTATAAAAATATTTTTTTAATTTTTGTTTTGTTCTGCTCTGTATATGTATAAAAAATGTTTTGTGTATTTGTTGTCAGTACAGGCTATGGTGTTACAGTTTATTTTGCCTCTTTCATTCCTCCTTTTGATACATTTTTTGGTACTTTGACCTTTTGCAGCAATACTTGACCTTTCATCCTTGTTTTTGCCTTTCTTTGATTGTTTTGACTTTTTTTGTATAAAAATCTTTTTTACATTATTATATTTATCATATCATGGTGTTTAGCTTGGTGGCTTCTGTTTATTTGCTTGGGAAATGTATATTGTCATTCTATGTATTCATTTGATGTATTTGATGCACTGCCACTTTAATACTAATTATCAATAAAAGGTAGATCCTGAGCATCAGGGCCCCACCTCCTGATGAAGTGTCCCAGAGTGGACACGAAGCGCTGGGGTAGTGTGCTCTGTGGTTTATTTGCTCCTGCATGCCTACTTTGTGTGTATTTATTTTGGCTCCTGAGTACTTTGCCATCGTTTGTGCTTATACTTGTCTTCTCTCTGGACTTAGCACCCACTCGTTTCATGTATGCTCAGAGCACCTGTGTTCTCGAGTTTCTAACAAGCTCCCCTCACAAAGTACAGCAGACAGGCAGGCCAAACTCAACCCTTCCTCAGTTCTCCCGTGCAAACTACGCAGGAGCTGCTGCTCTATTCTCTCTCTCTCTCGAGCTGTTCACTGTTCCACTCCCTCACTCAGATTGTCCCTAGCTGCAAGCAGCCTGGGACTTTTCCCAAGAGCCAAAAGATTCAGTTCCCTGTTCCATCTGTATATCACACACTGGCTCCCCCTTCAGGTCCAATTGGGCGCCAAAAGTCTCGAAACTACAATTCCTACAAAGTTTTGCTCCCACAAGACCCCTGGGGACAGGCTCCATTTTAGAGTCCCCAAAGTTACTGATTGGCCCATTCTGGCAGTCCAGGACCAAGATGGTGGTGATAAACAGAACTGTCCATTCTGCAAAAAAAAGCAAGTTAGATGAACTACAATACCATTACTGTTCTAATAGATCAGTAAATAAGTACAGCTTCTGACAGAGCTCCCTCTGCGCAAATAGTGATGGCAGAACGGAGCTATTATCTGGCAGCCCGGGTGGGACTCGAGCATAGAAACACTCAGCCCCCTCCCAGATTAAATAAGCACCACATTATTGGCAGCTCCAAAGAGAGAGAGCACAGAGGCATTAAGGCACTCTCACACAAACACTTTTAAAATGCTAAGACATGGGATACCAGCCTGGAAGTGGGCATTTAGGCACACTCAAGGAAGACTTTCGGGAACCCCCATTTGTAGGGGGGGGTTACATATGCGTTATCACTTAGCTGAGCGGAGCTACCAATCATCATAATGTTAATCTTTCTAGCATTTAAGACCATCATATTAGAAGACATCCAATCACATAAACTCTGGAACTCAACTTCCAAAATTGAATTTATATGTTCAACAGATTGGTCCTGATACTACAAAATCAAATCATCCGCATATAATAAACACTTGCTCCTATTAAATAGTGAAGGAACCTGGTTAATGAACAATGAAAATAAAAAGGGACCAAGGATGAACCCCGGGGTACACCACATACAGTAGGACCCAATAGAGATGTATTGAGAATGACATTGCAGAAAATCATAATGATGGCAACTGCTGAGTCAGACAACCCCAAAACAGTGAGCTTCTGACAGAGCAGAGAATGATTAATCAGGTCAAAAACCCTGGACAGGTCCACAAACACCGCCCCTGTTAACAAACCATCATTGCAGCCTTGAAGGAAGGTGTTTGTGAACCTGACCAGGGCTGTGCCAGTCCCCCAACCATGCCGAAAACCATGTTGTTCAGCACAGAGGACCTCACCTCCCACAAAAAAATCATTAAGCCGACTTACCATCAATTTTTCCAAAATCTTGCTCAGTGGGTTTAAAATTGAAATTGGATGAAAATCCTCTGGACCAGCAGCACTGGTGTTTTTGGGAACAGGCACAACCCGAGCTTGCTTCCAAACCAAGGGAAAAACATCAGTTGAAATACATAAATTAAATACTTTGCAAAGCGGCTCAGCTATATAAGGAGCTACCGTTTTAACAAACCTAGCATCCAGCCCACCCTCGCAGTCACCAAATGCATCAGGCAAAGAACATAGTAATTTTAAGACTTCAGTGGTGGTGATCCACCGAAACAAAAATTTGGGTAAAGTATCACTTTTCATATGTCTATCAAGGATATCAGGCATAATGTCAGATTGAGTACAAAAACCATCTGTACCAGAAAACCCAGAAATCAAACCAGAAACATCAGTAAAGTGTTGATTCAGCAGATTAGCCGTCTCAAGCGGATCAGTAATTGATTGCCCAGAGAACTGAAGAGAAGTAAGAGATGCTTTTGCTTTGGGAGAAATTAGAACGTTTACAGTATCCCAAAAATTCCTTGAATCCTGTGACATGCCCTCCAATTTGGATCTAAAAAAAATCAATCTTAGCCTGCTTTACCTTTTTATTTAGCATATTCGTAGCCCCCCTATATTCCTGTAAATGCATCAAAGTAGGAAACATTTTATAGGTCAGCCAAGTTGCCTATTTTTGTTTTATAAACAACTTTAAATCATTAGTAAACCATTGATGTAATACCCCTCTAGTACGTATAACTCGGACAGGAAATAGTTTGTTTTGAATACTCAATAGTTGTTGACAAAAAAAGTCAACAGCACAATCTGGGTCAGGTATAGATTCCAAGGAGGACCAGTCCAAATTCCGCACTTCCCCAGACAAAACATCAAGTTGACAAGTTTTAAAATTCCGGAACTGAACTAGCCTAGGTGGAATCTTGCAGCTCTTAAAATTAAGAACACCAAAGGTGACCTGATGGTCCCTCAGAGTCACCAAGGACACCAACACAAGATACAATATTAGGTTTGCTAGTAACAAACCAGTCTAAGAGTGTATGGTTCATAGAATCCATTTTTTAACCTAGTAGGTCCATTAATAAGTTGTAACAGATTGTGTGAATCTAACAAACTTTCAAGGGCACTATCTGCCTTCTCCCAGTTCAAATTAATATCTCCCATCATAGCAAAATCACGCTTAACAATAGAAAGGGCAATTGTTTCAAAACATTCTTGCAAACCAGGTTTACCGCATTTAGAGGGATTACACAGGGCACCCACTACAATATGTTTGGTACCACCTAAAAGCAAATCAAGTAATATCCAATCATGTATTACTTCTAGGGATGAACTGGAAGAAAGGACAGTGACCTCCAAATGTTCTAGATAATAAACATGCCCCCCCCCCCCAGATTTAGTGCCTTTACAATCAGATCTCAACATCTTATAGCTGGGCAACAAACACATGCCATCTGATATAGAGAGTTTTAATCAGGATTCAGTAACAACTACCATATCTGGCTTATATAGAGACATGAGATTCAACATTAGCCAATTTGGGGAGCAGACTTCTAACATTTAGATTTAAGATTTAAAATCCGTGAGAATGATACCAATCTGAAGCTGCCACTCCCTCTGAAGGAGACAAAGGGGACTGAGGCCCAGGGTTAAGTTCAATATCTCCAGATAACATTAGAAGCAAATGAAGGAATGAACAATTTCTAAATGAGCACATATGTGTTAACAACCCTCTGATCAATAAGGATGCTAACAAACCCAGAATACATCCAATCATACTTAAGGTAATTTTTTCAGAATGCAGCAAACAAAATGCATTCTTTACACACTTACTCCGACTTAAAAGATTAGACATTGTGAAATCATAATGAGGTACCCTCGAATTTACCTGTTCATTACTCTCCACTAATACACCCAAATCGCTAAACACTAGGCAACGATATAACAGAAGAATCCAACTACAAGGCAGCAATATGCCAATTCTATAATTTCCACCCATTATAGCCACAGACATAGAGCAAATATAACCTCTTCCACTGCTACCTCCTCTAACTCCGGAGCACTTTGTCACACTGAGGCCATTTGGGCCGCTGCTACAAACGCCACCGTGTTTGGCAGGGGCAAGATTTAAACACCCCAACCCCACCCACATGGGCTGCCACTACCAATGAGTGGGGAGGGGACTGCACAGCAAGTGAGTAACACTGGTTACTACGGTAACACCTCATGGCTACCAAGCTAGAGCAGCAACTTATAGCAGTAGCAGCAATACAAATTCAGGCCCCCCAGTTAATGCATATAGCAGCAGCAATAAACAACATTCGAAAGAGCAGCTGGCAGTAACACAATGTAGCAGCGATATCTAGCATCTGCACAACACAGTTAAAAAGTCCCAGGCACTCGCTGACTCCAAGGCTAAAAACAACTGCAGGTAAATAGCAGCTCACATAGTCACACATTGGACCTGCTTGGTCCCGCTTATTAAAACAATCCCTCAAGTTACTTTCAGTACTTATCCACTCCAATGCTAGTAGTGAGCAATACTGGTTCAGCCTTGTACCACTGTAGATAATCCAACACTCGAGAGGCTCCTTTAGCAGTGAAATGGACTTTGTGCAGCTGACAATCCACAGGGATAGAGGGTGACTGCCACCCACCGTCTAACTCCAGAGCACTTAGTTGCACTTTGTCACACTGAGGCCGCTTGGGCTGCTGCTACATATGCCGCCGTGTTTGGCAGGGGCAAGATTTAAACACTTATGGATTATCAAGTCTGCTTGATTGTGCAGCTAGCAGCCATTATACTGCAGCTGCCCCATCCCCCCTCCAGTGACCTTCCCCCTTACCTTGTCCCATCATTTTTTGAAGCAGTCCACTGTTCTACAGGATACCACTTCCTCTGGCAATGCATTCCACCCAGACACCACCCTCTCTGTAAAAAGTGTCTCCTCATTTCCCTCCTGAACCTTCCCCCTTCCAGTCTCAGATTGTGCCCTCGAGTGTCCCTCCCCCTCCTTAATTTGAAAGTCCCTCTGTGCCCATCTTATTTATTCCCTTCGTGTACTTGAAGGTTTCAATCATATCCCCCATCCCTCCTCTCCTCCAGGGAGTACATGTTCAACTCCCTCAGCCTGCCATCGTAGGTTAAGTCCCCCAGCCCCTGGATAATTTTTGTTGCCCTGTGCTGCACCCCTCCAGTAACCTAATGTTCTTCTTCAGGTACGGTCACCAGAACTGCATGCAGTACTTCAGGTGTGGTCTAACCAGTGACCTGTACAGTGGCAGGATCACTTCCCCCTCCTGGATATCCATGTGCTGCATATCCCTCCAGGCCCTGCTGTATCAGTTTGGTTGGTTTCCTAATTTTTTGATCCACTAACTCAAGTGTTGTTTCCAGCTTATCTAGCCTTAATTTCATAGTTGCCATTTGAGAAACTAGTTCAGTGTTCATTTGACACTTTTCACATATAAAGTTTTCCAGTTTACATTCTGAGTTTACCAAAAGGACCATTTTACAGTTTAGACATTGTATTCCGGGGTCTCCATCTAAAGTAATTATTATTTCCATTTGATATATTAAGAAGGGGTGTCTTACTTGGTGTTGAAATTGAATCGAAGTATATTGGCCAGGTCCCTGGCCTACCCTAATGGACATTGGCAGACACATTTGCCTCTGCTTGTGTCGACACGGCCATGTGCTTGACAAGAGTCTGCAGATATAAGAAGTAAGCTGGAAGTGGCATGACATGACTTCCAGTTTGCTCATTCATAGTCAGTGTCTCAAAAAAGGATTATAATCCTTTTTCTACTGTAGCCAAGGTTGCTGACCACAATCAGTGACTGTTGTTGCCCCTCAAATGTTCTCTGGGGTTCCATTTTTAACTGGATAATTTTTGTGCTTGTCAGTTGTGGTCATGCACCACCAGTATCCCAGCTACCCCTGACTGCCTCCTCCTGTACTCACCAACTGCTTGCAGGGGCTCTGAATTTGTACCCAGCAACTTGGAAGTGTCTCAAGAGGTCACCCCAGGAATTTCAGCATTTAATTTAATAAACTGCAGACTGCAAGTCTGCTTGCTTAAAAAAGTTCCCTTTCTGATCAAAGGGTCCATTTTAAAATCCAGGAATTTACTCTGACACGGGCCAGCTTGTTTTGGTAGTTTTGCGGCACCTCAGATACTTACAGGAGCTATGGAAACTTCAATAGCCAGTGTCCTTTGCTCTAGTCAATACAGAGATAGGGAGAGATAGAAAGATGCTTTTTTCTTTGTTTTTAATGTTTTTTTAGGCAAGAGATAGAAAGTTTGCTCACCACCACAGCATGTACAGACAATGGGCTCTGCTCTGTCTGCCTTCTCCTGTACTCACCAACTGCTCACAGGGGCTCTGAATTTGTACCCTGTGACCTGGAAGTGCCTCAAGTGGTCACCCCTGGAGCACTGCTACAAAATGCTATTTCAGCATTTGTTGTTATAATAAAATGCAAACTGCAACTTTGATTGTTTAAAAAGTTTCCTTTCTGGCTAAAGGGTCAATTTCAAAAGCCAGGAAATTACTCTGACACAACACAGCTAATTTTTGGTAGTTCTGCAGTACTTCAAACTTGTCACACGTCTGGGCTACCAATGGTGGGTTCTCTGCATTACTGCATCCTCAAGCAAAGAGCCCACCCTCTCCACAGTGATAACAAAAAATACTGTCCTGGGGCAGAGTTGAGAGTCAGGGCCTGGCTCGCTGGGCAGAAGGAGGTTATGGAATTCTGGTGGCATGGATATAGCCCATGGTTAAAGGACCTGTGCCATTTGTTATGCTCTCACACATTCAGTCAGTTCCTTCAGCTGCACCCCCACATCTAGGGTGGCAAGCTTCTCTTTGGGTCTGGTAACCGGGGGTTGCAGGAAGCAGGCTTTCCCTGTAGTCATCTGCAATGACTCAGTCATGGCTTCTTTTGACTCTTCCTCCCTTTCCTCATCCAGCAACTGATGGAAAGATGGAGGATTCATCCTGCATTTCTTTACTCTCATGGAAATCAACATCAGTTTGGAATACTCAGTGCCTCTCAAAATCTGGTCCATTAGCTGGCCCGGTGGCGCTGAGGGTTGAGGCACTGGACGCCACAGCTCGTGCTAAACCGGTGACCCAGGTTTGGGAATGAGCCCGGGCCATCAGGGGTCAGTAGGGGCAGGAGAGGATTGAGCATCTGATGGACTGCTCTCCTCTTCTGGGAGGGAGAGGGGTCCTTGCTCGGTGCTCGCCTGGCCTCTGGTGGAAGCCAGGGGCACAGCAAGCATCACAAGCTGTAACTCGAGTGAATGGGGAGCAGTGATGTTGGCAGTGATGCCATGATGCCCAGGTGCATGCCACTCCCCAAGGAACATAGGAAACTGCAGTGCCCAGTCTTCTAGCTGATGGAGACCTCAAACCAGCAGAGACCCTGATTGCCTGCGCCTGCCTGACATCCCGGTAAGTCCGACACCTGCAAAAATTCTCAGGGTGTAGCGGACCTGCCCCATACCCACCTGGGGGGTATAGCCAAGGCTTGATGGGGACTTGCCGGGGTACAATCAGGCAGGTCATGGAGCGGGGAGACTGCCAATATGTGTCTCCTGAAGGAGTGGAGACCGGGTGCAGGATGGGAGGTGAAAAATACAAATGACAAAAAAATTAAAAAATCTGGTCCATTTTCAGTTGTGCAGCATGGCAAGAGTGGCTCCCCAAGCTTCCACAATGCATCTGATCACAGTCTCTACCCAGGTCATATAATGTGACAGTTTCTCCCCCTCATTTTGAGTGGTGGTGGTACCCACTTGGAACATGTGGTCCATTCAACTCATCATGACTCCAGAAAGGCTATTAAGCATGACTAAATGGACCTGCACTGTACAGTTGGGCTGGCTGGCACACAAGGATCTGATCACATCCAGGGCATTACGCCATAGGCTCTCAATTACTCATTTGCATTTCTTGTTCTCAGAGTATGTCCACACTTCAACCATCTGTGCAGAGTGCAGAACTTTGCTTTCTTCATTGTGATTTGGATTAGCCACCCTGTTCAGCACCACCTCACTTTCTCTGAGATGCACTGTTGTTTTTCTGTTTTCAGTCATCTGTGTAGCTTGACTCATCCAGCTCTTATAGTCATCCTCCCAAACAGGAGTGGGGGTGATGACAGAGAAAATACACAATTTCTGGTTCTGGTTAGATTCAAAACTCAAAGGTGAGCCTAAGGCATACCTCTGTCCACCAGTGGGGGTTCCTGTGGGTGGCACAGTTGGTGCCTGCTCCTCTTCTCAGAACTCTTTCTCATTGCTAACAGTTTTCCCCTCACTTGCTAGGAATAACTTTAGACTTTTCTCAAACTCTGTTTCCTCCTTGGGCCCACAGGGGGAGGGTCCAGATTCTCTTGGGTCACAATATACTAGGGGAAGCTTTCCACTTCTGGTGTGATTTTGGTCAGGCACTTAGGAGGAGTCTACTGCCTCATGGCATTCCACTAGCAAAGACAGTTTTCTTCAAGAAAAAATCATACAATCTCCCCTGAATGGCAACTCTCCCCAAACTCTTGATGACCCCAAGTATGCTCTCCATGCACTCACTATTGTTCCTGTCGAGGATCTCCTGGACCAGGATGGCTTTGGTAGGGTCCAGGTCTTCACCCTTGCACCAATCAAGGAATTTGCTTCGATCCATCTCAAACTTCAAAAATGGGGGGTACCAACACAGTTCCTGCATCAAGGTGTGGTGTTACAGAATGTTCTAGAACAATCCCAGTGGTGCCTCCAACTTGTAACCACCCCCACCTGCAAAGTGTGAGACTACACCAGTCCAATAATACCTGGGCACAGTCTATAGGCCTTCGGATGATTGGCACCTGGGCTTGGTTGGTACTGAAGGAAATAAAAAAGTGGTGCGGTGCCTCCACCTATGGGGATCCTTTTGACAGATGGCTGGCACGGCACTGCTCTACAGGAAATGAATGCAACCCCCACCTTCGTTATTGGGAACCTTTAATTATACACAGCCAACAACTTATACACTATGCAAGCAAACACAACAATATGCAAAACATAATAAATTTCAATTTAAACACAAGGGATATTTATTAGGAGAACAGGAATAGGCTGGCTCTGGATGGGGGAATGGAATGGATTAAATACAAACAGTTTTGAGATCCCCCCCACCAAAATCCCATCACCTTCTGGTGGGTACCCACACAGTATTTTCAGTTTCCCCCTACTGGTGCACCAGTACCCCAAAGTCCCTTGGGATCACCCACTGGAGTCCATTAATTGTGTGCACACAGTGGGCAGTTGCAGGCCTGATGTTGGACCACAGTGTGGTACCGATTGAGGGTTGCTAGTTAGGGATCCCAAAGAAATTATTCAACACAAATGCTAGTTGCTCCTGTCTGTTGCAGTTCTATTAATGGTCATTGAACAATAATCAGACAGAAAAGACTATCAGTTATTCTTATCTGTTCCTGACTAAGAGAAGAATTGGAGGGTACTGACCTAGTAATCACGATCTTAGCAGACTCTACAGGCTGGCACAGTTGGGATGTCTCCCTCAGGCTTGCAGATGCAGGTGATGGTACAGGTGCAGTGGACCCAACTCTCTTCTGGGTGGTGAGGGGTGTGGGACATGCTGGTCTTTGATGTCATCTTCACTTTACAAGGGACTTGCTTTCACTCACCCCCAAGGTGTAGGCATTCACTCAGAGCCTTAGCCGACTTAGACCCTCTGTCACGACAAGTCCTGATAGCTCACAAAGTCAAGGGCTGGAGGTTTGGTATTATTCCTGGAGGAACAGAAATCTTTTTGCAAAGATTCTTTAAACAGCTTTCTTCCAACATTGTGACTGGGTGCTGACTTTTGTCACAGCTTTCTTCTTGTTTCTCCCAGATAAATCTGCTCTAGTGCACATGTCTCTCCCTTGTGCCGAAATGTAGGGGTCAGGTGTTAGAGGCTAGCATCTCATGCATTATTCATTATTCTAAACCCCTGGCTCTCAGTAGCTGTCAGTTACTGGGGAAAAGCATACGTACATGTCCTGAGCCAGCTTGCATTTTGGCTGTTTTGCAGATCTGAGCTAGAGCTCCAAATTGATGTCAGCTTCATAGGGACTGGCTGTACTAATTTAGCTGTTTAGTAGAGCTGAGTAAGTCTGCTGCTGTCTGGCTCTGCAAAGGTAAACACAGAACATTCCCAGTCAGGTTGTGTGTCCTCTGATCCCTTTTCAATAGTCCTGTGGCTAGACAAATTACAAATGGGTGCTTTTGTAGTCTTTCACGTTATCTTCTAACATGTTTTTGTCCCTTAGTGTTGCTTCTGTCCGTCAGGATCAATACCTCCCAGTCTCTACTGCCATCTGGTGGAACTGGGGGTGAACTGGTGGCAGGGGAGCACTGTTGCATGTCCCCAAAGTTCGTGCTCCCAGGGGAGGAGTGGTTTTTCACTGTGTGCAGCTGTGTGACACTGATCAGCCTCCTTGTTGTGAACTCCTGAACCTGAAGGCAGTCTAGGGGCCAGTTGAGCAAAGAATGGTGGCAGTGCACTGGCCATGGTGTGAAGGGCACTGAATGAGCCCACAGAACAAATGATGGTGTCCAGTTCGGCTCCAGCTCCTGCAAATCCAGTCTGGACCAGGACTGGGGAGAAGGAGCAGTGCAGGGGAAGGTAGCAGCAGTGCTCCAGAGAGAGCCAAAGGTAAGCCCCCTTTTAGGAGGGGGTTACACTTACAAACTGGGAGACTAAGGAACAGGGGAATTATCAGATAAGAGGAGGTATTATAGCCCATCTAGCTTGTCTGCCATTTTTCAACAGGAGTAACCACTAATGCCCATTTTAACCACATATTTGTCTAGCTCTGAATTAAAACTGTTAATTGCCTAACTTTCCACCACATCTTTATACAGACTATTCCAGATTCTCACCACTCTCTGCAAGAACCACACTGTTCTACTTTCAGTTTTGAACTGCGTACCCTTTGTTTGTAATTTATGACACCTGATTTCCCTTTTAGTGTTTAAAAATACAATATGCAGATTCTTTCTCAGGTCTTCATTTGTAGAGGCTCTGAAAATTAGTATCATGTCACCCCTAAGTCTCCTTGTCTCCAATTTGTACAGTCCCAAGCTATCCAGTCTCTCCTCATAGTCCAGTCCTTCCACCCCCTTAATGATCTTTGTAGTTATCCGCTGGACTCTTTCCAGTTTGTTTATGTTTCCTTTGTTTAATGGGTTCCATACTGGTCCGCAATACTCCAGATGTGAACCAACAAGTGACCTATACAATGGCAGCACCATATTTCTCTCCCTACATGTTAGATTTTTCCTTATACACTCCAAGATTTTGTTACCCTTTGACACAATTTCATCACAGTAATTGAAAAATTTTAACTTACTATAACTCCCAGATCTTTCTCACAGTCTAACTTTCTTCGTTCTTTTGCCACTCATGTAATATTTTGTGTATATATTATTACTGCCAAAGTGCATCACCATGTACTTGTCAAGGTTAAAGCTCATTTTGTTTATCAGTGACCATGTGTGTAAGTTATTTAGATCATCCTGTAGCAAGGCGATACCCTTATTAGTTTTCACAATGCTGTCCACTTTAGCATCATCTGCAAACTTTGCTAACCAAGTCCTTTTGTCCACTTGCATATCATTGATATATATGTTGAACAGTGCTGGCCCCAAAACTGACCCCTGGGGAACGCCACTAATAACTTTTACTTCTTAAGATTTATAACAATTTATTTGAACCATTTGCACTCAGTTTTCAAGCCATGACTTAATCCATTTTACTAACCTTGGGTTAACATCATTACTCACCATTTTCCTTATTAGCTATGCATGCGGAACTCTAGCAAAGGCCTTACTCAGATCCAGGAAAACAACATCCACTGGCTTTCCTTGGTCCAGTGCCTCACTGACCTTTCTAAATATTTCCACTGTGTTCGTTAGACATGACTTGCTCTGCCTAAATCCATGCTGCATTACACCCCAAAACTTGTTCTCTTCCATGAAACTGCTGAGTCTGTCTCAAGCTTTTTTCAAAGAGTTTCCCTACCACCGAAGTCAAACTTACTGGTCTGTAATTTACTTTATCACTCTTATTTCTTTTTAAAAAAAATTGATATGACAACTGCTCTTCATTCTAATGGGGCTTGCCCCATTTCTAATGATATATTAAATATATTCGTTAGTGGATCAGCCAGCCATATTCTCAATTCCTTCAATACCCTGGGGTGCAAACCATCAGGACCCTGAGCTTTATTCTGGTTAATGCTCTGTAGCAGGCATAAAACTGTTCTACAAATATTCCCAACTTCTGGAATGTCGACCTTGGATAACTCTGTGTCCTGAATACTAACCCAAAGAATATATTTAGAGTGCCTGTTATATCCTTTACACTCTCAAACTTCGTCCCATTTTTCACTAGTTGGTCCCACTGTTCTAGCCTCACCTCTTTTAGATTTGTTGTAGTTCCAAAATGCTTTTGTGTTATTTTTTGCTATATCTAGTTCCTTTTCCTTTTAACATTAATTTCTAATCTAATTTTTGTAAGACTTAATCATTGTCCTGTACTATACCTACAGTTTTGAGTTATTTGCTATTTTTGCCCTTTAAAACCATTCCCTTTTCTCATTTATTTGTGATGCCAGTCTTCTTGTTATCCATGCTGGTATTCTCCCCTTCCTATTATATTTTGCTAGAACAGGCATACACTTCTCATCTAATGATTCGATTTTGTTAACACAGACCGTCCAGATACCATCTACATCCTTCTCTTCCATCTCTTTCCTCCAATACCAAGTTTATATTCCCTTTCTCATTGCCTCATAGTTGGCCCTGTTGTTACATTTCCTCTTTGATACTCCTGTATTCCTTATCTTCTCCTTTTTTATGTTGAAAGAGACCATAGAATGGTCACTGTTACCCAGCGGTTCACGAACATTACAATTATACAAATCATCTCCAAGATCACTCAGAACAACATCTAAGATATTATTTCCTCTCATTGGTTGTTGTACATATTGTTCCAGATTCAATTGTATCAAGTTGTTAGCCAATTGTTTGTTTTGTCTACTGCCCCCTTCTGCTGACTTCTAGTCTACTCCCGGGATGTTTAAGTCCGCCATTAGAACAATATTATTCCTTCCCATTAGTTCCCCAATGACATCAGCTAGTACTCTGTCTGAACCGGCTATTAGGTTTGGTGGCCTGTAGTTTACTCCCAAAATTATATAACTTGAACTGTTTTTCCTTATTTTTAGCCAGACAGATTTGTGTTATCATGATCAAGTTAGTGAATTGCTTCTGCCCATAAGTGTTTGGCTATATATATTACTACTCCACCACCTATCTGTCCCCTTCTGTTCCTTCTAAATAAATTGTACCCATCTATTTCCTTGGTCCAGGTGTCCTCCTCTGACCACCAAGTTTATGTTATGTTATGCCAATTACATCTGATCTTTCCCTGTGCAGTATAACTTCAAATTCCCCAAACTTATTTCTAAGGCTTCTTTCCTTTATTGGTAAGCAATCCCATTTCTTTGTCTTTTATTCCCCTCCTATTATCTGATATTTTCTTCCATTGTCCTCCGTCAGTTGCCCCATGTTAAAAGTGATTAATAGCACCCCCTTTCCCCTGCCATTTAGTTTGAACTACTGTCTAACTACCTGTTTAGACAATCTCCTAACACTCTGGTCCCATACCTGTTCAGATGCAGTCTGTCTCTTCTGTACAGTTCCCTTTTATTGAAAAACTTGTACGAGTTGTCTACAAATGTGAATCCTTCCTTGTTAGCCCAAGTCCTCAGCCAATTCTTCATTTTCCTAATTGCTCTTGTCCTTAATGCCCTTGCTGTTGGAACTGGTAATATCCCTGGAATTATGACTTTGCTCCTTTTTGCCTTTAACTTAGCACAAATGTCTACAAAGTCCTGTTTGATGTCATCAAGTCTAAACCCAATGTTATTTACACCTGCATGTAATGCCACTGTTGGATGTATCCCAGCTCCTTTTAACAAACCATCTAAGTTATCTTCTATATCTGCAACCTTTGCCCCGGTAGACAGCTCACTGTGGTCCTATCCTTTCTCCCTTTGCAGACAATTGCGTCTGTATATCTTATGACTGATTCTCCTACAAACACAATTTCTGTATTTGGTTATCCTCTGGTATTCACATGTTCAGAACTGTCTATTTGCCCATGGGTTTCTGCTAGCAGCTGGTATCTGCTTGCTACTTCAATCTGAATAAGTGCCTCTGCTCTCCCTCCCCTTTTCCTGGGTCTCCTCCTCCTCCTTGCTGTTGTCCAGGATGGTAACTCATCTGTTTCCTCCTCACTATCAGTTTAATTTGGATTCCTTTTCCTCTTTTCACCCAATCCTTCAACATAATTGTCTTTTCTGCTAACTTCTATGGCTTTGCTCTCTCTGTGTGGCCTTTCTGTCTACTCTCTAAACATATTATCCACAAATGTCTCTAAATTCTTAATACTTTCATTTCCTGAAGTTATTTCTCTCAAATCCTTGATTTTCTCCTCCAGTGCTTTTATATAGCTGTATTTTGTCAGGAAGATGACTGTAAAAGAACTGCTGGGGTCCACAAACCATGTCATTATGGTTCAACACAGTGTTTGAGGCTGATCACACCAATTCTAGGACCAGGGTGCTGGATTTCAGGAAGGCTGGTCTGACAAGTTTCAGAAAGTACTCAGTGGTAGGTTAGAGTGTATGAAGCTAGCATTAAGGATGGACAGTAAAAGGGTTATTATCAGGAAGAGGGTTAAACAGGTAACTAACAACTGTGAAGGGAAAGTGAAGAAGAACAAGAAGAGAAGGAAGTCTACATGATATGCAAGGGAGGTAAGAGAGGTGGTGAGGGAGAAGAGGGTGGCCTCCAGACATTGAAACTCCAATCAAACAGATGAAATGAGGGAGGAATGCTTACATAACATGAAGAAGACAAATAGGATAATGAGGCTGGCAAATCCAGAAGCTGAGTTCAAAATAGCTGAGAGAGGGGGACAAGGTTCTCTTCTGTTACGTCATGAGAAATGAAAAACCAAGGAAGGGATCGCCAGACTAAAAATAGGGGAGTGGTGAGAGGATAAGGGTAAAGCAGACATACTCAGTGAGTATTTTTGTTCTGTCTTTATGGTCAAGGAGAATGGGTTGCTCCCACAGTGTGGAATTAAGCCCAGACAGGAGGGTTCAGGGCATGGACATAATAGCTATAGTGTGAGAGAGAGTAATTATGTGGCAAAGGTTACTAAAGGTAGTCAAATCCCCAAGTACAGACAGTTTGCTCACAAGGGTGCTAAAACAGATTGGTCATGTGTCCTCAACACCACTCATGAACCTCTTCATTTCTTGCTGGAGACAGGAGTGGTACTGTCTGATTGGAGGTAGCTGACGTGGTGCCACTACCAAAAGCAGCAGTAAAAGTGACTCAGGAAACTGCAGTCTGGTTAGCTTGATCTCAATAGTGGGTAAGATGCTGGAATCCATTATTAAGGAAAGGCTGGTTTAGTTCTTGGAGGTAACTAGGTTGCAAGACAAGAGGTAAGGGCAGTTGCTAGTGGGGTCCTGAAGGTATCTGTCCTGGGGCTGGTGATTTTCAGCATCTTCATGTGTGACATACTGTAGATGAAGATATCCAAGGCATGATTTACCTCTTTGCAGAGGACCCAAACATCTGTGGGAGGGTGGATAGCGAGGAAGGCATCAGGGTAATAAGGAGGATTTGGAGAAGTTGGAGAGGTGAATGATGCTAAGGCAGCTAATGTTCATTGCAAAGAAGTGCAGTCATTCATATAGGAGCAAAGGTCCTGAGAATGGAAAAAGGATTGGGGGGAGAGGGGGGAGCAGAGGAAGGAAGGAAGGAAAAGAGGGATCTGGGAGTATTATCTGGTAGCATAAGACAATCTTCTCAATGTATTTTTTTTTATTGTATTTTTTATTGTTTTTCAATCTGCTCACTGTATTAAGGCGGGGCAAGTCAAACAGAATGATGAGATGCATTGGCAGGGGGATCATGAGCGGGCTCCAGGAGGTGACACCATCCTTGTACAGATCCTTGGGGAAACATCCTTTACAGTACTATATGCAGTTCTGGAATCCGTACCAGAATAAGGATAGATAAAGGCTGGAGCTGGTCCAGAGGAGGGTCATTAAGATGATTCAGGGGCAGCCGTATAGGTCCAAGAGGAAATGCTCTCAGACCTGAAGACGGCCTCACTAGAAACCAGAAGGAGATGGGACATGAGAGAAACAGTTAAGTTTCTACAGGGGATAAAAAAGTAGGAAGCTGTGTGCTGTTCACTTTCAGTGCAAACACAAACACTAGAGATAATGCAAAGAGGTTAGTAGCAGGCAGCTTTTTTTACATTGAAACATACAATCTGACGGCAGGTAAGGGCCACTTGGCCAACCCAGTCCACTCATACTGTTAATTTTTTTTTACCTTCATTATTTTCTGCCTTCATTTTTGCAGTAGATTCACTTGCTCTACAGTGCTGCCTTTTCCCCTTCCCCCATGGTGCTGCCTCTCCTCCCCCCTTACCTCTCTGGTTCTCTTGTGCCTAACCCAGGCATTTTTGAGCCCTGACACTGTTTTCATCCCCACTACCTCAGCTGGAAGGCTGTTCCATGAATTCACCACTCTTTCTGTAAAGAAGTATTTCCTCACATCTCTCCTGAATCTTCTCCCCTCCAGCTTCATAGCATGTCCCCTTGTTCTAGAGTACCTTTTTCTGAAAAATACTCCCATCCTGTATCTTATTAACCCCTGTGAGGTATTCAAATGTCTCTATCATAACCCCTTGCTTCCTCCTTTCCTCCATTGTGCACATATTGAGCTCTTTTAGCCTCTCTTCATAGGGTTTGTGATGCAGAAACTGTACCATTTTAGTAGCCCTCTTCTGGACCACCTCCACTCTGTCTGTGTTCTTCCTGAGATGTGGTTTCTAGAACTGGACACAGTACTCAAGGTTGGGTTTTACTAGTAATCTATATAGGAGCAACACCACCTCCCTTTTTCTGCTAGTGATACCCATTTCTATGCACCCTACATCCCACTAGCCCTCCCAATTGCCTTGTCACATTGCCTGACCACCTTTAGGTCTTCTGATATGATTACCCCCAGATCTCTTTCCTGCTTGGAGATTGTGAGTATCACTCCACCCATTTTGTACTGCACCACAAGATTTATATGGCCTAAATGCATTTTTTTCACTTTTTTGCATTAAAACCCAGCTGCCATACTCTTGATTCCTCCTCCAGTTTTTTCAGACTTCTGCCAATCCTTTCCCCCCCCATCCTGGAGTGTCCACCCTGTTGCAGATCTTGATGTCAACCATAAAGAGGCAGACATTCCCTTCCAGCCCCTCTGCTGTGTCACTAATAAAGACATTAAAGAGGACCAGTCATAGTACTGAACCCTGAGGTACTCTGCTGGTCACCCTTCCTTTCTCGGAGCATACTCCATTCACCAGCACCCTCTGTCTTCTATCCCCTATCCAGTTTCTTACCCAGGTTACCATCTTGTTACCTACCTGAAGCTACTCAGCTTACATCCCAGTCTCCTATGTAGAATGGTGTCTAAAGCCTTACTGAAATCCAGGTCGGCCACATCCACCACTCTACCCTGATCTAATTCCTTGGCCACCCAGTCAAAGAAATCAATCAGATTTGTTTGGCATGACCTCCCCCTATGAATCCATGCTGCCTCAGGTCATTTAATCCACTGGATTTCAGATATTCCATTATCCTTTCCTTAAGTAGTGTCTCCAATAACTTACCCACCACCGAAGTCATGCTGACAGACCTATAATTACCAGCCTCTTCCTTGCTACCACCTTTGTGAAGGAGGACTACATCTGCTCTTCTCCACTCCTCTGGGACCACTCGGGTCTCTAGAGATCTGTTAAATATGTCTGTCAAAGGTGCAGCCAGTACCTCCCTGAGTTCCTGCAGCACTCTTGGATGTACCCTGTCTGCCCTACAGCTTTATCCACCTTCAGATTAGCAAGTACTTTCCTAACTCTCTCCTCAGAGAAAGGACTAGTGTCCACTTCCCGCCCATCAAAGCTCCTGATGCTTTTTTGTGGTCCCTCCCCTTCTCCTTCCATTGTAAACACTAAGCAGAAATATCTGCTCAAGATGTCTGTCTTTTCTTGTCCTCCTCTGTGCAATCCCCCTCCTTCCTCCTTACAATCCCTCCCTTAGTCTTCCTTTTATCACTGACATGCCTAAAAAATGTCTTATCCCCTTTTAGTACTGTCTGAGCTATTTTTTCTTCAGTTTGTGCGTTAGCCATTATTTACTGCTTTCCTCTGTTTTTCCCTGATGCACTTCCTTGTCCACCTCTCTCTGGGTCTCCTTATACCATCAGAATGCTACACTTTATGCCGTCACCTTTCTTGTCACCTCTGTCAAGACCCGTTGTGGTTTCTTCCTTTTGCTTTTGCTTACTTGCTTAACACAGAGGTTTGTTGTCTTTTCATGCCTTCTCTAAGTTTTGCACACTGTTCCTCCACTCCCCAAGGTCATCACCCCCTGCTAGGTAATTTCTTAGACACTCCCCCATCTTTGTAAAGTCAGCCCTTCTGAAGTCCAGGACTCTTGCCATTGTGTGGTTGGATTCCGGAGCTGTTCTTATACTGAACCACACTGCACGATGATCACTGGTCCTCATATGGTTTCCCACCCTGATGTCTGCAACACTGTCCCTGTTAATAAGCACCAAATCCAGTATTACCCAATCTCATGTGGGTTCACTGACTAGTTGCCTGAAGAATGCCCCCTGCTGGGAGTGCAGGATGTCCCTGCTTCTAACTGAAGCCACAGCTGGGAGGCTTCAATCTATATACGGCAGATTGAAGTTCCCCATCAGCAACACCTCCCTTTCTCAACCATTTTGCTAATTATTTCCAGCATTTCCTTATCTAACTCCTTCCCCTGTGCCGGTGGCCTGTGGACCATGCCAGTTCTAATAGTGGCTCCATTTCCTGACACGAGGGTCACCCACAGCACCTCCGCGCCTGACTTTCCTGTATTTCTGAGCTTTTATGCTTTCCTTCACATAAAACACCTCTCTCCCTCCTTTCCTACTCACCCTGTCCTTTCTAAATAGCATGTATCCTCGTATGACCATGTCCCTGTCATGGTTGTCAGTGAACCATGACTCGGTAATGGCCACAGTATCGAGGTGGGCATCCACCATGATGGCCTGTAGGTCTAGGATCTTATTTCCAAGACTTCTAGTATTAGTACACATGGCCTTCCAAACTTTTCTATCTCCAAGCAATCTCTATTCAGTTCAAATCAGAGAGATAAATTAATTGATCAGCAGTTTGGAATACAATAAAAATCACTGGAGTACATCACTAATAAGGGTCAGTTAGTGAAGTGATTGAAAAAATTACTGATAAAACATTCTGCTTTAAGTTTAAACATTAAGGAAAAGAAAAAATGTTAAAAATCTGCTTAAGCATGTAACCCCGGGAATTACATCAATATCTCTTTAAGAATGTCTCTTAACCTGTAGAGTGATGCCAGTTTCTATACCCTCGGAGGACTGGGTCAGCTGGTCTGCCCTGGCATTCCAAAGGGGAGGAGTCAGTGTTCTCTGCTGGAGGACATAGATTCTGCTGAATCAGAGGGGTGGGAGGCTAGTGCCGGGCACACAGTGCCAGGTCCCATTTTCTGGAAGTTTCTCTGTAGAGGCTGGTGTCGGGGGAAAAAAGTGCTCATTCGTGGTGGCTGACATCAAACAAGGACCTCGGAAGGGGGGAGTGCCCCCTTCAGGTGGAGAAAAACCCATTCTTAAGAAGAGTTCAGAAGTCTGTCTGTGAGGTAATGTGTACCAGAGAGTGCTGTGGGCCCAGTACCTGAGGAGATATTTAATTTTTATTTGATGTACACTGTTGGGGTGGCACTCAGCAGTGCCCACACTCCTCAAGAAGAGGAATAATTTCTAAGAGGATGCTAATTCCAGTAAGCAGTGGAGCTTTACCTCAGAAAATGCATGTGGGCCATTCTGCCCATAATGAAAATGTACTGTGCCCAGCAGACACCTCAGCTTTGCCTTGATGGGTTCAGAGTCCGTGACTGGAAAGTTACAGTGAAGAGTGTGAAGAGAATGGAGAAAGTTTGTGCTCAGTGAAGGACAGAATGAATCCCTAGAAATCGTCACAGGATCAAGTGGCACCAAAATGCTGCCAGCCAAGAGACTGTGAATTAGCCCAGTGGATAGTGTCTAAGATAATGGGCTACCAAAAGCCTGTTTGGGTTCCCACTGAGGTTCAGAAGTGGGGGATCCATGGAGTAAATGTGCTTCCTCTTGAGGCCAGGAAAGTGTGACTAAAGTACTCCAAAAGGGTTGTTTTCAACCCAGAAGTGTCAGTAAAATACCCCCTTACAGTAACGGACAAATGAACTGTGCCAACTGGAAAAAGGATGACATCATCTCGACTCAAGAAAATAAAGGATCCTGTGTGTTTTAAAAATAATTCCTGTTTCGACAGTCAATTTGTTTGCTTCCAAGTTTTGTTCACCCTTTTATATCCGCAGCCTTGCCAGTCCTGCCGTATGTCAGTGAATGCCTGGAGGTCACCCCATTGCTCAGGAGGTCAAATAAGTGGACTTTGTTTCTTGATGTTGAGCCCTTCCCAGGTGAATGTAACACCAGTCATACCCCTAGTCATGCTGGCAGGGAATACCCTACAAGCATTTTTCACCAGTACTAATGTCACTAACCTTTTCTTTCCATATGTAAAAGAATACAGTCAGTATTATGAAATGGGTTTTATACATAACAATTCTCACAGGCACCAGGTTGTGAGTGGCCAAAAAAAAAAAAAATTAGCCAGTACAGGTACAAATAGTCAACTTCCATGTAACCCCTCTGCCCAGAGGAGCTTTCATTCGTAGGTGTGTAAGATTCATGGTTGCCACCTAGACAGTAACTTATCTTTGGTGCAGTGTAAGTCAGCAGTGAAACTTTCCATCCAGAATATAATTGTCATTCGGGTCATCCAGTCTTGTAATGTTGGAATGTGTGGCATATGCCAGTGGAGCATAATGCCCCTAACTGCCACTATTACCATTAAACTTAATATTTTAGCTGTGTAGATGGATAGGTGGCTGCCATGTGTCATCCCCAACAGGAGCAGTTTATAGGTAAATGCAACTGAAACTTTCCACAGTGTTTCCAGCACTTTGTGTATGGTCACCCAATATGGCTGAATCTGGGGGCACTTTTAAAAACTGTGGCAGTGGGTGTTTCTGTTTTCACAGCCCTCCCAAGATAAATCTGTATTTGTGCTACAAAATGCTTGGTTGTCAGTGCCACTGGAGTGAGGGAGAACCAGTGTGTGGCTTTTCATCAATAATCTCCTCCATGTTGGAGAGGAAGAGACACAGTTTCCCATAAAGAGACTATTGCGCCCTTCCTGTGTAGTAAAAATGCCTTTTGCCTCCTTCTCCTATCTTTCTGTTCTGTAATTAGTATCATGCTCTTGGATTTTGACAAGAGTTGGTATAACATCGAGATGTATTTCTGGCTTTCTGCCAGCTTAACTACCCAGTAATAAAAATCCTCTAAGGGATGCCAGCCCATCGGCACAGTGGTTGGATTTCTGCTTGCTACGCCGACGACCCAGGTTTGGGAATGGACCTGGGTCGTCAGAGGGCTGGCTGGGGGGAGAAGGATCGAGTGTCCCAGGGACTGCTCTTCTTCTCTGGGGGGAGGGCGTCAGTGCGGGAAGTGTGTCCAGTGCTTGATAGACCCCAGGCGGAGGCCAGGGGCACTACAGTGACTGGCACCTTAACGTAATATGTGGGGCAGGCGGATGCTGGTCAACATTGCATGTCCCCACCCCTGCATATGGGGGGAAAAGCCAGCTGCTTGCTGCCTGGATGATGCCTGTCCCTCCGCTCTGATGAGCTCCCAGGCCAGCTCCCTGATCTATCCCGTCAATTCTGGCACTCACGGCTGGAGCCACAACCCTGCCCTTGGGGGCAAGCTGGGGGGCATCAGGGAGTCACGGCTAATGTGGGAGTGGTAGCAGAGGGGGCCGTGACCGAGGCAAAGAGAACGGCGGCATGGTAGCATTAAAAAAAAATCCTCTAAGGGGGTCATGTCTCCCTTTATATTGTGGAGCCTATTCCCTGTGAGGATTTTATGCTTGATCTGGAGATATTTATAAAAATCTCTGTTGCTTAAATGATATTATTCTGATAATGTAGTAAAAAGGAAGCATTATCCTCTGCTGCACCAGTTGATGTAACCTGGTTAGCACTTTGGCGGGGAGTTGGGGGCAGGTTTAAGAGGGATCTCAGGAAGTACTTTTTTTATGGAGAGGGTGGTGGCCAGGTGGAAAACATTTCCCAAAGAGGTGACTTATGAAGATTCAGTGATTGGGTTCAAACATTGGTGGGGTAAGCACATGGGTTTATTTATGAGCAATGAGGGAGCAAAGAGGGAGGGGATAAAAGAAGAAGTTTGGCACAAGTGATCACTGGGTGGGTTTGGTAGCTGTTGCTTTTGCTATCCCTACTACAGTTATGGCTGACACCTGCAGCACTAATGCAACTCTGTACATATACACTAGGCATGGTGTCACAGCCCATACAATATATGCCACTTATTGCATATGAAAGGCCAATATGCCCAGGGACAAAACAGCAGGCCATTGAACTATCTGCAGTGTATTACCTTGATGGTTGACAGACGACTATGCCAACATGTGGGAGGGAGGCAGGATGGTCATATTTGTGGTGACAATAGTGTTAGTCCACATGCAGGCCACAAGCTGACACCATTTCACCACTATGTGCTATGAAGCCATCTACTGTTTTGTAGGTGCTGTGAACTATGAACCGTGAACCTGGCTGAGTTGGGTTTTGGTACAGTAATGACACTGCCTGAGGCTACAGCATTCCTGTAAGGGCAGGTGACATGGGGGGAGGTAACATAAGTTGTCGGGCATGGACTACTACATGCAACACACCACCACCATGGGTATGTAACGAGGATGTGGCTTATGCCACCACAGCTGCTGCCTGCCAGGATCTTGCTCAAACCCTGTCCTTTGAGGGATATGAGTACCATGACACGCAGTGGGATTACTGGATGTGGTCGACCGTGCCAGGGTAGGTACAGTTTGATATTTGCCTGAGTGCCCTGTTTACTGTGTGTTATTGTAGGTGTGTTTTGGAGAACATTGTCCCCATCCCCAAAGGAGGTGAGCAGTGCATGCGATGCTCAATCCCAGGGTGGTAGCCTGGGTAAAGCATTGGCTGGACAACAGGACACAGAAGGTAATTGTAAATGGAGTCCACTCTGAAGAAAGAGGGGTTACTAGTGGGGTACTGCAGGGTTCAGTACTGGGTCCAGTCCTATTTAATGTCTTTATAAGTGACATTGCAGAGGGACTGGAAGGAAAAGTATGCCTCTTTGCAGATGACACAAAGATCTGCAACATGGTTGATACACAAGGAGGCATGGAAAGGATGAGAAGGGACTTGGCAAGGTTGGAGGAATGGTCAGAAGTATGGAAGCTAGGATTCAATGCAAAGAAGTGCAAAATAATGCACCTGGGAAACAAGAACCCAGGGAAGAATACACAATGGGTGGGGAGGTAGTAACAACAACAAAAAAGGAAAGGGACCTGGGGGTAATCATATCAGATGACCTTAAGGTTAGCAAGCAATGTGAAAAGGCAGTAGGGAGGGCTGGGGGTATACTGGGATGCATAGGGAGAGGCATCACCAGCAGAAAACAGGAAGTAGTTATCCCTCTGTACACACAGTTAGTGAGACCCCATCTGGAGTACTGCGTCCAGTTCTGGAGACCCCATCTCCGCAAGGACATAGACAGGGTAGAGGCAGTCCAGAGGAGGGCAACTAAAATGGTGCAGGGTCTGCAAGAGAAGCCATATGAGGAGAGACTAAAGGAGCTTAATATGTATACCCTTGAGGAAAGAAGGGAGAGGGGGGACATGATAGAAACTTTTAAGTACCTCAGTGAAATCAGCAAAGTCCAAGAAGTTAGCATCTTTCAGAAAAAGAGACGTGCAAGAACAAGGGGACACAATTTAAAGATAGAGGGGTGTCAGTTCTGAGGCAATGTGAGGAAGTATTTTTTCACAGAGAGGGTAGTGGATGCATGAAACAGCCTTCCTGAGGAGGTTGTGGGGTCTAAAACTGTGGGAGAATTCAAGAATGCATGGGACAGACATAAGGCAATTCTTGTGGGGGGGGGGTAGGAAGAAATAGGCTGTTGGTTAACTAGGATCTGCGGCCTATCCTGTAGGTAGGGAAATGGGAAAACTAGGTGGGCCAAGCGATCTTTATCTGCTGTCAAAGTCTATGTTTCTATGTTTCTAATCCTCGTTCTCCTGGCCGACACCTAACGATCCAGGCTCATCCCTCAACTCGAGTCACAGATGTGGCAAGCTACTGTTGCACTACCAGACCAGCGTAATAAAGGAGAAATCTATCTAGGATATAATTTTTTTACATTTCACAACCGGTGAATAGTTTCAGGCCTGCAGCTTTTCTTTGAAAGTGCAAGAGACAAATTTATCCAGCAGAGGGCACAAAAGTGCAGATTTTCTTAGGCAATGCTGAGGAATCTAACTCCTGTGTTAACACTTTACTCACTTGTTAATGCACCTGATTCAGCAATCTCCCATGTTGTTGCCCCTGGCACATTGTTTAATTGGGTTAGTAAAGGCAAAGAAAGTGGTGTGAACACTGTTATTAATGTTCATGAACACAGGCCAATGTTTCAATGCTCAGGGAGTTCAATCTTGCAGTCAAATGATGAAGGTAGGGGTACCCCAGGGTTCCATACTGGGGCCCCTACTCTTCTCTGTATTTATAGATAATCTTCCAAATCATTTGGCATCAACTGAGATTTTGATGTATGCAGATTATATTATTCTTTATATTAGCTCACCATCAGAGGTTGAAATAAAACTAAATCTGACTCGTAGTTTTCTAATGTTGGATATATGGCTAAGTACCTATCGCCTTCTTTTAAATAAAAAGAAGACAAAGAGTATGCTTTTTGGATCAAAGTTTAGGTTAAAAAAATGTAATCCTTTAGAGACTGTAAATAGTGAGGGCATTGTCTTGGAGCAGGTTTTCCAATTTAGGTATTTAGGATTCATTTTAGACCCTTGTTTGTCTCATTCATTACATGTTAAAAATATCTGCAGAAACATTAATCAAAGGTTGGGGTCTTTGTTTAAGCTGCGTGATTTATTGACTAGGGAGGCCAGATTTGCAAACAGTCAAAGTGTGCTGTTATCAATTTTGAATTATAAATATTTTTTATTTGAGAATCTGGCTAAATCTGATGTTTCATTGCTGACAACAACATTTCATGCTATATGCAAGTTTGCATTAAAGTTGCCATATAGAACACATCACTGTGATCTATATTTGCCAACATCTTGGCTCCCCCCTTCTTTATATTCTCAATATAGCCTGAGTTGTTTGGTTCAATCAATCAATCAATCAATACTTTATTTATAAAAGGCGCCTTTCTAAAAACCAAGGAGCCTGTACACCACTTAATAAAACAGTATTAATAAACAATAAATTAACCACACTAATAAAATATTAAAAATCATTATATGCTTGTTTAAAAAGATATGTTTTAAGTGCTCCCTTAAAAGTTTCGATGGTGGGGCAATCTCGTACCTGACGAGGTAGAGAATTCCACAGGGTCAGGGCCACAAAACTGAACGATCTGGCCCCAGAAGTCTTCAAACGAACCCTGGGAATCTCTAGCAATCCCTCGTCAGTGGATCGGAGGGAGCGGGGGGGACAGTAGGGATGAAGAAGATCTTTCAGGTAGCTAGGTCCCTGATCATGTAGGGCCTTATAGGTCAGCAAACCGACCTTGAAGGTGATATGCCAGCATATTGGCAGCCAGTGCAGTCCGCGAAGCACAGGCGTTATATGACTGGTCCTAGAAGAACCTGCCAATAGCCTGGCTGTCGCGTTCTGCACTAGCTGCAGGCAGCGAATATCAACCCCCGGTAGCCCAAGATACAGGGAATTGCAGTAGTCAAGACGAGAGGTAATGAAAGCGTGGACCAAAGTAGAAAGATCATCAGGAGGAACCAGGTGCTTCACCCGGGCAATGTTCCTCAAATGGTAAAAAGAGGCTTTGACAACTGCCAACACCTGTGATTTAAGTGTCAAACAGCTGTCAAAAACAATGCCCAGATTTCGCACCTGTTCTGAGGTAGTTAGCTGGACACCCCCAAGCCATAAGCCTGAGGGAGATCCAGCCAACAAACCCGCCTCCCGGCGACCTGGGTCCACGACCAACACCTCGGTTTTTCTTGGATTCAACCGCAGCCAACTCACATTCATCCAGTCCTAGATTTCGGCAAGACAGTTATTAAAGACCGAGAAAACGGCAGCTTGGCCAGGTACAAAGGACATGTACAGTTGAGTATCATCTGCATAGCAGTGAAAACTCAAACCGTACCGCCTAATGATCGTTCCCAACGGCAGCATGTACACAGCAAACAACATGGGTGCCAAAATGGAGCCCTGCGATACCCCACAGGATAGGGGGAATGATGTCAAGGAAAAAATCCCAGACACCACCCTCTGAGTCCTACCCTCGAGGAAGGATCGAAACCAGTTGAGGACTGTACCAGACAGTCCACAGATAAACCACAGGCGTTCCAACAGCACACCATGGTCCACCGTGTCAAATGCCGCAGAGAGATCAAGAAGGACCAAGATAGAGCACGTCCTTCGATCTCTCGCTATCAGAAGATCATTTAGTACCCGAACCAGAGCCGTCTCGGTACTATGTCTCTTCCTAAATCCGGACTGGAGAGAATCATAGACATCATGGCTGGTTAAATGATCATCCAACTGCGTTGCAACCACCTTCTCAATAACCTTTCCCACAAAGGGTAGGTTAGAGACGGGTCTATAATTAGCCAGACAGTCTGGGTCCAAGGAGGGCTTCTTAAGAAGGGGCTGCACCAAAGCTTCCTTCAGGGGATTTGGAAAAATCCCCCTCTCCAAAGACCTCCAGACTATCTCAGCCAAAACCAGACCGATTTTATCTACACAGCCCACTAGGAGACGTGTAGGGCCTGGATCCAGACCACAGTTGGTCGGACGCAGTAATCGGATGACCATCACAATGTCATTGATTGTGGGAAGGCTGAAGTCGGACCACACAAAACCGGTGTCTGACATCTCCTGTCGACCACCACTACTCCCACTAGAGAGCATCAGACGGACATCAGACCTGATCTTGGCAACCTTATCTGAAAAGAATTGAGCAAGCTCCTCACACCATTCTTGAGGAAAAGCTCTTCTGGGCTGAAGACAGACTGGATTGCACAGTCTGTCCACAGTCCGGAAAAGCTGAGCTGGTCTATTCTGAGCAGCAGCAATCTCTCTGGACAGGAATTCTGCCTTCTTACCAGAGATTGCTGATTGATAAACCACATAATGGTCCATCAATCTAAGTCTGTCACAATCCAAGCCCGACCTCCGCCAACATCTCTCTAATCTTCATCCAACTCTCCTCAACTCCCTTAAAGTCTCATCAAACCAAGGAGACCTAGGACAAAGAGTGAGAGGACATACACTAACAGGTGCAATGGAATCCAGGGCCCCTGTCACTGCCTTATTATAGGCAAGTACCAAGTCCCCTGGATCCATGCAATCACTCGGAAAAGCTGATAGGTCCAGCACCGCCGTCAGGCCATCTGGGGAAACACCCCTCAAAGGGCGGTACCGGACCATCTCCATAGGGGCTGGCCTATTGGGGTGGCCTCAAAACTAAACCCAATGGAATGATGGTCAGACCATCCGACTGGTTCCACCACCAAATCAGATATCTCCATCCCCAGTAGGAACACCAAGTCCAATGAATGACCACCAATATGGGTCGGGGAGGAAATAACCTGTGTGAAGCCCAGTGAAATCATTAACTAGCGGAAGTCTTGTCCAAACTGCGAGAGTTCATCATCGACCCATGCATTGAAATCACCCAGAACCAGCCATCTGGGGGATCCCAATGTCAGGTCGACAATGAAGTCTGCGACTTCCTGCAGGAAAACATTCCCATCGCCTGGTGGACGGTAGACGAGAAGAATCCTGTGCCCCACACCCTCACCCATAATACATTCAAAGGAATTGGTATTACCCACTGGTACTTCCACTAGGCCGAGTTCTGATCTAAAACAGATGGCAACACCCCCGCTTCTACGATCTGTCCTAGGGCGGTGTATCACCGAGTACCCGGCTGGAATTGCTGAAGCCAAAACCGGGCCAGCATTTTCATCCAGCCAGGTCTCGGTGATGCACACCAGGTCAGATGTTTCAACAAGATCCACTATAATAGCGGTCTTGTTTTTAATAGACCTGGCATTACATAACACCACCCGAGTAGGATGAGTATCTGAGGATGACTGTGCTACCTGCTGACTACCAGCAGAACCATTGGGTATGGGAACCAGCCAGGGGGAACCCCTTTCCTGGATCCATTTCGCCCCAGGTCGTCTCCTTGTCCCCACTATCCCTATCCGCCCACTCCTCTCCAATCCCTCTCCAGGTCCAGCTCTCATCCTCCCCCTTTTCCTGGTAATCCCCAGAACCCTACACCATCTATATACCTTTGGTGACAGGGGAGGACAAAAAAATGGACAGAGGTCCCTGAGCCTGGAGGAGGAATAATACCCAACCGTCTTATTACCATCCCAACACATATTTACTGTGCTAACTAAATCAAACAATCTCAAAAGCTAAACCCAACTAAACAATAAAAGAAAACCATAAAAAAGAAATATAAATACAGAATAACTTAAACCCAATAATATAAAGTTTATAATAATAGGAATGAAAATATAAAAACAAAACAATTCCTTCCTTCAGCCGCAAAGGCCCTCTCACAACCCGAGGCCAATAAACCTGAGTACTCCACACTACCTGAGCTCGAAGAACCTTACTTTTAAATTAACATTCCAACCCGGGCACTCTACTACCAGGGGACCAGGAGGCACTCTCACTGCCAATCAGAAATAAAATGAAATTGTTTCCCTTGTCTTAAAATCTTAAATGGGACTGTTTAAAAGGGACTAATCTCAATGCAAGTCAATCAGAGGATACAGGAAATCCTGGAAGATGGGTCCAATATAAACACTTGCAGACCAATAACGAGTGAAGACCCCCCACACCCCAAAAGACCCGAAAACCAGACTACCCCACACAGGACCTGCAGCCACAGACACCCAGAGGTCAGACTAAAAAGGCAAACCTCGGGATGCCTTAAGAGTACCCCAAAAGCCTCTAGCTCCCCAGAGGCAAATGAGGCAACTCCTGCTCGGTCCCAGGCAGCGCAGCCTACAATCACCAGGCACAAAAAGGGGGTAGAAACCTCCACCAGCCAATAACCGTGCAAAGCCTGCTTCCCCAAATTTAATGCTGAGCACTCCACATGAAAAGTGTGTAGTCAGAAGAATAATAAAATCCAAAAACGGAGGGCAACCGATCAACAAATCGGGTCCCCCCACTCACAAAACTTCAGTGCAGTTCAGTCAATCAGCTTCCTGGCCCATTCAGTCCCTCAGATCTTTAGTGGTTCAGCAGAAAATAGTCCACAAAGTCAAAAATAAATCCACAAATCAAACGACCAGTCCAAGAGGCTTCAAACTCCACAATCAGCATGCAGCAAAATCCACAGAAGATATCAGATCCAGTCAACTGAGCCCGCAGACAACAGTGGATTTCACTCAAGATGGAAATCAGGAGCTTCCGAAATACACCCCACAGGAGCCAAGAGATCCCACTGACGACACCTGCAAGGCTCAGCACAGCTCAGTTCACTCTCCCAACGCGTCGCCGAGGGCAGGAGGGCACACAACCCTGGACAGCACCAGCGACACTACCCGCCAGCTCATCCCACTTCCTCGTTGCGCTGAAGTGCTCATAGCACTCTTCATTTGGTGCAGTTTCTCCTTTGTCTTCTTTGTTAAATGTTAAAATATCAAATAGAGATTTACGATCACATGCTTCTATTATGTTAAATATTCCAAACATGAAATCTAGGTTAGGTGAGCAGGCATTCTCTAATTATGCTCCTGTACTCTGGAACAAGATCCCATGCACTTTACAGCACATTGATGGAATTGATGCTTTTAAGGCGTCAGTGAGACAATATTTTTAAGTTTAGTGAAGTGTAATTGTTATTATATTATTGTTTGTATGTATTTGTTGTATTTGTATGATTATAGTGTATTGTTTTTATGTTTTTTGTGTATTACATCCTGACTGTAACATTGATTAGGGTCCCGGGTTGCATTTGAAAAAGGGCCTTGGCTCATATTGTTTACTTGGTAAACAAAAGTTTAAATAAAAAAAAATAAAAATAAATGATGCAAACAGCATGATTAAAGGAATGGAGAGGTTATTTATTTATTTATTTGTATTTAAAATTTGATAACTGGGAAAGGCACACTGAGCTAAGCCTCGTTTCCAGGTGCGACCCGGGGGAGAGGGCTGTGGGAAGTTAAGCTATGAGAAATATCTAGACTGGATACATAGTTTTATGATGGGAAAAAATGAAGGCTAAGGGGAGATGGTTTCAAGTTGTCAATATACATTTTAAATGGATTGGATGAAGTGGATCGGGGAAACTATTTTGGCTTTTTCAGGGCAGCAGAACTAGAGGGCATACACAACACTTAAGGCGGGGATAGAGTTAGGGGTAATGTGAGGAAGCATTTTTTCAGCCAGGGAGTGGTAGATCTATAAAACAGGCTCTCAAAAGAAGAGGTGCAAGTGGGGGTTATTAGATCAAGCTGGATCAGGTCTGCAAAGAGGATAATAGCATTACATCTGAGAACTCGAGGTCCAAGCGATCTGCCCTTTCCTGCCATGCATGCTAATTCTGGTATGAGGCATGATCTTTGGGACACCTGCCCTTCCCTAATGAATTAAATGCTTAACCCACTAATGTTATTTATTGGGTTAAGCATTTAATTGATTAGGGAGGGGCAGGTCCCAAAGAGCATGCCTCATACCAGAATTAGCATGCCTGGGAGGGAAGGATGGATCACTTGGACCTTGGGTTCTCAGTTTCCCACCACTGGTGGTTTTCTTCTCCTTAGTGCCAAAGTCCATACAATGTACTGGTAGTGCTTCTCCTTTAACAATAGCTACTGGTATCTTGTGAATACTGCATCTGCCTGGATGGCAGGAGACAAACACAATAGACTCATGGGGCCTGATTTTTAAAGCATCGGGAATGATGCAAGCTGCTTGCATCAAAGAGAAATGACACAAGTGGCTCACTGTGCTGCACCTTGTGTCATTCCTGACTGCACAAGGCAGCTTGCATCAGTTTGGGGACATCCTGTGCCAGCCAGGCTTGCGGCGTCCTTGTGATGGACACATTGGTGCACCAAGACAGCAGAGGACTTGCACCAGGGCAGCACTGCAGCATCCACTGAAATGGAATTCTGCAAACCAGCACAGGCTGCCAAAGTTAGACCAGACAAGGGCTAGTCTAACGTCCCTCAGGTCTCAAAACCCTAAACACCAAATAGGGGTAGCCTTCTCCAACTGGCTTCCAAAGAAGTGTCCTGTATGATCAAAAACTGGCTTTTGTACAGAAAGGGATGAAATTATATGAAATGAGAGGAGGGTGAGGACGGGAGTGTGGAAATGTTGTGGATCACCTTTCAGGATGCTAAGGGAAGAAGGGTCAATCTAGGGGTAGTCTACAGACCACCAACACAAACTGAGGAACAGGACAGGGAAATGGTGGCAAACCTAACAAATCACTGTGGTAGATGGAGAGGTAGGATGGTAGTTGTGGGGGATGTCAACCTGCCTGGGGTGGATTGGTGCACTATGATATCAACAAATGGTAAAGAACAATGGATTATGGGCTTATTTCAAGATGTATTCTTGTTACATCAGCCAACCAGAGAAGGAAGCATCTTGGATTTGGTTCTGACAGACGGTGAGCAGGTCAAGAATGTTGTAGTAGAGGACCAGCTTGCTGGGAGGGATCACTTGATAGAATGGTTCTCCCTGGATCTGGGGAGGGAGAAAAATCACACTAATATGATGGTAGTGAATTTCAGGGGGGTGGATTTTGGGAGGGTGGCAGCCATTCTGGTAGGTCACTTAAAGAAAGTATGTGCGGACATGGACATGGTTAACAGGTAGGAAATATTGAAAGTGGGCCTGTTGGAGGCCACTAAAACTTGTACTAAGTCCCAATACAAGAAAGCAAGGTCAAGGAAACCCTGCTGGTGGACTAGGGATGTACAGGAGATGGTAAGGGAGAAAAGACTAGCCTGCTAAAAGTACAAGAAAACCCATAAGGAGGACAGGGAAGAGTACTATATGAAATCAAAGGCGGTGAGCAGGGTGGTAGGGGCAGCCAAAGCAACCAAAATGTTAAGGTTGGCACAGGGGATCAGGGAAGGGGAGAAGGAATGGTTTAGATATATCAGGGAGAAGAGGACGTGTAGGGGCAGATCACCAGGTTAAAAAAAGAGGGAGGGTGGGTGAGCAAAAGAGGGAGTGGAGCTGGTTGGGGTACTAAATAAAAACTTCTGCTTTGTCTTTATGAGGGAAATGGATGGTCCAGTTCCACAGGGGGTGTTAAGGTAAAGGGTGGGGGGGTCAGTAATGTGATGAGATACCGGTGGAGAGAGTGTGGGAGGGCCTTAGGTCATTAAGAACAGACAAGGCCCCAGGTCTGGATGGGATCCACCCCAGAGTCCTAAAAGAGCTGTCGGATGTCCTGGCAGCACCGCTGATGGAGTTATTCAGCTCCTCCCTCCAAACAAAAAGTGTGCCATTGAACTGGAGAATGGCGCACATAGAGCCCCTCCATTAGAGCGGGTCAAGGGATGAGCCAGGAAACTATAGACCGGTCACCTTGATGTACATAGTGGGGAAACTGTTGGAGAGTGTATTGAAGGAAAATTACAAACCAAAAGAATGAATTTGGATCAAAACTGGTGGGACAGATGGATCACAAATATGAGGTAGCAATAAAAAAAACATTTATTAAAGGAAAACTACACCATCATATCTTCTAAATGTTGTTTCCATGTCAACAGATAACTCTTTCAATGTAACTGTTACAGATGTAGGCAAATGCTTTTGTCTGTTTTCACAGTTCATACTAGGTCCTGTTACTATCCTGGAAGGCTCCATTTCGTGGTTGTTGAAATCTCATTGTCTCTGAGAGCTACATTAGCATATGAGAACATGATGCGTGATCACCCTTTAAGCTCCCTAGTATGCCTGTCTGCTTAATTACTCTTAAAAGAAACAAGTTGCAAGAAGGTGTGAAATACCAAATTTACCTTCAGTGAGCTTTGCAAACTATCTGAGTTGTAATGCAGGTTTTTGTCTTTAAACTTCATTCAGTTTATGAGTTTCTAGAGAGTTTTTGCAGGGTATTTGCTCTTTCAGCACAGAGATACATGGTATAAATGGGTGATCTGATATCGTGTTTTCATATGCTGATGCATTTCTCATGGACAATGAGATTTCAACAACCATGAAATGGAAACTCCCAGGGCAGTCTCAGGGGGCTACTATGAGTTGTGAAAACAAACAAACCAAACACATATAGCCCTAACAGGAAATGAGTTGTCTGCTGACATGGAACTAAATAAAATTTAAATGATATGAGGGTGTAGTTTTCCTTTAAACATATAATGTACAAACGGAATAAAGTGCGGACATAATGAGAACACCCCGAGCCAGGTAAGTGGGCATGGTCGACGTTTTGCATTGCACTGACGCTTTTTCCAAGATGTGGGGCCCGTGAACATGCCCCATTTTTATAAAGCCCTTACTAATGAGTACCTCCCTTAATTAAAGTGACAGTGCAGACAATACAAAATCGTTAAATATTAAAAACAAACTCTAATCCCACGATAGAGTGGGAAACAGTACATAAACAATATGTGTTATGTGAAAGCAAGAATTAAAAATATATATGTATGTCTGGAAAATATAGAAACTAGAAAACACTACAAAAAAAACATTACCAAAAGCAATCAATACACATAAAGTAATACAGTGCAACATCTTCTATTTTTAAGAAACGGAGCAAGCTGGAAATGTTCATTCAGGCCTGGATAGGTGCCCGCCTGCAATCTATATTGCCAATATGTCCCACGACACAGTAACTTGTCATTAAGATCTCCACCTCTTGGGCTGAGTGTGACTTTCTCCAGTCCCCTAAATGTAAAGAAATGTCCTTGTCCCGCATACTTGCAGTGGGCTGCCAAAGCATTATGCTCTGTTCCATATCTAATGTGGTGTACATGTGCAAGAATTCTGTCCTGAAATTTTCTCTTAGTTTTTCCGATATAGTAACAATCACAGGTACAACTTGCTAGATACACCACAGCCTCAGTATTACATGAAATAAAAAATGTTTTCTGGATGTTGTCATTAGTTCTCTTAAAATGTACATCCTTGCCCACTGTAATATAAGAGCATGCAGAACAGTTCCCACATTTATAATGTTTGTTTCTTTTCTACGGGCATTTTAAGACTGTGTACCAGAATGTCCGATAAATTCTTGCCCCTCCGGTATGTAAACACAGGACCCAAGGTAACAACTTTTTTCAACGCTGGTTCCACAGAAAGAATATGCCAGTTCTTCCTAATAATGGTCTCTATTTGTGGAGCCTGTGTATTAAAAGTGGTAATAAAGTTAAAACCCAGAGTTTTTTTATGTGCTTTCTTAATCTTCCTGGAATGGGCGGACACTCCATCAGACAAGATAAGAGACTGTCTATGCAATTGGTCCACCTTATATTTGGAGGATTTTAGACAATTTTCACTATAGCCTCTGTCCAAAAAATGACTTGTCAATAAATTAGCTGCCACATTATACTTCTCTTCCATACTACAATTACGTTTGACCCGCATATACTGACCATACGGGATATTTGAAGTCACATGTTTGGGATGACAGCTTTGATAGTGTAGGATGAAGTTTCTGTCCATTCCCTGCCTAAAGAGACTAGTGCACAAACATCCTGAATCATCTTTCATAATTTCCAAATCTAGAAACTGAATCTTAGAAACATTGTATGTTAAAGTGAAGCTTAAGTTTGAATTGGTCCCTTCCAAATATTGGACAAAATGATAAAGTTCTGAAGCCCCACCCTTCCAGATGAAAATAATATTGTCGATAAAATGACGGTAAAAATCAATGTATTCAAAAAAAATGGATTAACATCACTATCATAAACGTACTGTTTCTCCCATTGGGCTAAATAGATGGTGGCATAATTGGGGGCCATCGCTACCCCCATTGCTGTCCCTTTTACCTGATGGTATGTATTGGAAAGAAAGGAGAAGACATTACTAGTCAAGACTATTTCTGTAAAGGCCACTAAAAACTCAAAAAATCTAGTGTCATAAGTGGCTTCCCTACATAGGGCCTGTCTGAGTGCCTCTATATTGAAGGAAAGCCTGGTGAAGTTCTTGGAGGTAAGTGGACTTCAGGATGTCAGGCAACACGGTATTGCCAAGGGGAGATATTGTCAGATTAACCTGGTTGAATTTTTTGATTGGGTGACAAGATGCCTGGATGTTGGTAGGCTGGTTGATGTTTTATATCTAGACTTCAATAAGACATTTGATTCAGTGCCGCATGGGAGACTGCTGGGCAAGCTGAGTGACTTGGGGGTGGGGGAAAGTTGGTGAGGTGGACTGGGAACTGGCTAAATTACAGACAACAGTGGGCGGAGGTAGGGGGGAGCTATCAACACCCAGAAAAGTCATTAGCGGGGTCCCTCAGGGTTCGGTTCTGGGTCCATTGTTATTTAATGCTTTCATTTCAGACATTGCAGTGGGAGTTAGAAGTAATATGATCTTGTTTGCTGATGACTCCAAACTAAATGTGGAGGTGGACAGTGAGGAGGGAAGGAGGATACTCCAGCAAGACCTAGAAAGACTAGAACAATGGTCAGTCACATGACAGCTGGGGTTTAATGTTAGGAAGTACAGTGTACTTCACTTGGGAGCTAGGAATCCAGGGTGCAGCTACAAATTGGGTGGGGGGTACAGTTAACAGTCTTGGAGGAATAAAAAGATCTGGGAGTAGTGATCACTGGTACAATGAATCATTCAGGACAATGCAGGAAAGCAGTGACTAAGGCAAGCAGAATGCTGGGTTGCATTGCTAGGGGGATCACTTTGAGAAGGGAGGAGGTAATTCTGTCACTGTACAAATCCTCGGTGAGGCCACACTTGGAGTACTGTGTGCAGTTCTGTCGCCCTTACTTGAAGAAGAACATTATGCTCCTGGAGAGGGTCCAGAGGAGGGTGTCTAAGATGATCCTCGGAATGGGGGATAAGCCCTCCGCAGACAGACTTAGGAAGCTAAACATTGTCCTCATTGGAAGACAGAAGGGACAGAGAAGACATGATTGAGACCTTTTTTTTTATGCGTCTCCCACCCCCCCAAACTGCCACTCCTTCAGAGCACCAGTGCTCTCCCACCACCCTTTGACCTCTTGCCACATCTACCAGCTCCCATTGCAGCTTACCTTAAGTAGCCCAGCATATCCCTGTTCCAGGAAGGTCCCTCTCTTCCAGGAGGGAATGGCCTCAACAGCTGACTAAGCATCTGAGGTGCTGTGGGGCTGGAGCTGGGCTTGCTCTGGGGCTTTGGTTGGCAGGGGGCCAGGGCATTCATCATCTGGTTGGTCGGTCGGGGGCATTTTCCGGTTTTCTTTATGTGACGGGATTGAACAAGGCTCTGTCCCAGTTGTTATGCAGAAAGAGTTTAAATGCAAGGATCTGTTCTATCCTCTCCATTTCTGTCTCTTCTCTGTCTGGTTGCACAACCAAATTTTCTTGTGAGACCTAGGACTTGATCACCCGGATGGTCTTGTAATTCACTGCCTTGTGCTATCTCGCTACCCTCACTTGCTGTTCTGTCTCTTCTTCTCCCTTGCATATCTGCTAGAATAAAAATATATGTGAATCTTTTTGTGGAAATGTAATTGATACTGGGATCCCTTTGTTTAAAAGTGAATATAGTTATACTGTTGAAATAATTGCAAAACTAAAACTGTATATAGTTATACTGTTGAAATGATTGCAAAGCTATTTGGAACTCAAGGGGTTAACCTGAGATGCAATTTTTAAGACTTTTGCAGAAGATGTAAACAAGAGGTCAGTTCTGGGTCACAATATTCTTTTTGCTGCACCTGCTGAAACTGACAAGAACATTGGAAACTTACAAGAGCACTGTGTGAGAAGCATGTTATTTTCTTAATGAGCTCCTGCACAGACTTATAAAAAGCAGCTGAAATGTTTTGCAAAACAGAGACACAGAGACTGAGAGAAACATAGAAACATAGAAACATAGAATTTGAAGGCAGATAAGGACCGCTTGGCCCACCCAGTCTGCCCATTTCCCTACCTGATGGATAAGCTGCAGATCCTAGTTAACCAGCAGCCTACGTCTTCCTACCCCCACCCCCTAGAATTGCCTTATGACTGTCCCATGCATGCTTGAATTCCACCACTGTTTTTGACTCCACAACCTCCTCTGGAAGGCTGTTCCATACATCCACAACCCTCTCTGGAGAAAAATACTTCCTTAATTACCTCTGAGCCACCCCACTTCTATCTTCAAATTGTGCCCCTTGTTCTTGCACCTTTTTTGAAAGATGCTACCCTCTTGGACATTTGTTGATTCCTTGAGGTACTTGAAAGTTTCTATCATGTCCCCCCTCCCTCTCTTTCCTCGAGGCTATACATATTAAGCTCCTTAATCTCTCTTCATATGTCTTCCGGTGCAGACCCTGCACCATTTTAGTTGCCCTCCTCTGGACAGCTTCCATCCTGTCTATGTCTTTTGGAGATTGGGTCTCCAGAACTGCACCAGTACTCCAGATGGGGTCTCACCAGCTGTCTGTACAGAGGGATAATAACTTCTTGTTTTCTGCTGGTGATGCCTCTCCCTATGCATCCCAGTATCCCTGACCCTCCTTGCTGCCCTCTCATTTGCTTGCCCACCTTTAGGTCATCTGATATGACTACCCCAGGTCCCTTTCCATTTTGTTGTTGTTAGTATCTCACCCCCATTGTGTACTCTTCCCTGGGTTTTGTTTCCCAGGTGCATTACCTTGCACTTCTTAGCATTGAATCTAAGCTGCCATACATTTGACCATTCCTCTAACCTTGCCAAGTCCCTTCTCATCCTTTTCCACCCCACCTTGTGCATCAACTCTGTTGCAGATCTTTGTGTCATCTGCAAAGAGACATACTTTTCCTTCTAGTCCCTCTGCAATGTCACTATAAAGACATTGAAGAGACCGGTCCTAATACTGAACCCTGTGGTACCCACTAGTAACCCCCTTTTTTCAGAGTGGACTCCATTTTACTATTACTCTCTGTGTCCATTCTCCAGCCAATTCTTTACCCAGGCTGTCATCTTGGGACCCACTGCCAGGCTGGCTAATCTTATATTAATCTTTTGTGTGGGACTGTGTCAAATGCCTTGCTAAAGTCTAGGTAGGCCATGTCTACAGCCCCTCCCTGATCTACTACTTTGGTCACCCAGTCAAAGAAATCTATCAGATTTGTCTGGCATGACCTTCCGCTGTGAATCCATGCTGCCTTGGGTCCTGTGCCCCTCACTGGCCTCTAGATACTCAACAATTCTTTCCTTCAGAGTGATTCCATCATTTTCCCTACCACTGAGGTTAAACTAACAGGTCTGTAGTTTCCTGCTTCTGCCTTGCTCCCACTTTTGTGAAGGGAATCCACATCTGCCCTCCTCCAGTCCTCAGGTAGCACCCCATCCTCCCATGATTTGTTAAAGAGGGTAGTCAGTGGTGTCACTAGTTCTATCCTTAGTTCTTTTAGAATTATGGGATAGATCCCATCAGGCCCCATTGCTTCGTCCACCTTCAGTTTTTAGGACTCTTTGAACTCTTTCTTCTGTAAATGGGCTGGTATCAGCTTCTGTATCCAGATGTTTCTACTGTTTGTTTTAGGTACCTCCCCTCTTCCTTTGTAAATACACAGGCAAAATATTTGTTTAGTATCTCTGCCTTTTTCACAGTCACCTTCTGCCCACCTCCTCCCTTTATTAAGCCTCACTATCCCTCCCTTGAGTTTTCCTTTGCTCCTTCTGTACCTATAAAAGGTTTTATCCCTTCTTGACTGAGTTGGCAATCTTTTCTTCGGTTTGGGCCTTTGCTGTTCTGACTGCCTTTCCAGCTTCCTTTTGTTTTAACTGATACAGTTCTCTGTCCTGTTCCTTTTGTGATTCCTTGTACTTCCTGAATGCTTTCTTTTTCTCTTGAACCTTCACTGCCACTTCCTTTGAGAACCATAGTGGTTTCTTACCTCGTTTCATTTTGTTTATTTGCTTTACACAAAGGCTTGTTACCTCTGTGATGGCAGTTTTTATTATTCCCCATTGTTCTTCCACCCCTCCTTCCTGCCCATTTGCTAGTGCATTCCTTAGGCACTCACCCATTTTGGGAAAGTCAGCCCTCCTGAAATCCAGTACCTTTGTCTTTGTATGGCTTGACTCTATTGCTGTGTTTGTGTGAACCATACTGTTGATGGTCGCTAGTTCCCAGATGGCTACCACTTCTACATCTGTGATCCTCTCTTCATCTCCGTTTGAGAGAACCAGGTCTAAGATTGCTCCTCTCGAGTGGGCTCCAATACTAGTTGTCTAAGGCATGCCCCTGTAGGGCATCTAGAATAACCCACTCTTAGAAGTGGCTGCTGCAACTGCACTCCAGTTAACATCTGGCATATTCAGATCACCCATCAGCAATATCTCCCTTTATCTGCCATTCTAAGTATCTTTCTATCATTTCCTTGTCCATTTCCTCCCCTGAGAGGGTCTGTATCAACCCCTGTGCGGATTGTGGTGCCATTGCCTGCCTCCAAATTGACCCACAGTGCTTCTTCTCCTTCCTGTTTACCCTTTTGTTCTGTTGCTTTGATTTCTTCTCTTATGTAGAGAGCTACTCCTCCTCCTCTTTTACCCTCCCTGTCCCTCCTGTAGATAGTGTATCCTGGTATGTTTATGTCCCAGTCATGGTTCTGTGTGTACCATGTTTCTGTGACTGCCACAATATCCAGATCTTCCTTCTCCATCAAGGCCACTAATTCAGGAAGCTTGTTACCCAGACTACAGGCATTGGTACTCATTGATCTCCATTTTTTGATGGCTTTACCTTCTGTAGCGGCAACCCCCACTGACCTTTCTACCTTGGTATTTTTCTCATTTAGTACCCTGTTTTGTAGGGGGAGGCTGGGATTTTCCTTCTGCTTATCAAGTGCCCCCCCGACTAGTTTAAAGGCTATGAATGAAGCATTTAAACCGATTGCCCAAAAGACTTGTTCCTTCCTGGACAGATGCGGACCATCCCCAGTATAGGCTGGTGTCCCTCCAGGTGGAACCCCAGTCCCCAATGACTAAACCCTGTGCTCCACACCATTTTCAACCATTTGTTAAACTGCATGGTGCAAAGTACCCTCGCCTCACTCATGCCACTGACAGGAAGCACCTCTGAGAAGGATACTGTGTGCTACTTGTCTTAAGCCCCTCCCCAACTCTACAAAGTCCTTTTGCACTGCTCTAATCTCATGATGAGCCAAGTCATGTGTCCCTAGGTGGACAATGATGTCCAGCTCAGACTCCCGTGCAACTGTTCTCGTGATCCTAAGGATGCGCTTCCTGTCCCTCCAAGCCATGGCACCAGGCAGGCACCTTACTTCAGTTTTCCCTGCTCCCCCAGTTCTATCCCCCTAATAATTGAGTCCCCCACCAGGAGCTGCTTACTTTCCCTGTGGTGCCCTCTGCCTCCTTCCTGAGGGCCTCCCTTGTGACAGTTGTCTGCACCCTCCTTAGTCTCCTCTGCGGGTGCATCCATAGGGGAACTATGCTCCCCCAGAATGGTGTATGGATTGTGGAGTGTAACAACTGACTGGGTGTGCCTCTGTTCCACCACCCTTACCCTCCCTGAGCCCACTGTGGTCCAACTGCTGTGCTTTCTTCACAACCTCTGAGGTAGTGGTGGTGGCTGTGGTGCTCCCTGGATGGGGGAGGTTCCCTTGCCACTGTCCAGTGCGGCCTGAAGATGGGCAACTTCCTCCCTCAGGGCAGATAGTTTTCTGCAAACAGGGCAGCATCTCAGCCTCCAGAAAGACTCCCGGAAGACTGCTGCCCCACAGCCATTACATTGTACTACTCCCACAGAGAGACTTAGATTGGAAATTGAGAAGAAACCCAGATGGACTTTATTTGTTTATACTGCCTTTGTAAATAGTTATTCAGAACATTTTTTTTATTTTTATGTTATTGCTATTAATAATAAACACTTGCTGCAAATTTTACAACTGTTCCTGGTTTTCCTATGCTTCCTGACCTGTACCTCGATGACACTTTGCCCCGCCTACTGCAGTTCTCAGCCTTGCATGGCGCAGGGGCATCCTGAAGCCGAGAGGCATACAGAAGCGAGTGGAAGCAACCGCGTCACCAAGCATGGCACGTAATCCACCCGCAGGTCTCCAGGCAGAACCCACCCCCCCAGGAGGAAGCATCCAACAGACGCTTATGGTACCTATCCCTGCGGTCTCCACCCTGGCACCCGGCTCGGCGTGAACCCGGTCACCAGCATGCCGAGTGATCCCCTTTGCTTGGTGCCACAGAGCCAGCTGAACGAGACCTTTAAATACTTGAAAGGTATTAATAGAGTACTACTTGGGAAACACAAGAATACTGAACCAATCACTCTGATTCATGGTGGCAAGCAGACCAATGACCCCTCAGAAGTAGCAAACATTTTCAACTCATTCTTTGGTGACCTTGATAAATATAAATCCTCCCCTCCACTCCCCCTCCCCCCTCATCCACCCCTAACCCCTCTGCCACAATTCTAAGTCCGAGCCCAGTCCCAGATTCTATTTTAGGGTCCTAAAACCCTCAAACGCCATAAAGCTCATCTAAAGTAACAACCTTAAACCCAGCAAAGGGGTGGGCGGAATTGACTTTAAAATGAATTCTTAAACTGGCCATTAATTCTTTAGCAGTCCCCATCAGCAACATACTAAACTGCTCCCTCTGCTCTGGCTTTTTCCCTAGCAACTGGAAAACTGCCACCATCAAACCATTGTTCAAGTCAGGGTCAAGGAATGAAGCAGGGAATTACCGACCTCTTTTCCTCCTTGTTCCCCCTCTCCAAAATCATTGAAAAAGTTGTTCATACCTAGCTCACTGCCTTCCTCGACCATCATTACTTGCTCTCTGTTGCTCAGCATGGTTTCAGATCTGGTCATAGCACCGAAACTGCCCTGGTCAGGTTCACCAGTGATATCCTCAAGGCAAGCGATAAGGGCCAGTACACAGGCTCTGTTTTCATGGACCTGACCAAGTTGTTTGACCTGGTCGACCACTGCCTTCTCCTGGACACCCTCAAGGGCTTGCACATATCTGAAAATGGTGTCAAATGAGTCAGAAGCTACCTCTCCAGCAGATAGCAGAAAACTAATATCAACGGTCATTTTTCTGCTGAATGTCCAATTAAATATGTGGTACCCCAGGGCTCCGTCCTGGGCCCACTCCTGTTCTCGTTCTTCATCAATAACCTCCCTTCCATCTGCCAAACCACCCAACTAGTACTTTACGTTGACAACGCAGCCCTCTACTGCAGCAAAACTAACCTTGATACAATGTTCAGTAACTTGCTGGCTGACTTCAACAAGCTACACACTTGGTTCTCTGCCAAAGGCATGGTTCTCAACTCCTAGAAGACCAAGTTTATGATCTTCTCTGGCCCAAGAAAAGCACCAGTCATGGGCCGATCCCTCTCAGACAATCTTGGTAACATCATAGGACAAGTCTACGAATTCAGATACCTTGGACTGTACTTAGATCCTCACCTGACCTACGATATCCATATTACCAACCTCATCATGAAATTCCATATGAGACTAGGTCTCTTATACCAAATCAGAAAGTTCCTTATCCCCATCTCCAGACTACGCCTCACCCGCTCCCTTCTCCTGCCCCTCCTTGATTATGGATCTATTGTCTACTCCCCCCCCAGCATATCCCCCCTTTTCTCCAAACTCAGGAATTCATACAGTAATACTGCACGCTTCGTGACCGGCCTCCCCTGGATGACCCATCACTGTACCCTCTATGCCTCCCTCAACTGGCTCACCTTTGAAGGCAGGTTCCAACTTAAAATGCTTTCTTTCCTACACAAAGTTCACCGTAACCTACTGCCAATCAGTGTTAACTCCCTTTTCTCCTTATTGATTCCCAAATGCAGTACTAGAGGGGCCGCCTGTCATATCTTCGATACCCCTTTTTACCGCACCAAGCATGCGCAGAACTCCATCACACACAAGGGCCCTAAGTTTTACAATAAATTGCCCCCTGAACTTCAGGCCTGTAGTTCAATTGGCTCATTCACCTCCTTCCTCAAGGACCACCTCCTCCAATCCACCACCTGTGTCTGCCCCGGTAGGTTATCCCCCGAATGTCCACCAACCTTTGAGTTACCTTAGAGTTTATAAATATCTGTATATTGGCTCTGTATTTTTTTTCTATTCTAGATGTTCCTGTCATTTACACTGTTCCTATTGTAAATACCATAACATTTTGCAAATATTGTTTTTACCGTTTTCTCTGTATTACTGAATTTTTGTACCATTGGACATTTGTGAAAATGGGCATTTTTGCTCACATACCTTCCAGTATAAAAATAAAATTGAATTGAATTGAGTAAACACAGAGGGGGTGTTCAGACTGAAGGGGGACAGGACCACGAAGGGTCATAACCTGAAGCTGGTTGGTGGGAAATATAGAAGAAACCCGAGAAAGCATTACTTCATGGAAAGGGTGGTGATGCCTTGGAATGTGTTACCTGAGGAGTTGGTATAAAGGGAATCAGTGAGAGGCTTTAAGAAGAGATGGGATAGATACATTGGCCAGATACAGGTAATGTGCGTAGAGACTAGGGGAACTCTGAATGGAAATCAGGGGAGGGATTGAAGGGGGGGGCGGAGGCAGCAGTTATCAAACTGTGAGCTGCATCTCAAGCAGACGCGATAAACCTCAAGGCCTAATCTGCTGGCATTTTCGTATGTTCGTATGATATCTGTCATTGTGGTTGCTGCACAGCATTATGCAAACAAGCTACATCGGGCAGCTACTGTATGCCATAACCCATAACCTGACTTCAAGGTAAAGAGCCAAGGAATATGAATGCTCCCCCTGGGATACCACGTAAAAGGGACTGGCAGCACAGGGACATGTCACAGTGGGATACAGAAGTCTTTCTGCTTGTCCACCGATACCACAGTACAATGTAAAGCACTGTGTGCCACCCTTGTACTTTACTGAAAAGCTAGCGTTATGTTTACCGTCTCCACAGGGGGGGAAATCCAATCTATCACTGATGTTACCCCCTTGCATTTGTCTACCACCGTTCATAGTGCCATGTGTCAGCAGGGGTGGACTGGCTGTTCTATGGCCTGGGGGTTGACGGCCGCCTCTTTCAAGCCTCTTTGTGTGCCATTTGTTTGGCTCATGGAAGCAGTAGCAGCAAGTTCATGGAGTTTAGTGCTGGGACCCTACCTGTACTAAAATCAGGTGCAGGGTCCCTAGTGCACAGGCAAGTGATGCAAGCTGCTGTTTACCACAGCTTGCATCACTCTACCACCAGTTTTGAAAATCATACTACATACAATTAATCACATGTGTAGGAAGATCCACGCACTCTATCATATATACGTGCACAAACACACATAGTAACATTGAAATATAGTAACGTGATGACAGAAAGGACTTAGGGTCACTGGGGGCATGGCCAGCAACTAAGCTACATACAGCATTTCAGCACAGCTCTGCAAGCTAATCAAAATAACTTGAAATAACTCATTTAAAGGGACACTGTCAACCTGTTTTTCATCATACCATTTCTAGCCAAAAACTCACATTTTATGATTGCTTACCATCTCTAAAATTCATTGATGTTGCTGTTTGTTTTGTCTGTCTCCTTGTTTAGTAGCACTGAAATGCATGGCAATGTATATTTATAAACATTTTTGTTTTTGTTTGCAATCCTGGATCTGTTCTTACTGCATACTCCCTGAACATTAGAAACACACCCAAATAGTGCAGTCACTCATGAGGCAGTAACCTCCAAAACTCCCATTGCATCATGAGGTGCTAGACGGTGTTGTGGGTGTTCCCAAGTCCAGGAAAGATGCAGTTGGAGCTGATCAAGGAAGGTAAACAAACCTGTTTTTGTGTGGTAACACCAGTATGGTGGGCAGTCTGTTTTTCATTTTTCTAAGAAAAAAAGAGTCAGAATCAAACTACCAGCTACATCAGCAATCTTTACAGAATGTTGGCAATCATAAAATGTGTTTTTTAAACTAGGGACACTTCGAGACCTAAGGGGGTTGACAGTGTCCCTTTAAAGTTAGAAACTTCAGTTGCAGTTGACATTAACAGATACAGCATCTTGCCTGGAACACGTAGATATGATTTTCTTGCAAATCGGGACCATATTAGTGAAATTACGGTTCAGGGCAGCAAACAAGGACCGAGGGGTGATGGGGCCCATCTGAAAGAGTAATGCCAGGTTCCCGGCAAGGGCTTGACTCCTGCAGCTGTGGAAACAGATTTAAACAAACTTTCCAATGCTGTTTTACTCAGAGAATTCTCTACCTAGGTGAAGCACGTGGACACCAAAATAGGACTGCTGTCGGCTAAAGTCGCTGTAATGTCTGTGGTTCACCAATGCGGCTTCTCCTGGTGTTGTGCCTCCTCCCCGAAACAACTCTGACATGGAGTTGTTAATATATAAATATGGGGGGGTGCGGGAGGCACAGCACCCCCTTCAAAAACACTTTGTTTCTTGATGGCACAATATCACGTGTCGGCATTGTGCCATCACTGTACGGGATGTTGGCGGATTTGCTGTTGATGAACAGTGGTGCTTTCATCCGACAATACTAAAAGAGCTATGAAAAAAGCCATCAAAGCTTTGGCAGTCTCCGCAGGACTTACCAAGGAGAACAGGCTTTTACTGAGAAGGCAAGAAGATTTAGAAGATGCCATCTGAACAACTCATACAAGAAGTTTGGGATTGCCAGAGGGTACAGAGAGGGAACTGCCCAGAGACTTCCTTACTCAGTGGCTGAAAGAGATATTACAACTGGACGAGGACTTTGGGATCCTAAAACATTTTGGGCTCACATCACATGGGGAGGAGAGATGAGGAGAGGTCATGCAGTTTTGGGTGAGCCTAACCCACACATCCTCCTGATAGGCCTAAGAATATCTCCTGGGGGTCATGTGGGGGTAGAGTAGAGTAGGTGGGCAGACTGGATGGGCCAAGCCATCCTCATCATCTGCCATCAATTCTATGTATCTATGTTTCTAGAGTTGGACACCTTCTTATAGCATGCCAAAAGAAATAGCCCCTTGGAATGGAACACCAGCCATATACATATGATTCCAGACCTCAGCTATAAGGATACGTAGCTATAAGCTTTGCTATAAGGATACGTAGAAAAGATTTTGATGGGCTCTGGACCTATCTTAGTAAACCGGGTATTCATCATTTGTTTGCTTACGGCTGCTACTCTTAAAATATAATATGGTGAAAAGACTTTATCAATTCACTGAACCTACAGAGGCAGCAAAGCTACTTGAAAAGATAGAGCATCAATTCAACATCCGCAGAGAGGAATCAGAGTTGGAGGGAGAGGAGAATGTGTAAAGATTTGACTGAATTTACTGGGAGTGCTAGGTAAGAAGTGGAACTGCTGAAAGAACTTCTGACATTTGTATAACTGGGTTTTGTCCTTGCCCTCAGTTATGAATAATCTCATAACTTGTTGTGGGCTTGCTATCCTTTATTTAGCTGTGGTCTTTTGGGCTACTGGGCATACCAGTTTCTAAATTGCACCTAATGTCGCAGATTTGGAATAGCTCCCTCCCCCTTCCTCCTGATGACTTTATGCCTTTTCTCAAGTGCTGCAGTGCAAACAGTGACTTTGACTACCCTGAACTGAAAATGCCACCGAATGTTGATACAGTTGCATGCCTGTTGGTATTTCTCTTCTTTTATTTATGTTATGAAGTTGGTGTGGTATGTAATCCTGTACAGAGGCATGCTAAAAGCTAACTGTTTTTCTTTCTAGTACCAGAAGATAGCGTGTTAGCACTGTATGAGTCCCAGTCGCTCTCAGGATTGACTGCTCTTTCGATTCTCCTCAGTGAAACTGCTTTAAAACTTTACCTTTTATGACCACATTTAGCAAAGAATGAGTAAGCAAAAGTGAATGCCAAGTTTTTTTTCCAACTTTTTCTAGGAAGGACGGGTTGCAGAGCACTGTCTGTAAAAGTTTAAAATGTTATAAATTTTAAAACCCGTACTAGGTTTTATTGGATGGTTAACCTTTCTCATAGGGTGAACAATGTCGAAGGCCTTATTTAATATCCCAGCTCATGGCAGCATATGCTATATACTTAAACAAAAGTTGGGTGTATCACGTACTAATCATTCAGATTATAAATGTAAAATTCATTTTGATAACCCCTACGAGTGGCACCAAGGAACAAAGGCATCAAGGGTCCTCACTGTAAAAATAATGTGATGTCATTGGCAATGTATTATGATGAATGCCTGCCTATAGATGCATGTTTTATGTAATGCTTTATGCTTAATTAATAAAACATAATTAAAAAAAGAAAGGACTTAGGGTTCATCTTGTCTGCCACTCCTGCTACATGACAGTAACTATATCCAATCTGAGTACAGACACACATCCACGCTTATCATATTCATGCTGTGTAATGTCAGGTGTCACAATTAAGTCTTACATCCACTATCCAGAATGGCTAATGACTGGAAAAAAATACTGGTTCCACAGACGTTTCTACTGGCACACCTGGTGTAATTGTTATGATCACCACAAGAATCCAGAGCCCAACTTGGCCTTTATAGTTATGGATTCAGCCTGCATTACCTTATGGCCATTAGGATGGCCTGCTCAGACCCTTACAGCCTTGGGTCTGGTTCACCTGACCCTTACAGTCATGGAACCAGTTCACCATGACCTTTTTATAACCATGATCCAAGCTTAACTTGACCTATATGGCCTTAGACTCGGACCAGTCTGACTCTTACAGGCAAGAGGACAGCCCAGCTTGACCCTTATTGCCACATGTTCAATGCCCTCTGACCTTTAGAGCCACAAGAAAAGCCTACCATAACCCTCATGTCCAAGAGGATAGAAACCCCTGACTCATATAGCCAAGGGGACAGCCAGTCCTGACCCTTGTGGCCCCACATTCAGCCCACTTAGACCCTTGCTGCTATGACAGCAGTCTACCCTACCCTCATGGTCATGAGGACAGCCCATCCTGACCCTTATGGTCATGTGAAGAGCCCACCCTGACCCTTACTGCCACAAGAATAACCCCATTTATCCTTAAGGCTGTTGGTCTAAACCACCCTGCCCATTACATCCATAAGGATGGCCAAATCTGACCCTTAAAGCTAAGATTATAGCCCACCTTCACCTATTCAGTAATGGGCCCAGCCCATCTTGACCCATACAGCTATGGACCTAGCCCAACCTGCCCCATGGTCACGAGGACAGCCCACCATACCTTTTCTGACCACAGGTTTACCCTACTCTGACTCTCATGGCCAAGAAGATAGGCTATCTGTTCCTGATAGGCACAAGAAGACAAGGGTGGGGGCAAGCCAAAGGACAAGGGGGAGTAAAAATCAGGAAAGTAAGGAGAAAGAAGTAAAAGATACAGGTAATGGTGAAAGTAAAAAGGGAACAGGTAGATCAGGGGAACAACAGGGAAAAGCACAGGTAGGAGGGTTATGAGGAAGCAGGGAAGTAGACAGGGTGGGAGTAACATATGAAAAGTCATGTATACCAGTGCAAGAAGTCTGGGAAATAACATTTCTGACCTGGGGGCCATCTTTGTGGAGGCTGGCTTGTATTGGTGGCCATAATGGAGTCGTGGTGCACGGAACAACCACAACCGGGACATGGCCATACTGGGCTACTTTCTGTTCAGGAGGGACAGGGACAGGAAGAGGGGAGGAGGGGTTGTACTATATGTGAGGGAGGGAATCAAAGCCATGGAATTACAGGGGTAACCAGAGGAAAAGGAAGGAATAGAGGTGCTGTGGATCATCCTGGAGACAGGCGCTAGGGCCGCTATCCATGCAGGATGGAACAACAGACCTCCAGCACAGGAAGAGGAGTTGGATAAAGCACTTGGGGAATCTATCATCAGAATGGCAAATAAGGGGGAGGTGCTGCTTGTTGGTGACTTCAATCTGCCAGGTGTGACTTGTAGCATTCCAGCTGCAGCTTCAGCAAGGAGCAAGGCAATCCTGGACTCCCTACAAGGGGCTTTTCTTAGGCAGCTAGTCAATGAACCCTTTAGGGATGGGGCAGTGCTGGACCTGGTGCTTACAAACAGGGGAAGCATTGCAGATGTCACAGCGGGCAGTCCCCTAGGTACCAGTGATTACCATACAGTGTGGTTAAACTTTAAGATGGGAACAAAGGCAAGCCACATGAGGTCTAGGGTCCTGTACTTTAGGAGGGTGGATTTGAAAGAAATGGAAGACTGGCTCAGAAACTGCCTCATGGGGGCGGAGTGGGGGGGGGGGAATGCCAAGGAGAGGTAGAAGCAGAGTGGGAAAAAATAAGGGAGGGCATAATTAAGGTACCAACCTCGGCGTGACGTGAGTAAAAGCAGAAAGAAAAAGAGACCATTATGGCTTTCTACGGAGGTGGCCAACAGTGAAGGAAAAAAGGGAGGCATTCAAGTGGTGTAAGGAAATGCAGAGAGAGGAAGACAGGGAGTTGCACCAAGTAAAACAGAGGGAAGCAAGAAAGGCAGTGAGGGGAGTCATGTGGTGACTAGTGGTGGGTAGCAGCAGGGAAGGAGAGCTCCACTCTGTCTGAGTTAAATAAACATAATAAACACAGTAAAACCAGCAAAAATGTCATGAAAGAGCTCTCCTGTACCAAAAAAAAGAACATTCGCTGCACCAATCACCCAACTCCTCCAAAATGTTCTCTCACAAACATTACTGGAGGAAGAAGCAGCAGGGTTGACGATAGATGGCAGATCCCTGGCCTGCAAATGTGGCAAGCCCTCAGAATCTCCAACTGTGTCTCCAGCACAGCCAACAATGGAAAAAAAGATCGATCACTTCACTGAAGATCTTGCGATTATTAAGAGAGCAATGATGAAACTTGTGGGGGACTATCATAATATAAAACTTGCCCTAGGCAGCATGGCACCCATGCATAGGGGATGCTGAGGCACGTATCAATTCCACAGAGCACAAAGCAGACAGAAATTCCACGGAACTCGTCTTCCTACACTGTGAACCCTAAACATTGATCAGGAAGGTTGGTGCCACCACAATAATCTCATTATTGTTGGACTACCTGAAAAATCTGAAGGCTCCGACCCTGTAAAATTTGTCCAGAAGCTTTGTGAGAGAATTGGTGTTCCCTCACTCAACTGCTCATCCCATGTTATAGAAAGAGCACATAGAGCCTCCGACTGCCACCTGGCAATGGCAAGAGACCATGAGTTATAATTTTCAAGTTACTTAACTACCTGGACAAACTCCATTTACAGACCAAAGCACTTGAGATAGAGAAAATAGAGTGGGAGGATAAATGCTTGTTTTTATTTTATGACTTGAGCACTCAAACACACACCAAGCAGGCAGAATACAAGGACATCAAGTAGAAACTGCACGCCTCAGGCATTAAATTCTGTATCCTGTATCCAGCCCACCTTTCTGCTATGATAAATGGAGAGCACTGGCAGTTCCAATCTGTTGAACAAGCCAGGTTTGAACTCCCAATCCTCGTTCCAGATCTCTTCCCTCTTGCTACTAATTTTACTAAACCAACAGCAACCAGCAGAAAAGGCACATGAGTGCAGACTGTACATACCACCAGAGAGAGCTTTTATTAATGGCTGGAATGTGACATTGGGGGTATACCATCAAAACCGTGTTTGAGTAACAGTGCAGTAAAATGCATGCCATGGAAATAGCGTGGGTGAAAATAACTCCATAGACATAACAAGGTGAGGATATTACAGTGAGTTATCCGCCCCGCCCCACTGACTTTCACCATCCCAGGGTTGGAAATTCTAATCCCCCGAGTTGCCTCCCAGTGCCTCCCCGAGTTGGAATACTAAATCCACCCCTCCCCGAGTTGCCTGCCCACCCCAGAGTTGGAATAGTAAATCACCCCCACATTGCCCCTCATGGAGTTGAAATACTAAATTGCTGCGCTGTTATTACTTTGTGTGATCTTTGTAAAATGTGGTTTTGGGTGTCAGCCGTCTTGCCCACACTATCGGCCACGCTGTATTTCTTTTAGCGGTTCTGTAGTGGACCCGACATTAGGGAAGCTATGTGCATTTGGATAGGAAGATTTATTGTTGAAAAGACCAGCATGTGTGTTAATGATAGGGGATACCTGCACAGAACATTTTCATTCTTAACCCACTATCATCCTTTGGACCGAGGGAGCCCCCCCCTTGAAAAATGGCGTCTTCTGTTTGAGACTGCATGGCTGCAGAAACGCAGAGTTGAGCTACCTCTCCTCATGCTCCATACAGCAGCAGTACTACTCCATTGAACTACGACTGCAGAAGGGAAATCAGCAGCGCTGCCTATTTTGAGAACAAAACTAATGGCATTCCCTTCTGGGCCAGCATGGCAGGATGGGGTTTTGCACAAAGCTGTGGTAAGCACTGACCTATATTAATGCTTTTTTACATCATGAAGATGGGAGGGGAAATTGGCTGTACATGTCAAGACACAGAATATCACACTAGACAGGATGACTGACATACAGAATCTGGCAATTAGCTGTAACTGCAAGTATGGCAGTAAAAACTGTGTCTCCGGTATTACATTCACCCTCATCTATCAGGTATCTGCCTCTCTCTGCCCACCCCACCCTATCCAAATATGGCTCACAGCTCCATGAGAAGACCAGTCCTATACTTTGTGTATGGTGATACCATGAGCAAATCTTATTGCAGTGTCACTATCTTCTGGATGGCACTGCTCATGGACACTGCACCTAATATGGGTGAAGGAAGGCTTTGAATGTTGAACATTCATGCCCACCTTTTTGTAACTGTGATGTTTTCCCCGTTTTCTTCTTTTATTTCATAATGTTTGTGCACTCGTCTGATATTTATTTATATTTATTTAGAAATGTTTCACAAGGAGGGCACACTGAGCCGAAGCTCATTTCCAGGTGTGGCCTGGGGGAGAGGGGAAGGGGGAAATACAGCAATAAATATACGTACATATGTGTGTGTGTGTGTGTGTGTGTGTGTGTGTGTGTGTGTATATCTATATATATTTATATATATAGATATATATACGTAAACATAATGACATAGCAGCAAACAGGGGGAAGGGGTAAGTGGGAAATACAGCAATCAATATAACATAAACAGATAGTACAGTTACAAACATTACAACATCCAGCTGTAGAGTGGAATTGTGACTGATAACAGTATACCATAATATGAAATTGGTATAGCTAAATACAGGTACTACAATTTCACAGAATAACATCCAGAACTGTGGCATACAACATCCAGTTGTAGAGCAGCATTGTGATTGATAACAGTATACCATAACATGTAATTGGTATAAGCGTAAATAAACATAGGTAGTACAATTCACAGTAGAATATCCAAAGCTGTAGGTGCGGAACAGTTATTTGTGAACACTATACAGTGAAAAGAATCAGTGAGAGTGTGAGTGGAGAGGAGGGTCGATTAGCAGGAACAAGTAACTTTGTAGTTAGATCACCCCAAAGAGATGGGGGAAGATTCAGGGTAGGAATTAGAAAGGGGGTTGGGGTAAAATGGATGGGATATGGAGGTGAGTCATGGGGAGGGAGATTAGGTGCAAGTGCAAATGTGAGGAGGGAGTTTGCGGAGGAGAGAGGAAAGAGCAGCGGGTGAGGGGGCATGACAAAGAGGCAGGGGGATGGAGTTCCACAGCTTGGAGCCAACCCAGTATTTAGCAGTGAGGGAGATAAAGTGGGAGCATCTCCTATCTTCAGGAGAGCAGAAGGAGAGGGAGTTATAGAGGTCGCATTGGTGAGAGAAAGGGGGAGCATCAAGTGCAAAATAGCAGAAGGAGTTGTAGAGGGTGTCCAGTCTGGCATGGGAGGTTTTAGGAACGGCCTTGAAGACTACGTCACTGTAATCAAAAACTGGGAGGATCATTTTCTGTACCACAGTGCAGCAGGCAGACAACAGGATGCAACTACACTTACAATAGAGGGCACCAAGCTTGGGGAGAGGTTTTTTGGCAACTGCATCCACATGTACAGAAAAGCTGAGGTGCCTATCAAGCCAGACACCAAGATACTTAGCAGAGGAAGAATCCTCCAGTTTAGTCCCATCTAGGGTGTGGAAAGAAGGCAGGAAGGGGAATCGGGGCAGTCTCTAACTAGTGCCAAAGGTCATGCAGATTGTCTTTTTGGCATTAAGGAAAAGCTAATGTGAAACTAGCCAGCGCTGGACATTATATTGTCATATTGTGGATGATCATTGTTTATTACTTCGGGGTCAGGTACGGGAGGGGGGCTACTAGATTACCAGGGAGAATGAAGGGAATTTATTTATTATATTCAGGGATTCAGGGATGGGCGGGGGTACCAATAGACTTCCAGGGTGAACGAAACAGATTTCTGTTTTATATTTGGGGATTCAGAGATGAGAGGGGGGCCACTAGACTACCAGGGAAATGGGGTTTTGTATATTTGTACATTACGAGCGAGGATTGGGGGGGGGCTCTAGCCACTCAGGGGCTGGCAGCTGCTGTGTTGCACTGTGCAGTACAGCAGCCCACCTGTGGGTGGCTGCGACTTAGACATGTTTCTTCCATACCTAACTTTGTGTGGCACATCTCCGAGATGTGCGGGCAGCTACTCCACACATCTTGGCTGAATATTGAGATGTGCCGCATGTGCATGGGAATGTCCCCTCTGGATGTGCTGTATATATTATCTTTGTGCTGCAGTGCATCCGGGATTGCGCGATGCATCCCTGCCATTTGAATATGGCCCAGTGGGACATTCCTAGGGATGCACTGGCACAACTCAGTTGTGCCAGGTGCATCTCCTTTGAATATCTGGGCCTACATATTTTACACCATTGAAGCTGCACAGGATACAAAGACTGTCATCAGACACCTGCTCAAGGTGCAATACCAGCCCTGGCACCCTGCTCCACATCCTGTGGCACTGACCTAAAGCCCAACCTTTATGGCAAACAATTAAAAATAAATCCAACCCATTATTTGGACTTGAGGCAACTTTTACACCTGCAGTCTGTATCTTGGGTGATTACAAGTGTCAGCTTATAGGACTCCAAAAGTATCACATAGCCCCTATCGCAGCTTGTGCAAAGAAAGTATAGCTCTACCACTGGCTAGACCAGGATATCCTACCAAAAATGGCATGCTGAACTCTTAATTGCATTAAAAGTGGAAAAATCAATAGCAAGTATGAATAATATAATGAGAGAGTACGAGAACAAATGAGAAAAACTGTGTGGGCCCCACTTTCAGAGCTGGCCAGCTGCATGCGCACACAGACACTTCCAGTTGCCAGTGTCTTCGCTAACCTTACTCTCAACTCTTTCCAGCAATCCAAATAGTTTGTTTGGCTGTGGATTTGTCCCACTCTCAGATAAAGTCCGTCTTTACTAGGGTCACTTCAACAGGAGTGGTTACCTAGCAATTTCTAGATAGACCTCCAAATGGCTTGTACAGTAGATTCCTTGACGCTCTTTCCAGGATGTGCAGGTAGCCAGGTCGGAAAATGTTCACAGATAGTTCTCTCTCATAACAATTAATAATGCCAAAGAACAAAATAAAAGATGGTTTGCTTTTTCTTCAAAGAAGTTTAAACTACGTAGACTACTTCCTCTTTTCATACAGCAAGCAAGCTGTCTGTGATGTTGCCAATGAATAGTTTAGAAAGACCATTTATTTCTTACCGTGTTCGTTCTATATAGTTAGCAATTAGCTATTAGATTATTATTCAAACCCTCAATGATTGACATTTTGCTTTCATATCACCATATCTGGATTCATAATTTAACCTAATCTAATTTCTTTAGAACTGATAAAAAATTGCTTGATCATAGACCCAGTGCTATTTAAGAACATAATGTTTAGCACTCATTCTAATTTTAGCTTAGATTTATCACCACTGAGCCAGTGTCTCAACTTGTCTTTGCTGCAGCATTTGCTAAGTACCTTTTTCTTGACATAATAAAAACATGGCTTGTAAACAGGCAGGTCTGTTTAGCTGAATCTGTGATGTTGAGGGCTAGGCCCCACATAATCGCGCATTTTTGGAACCTGGATTTGCTGAAGTCAGATTTGCAATCCAAAACAACAACCTTAACTGTGTTCCTGTAATATCACAGTGAATCATCCACTATTTTAAGCAGCACATTGATGTTTCTGTGGCCACAGGGTAGAATTACTAACTGTGCATCTCCTTTCAGACATATTAATCAGCTACTGCATTGCATAGCATTAATTATACAAAAGGTAAAATACAAATATTTCTCTATCAAAGTACATCATTGGCATACTTGGTACATGCTTAAATCAAAATGACATTACAGCATAAGCAACATCCATAATCAGAATTTGTGATGTTGTTAAATTCTCCTCCACATTTACTTATCTATGATAACCCTAAGCTCATCACAGGGAAAATTTGTAACAAGTCAAGTCTTGGCTTGGTATCCATACATCCTTCAAGCATGCAGATTTTCATCACCAAATAAATCAGGCAAATTTGCAATCCCATAGGGGTTGCTAGGGACAATCCTATGGCCATGTATGACACATGTTCTACCTGATGGTCTTGGACACCAAAGTTGTGGTCAGTGATTCTTAAGCCTTGGGAACTGACGATCATCTGTATAGTGTGGGCCATTTTGGGGGAATGTTTCAGTTTCACCTGACTAGTGATGATTAGGGCTCAAACTGCAGTCGGCAGATACATCACAAATCTATTTTTAATTAGCAGCAAGCCACAATGTCCTATTTATAATTATTTATCTACCTGATGTTTACATCTGTCTCTGGACATGGTTTCTGCCCAAACAGACCTGTTCTTCTGTATTGTCCCATGATCTAACCAACTCGAACGGGTAGAAGGATTGTAACTCATTGACATGTACCCACTTGTGGAGGGGGTCTTGTTGCCCTCTTGGTACTTCAGTTACATAGGCCACAGGTGAGGCTTTTTCAATAATATTAAAGGAACTTTCCAACTTGGTAGAAAGTTCCTTGAACCCTTGTTCTTTCAGTTGAAATTAAAGTAGAACACTCTATCACCTACTTGGTATTCTTTTAATGTTGCTTTCCAATCATATTAGGGCTTATGTCCTTCTGCAATCTTTCCTAAATTCTGCTAGGGAAATGAAAATATGCCCTGCAAGTGCTGTTTTCAGTCTGTGATGTATTGGTGTATGTCTGCTGCAGCTGAAGTATTTTCCTGTGGGGTCTGGTACAGTAGTAGTAATTGTAGCTTTATTTATTTATGGCGCCCTTCCCCAGAGGTCCAGGGCACCTGCACCATTTGTCTGCCAGTCATCAATTCAAAGGGTGTGAAACCTGTTGACTGACTGGGAGTTGAACGAATGGCCAATAGTACCATTGGAAGCTTGATGTCCCAGTCTCTGCCATTCTGTTTGAGGTACTTTTTATGTTGTCTTGCACATGTGCAAGCAACATCTTATAGTAGGAGAAATGCAGAGGCGTGTCAGTGTTGGCAAATGCAGGGCATGCTTTAGTAGGTGCATTCCTCATTCCCCAATTAGCCAGTATGCTAGCACTGACACAAATGTAAAGTGCCACCAGCTTGAAAGAAATGTGCCACTGTAATCAGAGACAAGTTTGTCATGCAGCAGCACAGATCGTACCAGGTCATAATGTCGAACGCATAATAGTGCACGGCATTATGCCGAAACCCAGACCTGTGCGCTTTCCTTGTTGGACCTCCCCCTGGAGTTAGAATCCTTAGTGGGGGGGTCTGGGGTGCACCCCCAGTAATTGGGGGTGTGGGGGCAGAGACCCCCGCTTAAGCCGCACGACATTCTGCCATGCGCGGTATTGACCCTGTACCGGCACAAATGACATGCCTCCCGTACGTGCCTTTCCTGGTGAAACATTTCAATAAACATGGTGGCAGAATCCCCAAAGAAAGCCAACATCGGAGGTGCAATCCCCATGTCAGCATGTCCTTCCCACATTGTGTGGCACACTGGGAGCCCACCCCAGTGTACTGCCGCTCACACAAAGCCGACCTTGTCAGCATGTTCCTTCCCCCCTCAAGCCCACTGTGTGGCACACTGGGAGCCCACCCCAGTGTGACCAACATCCCCCCTCAAAATTCATGGGGCACACTGGGAGCCTACCCCAGTGTGCCCAACATTTGTTTTATGCCACCTGTAAAGAAAGAAAATGGTCCCGTAATGTTCAGTTTTTTTTTCTGTACCTGAAAAAAAGAAAACTGTCACTCAACTTGTCTGTGGCGCCCCCTCCCAACTTGCACCCACCCTCTGTGCACCCCACCTCCCCACACACCTCCCTCACCCCATACTTACCTCCGGAGGTCTGGTGCTGTGATCTTCGGTGGAGCGGAAACACATCTGGACTCTTCAAAGCCGAACTGCAAAATGAAGAAATGGCGGTAAGCTGTATAATGGCATCAATGGGGGGTCAACTTAGTGGGATTTCGCAGCCATTTTTCAAAAAATTTTGGCTCCAAATTTTCAACATGGGGTTCTTTTGATCCCACCTCATGAACACATGCACTGTCATCTCGTTATTCGGTCCCGAAAGGTCATTTCACGGTCACTGCACGGAATCAACTTTTGGGACTGATTAACAAAATGATGGTGCCACTGTTCATGAGGTGGGGTCCCAAAAGCCTATATTGCAAATTTGGTGAAAAAATTTCAAAATATGACTGTGTTACTAGCGTGCATTGCACAGTTTCCATGCATGCTCATAACTCCGACAATTTTTAATATTTTCACTCCAGATTTTCAACATTGCCATTTTTTCACACCTCCTTATGAACAGTACAGCTGTCATTTTTCACATCCTGCCTGAAATGTGTTCTCGCACATCTGGTGCACAATGGCGCTCTCGCTGTGGGAAATCAATGTTCAGGACAGATTAACAAAATCACAGTGCCACTGTTCATGAGGAGGTCCCAAAATGCCTATGTTGAAAATGTGGTTAACAAAATGCCCAAAACAATTGTGTTATGGGTGTGCATAGTGCAGTTTCTATGCATGCTCGTGACTTCAATTTTCCATATTTTCACTCCAGATTTTCAACATTACCATTTTTCTACACCTCCTCATGAACAGTATAGCTGTCATTTTTCACATCCTCCCCAAAATGTGTTTTTGCACCTGTGGTGCCAAATGGTGCAGTCGCTGTGCAAAATCACCTATCGTCTAACGAACTGATAGTGCCACTGTTCATGAGGTGGGGTCACAAAAAGCCCATGTTGAAAATTTGGAGTGAAAATACCAACAAACACCTGGGGTGTTAGGGTTTCCAACTGTAACGCCGCACCCTGTAGAGACTGACAGGCATCAGGGGTGTGACTTGGGATTGTTGGCTGTGACACGCACGCCATTCCACCCCCACCCCCACCTTGCAGCCAGTAACAGGCATCGAGGTGTGCCTTGGACTCTTTGGCCCCACAGCCCAAAGTTCACCCCATTCTCCTATACTGTACCCATCTCAGTGTATTTCCTTATGGAATGGGGTGAGCATAAGGCCCGAAGACCCTAAAGCACACTGCGACACTTACATAGAAACATAGAATGTGATGGCAGCTAAGGGCCGCTTGGCCCACCTAGTCTGCCCATTTTCCTACCTAACAGATAATCTTCAGATCCTAATTAACCAACAGCTTACTTCCTCCTACCCCCCACTAGGACTGCCTTATGTCTGTCCCATGCATTCTTGAATTCCCCCACTGTTCTTGACTCTACGACCTCCTCAGGGAGGCTGTTCCATGCATCCACAACCCTCTCTGTGAAAAAATACTTCCTCACATTACCTCTGCGCCGTCCCCCCTCTATCTTCAAATTGTGCCCCCTTGTTCTTGCACATCTCTTTTTCTGAAAGATGCCACCCTCTTGGACTTTGTTGATTCCCTTGAGGTACTTGAAAGTTTCTATCATGTCCCCTCTCTCCCTCCTTTACTCAAGGGTATACATATTAAGCTCCTTTAGTCTTTCTTCATATGTCTTCTGGTGCAGACCTTGCACCATTTTGGTTGCCCTCCTCTGGACAGCCTCCTCTGTCTATGTCTTTCGCGGAGATGGGGTCTCCAGAACTGCACACAGTACTCAGATGGGGTCTCACCAACTGTCTGTACAGAGAGGGTAACAACTTCCTGTTTTCTACTATTGATGCCTCTCCCTATGCATCCCAGTATCCCCCAGCCTTCCTTACTGCCTTCTCACATTGCTTGCCCACCTTAAGGTCATCTGATATAATTACCCCGGTCCCTTTCCATTTTACTGCTGTCAGTATCTCACCCCCATTGTGTACTCTTGCCCTGGGTTTTGTTTCCAGGTGCATTACCTTACACTTCTTTGCATTGAATCTGAGCTGCCATACATTTGACCATTCCTCCAACCTTGCCAAGTCCCTTCTCATCCTTTCCACTCCATCTGGTGTATCAACCCTGTTGCAGATCTTTGTGTCATCTGCAAAGAGACATACCTTTTCCTTCAGTTCCTCTGCAATGTCACTTATAAAGACATTAAAAAGGACCGGTCCCAGTACTGAACCCTGCGGTACCCCACTAGTAACCCTCCTTTCTTCACTGTGGACTCCATTTACTACTACCCTTTGCGTCCTGTTGTCTAGCCAATTTTTTATCCAGGCTACCACCTTGGGACCCACTCCAAGGCTGGCTAACTTGTGTATTAATCTTCTGTGTGGGACTGTATCAAATGCCTTGCTAAAATCTAGGTAAACCATGTCCACAGCCCCTCTCTGGTCTACTACTTTGGTCACCCAGTCAAAGAAATCTATTAGATTCGTCTGACACGACCTTCCCATGGTGAATCCATGCTGCCTTGGGTCCTGTGCCCCACTGGCCTCTAGGTACTCAACAATTCTTTCCTTCAGAAGTGATTCCATCATTTTACCTACCACTGAGGTCAAACTAACTGGTCTGTAGTTTCCTACCTCTGTCTTGCTCCACTTTTGTGAAGAGGAATCACATCCGCCCTCCTCCAGTCCTCAGGTACCACCCCATCCTCCACGATTTGTTAAGAGAGTAGTCAAGCGGTGTCATTAGTTCTACCCTTAGTTCTTTTAGAATTCTTGGGTGAATCCCATCAGGCCCCATTGCTTTGTCCACCTTCAATTTTATTAGTTCTTTCAGAACCCTTTCTTCTGTAAATGGACTGATATCGACCCCAGTCTTCAGAGTGTTTCTCTTGTTTGGTTTAGGTACCTCCCCCTCCTCTTCCTTTGTGAATACTGAGCAGAAATATTTGTTCAGTATCCCTGCTTTTTCATTGTCACCCTCTACCCACATTCCCTTCCCTTTATTAAGCCTCAGTATCCCTCCTTTGGTCTTTCTTTGCTCCCTAATGTACCTATAAAAGGTCTTATCCCCCTTCTTAACAGAGTTGGCTATCCTTTCCTCGGTATGGGCCTTTGCTATTCTGACTGTCTTCCCAGCCTCTTTCTGCTTTAACTGATAAAGTTCTCTGTCCTTCTCCTTCTGTGTTTCCTTATATTTCCTGAATGCTATCCTTCTCTCCTTAACCTTTCTTGCCACCTCTTTTGAGAACCATAGCGTTTTTTTCCTTCATTGTGTTTTGTTGATTTGCTTTACACAAAGGCTTGTTGCCTCTGTGATGGCTGTTTTGATTACTCCCCATTGTTCCTCCACCCCTCCTTCTTGCCTGTTTGCTAGTGCTTTTCTGAGGCACTCTCTCATTTTCCCAAAGTCAGCCCTCCTAAAGTCCAATACTCTTGCTTTTGTATGGCTTGATTGTATGGCTGTGTTTATCATGAACCACACTGTTTGGTGGTCGCTTGTTCCCAGATGGCTACCCACTTCTAAATCTGAGATTCTTTCTCTGTCCCCATTCGAGAATACCAGGTCTAAGATTGCTCCCTCCTGAGTGGGTTCCAATACTAGCTTTCTGAGGCATGCCCCCTGTAGGGCATCAAGAATGACCCTGCTCTTGGATGTGCCTGCAGCAAAGGTGCTCCAGTTAACATCTGGCATGTTCAGGTCCCCATCAACAATATCTCCCCTTTTTCTGCCATTCTAAGGAAGCCTTCTATCATTTCCTTGTCCATTCCCTTCCCCTGAGATGAGGGTCTGTACACAACCGCCATGCGGATTGTGGTGCCGTCAGTGTCAGTATCAGTGTCTGCAGGGAAGGGTGAGGTGAAATGGTGTGAACATTATTGCCGATGACCCAAAGGCACACCCCAATGCCTGTCAGTCTCTGCAGGGTAGGGATGGGGTTGGTGTCAGTTCAATACTTCACTGCCATTCCTATTATGCATCTCTCTAACTCCCGCACTATCAATGCCAATGCCAGCAAGACAACATTCAGAATTGAGAAATGCTTGTTTAGAATGGTCACTATGGACTGATTCAGGCAGTCTACCTGACCAGATGATGGGAATGATAGGCTACATGTAGCTTCCTCTGTATTCCTAGCATGGTGCATGGGTTGGTAATCACCTCTGAGGTGAAATGAGATCCTCTTTCTCACTCTGCCCTAAGGGGTAGCCCCATCAACTGAAAACATAATTGACAGACAGTACCGCGGTTATTTTGGCAGTGTCATTTGTGGCTAGAATACAGTGAAACCATTTAATGAATCAACAGATCATGGTAAGCAGGTATTTGTTAGCTTGTAAAGACTGTGGAACTGGGCCTATCCAGACTCTCTATATATCTGACCAAGGGAAGGTGATTCCTTGGTTTGCAAAGGTGCTCTAAATCTAGGTTCTGAAGGCTGCAATCTTCTACAAGAAAGGTATCCTCTAGTGTAGTCAACAATATCTTGATACATTCCCAGCCAGTATGCTATTTGTTTCAAGGACTCATAGGCAGGTTTTTCACCAGAGTGACCTCTACATATCTCATCATGAGTATGATGTAATATCATTCCCTTGTAGCTAACAGGCACCACCCACCTGGGAAGGCCCTCTTTTTCTTTGGTATAATTCAGTAATCCTTTATAGATGCTGTACAGTTGTTTTTGCTCATATGCAAGTCTCAAATCTTTGTCACATGCAACATCTTCAGGTGTGAGAGTCTCTTCTGGATCTTCTATATAATGGTACGATTTAACAACTGTAGGGTCGGTCAGATGTACCTGGACCAGGTCTGAGCCAGGGTCTTCTCTAAGTAGAGCTAAGGTCCTCTTCTGGTGTACTTCAGTTGGTTCTGTGGGACTGGGGCCAGTGTGGTGCCCCAGAGTTCCTGGTACCCTCCAGAAGTGGGCATCCAGGTGCTCCAGGGCTCCTATAAGGAAAAGTGCTCCAGAAGAGGTGCCCCTGCACCAAATGCAAAGCTGCAGCTGGGCCTGCATTTAAAATATTTTTTTACTTCTTTTCTTTCCTGCCTTCCAGTATTTTGGACCCTCCCCCACCCTTGCTAGGTGCCGGGAACCTGCTCTTGTGGTTCCCAAGTGTGTGAGCAGCAGGCAGACAGGGTAGGGCTCATGAAGATTCTGAACGGAATCCTCAGCTCTATTTGAATATCAACAATCATTCAGTCAGTGTGTGTGCAGAACCAGGAAAACAGCAGCAGGAAGAGCAAGGGGAGTGACTGGCCAGCCAGGGAAAGCAACAAAGGGAGGGACGTACCTGCATTTTCTGTATCCCTCCTGATGCCCCATCTGATCCAGAATAGCAGCAGCTCTTCCTCCTTCTCACCCTGTCAGTGGCAGCAGTCTGGTAGTTTCTGGGTCCAGTGGTAGTCTAAGTCTATCGGGGGAGAGGCGGTGGTGAAAGGCAGTTCCCTCCATTCCCTCCTTCCTCAACAGCACAACAGCATCCCTGACCAGTGTGTAGCAGGTGTCAGGGTGAGCAGTCGCAGCACCATAGCCAGGTGCTGACTGTCAGAAAGGTTTTGTTTAAAAAAAAGAACTGTTGCACCTCTTGATGCCATGAGAAGTGGCATGGCCATACAGAACAAGCCAGGTCCCTAGACAATGTACTGTCCATGAGGTGGAGTTTTAAGGAGCTCCTCAGGGAGTAACTGGACTGTGGAGCAGGAGGCCACTAGCTGGTGGACTGCCCAAGGGGCAGAGCAAAAAGACCTCCTCAAGGAGCCAGAGACTGTGGGGGGGGGGGGCGTGCATGCTCCTGTCAGCACCGCCGATAGGGAGGACATTAGAAAGGGATCTAAAGGAGTCAATGCTAGAAGGGGAAGAATTATTGAAATTAAAAAAAAAAAAAAGTATGTATGATGGTACTGCAAGGCTATCATATTTAAAGGGACAGTGCAATGAAAATGGGCTACAAATCGACCCCACCTTTTTTTCTTCGTAATCAATGCCAGATGTCTTCTAGTTTATTTTGGTGGTGACATTTTCAGTTTTCATTATCATTTAAGAATTTTATGAAAATTTTAAAATAATTATTTCTCAAGAAAAAAGTGGTCTCCTCATTTTTACATAGAAATAATATTGAAGACCTGAGGAGGGTAAGAATCCAGACAAAAACTTCAAATATACAGTACACAGCATAGGAAGCATCCAGAAAACCCAGATCAACAGTTCTGACAATATTTTTTATAACCGTAGCAGAAAATTAGCTTTTTTTGAATAACTTTTTTCATTGCACTGCTTTTTTAAAGACTGACTTCAGGAAATACATTTAAAAGACTGTTTGGTGTTTTGGAACCCCTATAATTGAGACTGCCTACTATCATATGTGTGTGTGTCCACCAAGAGACTGCATAAAAGCCCTTCTACCCCAACAACAGGGCTCCAAACTTCCACATAAATTAAACTGCCACATAAATTTGAAAGGAAGTAAAAACACAAAAACTTTAAATGCATATTTAAATGTCCACTACTATGAATGTTTGCAAAGTCCTTTATTGAGCTGCTACACCAGTCTGCATGTGGTACCCTGGGCTTCTCAGCTTTGTTGTTCCAGATAGCTTTTTCCATGACAATTCCTCTAGGTGATTCCTCAGTGCTCTTTGCATCCCAGTGACCCAAGTGTGGTTTCAAAGGTAGGTGAGTTTCTTCAGTTCTTCTGTCTTCTTCCGCAAGGGGTGACCCATTCCGGTGGTCTGACATCAAGTATCCTTTGAAATGTTCTTTTCTGTCTTCAGCTTGAGTGTCCCTCCTTGAGGGGGGGAAACTTTCCTGGTAATCCAAAGGGGCTCTCAACCTAACTTCCCCTTTAATTGACACACACACACAGTACTGACTGGATTATAAATGGACTATAAAGTTTGTGTCACGTCTCATTTAAAGTGTTACAACCAAACTTAGAGTGTTAGGAATGATTTTAGTTTTTCAAGATGAATGAGGTGCCAATGATTAGGGGCTACACTGTCGGGCAGGAGGGAAGAGTCCTTTATTATATTAGGAGGGCCCTATCTGTTCCCTACCCTGCCCATATTTGTCTGAGATAAAGCAATGTGAAATAGTGACTCCTCTCTTATATTATGTGATTATTTATGTAATTATTTTAAATTGCCATTTAGTTAAGTAATTTAATTTCTTGTTTAAAACATTCTTAAGTCTTGGAATATTAAGGAAGTACTGGGTTTAATTTGGGAGGCCGGGGTTTTCACCCTCTGGACCTTCTACAAATTATTCACATGACTTTATTCTCTTGGAAGCAGGGAAGAAGACTTTTATGGGTGAAGCTGAAGCAAAAAAATTAGAACTGCATGCACACTCAAAGTTGAAAGGACATTACACGCTTAATCCGTATTATTAAAACACTTAGAGTATCTACTAGAATTTGATGTCCAGACACAGTAGTTGGCTGAAAGACTTACTGTAAAATTTACTGTTCTGTTTTATTTATTTATTTAAACTTTTGTTAACCAGGTAAATGCAATAAGCCAAGGCCCATTTTCAAACATGACCCAGGGCTTTTTAGGCACCCAAAAAGATGTTTGCAATAAATATACATACAGACCAAAACAACAATACAAATTATACAAAACATTTACAGACAAGCTGGGCACAACAATATGTCATGAGCTGTTGCTCAAAAATATTATGACTTGCACAGTTATGTAAGTGAGTAGGCAAACAATTTCAATTTCTAGAAGCACATAATGATATTGCATGTTCTCTCATATTACTTGAGACTCTAGGAACTGTTAAGGAAAATAATTACTTGACCTTAAAGGTCAAACTCCTCTTCTTTGGTCAAGTAAGTTAAAAAGAGGAAATTCAGTTTTAAAATGCAGTGTCTTGTCAGTTAAACAATTCAAGTTATACTCTTGGATAAACCTTGGTGACAACCAACCCAATAAGCTATACAAGGTGCAGTGGTGGGTTTTGTAAGGTAATCTTAATAGAAATCTACAAATTGCCTTAAACATAGTATTCAATAATGATAAATCCACTTTGGCAAGTTTAGTAATCAAAAAAGAATTATAATTCAAAATTGGCAAAAGAACATTTCTACCAAGAGCAGTCCTGGCAGGCAAAGTCAACAAATTCTGCAACCTAAACAATGCCCCAAGTTTATTGTTAGCTTGTCAACAAATTGATTTGTTATGTAGAGTAAAAGTTAAGTTCGGGTCCAAAATCATTCCTAAATATTTGAAATGGACCACTTGTTCAACAATATCCATCTGAGTTATTGCTAATTTTCAGAATAGATGATTTAGCATTCTTTGGCCTAGAACCAGAAATACTTTTTGTCTTCTTACTATTGAGTAAGAGTCTAGATTTTAGCAACCAATCCTCCAAAACAAGATAATCCCCACCCAGGGTCCTATTCAGGTCATCCACTGAGGGAGAGCAATCATACAAAATAATGCCATCCACCTACATTAAAGTATGTGTGTTGGTAAGTACAGATGGCAAAGTATCTATACATAATGAGAACAACAAAGGCCCCATTATTGATCCCTGGGGAATGCTCTGTTCCATAAGGGCAACCTGGGACAGGACTCCCCCATTATACACTCTCAAAGGACATTGGGTTAGATAGCTTGAGACCCATTTGAGAGAAGAACCTGCCAATCCGATGCTCCCCAGCCTTCCGAGCAACAACTGGTGATTAACCAGGTCAAAGGCCTTTGACAGGTCCACGAACACTGCACCAGTGAGCATGTGTTTATCCATTGCCCTACTGATGCAGTCCATGAACACTGCCAAGGTCGTGTCTATACCATGATTTTTTTCAAACTCCGTGCTGCTCAGGAGACTGGAGACTGCTGGAATCCAGGTACTCTGTTAACTTGTCAGTAACTATTTTTCAATCAGCTTCTCCAAGATAGGCAAGAATGAAATAGGATGATAGTTGTCCCCTAAATCCCATTGTCCACCTTTAAATATTAGAACAATTGTGGTTTGTTTCCATTAGGAAGGGAACTGACTAGTGATCAAGGATAAGTTAAAAATTTTAGTCAATGGAATATAGATGTATTCAGAAACCAATTTTAGAAATTATGGTTCCAGACCGTCTCTACCAGAACTTTTATGAATAACAATGTTGTTTAGCAATTTTAAACATGCCTAGGCTTGACTATGCAGAAATAGAATGAAGGTCTTAATGGTTTACTAGTTGACTCACCACTAAAAATATTGGGCCCTATGCACAAAGCCAGCACAACGTGCACAGGCAGCAGGGGAACATACGCGCGTGCTGTGCACAATGCTGCATGCATGACAGGCGCACAAGGGTCTGCATATGGCATGATCGTGCAGACACATGTCCCACCAGAGTGGCAAATACATGGGGGCATGACTTCATTAACAATGAATAGCAGAATGCTGAGCGCATGCACGAATACATGTGGGGTGCGCATATGCATGGCACACAGTGCGTACAGATATGCATGCCACAGGGCAGCTGTGAACCTGCGCATACACCAGGAGCACCAGCAGAGACACAGGGCCCTGGCCACAGGCAGAGGCATAGCACTGGCATGCCAATCCCCACAGTCCCCACCCGCCCCAACGCACACAACAAACCCCACAGTTGGGCAGGCGATGCCACATGGCCCTGGTATGTGATGACCATGGACACCTGTCGTACAACCCATAGAATGCTGGTAGCATGTCCCAGTGGTGGGACTGTCCCACAGACCCATGGCATGACAGCCAAGGATGGTTCACACAACCACTATGACACACGCCGGTGACTGCACAGGCCACCCCATGCATAGCAGCTCCATCCATCAACCCGGGCAGCTCTACAGGATGTGCCTGCCTGTGGACTCCCCTGACCCCTGAATGGCCAGCCATGGTATGCCCACCCCATGCCACAACAGGCACACCAGCCATAACAGTCCCTCCCCCAACCCTGTGCAGATGTATAGCCGACCTTGCCATGCCAGCCCCCATCCCAGTATACAAGCAGCATGTAGGTCCAGACCAAGCATGGCCCCCCCAGTGGGCCATCCTATGCTGCATATTGTATGCAGGCAATGACTGGGGTGCACCCCCCCACTGGACCTGCGTATAGCATGCCCGGCGAGCAACCCCCCTCACACACATGCAGGACAATGAACAGGCCATGTTGTACTGTCAGGTGTTTATTGCATAATGTACAATCAAGAGAACAGTAACAGAGGATGGCACAGGCCATCCACTGAAGGCCTGCACCCCCACCTGCACACAACCCCCCGACACAGCCCAAATAGTACCAACAGTAGAAACAACAGTCCACGGTGCAGAACACAGGCCCACCCTCACCCCCAACAACACAGTGCAGCCCACCCCTATCGCCACAGTCCTGTCATGAGGCAGCACCAGTGGTCAACGGCCCTGGCTGTTCTGCAGCTATCCTCTCTGCCGCCACAGGCCCCCTCTGTGCATTGACATTTCTGCCACGGCCATGGCTCCTAGTCAGTGCTCAGCTCCTCGTCTGTTACCTGTGGCCACTCCTCCCCCTGCAGAGCATCCACTGCACAGGTCCCCTGTAGCACTGTGGAGAGAAGGGCATGTTAAGTCAGGGTGATGGCTCCCCCAACCCAGGGACAGCAGTCCCCGGAGCGGTGCAGGCATGCAACACTTAACCGTGATGGGACGGTGACCTGCCACAGCAACCAGGACTCTGCATCCCCATGCTGCACATCACAGTATGGCTGGCCATCTCTGGAGGTATGCCAGAGGTACTTCGGCATCATGCACTGCCTGCGGCGTCGATACAGGCCATGTGGATCTGTCACCATTACCTCAGCCCCATCTGGCTGTGGTGTCCGGTGAAGTTCCAGGCGTCTCAGCATGCCTGATTCATCCTGTATGGTGTAGAGCAGGGAGACACAAGGTGAATGCAGAAGGTTAATTAACTGGCAGACATGGTAATGGCAGTAGAACAGCCATGGACTGCATGGTGTGGCATGGCCGTGATACTCACTGGATCAATCCATTGTGTGGCCCACAGGGTGCTGTACCTGCCACTGAATTCTCCCTTGGCAACCCAAAAGAGCATCCTCGGAAAGTGGTCCATCCTGCCCCTCCTTGACCAACACACTGGCTGCATGCATTTATACCCAGCCATGTACACAGTACATGTGGCAGGTGAGCACACATGTGCTGCCTGCCAAGGCATGTCGTGTCACGTGTGGCGAGATCCACCCACACAGTGGCACAGGACCAGTGGGACACATTACCCATGACATGCCAGCATGAAGGCCAGCATGCATGCACGTGCATGCCCTGCATGTGCCGCTGGCCCTCATGGCCAGGGTTGGCAGTGTGCAGCACTGCCCCCACAGTGTGTGTGTGTGTGTGTGTGTGTGTGTGTGTGCACACGCATGCTGTGCACCAGGTGCCAGGCATGCCACCTTGGTGGATACCCACGCTGGCAGTCATGATCCTACTGCACCTATGCACCCTCACCGGGATGACTCTAGGACCACGGTACTGCATCCCTGTGTGCTGTGATGATGACCATGGAAGCATGTGTGATGACACTGCAGCCGTGATGTCCGTGCATTGGAAACTGCTATGCAGCACTGGAGGAAAGACATGCAGGTTCACAAATGACACTGGTACAGCTGCTGACGGTAACCATGCCTGCATGCATACCTATGCCCCATAGCACGGCTGGGCTGTGTGGCGTGCACATGCATGGCATGCTTCACAGGTCTGTGAAAGGCAGCCATGGCAGCTCATGGTCATGTGCCATGCATGGTGCATGCACCAACTGGAGGGAGGCCATGCACAGGTGCACACCAGGTACATGGTGCACCCTACATAAGTGGTGATGCCAGTATCTGGTGCCCTACCATGTACACCCCGTTGACCGTTCGACGACAGAGTATGTCCGGGTCTGCTAATGAACATCTATCTGCAGCACATGTGGAATGTGAGAGGTGGACAGCCACAGCCACGGGGGAGCACGTGTTCAAACCACGCATGGATGGTAATGTGCTCCATGACACACACTGCCTAGAATGCTTCCGACTGCCATGGCACATGGTGCTGCAACTGTGTGACCTTGTATGTGAAAGTGTTGCTCTGCAGACACGTCGATCCAGGGCCATGTCCGTGGAGATGAATGTAATGTGCACTTTGTCATATTACACCACCTGGTCCTTCCAATGCATGGCAGGTGACTGCATCGGTGTCAGCCAGTCGTCAGTGTCCTGAGCCCTTGCACAGGTTACCAACACACTGCTGGTGCACATGCGTGACCATGTACGTCTCCCAATGTCTGATGCAGAGGTCCGTGCCTCCAAGCAGGCATTCTGTGGCATGCACAGGATGCTCAACATCCTTGGCATGGTCGATGGCACACACATCACCATCTTGACACCATCCACATCCGAGGAGGCGTACCACAACTGCAAGAGCTTCCACAGCATGAACTGTCAGGTGGTGTGTGACTTGAATGGACTATTCACAGATGTGTGTGCCAGGTTCCCCGGGTTGTGCCACAACGCTTACATATTCGATGCCTCTGGGGTTGGAGCGGTGCTCCAGACAGGCCATGTGGATGGCTGGCTCTTGGGTAGGTGTGCTATGCACACGTCTGAGTGTCTGTATCCATGTGCATGTCACCCTACAATGCCATCCTGACATGTCTCTCTTCCCACAGGTGACAGCGGATAGCCGCTGTGGCCATACCTGATGACACCCATCCTGGCACCTGTGGCTGCAGTTGAAGAGGCATATAACACTGCACACCATTGGACACGGTCCATCATGGAGTGGAGCATTGGTATGATGAAGATGCGGTTCTGCTGCCTTGACCACACGGGGGGACCATCATACTGTTGCCACAGTGTGCCTGCTGTATATTCACCATCTGTGTCATACTACACAACATGGCCATGTGCTGTGGGCTGCCAATGCCTATCAACCTCCAGACATGCTGCATGGCCAGCAGCATGATGACCAGGTGCATGGACAGGAGAGAGTGGCTGGATGCGCAGCATGGACAGTAGTGGTGAACGGGACCTTCTGTCAGTAGTTGCCATGCCACTAACACCCCTTACGACATCTGCATCATCCAGGATCATGCATGCACCATTGGGTGGCATCTGCACTGGCATCCCTTCAGTGCTGTGTCATGTCTGGCCTTGTGCATCCGATAATGACAACATCTGAGGGTGTACATCACCTCTGGTGTGGCTGTGCTGTTGGGGGCAGTTGGGGATGGCCATGGCTGGCGTTTGGTGACTGGGCACATTTGCCTCTGTTGTAAGGCCCTGTACCACGGCATAGCAGCCAGCCACACAGGGGTCCACCCACCCCACCACTTACACCATTGGCCACATGCGGCCCTTGCAGTCACTGCAGCCACCGCATCACATCACCCAGTGCATGTCCATTCCCACTACCGTGTCTGTGCATGTGTGTGTGAGAACCTGCAGGTGTGTGTGCATGTGTTCATGCATGGCAATACCTGTGTGACCCACCTGCTACATTGCAAAGCTGCAGTGCCCATGTCAGTCCATGCTGGCAGCTGTTCCTCATTTCCATTGTGACACGTATGGTGCCACCTGGTCAGGCACCATTGACCGTGTCTCCCAGCGGCGGGTTGGTCTGAGAATCCTTCTGTACCTGCCCCTGCAGGGTAGTGCCTGCTGTGCACCTGACAGCTCCAATGCCATGCTATTGGTGGCACCCTCTGATTCTGTGACAGTGGTGCCTGTGCCCCTAGACTGGCTCTCCATGGTGGCCATACTGTCACCTTCACCACTCATTGCTGCTCCGTGCTGTGCTCTATGGGGTGCATGCAGTCAACTTCCTGCACCTCGGGTGGCCACACATCGCTGTCTGCCATGGTGTCCCATTGGCACTGTGTTCCAGTGGTGGCCCTTCTGACAGCCACTGTGCCCTACCCTATGGTCACCACACCACCCGCTTGCCATGGTGGTCAGCCCCAGCTACATAGGATGTTGACCATGTGTTCCAGAGCCTGTGCCATTCATGCAACATCATGGCCCATGTCACAGATGGCACCTGTCTGCTCTGTTATGGCCCCAGTATTGCGGTGCTGCACCTCAAGGCAGTTCAGCTCCAACTGCTGCAGCTCCCCATACTGTGGGTCCTGTAGGACCATGCCCCAGTGGGACCCCACGTGTCCCATTGGTCTGCTTGATGGGCCCTATTCCACGCTATCATGTGCACCTCACACAACCGGATGCATGCCCACTGCAGGTGGTGGCACACTACTGCCATGGGCTGCTGTTCTGTCACATGTTGGTGGCCGCTGCGAGGGCTTGAGTGCCTACCCACTGTGCCCGGTGCCGTGGGTGTCCTCTGATGCATCATCATTGGCCAGCTCCATTGCAGTGTCCATGTCGTTGCTCTCCACACCTAGGGTGGTGTCCTTGGCTGGGTCTTGCCGATGTCTGCTGCCTGTCCATGACCTGCAGGTGATGGGTCAAGAGAGAGAGTGATTAGTGACCAGTACGATCTACCATGCCACAGTCTTGGTCATGTCATGGAAGGTACTCACCTGTGGAGCCGTCTTCTGTCATTTGTCCTCAATGGGTGTCTGCAGCTGTCCTGGGCAGACACACCTGCAGTGGGCTGGCACTGTGTCTGCCACCCCTAGCATGCTGTGTTGGCACAACGTAACACCATTAGCCATTTTGTGTGCAACCTTGGTGCTGCTGGTTATGATGTTTCTATGTGCATTACTTACTGGCCAGTGTGTCCACTCCCTCCAGCTTGCCATGGATACTCACAGCAGTGAGGGTGTCTGACACCATCCTCTCTATGGGTGTCAGCTGGGTGTTGGGCCTGGGTGACCCTCTGCCTGTGCCCCACCATGCCCATGTTCCCTCCATAACCTTCCATTTCACGGTGGTCCGAAAGTCACACCATTTATGTTTTATCACTGACAGGGTCTGGACACCCGGTTCTGCAGTGTTCACAGCTCCCTGCGCCTCCAGCCAGATCCATGCCTTCACCTCCGCGGGGGTGGACAGCACCAGGGCACCAAACAGCCTTGCATGGTTGGCACTGATCTCACTGACCATCGCAGCCACCTGTGATCCCATGAAATCGAGGATCTGGAACATCTGGTTCCACCACGGCCTCCAATGGCTGCTGGTCCTGCTGCTTCATGCTATGCCTCGCATGGCGTGTTTCTGTGCATGCCACTGTCTATGGGTGTGTTGCTTTCCACCATCCTGTGTGTCTCTCTCCAGTGTCCCACATTCACTTCCATGTCCACGTGGTGGGCGGCACTCTTGCCCTTATATGGTGGGGTCAAGGGGCTGTGTAGCAGTGCTGGGGCTGTCCTCTTCCTTCTACACCTCCCACTCTGCACTGTTCACAGCTCCACCTCCTGCCTCTATGCATGGCATGTATCACATTGTGCATGCCGCATCTTCCTCTAACCCTATACACAGCTGCGCGCCACATGTATGTGTGTTTTCTGTGCTTTTGATGCCCATTCGTGCATAGGGCCCATTGTGCTTTGATGTTTGAGCAAATCTCTGTGTATATTCTGAGTAGGTGGTAAACTTGTTTAAAAACGCTTCACATATCTTTACTGGATCTTTTATTATGATGCCATTAATTGTTAACTGATTAGGGTTTGTCCTAGCATTAGGGTCTGTTAAAGACTTAATTGCAGTTCAGAACTTTCTAGGATTGTTCAAATCTTTTTGTTGATTTTTTAAAAGATATTCTGATTTACACTTTCATGTCTGTGACTTACAAAGTTTTCTTAAGCGATGATATTCTAACAAATCAACCACATTTCCGATATTCTTATATAAATTCCAAGTTTTATTGCCTTGTTTCATCAACATAATCAATTCAGGGGTTATCCATTTATTTTTAGCCACCTAATCCTTCTAGTTACCCTAGAAAAGTACATGTCCTGTAATTCAAGCAGAATAGTATTAAAATAATGAACTGCTTCATCTTTTGTAGGAATAGCATCTAAATAATTCCAGTCAGTTTGTGCCAAGTTTTCCCTGAGGTCATTTCCCAATACTTTGCCAAATTTCCTAAAAGATATAAACCTGGGTGCAGGTTTAATGGTCTAAGATTTACAGACACAGTAAGTGGCCAAATGGTCACTCACTGTGTCTGGAAATACCCCCGAACACTTTACACTACCCAACTGATTTGTAAGGATCCAGTCCAAAACTGTATGTCGACCATTTAACAGATTTGATCGTGTAAAAGTATTTACGATCTGAACAAGGCCTACATTAGTTACTAAGGATTCCAGATCTGGCTCCAGCTCTGTGTTCCAATTCAAGTTAAAATCCCCATTACTAACAGGTCCCCCCCCAGGCTGTAATGAACCAACTATCCCCAATAACTCATTTAATCCATTTAAAGCTCTTTAGGTGGGTTGTATACAATACCTATTCTTAATTTATAGCAATTGCCAAGTACCAATTCAAGTATCAAATACTCCAATCCAGAAGTGAAGTTGTAATTTATTTTCAGTTCTTTTCAGTCCAGATGTTCTTTCTAATATACTAATATCCCCCTCCTTTTTGTTTACGAGGTTGGTCTTTTCTATACATTTTGGAGCCATCCAGGATACATTGATTGTCTGTGACCACAGGCTTCAACCAAAATTTGGTGAAATCTATGATGTCAGGGTCATTCAAATGTATCCAGGCCTCAAGTTCGGATTTCTTCAACAGGAAACTGCATACATTCAGGTGGATAAATCTCGATCCCTTGGTCTCTCAGTATATTCCTTGCAAATTATCTTCTTGAACCTGGGAACCTGGATTTGTCTCAATGTCTCCAGCCAGGATTAACAGTAACCCTGTGAATGTAATCAAAGCCCTCCTAGAAATGAAATAACCAAGGTCTAAGAACAGCCCCAACTCATAGCTTTCTGTTTTGACAAACACCCTAAAAGTTTTGTAATTTATATGTTGAGATAAGGAGCAAATTAGAAAGTATTTATGCTGTTGATGATTCATCTGAAGAAACTGAGTAATCCAGGTTGCTCAACAAATGAGAAATACATTGGTCAGTTAGAATAAAACCCATTAAAAAAAGAAAAGTTAAAAATGTGATGCCCTTCATTGTGTATAAAAATCCCACAAAGCTACAATAAGTCAGTAATTAAAAGTTGTATTTATGTTACTGTATAGCATGTAACGTATCCCTCCATAATCCTTATAACAATAAAAATATAAATAAAAAAGAAGGAATGATTTTAGTTTGTGTTAGTTGCTCTTATGAATATTTTAGTATTAAGATACTTAGTATAGATGATGTTTTAAAAATCTTTAATAAAAACGTTGGTTGCATTCATGTCAGTATCACTTCTTTCTCTTGCAGGTTCCGGTTAGTGGCAGTTAGCCTGGGTTCTCTTCCCCTAAATTCCCCTGATGCCCGCTGGTTAAATGTCACCCAAAAGTCCATCTCCGGGTGGTTGACACAGTTGGAATTCTCTTTCCCGGCAATATGTAGCTCGGAGGATCTGCACTCTTGAATGTTTATCAAAAAAACAGCTCCATCCTACAGAGTGTGACTGTTTTTCCCATCGTTCCCTGCTCTCTCAGCAGGTAGCATGCTGTTTTCAACACTGCACTGCAATTTGCTGTGGAGCTTGCATTTCTTACTGTTTTTTTGATTCTTCAATGTTTTGAGTAAAAATACATTTATATATTTTTAAGAGCTGTATGGTGGTGCTCTTTCTTGTGGGTTTGGGATCTGTGCTCTGACCTGATCTATTAGCATTCAGTGGCATCCTCGCCACTTTATCCATAATTGACTTCACTTGTTTAGTTTGCTGGCAAGTTATGGCAGCAACACTGGCAACACGTCCCATTTGAAAAACCCAAGGAGTGCCATTTAAGATCCCTTCCTTGGCCAATTTTTGGCCATATCATTTCCATGTTTATCAGGACCAACAGTATGAGAATGGCCCTTTACTTCCTTCCAGTAATGTTCTTCTTCCCAAATATAATCCTACACTGGCACATAGTTTCCCTTCTATGTGAAAAGCCCAACCATCCACATAAGCCTTTGGGAACTCTGCACACACACATTTGCATCATAAGGCCGGTGCCTTGTCTCTTTTGGAGGAGCCAGTGCATGGTCTTGTTCAGATGTTAGGGACTCTAAATCCACTGTGGTACACTGGTGCAAGCTAGCAAGGCCTTGGGCCAGTTGGTTCTTCCCACTCTTGGCATACCATGCCTCCAGGTCATATCCCTCAAGGTACAGTGTCCAGGATGTTATATTGCTACCAGATACATTTCCATCTCTAACCTTAGTACTTTCCAGATAAGCTAGGGACTGATGGCAGGTCTCTATAATTATCTTCTCTCCACAAATAATACAGGCAAAATGCTGCAAAGCCCACATAGTGGCAAGCAAAGCTTTCTGACATCCAGAATATTTTTTCTCCACTACACTGAGGCCCTTGCTGACACAGGTAATGGCCCGATTGTCTTGGTCATATTTCTGATATATAACTGCACTAATGCTCAGATCAGTGTTCCCTGTTTCCAAATAAAACTCTTTACTTCTCTGGGGAAATGTTAAACAAGGTGTTTGGCTAAGCCTTCTCTGCAACTCCTTTCATGGCTGTGTTTTGTTCTGGGCCCCAATCTGATGCCTGATCTTTCTTAAGCAGTTTGGTCAGGGGCAGGAACAACTGGGTATAATCTTCAATGAACTGTCATGAATAATTGTACACACCTAGGAGTCTGTGCAGTTTCATTAGGTTACTTGGGGTTTTCAGATTTAAGAGAGCCTGAACTCGTTCTGCTTGGGGACTGTAATGAGGTGAATTAGCATATGTAACTTGCATAGCTGTGCTACTGCGCATGTGCTAAGTTTTATATAAAAGCCCTTGTTTGGGGGGGCAGTAGCCCGTGCATTTGCAGTTTAATCTCTGTGCTATATCAGTGCTATACAGTACAGTAAACTAACTACAGCACTCCACTTATGTGTCTGCGTGATTATTACATGGTGTCAGAATGGAACGTCTGCAGCCTCCCACCACGCTCAGTCTACATGGAAATGTTGCTCAGAATTGAAGAAGATTCAAGCAGCAATTTGAGATTTTCTTGGTTGCCAGTGGAATCGCTGAGAAGTCCCAGAAGAGCCAGACCATTACCCTTTTGCATGTAGCAGGCCCTGTTGCATTGGGAGGTATACAACACTTTCATATGGGAAAGGGAGGAAGATAAGGAGAAACTGGGCAAAATTATGGGACAGTTTGAGAGGTATTGTAACCCAAGAAAGAATGTGACTTATGAGAGACACCTGTTCAATATTAGGAACCAGAATCTGCGTGAGTCCATTGGTTCATATATAACTGAACTGAGGCTAAAAGCTAAATCTTGCGAATTTGGAGACTTAACTGGATCATTGATTAGAGATAGAATTGTGTGTAGCATACAGAGTGAGCATGTGAGACGCAGACTGTTGAGAGAAGTGGACTTCGAGTTCAAGTTCAAGTTTATTGCAGGAAAACTCCATTGAGCAAGCTCATTCAAAAGGAGGTCCTGAGGAATGTATACAGACAAAGGAAATTACATACATAAAATCTTGGTATATAAAAGTATATGGTACATGTGGTACGGAAGCACTCAATTCGCTCCCGACAATTCGTCCCCTGAAAATCCTCTCCCGACAATACGCTTCTGTACTTTTCACTCCCTACCCCATTCCCTCCATGTCTTTTCACTCCCAAGCATTGCACAGCAGTGCACAGCATAATCATTGCAGAGTTTGTAAAATAGTAGCATTTACCAGCATTTACCTGTCTTTTCGGTAGCCCAACCACATAAAGATTTGCACAGCATAATCTTCAGCATAACCAACATTGCAGCATTTGTCAAATAGTAGCATGTATCTGTATTTTCGCTACCCCGACTGCACAGAGCTTTGCACAGCATAACCATAAGCATAACAATCATGATGTATGACCAAAAAATCTCCTGAAAGCATTGCAGAGTTTGTCAAAAAGTGGCATTTACATTTACAGAATTTCATTAACCTGTTCCACTTCCGGGTTCAGTCTTGCCGGGGTGTTGACTCGCTGTTGCTGGTGTGCTGCCTTGGTTCCAGTAACCATGGTGACAAGTCCTTCATGGTTAGTGCTCATTGTTCCAGTGTTTTGCAGTGAGTTTCAGTTAAAAATGTAAGCTTTATTTATTAAACAAACTTTAAAACTTTAAAAACCTGCAGTATTTGCTATTGCTATTGCTATTTAATACTGGAAGCAGTGTGCTACTCCTTTCAGGAACTCCTCTGCTGAGCGCTCTTCACTTTTCTGTAGTACCAATTCCAACCTTGCGGCACTGTCCTTGTATTGTCTTTTGGGCTCAGTTCTTGAATTGCTTGCAATTAGCTGCTCGATTTCAGCTTCTTTCTTTCTTTGTATTCCCTTCAGTCCCTCTACAGAGTCCCTCTACACCAAGGCAGAGAAGTCAGTAGGGAGCAAGGCAGGGAAAAATGCAGAAAAAGGTGTTAAGGACAGGGATGGGGCTAAAAGGGGTAAGGCCATAAAAAATAAATGGAAAGTGATGAGTACCAATGCCCACAGTCTGTGCAACAACCTCCCTGAACTAGTGGCCTTGATGGAAGAGGGATGCCTGGATATTGTGGCAGTCACTGAAACATGGTACACAGAGAACCATGAGTGGGAAGTCAACATACCAGGATACATGGTCTACAGGAGGGACAGGGTGGGTAAAAGAGGAGGAGGAGTAGCTCTCTATATAAGGGAAGAGATTAAAGCAACATGACTAAAGAGTAAACAGGAAGTTGATGAGTCACTATGGGTCACCCTGGAGACAGGAAATGGCACCACAATCTGCAAGGGGATTGTGTACAGAGTGCCATCTCAGGGGGAGGAAATGGACAAGGAAATGATAGAAGGCATCCTTAAAATGGCAGAAAAAGGGGAGATATTGTTGATGGGGACCTGAATATGCCAGATGTTTAACTGGAGTACCTTTGCTGTAGGCACATCCAAGAGCAGGGTCATTCTTGATGCCCTACAGGGGGCATGCCTCAGACAGTTAGTGTTGGAACCCACTCGGGAGGGAGCAATCTTAGACCTGGTACTCTCAAATGGGGAAGGAGAAAGGATCTCAGATTTAGATGGGTAGCCATCTGGGAACAAGTGACCACCAAACAGTGTGGTTCACAATAAACACAGCCATAGAGTCAAGCCATACAAAAACAAGAGTATTGGACTTTAGGAAGGCTGACTTTGGGAAAATGAGAGAGTGCCTTAGAAAAGCACTAGCAAATGGGCAAGAAGGAGGGGGTGGAGGAACAATGGGGAATAATCAAGACAGCCATCGCAGAGGCAACAAGCCTTTGTGTGAAGCAAATCAATAAAACAAAATGAAGGAAAAAAACACTATGGTTCTCAAAAGAGGTGGCAGGGATGGTTAAGGAAAAAAGGATAGCATTCAGGAAATATAAGGAAACACAGAAAGAGCAGGACAGAGAACTTCATCAGTTAAAGCAGAAGGAGGCAGGGAAGGCAGTCAGAATAGCAAAGGCACAAACTGAGGAAAAGATAGCCAACTCTGTTAAGAAGGGGGATAAAACCTTTTATAGGTACATTAGGGAGTGAAGAAAGACCAAGGGAGGAATACAGAGACTTAATAAAGGGGAGGGAATGTGGGCAGAGGGTGACAGTGAAAAAGCAGGGATACTGACCGAATATTTCTGCTCAGTATTCACAACAGCTGAGGAGGGGGAGGTGCCTAAACCAAACAAGGGAGAAACTCTGAATAGGGGATTGATACCAGTCCATTCACAGAAGAAAGGGTTTTGAAAGAACTCTTGAAACTGAGGGTGGACAAAGCAATGGGGCCTGATGGGATTCACCCAAGAATACTAAAAGAACTAAGGGTAGAACTAGTAACACCACTGACTACTCTCTTTAACAAATCATGGGAGGATGGAGTGGTACCTGAGGACTGGAGGAGGGCAGATGTGATTCCACTTCACAAAAGTGGGAGCAGGGCAGAGGCAGGAAACTACAGACCAGTTAGTTTGACTTCAGTTTTAGGGAAAATGATGGAATCACTTCTGAAGGAAAGAATTGTTGAGTACCTAGAGGCCAGTGGGGGCACAGGACCCAAGGCAGCATGGTTTCACAGCAGGAAGGTCATGTTAGATGAACCTAATAGATTTCTTTGGGTGACCAAAGTAGTAGACCAGGGAGGGGCTGTGGATATGGCCTACCTAGATTTTAGCAAGGCATTCAACACAGTCTCACACAAAAGATTAATATACAAGTTAGCCAGCCTTGGAGTGGGTCCCAAGGTGGTAGCCTGGATAAAAAAACTGGCTGGACAACAGGACACAAAGGGTAATTGTAAATGGAGTCCACAGTGAAGAAAGGAGGGTAACTAGTGGGGTACCGCAGGGTTCGGTACTGGGACTGGTCTCCTTTAATATCTTTATAAGTGACATTGGAGAGCACCTGGAAGGAAAGGTATACCTCTTTGCAGATGACACAAAGATCTGCAACAGGGCTGATACACAAGGTGGGGTGGAAAGAATGAAAAGGGACTTGGCAAGGTTGGAGGAATGGTCAAATACGTGGCAGCTCAGGTTCAGTGCAAAGAAGTGCAAGGTAATGCATCTGGGAAACAAAAACCCAGGGGAAGAGTACACAATTGGGGGTGAGTTAATAAGAACAACAAAAATCGAAAGAGACCTAGGAGTAATTATATCAGATGACCTAAAGGTGGGCAAGCAATGTGAGAAGGCAGTAAGGAGGGCTGGGGGGATACTGGGATGCATAGGCAGAGGCATCAACAGTAGAAAACAGGAAGTTGTTATCCCTCTCTACAGACAGTTAGTGAGACCCCATCTGGAGTACTGCATGCAATTCTGGAGACCCCATCTCCGCAAAAGCCATAGACAGAGTGGAGGCTGTTCAGAGGAGGGCAACCAAAATGGTGCAAGGTCTGCACCAGAAGACAACAAGAGAGGCTAAAGCAGCAATATGTATACCCTTGAGGAAAGGAGGGAGAGGGGTGACATGATAAAACTTTCAAGTATCTCAAGGGAATTAACAAGGTACAAGAGGGTAGTATCTTTCAGAAGAAGAGATGTGCAAGAACAAGGGGCACAATTTGAAGAGAGTAGAGGGGGACGTCAGAGTAATGTTAGAAAATATTTTTCAGAGAGAGTTGTGGATGCATGGAACAGCCTTCCTGAGGAGGTTGTGGAGTCAGGAACAGTGGGAGAATTCAAGAATGCGTGGGACAGACATAAGGCAGTCCTAGTGGGGGGCAGGAGGAAGTAAGCTGTTGATTAACTAGAATCTGCAGCTTATCCATCAGATAGGGAAATGGGCAGACTGGGTGGGCCAAGCAGTCCTTATCTGCTGTCAAATTCTATGTTTCTATAAATTTCCATATTGAATGGTGATTCATACAAAGAATGGATTGCATTCCTCTGTGGAATGCTTCTACTGCGTTATTCATTTTTGCTCATTTGTCTGTCAGAGTGTCATTATGGTTCCACAGAGGGATAGTGTACTGAGGTTGCCTTCGGCCACTGCCACATCTGTTCCTCCACCTGATCCAGGTGTCCTCAAAATAGTCAATTATCGGTTCAAGCTCAGGAGGAAAAATATTCAGAAATTCATCAGTAATCTCCTCAAACCGTGAGACTACCTGGTCGGGTGGATAAAAGGCAAGTGCTGGGAGATATCTACATATCAAGCTGAACTTGCTTTCCTGTGAGTATTTATTGCCCAGTCCCTCTGTGTGTAGTTTGTGATATACACTCTGAGCAAAGTGGAAAGAACACCCCACTTGATGTGCTTGGGGGAAAACATTTTTGAAAGCCTGAATGGTGGCCTTTTCAAAGTCTGTCATTATGACTGCAGAATCAAGATGTGAGTTTATTTCCTTGACAGCAGTCAATACTTTTTCATAATAATCCCTCCTCTTGCCAGGTAAGAGTGCTTATATTGCAGGTTGCAAACTTCCAAAGCGCTTACCCAGTATTATGAACATTTGATAAAAAAAAGTGTGTGGGGGGGGGGGGCAATGTTGAATGTGCCATCAGCAAACCAGTGATTACAGTGCTCTAGATACTGTAAATTAGCCTCTGTCCCAAAAACAAGTATGCGGTCAGACCCAGGGCCACTATCGAGAAGCAAGAAATTAACTTCATTGCCATGACTATTTTTGAATGTTGTATAGTAGTCAGGCAATGCAAGTTCTGTTAAATTGCATGGATTAGGTGGTGCACCATGTACTCTGACACGCTGAATTGTGCCTTTTATGTTTTTGTCTACCAAGCATTCCTGTGCTGCTAATGAAACATTTTGCTTAGAGTGCAGTAGTACTTGCACCGTGGTGTCCTGTGTTGTTGCAGCTCTTTCTTTTGCAACATTTACTGTCTCTGCTTTTTCAACTGCAGCTGGGTCAGGAGCAAGGGAGTGCTGGCTAAAGGTGGCAATTATGGCAGTGTTGTCATAGCTTAGTGTATGCACCCTGGCATTGCATCGCTTATCTTTCTTTACTGTGAGTTTGCATTGCCAAATAGACTTGCCATTATACCCACATTTATGGTGTGTGTAAATGAAGTTTTGAGAATCAACAAGCTTTCACTTGTTCCGCACTGACAGGATGAACCTCCCTTCCATTTTGAACTGGTAGCAGTGAGTATGTGCTTCAGTAAGCATTTTTTAAAGTCTGCTGATTGCTGATTGATAATGATAGACAGCAACAATTGACAGCAATAATTAATTTTCTAAATGCTTTGTATAATGCAGTACTGACAGTAGATGTGAATTAATGTAGCAATTACTGTAAAAAATACAATACTTCCATTGCTTGCATTACATCCTTGCTGAATAAAGATTAAATAAATACTGCTCTTATATATGTTGCAGAGGGACAGGGCAAAGGCCAGGGCCATAAGAACTGTATTACTGTAGCCATGCTTGAGGGAGCGAAAAGATGCCGAGCATGTGGAGCAGGAGCTAATTGTCTGGGGAGCGAGTCGTTGGGAGCGACTTGTCGTGGCGCGTATTGTCGGGAGCAAAATGACATAGACCCATCTGGTATACAGTGCTCAAAATAAGACATGAAATGGTAATATTTATAAACATAACCTGGAGAAATCTTTAAAAGTAGAGAAACTACAGCCAAAATAGTTAGAACTACAGCCATAGAATGCATAGGGTGAAGGGAGAGTACAAGATATGTGCAAAGGGGAGTGGAGAGGGAGAAAAGAGGGAGGATCTTATGAGGAAGTAGGGGGAGAGGAAAGGAGGAAAAGTGTGGAGGAATATCGAAATTAAGGATGACTGAAAAAAAGAGTAAAGGGAGGGTGGGGAAGGAAAAGGAGAGGTAAGTTGAATTAGAGAAGCAGAAGAATTAGGGAAGGGAACTGAGTTGTTGATATAAAAGTCAACGGTCAAGTAAGGACTGGAAATAGCAGCAGATATTTTTTAATTTGGTCGCAGCAAAGGTTTTAAAGAGACTGACAGAAACAATGTTAGAGAGTTTTAGTATAGACTGGAGCTGGTTCCAGATAGTTGGAAGTGTGTTTGAGATGGCACGTTTGCCAAAGAAGACACGAGTCCTAGGCATGTCTAGAAGGATAAAGTCATACTTCCTAAGGGAATATGAACTGCGGGAGATGTGAATAAGGGATGTTATATAGCTCTGTAGTTTGTTTAGGAGGATTTTGAGAGCCCAAGTGCCAGAGTGAATCAAGCGTCTGGTAGTGTTACGTCCAGCCAACAGCTGCATACAGATCACAATGGTGGGTTCAAAAAAGGGAATTAGTAATGAACCGTAGAGCACAATGGTAGAGGATGTCCAAATTGTTCAGGTTTAAGGCTGAAGTAGAATTGTAGATTATGTCGCCATAATCATGTAAAGGCAGGAATGTGACCTGAACAAACCTAGTTCTAATCTCAATAGGGGATAGGAACCCGATTCTGAAGAAGAAACCTATTCTGGATTTTAACCTGCTGGTCAAGTTATCAATATGGTCATTAAAGGTGAACTTATTATCTAGCCATACACCTAGATATTTGAATTTGGAGACAACCTCAAGAGATTCACCTAGAGAGGTGACAATAAAGTCGTTAGGCAGGTTTAGAGAGGTGGTGGTGGTAGTGTTGAGAGTAAAAATCATGGCCTTAGTTTTTTTGGCATTAAGAAGGACCTTTGCATTAATGAGGTTGTGTTCAAGCTGCGCAAAGTCAGCTTGTAGTAATCTCTTACTTCAGACAGAGTTGAGCTAGACGTGTACAGGACTGTGTCATCAGCAATGAAATACAATTTGGGATTAGCTATGTTATGGTCAAGATTATTAATGTAATGAGAAAACAGGATAGGGCCTTAATTGGAGCCTTGTTGGACTCCCTAATGATCTGGAGGGAGGCTGAAAATAGGCCATCAGCCTTGACTTTCTGAAGCCTCCCTGTTAAATAACTAGTAAACCACTGAGCAGTGGAGGGGGTTGCACCTAGGTTAATAAGGCTACTGACAACTAAGTTGTGGTCTACGGCATCAAACACCTTACTGAGGTCTAGGAAGACAGCACCAGTGATCTTTTTGGAGTCCAGAGCTGAAACCCAGTCATTAGTAACTTTAGCGAGGGCTGTGATAGTACTATGATTAGGCCAGAAACCAGATTGAGGTGGATTGAGAAGGGAGAAGGTTTCAATATGTCATTTTAGTTGGAAGTAAATAAATTTTTCTAAGATTTTGGAGAGAATGGGCAGGATAGAGATGGGCCTATAATTATTTAAATCACTTGGGTCACCCAATTTGAATAAAGGAAGGATATGTGCAGATTTCCAGTAAGACGGAACTGTGGCAGTGACAATAAAAAGACTGAATATATGAAGTATGGGGGCTATAAGATGGAAGTAGCCTCATTTTAAGAAGAATGGTTCTAGTGCATCATCACCAACACTTTTCTTAGTGTCTAAGTTAAGAAGTGAATCTTCAACTTAATGCTAGATAAGGCCATAGATATATGCAGGGGTCAAACTGGGCCGGAACACAATGGAGCTAAGTTCCATCACCTCTAACTGCAATCAGTCATTAGCAGAACACACAGGAATGCTAAGCATCTTCTCTTTCCCTGTAGTTTCAATCCTGCCTCTGAAACTCTGGCAGAGAGAGTTAAAACAAACACCTGGCTTTTTTTCATCCTCCCAATTAGCAGAGGGTACTAGATACACATAAATAAGTACAAAGGAATACAGCTTTTGACAGGTACAGGGAGGGATTTACAAGGTCTGTTGTATTGAGTGTGAGATAAAGAATGACATCATGATATATCAAAGTGATAGTTTGTACCAATCACAGATAAATGGGCAGACTGTGCATTTCCTAGACTATGCTGGAATAAAGTGACCACACACACACAACCCTTGCTGTACAGTCACATAGAGAGAAACAATGAAGCACAATTGTGCAACAGTTTGTGATTACAGTATCTCTTTTAAGGTAGGCAGTGCCTTATACGTTTTTTTTTTTTATGTTTTCAGTATCCAAAACATTTAATTTCATTTACTGCATAGAATTTACATGTGGTTAAGTAGTTGGAGAGCAACTGTTTAGGTAGGGGAAAACCTCAGGACAGGGTGTGTGGGGGGGGGGGTTATGATGGAGATTCCATTGCTATTTACGCTGTCCCTGAACAAATGACAAAATTCTGGTCTGCAGTGCTCATATTTTTTATTGTTGTATTGCCTTATCTGTTTGCTTACTTTTTGAGTACATAAATGGGATGAAATCTGAACAATGAACCACATCTAAATACACTGTGGTTTTAGTTTGTGTGCTTTCTAATTTTATTTATACAAGCAGTACTAAAATAATTTATTTTGTGTGCAAATCCATTTGTTTCATTGGTAATGTAGAATTCTGTAGTGAAGTGTTCTTATTTCCGAGACTGTGGCAGGCAGGTAAAATGTTCATGAGTTGTTTCTTTAATTAGTTTTAATAGATAAATAGATAGCTAGCTAGCTGGATTAAAAAAAAAACTATCTTTTTCAACAGGATGGAACTTTTAGGACCAACATGACCTTATTTAACAAAGTTATTTGGCTGGAAAATATAGGGTGATTTCCACCAGATGATGGATAAATTAAAACAATTACTGTGCATGTTATGTATGTATTGCTTTGTCTGAAAATATGTGTGGATGGCAAAGAAAGTGAGAAAAAATATCAAAATGCAGTGCGTTTTTTTGTTTCCGAGTTCTTCCTTTAAAGTAGTTTTGTGATGGGCCTGAAACTTTAAAATAGCAGGGCATATTAGCTGTTGTTCTGTTTAGACTGCCCCTTATAGCCTGTATTCATGGTCATGCCCCATCCCCATTCTGAGTTGCTGTAACAACCTTTTATATTTGAAATAATAAAATGATTGATCCTTTTTAATTTGGCTTGATGGTCCAGATTTTCAACAGTACTCTGTGTTGTTTTTGAACCCCCATGGTTAACATACAGTAAGTTTTCTTGTGACTAAAATTAACTAGTATGCATCACTACTGCTTCCTGACTTTATGGTAAAATAGGTGCAGAAAAACAGCTGTGAATACCTATGAAATCATAGTGCAAGCTGAGCTATATTACAAACAGCGCACCTGTTAGTAATTCAGATTTAAAAAAAGGGTTAAGGCAGACTCAAACTCTAGAATGGAAGGTGTCATAAAAGGAGAATAAAAAGTATAGGACAAAATGTTCACCACAACATACACTGCTGCTTTAATATTTTAAGGTATGCCACAATAGCCAATTCTGAATCACTGGTATTTTCATGTGATGCTGTGATGAAGCAGCTTTTAGATTTGCTGTTATTTCCAGCCACACATGTGACATGTAGTTGATTTTCAAGTTGCTATTTTTTTGTAAATTTTCAATGTAATGATTGTAGCGAACAGTATTCAGTGTCGTGTACAGGTCCATTAGCATGACACATGCAATGTTTTTTATGTTATTCTTTTGGTAACTGGGTAAGGCCCACTAAACACAAATGCCTGTTTTCAAGGGCAACCTGGGAGCACCAGGTAGTTAAGTGACTTGCTCAGAGTTGCACTGTATGCAAGTGGAAGTTGTGGGAATCAAACCCAGGTCTGCTGTATGTACCAAGCTCATATATGGCTTGTTATTCTAACATCTAGGTCTAGGCTATACTGCCAGCCCCACTGACTACTTTAATACTGTATTTAATGTTGCGTTACCACAATCTGTATATTGAAAGAAAATTGTGTACTGTTTGGTCATCATGGTTTCAATGGAAATCAAATCATGTCGATTTTATCACAACATGCTCATGCTCTCAATTTGCTGTGACCCCACTTTGTTAGCTTGTTTTGATTGCTGTTTAGATCTACTTACCATTAGAGTTCATTTTTCCTGGGTATAGTTTAGCCTGTATGTAACTATCCCTGCTGGACTATGTTAACCTGTTGACTGCTGCTATCCTCCCTGGACCACCTGGAACACGAGATGCTGCATTTTACTTGTTGGAGTAATTTCAAATAAATAAATAAATAGATCGGGGAGTGGAGTGGTTCAAAATATACGAGAACATAACAGTTATGGCATGAGTGTACTGCTTTTTTTTCTATATGCATTTTAACTCTTTTCCTTGTATGATTATAGTTTAATGCATATGTATCAGTTTAGAAACTTAATAAACAGTTAATCTAAATGGCAATGGTGAAAATGTGATCATCGCCTATCTTGTGCATGCACTCGGGTATCGCTTACTAGTTAGTGACATGCTATATTGATGGTGGCAGTTATGACATCAGAGCTCTACCATCTCTGAAATTCCCATTTAACCACTGGATATATGCAGAGCTGCTGAACTAAGTGAAACACAAATGAAGTGTTTAAGTGAAAATACTCAGGAAGAAAAATCAGTGCAAGTAGCAGAAAGAGAGAGCAAAAACAGGCACCAATGTGAGCAAAGGGTGTTATGTATCTCGAGTGAATAAAGTCAAATGTGAAAAGTGTGGGCGTGAGCATGAGACAAATAAATACCCAGCATATGGACAGTTTTGTAGATTGTGCTACAGAAAAAATCATTTTGTTAGAGTATGTCATGTGGGCAAATGCAATGAGATACATGTTGTTAGAGAAGGAGATGCCCATGGGAATGAAAGTACTTTTAGCATTGAGACTGTGACTACCTATAAGCCAGAGACGATGGGAAAGTAAATTTGAACATAAATGGGAAAATGGTGATGTTCAAATTAGACACTGGAGCACAGTGTAATGTGATGCCTTCTCAGATGTCTAAAACACTGTCTAGAGAAGCTGTTCAAAGGTTGATGGCCAGATTGGTTTCTTGTTCTGGGCATAAACTTCATGTGAAAGGCAAAGTGATGTGTTAACATGTTTTAAGAAAAGGTATTATTTGTTGTCATTTCAAGCGGTTGATGCAAATGTGACCCCAGTGTTGGGCCTGTCTACTTGTCTGGAAATGAAGCCCATAAAGAAGCTATTTTCAGCAAATGCTGCAACTGGAAGTGCAGGGGAAACCACAGAAGAAATATTGGCTGAATTTGCTGACATATTTGAGGAATCGGGATGCATAGAGGGCGAACACCACATTAAAATAGATAAGACAGTTAGCCCTGTGATCCACCACCCTAGGAAAATACTTTAGCACTACAAGACAAAGTGAAAACTTAACTAGAGAACATGGAGAGAATGGGTGTTATTGAAAAGGTGGAGAAACCCATGAGCTGGGTCAATTTAATGGTGGTTGTAGAGAACCCAAACAAAGTAAGAATTTGCATAGATCCCAGAAATCTTAATAGAGCAATTAAAAGAGAACATCACCCAATGAAAACAGTTGAAAAGGTTGCAGCTAAGCTAGCATGGGCTGAAGTATTCACAGTGCTAGATGCTGGACATGACTTTTGGCAGATTAAACTGGATGGGCCCAGCTCTGATCTAGTAACTTTTAACACACTCTTTGGGTGGTACAAGTTCAAGTGTCTCCCCTTTGGGATTTGCTCAGCACCAGAGGTCTTCCAGAAGAAAATTTCACACATTTTTGAGGGTCTCGAGGGCATTGAAGTCATTATTAATGACATCCTAGTATGGGGAGACTATGTACAAGAGCACAATGAGAGGTTAAGAAATGTTTTAAAAAGAGCCAGAGATAAGCATTTGTCTTTAAACCTAAAAAAATTAAAAAAAATTAGAATGTCAGAGGTCCAGTATATCAACACAAGTTAAATAAAGACAGGCTGTTGGCAGACCCCAAGAAGATAAAAGCAATTATCCAGATGCCTGTTCCCCAAAACAAGAGTGACTTACAGAGATTTATGGGCATGGTAAACTACCTGGCAACGTTTATTCCAAACCTATCATCTGTAAACAAACCATTGACAGAGTTACTAGTGAAATAGATAGCATGGCACTGGGAGGGGCACCACCAGCAGGCTTTTCAAGAACTGAAAACAGCTGTCACAAACCCCCTGTACTGGCCTACTATGACCTAAAAAACCTGTTGAATTATCTGTAGATGCATCTTCAGAAGGGCTGGCTGCCTGTTTGCTGCAAGAAAGCAAGCTGATTGTCTTTGCTTCCAGATCACTCAACAAAGCTAAGAGGAATTATAAGAAAATTGAGAAAGAAATACTGGCCATTGTGTTTGGCTGTTCGAGATTCCACCAGTATATTTATGGCAGACCAATGGTCCATGTTGAATTGGTCCATAAGCCCCTAGAGAGCCTTTTCAAGAAACCATTGGTCACAGCCCCACCAAGAATTCAATGCATGATGCTAAAACTGCAAAGGTATGATTTGCTTTAAAATTTATTCTGACACATAATTATTTTGAATTTGAAGGTGTTTTCTTTGAGCAGAAATGTAGCACGGCTATGGGTGCCTCTATGACACCCAGTTATGCCAACGTCTTCTTAGGCAGCTGGGAAACTACAGAAGTACTTAATGAAGTATCAAATCCTTTTTCTAATCATATAGTTAAATGGTTTCACTTTATCAATGACATTGTTTGGGTATGGAAAGGAGGGGAGAATGAAGCTCATGCTTTTATTAATTGGTTAAACTCGAATGATTTAAATCTAAGATTTACATATGTGTTTGATAATAAAGTGCTTATTTGTTTGGATCTTAATCTCAACATTGACACAGATGGGAATAATAAACACTGCATTAAAACAAAATCTTTTAGAAAAGAGATAGCTACAAATGCAGTGTTACATGCTAAGAGTGTCCACCCCCTAAATTTAAAGAAATTGATCCCCTATAGCCAACTTTTACGCTTAAGGAGGAATTGTAGTTCGAACATAGACTTTGAGATACAGTCAGTCAAATTGTTAGAGAGATTTAAGAACCGAAGCTATGATCTACAGTTACTGGAAAGTGCTTACGAAAAAGTAAAAGGGGTAGACAGAGATACTATTGTAAAGAAGAGAGTAAACAAGGGTGACACTGAAACTCTGTGCACCTTTGTTACTGAGTATAATAGTATGGCGGGATGAATAGGCAACATTATGTATCGGAATTGGCCTATGTTAATGGTAATGAACTAGTGGAAAAAGCAGCAGGCTCTGCAGAGCACAGAACATTAAGGATAAGGTAGTGCACAGTAGAGAAAGGAGAGTTGAAAGAACTGAGAGTGGCACTTGGTTACCTCTAAGAACCAAAGGTTTCTTTACATGTAAGAGATGCAGTATTTGTAAATATGGGACTACCGGTGACATTTTTCTCCATCCAAATGAACATGATGAGAAAACAGAGATAAGAGAACTTGTTACCTGTGACACCCATACATGGTTTATGCACTTTAGTGTACCTGTAATCTTGTGTACATTGGGAAGACAATATGCCTCTGAAACAAAGGATTCAAGAACATGTTAGATCAGTGATTAACAATAGACAGGATACACCAATAGGGACTCACTTTGCTCTTTGTCACGGTTCATCACCTAAAGATCTAAAATTTATGGGTATAGAGCATGTTCCCCAGATGACTTTGGGAGTAGATAGACCTAACAAATTATTGAAAAAAGAGAGCGTGTAGATTTTTAAAATGATTAGTGTAAAACCAAATGGACTAAATGAGAAGTGGGATGTAAAGCCATTCCTTAAAAAATAATTTGTGGTATAGGAATAGCACTACAAATGTCAATGTATAGAACCGTTATTTAAAATGTGGCCACATGGCTTTGAAACATTGTCAATAATTGTGTTCATACTTTTAACTTTGTCTCTGTGTGTTCTCTCTTCTCCTTTCAATAGGTTTTCAGTTGAATTCAGACCCTGAGATTGCTTCCCATAAGGATAATATTTATGTGCAATAAAAGTGCTTTAAATGTACTATGAGTGTGCTTTCATAAATTAGAAGGCCATTATATTTAAGTGTAAGCTTGTCTAAACTTCATACGGATGAAATAGATATGTTGTAAGTGTGCTATAAATGTATTATAAATGTGCTCCAATGAATTAGAGGGGCTTTAACCTTAAGCTTTAGCTTAAATATTTAGATTTAATAATTTGAAATTATGTTTGTATTTTGTATGAGATATTGATTTTCATACTGTCTGTTGTAGTGCCCTTTAAATTTCAGACAGTTGAGTGCAATGGCTCATGCACATAATTATGAGTTTTAGCAATTTAAAAAGGGCTTGAATATCTATTTGCTTTGCCCCCTTTGAAGACTTGCGAGAGTCAAGGCGCTATGGGTGTTTATCTGTTGCAGGGGTTTCTATTTCACCTCCATTGTCAAGTGTTTCTAATTTGCTGTGACAGTTTAAATGGAATAAATTACAGCCTCTTCACTTTACTCTACATGAATACATGTGGATTATGTTCTTCTTTACAGCATTAATTTTTGATTTTTTACCTGGAGGCATTGACGTTGTTGAGCACTTTTCACCTGTTTGTTTGTTATGGTTTGCGAGTACAGTATAAAGCAGGTAAAGAACTTCACATAGCAGACATCCTGAGTAGGGCCATGGGAGAAAATGCTATGCCAGAAACTGAGTTAGATAAGTATGAGGTTCACATAGTGGACTACATGCCTATTAGTGATGAGAAACTGCAACTTCAGCAAGAAACTGACAAGGATTCAGCATTGGTCAAATTGAGAGATGCTGTTTTGAATGGGGGGCTCCATGAGAAAGCATTAGTGCACCCTGAAATAAGGCAGTATTGGCTGTTCAGAGATTAAATCTTGACAGAAAATGGACTTTTGCTAAAGGGGGAGAGACTGATAGTCCCCACATCATTGAGACCAGACATGTTAGTCAGATTGCACAGCAGCCACTTGGGCATTGAAAAATGTAAGCACAGGGCCAGAGACCTCTTATTCTGGCCAGCGATGAACAGTCAGATTTGTTACATGGTAGCCATGTGTGGTATTTGCAACCATTTCAGGAAAGCACAATCCTGAGAGCCACTGCAGCCACATGAGATACCAGCTAGACCTTGGCAAAAGGTCGGGGCTGACCTATTTGAATTTGAAAGAGAAAGTTATCTAACAATGGTTGATTACTACTCTAAATACATTGAGATTTCCAAGTTGCAAAACACAACAAGTGAAACAGTGATTAATCATATTAAATCACGATGTGCAAGACATGGTATCCCAGAAATACTTGTGGTGGATAAGGGGCCGCAATTTGCCTGCATTGAGTTCAGAGACTTTCAAAGAAAATATGAGTTCAGACATGTCACTTCTCCAAAATACCCCAGAGTAATTGGATGATAGAGCGAGCCAGTCAAACAATAAAGAGACTGTTTAAAAAAGCACAAAGTGACTGCCAAGACCCATATTTAGCACTCTTAGAGCTGAGAAATACACCACCAGAGGGGCTGGGATCACCAGTGCAGTCACTTATGGGCCGCAGAACCAGAACTTTGATGCCTACCAGACCTGAGCTGCTTAAACCAAATGTGCAAGAAGTTGATGTGTGAGCTACACTGCAAGAAAACCAAGAAAAACAGAAATCCTATTACAATTTGCATGCCAGACCACTCCCAGCCTTGCAGCTGGGACATCCTGTTTATTTGCAAATGCCTGAGAATACCTGGACCCCTGCAATTGTAGAACACCATGCTGAAGTGCCACTATCTTATGTGGTCCAAGCAAAAGGGAAATTGAATCAGAGAAACAGGAGAGATCTCTTGTCAACCCCAGAGCCACGCTGTTCCTACGGCCCACAAAACTCGCACACTCAAGGAGAGGAAGAGAGGAGAGAGAGAGCAGGATGACATGATGGAGGACAGTGGGATCCCAGAGGTGCCTGTAATGGAGGACCCACCACAAGCGATGCCAAGGCAGTCACAGAATGAGCCTGTGGGGTTGGCCCCGCCCCTGAACAGTCAAGACCAATTGCCTGACACCAACCCCAGCCCGACAGTCAGCCAAGTCAGTGTACAGGAGATCTGAAGGCCCGACTGGCATTGTGATTACAAAGACTTGCAAAAACTTTGAACTGCACAGAACTTTAATTATTTAATGTTGGGGGGGGGGTTCAATTTGAGAAGGGAGATGTAGTGAGGTGAATTAGCATATGCAACTTGCATATGCTGCGCTACTGTGTAAGAGCTAAGTTTTTATATAAAAGCCCTTGTTTGGCGGGCAGTAGCCCGCACTTTTGCAGTTTGCTGACTGTGATATATTAGTGCTATACAGTACAGTAAACTAATAAGAGCACTCCACTTATTTGTCTGTGTGATTATTACAGGGATTGAGACTTTGTAGCCCTCTCTCTAAACATAAGTAGTTTACTTTTTCTCTACAAGTTGTCCTTTCATTAAGGAGAGATTCATGCCTGCTTCCAGTAAACGTGATAGCACATACCTTAGCATGGCTTTATGTTCTATCCAGGTATCACTGGCTATCAAAATATTGTCCACATAAAACGTTATTCCCCTAGTTTCTGCAACTGGCAGTGCCTTATGCAAAAACACATTGAATTCTACTGGTGAATTCACAAAGCCAAAAGGCACCTATTCCTCGTAAGCTGGCTTCTTTCTATTATAGGAAAAGGTCAGCTTGTGTTAGTCTTGTGGAGCAACCTCTAGTGTCCAAAAACCATTAGAGACATCTATGGTTGTGAAATACTTGTCTCCTGACAGTTTGGCTAGGTTTTGGTTGATACAGGTCATGAGCCACCTGGATATCGCAAGCTGCTTGTTTAACTGTCTGTAGTCAATGGTTAACCTCCACTTATCGGTAGGTTTTATAGCAGGCCAAATGGGGGAGTTGTAAGCAGAGTTACATTCTTGTATTATTCCTCTTTCCAGGAGGGAATCTAGAATTTCTTTTACTGATTCATGGGTAGCTAATGGTATCCTGTACTGCCTTACGTAGACTGGCTTGCTGTCAGGGAATGTATCAATCCTCACTCTGTGTGTATCTGTCCTACCACAATCAAGGCTGTCTTTGGAAAACATTTCCTGAAATTCTTAGAAAATAAGGGAAAGGTCTGCCCTATCCTGTGGTTGAACTGCACTGGCCTGGTTTATCTAGAACTCTACCTGGGTCCGGAATTCTGGGTAGGGTTCCCCTCTCTCAATTTTCACTTTCTTCTCAATGGAGTCAGACACATCAGTTTGACTCAGTGTGGCAAGCTCCCTGATGTCCATGGCCTCTTCAGAAGTTAGCTTCTTGGAGAGTATTAGAAATGTTGTTGTCCACCTGCCAGGTTTAGCCATCAGTTGGGGACTGATCTGATTGCATCACAATCTGTTGTGAGGGTAAGGTAGTAGAGGTCCCCCTTTCCCTAGTAGCTGTGGCACCCATCCTACTGAGACAGTAGGCACAAAGTCAGGAAAGTCAATACCCACAACACTCCCCAAATCCATTTGGGCTTACAGAGTAATATGTTCTGGACCAGGATTATTCACTTGGACATAAGAAGTCCTTCCTTTGAATTCCTGGAGATGTAGCCTGGTTTTGCTGCCAAGGGTTAATCTGGTCTTCAAGAAAAGTTTAGTGGGATGGAAAAAGGCTCTTATATTAGTGAAAGTAAGTACCCTTTTCAAATTCAGTCTTACAGGAAAACCACAAGTTCTCCTTGGCATGCTTACAGCAAGTTCTCTAATCAAACGACATACATTGGGTATGGCCTGTCCCATTCCAGTCTGATTCCTTGTGCCTAACAATGGTAAGGGATCTTCTTGCAGCTCTGTGTAAATCTCTTTATGGTTTATGTTTATTGAGGCTGCTAATCTCAACAGGACATCCACCCCAATATAAAGGGTCTGGTCCAATTCTTCAATTACACACCGATAATGGGTCATCTGTTTGTCACCAACAGTTCCTCTCACTTTCAAAGGATGGTCAATGCTAGTGGGACCATGTAAGTGTTTGGTACATTTTATCATTATAATCTAAGGGTGTTCTGTCTTTAACTCTTGGTATGCCTGCTTTCTTATTTAGGTATGCTCATAATTGTAATACGAGACGTTATAAATAAATAAATAAATAAATAAAACATGATTTACTCCCCAGCAGGCCAGGTTGAATTTCTTCCCTTGGACTGTTATTGGAATGCAAAGTGTGTCCTTTTGCCCTGCAATTACTTTAGTACCTGTTTGTTTGGCCCGTCTCTACTAGGCTTAGTCTCTTTATGAGATTCCTCAGTAAATGGTTCAGCAGTCTGGGCTGACTGCACCGTTTTAGTTTGTAAATTTCCTTCCCACAAGGGGTACAGATTAAGTATGTCACTTCTAAGTTGTGCTTGCATCAGCAGACCTTTAGTTAAAACCACATGAATCCGTCTCCCAGCTTCCTGTCTTTGCTAGGCATCTATAGCTGTGTTTACATGGCAGCATTTGCACTGCAGCAACCCGTACAAATGCTACCGTGTGGACACTCACCAAATCATGGTAAGCCACTCCCTGTGCTGCTCAGCAGTCCCAGAAAGTCTGGGGATGCATTCGGGATCGAACAGTTTAAGCGGCCCTGTGGACAGGCTGCACCGCTCGTTCTCACTTGTGGGAGCTTCCTTCAGTGGACTGCCCTGACTCACAGTCTCTCTCCAGCACGTCTTACATAGGCACTGAGGGGAGCTGTGCAGACATGTTAGCCAAGCGTCTTTGGGGTCAGAGTAGCTCTGTAACGCTCCAAAGAAGGAGTGAGGTTAGCCATGTAAACACGACTTATATCGTTATAAAGGGCTTCTTTCAAAGCTACTTTTAATTCTTTCTGTTGAGACAGGCACTATTGTCCCTGGAACAACAATGCTCTGATTTCTCTCTGTTCTGTGGCAGATAGTCCCCCCTTTCCTGTAATATGTCTCAGGGCAAAGGTGATTTTGTTCCTGCCCATAAGGTTTTTGTTACCAGTTCAGGGCAAGCCAGGAAATGGTGTAACAGATCCATCCCTAGTAAAAGCATTTTCTCACTGCTTACATAAATTAGCATAGGGTGTTCTATGACTTTATTAGCAAACTCCAAATTTAGTACGCAACACCCAAGGGTCCAAAATTTTGAATGGTTACAATCTGAAAGAGTAATACCCACAGGGATAATGTCTACCTGCCATTTCTTCTCCTTTTGCTGCTGGCTGACTTCCTGTAATGTGGTGACACAAGGGAGATTTCAGCACCTGTATTGATCAGGGCTTCAGTGGGAAGTATGTTTTGAATGATCACATCTATATACAGCCAAATCCCTTGTCCTTGTTGTTTTAGCTTGCCTAGTGTAAAATATATTGGGTTTTGGCTCACTTTACTTCTCTTTGAGGTTTGCTTTCGGTTGGGAATGGCTAAGGCAGAGACACCCATCACAGGGAAATGGGCAGAATGGGTGGGCCAAGCGGTCCTTATCTGCCATCAAATTCTATGTTTCTATGTTCTATGTAGACAATGTAGCCTGAGGAATCACTGCTGCTGTGGAGTGCTCTGGACATGCTAGTCAGCTGGGCCTAGATGCATGGGCTGTGCAGGAGGTTGCACTTCCCCTCTGTGCCTTTCTCTGGCAGGGGAGCTTCCAAGGGCTTTTATTCCTTCCCTTGTTGTACAGAGGAGGTTAGTAAATCTATCTATTCTCTCATTTTTTTAATTTCTTCATCACCCTGATTAAACCTTTGGTACCTGTAATTTGACTGTCTGCGTCTTTGTCCTCTACCATGGAACACTCCTCTATAACCTCTTTCTTGTCCTCTCTAATGAGGGAACTCTCCTTCCTGATGAGCATACTCCATATTGTCTGAATCCCAGTTAAAATCTCTATCGTGGAGCCGGCCCATTGGTGTTGAAGGTTGAGGCGTTGGACGCCACGCCTTGTGCTACACCAGCAACCCGAGTTTGGGAGTGAGCTCTGGTCATTGGAGGTCAGCAGGGGAGGAGAGGATTGAGCATCCATAGGATTGCTCTTCTCTCCTGGGAGGGAGGGGGGCCTTAGATCCCGGGTCCTGGGTGACTCCTGGTGGTGACTGGGGGTATGACAGCCCTTGGGATCCTGTGTAAGGGGATTGGCTGCAGTGGCTACCTGTGTGCATGCGTGGGAGTGTGCACACATGTACTGGATGCATTGCATGTCCAAGCCAATGGAAGGGAGGAACAGAACAAGGAAAAATGTCCCTGGCACTCAGTCGGCAAAGGTGGGTCCAGTGGCCAACACCCACACCCAATACCAGGTCCTCCAGCTTGCCTCCAGTATGCCACATGTTCCCTGGTCACCATCTAGATTCCAAAAAGGTCACCAAGAGGAGTTGGTGGTCCCACCCCGAGGGGCTTAGATCCGAGGGGTCGGTGGATCAGAGGAATGGAACGGAGATCCCCCCACTGGCAAGGTAAGGCTGGGGTCTTCAGGCAGGCAGGATAGGTTGAGCCAAGTGACCACACTGGAGAGAGTCCGAGTGGCCAGAGATGGAGCATAAAGAAAGTGTACAAAAAAAAAAATCTTTGTCTCGACTTTCTCCTGAGGGGGTGGTGGAGCATGTGTCCCCAGTTTGATGTGCAGATCAGGGGTGATAGCATACAGTTTACTGTCTCTCAGTTGTGGTGCTGAAAGGGTCCTACCTGCCCTGAGGTGTTCCCAAATTGACTGTGCTTTAATTACTATGTATTGAATTGTGCTGGTTTCTGAGCTGCAAGATCGGATCATTAAATGGTATACCTCGGGGAGTAAACTCTGATAAAATATTCTCTTACAATCTATGTCTTCAGGATTCCTGTGGCTCTGGCCAGAGAAGAAACTTTCTTCATTGAAAGTGTTCCCTCACATCCCGATCAGGTTTCTGTTGCATTTTGAGGGCGGCACTCCTGCCAAGTACAGGGTCCTTAAATTTACTATATTCACGTTGCACTGTGATACAGATTTCCTCAAAATTCCCTTTTGTCTCATCATTCTTCTCATCTATCCATTCAAATACTGGGCTAATGTGTTAATTTTAGCAATCATATTTTCTCTTTCTCTGGCATAACTTTGCTTAAATCTTTCAAATGGGGTTTTAATATTAGTGTGAGTCTAAATTACTGTCTTTATCCCTTATGGCCAAACTTGTTTATGGTTGATAACACTTTGTAACTCTTTATCCTTATCTGGTGCTCACGCTCTACTGTGAGGTTCAGAGGTTTTGTCCTGCATCTCCCTGTTGGTTCCTGGCTTGGGGCAAGGGTACTAATGCTTTGGGTTCTCCCGTGTGGTGTGTGATAAGGGTATGAACACTTTCCTGTGGTGTTGGGCTAGACTGTGTCACACTCCCTTTTTCTTGAAGCTGGGTGTTCAAGTTTTGTATCAGCTTTACTTTCTCCTGCAACAGTGTGTCCTGCTTTTCTTAGTCATGTTTCCTACCTTCTTCTATTCCCTAATATAGCATTTTAACCTGTCTATTTCACCATAAGCTATGACCTGCTCATTTTGTGCTGTGACTAGTAAGTCACATTTCTTGGCTAAGAGTTTCTCACTAGATTTGTTATTTTCTTTATTCTTTGGCTGCTCTTCATCTATTTCCTGATGCATTTTGTCAGTTTCCTTATCTTTAGCCTTAAGAGCTTTCCTGTTCTCTTCCATCCCTTCTGTTGCCTTTAGTTGGTCTATTTAATATTGGAGCTGATCTATCCTTTGGCTTAAGGTTATTTTCTCTTGTTGTAACCATTTAACATCTCTCTCCCAGGTGACCAATCCTTCCAGGATTGGATTCCCTTCTGCTGTGGGGTTTGCCTTATCTTCTAACTCAAAAAGGCATTTCAAACCAATGGGAATTCCTTCTGTTTTTTTTTTATGTATGATCTGGGTGTTAATAGCATGTGATTTACCAAACAACTGCCATAAGCTTCCAAGGAAGGACTTGGTTAGTCCAAAAGCTTAAGTACTGTTTTCTCTTGTCACATCTATGTTGGTCCAATAAAAGGTATCAAACCATTTGTTTCTGGATCTGTTCCTACAAGGACCAATACAGCAAGTAACTAGTGTTACAATAACTGATTGAGCTCTAGCAATATTTAATCTTTTAACTTGTTCCTGGGAGAAGTATTCAAATAATAAACAGTCTTTCCCCTTTATCTAATGTAGTATTACTGTTTTCATTGTACAACTTCTTTTTAAACAAATAAATAATTTGGAAGGTGCATATTATTGAGTTTAAACTGCAAGGTATAATTCATTGACTCTCTGAAGATCTGGGTGCCTGTCAATGTGGATTAACCCTTTGAATGCCAAGTTCAGCCGAGGTACTTATTTCTTCTAGTTATAATGCAAAATTCATCCAGTTCCAATCTGGATTACAGGTAAATGTCTGAAATATAAAATCAATTATGCCCCACATTGGGTGCCAGATATGTGGACACTATTACTATGAAATGTATAACAGTATCACAGCTAGTAAATTATCATTGAACTATAGAACTAAATTACTGCCAGAGCATATCATCAGACTTTTCCAGGGTGTTTGTCCACATTAACAAATGTATAACTTCAGGGGTCCATTATTTGGTACCTTATACTCTATAAGCATGGAAACTCAATAATCCAACTGTGCCTTTAAATCAAACACAGAAATTTATTGAAAGAAAAAGCAATATAAGACATACATAGAGAGAGATAATGAAAACAGGTAAATATTACACTTTTATCAGTCTATGAATGTAGCCAGTTGGAGCTTGTTCCTGAAATATTTAGTTCCCTTGTAGTTGTGATGAGTTGACAGTTCTTTATATAAGGTGAGTTTTTAGAGCACAGCTCTTACTGGTGGATACTCAGATGCTCTCAACTGCCAGTAGCTTTGCTAACTGTACTCCTGACCCTTTTCAGCAATCCAGATAAGTTGTTTGGCTGTGGGTTTGTCCCACTCTCAAATAACGTTCATCTTTATCAATGTCACTTCAACAGGAGTGGTTACCTAGCAATTTCTGGACTAACCTCCAAAAGGCTTGTAGATTCCTTGATGCTCTTTCCAAGATGTGCAGGTAGCCAGGTCGGAAAATGTTCATAGACAGTTCTCACTTATAACAATTAATAATGCAGAAGAACAAAATAAAAGATGGTTTGCTTTTTCTTCAAAGAAGTTTGAACTACGTAGACTACTTCCTCTTTTCATACAGCAAACAAGCTGTATGTGAGGTTGCCATTGAATAGCTTAAAAAGACCATTTATTTCTTAATGTTTTCATTCTATATAGTTAGCAATTAGCTATTAGAATATTACTCAGACCCTTAGTGATTGGTCCTGTGCTTTCATATCGCCATATCTAGATGCACTCTTTAGCCTCATCTAATTTCTTTAGAACAATAAAACAATTGCTTCCACTTCTGATAATTGATAATCAGGCCAATTATTAATTGCACACAGACTGTTTCCTTCCACAGTTAATGAACAGGGTTAATGTACAACTTTGAACTTTTGTTAATCCTCACAACTTGTTCCTTAACTCCTGTGTATCTTTCAAACAGTCAAGAGTCTTTGGTTGTTAATACTCTGTCAGTAGTGGATCCTTTCGACATAGTCTTGTTTCTTGCTTGCTTGCTGTATCCCACTTTCAATATTGCAGCTCACAAGATGTGTATACACTATGCTGTGGAAATGACAGAGATACAACAAGTAGAGGTGGAGACGAGCAGCAGTAGATGAACACTAATGGCCAAAACATCTTTTTTCATACATACAGCCACAGTAATAATGAAAAATACAAGCACAAAATAAGCAGCTCAGCCCTTGCTCATTCACAACTTATTTTTATTGATTAGGGGTGTTACTGCTTTATGGTACACATCAGTTAAAGCAGAGAATTCAGTGCACACAGCCTCCCATGACAAATATTTTAAATATTGTAATTTTCTTTCTGCCTGAATTGGCTACTTACTTATTTTAACTCCATTGGGAGTGGGAGTCTCTTGGTGTTCATTTTAGAGCTTTAATGTGAAATGAGCCCAGCTGGCAACTGTCATGTGTGATGACCCATCAACTGAGTCCTTTTAAGTAACTGCCTGAATTGGCTTATTTTATATAAGTTGCATGGCCTAAATTGGCTTCCTGTAACAAGGTGCAATGCCCAACCAACGTGCAGGTAACTTGTGGGAAGCCTGCTAATGGAGACAGTCTTACATCTCCTGGACATTAAACAAACACAAAATTGGCAGCTCAGCCCTTGCTCAGTCAAGACCTTATATCTTTATTGATTTGAGATACTACTGCTTTATGACATATACCAGTTAAAACAGAGAATTTAGAACACAACTCCCCTCATGGCAAATCTTTGAAATATTATCATCTTCTTTCTGCCTGAATTGGCTACTTACTTATTTTATCTCCAGTGGGAGTGGGGGTCTCTTGGTGTACATTTCTGAGCTGTTATGTGAAATAAGCCCAGCTACCAAACGTCACGTTAGACCATTCATCAGCTGGGTCCAATATTTAAAAAAAATAACTGCCTGAATTGGCTTCTTTTATATATGGTGTACTGCCTACATTGGCTTCCTTAGATAATGTGACAAACAAACACAAAATTTGCAGCTCAATACTTGTTTACAAACTTTAAATGGCTTTTTCATTAGGGGTGCCACTGCTCTATTTCATACATCAGTAAAAACAGAGAATCTGGTGCACACCTCCCCCCCCCAATGGCAAATCCTATAAATATAATGTTCTTTCAGCTTGAACTGGCCACATACTTATTTGATCTCCAATAGGAGTGGGGGTTTCTTGGTGTTCACATCAGGGCTCTGCTGTGAAGTTGCCAGCTACCAAACATCTAAGTAAATTACCCATCTGCTGAGTTCCTATTCTAAAATGTAACTGCCTGATCTGGCTTCTTTTATAGAAAGTGCACTGCCTAAATTGTTTTCTTTTAATGAAAGTGCAATCCCCAACTAATGTGTAGGTAACTGATAAAGAACTAGCTAATTTTTATTTATTTATTGAAATTTGTTGAGAGGGTAGGCACACTGAGAGTAGTGTCCCATTTTCAGGGGTGAACTGGAGTTAATTCACAAACAGCGCTGAAACATAAATGAATACAAACAAGATGCAGGTTCTCAGAAAGCAGAAACTCATAGTACAATACAGTTCAGAATTACAGTCACAATACAATGAGGCATCCAGGGTTAGATACATTTTTACATTCCATCCAATACATGACAAATGAAATAAAATCAGTTATAGACTACAACAGAATTAAGTGCAGGATCAACGGTTACAGTTACAGTGGTTACCCCCAAGCAGATGTGTCTTGAGGGTGGCTTTAAATGTGCTAACCTTAGAGCATTTAAGACCTTGGGGGGGGGGGGCTATTCCATAGGACTGGTGCACAAGTTTGAGGGAGCCATACATCCCCAAAACATTACACAAACACAAAATTTGTAGCTCAATCCTTGCTCATTCACAAACTTTAAATGGCTTTTTCATTAGAGATGCTACTACTGCATGGCATACATCAGTTCAAACCAAGAATTCTGTGCGCACCCCCCACCATGGCTAATCTTACAAATATAATAGTCTTTCTGCCTGAATTAGCCAATTAGCTTATCTTCAATACTCCTACTGTTTTATGGCATGAATCATATTTCAATGTGCTTACACAACTTGTTGTGGTGTTCAAGTTCATTTTATTGTTGATCAGCTACATGCTTTTACAACATAGAAAACATCAACTAGAATTTACATAAAGACATCTAAAAATATAACCTGCGTTAAGTAGCATCATGAAACAGTTAAAATGTGATTCTATTAAGACTCAGAGGAAAACTTATCCAAATTAATTTCTCATATACTTATTAGAGGCCCAGAAACGTAGACATCATTGCACTGAAACACAAAAGACATTGCAGCCTTAAAACTTTAGTAAATCCCTTCTTATAATCAGCAAGGCATGAACAGCTCATCCAGACTGTTATTACACCAGTTGTTATCCCACAGTACGCTACTTAGATCTCCACTTTTATAAGCAATCCAACATTTGGGTGAGCATTTATTACCCACTTAGGCCCTAGTAGACACCTGCCACAACTAGCCATAAGTGTCTTCCATTATTGGGCAAGGGTATCCATTGAAGCCCTAACCATTTATAGGGCAGCCCATATATGTGACCCACACTAAGCTCCTGGAGAGCAATACTGTGTATTCATAGCAACTTCCCAGAGCACAATGTGCCAAGTTAGCTAACTGTGAGAGAACTAAAGTATCAGTTTCAAGTACTGTATGCTACTCAGGCTTCTAACAAAACGATATAAATATTTAAGCAATATACCATGACAGGATGTGGGTTATGCTAGGATTTACCCATGCCTGGCGTGTTGTTTGGTCACGAGGCCGCAGGCCTGGTGAGGAAAACACACCAGATGTGTGTAAATCCTAGCATGACCCACACCTTGGAGTGGGATATTACAATTATACAATGTTTCATTTTCTTTGGGTGAGAAAAAGAAATACAGAAAGAGTTTTTTTTTAACTTTAAATTATTTTTGTTGATTGTATTGGTCCGCCACAAGAAATAGTTCCTTGTTGTTAGGGAGTCTTGCTGCCTATGAATGGAATGACAGCCCCTCCTCTCTGTGCTGCATCTGCTGCTTCACTTGTATGGGCGTAAGAATGTACTTCTCACAGCATGCCAATAGAATAACACCCCCTCTCCTGTCTATGCTCAAAGCATCTGCTCCATGGCACACAGTCACAGACTCACATGAGGGCAACTCTGCAGCACTGGATGTTCTTTTTTCTTACAATTTCTGTTTATCTCCTCCTGCCTACCCTCGGAACCCATTCCTTTGGGCCACTCATCACCATCTCTGCCCCCTACTCAGGATCTGCCCCTAGAGTGCCTCACCTCTCACTTCCTCCTGCACAGTGGGGTCTGCCCGGAATCGGTGGTCTTGGATGGCCTGGAGCGGTCATCATCTAGGACCGCCTAGGGGTATTTTCCATTTTTCTGTGGTTTCCCCTGTCCCAGCCCCCTGAGATGCTGGCGCAAGGATGGCGAGTGTCCTGAGAGGAGACGTGCTGATGCACATCCCTCCCAAGTGCCTGCAAATGTCCCCCCTTCCCGACTCCATTAGATGGTGCCGCCAACCCCTTGAGAGCCCATGTTCCCACCGGCACTCTCAGGATGTCAGGTGCGTACTGCACCCCTAGTATCCTACCCCAGATGGAGGAAAGCACCCATTGGGATGCTCAATCCTCTCTCACCCTGCAACCACCGCAGACCCGAGCTCGTCGCAGCACTGGATGTTTGATGTGGCGGTGGAGTGGTAGGAGGTTCCTGTATGCTTCCCACTGTGTCTATTTAGATTAAGGTATATATTATCATTTTTAATAATGGTAAAGTAGGGAACGTGGTTTTTAACAAAAATTGAGTGTTAAAATTTGCACAAATCATGGCCAAAAAGCCATGCCATAGTAGTGGGCAAACACTATTTCATATTCATAACCCAGGTGATATGCATATAATGGCCGCATGTGCAGTTTCAAGGGTCAGTTTCGGCTGTGATTTCAATGAGTTTTACCCTTTGTTTTTCTTGAATAACCAATTTCCCTAATTCTGTGTTGGTTAAGGTGCCAAAAATGATACTTTTTTTGAAGAACAAGGTGGGAGGTGTGTAGAAACTGCTGCCGCGCTTTTGGTTGATACAAAAAAACCCAGCAGCAATGGACTTCATTCAGGATTCCTGTGCTGCTGTGACTGTCATAGGTTATAGAGCAGGTACTGTCTCACAAAATGTTTTTTGACTTTTTTTAACACTTCTTTTGGTTGGACACTGGACATTTAGTTAGACAGGCTTTAACAGTTTTGTCTTTGTGCATTTCAGTAGTGGGAGATGGAAGTTTAGTGGGAATTCAGCGTGGGGGTTTTGCTGTCAATTTTGTGGGCTCAGATGGATTTGGCAGTGGGGTTTAAGATGCAACTGGCTGGCACCTTTTTCTGTTGGGTGATACTAGGATTTACAACACCTAGAAGTGCCAGCCAGCCAATCAGAAAACAGTATTTTCATCCATCCCACTGTAAAAAAAAATATATATATATATATATATATATATATATATATATATAAAATCTGTGTAGGCACCCCTTGATATTCATAATTTTTACCTGTGCTATGTTTCTGTGCTGCAGATATTTGTTATATTTAAAACCACAAATTTATGAACTATAACTTTAGACTTTAAACACTATGCTTAGTAATATAAATCACTCCATGAAGAAAAATATAAAAAATATAACAAAATCAACATCTCTCCAGATCTTAGAACTTCTCTGAAAAGTCACATATTCTTTGAATCACAGGAAAGTTAAAAGGGCTTTCCCATCATCTAAGTCATAACTCAGCTCCAGCAAAGAATAAACATATAGTAATTAAATATCTCTGTATGTGCATATAACATCCTCCATCAGAGTCACAGTGCAGATCATAAGCTGTCCCAAGACCCACAATCGGAAAACAGACTTTAATTTAAATTAGGTATTGGCCAGGGAACCTCAATGAATTAAATATTAGTTTCTGATTCCTCTTCAATATCCTTGTTTTAAGGTCCTCAGCTTGGAGTGATTTCAGAACCGATTAAACCTATGACCAGTCCACAGAGAGCATCACTTATCAGTAGCCTAGTATGCTTAATCAATGCTCAATCAGTAAGTAACCTGTGTGCAGCTCAACATTCGGGTTAATTATAAAACAAAAGTATTTCAAACATTACTAACCCACAATAGCCATGTAAAGTTGCATAATTCATTTTTAACCTCAGAGGGGTGCAGAATAGTCTCTCCATTGCACTCAGGAGTCCATACATTTTTAAACTGGGCATTCAAGGCTCCATTAACCCAGGAGTCCATTGAAAATTATTAAACATATAAACATTAGGGCCCGGATATTCAAAAGGGTTGCGCCATGCGCAAGTCCAAAAATGCGCCATTTAGCGATATTCAGAAGGAGGCAGTTGCACCCCCGAAAACATGCTGAGCAACAGCACAATGAAAATGAAGGCATGCGCAACCGAAGGGGGTGGATCCATGCATAAAGACCGCAATGCGATATTCAAAGACTTGCGTGATGCGCAATTGCGGCATAGCCGGAAATTGGCAAGATCAGCGGAAATGAGCCAAAATAAAAAGGCTCAAGGAAGTGGCGCAAGAACGCTACAAGGCTGCCAAGTGGGGAGAGAGAGAACAGACAGACAGACAGACTGACAGGCTAGGGCAGGCAAGGAAAGCGTGGGCCATAGGCTGTAGAGGCTAGCGGGGTGCCGGTGCAGTGGAGGTAGCAGTGAGGACAGCGGGGGTAACACAGCAACACCAGCCAGGGGGGGGCAGAAGCCAGGGAGATGGACAGTGCCAGCTTCCACATGGAAGCTGTAATGAGGGGGGTGAGAATGCATGCTGCAGGGGGACGTGGCCGTGGAAGGGCCCGTCGGTAGTATGCCCCCAACAGGCAGTACCGTGCCCGCATCAGCTTTGAGCTGTACACAGATGTAGAGATCGTGGGCCGGTACCGCCTGAACAGGGCAATACTGAGACGGCTCTGTGAGCTGTGCAGTGATGTGATGCAGGCACCCTCACGACGGAGTCACGCTCTGTCGGTGGAGACCAAGGTGACAGCCTGCATGTGTCTGCTCGCCACGGGCACCTTCCAGAGGCCGACAGGGACACCACAGGCATCACACAGTCGGCCACGCCACGCATCCTCACCAATTCCTCAGCACACTGCTGCCACATGCTGCGGAGTACATCCATTTCCCCAGCACCGCGGCAGAGTGTACAGCAAACATGCAGGAGTTCCACAGGGTAGCACATATGCCTGGCGTGCTAGGGGCCATAGACTGCACCCATGTGGCCATTCGCACGCCACCTGGCCCCGATGGGCTCGCATATTGGAACAGAAAGGGATTCTCTAGTGTCAACTGCCAGGTGGTGTGTGATGCCACTGGGCGCATAATAAATGTCTGTGCCACACACCCTGGCGGAGCACATGATGCCTTCATATGGTATCAGTCTGCGCTGTGCCATCGATTCGAGAGTGGGGACATTCCCACAGGCCATCTAGTGGGTGAGTACACATGTATGGAATGCAAACTCGGGGCAAGGGTGGGAATGCCACAGGTGCCATGGTAGTGGCACACAGGGATATGGCCAATATGGACCTGAACATGAGACTGATCTCCACTATCTCCACACAGGTGACAGCGGATACCCACTCCGTCCCTGGCTGCTCACACCGTACCGGCGCCCCATGACCCCATCGCAGCAATGCTATAATGAGGCACATGTTTCCACACGCAACATCATAGAGCGGGTGTTTGGGATGCTCAAGGCATGCTTCCGATGCCTAGACACCTCCGGCGGTGCCCTACAGTACAGCCCCCAAAAGGCCTGTGGGATATTCCTGGCCTATTGCATCCTGCACAACATGGCCAAAGACCATGGGATAGCCGTACAGGTTGAAGAGGGGGACAGCGATTGGGACGCCAGTGGCGCCAGTGTTGATGGTGATGAGCAGCCCCCCCTAGGACGGCGGGACCCCCGACTGATCCGGCAGGCCCAGCTGCACCGGGACACCATCACAGAGGAGCACTATGCACAGCACAGGTAAGTCAAGGGGACATGTGCAACCAACACTGTCCATGCGCAAACCACAGGCACACAGAGGAACACACCAGGGGTGCATGACGGTCAGGGGAGTGGAAGGCTCCAGGCATACAAACACACCATCAGGGAGGGGTGAGCACTCATATGGACACACACACACCAGGCACAGACCGTACATGGGCAGATGCACAGCACAGCAGAACCGACATTGCTAACACACAGCACCACCGACCACCCCCACCACCTGTACTGTCCAAGTACATGTGTCAGATGCTGGGCACCCTTGCACCTTGGTGTACAGTACAATGCAGGCATCATCATGCACACGCACCTGTGGACAGCAGTTGGGAGGGTGTGCAGGTGGTCCGTGTGTCGGCGTGGTGAGCAGAGCACCCAGCAGTGCACTGCCCACCATGACACACATTGCACACATGGCAGCACCAGACAGGGCCCGCACTGGGAGACAGCTCAGTCATGTAGCACTGTCCCACGGCCACCGCGGATGCGTGGGCAGCCCCACCATGACCCAACAGCACTGGCAGGCTGAGCAGGGGCCACATGGGGTGGCACTGTTGCACCACCAGGGGTCCCACTGCGCGGACTTCGACCTTGCCCACACAGGGTCTGCAGCATGCCGAACAAACCTGCACCAGGGGTGCTCGGGATAGCCACAACAGAACCACGCGTCGACAGGCCTGGTGTCGACCCGCCGGAAATGGGGAGTGGAGAGTGAACTGTGTGGGTAAGGTACAGGGCACCTGACTGTGTGCCCAATGCATCCACGACAGAGACCACTGCCTGGGTCAGCCTGTGAATGGTGGCGGTCACCATCCCGCCACACAAACCAGCTCGGCACGGTCCAGAGCACACTTCCTGCTGTGCCACTCCACAGACACAGACAGTGCCTCCACGACATTTCAACCCGCCTCTGCAGCTGTACTGATTCCTGCAGCAGGCGGGTGTGCTCCTCCAATGGGTACTGTGCCCCAACGGCATCCTGTCCCCCAGGGTGTGGAAGGTCCTGACGCACAACACCCCTTGAGGGTGGGCGCTGTTCGCCAGGACCAGGAATGGGCGGATCAAAGGGCGGCGGACATGTGCCATCACTTGACACTGTACCCCCAGACCTGGTGGGTGACTGCTGCTGCTGCCCCTCCAACCGCTGTGCCCCAGGGCCCACTCATTCCACCACTGTGCTGGCAACAGTGCCAAACACCTGCACAGCCACCGGTGCTGCCCCACCGGTGCTGACAGGCACAGCCTGGGACTGTGCCAGCACGCTGGTACACAAGTTGGAACCAGAAAGGCCCAGGGGCACGTGCTGGCCTGCTGTGTGTCCATCATGGGACACACACCTATCACTGCCCATTGCGGTCCTTGCATCATCAATGGTGCAGGTACGTGCTACAGCCATAGTCACAGTGTGCTGGCATGCTTGCATGCCAGACTGCTGAGACACAGGCTGTGCAACCCCCGCACCCGAATCACCAACACCAGAGTTGGCGGCCCAGCGTGCATGCTGCTGCAGTGCCTGAAACATAGAAACATAGAAACATAGAATTTGACGGCAGATAAGGACCGCTTGGCCCACCTAGTCTGCCCATTTTCCTACCTAACAGATAAGCTGCAGATCCTAGTTAACCAACAGCTTACTTCCTCTTACCCGCCCCTAGGACTGCCTTATGCCTGTCCCATGCATTCTTGAAGTCCACCACTGTTCTTGACTCCACGACTCCTCAGGGGCTGTTCCATGCATTCACAACCCTCTCAGTGAAAAATACTTCCTCACATTACCCTGAGCCGCCCTCTATCTTCAAATTGTGCCCCTTGTTCTTGCACATCTCTTTTTCTGGAAGATGCTACCTCTTGGACTTTGTTAATTCCCTTGAGGTACTTGAAAGTTTCTATCATGTCCCTCTCTCCCTTCTTTCCTCAAGAGTATACATATTAAGCTCCTTTTAGTCTTTCTTGATGTCTTCTGATGCAGACCCTGCACCATTTTGGTTGCCCTCCCTGGACAGCCTCCACTCTGTCTATGTCTTTGTGGAGATGGGGTCTCCAGAACTGTACACAGTACTCCAGATGGGGTCTCACCAACTGTCTGTACAGAGGGATAACAACTTCCTGTTTTCTACTATTGATGCCTCTTCCTATGCATCCCAGTATCCCTCCAGCCTTCCTTACTGCCTTCTCACATTGCTTTCCCACCTTTAGGTCATCTGATATAATTAGCCCCAGGTCCCTTTCCATTTTTACTGTTGTCAGTATCTCACCCCCATTGTATACGCTTCCCTGGGTTTTGTTTCCAGGTGCATTATCTTGCACTTCTTTGCATTGAATCTGAGCTGCCATACATTTGACCATTCCTCCAACCTTGCCAAGTCCCTATCATCCTTTCTCTCCATCCTGTGTATCAACCCTGTTGCAGATCTTTGTGTCATCTGCAAAGAGACATACTTTTCCTTCCAGTTCTTCTGCAATGTCACTTATAAAGACATTAAAAGGACTGGTCCCAGTACTGAACCCTGTGGTACCCCACTAGTAACCCTCCTTTCTTCACTGTACTCCATTTACTACTACCCTTTAGTCCCTGTTGTCTAGCCAATTTTTTTATCCAGGCTACCACCTTGGGACCCATTCCAAGGCTGGCTATCCTGTGTATTAATCTTTGTGGGGACTGTATCAAATGCCTTGCTAAAATCTAGGTAGGCCATGTCCACAGCCCCTCCTGATCTACTACTTTGGTCACCCAGTCAAAGAAATCTATTAGATTCTCTGACATGACCTTCCCATCGTGAATCCATGCTGCCTTGGGTCCTGTGCCCCACTGGCCTCAAGGTACTCAACAAATCTTTCCTTCAGAAGTGATTCCATCATTTTCCCTACCACTGAGGTCAAACTAACTGGTCTGTAGTTTCCTGCCTCTGTCCTGCTCCCACTTTTGTGAAGAGGAATTACATCTGCCCTCCTCCAGTCCTTGGGTACCACCTCATCCTCCCATGATTTGTTAAAGAGAGTAGTCAGCGATGTCACTAGTTCTACCCTTAGTTCTTTTAGAATTCTTGGGTGAATCCCATCAGGCCCCATTGCTTTGTCCACCTTCAATTTTATAAGTTCATTCAGAACCCTTTCTTCTGTAAATGGACTGGTATCAACCCCTGTCTTCAGAGTGTTTCTCTTGTTTGGTTTAGGTAACTCCTCCTCTTCCTTTGTGAATACTGAGCAGAAATATTCATTCAGTAACCTGCTTTTCACTGTCACCCTCTACCCACATTCCTCTCCTTTATTAGCTTCAGTATCCCTCCTTTGGTCTTTCTTCGCTCCCTAATGTACCTATAAAAGGTCTTATCCCCCTTCTTAACAGAATTGGCTATCCTTTCTTCGGTTTGGGCCTTTGCTATTCTGACTACCTTCCCAGCCTCTTTCTGCTTTAACTGATAAAGTTCTCTGTCCTGCTCCTTCTGTGTTTCCTTATATTTCCTGAATGCTGCCCTTTTCTCCTTAACTTTCCCTGCCACCTCTTTTGTGAACCATAGAGGTTTTTTCCTTCGTTGTGTTTTATTGATTTTTTTTACGCAAAGGTTTGTTGCTTCTGTGATGGCTGTTTGATCACTCTCCATTGTTCCTCCACCCTCCTTCTTGCCTGTTTGCTAGTGTTTTTCTGAGGCACTCTCATTTTCCCAAAGTCAGCCTCCTAAAGTCTAGTACTCTTGCTTTCGTATGGCTTGATAGTATAGTTGTGTTTATCGTGAACCACACTGTTTGGTGGTCACTTGTCCCCAGATGGCTACCCACTTCTAAATCTGAGATTCTTTCTCCATCCCCATTTGAAAGTACCAGGTCTAAGATTGCTCCTCCCAAGTCGGTTCCAATACTAGCTGTCTGAGACATGCCCCTGTAGGGCATCAAGAATGACTCTGCTCTTGGATGTGCCTGCAGCAAAGGTGCTCCAGTTAACATCTGGCATATTCAGGTCCCCCATCAACAATATCTCCCCTTTTTCTGCCATTCTAAGAAAGCCTTCTATAATTTCCTTGTCCATTCCCTCCCCCTGAGATGGGGGTCTGTATACAACCCCATGCGGATTGTGGTGCCATTTCCTGTCTCCAAGGTGACCCAAAGTGCCTCATCTGCTCCTTGTTTACTCTTTAGTTCTGTTGCTTTGATCCTTCCTTTACATGAGAGCTACTCCTCCTCCTCTTTTACCCTCCCTGTCCCTTCTGTAGATTGTGATCCTGGTATGTTGACATCCCATTCATGGTTCTCTTGTACCTTGTTTCTGTGACTGCCACAATATCCAGGCAACCTCTTCCATCAAGGCCACTAGTTCAGGGAGCTTGTTACACAGACTACGGGCATTGGTACTATCACCCTCCACTTTTGATAGCCTTACCCTTTTAGCTCCATTTCTGTCCTTACTGCCTTTGCCTTGTTTTACATTTAAATCTGTTCTGCTCCTAATAACTTCTGTACCTGGCATTTACTTCACTAATCACCATGTTTTGTGGGGAGAAGGCCTCGGATTTCCTGTAGCCCTTTCAAGTGCCTCCTTATTAGTTTAAATGTTTGGCCATTTAGGTTTACTTAAACCTTCTCACTTAGATCCTGGTTCCCCTGGACAGATGCAGACCATTGCACCAGTATAGGTCTGCATTCCTCCAGGTGGCTCCCCAGTCCCCAATGAAGCTAAACCCTGAGCTCCACCAGTTTTTCAACCACTCATTGAATTCCCTGGTGAGAAGTGCCCTAGCATCTCCCTTGCCATAGACAGGCAGCACCTCCGAGAAGGTGTCACCGTATGCGCTACTTGTCTAAGGCCCCTTCCCAACTCTACAAACTCCTCTTGCACTGCTCTGATCCCATTCCTAGCCAGGTCATTTTGTCCCCAGGTGGACAATGACATCCAGCTCCCTCCCTCGTGCAGCTCCTCCCACGATCCTGAGGATTCGCTTCCTGTCCCTCCAAGCCGTGGCGCCAGGAAGGCACCTACCTCCCTCTCCCATCATCCCCCATTTCTACCCCCTAATGATTGAGTCCCCACCAGGGTTGTTTCCTTCCCCTGTGGGTCCCATGCCACCCTCTTTTGGGTCTCCTTTGTGAAGGTCCCCAGCATCCTCCATGGTCTCCACTACAGGTGCCTCCATAGAGGGAAACCACTATCCACCAGAAGAGTGAATGAATTGTGAAGAGGTACAGCTGGAGGGATGCAACTCTGTTCCACCACCTTCTCCTCCTTGAGCCCACCCTGGTCCAGCCACTCCTTTTCTTGGCAACCTCTGAGGTAGTGGCATTGGCCCTGGTGGTCCCTGGGGTGGGGAGGAGGTTTCACGAATCTAGCCAGGTCAGCCTGGAGACGGGCAACCCTCTCAGACCAGAGAGGTGCAAGCAAATAGGCATCGCAGCCTCCAGAATGTCTCCCGAACACTGCCGCCTCACAGCCATTGCACTGCACCACTCCTATCATGTCTTATTTTGTGTCCCCTGTACTGTTTCTCTGGATGCTTACTCTCTCCTCTCCTTACAACTCTCACCCTTTCTGTTCTGGGATAGCAACTTCCTATCTTCTTCAGTAGTCTCCTTCTTTCTTGCTCAATATCACACTACCAGCAGCTGGGGGAGAGTGAGCTACTTTTTCTACTTCAGGGTTGACAAAACCAATGTTTCTCTATGATCCTTTCCTTCCTACTACCAAACAGGAAGTTCCTGTTGACAGTTAAATCCAGTGGCTATAAAAGTAGAACTGGCTTTAGGTGGGTGGGTGGAGGGGTGGGATGGAGGGCAATTTCTAAGAAACAAGGCTAGCAACAGGAAGTTGTAATTTGACTCACCTGCTTTTCTAGTGTCTAAACCACACCCCCAGGTAAGCTCTCTTTCCCCCTACTGGTTTAGCAAAGTCACCTGATACAGTACCTTACCCTGCACAGAACTCACACTGCCTTTCTTTCTTTCTTTTCCTTTTTTTAACCCTAAATAAGACCCCTTCTACTTCTAATAAAGTTATCTGTCTACTTAATCTTAGCTGACACTGACTCCTACTGAGATATAAGTTTTAAATTAAGAAGAAAATGTAGCTTCTTTTAGTTAGCTGCTTTCTGCTCTACAAGCAAGGCTCGCAACTGCTGGCTGGTGATAGAGGTGGATGGACCCTCCTCCATGTCCAGCAGGTCATCATCACTGCCTGGACCCACCACCACCGTCTCCTGAAGACGAACAGGATCTGTAACAGAAAGAGAGGACATGTGAGTGCATGTGAACAACCTTCCCAAACCCCCAACACCATCACCATGTCATACCGTGCAGTGATGGGCTTCCACCTGTCTGGAATCCACCTCCTGGTACGCCTCAATAGCACTCGCATGCATGGATGTGACCAGTGTCTCCTCAGTCGGGATCAGCCTCCAACACCACTGGCGGGCCCCCAGTGCCAGCACATGCCGCCTGAAGGCTGCCACCTTCTCCTTCAACCTCCTGCGGTCTGTCCCCATTCTTCTTGTATTCCTGCACGGGCACTGGTGGTTTCCATGCAGGTTAACGCCCCGAGCTACTCTCCCATGCAGCCGCATGGGACTGAGGGGTGCCCCTCCGTCCACTCAGTATTGGCTCCTCATCCAGGTAGGCCTGGAAGAGGGCCTCTGTCTCTGCTGCTGTAAAGTTGGGACTCCTCCTACGCCCACCATCCTCACCCTCACCTTGGCTCTGCTCGGTCATGGCGATCTGTATGGGGGGAAGTGGACACCTGTCACTGTGCAGTCTACAGCATTTTCCCATGACCATTGTCCAGAACATCACACAGCATGCAACTCACCTCTCACCTGCAGTAACCGAATCTGGCCAGGGTAGCCCAATGTCGCACATTTATAGTGCAATGCATGCAAATTAGGAGTGGAGCAACTATAATGACATGCAGATCGTGCCACTGCGCCTTTGAATGGCTGATCAGATGATTTGCATGTGTCGGCTGAATATCGCGAATCTGCACTTTGCGCAATACGGTTGAGTTGACTGAGCCAATGGCGCAGATCTGTGACTGTGTGGTACACTGCATTGCGCATGCCCAGATAGCTTACGCAGGCATCTGCCGTGCTGCTGACATGCTGTGCGTGATCGGCAATTCAGGCTGTGGCCACCATTGTGCCAGTGGCGCTACAGCAATGGGCACTATATGGCACTGTGGCACTACTGCGCAATAGTCCACTGTGGCACTGGTACGCAGCTGGTCGGTCGCGCAGGATGCCTATACGTCAGATGGCGCCATGCGTAGCTTCGCGCCATTGCCCATAACCTGTGTCTGACCTTTGCCCCTGGCGCTGTTCGCCCTGTTTACGTCTCCCTATTGCGCTGTCTGGTGACAGCGCTATGTGAAGTGACGCGCCTGTTCGAACAGCGACGATTGGAGCCTGTGGTGGTCTATTGCGCAAAATCTCCACGGGGTTATGGGGCAGCGGGCGCCATATTGCCTGCTGTAAAGTTGGTACCATGGCTAGGAGGAGAGCTGTGTCCTGGAGCTCAACTGGAACTGGCCAACTTGGTGGTCCTAGTAGAGCCCCACTATGGGGCACTTTATGAGTGAGGCGCCCACCATTACCTCCGCACACAGGTGTGCATCAAGTGGCCACTGACCTGGTGGGGTCACTGGATGGTGCCGGTCTGCTGAGCAGTGCCGCACCGTACGGTGACCTCCGCGGAGGATCCGGACCTATTGAAGAGGTTGCAGTCACGTGCCAGGCGGCGTGGTTCCTAGGCCAGGTGGTGTACCATCTATGCACCTGTATTCTTGTAGGGTGTGTGTGTTTTGTTGGCTGTGCATAGGTGATGGCTCGCCACGGTTGGCTGTGTCAGTGTGTGCAGCTGTGAGATGAATGGGTATGGCTGTGTGGGCAGGCACTCTCACTGGGGCAGGGGCAGTCTGCTTTTGAGTCACACTGATGTTTGTCTCAACATATGTCTCCCACAGGCCGGATGTGAGGATGCAGGTCTGGTTGAGGAAGGCCGTGCCAGGCCCCGTGCCAGCAGGTGTTGCACCCACAGCAGCAGCAGCAGCAACAGTAGCAATAGCAGAAGACACAGCTGCTTGAGCAGTGTGAGTATCATGACTTCATGGATGCTATTGCATGCTGGGGGGAGACCACTAGCCCTGCACAATACAACCATGCAGGAAAGGGGAGGTCATAATTCCACTATATAAGACACTAGTGAGGCCCCACCTGGAGTACAGTGTACATTTCTGAGACCATACTCGTAAGGACGTGAGAGTGGGCAGAGAAATTTCAGAGGAGGGCAACAAAGATGGTGCATGGCTTGCATCACAAGTCCTATGAAGACAGGTTGAAGGAACTGAACATGTACTCCTGGAGGAGAGGAGGAGAGGGATATGATAGAGACATACAAGTATCTTACAGGAAGGAACAGGGTGCAGGAAAACACTATTTTGAAGTGAAAAACATGTTCCAGGACTAGAGGGCATGGGATGAAGTTGGAGGGAGGACGATTCAGAGGAAACATGAGAAAGAATTTCTTCACAGAATGGGTGGTGGACAAGTGGAACACCCTGCCAGAGGAAGTGGTGGGGGCTGAAACAATCACGGGATTTCAGAATGCACGGGATAGACATAAAGGACTTGTGGAGGTCAGGGGTAAGGGACAACAGACTTCTAGGAAAACAAAATGAACTTACAAGCTCAAATGGACAGACTGGGTTGGCCATAGGCCCTTATCTGCCGACACTGTCTATGTATCTATGTATGTATGCACGACACAAGTGACATGCATCACTGTCCAGTATCACAGCACATCTGTGTATGCATCACTGGTGGTCCAGGCATGCACTGGGCACATAGCTGTGTAACTGGCATTGCACCACGTTGCCACGTCACTTGACAGCCTTGTTTGTGCTGTGATGGACATGGGCAGTGTGTGTGTGCAGTGGTGCACATAGCTGGTGCCGCCTGTTTGTGATGGCCATGTGCATGTTCACTGTGGGTGGGTGCATGCCATCACAGGTGCGGGACATTGGGCTATATGGCTTGCAGGTTGGGTGGTGTTCAGGGTGGTGGTCAGTCACAGCCATTGACTGTGTTCCCCTTTTCCTAGGCCTCGAGGTTCTCAGGAGGATTGGTCGGGATGTTCGGGGCCTCAGACAACTGTTGGTGGACAACCAGGCCATCCTGCAGTCCATCCGCGCCATGGCCTTCGAGGAGGCGGCACAGGATGGGCGCCACCAGGCAGAGGATGAGCAGCTGGCTGGCCCATAGATTATATTACCCTTCCCACTTCTCCCATCCCTACCACCCTGCCTTCCTCTCCAAGTTTTTCATCCCTACCCCTTGAACACCCCTACCTTGTACCCGTCCCCCCTCGTAAATAGTTTTCTTGTTTTGGTTCTGTACTATATTTAAATATACATTTCTATTTTGATATGAATACTGTGTTGGTCTCTGATTTGCAGCTGGCTATGGGTGCTCAGTTGCAGGGGTGTACATGCCATCTGGGGTGGTATGGTCCTGGGTGTGTGTGTGTGTGTGTGTGCATGTGTGTGCATGGGAGGTATCTCCAGCATTGCAGTGACTTTCTCTTGGTCTTGCCGTCTGCTGCCACCCACTGCTGGGTGCACAGGGTGTGTCTGGCTTGTAGGCTTCTGTGCTGCACGGGTTGACTTGTGCTGGGGATGCATGGTTTCAGTGCCAATCACTGCACATAGGTGGTGTCTTGGGTCACAGTGCAGGGTGTGCTGTGCGTACGGGGGGGCTGATGTGCACTGTGGTTGTCAACCTCCTGTGTGTGGCACTCTCAGCCTGCCAGTGGTTGTGCTGGGGTGTCATGGCTCTGCTATGCTTTGTTGGCTTGTCCCCATGGGCCAGTTGATCATCCGTCACATCCCCAGTGATGCTGTGCTTGGGGTGTGCAGGTGTGGTTCTGCAGTGTGTTCCTGTGCCCATGTGTGGCATGGCTGGTGGTGGGCCCCAGCCTGCCTCCCTGGATGTGCATTTCCATTGCTCTGGGGGGGGGCTCTGCTTGCGCTATGGCACCTCTGGACTGCTCAGCTGGGCTGCCCTGGTTGTGCCATAGTGCAACATTTCTGCTCAGCTTCTCCTTCCTGGTTGTGCTATGGCGCAGGATGTGCGATATTCAGACGTTGGTTGCTTGCGCAATTTGTTCTGCTCCATGTTTGAATATCGCACCTGTTGCACATATGCGCAGTCGGTTTGTGCTTGCTCCTGCTGTTGCGCTCATTTTGGGCGCAGTTTGAATATCTGGGCCTAGATGCTTTAAAGTAATCATATCACATTTATTTTAAAAATAAGCTTCTGCTAAGCGAAGTCATGGTGAAGTTATCATTCCATTGTGCTCAGGAGACTATTCATTTTAAATTTAAAGTGGACGTTCAAGGCTCCATTGTATCATGAGTCCACAAGATAATATATAGGACTAGAAGGCTCCATTCATATTTAGGAGTCTATCATTTTATAGACAAAGATGAATGAAAGCCACAAAACTCCATTTGAATAATCTTCCACTGTCCCAATGTCACTTGATCAGTGTTTTTTTATATATATTAATGTGGGAGGAATCACCCTAAAAATGAAAACTCCCTTCAGATTCACTTCCTGTTAACTATGCAGATGGAAGCTTAGTATTAACCATGTCCATGGCTATATCTTTGTTGAAGCCATTTCAGACCCTTAATCAGAAGTCCCCAATTTACCTGATTCTGGTGGGGCTATATCTGGACAACTCCTGGGCTTTACATTTTTATTTTTCCTTTTATCCATTACTTAACAGGATATGTGTTGCAGATTGTTACCATCCAAAGCTAAATGTTTTGCGGACCTCCATGCCTCTCCTCAAAGACAACTTTAGTCGGTAAAATCTAAAGGGTTAGATGCATCAGGTCAGGATTGCAGGACTACCTAAAAGGAGAAAAGAAAGAAAAAACACTCCTCTGAGCATAGTAACTTTGGGCACATTATTTAAGCCCTCCATACCCCTCTCGGTAAGGATGTCTTACCTTATTCTAAAAAACTAAGAGCTTTACAGCACTTGCCATGCTCAAATCATCCCTTTGCAGTGGGGGTCACCATGAACCTTCTCCCTCTCAAGCAAGTCCCATTCCATAATTACTGGCTCACTCTTAAAACATCCTCCGGCCACTGAGACATCATTGCGGGAGGTCTCCTGGTTCCCAGTACCTGGCATGAGGTTGGCATGAAGATGGACAATCCCCATTATTGGTCTGAGCACCAGATCTGAGCAAAGATGCAGTCTAGCAGCTCTAATAAACCAAAAGTTGCCCCAGCTTCAAACACGCAGCTGTAAAGTCTCCTGACTCAGGCCAAAGGAACTGGCAGTGTGTCTCTCAGGAAAATGACTCATGGTTGGTAAAGAGACAAAAAGTTCACCATCATAAATCCAATGCCAAAACAGCAGCAGTTTCATTTAAAAGTTTTTTGTTGTGGTGTTGTGCTTATGCAACTTGCTGATTAAACTTAAAAGTTTAAATAGTTCAGTGGGGTGTGGCTGTTGCTTCTGCCATTGAACCACAGGTTAGAGCCTTTCAATTCAATGTGCTTATGCAACTTGGTGTTGTGCTTATGCAACTTTCTGAATAAACTTTGTTGTGGCCATTCACCTCTTTGTGCCTCAGGAATACCACCCTGTAGGGATGCTGAATGCAGGAACCCTGGAGGAGGGTTCCACCCCTAGAAGTGCCATGGGAATGATTCCTTTAGGCTAAAGGTAGCTTGGGAAAAGCTCAAAAGGATAGTAGATCAGAAAGCATTGCAGAGGTAACCAGTTGGTATCAAGATTTGAACATACACATTGGTCAGCAGAGATAAGGGTAATAGTCAGCAATAAAGCTGAAATGAGTAAAGATTTTTGTGTAGGTCAAATGAATTATAACGAGAGGGCACGACTTCCCAAAGAGAGAGGGAATGGCAAAGGAGGGCCACCATCCATCTCCATCCAACAATGAAAACCTACCTGAATAACGGTGGAAACCTACTGAAGTAACTTAGGAAATTTACAACTAAAGTAACTAAAAATTATAACCTTTGATGTTGAGGAGAGGAAAAAAGACTTTGAGGAGGAAAGCTCTGGGGATCCAAGCCCTAGGTCACCTTCCATCTAGGCTAGGGGATATTTTGTTTAGTGATGGCTCTGCTGCTGCAATTTAGGAACTCAATCTAATGGGAGCAAAACATTCCAATTTGGTGGAAAACTCTCACAATCCTTGTAATGGGAATGCCATGAAGGGTTGTGAAAACCCTCTGCAACAATGGATACTTTGAAGGTAGAGTGGGACCCCCAAGGTGGGAAGAGGAGAGTAACAACCACTGAGGCACTCAGCTGGCCTACCAACTAAAAACAGGCCAGGTGAACCAAAGGTGGTCGTGGAGAGAATAGCAAAAAAGGGCACCGCCAAACCTGATTTGGCTAGGTAAAGGAGCCCTCTTGGGCATGAGATCCCCATCCCTTGTAGCTGAATTCTTAAATTCTACATCAAGAGGTGCCATTGATCGGCTGCATAGCTAAAGCTCCACCCAGAGTGAGGACATTCCCACTATGGGCCAGATGAGAAGGATGCTGCCCCGAGTTTCACATGCTCAAGATGTGGACTGCGGTGCACAGCAAGACTGTTGACTGCAGGGCTGGCCCTGAGCTTTAGAAAGTAATGGTCATGGTTGGCATGCTTCTGATTTATAAATGAAAGCATACAGTCAACTATGAAGTGTTAGATATGAGGAGGATGGGCGAAGCCAGTGGCCGTCTGTTAGGTATTGGTAAGCTGGGTGATATGATTGGCTGAGATGATAGACTGAGACGATTGACTGATACAATGGACTGATACAATTGACTGATGAGGTTGATTGATGAGATTGACTAATAGGAATGCTTAATATGATTGATATGAGCAAAGCCAGAGAAAGCAAGCCAACCAATTCCATTTATGAAAGCCAAATTAATGGTGTCATAGAAGGTAGGTGATTAAGTAGTGAGAGGCTGTAATGCCAGAAATTGAATTGATGAGGTTTAGCACAACTGAATAAATAAGGTTCAGCATTGATTGCTATGGTTGCAGCATAAACAGAGAATTGATATCATTAGCATGATACCTTAAATGCCATTATGGAAGAGTTAAGTTATTTGAGTAAGGAGTGTTTGCAACATAGTAATGGAATGCAAAGAATATCTTGAAAGCCATGAGGCTGTGAGGTTAATATATTTATGCATGGATAAGTGAGAAGCCATAGAGGCAAAGGAGCAGGGCAAAATCATATAGCTTACATAAAGCATGCTCCTGCTAGTTGGAGCCACAATGCCCTACTGTGACATCACAGTCCCCCGCTGTGGGAATAACAGGGAAGTCATAAGCTGAGCACAATGAGACCAAACAGCAACTGTAATATTGGTAGGGTAAAACCCGCCAAAATAATAGAGCCAATTTAAATGCTGAAGTTTCAGTATGGCAGAAGTCAGAACAGACTGCTGAGGGTTTGGTAAAAGTATGGCTTGGTAACATTATGAAATAGCAGCAAAAGAGCCTGAATAACACAAATGCAGTAAGGTATGAATTAAAAGAGCTTGTTCAGAAAAACTGAAGCAGAAAACTCTAAAGGAGTGGAAGCAGCATATGAGAATTGTAAGGTTAGGAGATGCAGTTACCTAGGTGGAACTAGCACTGAGTGAAGCCAGCCCAGATGCAAACAATTAGGGTGAAAGTGTACACAGTTACAGACATGGAGAACAAGTGTGGCTGAAACATACAGAGAACAATACTAGGTAAACTGAAGCAGCAATGGAACTGAGAGTGAACAGGAAACAATTACAGATCCTGAAGGATAGATTTAAGGTAAGGAAACAACAAGTGTAGCACAGGGTAAAACTTGATGCGCACCCCCACCACCAAGCAAGCGGTAGAAACAGCACAGGAGAAGGGAAGCAGTCACAGACAGCAGAGAAGTACACAGCAGCCAGAAGCAAAAGCAAAATACAGACCCAGAGGTAGGAGGAGAAACACAAACCAACAGAAAGTTGAGCACAAACCTAGCAGAAAATCCAAAATCGGTAGGAGAGTGAGATTAACGCTGAAAGAAGCAGAGCTTCCAGATGGGAAAGGCTGAGTACAACAGAGCCTCCGGATACAAAGAAAAATGCTTCTGAATGAAGTAGGAAGGAAGAGTTTAAATAGGTCAGGGGAGGGTGTGACTGTTGCTTCAGCCACTGAACCACAGGCTAAAGCCTTTCAAAAACATAGAAACATAGAATTTGTTGGCAGAAAAGGGTCAGTATGCCCATCTAGTCTGCCCTATTTTCGCTTTCTATTACTACACCCTGTACCCTATTTGATCACAGATGTTCCTCCCTCCTCCATTTCCTCTACCTATTATGTCCATCTGCATATCCCATGCATTCTTTAAGCTTTGAAGCTCTCCACTGTCTTCTCCCCCAGCACCTCTTCTGGCACGCTGTTCCAGACATCCATCATCCTTTCTATAAAAAACTATTTCCTTAAATCCCTCTTAGACTCCACCATCAGGTTTTATTGCATACCCCCCTCCCCCAATGTTCTGGTGCTCCTCCTCTGCAAGAGACTCCACTCCTGCACCTTGTACATCCCCCTGTGGTATTTTATAGGTCTCAATCATGTCTCTTCTCCTCCCCTCCCCCTTCCCTTCCCATCTCTCCTCTCCACTCCTCTTCTCTCCTCTCCTCTCCTCCAGGGAATACGTGTTGAGCTCCCACAGTCTCTCCTCATATGATTTTTTGTGCAACCCCTGCACCATTTTAGTAACCCTCCTCTGAACCATTTCCACCCTGTCAACTTCCTTGGAGAGATGCAGCCTCCAGAACTGGATGCAGTATTCTAGGTGGGGTCTCACTAAAAAGCAACATAGTGACAACACCACCTCTCTTCTGCTAGAAATCCCCATGCCTATGCACCCCATCATCCAGCTAACCGTGCTTACTGCCTTGTTGCACTGCCCTGCCACCATGAGATTATCAGATATGATTACACCAAGGTCTCTCTCTTGCTTGGTGACTGTAAGTACCTCCCCCCATCTTATACACAACTCCCCAGGTTTTCCTGTCCCAGGTGCATGTCTTTTCACTTTTTGGCATTGAAACCCAGCTGCCACACCCTAGACCAGTCCTCTAGTTTCCCCAGATCCCTTAGCATTCTCTCCTCCCCTTTCTGGGTGTCCATCCTGTTGCAGGGTTTTGTGTCATCTGCAAAGAGACATGCCCCCCCCCCCAGTTCCTCTGCAATGTCACTTATGAAGACATTGAAGAGGACAGGACCCATTACCAATCCCCGTGGTACTTCACTGGTCACTCTCCCATCCCTCAAGTGACTGCTGTGTACTGCCACCCTCTGTCTCCTATCCTTCAACCAGTGTAATGCCCATCTCACCACCTTCTCCCCAACCCCCAGGTTGCTAAGTTTCTTAATTAGCTTCCTGTGTGGCACCATGTCAAAGGTCTTATTGAAGTAGAGATAGGCCCCGTCCTGACTTCCCCTGATCCACCTCCCTATCACCCAGTAGAAGAAATCTATGAGATTTGTTTGACTTGATCTGCACCCTATGAAATCATGCTACTGTTGGTCCTGTATCCCATTTGCCTCCAGATACTCTATCATTCTCTCCTTCAGCAGGGTATCCATTAATTTCCCCAACACTGATGTGAGACTGATTGACCTGTAATTGTCAGCCTCCTCCCTTCTGCCACTCATGTGCAGAGGGACCACATCGGTCCTCCTCTAGTCCTCTGGAACTACCCCATGTTCAGTGAGGTGCAGAACAGTGTTGCCAGAGGGATGGCTAACACCGTGCTCAGTTCTTTTAGTACCCTTGGGTGGATCCTGTCTGGTCCCATCCCCTTGTTTTCCTTTACGGCTTACAATCCACTTCGGACTCTCTCCTCCAAAAACAGACTTGTGTCCACTCTCCCCGGTGTCTGCTGATACATGTTGGTCTGTCCCCTCTACCCTCCACTGTGAAAACCAAGCAGACATACTCATTTAAAATGTTAGCTTTTTCTAGATCAGTCAGTTCTACATCACAGCAGGCTGAGTGAAGAAACTGGTTGACCCCAAAGGTTTTTTTATACCTGCAAAAACTGTAATGTATGCATGCACTGTTAGGTAACTAAAACATTTGAACATCCACAGACAGGAAAGAGGTATAATTTTCAGGAGACCATCAGTAGTACCAACACTTTTGTAGATTACACCTTGATATGTATCTGCAGCAAGATTTATGTGGAGCGAACAGTGAGACCCTGTAAGAGGTGATTACAGGAACATATCAGGTATATAACATTGGGCAGAGAAGATACTTCATTAGGGAGTCATTTTAAATCTGTACACAATAGCACTCCAAGAGGAATGTATTGCCTGGGACTGGAGCATGTGAAACAAAACCTCGAGGAGAAGATAGACCCCAGACACTGCTTCAGAAAGAGGCAGCCTGGATTTTCAGACTAGACTATATGAAATCAAAGGGACCAGGGGTTAAATTGGGCAGGAACTCAGTTCCACCTCCTCTGTCCCTGACAGTTCCATATCCAAATGTAGGATTAGAGTTCCACCACCTTAAAGAGGGAATCCAGTGGAAAAAAACAAAGAATGTGTGACTTACTGTTTGCTTCTTCTGTTCCTGCAGGTGTAAATTGCCAAGAAGTTGTATCCCAAAAGTGATGACATTTAATAAAAAAATATGTTTTTTCCCCACCACACCTCCTCGCTGCATCGGAACAGGTTGGCCTGCCTCCGAAGCGGAAGTGACATCAGTTCCAGAATGCACCAATCAGAGTGCACTGTGGGCTGAGTGGAAACCTCAATAGGAGACCGCATCGATTTTAATGACAGGCGGTATTATTATAGCACTGATATTTTGTTATTTTAAAGCAGCAATTCAAATTAGTGACAGGTTATTTTTTATGTTTGTGGAGATCGCGCTACAGTGTGATTTCCTGACCATCTATTGATCCCAAAGCCTTTTTTCTGTGTTTTTACTGTGCGGTACATCAGGTCTTCTTAGCGGTTTCCCCAGGTAGCTCTAATTTGTATTTGTAGATCTTGATCACGATCTTGTGTAGTTACTGCTGATAACTACTGCATTTAAACTGTATTTTTCTATTTGATGTGTATCTTGCATGGACGGTCGGTGTTCATGATTTGTGCTTGGGGTTGGTGTGACAGCTGTCAAAACGTGGTGTGGTCATTGGTACCTCATGGCATGTGTTTTTGTTTCAGTGCTGTTGCTGGTGTGTGCATTCATTCTCATTATTATAATTCTGTCCATTGGTTCCTGCATTATAGTGTGCATAGAAATTGTGTAAGTTAGGGTTACCACCTTTAAGAAGCCCAAAGAGGGACATTTCTTATTGAATCATGATTTTTCACACAATGTGTAACCCAGACCAATGTCACAGACTTGTTTTCTCTAACAAGAATTAAGACTAAGTGATGTAGTTTTTTAGTTGCTTCTATTGTTTTTTTTTTTTTTATCATTTCAAGCTATTTTAGTTAAGGTATTATAGTTTTTTTCAACATTTAGAAGAAAGTTAAAAAATATTTTTTCTACTTCAGAGTCAGGACATGTAGTATTTTTCATGTGTTTTTGTAGGACACAACTGCCAAAATCAGGACTGTCCTGTGAAAATCAGGACAGGTGGTAACCCTAGTGTAGGTCTCACAGCACACTATGTTACAAGCTTAGGTTAGCTGTACTGCAGTGGTGTAAGTGGTGAACAAGAAGTACAGGAACTCAAACACTGGCACAAATGAAAAGCAGAATTAAGATCCTCGCTCTGAAGGATAACTCTTGAGACTCGATGGGTCGTTGGACCTTTTTTTGCTGTCGACATCTATGTTTCCATATTTCTTTCAATACAGACACATCTGTATAGATACTAGTGCACCCCATCAGAGATGTCAAAGTAGTTCTAAAACAAATTACATTGTTCTGCAAGTCAAATTTCGTGATGGAATCCACTGATCTAAGGTCTTAGGCTCAGAAACTATCATTATATTGTTGGTTTAAGAATTTCAGTTCCAATATTACTGGGAGGAAGTACAGGAACTCTGTTCCGGCTGCAAAAAAGGTACAGGAACTGAGTTCCTGTGCATTCCTGCTCACTTTAATCACTGCTGTACTGACATTACAGTCCTTCCTTTGTGTGCAGCAAAAGTCTTTCAAAGTAAAAATACTGTCATCTTTGCTATTTCTACTGAATTCTGTCTCTGCTGAGATTGATAGTAGTGTATGGTGTTTAACTTTTATGTGTATTTATGTCACTCATTCACATTTATGTGGTTATACTGAAGTGATTATCTGACAGTGTTCAACTTTGTATTTTTCTCACCATCTACTGTGACATTACATTTACTTTCAGGACAGTTTAGTGTCCATTGTTTTTTTATGTGAAACTTACAGCCAGGTAAGACACACATCTACCTGACATTTGCTGTATTCCTAAATTTTCATCAAATAATATTTGTTAACTGTGCTGTCAGTATTTTTCAGTGTTTCAGTATTGCTTTTCCTCTTATGGTATAGTCTGTGTTATAAAGATGCCTGTTTGTTGTGTGGCTGAATATTGTGGCAACACGACTAAAAATGGGATTTTCACTGTTCACCTTCCCAAAGGATCCCCATTACGGGTCACTGCGGGACCATTTTGTTAAAACAAAATGTGCTGATCGGGTTGGTGCTAACAACACAAGTGTGTTATGTTCTGTGCATTTTCCAGAGTCATGCTTAGATCCCATTATTCTAGGAATGTATAGAATGAAGCTTGCACATGGCTTACGTTTCTTACCAGATGCTGTGCCAACCATACACAGCCCAAATTGTCCTGCTATTAACCTACCAAGCCAATGTGCATCAGAGGAATACCTGTATGACAATCCTGTGAAGAAGAGGAAATCCAGTGGCGCATTTCAGAAGAGGCAACTAGTTGAGGTATGTTTCCTTATAATTCCTAACCTTTTTGCAATCGTAGCTTCATTATGAAGCACCCCACTGTTTTACAGGCTCCCACCTCCACCAGTAATGTGTTCCACCCTTCTACAAAAAAGTGTCTTCTCATTTCCCTCCTGACCCATCTGCCACTACTATCTGATGTCCTGGCCTTCAGTGTCCCTCCCCACCACTACCCTGAATAGCCCCCCCTTACCAATGTTGTTTATCCATCTCATGTAATTGAATGTGTCCATCATATCCCCTCTGTCCCATGTCTCCTCCAATGAGTACATTTTCAATTCATTTATCCTAATCTCATACGTTAAGTACACCAGTACATCGATCATCTTATTTACTATGCACTGCACCCCTTCCAGTGGTCTAACTAGCATTATACACAGCGGCACAATCACCTATGCCCACCTTGTCGTTATTCTCCTTGCGATGCAACCCAGCATTTTGTTGTCCATTGCTGCTGCCTTCCTACACTATGTTGAGTGGTTCATTGATCCTGTGATGACTGTGAAGGTGCGGATGTAAAGATGGACGCTGACACCAAATTATAGAGAGGCAAGGTTTAAAAGAAGCAGCCAAGCCTAAAAATATTTATTGAGATACAAACAGAACAAAATTAACTCGTACTTAATACATGAATAAGAAATGAAATCAAAAAGCACAAAAATAAACTTTTTGTTCACACAGGCAATAACAGCACCAGCCACCTGGGAACATCAAGGGTACATAGTCTGAAAAAAAGGTGCAGACTCCTCAGTAGATCAGCCCAGAGCTGATCCCAAAACAAATCTGACATGGTCCAGGCTAGGAGCTCCTCTTAACCCAAGATAACAGCATGTGGCTATGTCAAACTCCACCCACAACACTTTTAAACTTAAACTGTCTTTATTCAACATAAAGGTATTTTATAAACTTCTAAAAAAATGATCTGGGTCTGTCTGTAGTCAGTATATGCTAATATACACAAAAAGAAATCAGTCCTTAACAAAAAGAAAATGTTATGCACTCTATGGCTCCTCCCTTGAATGACCCAAGGTATAAGTATGGAGAAGAGAGGGCCGGCTGACTCCTAAGGATCCATTCATAATGATCCCTGCAGGGAGACAGCCCCTTCTAGAAGATTCCTCCTGCTCATACCTCGGTAAGACCTTCCATTCTTAAGTAACAAATAAACTAACATTAGAATTTTATGCATTCTTTTAACCAAAAGCTGAAAGTTATGTAGAATTCTGCACATTTAGGTACAGAAGTTTCTTTTTTAAATTTACAAATGTGCTGCAGCATAGGGAAACACAGAGCTCTTAGAAGCCTTGTGTTGCTTTTGTATGGCCATTATCATTCTTACTTTATGTTTATTCAACTATAATACTTATGGAGATTCTGCAGAAAACATAAACATTAAAACCATGTTTTCTAGAATTCATTTCACAGGGTTACTCATACCTCTCAACTGTCACACATTATGAGGTACGTCACCCATTTTACCTCTCAGAAACCCTTTGTCCATCATGGGGAAGGTGATATTACACATTCTCCACTGAGACTTTAAAGCAGAAATTCATAATAATCTATTATGCTCAGTTATACAAAAACATTATGAACATTAGTACACTGATAGCTATAGTGTTCTGAGCTTCCGGTGCCATGTTAGACGATATGGCACACATTTTGCTCATTTGTCACACATCGTGTCACACATTTTGGTGAAGAAAGGTTGAGAGGTATGGGGTTACTAACAGAGAGAACTTCATATCATTCAATGTTATGCTTGGATGCCTAGGCCTGAAGAAAACAGTCAACTGTGTTTGTTTCGGTTTAGGTTTAAAATACAGCTTCTACAGAGGCAAACTCAACAGTTTAACAAATACCTCCACATGGAGGTCTCTTTGGATATCTAGCAAGGGAAAAGGGGTTTCACCTTGCAAGCGCGAGAAGGGGGGGGAGTCACTTCTTGGCAGCTTTAAACCGCTGCTTTACTGAGTATACTGCATGCAGGTTTCTAAATGAGGCTAACAGGGCAAACACCCATATGGCAAAAGCTCTCTGCAGAATGCACTGCACATAGAAATTATAGCATTGTCAAAGTGCCATAATGTTGCAATAATGGGACACAAGTGAAGATATATTAGCTACATTAGCTACCGGGGGAGGGGGGGTGAGAACATCAAGACTCCAGAAGTGCAGAGAAGGAAGAAAAAAGACAAGCATTTGTGAGAGACCTGTATTTCCAGGTGGCCAGCCTGAAAAAAAGGGGGAAAATGAGAAACAGGAAAGAAAGTAACAGAGAAAGAATTAGGATCTTAGCGCTACTGCAGTACACTTTTACTAGAGAAAGGAATGAACCTCTGGAGAGACTTGGACATTCTTTCACAATGACCACCCCATACCCTTCTCTGACTCAGTGTCCGCAAGATGCCCCAGCCCCCCCAGCACCCTCTGTTGGTAGTTTCAGCTTTTTTTTTTTGCCCAAAATGCAGTACATTACATTTTTTGACGCTGAAGCACAGTTGCCGAGTGTCCGACCAGGTCACAATGTTTTTCAGATCTTCCGGCAAATCCTGCCACTCCTCTATGTCATCCAGCCCTGCCACTTGTCTTGGTATCACTGGCAAACAGGTTGATCCTGCTGTTCATGCCCATGTAAAATGTCTGCAAATAACAGTGGTACCATCACCGAGCCCTGTGGAACCCTGCTTGTTAATGCAATTGGTGATGAGAGTTCCTTCTACCACCTCCCTCCGCTGGCTTCCCTGCAGCCAGTTTGTCACCCATCACAAAAATTTTCCTTCCGCACCTGCACCTTTAAGTTTTATTACAAGTTTCCCATGTGACACTGAAAGCAATGCCTTGGTGAATTCCAGCTATAGTACATCCAGTGCATGGCACTTGTCCATCTGCCTTGTCACCCAGTCATAGTAATACACACTGTTGGTTTAGTATGATCTGACTGCAATAAAGCAATGCTGTGCACTGTCCTGCAGCCCATTGGACTACAGCAGGAACACTGGCCTGTCCTTCACAATCAGTTCCACTACCTTCCCCACCATGGGCGTGAGATTCACCGGTCTACAGTACTCTCATTCATGTTTGTTGTCACTGGCATGCAATAGAATCACGGGAGCCAACCTCCAATCCTTGTGTGCACATCCTCAATTCGGTGAGCAACTGAATTTGTCTGCCAAGGGCCCCGCCATGATGTCTTCTAGATCCTTCAATACCCTGTAGTGAAAGCCATGTGTGCCTGGTGCGTGGCCCACCATCAGCACTCTAAATCCCTCCAGCACTCTACCTTTCGTGATCATTGTGTCCTTTATTTCCTCCATAGCGTCATTGCTCGACACTCCCCATGGGTTGCACTTGCCCTCTGTCTTTCGAAAACACCGATCAGAAGCAGTCATTGAGTGCTTCTGCCTTTTGTATCACCTTCTGTAACCATCCTACTATTTGCCGTTTACATCTCTGTTTGTCCCTGATGTACCTGCACAAGTTCTTTCCCCCTCATTAATGACTTGCGCCAGGCTTATCTGTTTGTTGGAGTTTGCTGTTCTTACTGCCATTGTCACCTCCCTGGCGTCCTGCAGGTACTCCTCCCAATCTCCCCCCCCCTCCCCAGTTTCCTGTATCTCCGTAAAAGCCACCCATGTTCTCCTCACTAGGTTGAGTGAGAATCCACTCCTGGTTTGTTTGCTGACCACCTGTGTCAGTAAGCTTTCTGTAAATGCATCCAGCAGTACCTGCTCACTTTTCTTGCTGGTGTCTGTGTTTCCACAATCTCCCCCTGCTGGTTGACTGGGGCAAAGTACTTCAAGAACCTTGTTCATCACTGTGTTGTGAATTGAGTGTTTCTTGTGAGTTTCATTTTAATTGCTTCGTTTATTATTCCTATTTTTTTTTCTGGTAATGCAATTTTTTATAGCCCATATAAGTACATGTCGTCGGTCAGCCACTACTAACCGCTTCTGATGGCCATCACAGACAGACAGTCATGTGTGGATGCGCACGCATGTCAGCTGAAATCCTGCAGCATCATACCCTTTTCAGTATTCACCAGACATGTGCTTACCCTGAGGCCTACAATTGTGTGAAATAATTTTTTGTTCAGGGACAGTCCTCCATACCCAGGACAGGACCGTACTCCTCCTGATGCTCTATCCTATACATGCCACTCAGGACCACGGGTGGCCCGCTCTCATCGTGAAAGCATGTTAACAGTTTGTTTGGCATTGTTGTGTGTATCATGGAGAGTAGTGAGTGTGTGATCAGCAAATGTAGTTATTCCTCTTTCAACAAAATGTTGTTACTGTGTGCCCACCACCTTCAGTACTGTTGTGTTACCAGACTGTGTCCCCCCTTGTGAGTTTGTGATACAGATTGTCACACTGCGAGGCACACTGTGTCCCTCATTGCCCATTTGATGTATGCCTAACCACCTCACATAGGTGTGCGGCAGTGTTGCAATGACATATGAGAGTATCCAACACTGCCTGAGGAGACAATGGTTGCATCCCACACATGTGCGTGCATGCGTATGCAGTGGCCCATGTTTAACTCCACATTATATTTTCTTCTATCAACACTACCTACATGCCTCCACCCAGGTGCAGCCTTTCTGCATGCGTGTGTGTATTAACAGGCAGTGTTCTTCAGCTGCCCTATGGCTGCTCATTGTGTATAGCTTTTTTTTTTTTACACTATTTTTCCCTCCGGTCACCGGCTACTTGGGCATCTCTCCAGCAGGACACTCAGGCATTATTGCCTCTACTGCCCACTGTGCTCTTCACCTGGATGAGGAATCATGTGCTGGGTCCTCCCCACGTGACCCAGAATGGAGGGTAGGACTACGGAGAGTCAAGCCCAGATCCGAGCCAGTGTTGGACGTGTGGGCGCAGCCAACCAATCCTGCCTTTGCCTCCCAAGCGGCTGGAGAGTTCCACCTTGGTTACTCCCACAGAGCTTGGTCATGCAATGGTGTCTAGGCATGGAGTGCTGATGCCTGCTGCAGCTCTTCCTCCACTTACGTAGCGCCGCTTTGTTGATGTGCCCCTGGCCACTGCCAGAGGCCACCCTTGAGCGGCGCATCCCCCGGATCCCTCCTCGGGAAGAGATAGCAGTCCTCTGGATGCACAATCTCTTCCTTCCCCTGCCGACCCCCGGCAGCCCGAGTCCGTCACCGAACCTGGGTCACTGGAGTGGTGCGAGGTATGGCGTCCAGCACCTCAACCCTCAGCACCTCTGGGCCAGCTTGCATATAGCTTTTCTGCATCCATGAAAACACAATACTACCAATGCTCCTTCATGATCATTGATTGGCAGGTGATGACCGTAGTGAGTGATCTAGTGTATCAGACTACACATTGCATGATATCTTCGTTATGTCTTGACATCTCATTTTCATAATTGTTTCAGTGACCAAGATACTGCTGTGATGTCATGTCCTCATATGTTTTCTGTGTTAAACTGATCCTGTTTTCACAGACGTGTTCATGGCTTGGTGTGATTTCCATGTGGTTACCCACCTGGTTCCACTTCTACACCATGCTGATGAGCTCCAATAAGAGTGAAACATGTTTGTTTTGTGTTTTTAAAGTCATCATTAACAAGATGTGCAATATGATGGTAAGTATTGCATGCTGTGTGTGCTTCAGCATGTGCTCCATAGATGGTCATCAGCTTCTTATTATTGCACATGGTGACTTTGTGGCATACTCCATCAACATGCATGTTTTCATTCTGGGATTATCATTGTTTTTGTTCGTTTGTAAAAAATAGTATATTTATTAATTGCATTTTATTTAATTTTGTTACACAGGTGCTGAGCAGTACAAAGATGATGACCATGCAGTGCTGGATAGTGTTGATGAACCAATGCCAGAATATCTCCAGGGTGAATACTCAGCAGCTGATTCATTACAAGTGGAATCTGATCATCACCTGAGTACATTGAGTACTCAGTGTTCATTTTCTGATAAGAGCACCCAGTATACTGCTCCAAGGCCTCCACATTGGTCCGTAGGTAAAAAGTGACAATATCTGTGACTGATTTGTATTTTCTTTATGTTCTGTGTTTGCCAGCTGGTGGATATCTGTCTTTCACATGTACCGCTGGTCATTACTCATCCCTAGGTTATCCCGCATGAAGCCTTATTACCCTCCTCCCCCAGAGAGTACCCTTGCCATAGGAATCAATATAAGTAACACCTGCCCACAGTCATAACTGCAAAACACCTCTGGTTTTGCCCTGTATTGTAAGCTGGAACTGCGTCAAGGAAGATAGTTATAGAGTATTTCAACACTGTGCCGGTCAAATGTTGTTTATTACTGAGTGAACCTGACAGTTGTATGCTGGCCCTTGGTGTGTGACAATGGTCATCTGTTCGCAAGTGCCAGATTACACTTTAGCATCTGACTTCAGAGGTGGTCAAAACACAACAGTGATGCTGTAAGTGGTTTTTGCTTTGAGGACAGGATGGCAGGGTTTTGCAACCACTATTTATGCTGCACGCTCTACATGAGCACTGAAATGGTGGGTGGACAAGAAACCAGCGTAGTTGACTGTAGATAGGATAATTTGTGAACAATGTGGGAAATTGTATCCTGAAAGATTACAGTTTCAGAGCCACACTTTGATGTTAAACAGAAAGATGAAACTATGTATTCCATGGTAGCAGATATGTTGTTCTAGCCACATGTCTATCAGTATCCTTGCCACTAAGTTGGCTCCTCCAACCCACCCTGTTGGTATATCTCATAGCTCAGCTCCCATGATGCCTGAGCTTCCTTTTCGCTGTAAGAAGCAGTTTACCTCAGTCTCGCTCACGCGTTGTACGATACTAGCAATTATATTGCAGTTTGGCACGCATCAAATACTGTTTTTCTTCAAGTACCACTTTGGGACGTTGTCCCAATTGCAATGCATGATAAGTCCACATCTATATTTCTGTGTTGACACTGCAGACAGAAGATGTTGTGTTTACAGCTTAGACCATCAGCACGATTTTCAGGCCTGAAATCTATGTGTGGCCTTTACTACAGCGGTGCTTGATGGCAATTTCACCAGCTGTGACGTTGACCATGAAGTGCACGACGTCCTTTTCGGGAATTGTTTGTCTCATCTCCGAGTACACAGGGACGAAGTTGGAACCCTTACAGAAAGGTGCTCGCTCCCCAGTCACTGTGATCCTCGATAAAGTGGACTGTCCATCAGAGTCCATTGTCAGCATGGCCTTGCAGCTTTGGCAGCACCCCCACCTCTTGCATAACATGGTGCAGTGTCCGACTCCCCTGGCTCTGTTTCAAACAGAACCCACCACAGTGGAACCAGCACAGTCTGTGGAACTCCTTGCAATCCATGTATCATGTGTCGTAGGCATGTGATATACCACTCATATGTGTGTGTGTGTGTGTGTGTGTGTGTGTGAGGAGCCAGGTAAAATACTGCTGGCTGCTCTTAAGGCATCAACGATACTGCCAGATGTGTGGATGAACAACATATACCACTCCTAGAACTACTGTTACAGGTGAGTAACCTGTTCATTGTTGCTTGGTGATGTCACCTGAACTCGCAACAGTACTGATTATGTTTATGGTTAACAGTACTGAGCACGTGGATTAATTAACATGGTGTAAAGCTTAAATATCACTGCCAGCTGCTGTACTGCATTGCTGAAACTGCCTTCCTTTTCTATCGATCTTCACCAAGCCTTATGTGGCATAGTCTCTGCATTATGGTGTACCATCTTCCACCTTGCTTTACTTATCGCAGTAATGCAGACAGACAGCAGCGTCCACAGATATACTGAATTGCTGTTGACCTACTGTGTGCTGTACCATATACCAATGGTTATCCATTTGTTGTTCCATGTTATCTTAGGGGTGACTACATCAGTAAAAATTACTGATGATGATGCAACACAGACTGAGCCTTTATTTCTGGAACCTTGTATACCCAGGATGGTTACCTCAACCCCAATGCCTTCTTCTGATTCTGAATATGACTCTGGTGAGGATATTTGGGATGACAATGATTCCTTCTATGAACCGTGAATGATTGATGATGAGGATGACTACATCATCAATGAATCCGTGTAAGTTTACTGGGCTTCCATTCAGTACTGAAATGTAATTTCCATAATTGTTCTACTATGACTTGTTTGTTGTTAGTTAAAATAAACTGTAGTACAATATGCACCACTTGTAATGGACTAGTTTGACATGTGTCATTACGTCCATTACAAGCAGTGTCCAATGCATCAATGTGGCCATACAAATAGCAACACAAATAGCACCCTCTGATTTGCACAACCCCTAAACCCTTCTGCAGTGCAATTGTCAAAACTTCTCCCCGGTAGCAGCACAAAAAGCAACACAACAACCTTCGTGGAGAGAGAGAAGATAATATCTAGAAGTACCATTTCAAAGACACAGACACAATTTATAAGTGCAATAAACCACTACAGGGATGGGCATTACACAGCTGTAATGCATGGCTATGGGACTGGACTCACTCTGCCAGTGGCCTCGAGCATCACTATGGATTCTGGCCATGCGTTACAGCTGTGTAACACACAACACATTGTGTCTTATTGCTTACCTAACACCACTGTAAAAAACAATTTTCATTTTTGACTTCTTACAATCAGCTAGCCTGTTTTATATGTGTGAAAACCCACTATGGCCCATGTGTGTTTACCCGGGCATTAAAGCAAGTCCAGGCTGGTTGAAGTCACTCAGGTGAGCCCTTGTGTCACAATGCACCTGGTGCGTGAATTAATGGCCCGATACACCCATGATGTGTCGTGGGTTATAGCGATGATAAAGCCCTCCTTCAGAAGTCATTGCCCTTAGGATCAGCTTCAACAAAAATGGTCTAACAAACTCATCTTCAAGTCATGACACTGTATGGTCACTCTGTCCACATATCTGGCAGATGCGGTCATATTTCAATTATCAAGTACATCATTATTGACAGGTGTATGTGTTATGTTAACATTTATTTACCAATCTTCAGCTGTGTGCTTTTCATCTATAAAAGTGTTCCACCTTGTTGAGAAATGCCCTCAAGGTAGGGAAACAGTGTGACAAGGCAGCAGGTAAATCAAATAGGATGCTGGGATGCATAGGCAGGGGCATCACCAGCAGGGAAAGGGAGGTCATAATTCCACTATACAAGTGAGGCCCCACCTGGAGTACAATGTACAGTTCTGGAGACCTTACCTGCATAAGGACATAGACAGGGTACAGAAGATTCAGAGGAGGGCAACAAAGGTGGTACATGGATTGCATCACAAGTCCTATGAGGACAGGTTGAAGGACTTGAATATGTACTCTCTGGAGGAGAGGAGGGAGAGAGGGGATATGATAGAAACATACCAGTAACTTACAGGGACAGTGTCTATGTATCTATGTAATGCATGCTATTGTCATGCAGTTAAGTTGGTAATATTCGTTTACTATGGAGCACACAATAAACAACAAACTATTATACTGAAAATTCACACATAATATCCTTCCCACAGATGATAAAGCCTATGTAAAGTCAGCAGCAATTCTTAATATGACTACAGTCATGCGTGATGTCAGGAAGTTGTCACCTACCTACCAGATATCATCTTTGGAGAGCTTTCACAGCTTACTTATACAGTATGCTCCAAAGAGTGCAGCATTTGGATTCAAAAGGATGTTATGCAGGTAAGGGCATTCATAGTATGCATGTGCTGGTCACCCTTCACCGCACCTGCCAAAACCACAAGACTGAAAACCACTCCCTGATTGACTGGGCAATCAACTACAGTACCACCCACACAGAATAATCAAATGTGGTATCCTAACCAATGCCTTCAGTTTGCAGCATTCTGAAGGGATCAGTTTCAGGTCTCTGCACTCCCTCCTCCCTCCTTCTCCTCTTCCTTCCACTCCTATACCCTTCTGTAACTCCTCCCGCTCCCTCAACCACCTATGCCCATAGGCATCTTGTAACAATTATGTTAATATCCATACCTTCGTCTTGGCCCTTCGCTTCCAGCCACCTCATGGGATTCACAGCATCCTGGACTGACCATCCTCCCATCTGCAAGGTTATTAGCATCCTTGAGGGACCCATCTTGTCCTGCAACCCCCTTCTTCCCACATTAGACTTGTTATCCTTCCACCACTCTTAACTATGCACCACTTGGTAACACACTCTTCCTCCAGCACTCCAAGACCCCTTGCTGGGTTATCAACATCCTGGAGGTTCACAACTCTTTGGCTTACCCTTCCCTGCCACCACTCGCAGTTGGAAAATGTAACATATTACCAAGATGCTGTAGCCCACACTCTCGCCTTGCATTTGTGGTATCGACAACAGAGAAAGCAATTACATACTACATACATACTATGAAGCCAGCAGATTAGGCCCTATGGTATATCGAGTTTGCTCGATGGTCAGGGCCTTCCCCGGGCACCATTTGTAGCCCCCCTTCCCTCCCTACAAGGTCCTCCATTTCCCAGTGGGGCTCTGGGATGCACCCTCCCTCTACATCTATCCCAGCCTTTCTTGATCCCCTCCACAGTAGTAGCAGCCACCAGCTCCCCAGTCAGCACATTCCAGAGCTCCACCACTATCTTAGTGAAGTAACGTCTCCTTGTTTCCCCCCTCATCCTCCCCCATCCAGCTTCATTGAGTGTCCCCTGGTGGCCCCCGCCTTCCTCAGCTGAAAGACTTCCTTAAGGCTTACCCTATGCATTCCCTTGAGATACTTGAAGACCTCTATCATACCCCCTGTTCCTTCTCTTCTCCAGTGAGTACATGTTGAGCTCCCCCATGCTCTCCTCCTTGTACAGTGGAAGGAGCACCTCACGACTTCTTGAGGTTATCACCCTGGCTATGCACCCCAGAATTTTATTTCCTTGGGCTGCAGCTTTTCTACACTGCTCTGTGTTATTCATTCTGGCATCCAACACCACCCAGATGTCTTTCTCCCCCTAGAAACCTGCAGTACCTCCCCCTCAAGGTGTATACATGAGTTGGATTTTTGACCTCCAGGTGAAGAACCCTGCATTTTCCAGCATTAAACTTTAGCTTCCAGGCTTGTGACCATCTTCCCAGAGTCTCCAGGTCCTCCTGGAGATCCAACTTTCCCTCCTCCCCATCCACCACCACCCACAGCTTCGAGTCATCCGCAAAGATGCTCATCCTGCTCCTGATACCACTTCTGATATCTGAGATATAGGTGTTAAACATGAGTGTACTCAGTACCGACCTCTGTGGGACCCCACTAGTGACTAACCTGGAGGATGAGACCTCATCTCCCACCCTCACCCTCTGTATCTGCCTCACTAGCCAGTTTCCTATTCACGTGACCATCTGCTCCCCCACCCCCATATTCTCCAGGTTCCACAGTAGCCCCAGATGTGGCACTGAGTCAAATGCCCTGATGAATTCCAGAAAGAGGACATCCACAGTCATGAAATCAAACACTGATACCTTCACCTTGTGCCTAAACCATCATGTGGCTAATGGGCCAACTTTCAGGCATGCAGCGTCATCACCACAACCTCACTGTGAATACTGGATTTTGTGTCTGCACCCAAATCCTTCATCCCTCAGTGTTCCTCACACTTTCAACTTAAAATTCTTTACCCTTTCAATTTCTCACATGTAACCATTACAAGTTAAGTTATAATAAGGATCAATAAGTTCCACTTTAACTGTTTCTGTAAAAGAAGTTGTAACACTGACAGTGTTACTCTTCTTTCATGCAGGACTCTGTTAGCCACATTACATTTTAATGAAAATGCGAGCAGAAATCAGGCAACTTATGGCACCGGAAAGCAAAGTTTCTGCGTTGACATGCTGAAGTATAAGAAGGGGAAGGAGGTGGCTAGACCTGTGAAGACACAGACTACATATGGTATGAATAACACATATTTTTAATCCGTTAACAGTGACTGTACCTTGCATATGCCTATAATATGGTAACCCACCAGGAAGCATATTTAACATTGCTTATGTAACGGTTACGAGTGAGGAGATGTGGAAGACATGATCTGAAATAAATACACAAATTCCATTTCTAAGAAAAGAGTAAAACATGTTTTATTAAAAATTAACAACAGTATCACATCATTGTTGCTACCTACGAAAAGTACAGTTATGTACGTCAAATAGTTATTGAAGAACCAAGAAAACAACAGTGTCCTTTCTATGTTTTTATGTGGAAGTTACATAATGTGACCACTTCAGCACAGTTGCTTATAAAATTAAATTGACTTTGTCCATGGCTGTATTAAAAAATATCATAGTTGCAAATGGCAACAACTTCAGTTGAACTTGATACAACGTTCTGTAGACATCAGTGGTGCAGAATGTTATTATTCCAAATACACTTGTAAATGAAAAAAAATAAATGTAACTAACGTATTAGCATACATAACAAGACAAGACAATGTATTCATATTTGTGTCTACACAGAGTTCATCTATGCTATACTTGATGATGCTGAGAAACGAGTTACTGACAATGCTGTGAGTCAGGAATGGGAAAGTTTGACAACATCACCAACCCCCACATCGAATTTCAATAAACCTGACAAACATCAGGCCATACAGAGCTGGAAGAAGAACCACTGTTTCACTATTCAGTGAGCCAGGAACCACGGGCAATTACGCCTCACTGTCTGAACTTTATCAATAACAGATACAGATACAGATATTGACATTGAACTTTGGGGTCCAAGTTGTACAATTCGATTGGTGTACATTACACTGAACCAACTACAACAGTGAATCTGAGTTCTGATGAGGAACGCATTAATGACTGTACAATGAATATTGCTGAACACTCAGTATGGTAACAGATTGGGTACTGTACTAAGTGTTGTCTGTACCACAATGCATAAAGATGTACAAGGAATTGACTTACCCTCTTCACAGAAACAGACACTTAGTGTAGTTATTGACTAAAAACACAGTTGATGTTGGAAACAACGTGTGTTGTTATAGTGAATTATAAGTATTACAGTTAAACAATTTTAAATGGTATGAAACTATACAGTTAGGTGTTGTAATGAATGGACATCTGTTGTGGGTACAGGATTTATACACTGGTGTTACATTTAGCAGTCATTACCATATGACAACAACAACAGTTATTCAGGGATATTATAATGTTTTCTCACCACACTGTTTTATGTAAAATAGCACCATTTCCACAATACCGTTATACTTCTGATGGTTAGCATCAATAAAAAAACAAAACATAAACTATGTGTCTGAGGCACATAACTCACAGCTACTGACAATGTGCATACATTTGAAGAACTTCGCAATTCAGTAAATGCATAACAAAAATGCTGTTGTCCTTGTACTCAGTTATACTTTCCGTAGTACAGTGTACAAACATAACTTGTAAGTTGTTTATATAGTTTTAACTAGTGGCTGTGGTATCGGAATTGAATAAGGAATAAGTTAACACAGTACAACAAAGAAACATTCAATAAAAAAAAATGTTGTTTACACTGTGCTTCAACAGATCCACGGCATCTCAACATTTACGTTATGTAAATTACAAGTGGTGCACACATCTCAAAAAGGTGCTAGAGGGGCTAAGGGCAGTGAGGGTAAACAGGGCACCGGGACCAGATGGAATACATCCAATGGTTCTGAAAGAGCTTGTGGAGGTACTGGCAGGACCCATAGTGGACTTATTTAACTCATCATTGGAACCATGGTGTGTGCCGCATGATTGGGGGCTAGCTCATGCAGTTCCACTACAACCAAAGGTAGTACCAGGGAACTATATGCCAGTAAGGATCATGTCCATACTGGGGAAGCTTATGGAGACCATCTGGAAAGATAGGCTACTGGCACTGCTGGATGAGAACGGGGTGCCGCACAGTAGGCAACATGTATTCACCAAGGGAAAATCATGCCAGACCTACCTAGTGGAATACTACCACTGGATGAATAGGAAAATTGACGAGGGACATGCGGTGTACGTCTGGTACCTCAACTTAAATTCTTTAACCCATGTCAGAGTGGGTAGCAAACTAAGGGACACAGAGTCTGGAGCAAATGTGGTGGGTTGGGTGGAAAAATGGCTAAAAGATAGACAGTGGTTGATGATCAGGAGGGGTGGCAGGGTCTGCAGCATAATCTGTCAAACCTTAAGGCATACGTGGATAAGTGGCAGCTGGGTTTCAACACAAAAAAAGTGCTTCTGAACTTCTGAAAAAAGAATCCGAGGAGATGCTAGTGGGGGAGGGGCATGTCAGGAAATGAGGATGAAAAGAATATGGGAGTACTTATCATGGGATCAATGAGCAATTACACACAGTGCAGAAAGGCTGCAGCAATGGCCAACAAAATGCTTGGATGCATTAAGCCCCATAACCTCGAGAAGAAGGGAGATGATCCTGCCGTTGTACTGATCACTAGCCAGGACTAACATCTACCCAGTGTAGTACAGGACTAAGGTTCGGGAGTACACCAGCAAAAAGACAATATGCACAGAAACAAAAGAAAAAAAGTGAATGTTGAATACACATGTCTGGATGGTGTGTATCGTAGTAGGGAGCATGTGAGAAATGTGAAGTATGGATGGAAAAGTAGTGTCTCAGACCGTGTACCTGGCAATGTGAGCAGATTACACAGACAAAATATCCTTGTACTTCTTGCTTTGTTAGTCATGCAAGCTGACCACAGAATGATACGAGTATGTCAGAAGTGTAGTGATGTTATTAAATTCATACTTACCATCAAGTTTGGATCCTGGAAGCTTCTGTAGTGTTCACCACTCCAGTGTTTTCTTATGGCTGTGACAACACAAGTGGGCAGGATAACTCTAACATGATGGTCAAGCCATCCCCGACACCACCTTACAAAGCATCTGTATGCAAGAAATCAATTCTTCCTGTCAAAACCATAAAAAAAATGTGAATGAGTATGTGGTACAGCAAGACATAAAATGCAGATTAGAATCTGATATAACACTACATTGTACCATAAGATGGTGTAACAATGTATGTTGTCATGGTAGTACTTCTGCCATTCAAATGGCGGGTGGAGGGAGTCGTGGAATGGAGTTTTGGAAGTAGTGTGTAGGGTGGCACTGGTGCATGGTGATCATCAGGTGATTTCAGATAGCAGTACTGCAGGACAGGAGCATGGGTAAAAATGTATTGTTTTTTGAGGATATCGCATCACACGCTGAAGTATCCCCTGTTGTCAGCACAGAAACGTGCACCACAAATAACAAGCACTGTGACGTGACTGCCCATGGGCATTCTTTTTTCAAGATGGACGAACTGTTAGGCATTTCGATAGTAGAACATGACTGCAGTAGGGCTAGCAATGTTGGGATCCACTATGTATGGCTGTATTTCTTGGCAGCATATGCAATGTAAAGAAATAAGTGTCAACTACTGTGTTGCATAAATAACACAACACATTGCTGGCACCCTTGGTTTCATTGATCAGTGAAGGACTGTAACTAAGGATTGTCTAGAGACAGCCACCATTTGTTTATTTTTTATTTTTTGGTGAAGGGATAAGTGCACTCAAACACATTCAACCTATTTTCATTCACGACGGGGGGTGGGTGGGGGTGAAGGGTGTCACAGATGAATGACAACTGTCCTTGAACAAGATTAGGCTGTTGGTGGTATTTTTAGTGAATGATGATACATTTGTCCAGGGCATTGTGGAAATTCACCTACTCTTTTCGAGAAGTGCCATGCGATGTTTATCATACACTTGAACTACCACAGAATAGGCAGATGGGACATCGGTTTAACGTCTCATCCCAAAGATGGCACCTCATGAGTATGGCACCCCTTCATGCTGCACTACAGTGTCAGTACTGGGATTTAAAAACAGTGCCTGGTGTGGGGATAGAACCAACAGCCTTATGATACACCGGCCTCAGAGGTGAGTGTGCTACCTGCTCAGCCACCAATACTGATATTATCAGAACTCACAGCTGACATAATAACTAAGTACTTTGACTGCATTTGTTATCAAAAAGACTAGTAATGTAATTCAATAAATGAGATGTAGAAGAACAGCAAATAGGAACATTGTTACGTACTCATTCACTGGAGAGTTTTGTCATCCATGGTATGGGTGGAACTCCGCCAATGCAATTTCAAGCACCCAGGGACTATAACATACATCCGGAAAACCAGCGTGTGTTGTTATGCACTCTGGAATTAAGCCAGAACCAACTGAGTTCTCGGCATCAGTTATCTTGTCCATGACTCTTGTAACCTCATGCCAACTTAAACATGATCTCTCAGTCTCCATGGGCTGACAATGACCACAGTGGCACCTTGAAAAATACAAAGAAAGACAATTACACTATGTAAAAAACAACTTCACTTACAGCCGTGTCGACAGTCACTGTCTCACGACCACCACTACCAGTATGATTAACATAGGGATCAGAACTGGATGCTACTATACAAAAGTATAAGGTACATCTGCATGAACCTCTCTGGGCTGAGGGAGGAGGGTGCTCGTCTCCAGGCTGAGTTGGCCAGGATTCAGGGGACCTCTTCTCCGACCCAGGGACAAGGGCCACACCATGGGATTCAATCAATGGTTGTAAAAGTGGTGCAGAGCTCAGGGATTTGGCATCATTAGGGAATGGGGGTCTGTGACACTTGGACAGCTGGTTCTGATCACTGCATGATTTTTGTAATATAAAAATGTGTTATTGAGTGGCTCTCATGAGACATGCTGAAACAGCCTGTGGAATGACACCCCCCTCTCAGGTTTTAGCTACAAGGTGTTACCTGGAGGGCCAAGAGATAATTACAGGCTAGAAGATACCTAAATTAAGGATCTCCTGTTTATCTAGCTTAATTGTAGCTTGCCAGCTGACAGGATAGAAAATATCCATTTTATGACATTTAGAGGAGGAAAACCAGGTTATGTCACACTGGTGCGAAGTCATAAATGTTCCTCTGATGTCTGTAAAGCAGGATGCTGTTCATGGATGAAAGAAAGACTTAGAAATTAACCTTATTTAATTTACCTTCTGAGTGATGACATCCTGGTTGTATAATGTTTATATTCTGACAGGGAGGAGTTAGGTGACCTCATGCAAATAGGTCGGCAAAGCCAGTTTTATAACTGTAGTCTGTATTCCCTTTTGACACACATTTGGACTCTGAAAAGGCAACATCAGGCACTATTAGAAGAATACATTAGATTAGACAAGTCTAAGGGTACTGTGGTAGGAGATTTTGTTGTATTTAAAACCTTATTATTTTTTTAAGTGATTGTTATATTTTTGTGATATATGGTTCTGTATTTACATTTTACATTTTTATCTATTTTTAAGTAAACCTCTACTTTACAGACTACTCGGTGTGCCTTTGAAATTCTTTTTTTTCTTGACAAGTGAAGCATATATGGTTAAAGCTGACACTGTACAAAGCTTACTGGTTTTACCAAACTGGGAAAAGGTAAGAATTTTTCTAGGGTCTTTAATAGAGTTTTTATGGGTTCATTTTGTACACCTGGTTAGGTGCCCATAGGTGAAAGATATCTGGCATCCCCTGAAGAGCAGAATTATCTGACCCTGTATGTTGCGTACGCTAGGAAGAGGTTCACAGTTTGAAGCCCTCCAGAACTTGAGACCGAAGGTTGATTTGAACCCACAAAACAACAGGAGGGTTACCATGTTCTGTTAACTGTTCACAAGACTATGCTTGGAGGTTGGCACTGTGGGAGCAGAGGGCCTGACCTGCTGAGTGGGTTTGTGACAGGTCCCACCTGCAGGTATACAGGCCTATACTGGCGCAATGGACTGCATCTGTCCAGGAGGGAAACCAGGATCCTAGGTGATAGGTTTAAATGCTTCATTGGCAAGCATTTAAACTAGCTTGGGGGGGGAGTTACTGAAAAGGAGCAAGGAGATTCTAGACACCCCTCAAAAATCAGGGTAGTTAGTGAGGTGAACACCAAGATAGAGAAGTCAATTGGGAGAAGGGTGGGGGTAAATGGAGAAAATGGCAAAGGCAGTAAGGACAGGGGTGGGGCACAAAGGGGTAAGGCCATCCAAAAATGGAGAGTAATGAGTACTAATGCCCGTAGTGTAGGTAACAAGCTCCCTGAACTGGTGGCCCTGATGGAAGAGGGATGCCTGGATATTGTGGCAGTCACAGAAACATGGTACACAGAGAACCATGACTGTGATGTCAACATACCAGGATACACAATCTATGAGAGGGACAAGGAGGGTAGAAGGGGAGGAGGAAGAGTAGCTTTTTGTGTAAGGGAAGGTATCAAAGCTAAATAACAAAAGGGTAAACAGGGAGGAGAGGAGACACTGTGAGTCACTCTGGAGACTGGAAATGGCACCACAATCTGCACAGAGATTGTATACAGACCCCAGTCTCAGGGGGCCCAAATGGACAAGGCAGCATGAATTCACTGCGTGAAGGTCATGTCAGACAAATGTACTAGATTTCTTTGACTGGGTAACCAAAGTAGTAGATCAGGGAGGGGCTGTGGACATGGTCTACCTAGACTTTAGCAAGGCATTTGGCCCAGTCCCACACAACAGATTAATAAACAAATTAGCCAGCCTGGGAGTATGCCTCTTTGCAGAAGACACAAACATCTGCAACAGGGATGCTACACAAAGGGTGGCTGGAATGGATGACAAGGGACTTGACAAGGTTGGAGGAATGGTCAGAACAATGGCAGCTTAGATTCCATGCAAAGAAGTGCAAAGTAGTGTACCTTGTAAAAACAAAAACAGGGAAAGAGTCCACAATGGGGCGGAGGGGGTAGTAAAAACAACAAAAAATGGAAAGGCACCTGAGGGTAGTGATATCAGATGACCCAAAGGTTAGCAAGCAACTTGAGAAGGCAGTAGGGATGGCTGGAGGGATACTTGGCTATATAGGGGAGGCATCAATAGTAGAAGACAGGAAGTTGTTATCCCTCTGTACAGACAGTTAGTGAGACACCATCTGGAGTACTGCGTGCAGTTCTGCAGACCCCATCTCCGCAAGGACATAGACAGAATGGAGGCTGTCCAGAGGAGGGCAACTAAAATGGTGCAGGGTGTGCAAAAGAAGACATACCAAGACAGACTAAGAGTACCCTTGGGGAAGCGAGGGAGAGGGGGACGTGATAGAAACTGTTGTGTACCTGTACCTCAAGGGAATAAGCAAAGTCCAAGAGGGTTGCATCTTTCAGAAAAAGAGATGTGCAAGAACAAGGGGACATAATTTGAAGATGGGGGGGGATTGCTCAGGGGCAATGTGAGGAAGTATTTTTTTCACAGAGAGGGTGGTGGACGCATGGAATGGCATTCCTAAGGAGGTTGTGGGGTCAAAAACAGTGGGGGAATTCAAGAATGCATGGGACAGACATATGGCAATTCTTGTGGGATGTAGGAAGAAATAGGCTTTTGGATAATTAGAATCTGCAGCTTATCCAATAGGTATGGAAACTGGCAGCCTAGGTGGCCAAGCGGTCCTTATCTGCCATCAAAGTCTATGTCTCAATGTTTCTATGTTACACATTGAACACCCAGCAGCAGTATTTGCTGCAGGAAACTCACCAGCGGCATGTACAGCAGTAACAACCATCCACCCCTCCAACCCAGTGCAGATACCATAGACACATAGACTTTGACGGCAGATAAAGACCGCTTTGCCAACCTAATTGGCCCATTTCACTACCTACTGGATAAGCTGCAGATCCTACTTAACTAACAGCCGACTTCTCCCCCCACCACATGTAACTGCCTTATGTCTGTACAATGCATTCTTGAATTCCCCAACTGTTTTTGACCCCACAACCTCCTCAGAAAGGCCATTCCATGCGTCCACCACCCTCTCGTTGAAAAAATATTTCCTCACATTGCCCCTGGGCCATCCCCCTCATCTTCAAATTGTGTCCCCTTGTTCTTGAACATCTGTTTTTCTGAAAGATGCTCTCCTCTTGGACTTGTTGATTCCCTTGAGGTACAAGCACCGTAGTACACAGTACACAGTACACAATGGTACTATGCCTGAAGTACTGACAACCATGCAACAGCATTTTAGGCATGAACACAATACCTCATGGTGAGCAGTAACCACACGTCCTCCACAGACAGCACAGCCACACCAAGTAACGTACTTGTTACCAGCCGATGTTACTACCACTGTAATATTGAACACCAGTAACCCAACCACAATCAATGTGATGGCCACAACTACCCTAGTGGTAAATAACAGGCACAGGCAACCAAGCATTACCACAAGCAACAAATTCAGATACCAACAATGCACCATGGAAATTAACCACCCCACTATAACCACACATATGTCATAACACTTCAACATACCTCTCAAGTTCCAATCATTACAAGGGACATCCCTCATTTTACTACTCAAAATTGCACTGTCCCTCATCCGACCCTCAAGGAAAATGTGCTACACACACACACACACACACACACACACACACACAATGATGTAAATTCGGCCTTTGAAGCATAAATTAGCAATATTATAAGATGCTACATCAAAAAAAAAAGTTATGTAGGTAAAGGCAATGGTTTACAAATTGTTCTCAGCTGGTATCTCCATTTTTGAGCATGTGTCACTCATTTTGAGTGTGCATGTTCCTTATTTCAGTGACAAAAGGTTGAGAGGTATGTACAACACCCCTTCCCCCAAGGGACAGGTAGCCAACAATAGCTACAGCACATAATTCAGCAACCTCCCCTTGAAGCATGGTCATTATTCCCACTACCACAAAACAACACTCATACTACATATCATCCAAAATGTCCAGCAACTGTCCTGGACCCCCCCCCCAGTAATACACAACCAACCAAAGACAGATAGGAAAGCATGTCACCAGCACCAACTTCTGAACCCCATCAGCTTGCATCATACACTCGCAGTAAATATAACATAGCAGTTCCTACTTAGGCCCTGTTTGGACTAGGGCATTTGAAACGGTTCAGAGTGCTTGAACCGCTTTAAATGCGTGCTAGCTCGGTTCGCGTTCGCACATAACTCGGTTCAAACTCGGAATTTTGGAAGCATGCTCAAATCCTAACAGGACCAGGGTTTGAGCACGCTTCTAGAATTCATTTTAGAAAGTGAAATTAATTACTCACAGTGCGAGCGGAGAAACGCACATCAATCCATGCTTGTTGGTCCTCCGAGGTCCCAGAACCCCCAGTGCCTATCACATGATTCCCTCATGAGTAGCCCTTCATTGTGCATGCGCAAACTTCGCAAGGGAAAGATTAAAGAGGGAACATCTCGATCTGTCAAATTAGTGTCTGTGCTACATACAGGAGTGCCAGCAATTTATTATGAAAATGTCAGATCGCGCAGCATCATGGACAGATGAAGCAGTGAGAGCTCTTATTGACTTTTAGTCCACAGAGACTGTACAGAATGAACTTAATTCAGTGCATAAAAATACCAAGGTGTACCAAAAGGTGTCTGAACACCTTGCTAGTCTGGGCATCGAGCGTACTGCAAAGCAATGTAGAAAGAAGATTAAACAGCTAAAAGGAAAGTACCATAAGGCCAAAGATCAAAATAAAAAGTCAGGATCTCGTAGAGTTGTTTGCCCATTTTATGATGCCTTGAACAGGATCCTGGGCACCCGACCAGCAACAGAGCCCACAGTAGTCCTACAAAGTGCAGAACAGCCACAGCCACCAGTTGTTGATGGGGGTGCAGGAGAAGACATGCCTGAATTCAATCTGCCTATGTCAGGTACTTATTGCTGTACTTATACCTTTACGCCCCTCCACCACTGTCATAGAAACTTCAGCTGACATGATGTGCATTCTGTGACGAACTGCATAGTGCACAGCTGTAAAAATAGATTATGAAGCCAGCTGCAGAAAGCCACTGTAGTCTGTTGGCATTGCAGGGTCCGCACTTGTCCACTGCCTCTGCACATCCTCTCTTGGCCACCCACTGTCTTCCATGACATCACCTGTTCCTGCAATGCAAAATGTACACCACCCTTTCCAGGAAGAAGTTGTTTCATGACTGGTATCCAAAACCTCCCTCTCACATCTATTGTTGAGAGTTAGACAACAGATATGCATTTATTTGTCCCTTGTACGTGCCGCTACTAATCATGGTATTCAGACCACGTAGGATAACTTCTTAATTTGTGTTGCAGAGTCTGAAGTTGATGACAATGGAGATGCAGCTGCAGACATTCCAGAGACTGCACTGCCGTGCAACTCCCTCATCGAGAGCTCCTCAGTGGACAGTGACACACCATCCACCAGTACACCATCAACATCTTTTTCAAAAAGACCTAGTTCCTGTGAACCACTGCAAAACCTCAGGAAAAAAAAGAGAGTTGGTCTGCTGCAGGACATAATGGAATCTCTGTTTGAGCCCACGAGGAAGCTCCTTGCTGAGCAGCACAAGCAAATGATGGAGGCAGAGGCAGAGAGAGCAAAGGCTGAGCTTGAAATGGAGGAACGTATGCGCTGCTTAGAGGCTGAGCAATCAGCAGCTTTTTTTAATAACCTGCTGCAGATATTCCGCAGTCCTCATCAGCCACCCCAGCGCCAGCCAGTGCCTAACCCATTGCCACCACCTCAAGCTGTGGTGTCTCAGGCCACTGTACATGGTGCAATGTATAATGTGCATGCCAATGGCAACGCAGGCAGCTGTTTCAACACTCGAGGGGGATATCATGGATACCAAATCAGGGGGCATATTATCCAACACAGACAAGAAGCCAAGGCCTAAGTCAGGAGTTGTTCAATGATGATCTCACATGGACTGAGTTGTGAATAGTAGCTTAGTTTTTTATCAGTCAACTAGGTAGATATTGAAATGATTTTAGAACAGAATGTGTTAAAAAGTTATGAACATTTTATTATTGAAACACGAACAAAATGCTGTTGAAAAGTGAATTTGAGGTTTTGTATGAAGTTTGAAAGTTTTAAGAACAGTTTTCTATTAACTTACCAGTTATAAAATGGTTTTAAATGTATTTAGTGGAATTATTCCTTCTTAACTGAACTTTTAAAAATGAAGCAGAACAGTCATTCAGAAATATCAAAACACATAAAGGCACATGAAATATCTGTTTATGAACTAACAGTTCTGTGTCTTTCTCTGTCTTTCTGGCGTACTTTCCTTTGGTATGCAACTCAATTCAATATGTGCACAGGAACAACTCTGCACTGGTATTGCCAGTCCCTGATGCGTGACTGTTGCTCTTTCTGCAGAAAAAAATGTTTGCTGTGTCTTCTGCTGATGCTTTGTTGTGCTCTAAAAATAATCAATAAAGTTATTTGTTGTTCTTAAGGCAATTTTTTTGTATATGAAGTCCATATACACAAAACAGTGCAACACAGATGAAATCGGCTATTGAACTAGTCACATTGTGCAACTGCAGTGTTATTTCATTATTCACTCCTGTTGCACATTAGCACAATGATCATTTGTGGATCAAGAGCATTCTTAGCAATCCACTCCCCGTAATGTGATGGGTACAGTAAGCAACTGTCATTGCTCTGCCTCCTCTGAACTCATAACAGTGTCACAAATAATTCAAACAGAGAGCAAAAAAAGCCCTTAATTATGTATGGCATGAGTATTATTTACTTGCATGTGTGACAACATTACCTATATCAACTCCAGGTAAATGCAGTTGTCCAACATCTCATACCACTGTATCCAGGTAGGTGGCAAGGGTGTCACGAACAGTATGTGACTGACAGCATAACTCTGCTGTGCTGCTATCCTCATGCCGTCCATGATGTGCCTCTGGCTGCTGGAACACGTCACTGACATCCATCCACTCAGGCAGGAATTGCTCTGATTTTGTCTCACACTTGTTGTGGAGTACACAGCAAGCAGCAATAATAGTGGGAACATGATCCAGGAAGAAGTTCAGTCACTTTAGGAGACATCGCCACCTGCCTTTCAGCCTGCCAAACATACGCCCCACCACCATGCGGGCACGACTAAGCCTATAATTGTAATTACATTGCCGTGGGTCATTATAATCGGGGAATGGTTTCATGACCCACGGCAGAAGCGGGTAGCAGGGTCTCCTATGATAACTATCGGGACAGTCACTCCACCAATTTCTTTTGTGCTGGGTGGAAACAATGTACCCCCCTGCCCTTTTCTGTACAGTGAACTATTCCTAAAAACACGGGCATCATGTACCCTTCCAGGCAAACCAATATTGACGTCTCGGAAACAGAATTTATGGTCCACCAGTGCCTGCATTATAACTGAGTACTAGCTCTTCCTGTTGAAATAGTCTGTGGCATTGTTAGGAGGACAGATAATGGCAAAATGGGTACAGTCAATTGCCCCACCACAACAGGGGAAGCCCCATTCATGCTCAAATCCATTGACCACCTCACTGATGTTTGATATCCGTATAACACGTGGCATGAGGATATTAACAATTGCCTCACAAACATCCACAATAATTTCACATACAGTTGATCGTCCAACACCAAACAGGTGACCAAGTGTTCGGTACTCGATGTTAGTGGCCAGCTTCCACAGAGTGATGGCCACTCGTTTCTCCACTGGAACACACTGTCTTAAATGAGTGTCACATCTGGCGATGGAGTCCCACAGCTCTGTGCAGAGCATGTTAAATGATGCCCGGGACATTCGAAAATTGCTGATCCACTCCTCCTCTCCCCAAGTACACAGCACAATTTTATCCCACCACACTGAGCTACGCTCTCTGCACCAAATGTCCTTTCCAAAACTAAATGACATGCATGTAGTGGCCACTACACGATGCAGTATAAGCAGTAAGTTGTGCAGTTTAACCATGAACTGATGCAGCACACGCTGTCTGCACTCCCTACACAGCCTTCTCCTCCTCATTTCACCAATCTCCGCCTAGAACCCATCAAATAGGCAGCAGCAAGCAGAGACAGAAAAAGCCTCTCCATGTCGGTCACCATTTCTAAACAAATCCATGGCAACAGATAAAGGAATGCTGGGATACATTGCAAGCACACAATGCATGATGGTAAGCAGCTTTTACATGCTGCTGAATTTAACATGGATTACAGAGATTAATCTGAATGCTCAAGCATGCATTGCCTGAAGCGGATTACAGAAGTGAGCTACAGTAAGGACGCTGTAGCATGGTTAGAACTAATCCGTTTTTTTGAAACGGATTACTTAAGTGAGCTGTAGTGTGAACGGGGCCTTACTAGTCGGTATTGGTAATACAGGGTGGTTGTGGGGAGCCCATGTCCTCAGATTGAGAGTCTGAATCACTGGACTGTTCACTAACAAGAGGATCCAAATAAAACGGATAATCAAAAAGGATGTCCACGTTGTCCCAGCTGTCATCAGACAAATCAAGGTCCCACTCAACATTTGCAGTGGCACTTGATGAGCCGGGCAGGCTGTCAGCTGAAAAGACAGCACCCGAATCAGACAGATTGCTTGACACTGCACCATCCATGTTTAGATAAGGTTTCTGCCTTCCTGTGATGGTGCGGCATTAGTCGTGCATGCACACTTGCGTTTTTCGGCGCTCATGATAGGGAAGGCCATAAAGTCAAACAAAATTAATAAAAAGGTAGTTATTAACATTTCTTTAGAAAAAAAGGTTAGACAGATTGAATTCATTTGCTATCATGTGCCCAAAGCTGTAATGTTGTCCTCATCGCCGGATTCCCTCTTTAATTTTTCCAATTAAACCACTGAAAGTGACACAATGATAAACTAGATTTTAAATCCTCTAAATAATGTGATGTGGTTGGACTGATAGGATGGGATTTTGCAACCTTAGAAAAATACTGTAATGTATGTGGACTGTGGAATTTCTTTGATTGTGAATTGTTACCCATTGTATACAATAACCTCTCCCCCTATTTATTTCTTTTGAGGCAATCTTGAAACAATCGCTTTACAGTATACTCAGAAGGTCCAGGGGGAATTATGCCACACATGCCAGAATTTTCCAGTGAGGCTTGCCTCATACTGAAAATACTTACTAAGGTGGTTTGAGGCTTGGAAGAAAGAGGTCTGTTATGAAAACATCTGTCCCCCCTGAAGCATCAACGACATAGTATATGTGCCTGTGAAGAACAGTGAATTATCTGGACTTAATCAGAGGTTGGAGTTCTTAGTGCAGTGGCAGAGAGAGCTCAGTAATTAAGCCACCAGTGTGTTGAGAGTGCAATCTGTTTCCTGTTTTATGACATTGTTGTATAGCTGTACAATTGACTGAAAGATTTTTTTTTGTGTTAGCAATTCTGTTTTAATTCACTTGGACATCTTATTCCATTTTAGCAGTTTATCACTGAGTCACTATGTCACTTTTAACTTAATAGTACTTAGGTGAAGTTGCCTCTTTAAGAGATAGGGTAAACCTTGGGGTATTCCATGATATGGGCGAGTCAAACTGAGCGACTCAATATAAGCAACTCAGTTTGACTGCCTGTGAAATGAGTGAATGTGAAATCTTAGCTAGGCACGGTTAGAGCAAGGGTTAGAGGGTAAGAATGATAACTGTAGAATAGAGTGAATGGTAGGGGGGCTATAGGGAAGGAGTATATGACTGGTAATTTAGCCAGGCAGGTCCCAGCTGGCCTTTTGTTGTTGTGGTTCTAGTGAATGCCTTTGGTGTAGTAGAACACAAGTTTGGAGCTGGCCAGTGGCGTGGGTATCAGTGATTTTATTGTGTTTGTTGGATACTTAATTTTTTTTTACCGTTCCCCGATGATGCAGTTATGTAGTGCATGCTCCCCCTGTCCACAAGTTGCCCCTCCCAAATTTTCCCCTATAACCCAATGGCAGGCGTCCACCCCCACCGGAGTTGATTATAATAAGATTGGGGTGTATGGGGAGAATAGCTCCACGCATAAAAAAATTACTTCATATCGTGTCTGGTTGGAGTGGTGAGGATCGTCGTCGTTTTTGGATCTGCTGTAGTACGACTTGCCATTGTTGTAATCAGTGATTTGCAGTTGCCGATCTTGCAATCACTATTGTTTCCTCGCCCATATCAAATGGAACCACCCTTTGTTACCAGGCTGCTATTTAAGCAATGAAGCTTTGTGCAACGGCAGTGTCAGTGGCTCAGTAGGTAGTACACTCGCCTCTGAGGCCAGGAGATCAGAGGGCTGTGGGTTCAGTTCCCACATCTGGCACTTGGGTTAATATCCCAGTACTGACACTGTAGTATTGTAAGATTTGCCATTGGGAGAGAGGCTGTGCACAGAATTCTCTGTTTGTACTGACGTATGCTGTGGAACAGTAGTACCCCTAATGAAAAAGCCTTTTAAAGTTTCTGAATGAGCAAGGCTTGAGCTGCTAATGTTTTTTAATGCTAGGGAGATATATGGCTCTTTCATTAGCCAGCTCATCACCAGATACCAACACACTGGCTGGGGACTACAACTTAATTAAAGGAAGCCAATTTAGGCAGTGCATCTTGCATAAAAGAAGTCAATTCAGGCAGTTACATTTTAGAACAGGGACCCAGTAAAGCTGGTCCCCCAATCGCAGTGGTAGTGCTACTGCCTGCCACCCGGGTTCAGGAATGAGCCCAGGCTGCTGGAGGGCCAGCCAGGAGAGGATGGTCAAGTGTTCCATGAATGCTCACCTCCTAGATGGAGGGCAGGATCCTGGTCTCCGCCACAGTATTGCCATCTGGATAACCACAGGTGACAGTGCCATGGATCTAGAGTACAGGGAGGTGAGCATTGGCGTTCTGACGTCTCAATGTTAGATACATCATCTTGCAACACTTGGGGTGGGGAAGAAAACAGTAGAAAATCTCCTACCATGCAGGATGCCGCCTTTCACTTTGCCATATCCTGCCATGAGCCATCTGAAACTCTCACTCCCTCACTGATGCTAAACTCTGTTCCAAGGTAATGGGTGGCCCCCAGACAGCCTTTCCCATGGGGACTCATGCACAGGGGCACAAGGAAAGTGAGGTAAGTCCCAAGGATGGTGGGTAATGGGGCTGGGCAGGATGGAGGGGCTCAAGTGGGCCGGTGAGAGTTGGAGGAGTAAAGCATAGTAAATGAAAAAAAGGAACAGGGACCCAGCTGATGGGTGGTCTACCTCGATATCTGGTAGCTGGGCAACTTCCCAGCAGGGCTCAGATGTGACCACCAAGAGACCCTCTCCTTTTTTTTCTGCTCTTCTCTGCTTGGCTGACCCCCCCCCCATTTGCAGCGTCCTTCATGGCCCTGTCACCCCCTGTCTTTGGGACTTACTGTTACCTGCCTGGTACAGTGCCTCCTAGATTGCTCCCTGTGGTGGTGCTCCCTGAGGTTCCCCAACCTCCATGAGAGTTTAGCTCAGATGTGTTTACACAGAAGCCCAGTGGGCAGTGCAGGACCTGCAGGGGGATGCCACTTCATGCTGCCTCAATTGGCAGTCTTTTCTATTGTTTTGTTCCCATCTCCTGGCTGCTTCAGGGGCATGGACTGCAGTGACACGAGCACACTGGTGTGCTCACATCTCAGCCAGGAAGTGCCCATCCACCCTTCGCCAATTCACTTGCACCATCACATGTGGTCACCCAGGTGGGGGGAGTGCAGCGTAGTGCATGTCCCTCCCTCCTCTGGAATGCTCAATCCTTCTCCCTCCCCAGCCAGCCCCCAGCCACCTGAGATTGTTCCTGATCATGGGTGATGGACATCGTGAGCAGTAGTGCTATCGCTGCGCCAATGGGCCGGCCCGAGAACCTACTCCTGTTGGAAATAAAAATGTAAGTGGACGATTCCTTTAATAAGGTGCATTGCCTAGCCAATGTGCAGGTAATTGGTGGGGAGCCTGCTAATGGGAATAGCCATACGTCTCTCTAGCATTTAACAAACACAAAATTTATCAACTCAGTCTTTGCTCATTCACAAACTTCTATCTTTATTGATGAGGGCTGCTACTGCTTCATGACACATAAGTTAAAACAGAAACTTCAGCGCATAGCTGCTCCATGGCAAATCTTTTAAATATTATATGTAGCCCCTCTCCAGTGCGGTCCTGGAGAGGGCCACTGCCCCTGACTTGCTGGCTGTTACAAGACCAAGGGGCCTGGGTTCCCATAAGCTGACCTACAGGGGGTCCTTTCCCAAAAAGTTGAAACAAAATAGTGGTGGGAAGATCATGGAGACACTGCTGAAAGCAAGGATAGTGGCACACCTGGAATCCAATGGTGCCCAGGATCTGAGGCAACATGGATTCACAACAGGAAGGTCTTGTCAAACAAATCTGATAGATTTTTTTGATTGGGTGACTAGGAAAAGTGAATCAGAGAGGGGTAGTAGACATTGCCTGCCTAGATTTCAGCAAAGCCTTCGATACTGTCCCACACAGAAGGCTGGTTAACAGGATGAGTAGTCTGGGCATGGGGCTTGAGGTGATACATTGGGTTAGAAACTGGCTGATGGACAGAAGACAGAGGGTGGTGGTAAATGGGATCCAATCCGGGGAGGGAGAGGTGACCAGTGGAGTACCAAAGGGATCAGTACTGGGACAAGTCCTCTTCAATGTCTTCATTAGTGACATTGCAGAGGGGCTGGAAGGAAAGGTCTGCCTATTTGCAGATGACACCAAGATCTGCAACAGAGTGAATACTCCAGAAGGGGTGCAGAAAATGAAGAGGGACCTGGAGAAGCTTGAAAGATGGTCGGAGGTGTGGCAACTGAGGCTCAGTGCAATAAAGTGCAAGATAATGCACCTGGGTAGGGGGAAACCTAGGGAGAGCTACAGAATGGGGGAAAGGTGCTGACTGTCACCAAAGAGGAAAGGGTCCTATGGGTTATCATATCTGATGACCTTAAGGTATCAAAGCAGTTGCCAAAGGCTGCAGGGAGGCCCAGTGGCATGCTGGGGTGCATAGGCAGAGGTATCACTAGCAGAAGGTGGGAGGCGGTGATGCCATTGTATAAAACACTGGTAAAGCTTCACCTGGAGTACTGCATGCAGTACTGGAGACCACACATGAGTAAGGACATAGGTGGAGGCTATCCAAAGAAGGGCGACAAAGATGGTGCATGGCTTGCAATACAAAACATATGAGGAGAGACTAAGGGACATCAATATGTACCCACTGGAGGAGAGGAGAGGAGAGGAAAGAATGGGGGGACATGAGAGCAACTTTTAAGTACCTCAAGGGCATAAACAAGGTGCAGGTAGGGGACCTTTTCCAATGCAGAAAAGATATCAGAACGTGGGGACACGATATGAAATTGGAGGGGGGTAGATTAAGAGGTAATGTGAGGATGTTTTTCTACACAGAGAGGGTGGTGGACGCTTGGAGCAGTCTGCCACAAGAGGTGTTGGGGGCAAGCAAAGTGGAGGGGTTTAAACATGCCTGGGACAGGTACAAGGGAACATTGGGTGGGGAAGGAGTGATGAAAAGCCATTGATCACTCAGGGTCAGTGATTGCATACAAGTATGGGGCTTATGGGCAGACTAGATGGGCCTAGTGGTATTTATATGCAGACAATTTCTATGTATCTATGGTGCCTCCACCCAGAGTACATATTAGTGGACCTGACTGCTTGCAGTACAACCTCCTGGGATGTCATACCAACCCACCTCCCAAACAGTTACCCCAGGCATGGACTTACCAAGTTCGAACCTCCCCACATTCCATTACATCATTTACCTTTTCCATTTCAGTCAATAGCCTGCTCACTAAAATTAGGCTCTGGATCTGCTGCAAAGCAATAACTCCATGGTTTATTTACAGGGGGAGAGGGTTTAGGATGGGGGAAGTGGAATAGAGGTCAAGTAAGCATTTTGATTCTGCACTGCCCCAAAATCACATTTCCCCTTGATTCAAACCCAGATCTCAATCAATGCAGCCATCTGACCAGTCTATCTAGCTAACTGCTGCAGAAGTGCTCAAACCCAAACCCCAGGTCCCAGTCCATTCAAACTCCAAAATCCTTCACTGGGTACCCAGATTCTAGTTGCAGGCCTGAGGTACAGCTGGTAGCTGGCATTGGAGCACTTACTTGAATTAAGTAACTTTTTACATTCCTTTCTTTTGGTTAGAGCTAAGCCTTTATCTTTTCCCTCTAGTTCTTAGCTCTACCTCCTGCCCTAGTGGGCAAACATATTTACAGTCCCCAGGTGCAGGGCAATTCCTGCCTTTTTATTCACAGTTCTGCAGATTCAGTCCTTAGATGGTACAGTTCACGGAAGTCCTGAGGATGGATGGATCACAGGCAGAACCGAGCACAATGCTCGAACAGGGGGCACTGAGGCTGCAGCTTGCTCTCTCTCTTTCTCTTGCTAGCAGATCTTGCAGCTTGTCTCCTTTGGCCCATTACACGCCCTGTTGCAGGGCACGTGCTCAAGGCCTGCCAACTATAGAGGAACCAGACCCGGGAGTGGCACCACGGCCTGGCTCCCTCTGATCAGAGAGCCCTAGCACTTGGGTACAAGACCCATGATTCCCTGCAGTGGCAGACCCCACTTGATGGGGGTTAGTGAGTTCCCCACCTGGCCCTGGGTGTCAGCAGAATCATTCAGCGCATTTTCTTCTGCTTCTCTGTCTTTCTCTTTCCTGCCACGGTGTGTAGCCACAGCAATCTGTTTCTCTCTTTTCCTTGCTGTATCTCAGGAGCAGACAGCAAGTACCCATCCCCGAAAAGGCACCTATCCATCCTTCTGCTTTCACAGTGTCTCAGCTTTAACATAGCCACATTCTCGCTCTGGCTCACACACATCACCTGCACACTCAAAGTACCTTTTCTTACTGTGCAGGTACTTAGCAATGCTCCGAGTTGAAGAGGCTCACTCTTCCTTTTTCTTTTCTCAGCACATTTACAATCTCTTGTTCCTTATCATTCCTCAGCAGTCCCATCTTTTCCCAGGCTTAGCTGCAACCTTTGTCTTTTTACCTGGCTCAGGACACAACCGTCATTCTTTTCCCAGGCTCAGAATGCAACTTTTGTCTTTTTGCAGGATCAAGACATGACCTTTGCCCTTTTCCCAAGTTCAGAACACAACCTCTTCTCTCTTGCAATCTGTAGCTTTCCCTTTTTGCATTCGAGCTGCGCTTCTCTCACCGCTATGGTGCAAATTCAGAATAACGCAGAAAATTCAGCAACCTGCAGCTTTCCCTTTTTTTTATTTAGTATGCTTTGTGTTGCTGCTGGATCGCCGGTAAGTTCAGCCCTTAGTCACGACCCCTTTTGTCCCCCACCTCCGGCAATCACCAGGTTTCTTCCCCTGTCACCTCTGGCTTACCCCCCAGAGGCGGGGTGGGGACGTGCAATGATGCCCAGCATCTGCTCCGTCCCGAGAACTTGTTGACATCGGCACATTGCGGTGAATCCAGCCTCTGCTGGGAACCACTCGTATGCCAGACGTACTACCCCTCTCCCTGCCTCCTGGAGAAGGAGAGCAGTCCTATGGATGCTCAATCCTTCTCCCCCCGGCCGGCCCTCTAACAACCTCAGTCCATTCCCAAACCCAGGTCACCAGTGTCGCAAGCGGAATGCCAACCGCTTTCCCTTTTTTCTCTTCCAAGCTGCTCCTTCATTGCTTCTGCGTCCTTCTCCTGATGGGGCAGGCACTCCCTGCCCTTGGGGATAAATTGCTGGCAGCCCCCAGGCAGGCAGATCTTACAACTCCATTCTCTCCAGGGTAGGAGTCCCCTTCCTCTGGAGGAGCTCACCCTGAACTGACTCAAACTCCAACTGTCCTTGCTTTATTGGGAGCCCTTTACTTGCTCCCCATTGGCTGGAGCCACTGTCCTTAGGCAAAAATTAATATGTATGAGGCTCCCTCGATGCCTCATTGGTGCAAAAAAGGTGCCTAAACATTCGCCTGTGTTTTCCCCCCAAAAGTCCTTTCAAACAGTCCCAGAGTCACTGGCAAGAATTCTGGCTCAGTGGTTGGCTGGCTGGTGTCACATGGCTGCCCAACATGGTGGCTGTTGTTTTCAGTGTCCACACATTTAACAATGCCCCAGGTTTTAAGTATCCCCTGCAGCCAAACCCTATACTTTTAATTTACATTTCACGTCCATGTGGTAGCCATCCCGTGCCCTATTAAAGGACTGTACATTTTAACACATTAGTCAAACCCTTTTCCAGTCATGGCTGCCATTTCTCTTTGCCCCCAGGCAGCCTATACACACCATCCCATGGCAGTCTATGTGTGCCACAACTTCATTCACTGGCTGCAGTCTGTGGAATCCTTTTTATTTGTTCACTACCCCACAGACTGGCAGTCTTCCCTTTTTCCATGCACACTATTACTTTATTTCTTATTTTACTTTCTTCTCTTACCTGTCGCTAGTGCGTCCTTTATGCCCCAGCGCTAGACAGGCTCTCAGCTCATCTTCAAAGGGATGCCACCTCATGAATATTAATGAGGTGGCTCCCCAATGCCCGAGCACAATTGGTGTTCATAAAATCTTCTTTTGCTGCTTTTCTACCACTTCTCCAGTTGCCCTAAGGTCTCCGGTCCCTCTCTTGTTGCCCAACGGGACCGGGACCACAGGAGAGGCACACTGAAAGGCTACCGAATGATCAAAACAAAATTGTACTTCCTGTGCATGCGCAGAGCTCTCCCTGGCACTGGAGTGCCACAGAAACAGGCAGCGGCTCTACTAACCAGCTCCTCCGGCCTCGCTACTCTAAAACCCATGGGGGGGCCAGCAAGAGAGGAGAAAACATAGGGGCAATCCAGGAAACCAGGATCCAGGGTAAAAAAGAATGGGGGTGGAAGTAAAACCCCAGGGAAAACAAGCCTTTTTTCGGGACTCAAAGGTAAGCCCCTGACGGGGTGTTACATATATTAAAATATTATAATTTCTTTCTGCCTAAATCTGCTTTTAGCAGCTGTGTCCCTATTCAGGCAGAAAGAAATTATGTCCGGTGGTCGTGAGGGCCAAGAATGGCAGAAAAGCCCTCCCCCAGATGCAGAGCTCCCGGATAGCCCTGGAAGCTGTCCGGTGGTTGCGAGGGCCAGGAATGGCAGGAGAGCCCTCCCCCAGATGCAGAGCTCCTGGATAGCCCCCACAGCCGTCCGGTGGTCGCGAGGGCCAGGAACAGCAGAAGAACCCTCCCTCAGACTCAGAGCTCACGGATAGCCCCCGCAGCTGTCCAGTGGTCGCGTGGGCCAGGAATTACAGAATAGTCCTCCCTCAGATATAGAGCTCCCGGATAGCCCCCACGGGTATGCGCTAGAGAAATAGCAACGGCTCACACAGCTCTAACAGCACTGATTGTGCTGCATTATTTGAATGTTGGACTTTTGGCACCAAACCACTGACATTCTGTGTCGGCGCAGCAATGCTGATAGTTTCTGGACACTGCAATCTCAAAGCCTGCATAGGACATTCAGAGCTTTCTCCCCAGTTACTTTAATGAATTTTCAGTATTTAAAAGCGTGCATACAGTCGGGAGACTTTCTCCACAGTTTCCTTAAATTAAAATCAGCATTTAGTAGCCTGTATACAGTCGGGAGACTTTCTCCACAGTTTCCTTAATTTAAAGACAGCATTGAATAGCCTGTATACAGTTTAGGAGACTTTCTCCACAGTTTATTTAATTTAAAGTCAGCATTTAAAAGCCTGCAAACAGTTGGGAGACTTTCTCCACGGTTTCTTTTATTTAAAGTCAGCATTTAAAAGCCTGCATACAGTTGGGAGACTTTCTCCATGGTTTCTTTAATTTAAAGTCAGCATTTAAAAGTCTGCATACAGTTCTGGGAGCCTTCTCCCCAGTTTGTTTTCTACTTCATGTAATTATCGATTGTCTAAAACCTGGAATGTGTGACTTAGGAGCTTTTCTCCACTGTTTTAAGACTGCTGACACATCGGGAGCCTAATGTAATTGCTGCATTTGTACAACTGCATAATACTGCCCAGACACTGAATCCAGATTAATTTGGCTCCAATTCTGTGCTTACTTCAGTCCCAAAAGGGAGTAGCCAAAACACCCCTAGGCTCCATTTTACAGCCACCTCCCTGTTTCTCAGCCCCTCCTCCACCTACCTCTATAAGTGTGTACTGTTCTTTCCTCCTCAGCTGTCTGGTGGTCGCGAGGGCCAGGAATGGCAGAAGAGCCCTCCCCCAGATGCAGAGCTCCCGGATAGCCCCCGCAGGTATGCGCTAGAGAGATGATAACAGCTCACACAGCTCTAACAGCACTGACTGTGCTGCAGTCTGCGCCGGCTGCCCCATCACCCCCACCACCACCCTTGGTCGACACTGCAAGTTTTACCATAGACCACGTAGACCATGTGTGCGGCAAAACCAATCAGCGTGATTTACCATCTGCAGCTTATCAAAAACCACCACCAATGGCCACTGTTTCTGACCCAGAATTTCTCTTTTCCTCCACCTCCCAGGCCTTTCTTATAGTCACACACGGCACATAGAGAAACATGGCATCTTTGTTTGTCCTCTCCGTCCTATCTCCTCCTAACTCAAAGTGTCACTCCTCAGCACTGCCACTAAGGAATGCAAGTCTTTTTCTGCTGGTCTCATCCATATTGACTGGATTGTTGCTGTCCACATATTTCTTTGCATCAATTCTAGCTAGTGAACAAAGATTCCTGTATCACTGCACCCCCACTCACCCACAACCTCATCCTCTTTGCCTGCCCATTGTAGCCCCATATAAGGTCACCTCAATAGCAGCTACTTTTCTGGCATCCTTATCAAATAGAGAACTAAGACAACTTGGTTATCTGTTTCACTCCCTCACGGTCCGCAAACATCACTGGCATCCTCCGACCTGCCCCCTCTTGTCCATCCTACTCCTAGCCCTGCTGGCAGGCAATGTAGAAATCAACCCTGGACCCACGAATGTACACATTGACCACACAAATACCACATGGTCAGGACGCAACGGTATAAAAGTCACCCACTTTAATGAATGCAGCCTCCCTTCCAAATTTGCAGAGATAGAGGCCTGAGTGACTCTATACAAGCCCCACGTGCTGGGTCTCTCTGAGACCTGGCTAAAGCCATACCATGACAATGTTTTGTACCAGCTTCAAGGCTATTCCTTCCTCCGGCTGGATAGACCGGGCAGGAAGAGAAGGGGGGGCATTGAGCTGTATGTCCAGGACCACATATCAGCTGACATTGTTGCCAGCTCAACAGTCACCTCCATAAGTGAATGGATTATTACAGAGCTAACCATCAGTGCATCAAAAAAAGTTTATGTTGGTTGTTGCTACAACCCCCCTCCTGCTAGTACCCAGGGACTGTCTAGCTTTCTCTCCGGTCTAGCATGCACCAACCCATCTAGGGATGCTTTCCTACTGGGGGATTTCAATCTAAACTGGGCTGCAAGTCCAAACCCTGACTACTCAGCCCTACTAAAGTCACAAAACCTAGAGCAAGTAATCTCTACCCCAACGAGATACAACTAACGCATGCCAAACCACTCTATCCTTGATTGGATCATATCCAACCGGTCTGACCTAGTCCTCCAAACAGGCACCATGTCTGATGCAATTAGCGACCACACCCCCATATACATCGTTGTTAACAACAAGACAGTTCACCCACCACCAAAAGTTCTGCCTTTCAGAAACTTCAACAACCGGAATAATGACCTCGTGACTAGGGAAGCTGAGTCCTTAAACTGGTCCTCCCTATACCTGCTTGATAACGTCTCCTCTGCTGTCACCTTCTTCTCCAGCACCCTTCGGAAATTATAGGACCAGTATTTTCCAATCAAAACCAGAAGGGTTAGAGGCAGCTGCATGCGCTGGATAACAAAAGAACTATTGATGCAAATGAAGGTCGGGGACTCTAAATGGAGAGCATTCAAAGAATCCCCATCCCCCCAACTATGGAACGCCCACAGGCAGCTGCAGAATGCCTGTAAGCAGCTGGCAAGGTCACTAAAAAAGAAATACTTTACTGAGCTCCAAAAAATCACCCTAGGAATCCTTGTAGATTCTTTTTTTTTTTTTTTATTTTAGTCTTTGGTAACTGGGTAAGGCCCACTAAGCACAAGTGCCTGTTTTCAGGGGTGACCTGGGAGCACTGGGTGGTTAAGTGACTTGCTCAGAGTCACACAGTATGCAAGTGGAGGTTGTGAGAATCAAACTCAGGTCTGGTCTGCTGGATGTACCAAGCTTGTTCACACCTCGTTCCTCTAATCTCTAACCTCTAGACTATACTGCCACCCCATTCTGGGCCTCAATTGGATCTATACTAAATCCCAAGACCAGCAAGTAAATAACAGGACTTACATCCCCATGAGGCACCATCACTGACCCTACTGGCATCACTGACCTCCTCAATGCTATGTTTACCGACTTGACCCCATACCTCAGTAAGCTCCCTCCTCAACCCCCCCAGAAATGGTAACCCCTCCACCCTTCCTAACTCTGAAACATCTACCCCTCCCCTTCTATTTCGGGGCCATTGGTCCTCAGACCATCATAAAACTCCTGAAAACCCTCCCTTCCAGTGGTAGCACAGGAAGTGATGGGCTCTACCCTGCTTTCCTGAGGATCATCTCCCCAGCGCTTGTCAGACCGCTAACTTACACTTTTAACTTGGCACTATCTACATCAACAGTGCCTGACACCTGGAAACATGCAAATGTGGTTCCATCTTCAAGGCGGGAGACCCCCTAGCTCCGGAAAACTATAGAGCTATCTCTCTACTACCACATCTTAGCAAACTACTAGAGAGGGTAGTCCATTCACAACTAACTTAGCATCATAATAAGTGCAACCTCCTTTGTCTCTATCAGCATTGTTTCCACAAACACCACAGCTCCTCCTTTGCCCTGGCAACTTTTTCAAACCATGTCTTCAGAAATATGGACTTGGGAAAGGCCACGGGTGCAGTCCTCATTGACTCGTCTAAAGTGTTTCACCTCGTAGACCATCATCATCTTCTCTCCACTCTTGGTCAACTTGGCTGTGTGCCTGGACCTGTAGCCTGGTTTCATAGTTACCTCACAAACAGGTCACAGTCCATGCACGTAGGCAATGTTGCCTCAACTTCACTTCCCACCTGCACTGGAGTTCCTCAGGGATCAATTCTTGGCCCCCTTCTCTTCTCTATGTTTATCAATGCTTTACCGGTAGACAGCCTAAACTGCAATGCACTCCTCTACGTGGATGACCTCGTCCTCTACCACAGCAATAAGTCCCTTGAATCCATCTCCTCCACTCTCACTGGCAGCTATGCTGCGGCATTTGGGTGGTTCACATCCAGAAAACTCCTTGTAAATGGGAAAAAGACGAAGGTCATGCTCTTTGGATCCAAGCCCTTCCAAATTAAGGCCACCAAATCAAACTCCTCCCTCACAGTATGTACACCCGCAGGCCCTTCACTCGAGCAGGTCACCTCCTTCTAATGTCTTGGGGTTACTCGCTAACCTACAATGATCGTGTATCATTGATCATAAGTAAGATTAACCAGAAGCTAGGTGCAGCGTACTGCGCAAACCACCTGCTATCACCAGAAGCTCGCCTTGCCATTGTGCACGGCAGCCTTCTCCCACTCCTGGATTACTGCTCCCCCATCTACTCCCACATGTCCATAAAGCAACGCTCTTACCTCAGTGTGACATACAATGCCATCTGTCGCTTTGTTCTCAAAGCCCCCTCGTTAACTCACCACTGTTCTCTCTACCAGTCCCTTGCATGGGTCCCTCTCCAGGCACACTTTGACTATGCTGCAGGCTGCCTAGTGGACAGTGTTCTCAGAAGAACCAGCTGTCCCCCTATGCTTCCCTACTCACAATTAGAACAGCCACTAGACCTCTTAGGGCCTCCTCCAGTCAAATCCTTGAAGTTCCCCGTGTTTCTACAGTGATGGGTAGTAAGGCCTTCACTGTCTCTACCCCCTCTTTCTGGAACTGCCTTCCCGAATCCGTCCGTACATCTCCAGCCCATGTGTCTTTCAAATCTAACCTGAAGGCCTGGCTACTGGAAGAATCCACCTGTAAATGCTCATGGGACAGCGTAGAAGCCCGAAAGCTAAATTCACTAAAAATACCACCAACAGCTTAATCTGGTTCAAGGTCAGTTGGCATTCATCTGTATCCCCCTCCTGTGGATCGTGCCTGAAAATAGGCAGGATTTGTCTAGTGCACTTACTCGGTCAACAAAACCTTAAAAAAAAAGCCACCATAATCCTACCATAACCTGGCGCCCTCTTTTCCCCCATCCCTGCCCCCTATGCCTCACAGCAGAAACCTACACACATTGTACAAATGCATAACACTGCTGCCTGCTTTCTTAGGGTACTCTGTTGCCATGTTTGTTGAACATATGTAAATAATGTCTGTTTTGCTGTTCACTTGTGCTCTACTCTATAACAACTGTATATATTATATATTGCATCTATCCTGTACCATTGCATCGCCACCTTGTGGCCCGGGTTGTGACTGGAAATGGTCCTCTGGATCAGTGCGCTTACCTGGTAACCAAACACATACAACAATACATATATGTATGTGCATCGTGTGTAAAATATGCGCGTGTGTGTGTGCATTCAGTTCTCTTTTTTAACAGATACAGAAAAAAAACAACACAGTTTAGCTAAACATTACCAAGCCAGAGTGCTTCGGGCAGTTTATTTATTATCCTTCGATTTTCTCTCTTGCCCTTATCAACTCTTATTGATTATTAGGTGAGACATATTTAATTTTACCACACTGCCCCAGGAGACTCATACCTTGAAACTCTTACTCAGGTGAGGCATCCCTCTTTTTGTGCCCAGAGGCCTCTTTCCCCACATGGAAAGGAAATTGTCACACATCAGCCTGTATGTTGGCAACTTGACAAACTTAACGAGCAGGTAGTCTGTTTTTACATTTTGTTTAGCCGTGATGGTTCAGCTGAATTGTAACATCTCTTTTCCAGTAGTGGTCATGCTTCAATCTGAAGCATTTCCGGGGCTGGGTGAACTGGAGTGCTGGGAGGTGAAGTGACTTGCCCAGGTCACACAGGGAGTGCTGAGGTTCTAGCAGTGTTTGAACCTGTGACCTTCTGGTTCTGAAGCTGGTGTTCTAAACCACTAGATCACACTGCCTATTTACAATATAGCACCTTGTTAAACACAGTGCTTCTGCTATTACAGTGTACTGCAGAACACCTTTGCTTTTAATGTTTGGTTTTCCTTCCCAGGATTTATATGACATCAGACTGCTTACCATAACAACAGCCTGTGATGACACAAAACAGCAGTGGTGAGCAATGGTGATGTCAGTAGGCAACAGTGGGATGCTTTTCGAAAGATATAGTTGAATAAGTATATTATCATAAACATTTAGCAGACCAATAACAAGAGGAAATAAAAAGCTAAAAAACAGTAAAGTTAAACATAATTGTGATAAGCCGGCCCTGTAGTGCAGCGGCAGTGCTACCATTCGCTATGCTGATGACTCGGGTTTGAGAATGAATGCGGGAGCTGGCCGGGGGAGGGAGGCGCTCAAAATGGGGAGACAGGCAGATGTCAAGCATGCATGCATGTCTCTGTATGCATGCATGTGGTTCAGTGCACCCCCCCACCCTTGGGGAGAAAACCATGTGCTGGAGGGAAAAGTCCAGTTTGCTGTTGTGAATTGCCACCCAGCAGGCCCACACATGACCACATTGGCAGGCCATCCACTACTGGTATAAGTCAATAAAATGTTTGGTGATGGGGTGGGGGGTGAGCACGGGATGAGAAAAAGCTTTTTTGTTTTTAAATTCTGTTTATATTCCTTTGGACAGTGGGGACGTACCCCTGTATCTGCCCTCTTCAGCCATCTCTGTCTCCATCCAGCATCCCCTCAGATCGCCCGTATTGGGAAGCCCTTGGCTTGCTACAGGTGATGGATCTCCCTCCTGGGGGCAAGAGGGAGAAATCACATCAGCCTCTTTTTTCTGACTAGTGATCCTGAGTATCATTTGGCCAAGAAGGAAAGCTCCAGCATCATTAAGTGTGACTGCAGCAGATTTTCTTGCTTAGTCCCCTGATGGAGTAGACATGCAATTATGTCAGCATGTGCTGGGCGTGTGTTCACTCCCAGCATGCAGACGTCTGCTGCTCTGCCACTCCTGCACTAGCACTAGATCCTAAATGCACCCACCCCCAGCCATTGGTAGGGGCCCGTTTATTGCCAGGATCCACAACCCACCCTTCCCGGAGGAGGAAAGCAGTCCACCGGATGCTCTCCTTCCTCTCTGCGGCTGACCCTCTGTTACCCTGAGTTTTCTGCTGAACCTGGGTTGTCAACACCACGAGCAGTATCTGTACTGCACTGGTGGGCCAGCAATGAGAAAGTTTGATTAAAAAAATACATAATTTTTACAAACGTAATAGCTTTAAGCCTTTTATTTCTGTAGCAACCTGCTCTTTAATAACTTTTAAAAATGAGTTATGGGATTTCATTACTACTGAGTATTGGTGCTCTTGGTATAATTAGTAAATCTGATGCTGTAGTTGTTTTGCTCTGCTTGCCCCGTGTACCCCCTTGCCCTTGGACATGGTTGAAAATGGGACTATTCATCTTAATCTGTTTCTCCTAGTTATTAATAACATGAATGAAAATAAGTAAATAAATTGGGATGCATACCTCTAAACTGCCCTTCATTATTAGAACATCTCTCTTCTTAAGCCCAGAGTCCCTTCTGTCTCACATGCAGAGGGGGGATTGGTCCACTTGAGGCTTAACTAGTGCTTGATTGATGAACACCTAGGATGAAACCAAGCAAACTGAATGGACCATGAGTCTTTTCTGCTTGTAAATATTGATGTATCTACGTATACTGTCCTACCATGTACAATGGGATTCACACCGCTCAACTGTCCTTTCTTAGATGGGACATCTCTCTTTTATACCCAGAATTCCTTCTGTCCTACAGATAAGCTTCAAAGGGCAAATGGAGTCTAAGGGACAGAAAATTATGCATTAGGAGGCTATAATACCATCAAGAGGTTCTAGTGGCATTATAGTCATGAGAGCGACCCTCGAGTGTTTTTTTGATGTCACCAGAACCTTGAAATGAGATTGTAGCCAAAGACTGTATATATAGATCAGAACTGTTTCAGACACTAAAAGACAAACTGAGCCATTTTTGTTGTGACAGGAGTGCTTGTTGATTTTTACAGTATGTAATGGTTGCAGATAAAGTTGATTCACACTAGGTACATGCTTTTTCAGAGTTCACTCTCGTAATACCATCTACATAATGATGATATTACGGGGTTTGGATGTTACTGTTTCCCTATGGGAAAAAGTGACCATCCATATATTGCACAGACATTGTTGTCCCTTAGCAACAGAAATCCTCGGAGAGACATGGAGACAGAACTTCGCCAGCAGAAGGCAGCCTTGCAGTCTATCAGTTCTGCCTGATGTGGAGGTATATGCCCATTAGTGGTTCATGTCCATCCATCCCCCCCTCCCCTCTCCCCTAACCTGCTCCATGTACTTGTTTAACCCCTCTTGAAGCTCTTCATGATTTTAGCATTAATTACCGCATCTGGCAGCTTGTTCCACCCTTCCACCCTCTCTGTAAAAAAATACTTCCGGGCATTCCTTGTGTAATTACACCACACTTATTTTCAACCATTCCATCTGGTGTCTTCTTCCCACTAGGTCTGAACAGTTTGCTACAGTCCACCTTGTCAGTACCCCTCATATATTTGAAGGTCTCTATAATGTCCCCTCTCTCTTTCCTGGCCTGCAGCGACTATATATATATATATTTTTTTCCCCCCAATTATTTAACCAGGAGAGACACACTAAGCTGAAAGCTTGTTTACAGGTGCAACCTGGAAGTACAGGAAGTTAAGTGACTTGCTCGGGATCACTCAGTATGCAAGTGGGGGCCCTGGGATTCAAACACAGGTCTCCAGATTTGCAGCTCAGAGCCTTAAACCACTGTGCTATACTGCCTCCCCTATATGTTTATTACACAATAACACACACCCTGTCATGCCCTATTGCTTAATCATCTTTTTCTTTTCATATATGTTGCTTAATATAAAACCTGTTGAATGATATGGTATGGGTTTCTTATTATGTGCTTGTCCTGTGAAACTCATGACATTAGAGGATTTATGTGAGGTCCTATAAATGGCATTAAGATTTGCTCTTGGGCTAGCATAAAGTAAATCAGGTTGCCTCCCACACACCTGGTTCCCAGATTTGGGTTGGGGTAACTAAAGCCACGTCATAACACTCACATATTGGGCTGCCCAATGCGGGCATGGGAGATTTCATTTTAATGGCATCCTAAAATGGGCCAAGTTACATACAAGATCTGATCTTAAGATACAATCTGAACCACGCCATACCACAAATTTAAAGATACTTTGAAAAGGCTGCTAGATATGATCTTCAAACACCTTCTGAGTAGGGTCACACTCAGGGGCTTGGGGGGAGACAGTGAAGCAACAGGAGCCAACGTGCTTCTGCAGAGGTCACATCTTGCTAGCCTGTAAAAGTAGGCTTGAGAGAGGGACATGCAAGAAACCATAAGCATAATGGGGCAAAACAAATCTCTGAACATAGGGCCTTGGGAGATTATGCTAATTGTTCATATTTGATGTTTATTACTATTCATTTGTACTATTAAGCAATAAGGCATGACCAGGGGTTTAATTAATAGTCTGTTAATCACCCCCTACTAGGGGCATAATGTGGTACGACGTGCAGCCGGGTGCCATATTACCCCTGGAAGTGCCTTTTTGCTATCATAAAAAAATTAATTCCAAAAGTGAAGTGTTAGAAGTGTATCTTTTGAAAGACAAAGAACCTCTGTGTGAAAGCACTGAGGCAAGGGTTACCCCAAAAGGCATTTGGCTGGGAAGCCAAGTTTCAAAGAAATACAACGTCATACATGACCCCACCATGCAAAGCATCATGGGCTGCATATGCTAATCACCACAGAATATTATGCTGGTTCAACTTTAAGCAGAAATGCATGGTGCCGAAAAGCCTCTCACACAGTTTACAAAGGGTGCCAACAGAAGACACAGACACGTGTTTCATCCTACCAGGACTCATCAGTATGCCTCGTTTGTCTGACACCCCAGTGGAATGAACCAGCTACCCTAAGATAGTTTATCTAGGTTATGTTGTGGTGAACCCAATTAAAACAAAAAAACATTTAAAAAACAAAGAACCTCTGTGTGCAAGCACAGAGGCAAGGGTTACCCCAAAGGGCATTTGGCTGGGAAGCCAAGTTTCAAAGAAATACTAAGTCACACATGACCCCACCATGCAAAGCATCATGGGCTGCATATACTAATCACTGCAAAATATTATGCTGGTTCAACAATAAGCAGAAATGCATGGTGCCAAAAGGCCTCTCACACAGTTTGCATAGGGTGCCAACAGAAGACATAGACACGTGTTTCGTCCTACCAGGACTCATCAGTATGCCTCATCTGTCTGACACCCCAGTGGAGTGTATCTTTTGAATGTTTTCCTCACAGTGTGGGAGTTTTCATATTATAAATCATCACATTATTCTAAGCCAATCAGGATTGTTTATTTGTAAACATTCCAGGTACTCTTATTTCCATAAGAGGGTGGCACATGCAAACAGCTCCAAAATTCTGAAGTTCTAATTTCAGTTGGCATCGTCCATTTCCCTTTAAGGGGATTATTTCATAATTTGCAAAGTAAGATGTTATGCAGAAAGTGTTTAAATGCAAGGATATATTCTACTCTCTCCTTTCCTGTCTCTTGTCTGTCTGGTTGCACAACCAACTTTTCTTGTGAGACCTAGGACATGAACACCCCAATGATCTCGCAGTTCGTTGTCTCTCACTATCTCTCTGCCTTCCCTTGCTGTTCTGTCTTTTCTTCTCCCTTGCATATCTGTTTTTATAAAAATATATGTGAATCTTTGTGTAAAAATGTAACTGATACTGAGATCCCTTTTATGTAAAAATGTATATAGTTATACTGTTGAAATGATTGCAGAAAGCTATTTGGAAATCAAGGGGTTAACCTGAATTACAGTTTTTAAGCCTTTTGCAGAGATGTAAACAAGAGAAGTTCTGGGTCACTATGTTCTTTTTGCTGCACCTTCTGAAACTGACAAGAACACTGTGTGAAAAGCAGAATGTTTTCTTAATGAGCTCCCTGCAAAGACTTGCTATAAAAAGAGCTGCAATGTATTGCAAGAGGGAGAGACAGAGACGGAGACTTGGAATTTAGAAGAAACACTTAGAAGAAGGACTTTGTTTTCTCTGTTTGTACTGCCTTCGTAAATAGTTATACTGAACACTTTTTATTTTTTTATTTTGCTGTTATTAATAATAAAATGCTATTTGTGAATTTTGAAACTGCTCCTGGTTTTCCTATACTTGCTGACCTGTGCCTCAACAACACACTGTTCAACCCCACAACCTCCTCTGGAAGACCAATTCAGGCATCTACCACCCCTTCTGTGAAGGAGTATTTCCTCACATCTCTCCTAAACCTACTCCCCTCCAGCTTCATATCATGGTCCCTTGTTCTGGAGCACCCTTTCCTCTGAACAGTACCTCCCACTTGTACCTTATTTGCATTAAACATTGACTGCCAAACTTTTGACCATTCCTTCAGTCATTTCAAGTCTCTTTCCATCTTTTGCCCCCCCAGCGCAAGACTTTAAATAATCAATTATGAAGGGAAATGGATGAACGCTTAAAAAGGTTAGCATTTTATTTTGTGTTGATAGGCAGTGACTATGGAAGCAAGTGATAATGTGCGAGTTAAGCTCAAAAGTGAAGGATAGGTAGTTTTAACATGATGTTAGTGCAATACTTTGAATACATGAGGATTTATTTATTTATTTCTTGAATTTTGTTGACCGGGTGAGCCCGCTGGGCCCCGGAGGTCCCTTTTTCAGGGGCGACCCAGAGGAAAGTTACATACACAATCAACGGAAACAGTACAGGTAATAAAGTGACAAGTTGGTAGACAATGAGATCATTAGGGTTACAATCAGGTAGGAGGTAAGGGAACATAAAGACCGGATATTTGAATTTATCTTGTATTGAAATCCTAAATCTAACAGCAGGTCTATATTGCTTAGGGAATGAATCTACATAGTCTGAAGGAAGAGGTAACAAGTTATATTATGGAATGTTAAAATATTGATGAGTTGTCTTTATATTTTGGTTACTAGTGGCCTGTGGTGGGAGTCAAACATGAAAATGAGCCTTGACTTGCAATGGAAGTACTAGGTTGAGAGAAATGAAATGTAAGGCATGATTATACCCATTTTTCAAATTTTCTTATCAATTAAAATAATGTTATCTGTGTTATGGAGTAATATTATGGTAGCACGGTAGTGCTACCATAGTTAGGGTTGAGGAGCCATTTCTATGTTAAACCCCAAAACTTTGCACCTTAATAACTTTGCAACCGTTTGAGGATTTGCCTGAAATTTGGAATTTATGATCAAGAACCATAGGCCTTGGGATCTGCCAAGTTTCGTACTGGTCGGATATATGGCTGCGGAGTTATTAAGTGTGATCTGTGCGCGCGTTTACGCTTTTCTGGAATTCTGTGGTCGCGCCTACAGGTCGTACGGTTTACGTGACTGGCCCGAAATCTTCAGGGAACGTGCAGCTGGGGTCCCCGATGTGCCTTTCAAAGATTTCATGAAAAAATATTAAACGGTTCAAAAGTTATTCAAAAAACAGTTTCCCATTATAAGTCAATGGGAAAAGTTAAAAAGTTCAACACTTTCGCAAATGCATTTTACTTTCGCAAATGGGCCTGTTACTTTCGCAATCGGCCATTTTGTTTTCAGTTGGTGATCAGAAAATGGTTGGTATTTAAATTTGGGACCCTCTAGCAACCTAATTTTTTGTATTCACCTAGTCGGGCCCTGAGGATGCTTGCCATGTCTTTATTTTGTAGAAACACCCCAGAAATATGTTTTTCAAATTTCTGAAAAAGTACTTGCAAATTACTGTTTATGAAAGTAAGTTTAAATTTTTTTGCTAAAGCTTTCAGAAATTGCTATAATTTTCTAGTCCGGGAAAATGACACAATTTTTAGCACTGCACTGCAAAATAACCGCTGGGGAGTTTTGGGCTTAAATTCTGAGGGAACGCAGCTGACATCTCACAGATGTCTTTTCAGTGTTGTATTGAAAACATATTACACGGCGGCAAAGTTATGGCACTCAAAGTTGACCGTTTTTCCCATAGGATAACATTACGGCGCCCGAAGCATTACAGGAACCTTTGGCACCCTGCTGCAAAATAACGGTTTGGTCTTTTTTCCTGAAATTTGAGGAAGACAGCCAACAGTACGCAGATGTGCCTTTCAGTAGTTTGGTGAAAATATCACATGGCGGCAAGTTACGCACTCAAAATTGACATTTTTCCATAGATAACATTACGCGCTCGACACTTAACAGAAATCATTTGGAGCCCTGCTGCAAAATAACGGTTTGGTCTTTTTTCCTGAAATTTGAGGGAAGACAGCCAACAGCCCACAGATGTGCCTTTCAGTAGTTTGGTGAAAACATTACAGGGAGGCAAAGTTATGACGCTCCGAACTTCTTTTTTTTCCCATAGATAACATTACGGGTGTCAGCCGCCAGGCCCGGTGATTCTCGAAACGGTAAAAGCAGATACGACTTTTTTGTCGGAAAATCTCTTAGCCCCCAATGGGGCTACGAATCAAATTAGCCAGGACAGTTGTACATAATATGACTTTTAAATTTTTTCATCGCCGACGGTTCCTGAGATATAATGTATTTAGTATTCCAAGATCTCATTTTCATGCCGATACTCATTATTTTGCATACATTATTTGTACTCACTGTCTTTTCAATGCAGGTTTTGGGAAAACCAGCCTGTGCACTTACATTATTGTTACTGTTGCCCTTTCCGCTATGGATCCGCACTGCTTCACTCTCACTATTGACGCTCTGCGCCACCATGCGTTATCCTTTATGCTTTCATTTGCGCTTGCATTTCTGTTATTTTTGCCATTTCTATCTACAGTACTGTTTATCTTACTGTTTCACTTACATCACCATGCCCATTGACATTTTTGTTTGCAGGCACCATGTTACTATGTGACAACACATCACGTGGCAGACCATTCCGCCTATGCCACCATGTGTACTCTTTCTGTTCTCATTTGTGCTTGTGTTACCATGTGTGCCACTGTTAGCATTTCTGTTTGCATTGCTGTCCCTGTTAGTATGCCACAACACATCATGTGGCGGGAGCGCGGAGCCCGTTATCATTCTCAAAAAGAAGGGAAATTAGAGGTAAAAAACTCTGTTTAATGCATTAGTTAGGGTTGTTCCACAGCTACAAAAGTGAGGAAATTCGCTGTTAGGGTTGAAAACCCCCCTTGGACACCCCCGCTCACCCCCCCAACCAGCATTGGGGTGCGCATTGGGATCGTGGGTCCTATTTATACATCAGTTTACAACCTTTGAGCCAGAGGCTCATTTCCAAAGGTACCTCGTCACAAAGATGAACAAACACAAACAACATTTCATTACAACATTGTAGATAACAGCATTTTGTTACATCATAGCTGGCATCAGTTTAGGCAGATATATGCTGTAGTTACTTTGTTACAGTTTAGGTGTTTACAGGTTTATACAGTTATTCAGATAGGAATAGAGAGGTAAGCATACATTGGTTAGGCAGACAACAAGTCATGAGCAGGGGCTGCTCAGACAGTAAAAACAGGTGGCTAAGGGACGGGGTAGAAAATGAGAGAAGGGGGCGAGCCACTAGTGTGTTTTGTCAGTTGTTGATTGTGAAGCTACTCAGAGAGTTTTGTCTGGTACAAGGCCTCAACACCTATGACCGGGGACAAGCACAGCTACGCATGTTAAACAGTTGACTTTGAAGTGCGGTTTTGAAGCTGGAGATTGAACGGGTATCGATGATGGAGCTGGGGAGAGTATTGTACCAGGTGGGAGCTCTGTAATAGAAGGACCGTTGACCATGGGTGGTCCTGGTTCATGGGATAGACAGGGTGGCCTTAGAGGAGCTACGAGTTTGGACTAAGGGTCGAGCTAGGTGGATGGAGGCTGTCAGACCGGGAGGGGATAGATCAAGGAGTGTTTTTTTAGTTAGGAGGCAGGTTTGGTATCTGAGCCGTTCATCCAGGTTGAGCAGCTTAGCAGAGTCATATAGCTGGCAGGTATGGGTTAATCTGGTGGCTCCCGTGATTAATCTACAGGCCTTGTTCAAGGTGTGTCGAATTTTATTGAGGGCGGTCATATCCGCGGCACCATAGACAGGCAGGCCATAGTCCACAAGGGACAGGATTGAGGAGGTGACAGCTAGACGGAGGGCCTCAGTGGGGAGGCAGTGTTTATGGCGATGAAGGATACCTAGCCGAGTATTTGTTGCTGAGGCTAGAGTATCAATGTGGTCGTGGAAAGTGAGGGCAGAGTCAAAGGAGACCCCAAGGTACTTGTACAGGCGGACTTGCTCGAGAGGAAGTTTAGAGCCAGGGAGGATATGGAGTGGGAAATTACTGAGTTTGTTTTGAGGGTGGGCAAAGAGCATGGATTTGGTTTTAGATTGACCACAAGTCTGTGCTTTTGAACCAAGCTTCAGCATCATTGAAGGCTAGTTGCAAGGATTCTTGAAGGGTGATGGGGTTTCGGTAGGAGGCAAAGAGGACGGCGTCATCTGCGTACAGCAGGATTTTACCCTTGCATGCACTGGGCAAGGTATTGAGGTATAGAGAGAAGAGAAGAGGGTCTAGGATGGAACCCTGGGGCACTCCTGATCAGATGGGGCATGTATTAGAGAGGGTCCCATGAATTCTAACACACTGAGAGCGGTCCGACAAGTAGCTGGAGCACCAAGCGACTGGGCTGGCGGCAAAGCCGATGCATTTGAGAGCAACCAACAATAGAGGGTGGGAGACAGTGTCGAAAGCCTTTGAGAGGTCAATAAACACTGCCCCTGCTAGTGAGCCTGAGTCAAGTGAGGAATGAAGAAAATTAGAGAACTCAATAAGGGCAGTGCTGGTACTGTAACCTGCACGGAATCCGTGCTGTTCAAGACAGAGGATGTTGTATTTGGTCAGGTAATCTGTGATTTGGGTTGCCACTAGTTTTTCAAGGGCTTTGGAGAGGGGCGGAAGGATGGAGATAGGCCGGTAGTTCCCGGCTGAGGACCTGTCACCACCTTTGTGTATGGGCAAGACTGAGGCAGTTTTCCAGCCTGAAGGGAATTGACCCAGGCAAAGGGACTTGTTGAGCAGGGTAGTGAGGGGGGCAAGGACCTGATCCAGGACCCGGCGGAGGATACAGGGGTCCATGGAGTCGCTGCCAATATTATTACTCTTAAGAGCTTGTAGCAGGTGGGGCCTAGCTTCCTGGGGAGTCACCCTACGTAAGTGGAAGCTAGGATATTGAAGGTCAGGGGCGGGTGAGGTTGAAGGAGGGTCAAAGAATTCACTGGGGAGGACCGAATTAAGGTCGGTAAATGATGTGTTGAGGAAGTTGGCTATGAGGGCAGGGTCAGTGGAGACAGAGCCTTCAATGGTGAACTGGGATGGAAGGGGAGAATGTGTGCTCCCATTTAGTTGCTTAATGTTGTCCCAAAACGTTCTTCCCCTCCCCCAGGAGGAGGTAAGCGCCGCCTGATAGTGATCAGCTTTTGCTTTCCTAATAGCCCATGTGCATTTGTTTCTAGCAGCATTGTAGGCCTGTCTGTCCGCAGCACAGCCTGTTTCAGTGGCCAGGTGCCACAGGTTATCCCTGAGTTTGAGTAGTTGCAGCAGGACGGGGTAATCCAGGGGCACACAGCTTTGGTCCGACTGCTGTCATGGGGGCAAAGATGTCGCAGGCATTGTTGAAGGTTTGGGTGAAGAAGGTAAGGGCGGAGTCAACATCAGGGGCGTGGTGAATGGGAGCCCAGTTAATTTGGGCAAGATGTAGCTTAAGGCCTTTTAGCCTGCCAGGTCTGAGGCGCCGATGAAGAGTGGGATGAGCCGTGGGTTTGGGAGTGGGGGTGGCCCAGTGGAAAGTGATTGGGGAGTGATTGCTAATAGAGTCCGGAAGGACCTGGATATCTTGGATTTGTAGTGGGCGGTTGGTGATGACCACATCTAGCAGAGTGCTGGTACCTTTCTTCGAGTTTAACCTGGTGGGTTGGGAGACTAGTTGGGACATGTCAATAGCTGCAAAAGAGTCACGGGTGGTGTTGATGGATGAGCTGAGCCAGTTAACATTCAGGTCTCCAACAAGGACTTGATCAGCTGTGTGAGGTAGGGTTGAAAGATAATCAGTTAGCGAAGCCAGTGCCCCAGTTTGGTTTTTTGGGGGAATGTAAGCAGCAGTGAGATAGAGGGGAACCCTGGAGGGGTCCGGAGAAGTTTGAGGGTAAGGGCCTGTGCTCTATGGGCTAGAACTGGGGCAGGGAGTGTCAGTCCAGTGAGAGATTCCCTGGTGTATATTGCAAAACCTCCCCCCTTCTCCCTACTCGATCCTCCCTGTAGAGGGTGTACCCAGGAATAGTGACAAACGAGTCTGGTGTGGATTTTGATAGCCAGGTTTCCACCACCGTGATGACATCTGGCCTATGTGAGGTGACCCAACATTGAAGGGAATCTAGTTTTTTCATCAGGCTGCATATATTCATAGAAGCAATGCAGAGCCCGGGTGTCCCTGTTGGAGGTTTAGAGGGAGCTGGGCCAGGTTCTGGATGAATATTGCCTGTCAGAAGTAGTAGTATAACCACAGCCCTGGCCAGGGACGGTAGGGGTGAGCTGATTCTTATGGCGTGGGAGGGGGTGCTTTGGGCACATGGGGTGGGCAGGGTTTTCCAGGCTGTGAACGTGTGGAGGATAAGTCTCCAGTGGGTGCCTGAGGAGGTAGTAGCAGGGAGAGGACTTGGGGGAAGGTGTTGATGACTGGGGCAGACGATGAGAGTAGGGTGTGGCTGGGCTCGCACCAGAAGAATAGTAGGATCAGAAGCCATTGTGCCGGTGGGGTATTAGGTTGGAGAGACAATGGAGCCAGTGTGAGGATGAAGGTGAGGCATTGTAATAAGAGGGGTATCATATTGCTTGTGGTTGCAGCTGGGTGGTTGGTTGAAGTTGTTTTTGTGTCACTCAGCAAGTGTGGATGCCACTTTGGAGTAGTGGTAGTGGCACGGACTCTGATGGCCAGGGTACCAGGTTCAAGACCAACTCCCGGCAGTTGGTCACAGGACCTAGGTAAGAGCCGTGCACCACATTCAGAGGCCAGGACACGGGGTAGGTTTGGGACCAAAAAGAGGTGCTAAATAGCGACTCCTAGAGGCCACTTGAAGAAAGGGCACAGCTGTAATGGAAGGAGGTCCAGGCAGGATGTTGTGCAGCATTGGTGTGGGAAGGGGAGCAGGCAGGCCCAATGAGGTCAGGAGGGTAGGAAGAGGGATAGGTTGTTGGAGAAATCCAGAATAGGGGGTTAAACTGGATAGGTGGTGGGAGGGAAGGGGCCCAGGAATAGGCTAGTTTAGGAGCAGGTGTGTGGGTCAAGAGTGCTGGGAGAGGACTAGTAGTTAGAGGATCCCAGGATAAGAGGGGGGAGGCTATCAAGACTCGAAGAGTTAGAGGCAGCAACAGAGGGTCCCTCTAGTGGCAGGCAGGTATAACCTGCAAAGGGGAAAATGGGGACTTAGTATATCAAGCAGCAGGAAGTGATGTCATCAAGTAGGGACTATAAACAAAGGGATGAGGGTGGCTGGGGTGGGTGGGGCAGTCGACGTGTGTAGCATACTTGGGAACTGTTCTATGTGCTAATAGTGAATGCGAAATGGCAATCGCTATTATCGTGAGTGTATATTGCCGAAAAGCAAATGGGCACTATACACTTGCTGGTGACCCGTCATCTGCAACATAACGAGTGCTTGCAGGTAAATGCACCCCCCAAGATCCTCGGGGCTCTGCCCTGCATCCCAGATTCCTAACTCCAGGGGAGGCATGTCGGGAGGGCACAGCCCTCACGTAAAAGAAATTTAAGTCCCACAGCTGCAGGCAGTGGCAAAATTTTAACCTCCCAGTCCCCAGCCCTGAACCCAGTACCTGCTGTGCTGGAGTTGTTTCCTCACCACCACACCACATGGCTGGCTTGGTGGCAGGCATTCTACACAGATAACCTCTTCCCTCCCTCCTCCCTTTCCTCTCCATCCCCCTTTCCGTCGCCTTCCATTAACCTCGCAGTAGCAGTCAGTCGCTACTCCTTGTGGGTTGCTCTATGATAATATCGTTGAATATGAGTTGCTGTTTTGACGGTCACCCATATTCGGTCGCTATTATCACAGAATACCCTCGGGGTACATATCTTTCCAGCTCTACAACTTAAATGATATCCCCCTTTGTAATCAGCTGCAGGAGGATATTAAGAGGTGGTCGCTGCTCCCACTCTGATCCATTCAGTCCCTTAAAATGAATGCCCTGCCCTGCCTACTATATCTGTTTCAGTGTGTGCCCTGTGTTGTATTCCAGAGGGAATTAGAGAGGGGACAAAGGCTATTCTTCACATTTATATGGGGTAAAAAGTGTTCTAGGATTAGTAAGCAAACACATTTTCTTCCCAAATCTCAGGGGGGTTTTGCATTCCCTAGTCTACATGGTTATTGGGTGGCGACGCAGATGAGGGTAGCCCTACTTTGGGGCAATGTACAATATATCTCTGGGTGGAAACAGATAGATTTGAAGGAACATAGGGAACTGACACTTTGAGCTGTATTGTTTCAAGCCACACAATTGAGGTCTGCTAAATCCAAGTTTGTTGGTACTAGAGCAGTATTAGAGGGTTGGAGGAGGAGAGTTTCGAGAGGCCAAACCAAGGCTCTCCTCTGGCAATATAAGTGGTGGATAAATGACCCAGAATTTCTTCCAGCATTACAGGACAACTGGTTCATGCAGCAAGCGATGAGGTGTATAACTTCCCCAGTTCATCTCTTCCAGGCAGGCTCAGTGATCTCTTTCAAGATTGCACAGCAGAGGTTTGGCTGGAGGGATGGAGATAGAATCCATTTTTCCCAGTTAAGAGACCATATTACTAGCTTATTGAGGACCCAGAAGGGGATGTTGATAGATGCCAGTGCTCAATTACCATTTCAGACCATATGAAGGTCCCCTGGGGGGAGAGAAAGCCATCTCTTTACTATACACTAATTATATAAATGACCAAAGGTATTCATCTGAATATGTTAAAATTAAGTGGGAGGCGGGCGTTCGTGTTCATCTTAATGAACAGCAGTGGGCTCAAATGTGGAGAAATACATGGCATATTTCCTCCTCCCCTATCTGGAAGGAGTTTGGTTGGAAACTAAGAATACGATTCTTCTTGGTACCAATGCAAGTCTTGAGGTGGGATCCAAGCTTTCCCTTCTCATGTTGAAGAAAATGCAGTGAGTCAGCAGCCTCACAGGCACATATTTTCTGGACCTGTCCAGTAATTGCCTCATTCTGGAGAGAGAGGTGCAACAGCACTTGAGGGGTATATTCGGAGTCCAGGCATGGTTGGGACCAGAGAACCTGATTTGGGGGATGTACCCAAGGGAGGTGAAGGGCAGGGAGGGTAGGTATCTGTGGGTATTTTAACGATAGCCGCAGTGAAAACAGTAGCAAAAAGATGCCTAAAACAAAATCCCCCTTGTGTCGAGGAATGGGTACAGATGATTACCCACATACAACTATTATAGAAACTTACATTTTGTCTCTCACAACAGATGGATAATTACCAGAATTGATGGACTAGATGGGATCTTTTATGAGGGTCTCCTTCAGCACATATAGGTATAACTACATAGGATAAGGGCCCTACCCTGTCCCATTAGGTGTAAGATTTGGATTTAGGCTGTCAATTAAGTGGATTTTTCTACCACTGTATCAGTCAACTAGTATGAGAAATGTTGAGACAGATTTAACTTCAGTAAGATAGCAAATGGATTGACTATGTACACCAGACCCACTGTTTTTTCTTTAGTTTATTTGTTAGTTCTTAGAAATGTTTATTTGTTATTCGCAATAATTTTATTTTATTTATCCTGTGTTACATGTATGAATCTTGAGAAGGATGGATTTATTTCAGGATACTTGAAATTATTGTATCTGGATCTGCAATAAAGAAAATATATAAAAAAATAAGTCTGTCAGGGGTGCAGCTAGCACCTCCCTGAGTTGCTTTAACACTCTTGGATGCACCCTGTTTGGCCCCATGGCTTTGCCCACCCTCAGATTAGCTAGTGCTTTCCTGATCCTCTCCTCAGAAAAGGGACCGGTGTCCATATCCCTTCCCCCAGTCTCTTGGTGCTTATCTGTGGTCCTTCCCCTTCCCCCTCAACTGTGAATACTGAGCAGACATATTTAAGATTCTTGCCAATATACTGGAAAAATGTCTTGTCCCCCTTTAATACTGTCTGGATTATTCTTTCCCCAGATTGTGCTTTTATGCTCCTTACTGCTTTGCCTGCCTCCCTCCATTTCCCCAGATACACTTCTCTGTTCTTCTCTCTCTGGATCTCTTTATACCTTCTGAATGCTATTGTTTTTGCCCTTGTCTTTTCTGCCATTTCCCTTGAGAACCATAATGGTTTCCTCCTACTTCTGCTTTTGCTTATTTGTCTGACATATAAGTTTGTAGCCTTTACTATGCTCTCTTTTATTCTGGCCCATTTTACCTCCACCACCACCTCGACATCCCCCCCCCGGCAGGTCTTCTTGTATGCATTCCCCCATCTTTGTAAAGTCAGCCCTTCTGCTATTTAGTATGCTGTAAGTGCCATTCCTCCCAAACCTCAGCACCTGCCACCCTGAGCCCTGACCATCCTGAACTTACTTGCGCGGTGGTCCGATTCCTAGCTTGCCCCCTCTGGGTGGAGTCTTTGGTCGGCCCCAGGACCCATGGACATACAGTTGGGACTCCGATAGGAATCCTCCACCAGACGAACCCCTTGGCTTGCCCCCAGGGTGGGGCCACGGGACCGGGGCATGCCGGTGGACACTCATCAATCCTTGCACTGGCAGGGTCGGGAACGGATGGGACGGAGCGTGGAGTCTCATAGAGAGAGGTGGCAGTATTTTTGAAAGTATGCATCCCTGGGGTGGGGACATGCAATGAAGTCCCGCATCCACCTCACCCCCCTCAAGTGATGGCGTTGATACGATGGTGCCAGGCTCTGCCAGAGGTCCGCGGTGTGCCAGATACTCTAGCCCCCTTCCCCCAGGGAAGGAGAGCAGTCCCTAGGATGCTCAATCCCTCTCCCCCGGCCAGCCCTCCGATGTCCCGTGTCTGTTCCTGAACCTGGGTCTTCAGTGTCGCAGATGGGCGCCCTACCCCTGTGCCAGCAGGCCAGCAAGTCAGCCCTTCTGAAATCCAGGACTCCCACCCTTGTGTGGCTGGATTCTGCTGTTTTTCTAATATTAAACCACACTGTGCAATGATCCCTGGTCCCCAGATGACACACCACTCTGATGTCAGCCACACTATTCCCGTAAGTACCAGATCCAGTATTGTCCCACCCCGAGTGGGTTCACTGACCAGCTGCCTGAGGAGTGCCCCCTTCAAGGAGTTCAAGATGTCTCTGCTCCTAGCTGATGCTGCAGCAGCTAGGCTTCACTCCACATCTGGCAGACGAAAGACCCCCACCAGCACCACCTCCCCCTTCTTATCCATTTTGCCTATATCTTCCAACATTTCTTTGTCTATGTCCTTTCCCTGTGTTGGAAGCCAGTATATCACTCCCATGTGAATGGTGGCTCTGTTTCCAGACTCGAGGGTGCCTCACAACACCTCAACCCCCTGTCCTCCCTGGACCGCCGTTGCTTTGATGTTTTCTTTAACATAAAGCATCACTTCCTCACCTTTTCTTCCTACCATGTCCCTTCTAAACATTGTGCAGCGAGGTATGACCATTTCTCACTCATGGGTGTTTGTGCACTATGTTTCAGTGATGGCCACAGTACCCAGGCCTGCCTCAGCATGGTGGCCTCCAGATTTTGTTAGTCCTACTCTTGTCCCTTCTCATGTTGTCTAGCTGTTCCCCCTTCTTCTCCTTTGCATACTGCCTGCTTCTCTTCCCCCCTTCCCCCCCATGCTGATCCCTTGCACCCTTGGTTGTCCTTCACTTTGGTGGGAATCCTTTCCCTCAGAAATTCTATACCCTCCATCACAGCCTGAGGGTGGCAGTTTCTGCCACGCCTTTGCCTTCCGCAATCCCCATTGGCTAGTTTAAATGCCTGTTGAAGTAACACTTAAACCTTTTACTGAGGATTGCTGCTCCCTTCCTGGATGGATGCAGGCTGTCCCACCGGTACAAGCTCTGATCCCTCCAGGTGGAACCTCAGACTCCAGTGTAGCCATACCCCTCCTCTCTGCACCATTCCTTCGACCATGAGTTGAAGGCCTTAGTGCGGAGCTCCCTCTCCTTTCCCCTGTTGTAGACAAGCAGCTTTTCCATAAAGGATACAGTGCATGCTAGCTGCCTAAGACCCTTCCCAGCTCCCTAAACTGCTCCTGCACTGCCCCATCCCTTTAAGAGCTAGGTCATTTGTCCCCAAGTGGACAATGATATCCACCTTCTCCTTCCTTCCTATATCCCTCACAATCCGCTGGATCCAATTTCCATCCCTCCGAGCCGATGCGCCAGGTAGGCACTTAATCTCCATCTGTATCCCCTTTCCTTCCCCCAACTCTATCCCCCTGACTATAGAGATCCTCACTAGAAGTTGCATCTTTCTTCTCTGGGGGTCTTCTTCCCCCCCCCCGGGGATTCCATTTGGGCATTCCCCCACATCCTCTCCGTCCATCACCTCGGGTGCCCCTTCATGGCAGTTCCGCTCCAACAGAATGGTGCAGGAGTTTCTGAGTGGCACTAGATGAGAAGTGTGCCTGTTACCCACTCCCCCCAGTCTTCCCGATCCTACCACCCCTGCCCTCCTTGAGCTCACCTTAGTCTAACTGCTCCTTCCTTCTGGCAACCTTTGAGGTAGCTCTGTCTGTCTAGGTGCTCCCTGGGCAGGAGAGATGGTCCCACAACTGCTTGCCAATGCAACTTTGAGTTGCATGACATTCTCCTGACTCTCTGCCAGTGCTGCTTGGAGCCTTGAGACCTGTTCCCTCCACCCAGAGAGGTGCTAACAGATAGGACAGCACTGCAGCCTCCAGAAGGTTTCTCTGTAGACTGCTACCCCACAACCACTTCATTGCACCACTATCCATATTTCCTTTTCCCTGTCCTTCTAGTCCTTCCCTTTTTTTTGTCCCAGACCCATTTGGGCAATCCTACTACTGCCAATGCCTAGCAACCATACGCCCTTAAACCCTGAAGCTCACTAATACCTAGCAGGCTTCTTACAGCAAGTCCTTACACCCTACTATACCTAACAACTATTTAACAGTAGGCCCCTGCTTCCTGAATCACCCTAGCACCTAACAACGGTTTACCTACAATTCCTACTACCAAAAAACCCCACTAAAACCTTGCATCAGTTAAGAACAAAACACACCATAGTGAAGACAAGGAAAACAACAGCAAGTCCCCAAGCCAAATGATACACTTTGCTGGCCTCCCAAGTACAGCCACCCTATAATGCAGCCCCCAACAGGCTTACCTGGATAGGAGTCTCCTTGTGTCAGCAGGGGAGCAGAGTGGCTGGCTACCTCATTGGGCTGACTCTGGTGGGCAGACTCTGAAGTCATTTGCATGTTGATCCTTCGTGCAGGGGGCTGCAGCATGGGGAGCCGCTCATCGGCCTAGTCCTTAAGAAAGCCCCTGCCCACATCCCAGTTCCCAGGCAGTGCCCGGGATTTGCTGCTGATCAGGGATAGCAAGATTGCTCTCTGACCAAATGCTAACTACAGGGAAGTCTAACTGCAGACACCTGCTTCACTTCTGCCTAAGCCACACACCCCAATTTACAGCTCTCTTCCTGACCCAGCTAACTGCAAAGATGATTCTTGTCAGGTCCTTTGTGTGCCAGAATTGCCTGGCTATGCATTGCAGTTCTCTCACCCAAAGAACTCGAAAATGCACTCTTATAACCATAAGGAACATAGTAACTGTACTTATAAACATATAAAATAGTTCATCCACCAACTGTTTAAGAATGCTGGTTCAGAATCAGTATGCATCATTTCAGTCACTCAGCTGGTTTAGAGAATGGAATGCTGACTGGAAGGATTCATGCACCACATGACAGCGCAACAGAGATTAACGTAAGGCCATCAGAATGCTGCCAGCCAATCAGAATATAGGATTTCCGAGACCCTTTTCATAATTTGTATTATTTGCACTTCTGTACCTCATTGTTCAGATTTTCCCTCTCCCCCATTTCCCAGAACAGAGCTAGAATCAAGCTGTTACCAGCTCAGTATGTCTTTCCTGGTAAAACTTTTGAAATAAATAAGTAAATATTGGCCTATATTCACAAACATTACCTCCAGTGGTAACACTACTGTATTCTGTCTTTGCTAACCCGCTTGTGCTATTGTAATGTGCATGTAACTGCAATCGCAATGTGCCATTGCACAACATGGGAGATTGCTGCAACCAGTTAGTAAGGGTAAAGTAAAGCGGTGTTAACACAGAAGCTTAGCTGGATGATGAGACCAAGAACCCCTCCAAAATGTATGACAAGTAAAAGTATTGGAGTTACTTTAAAAAACTTGCAAGCTTTGAAGCAGCAAAAAAAAAGGAGGGGGGAGCTCTGGTACCTTAACTATATGATTTTGTCTGGTCACACACCAGGTGCCTCCCCACAAATTTTACTAAGATGCATTGTAAATGTAGGAGCTGAGCTTGCCAAACCCTTTATATTGAATACAGGAGGTAATGTCAGTGAATATAGGGCATTGTTTTTTTTACATTTTCATCATGTATTTTATGTTGCTGATCTCACCAGTAGCCTCCTACAGGTAGCTACCCCCAACCCCATCACCCACATCACCCGAGATTTACCTCATCTCTTCTTACCACCATTGGTGGGTGCCTCGGAAGGTGGTGTGGGCCTGTGGAGTGCTGCTGTCATCTCGCTGCCATAGGGTTTTTCCTACAGATTTTCTCTTGCCCATACCCAGACTGGTCTGCATGCTACGTGAAGATGCAGGGATGCCACAGCACCAGTCCTGGCAAATCAGGCTGGTGACTGCTGTTTCACCACCCCTAGGCTCTGCTAGGTGGTAGGCATGCAGCAGTATGCACTGTCACCCCTTCCCAAAGGAGACGAGCCATCTCTGGATGCTCAATTCTCCTTCCCCTGGTTGGCCCCTGAGTCACCCAGGTCTGTGTTCAAAACCATGTCGCTGGTGTGGTGGCAAGTGAGGTGCACAGCACTCAAGCACTCCATGCCTATGGGTCTGTTTGGGCTATTGTTTTTTTTTTTTTGTTTACAACTTATTTACCCAGGATAGCCCAGCAGCCATGAGACATCTTGTGTTCATTGGGGTCTTGCCGCTACCCATTTCCACAGCTTGGTGGGCAGGAGCACTGAGAGGTTAAGTAACTTGCTCAAGGTCACGCATTGAGTATTTAGCTCTAGTGGGGTCTGATCCTGGGATCTCCTAGTTCACAAGCCAGTGCTCTAACCACTAGTCCATATTGTCTCTCTTCTGTAGTGTAGGGGTATTGTACATTCCTCGGCCAGCTCGCTGTCTGACCTTGAAAGGACAGAAGGCAGAAAAAAAAATAAGCCTTTCCAATCTTTAGGTCTGCTGTTCTACTGCCTATCAGAATGCATTTGGAGGAAATAAACAAACCAGACAACAAATTGTGCTTTGAAAACTCAAAGCTGGCACTGCAGTGGTCCAACATGTGACCCTTCCCCAGACTGCCAGAATTTTCGCCCTGAGCAGTGGCAGCTATTTTATCCTTGTTATTTATTTTGGAGCTCTGTTGTTAGCATATCCAGCAAAATTCTGATTTCTTTTCGCAGTGCTCGGGTTTCATTCTTAGACATGCTTGAAGGAGACAGCCTTGTTCTCTGGCACCTCTCTCTCCCTGGGAATGATGCCAGCAATGAAATTGCAGTCGGAGAGAGAGAGAGAAACAGCACTGCACTGCAGTGAAAGGCAGTCTGTTGCTAGCCAGGTACAACCCCCCCCCCAACCACACACACACACACAAACATGACACTGAATTCAAGACAAATCTTGGCAAAATATAGCCACAGCAGACCACACGTCTCTCTCAGGTTTCAGAGTGAAAGGCAGAATGCAGAAGTCTCAAGACCTTCTTGGATGGCCTCAAATACATTAGAAAATGCAGAATTTCTTATCAGTTTTTTACCGAAGGTGTTTACACTGAATCAAACTATATACCTTCTTGTATATTATCCTGAGCACGTCAGCCAGGGTGAGGCACTGCTTCATGTGCTGGATGTACATCGAATACTGCAGTACCACATTACACGCACCAAGGACTGCAGAAAGTCCTCTCAGCTTTTTGTTTCATTCTCCCCTGGGAAAGAAGGCACTCTTGTGCCTAAACAATGCTTATCCAAATGGCTGGCACATTATATTATGTTGTTATAGGAAGTACATTAAGGAACTTCTTGGTACTGTTCGTGGTCATTCCACAAGGGGTATAGCCACTTCTGTTGCCTGTTTCAGAAATGTCCCTGCTGCTGGCATATGTGCTGCAGCCCCATGGAGCACTGTTCATACTTTCACTAAACATTACGGTCTGGACATCATCCCTCATAGATGTGATGGCTTTGGGTTGCTGTGCTGCAAGGCCTTCCTTCCTGATTATATATCAGACTGTACCATCCTCCTAGTTTACTTTGTACTGCTTGGAAATCATTCTAAAGGTGTGGCTTGATGGAGGAGATATCCTCGAAGAAGACAGAATAGTTGCATAGGAACTTATGTGGCAGAGGATCTTCAAGAACGTCTCCTCCATTAGGCTATGCAGTCCCTCTCTCCTCCCTCCTTTTGCTTTCAGGGAGGGTTATATGAGCTACTGTGGGTAAGGGTAGTTGGCCTGGGTTCTTTTGGTTGCAGCACACAAATAGAATATCAGGAACAGATTTTGCTGCCTCCAGCTGGGGCAGGGGTACATAAAAGACTATCCAATGTGACCCTAACCTCCCCAGAAACAAATATTGGTTTCCCTCCCACATACACAGATAAATTGTCCCCACACAGAGTAAAAAACACATAAAGCAATAACCATGAGCAGTAATTATAAAGTGAACTAACCTCAGCTTTATTATAGGTGAGGGGTGAAGGGGAAGCAAAAAGCATAAAAACAGTTTACAACAGCTGTCCCCCACACGGTTCCTGTACACCCTCCCGTGGGTGCACCCAGCTTCTGCTCAGGGCTGTAAGGATTGTCATAGTCCATTGCGCTGGGTACCTCACTGGAATGCTGGTGGCCAATGAGATGACATAAAGGCACTGCACATCGTGGATGCAGAGGGAACCACTGTTTTAGCTTGAAGGATGAACTTTGAACAAGGGACCCCAATGAGATTTCAAAAGGAGCAAACAGGTAATGTTTTCAATCTTCTGCCTGGGCTTTGCCTGTAGCTTAACAAAGTCCTGCCCAAGACTTCACTCCCTCTGTATATCTAACTAAACTAATTAACTACTTTTTAGAACAGAATTCCTCAGGGCCACAGACCAGAGGTACTCACAGTTTCTGCAGACTTCAGGGGGTGTTGAGGAAGGACAAAGATTAGCGGTACCATGCTGGTTACAGCAGACAGTCTCTTAATGCTCCACATCAGTTGGCTGGGGATGTGCAGCAGGTGCTTGACTATTTGCTCGTGACAGGCCTTTAGTTATCTTCGCCCCTCGGGCCTTTCTCCATCTATGCCCCTCGGGCCTTTCATCATCTTTGCCCCTTGGGCCTTTCATCATCTTCCTGTCTCGGGTACCTGGCAGACTTGTGGCCACCCTGGATGTCCAGCTGGATATACAGCTTCTGCTGGAACTGAAGTTCAGTTGGGCTTCTTTATAGTCTCTGACCAGCCCAGTGACATGCCTTTCCCACTGGGACAAACAGTTCACAAGTCCAAGCAGCTTCACTGAGGGGAAAAACAGTTCAAATAGTTTGCAGGCTTGGAAATTATGAAACAGCAGTTCAGAATAAACCCCCACTGGTAAAAACAAGTGAACAGTCCAGTTCAGATTCTCTGCTGGGAAGCTGGGCTATTAGGCACTCTGCCTCAAGGGTTTTTCTGGGGTCGGAGGGGCCTTTGTACACCACTAGCTAGTCGGCTGGCTGGTGCAGCCTCCTGCACAGTCTCTCTCTCTCTCTTTCTCTCTCTCAAGTCTCTCCCATTCTCATTCCAGATCCCAGGGCACACCGTATTATATAGTAGCCTATTCCTCCCCACCTGATTGGCCCAAATTTTCCCAGACAGCTGGAGGGTGCCCTTTCACCTGCAACCCCTAGGTGGTGCTATCCCAAGGGCTACTACCCCTGCCTGCTTGGCTAGTAGACGGTTAAGGAGCCTGGGTAATGAAACGGGTGCCTCCACCCAAAGGTCAGGGTTGTTAGTGGTCAAGCTAACCCGGGCACAGCCCTCCGGGACACTGTAACCCCCCTCTTTCCTTTCGAGTGGCCTGAACAATGTACAATAATTACTTTCACAATGACCCTTATTCACCAGGCAATTACCCACATCGTTTGCACTTAACCACCAGGGCTGGTTCCTTTAGCTTGACCCTGGGGACCACCTGTAAAACAAGGTTAAGCACAGCAAATAACAACAGTTCAATATTCTTGGCACAAACTGGAACCACAATCAGGTTAAATGCAAACAAAGTTAAATCTGATTTATTCAGGGGACTTGAACAAGGGAGAGGCGTAATCAGGTTGATTTACTTAAAAGCTATATTGATCAGACAGTTATGCATGCAGTTCAGAGTCCCTACACAGTCACACACTCTGGGTATCCAGGTAGGAAAACATTGGGCTAGCCAGGAACGTTGCAGCTGGTTGGGGCCCTGTGATGGAAGAAAGCAACATGCACAATACACACTATTGGTAATCTGGAGCCTGAGGGCTCGGTTCACGAAAAAAAGGCAACAAGACAATCAGATGATAACACTTTTAGATTTAGCTGTTGTTGCAGGGAGCTACCCTGATGTTTACTCATGATACCCAATAGTGGACACAGGCAGGATGAAATCGAGACTGCAGGCTGTTGAGCTGGAGTGCCTGGAGAAGCAGGGCCCACATGAATCACTGAGGCGCCGTTCCTGTTCAAGGCATTGAGCAGGGGGCTGATCCCCAGGCCGGTCTCTCATCGATGACTTTCTCTGCATAGTAGGAATTCTGGCTGGGCCAGTGTAGCAGGGCCCAGGCAATCGGAAATGGATATGGATTCAGTCCGTGGAGCTGGATACAGCCTCCAGCAAGCAAAACACAGTTCAGACACACAGTGGGGAACCAAATCATGACCCACTATAAGCACATAGCACATTCACATGTAAGGAAATTCCACTGTACCAGGCAAATGGCTCTCCGGTCGCAATTACAGAGTCTCTGCACAATCCGGGAGTTCAGAGGTATCTGGAAGTCCTGACCGGCCGATCGCATTCAGCAAATCTTCGGTCTTCTTCAGGTTAAAGTCTGGTCACAATTCAGTGGCTTAATTCACCCTCCAAATTCAGATTCAGTCAGAAAAAAAAAGCACAAGTTCCTGCTCAGGAACAGCAGGCAGGCATGCAGGCCAAACTCAGGCCTTTCCACAGTTCTCCTGCACGAATCCACTATGGATTGCTGCTTGAACTATCTCGAGCTGTTACTTCTTCACTTCCCAACTCAGATCTAACTGAAACTGCAAGCAGTGTGGGACTTTCCCCAAGATCCAAAAGGTTCGGTTGGCTGATCTGTCTGTCAGTCACAACAAGGGCTTCCCCTCCAGGTTATTTTAGGCGCCAAAAGCCCAAAACTACAATTCCTACAAGTTTTGGCCCCACCAAGCCCCTCTAGGCAGACTCCATTTTAGAGTCCCAAATGTACTGAGTAGCCCATCCTGCAGTCCAGGACCAAGATGATGGAAACAAACAGAACTGTCTATGCTGCAAAGAAGGCAGGTTAGAACAAACTGCAATATTATTACTACTCTAACAAATGATCAGCAAATATGTACATCTTCTAACAGAGCTCTCCCTCAGATTAAGTATGACTGCAATACAGGCAGCTCTTAGAGACAGTACACAGAGACTATCCAGACACTCTCTGGCAATACATTTAAACTGCTAAAATGGAGAACACCAGCCTGGCAGTGAGCATTTAAGCAAGCTCAAGGAAGACTTTTTGGGAACCCCCATTTGTAGGGGGGTTACACACCCTTCCCTTGATCCTTGGTGGCTGGAAAAACTAACAGGGGCCGCCATTTTTGTTTACATTATGCTGCCTTGGTTTGGCAGCCTATCACCTTTATTATAAGCCCATTCAGGGGCTATTGACAATGTGCCCTGAACCCACTTGCTAGATGGGGCCAGGGAATTTCTCATTTTGCCTGGCAAGAGCCCCATTTGATGGTCGCGGCTCCAGAAGAGAAGGTGCCTGTTTTGCACCAGTCAATAGCTCCGGGGGCACATGTACACCTTACTCCTACTGTTTCCGGTCCCACTGCCTATCTGGGGACTGGGAAACAACCAATACTGCACCCATAGGCATAGTCTACTGAGCTCTGGTGCCTGCCTCAGACCTGGGAATGCTTTTAAAACTAATGGCTACATGGCCGAAAGGTTGAATTGGGAGCTGCGGCTCCTTTAAGGCCAGCCGCACATGCGTGGGACTTCCACATGCACAGCCATGCTTGTTTACATGCCAGTCCATCCCAGGCTACTCCTGGATTGGGCAGAACATACCCCCTTTTGCCTGTAGGTATAAACCAACCACAGGACTGTGGCTCCGATTTCCCTGTGTGGCCATGGAACAGGAGTATTGGGCGGCAGCTGCTGCGAAGATCGGGGAGGGAGCCCTGGCCTGAATCCCACCAGGGCTCCTTGATCAAAGTCCTTTGATCCTTATCCAGCAGTCCAGGAGACCAAAGGCAGAAGTCTGGCAGTGGGGCAATGGGGACGGTAACTCAAATAGGTAAGCTCCACAAGGAGGGGGGCTTACATTTGCCTAAATCTGACTCCATGTATACTGTACCCTGCCCCATGCCTCTCCTTGTATGCCTGGTGCTGGTCTCATTTCCTGGTTCCCCACAGTTGGAGGTCCTCTGAGGCTAGTCTCTTGTGGAAATACCAGAAGCAGCAGACCTGGCAGAAGCATCAGAGACATCATAACCTGAGTGTAGCAAATGTTTGCGAACCTCAGCATCAGAAGATAATGTTTTAAGTAAATCTTTCTTGGCAGAACCATCAGGCAAAGCCTGAGCTGCAGTACGAGTAGCTTTCCACAGGCTGTTCTATTATTTGATCATGTGAGCCTGGTAGTTTGCAATCTTAATGCCCAATTATGCAGAGGCATAAGTACACTTGTCCGTCATATCCAGCCTCCTAGATTCTTTATCAGGAGGCAAAATACTCATTTGTTTAGGTGCCCTAGACCTATCATGAGCAGCCATTATGACTGCAGGGTCGGCTTCTGGCTAGTTAGCATAATAAGACTTAGCAGAGGGTGCAGGATACTGCTTATCAGCCTTTCTAGGAACTGCAGACAGTAAGTCTGGTTTGTACCATGCAGCAAAGATGGCATCTGTTAATGCATGATATAGGTGGAATTATAATGGAGGGGCGCAGGGCACCTCCAAAAATTCGATTAGATTTATTTTTGTGGAATCTTCCTCTTACACAGCAAAGCCCATGGCAGAGTGCATTTGCTGCATCATGGCTTGGAAACTTGGATGCTCAGGAGGAGATCTTGGGGTATAAACCACCGAGTCCTCACTGCAGGATGAAAGGGTAGAACTAGAGCGAGGTACTAAATATTGTTCTCCTTCATATTCCTCCTCCAAATCCTCTTCTAAATCCATGAGGTCAGGATTGTATTCCACTTCATTGTCAGTGTCCCTACCAATGATGGGAGCTGCGGAATGCACCAGTAGCACTGGTGATGGCTGAGAGGAAGACTCTGTGGCGTGCTAGTGGAACCAGGCTGAGGAACTGGAGGCCCCACTGGTGGAATACCTGCCTGTATTGGTAGTCCAGGCAGACTGCATCTTATCATTTTTTTTTACTACCCTTTATTCTCCCTCATGCCAGTTCGCCCCCATCGGTCCTGCCCACACATCCAACCTCCTCACCTGCCTTTTCTGGGACTTACCTCCATTTCTTAAGGACACCCTGGCTTACCCCCCGGGTAGGGCTGTCAGGAGGGGGCCCTTACCCCTGACAGAGACTCAGTAGGTGCTCTTCAGGAAAGCAATGCCATGGTTGGTGGCGGGGGGGGGGCCTGCAGTGAGGGAAGACATCCTCCTGCAGTGACTGGTGGTGTTTTTCCTTGGTGTTATATTGGATGCCATGAGATCCCTCAAGTGAGCACGCTTACATATGCATCACATGGTGTCGGAGTCTACCCCCTGTTTTGTGGCTCCACTTGCACTGCCACCCGTGGTCACCCCAGTGGCAGTAGCAGAGCAGAGGCCATCAACCCTCCTTCCCCTGAGGTGGATAGCATGCATGGGATACTCTGCTCACCTCCCCTGACCAGCTCTTCAATGTCTTGGGATCATTCCCAAACCCAGGTCATTGGTGCCATGAGCAGTAGCACCACCGCTGCACCAGCAGGCCAGCTTTTGTCTTATCATTTCTGAAAACGACATCTGCATAGCCTGACAGTCGACATCAATATCTGAAGTATAGCCTCTTAAAGAATATCCCTCCCTCCTGTACTGCCCTTTCATCCCCATTATTTGTACAGATTGATGCCGTGAAGAGAGACATAGCCAAAAGACAGTGCCAAAATGGTATAAAAAAATAAATTATAAAATGGGTAGGAAAAACGCAGCATTTTGATTGGCTACCTGTCATACTTAAAGAGCTAGTACAGGAGAACCAAAATAACAGAGAGGAACATGTTACTAGTTTTAAAAAGTAGTCGGTTGCAATGTTTTATTTCTAGTCTTTTTTTCCTTCTTCTCATTAGAAAGTTTTCTACAGTATATGATAGCATTACGCTGGTTGTGTGGAATAACTCTAGCCCTGCAGCTGACATGTCTAGTTTTGCCCCTCCCACTACTTCATCAACACTATGAGCTCACTAACAGTGACATCACAGGTGACTGACCTGGCAGCTCCTGCGTGGGTCTTCGTGAGCATCTGTAATCACAGTCAGTGAGGTCGCAATGCTGATGATGTAATGAGAGGAACAGAGTTAGTTATGTCAGCCACCAGGCAGTGTTTGTTTGTTGAATTTTGTTGACCCGGTAAGCCCACTGGGCCTAGAAGTCCCTTTTTCAGGGGCGACCGGGGGGGGGGAGGGGGGATACAGATGGTAAGCAACTGAATTTGAACGAGATTAAGCTGTTGGTGGTATTTTTAGTGAATGAGGGAAATTTTGGCCAGGACACCGGGGAAATTCCCCTACTCTTTTCAAAAGTGCCATGGGATCTTTAATATCCACCTGAACTACCACCAATCCAGGCAGATGAGGCCTCGGTTTAATGTCTCATCCGAAAGACAGCACCTCAGAAGTGCAGCACCCCTCTCATGCTGCACTACAGTGTCACTACTGGGATATTAACCCAAGTGCCAGATGTGGGAACTGAACCCACAGCCCTCTGATCTCCCGGCCTCAGAGGCGAGTGTGCTACCTACTGAGCCACTGACACTGTTGTTCCACACATCACAGTTACTAACATTGGGTAAACAATCTTCTAATTAACCAAAAGGAAAAGCACCTCTGATATGATATATATTAGTTGACTTCTTTTACAAACTAATATAGTTTTAAGCTGTACACTAGCTCTTTAATGACAGTACTACCAATATCTGCAAACATTCCCATCATGTCATCTAGAAATTTCACTTACAAAATTGGCAGCCTGAATTTTCAGCTCCTCAACAATGAAATAAAACTGTCAGACTTTACACCACTTACTTACCTTTGAGTTGTTCACAGATTCTCCCTTGAATCAATTTCTGGACCCAGCGGGAAATTAAACCTGAAGTAACAAACCTATTAATTACAAAACCATAACAATTTCTTCTCTATTGTTAGTTTTCAGCTAACCTAATCTCATTTCATTAGCGCAATTAGACGATCTATGTTATTGATAGCAGTGCCCTGAATGCACGCCCAGGGGCTAAAGGCACAAGGCAGCTCTCCTGCACACATGGGTGTGCAATCATGGCACTTCTTCTAATACCCAATCATGTCTCATTGCTTACATGACCACTTAAAAATCTCCAACAGTCATTACAAGACTAAGTTTATGTCACTGTGTGACCATTGACCTCTCAGGTACCTGCCTACTCAGTATAAGTAGTGGGATGGCCCCATCACAAGAACTTTGACTGCCAAACAGGCCCAGTCAGTGTTACGTTTATATTACTTTTTGTTGCCATCTCCTTTGCTGTTATTTACCTGCACTGTGTATGAAAGTGTGATGGAAGTCTGGCGGGAGGAGGTGGAAGGGGCGAGAACACAGCAAAGGGTGGAGGGGTGAGGAACACATAACGAGGGTACGTGGAGGGGTGCACACAGAGGGAATAAATGTGAATAGAAGAATGGAGGGAAGAAAAGAAAGGTCAGATTCTAGGTGGAGGGTAGTGTCTCTGAATGCGAGGAGTCTTGGAAACAAGATGGACGACCTGCAGGCACTATTAGCAAACAGTAGGGTGGACATAGCTGCAGTAACCGAAACTTGGGCAACATCACACCATGACTGGGACCTTGCAATCCCTGGATATAAACTACAAAGGAAGGACAGAGTAGTAAGGAAGGGGGAGGGGTGGCAGTTTATATCGAGGGGGAATAACTTGCACGAGAGAGGAGTCGGAGGAAGGGGACATGGAGGCATCATGGGTTCAGTTAAGGTCCAGTAGAGGAACAAAGGTGAGGTTGGGGGTGGTTTACAGACCACCCAATCAGGATGAGGGACAGCGAACTGAGCTCACAAATATTGGAAGCTATGGAGAAAGGAGATGTGGTAATTGTGGGGGACTTCAACCTGCCCAAGGCGGACAGGAGCATACCCTCCACAACATGTGCTAGGAGTCAGATGATCCTGGAAGGACTGCAGAGTGGGTTCCTAACTCAGGGCATCACTGAACCAACAAGAGCGAGGCAATTCTTGATCTGTTGCTCACAAATGGGGAGCATGTACAGGAAATAATGGTCAGGGAGCCACTGGGTGGAAGTGACCATCACACAGTGTGGTTTCAGTTGGATATGGGCAGGGAAAACATCCCGACTAAGGCCAAAATCTTGGATTTCAGGAAGGTGGACTTCAGGAAAATGGGCAAAGTGCTAAAGAGCCATCTGGCGGGCATCAGATCAGATATGGGGGTGGACCAAAGGTGGTCCATCATTAAGAAAGGAATACTGGTTGCCACAGATGAGTGCGTTAGGCTCAGGGGGAAGAATACAAGGCCCAAAGCACCAGCTGGTTCAGTTCTGGGGTTGCCCAGGCAGTAAGGGAAAAGAGGTTGGCCTATAGAAAATTCAGGTAGACCGAGAGAAGTGGATAGGGAAAATTACTTGAGGTTGGCTAGTGAGACAACTAAGGAAGTCCAACGAGCAAAGGCACAGGAAGAGCTGCAGATAGCTAAAGGAATTGGGAAGTGGGAGAAGGCTTTCTTTTGCTATGTAAGTGAGAAAAGGGACAAGAAGGAAGGGATTGTTAGGCTTAAGAAAGGGGTGGAGTGGGGGGAAGATAATGGGGGAAAAGCAGAGATGCTAAATGAATACTTCTGTTCTGTCTTCACCAGGGAGAAAGATGGACCAGTGCCTTCAGGAGGGAAAAGAGGAGCAGGGGGAGAGGGGAACACAGATATAGTGATAGAAGAGGATAGAGTGAGGAAGGGGCTGCTGGCACTGAAGGTGGACAAATCACCAGGCCCAGACAGAGTATATCTAAGGGTACTAAAGGAACTGGCTGAGGAGCTGGCAGGGCCACTGGCAGACCTATTTAATAGTTCACTAGAGTCAGGCATGGTACCGCAGGACTGGAGAACAGTACACATAGTACCCCTCCACAAAAGCGGTCTCAAGGGTGACCCAGGGAATTACAGACCAGAGAGTCAGTTTGACCTCCATTGTGGGCAAGATCATGGAGACCATACTAAAGGAAAAGTTGGTGGAATATCTAGAGGAGCATGGTCTCCAGAATGCGAGGCAGTATGGGTTCATGGGGTGGGGGAAATCGTGTCAAACAAATCTGATTAAATTCTTGGACCATGTCACTAAGACAGTAGACAGGGGCCAAGCAGTAGGCATCCTCTATCTTTATTTCAGCAAGGACTTTGACTCTGTGCCCCACAAAAGGTTGATCAGGAAGTTGGTGGATCTCGGGGTTGAGGAAAAGATGGCCAGATGGGTGGAAAACTGGCTGAGGGACAGAACCCAGAGGGTGGTTGTGGGGGGAGAGTTATCTGGCACCAGAGAGGTAGCCAGTGGGGGCCCTCAAGGCTCAGTGCTGGGACTGGTGCTGTTCAATGTCTTCATCCGTGACACTGGGGATGGCATTAAGGGCAAAATGTGCCTATTCACAGATGACACTAAGCTCTGTGGGAGAGTGGACACAGCTGAAGGGATTCAGGACCTACAGGAAGATCTGGAAAAGCTGGGGAGGTGGTCCAGGATCTGGCAGCTTGGCTTCAATGCCAAGAAATGCAAAGTTATGCAAATTGGAGCCAAGAATCCCAGGACAGAGTACTACCTGGGTGGAGTCTGAGTATCTGTATCAGAGGAGGAGAAGGACCTGGGAGTGATGGTCACTAGTGACCTGAAGCACTCCTCACAGTGCAAGAAAGCAGCAGCAAAGGCAAACAAGATGCTGGGATGTATATCTAGGGGGATCAGTAGTAGAAAAGAGGAGGTTATACTGCCATTGTACAGGTCACTGGTAAGGCCGCATCTAGAGTATTGAGTTCAGTACTGGTGCCCACACCTCAGAAAGGACATTAAATTGCTGGAGTAGGTCCAGAGGAGGGCTACAAAGATGATAGTGGGTCAGCAGGGTAAGGCATATGAAGAGAGGTTGTGGGCACTGAACATGTACTCCCTGGAAGACAGGGGAGAGAGAGAGAGAGAGAGAGAGAGAGAGAGAGAACATGATTGGGACCTTCTAGTACTTGAAAGGGATAAATAAGGTTGATAAGGATAATCTCTTTAAGCTAAGTGGCAACCATAACATGAGGGGGCACAGTCTTAAGCTGGAGGGTGAGAGGTTTTGGAGGGAGGTCAGGAAGTACATCTTCACAGAGAGGGTGGGGGACACTTGGAATGTGCTGCCAGAAGAGGTTATCTCATTGAAGACAGTGGGCAGCTTTAAGAGAGGCTGGGATAGGCATGGGGAAGGTAAGGATCATGGGTAGGGAGGATGGGAGGAGTGGGGAGGGAGGGCATGTACATTAGCTCACGCTGTGGACCCTGCAGTACAAGCAGACTTGATAGACCGAATGGCCTTTTTCTGCTGGCTTCTTCATATGTTCGGATTTATTTGTACAACTACTGTCCCACCAGGACCCTCATGAAAACATAATGCTGAATCTCCTGAGGCTGCCTTGGTGAGCAATACTTAGAAAAAAAAGTGATGTAATGGCCAATTTATTTTTTTTAATCATCTTTTTTCTGCATCACAGTGGTCACCCCCATTATGGCCTGCCATCCCTGTCTGCCATGATTAATGCATCCCTCCACAGTTCCTCATGACTTATACCCTTAATGACAAGAGTCCCCAGTAGGGAAGAATCATTCTCCCACTGATGGAGGTGGGGAAGAGGAATGGATACTTGGCTCCTGGGGAAGGAGAGCACAGGCTACCCGGCACCCATGCTCCCCCCTGCCAGTCAATCACAGCATGGCCTTGGCACTGCTTACAAACTCAGAAACTAATTGGCACTCCTGGCTCAAGGAGGGGTTCTGCCGTGGCAGCAGAAGTCATCAGCGGAGTGGGGGCCCACTATCTTTGCCCCCCCTCCACCCCCATATAGATCATGTAGCACCCAGCACATAGTAGGAGTAAACCTGCACCTTAGGGATATTACACTCAGGGAAAGAGCATTTGTGAATACCACAGAAACCAACATGGTTGATTCCATGGCTGACTGGAGGCCTGCCAGTCCATTAAAGGGGAGAGGCATAAAATTCCTGTGTTATGTTTTTTAACATTAAAGATGTTTAAAGAGTTAATACATTACCTTACAATAAGAAAAAATGCAATTATTAAAAGTAGTCACCTATTTCTTTTTTTTTTATAGTGGTGCTGCCGTGCCACTATAGTTAGGGTTGAGTAGGTTGTTTAATGTTAAACCCCTAAGTTTGCACTTTAATAGTTTTGTCACCGATGAAAAGAATTGCATGAAATTTCGTATGCACAGTCTGGGGTGCAAGGTCTCCTGATCTGCCAAGTTTCATTCTGGTCAGATGTGTGGATTCTGAGATCAAGTGGAAAAATATATATTTTTTTTGCTGTTTTTTTCCATCATCTAGTGCCCAGACAGTTTGGAATTCTGACCTGAAATTTTTGAAGTAGAAAAGGCTTGCCCTAGAATGGTGCCATTCATTGGTCTAGTGAAAAAATAGTAATCCATTATAGAGTTATAAGGATTTGAAATTTCAGTTCTGAGCATGCTCGTTAGAGTCTTTTGGATAGCTGTTTGATATGAAAGAAGAATTTTGCCATATGAAAGAGGATTCTCTTTCACGAGGGGGTAATCCTCTTCTGTCATTAAAAAAAATTCTTCTTTTGTATGACAGCTATCCTGTTTCTGTTTTTTTCAAAATATTTTTTTGAAAACCCATAAAAATGATATCCCACGGAGAAACCAACCCTTGTATGTTGCTAAACAGGACCCCATTAGCTGGATTCTGCAGTTATGTTTTTGAAAAAGAACCCAGAAATGTACTTTTTAAACATTTTAAAAATCTTCTTTCGTGAGATGGTTTTCTTCTTTCATATTGCTCACGAAAGAGTAATAGGGCCATACAAAAGAAGATTAGATTCATATGAAAGAAGAAGTTGGACTTAGTTTTTTTTTTACACTCTTCTTTCATATGACCCAATTCTCTTTCATGAGCTTATGAAAATCTCATGAAAGAGGACTGGTTTATACAAAAGAAGAAACTGGAGTTAGGGTTTTTTCTTTACATTTTACCTTTAACAAGCCATAGATCCATCAATATTTGGAGTTAAATGACAATCTATATATCAAAAGAAAGGCCTCAATGAGTACTACAAGACTAACACACAATATCCTTCAAACAACTAAGGAGGCATATAAAAACATTCAAATTAAAAAAATGAAAATTCTCTTAGGATAACATTGCAACTTTAGCAAGCCATAACACCATTAACATTTGCAATTAAGGGACAATGTATATAAAAAAAAGTCTCAATGAGTACTACAAGACTAACACATAATACCCCCAAAAAAATTCATGGGGTATGTACTGCACCACAAAATTACATCCAAGCTTCACCATGGTGCCAAATCCATATTTAAAGTGTGATCATCATCAAAAATGTACCAAAAGTGTATCTTGTTTTTGTCTATAGCCATAGCAACTTTTAGATCAAGCTGACAAAAATTTACCGAGTTCTGCCAAAACAAAAAAAAGAAAACACATTTCTGCCCATATACAATCAACTGCCGTGAGTTAAGGGGCACACTTAATATATTTTTTCTTGAAACGAGACCCCACAAAAAAAAATTTCAATTAAGCAGATAAACTGCTTTCCTGGAAAGATGGAAGCACAGGGCCTGGAGGACCCTGTTATTTTGCAGCCAAATGGATGTGTACATCTATGGAGGCATGGATGCATTGGGCCCAGAGGGCTCTGTGCTTCCTCAGCAGGATGGATGTGTTCACACATGTCCTCAATGGACTTGCATGAATGAAAATGTGACTGTATTATCTAAAAAAAAAGGAAATTCTTTGCAAAAAACTGCATTAATGCACCAGTTAGGGTTCAGGTTAAAGTGACAAAAGTGGGGAAATGTGGTGTTAGGGTTTCCAACCCTAACTCCCACCCCCAGCAGCAAAAGGCAACAAACCATTATGATTTGGGCTATCCTTAGTCTTGGTGAATTGGGGCGGAGTCTTCCTTGGGGTTCTCAACTTAATGCTTACCCCATGCTTTGAGCAGATAAGTTCAGATGTGATATGTTTTCTTCAGGCAGGGTACACAGGTTGTTAGCAACATGTGGGAAGACATGGTTCTGTATGTCTGAAGATGATATTAGAAAGGGTTGAGCATTAGGGTTGAAAACCTCAATGAAGACCCCACTGCTGATGTATCCCGAGTCTTGGTGAATCAGGGTTGGGGTCTTCCTTGGGGTTATCAGCCCTAGTGCTCACCCCATTTCCTGAGCAAATAAGTTTAGATGTGATCTGTTTTCTTCAGGCAGAACCCACAGGTTTTTAGCAACATGTGGGGAGATACAGTTCTGTACGTTTGAGGACTATATCAGAAAGGGGTGCACATTAGGGTTGAAAACTCCAATGAAAACCCCACTGTTGATTTGCCAAGACTCAGGACATCCAAAATCATAATTTTTTTCTCTATTGCTGCTGGGTAGGAATGGGGAGTTAGGGTTATAAACCCTAACACCACATTTCCCTACTTTTGTCGCTTTAATCTGAACCATAACTTCTGCATTAATGCAGTTTTTTTTTTGCAAACAATATATCTATCTATCTATCTATCTATCTATCTATCTATCTATCTATCTATCTATCTATCTAACTATCTATCTATCTATCTATCTCTGTATCTGTATCTGTATCTGTATCTGTATCTGTATCTGTATCTATATATTTGATACACATTTTCTTTTCCCTTTTGCTAATTAGGAAATTTTCTACCTGACAATACCAGGTGAGATGTGCAGAAACATACTATACCTGGAGGCCGGCATATCTAGTGCTGTCACTGTTCATTTCACATCACCTTTGTAACCCCACTGACTGTGATATCACAACTGATCAAGAGAAGCCACACTCCCCTTCTGCCAGATAGGTCACTTGTGATGTCACAGTGGGTGTGGTTGCAGTACTAAGTAATGAGACACATGCTATATGTTCCTGTGCATCTTTCCAAGCCAAACACATCTACTCTAAAGCCTCAAACCCAATACAAGGAATTATGGGTTTACAAATCATTGTGCAGGGCAAGCTGACAAGGCTTCTTCAGATCAAAAGTTGCCTTGCAAACAAGCTTTTACAACTGATCTGGATAGGTTGTGAACAACAAACTACAGACAGACGTGTTTGGTTCCATTGGGACTCCTCAGTGCAGTGCAGTCTTTGACTTAGCCAAGTACTGGGACAACTCCAGAGGAAATCCTACATTTACAGCTCTTTGAGGTAGCATTCCAAAGAGGCAATCTGCAAGAAAAGCAGAGTGTAGGCTAAGACAGTAACTGAGTCCCAACAGGACAAAACATGTATCTGTGGTTTATCACCCTCAGCCTATACCAGATCAGAAGTAAAGGCCTGTTTAAAAGTCAGCTTTTGGTCTGGTGAAGTATTGTCAACAAATCCCAGATAAGGATTTATATACCCATGATGCCTTGCATTGAGTATGGGTCTTCAGAGTGTATGCTTGTGTTTTAGAGAGAGATGCACGGAAACCAAACAAATTGGGAATTTCTTCTCTGTGAGCACCATCTTTTGAATCCTACACACTGCTTTTTTTTTTTGCACAAACTGTCTCTTTGGTCTGCTACCTCCATCTATACCAGTTGTCTGAATACATGCCACTGTATGTTAGATGCCAGGCAGAGTGCAGCTTTACATATCACACCCAACAGTTTTAGAAAATCTTCTACTATTTAAAAGGAAAAAGAAAAATATATCTGAAATAAAAAGGAACTGTCTACTTTTGAAAATTAATAACATTTTCTGTCTGCTATTTTTGCCAGAGTGGAAGCTCTTTAGTGTTCACAGACACTGCAACTTTGTAGAGCTTTTGGCCAAAGGGATGATCTTCCTTACCTGACCATGGGGCAATGATAGGAACCCTCACTGTAGACTACAGAAGCACATCTGAATTTGGAGGCTATTTGGGTCAAAAGCACTATCCCCTGACCTGGAGACTCAACAGTGGGGGCGGAGCAACAAGTTGACTGCGGTGCTGCTGTGCTCTACAGAATGCTGACTGATCTTGTAATGTGGGTTGTACGCTTAGATTTCTTGGTTCTGCAAATCTTTTTTATTGAGCCCCTGTCTCTCTTACAGTTGCTCCTTTTGTCTATGCAGTTCTGGAAGGAGGCCAAGTACCTGTGGTTGTTCATGGTTAGATGTTGTGGCATGCAATGGCATGCCTAGACCCTGGTTTAGTATGGGGCCAAGCAGTCAGAAGTAAGGCACTTGGCAGAGCCTGGGAGGCTTCATTGAGTGTGGATGTGTTAATCTCTGCTTGTCTGCCTGGCGCTTTGTCTCCCTTAGTGTTGCTGTCTGCACTGATGCTGTATTTCCACTTTAAAGTCAGAGATTTGTATTTTGGAGCCCTCTCTAGCTGGTATGTCCGGAATGCATGGGATGTAGTATTTTGACTGGTTTACTGGAGCAAGTTACCTGTTTCGATTCCCGGAGGTTGTTTTTAGTTATGCTCACTATCTGGTAAGCTCTCAATTGGTGCCGTAGAGGTACTTGACTCTGTGAAGTACACAGTGGAGCGAGAGAGTTCAGAGGGAAAAATGAAGAGTGTCTGGTGCTTCATTACCTGATGACTGAAAGATGGATGGAATACAAAGGGGAGAGCCAGAGAAGTGATACATTTTAGCACTTTAGTGTGCTTACAGGACCAAAATCTTCTTTATAAAGGTATGCCAGCCTTGTCTATGGGGGTTCAAGGATTGGGGATTTTATTTATAAATTTACCACACTCAGAGTGGTTCTCTTTTCCCTCCTATTAGATATCACTTGACTGTAGAAAAAGCACCTGACCATGAACTTAAACTGAGCTTGAATCATCAAGCCTAGAAAAACATTTGCTGATGAACTTGCTGATTTGATGTTCTCTATTTATTGGTTTGTGCTTTGGATAAATGCTTAGCTTCATGAGGTATGGTGACTTGGTCCATTACTTGTAAAGCTGAGTGAAAGTGCAGGTTGAGGAAATAATGGCAGTGCTCTTTAGACTTGGAAACATATCTCTTATATGAAAACTATGATCGCTGACATCTATTTCCCAACAAGCATTTGTCAATGCCTTACATTTGCTTGCATGTATGTGCTCTGCAGGTGTTTGGTACTGAAAGTGCACAGATGCAAATGCCCTGCATCAAGGGGAAACTCTGTTCAAGGGCCCTGTACTTCAGTGTGGTGACGGATGTGTAGAATTCATGAGGCTGTCTGGTGGGCTGCAGAAACACAGAGCCCTGTGGTCCTGGCACTTCCATGTGGCCACAGATATAGACGCACAGGGCAAAGAATGCATCTGTCAGCCAATGCACAAGGCACTCTGCCACCACTGGTGGAGAGGTGCAGGACCCTATAACAAGAGGATAGTTGTCTTCACTATATGGTACCTGGGCCCATGCGGACAACCCTGCACTTTTCATTCCCTGGCTGGGGGGTGTTGCTTAATAGCACCATTCCCCCACCCTCACCAAATCCAGCTGGGTCATTGAGTTCACCCCCAAACTCAGCTCACAGGGGTGGGATCACAAAGCATGGCCGCTGGGGTGAAGACTGGCACTGCACACAAATGTTGTTAAAAATTATAATTTTTATTTTTTATTTTGATCCCAACTTTTCAAGATACTTGTTTTATGATTCGCCTTATAAACATGACATGTACCATTTATAATATATTGTCTGCAATGCAATGCCATTTTGTACCAGAACTGTGAAAACACATTTCGTCCAGGATTTTAAAAAATGACACATGTCATGTTTATGAGGTGGTGTGGAAAAATGGCTATGCTGAAAGTCTGGAGTCAAAATATTGAAAATTAGGGAAATTATCAGTGAACATTGAAAGAGTGTAATGTTCAGCCATAACATGGGCATTTTACCATAATTGTACACAACATTTTCAGCACAGCCTTCTTGTTACCCCATCTCATGAACCTGGTACCTCAACATTTTCAAATCCCCACCAAAACTTCATTCCATGCCACCAAAACATCATTCCACACCACAGGTACGAGAACACATTTTAGCCTGGAGTTGAAAAATGACAGCTGTCACATTTGTGAGGTGGTGTGAAAAAATGGCTATGTTGAAAATTTTGGGTCAAAATATTTAAAATTACCAAGGGTGCAAGCAAGTGTAGAAAAATTTAAATGTACCGTATGCACATAACTTTGCAATGTTTGTATATTTTGACACCAAATTTTCAACATAGCCTTCTTATGACCCCATCTCATGAACAAGGGTGGTGAAAATTTTCAAATCCTGCCCAAGTGGTGATTTCGCAACATGATTGCAAAATCACCTTTTGAGTCTGATTTTCATAACGGCTGCACCGAGCTTTTACTAGCACCTCCGAAGTATGCCATGCACAAGATGGTGGTGATGACTGAACTGCACATGTGCGATACACACGTATGCGCAGTCTGATTCAGCACTGCCATGTTGTGTACAGCAGCCATCCCTTTCACTGTTGTAGAAGAAAAAGAAGTGCCCAATGAAGTTGATGTGTTTATGCGGGTGGCAGAGGGGAAGGGCTGCGTAAACACAAGCACTGGAAAATGTGCCACAGCACTGTGGAACCAGACTGGACAGCAGACTGGTCATGCTCTTCCACAGTGCTCTCCTGAAGATGTTGGCATGACACCTGCGGAGCTCCACCCACGTAGCCGTAAAAATGGATATATTAAAATAGGTGTGCCCGGTTTAGGATTTGATTAGATTTTACTTATACAGTAAGATAGAATAGAAACTGGACATGTAGTCAAAATATGGAATGAGGGAACCAATAGCAATAAGTTTCTGAGTTTCTGAAGGGAAAAAAACTTTCAAATTTAGGAACATCCAATTTTTGAATATTGGTCCAACTTACTGATCTCACCTGTGCAGAAAAAGTAAGCCCTGGGTCAAGTAACACCCCAAGATATTGAAATTGATACGCTTGTTCAATAGCAGCACCAAAATTATCTCGCAGCAGTAAACAAGAATTTTCATTCAGCATGTGAAAAGTACAAATACGTATACCGTCGTTACAGCAAAACGTTTACAGTGAAGGTACATTACAGCGACAAATCGACCATGATGCTGTAATGTACCTCCGGGATCATGGCAATGCTTTCTTGTGGACATGCACCCCCCCTTCCCAAATCAACTCTGAGTTGATTATAATATATACGGGGGCAGATCCCAGGTAGGTGCACAGTATGTGAAAGATCTTTCTCCCTGAGCAGTCCGGCATCTAGGGACAAGGAAAGGTTGGCGGTCAGATCTTCTGGTGGTATGAGTGCCATTGTTCAGACAGAGCAGGTCCCGGATACATGGAGGAGTGAGTCCCAAGATTGATTTTTTTGCCATCACACAGGTGAGATACATGAGGCAATTGGAAAGATGCAACCAACCGGTTTCCGTGTAGAGGTCACAAGTGTGGGTCTGTCTCTGTGCTCCAGTGAGGAGTCGACAGGTTTTGTTTAGTGCTGTTGAGATGCGCTTTAGTGCAGTGGTAGTAGCTGAGCCATAGACAATTAGACCATAGTCTATGATTGAGATGATGGAGCTTTGAACAGCAATCCTCAAGGCAGTTTGGTTGAAAATTGACGGTTCCGGTACAAAATTCCAATGTGTTGGTGCACTGTTTTGCAGTGTATTTATATGTAAACAAAAGTAAGACATTCACAAAAGTGATACCAAGGTATTTGAAGGTGTTCACTTGTTTTAGTGTATTTCAAGAGAAGTTTTTATGATGAGTGGAGTATGCCTATTTCTGTTTTGATGACTGGCCGAAAGCATGACTTTTTTTTTTTGATTTAGGACCAGTTTATGCTCAAGGAACCACTTTTCAACACATGAGAAAGCAAGCTGCAAGCTCTGTCATAGTGGTTGGATCCTCATGGAGGAGAGAATTACAGCATCATCAGCATAGAGTATTAATTTTTCAGGGCAGGATTTGGGAAGCAAGTTTAGAAATAGGCTGAAGAGGAGAGGACCTAAAATTGAGCCCTGGGGGACACCAGAGAGGACCGGTTTGGAGTCAGAGAGAACCTCAGAGATTTTTACTGTTTGAGAACGTTGTGCCAGGTAACTTTTTACCCAGGCTCCAGGTCCCTTGGCTAGCCCAATGTTGAGCAGAAGAGAGATTAGAAGGCTACGGTGAACAGTGTCAAAGGCCTTTGTGAGGTCTATGAAAACAGCTCCAGTTAAATAACCCATATCCAAGGCTTTGTGAGTTTCACTAGAGAAATCAAGTAGGGCCGTCGACGTACTGTGTCCTTTCCTAAATCTGTGTTGCTGAATGCAGAGTAGATTGTACTTTTGCAGGTAGTCTGATAGTTGATCCGCCACGATCCGTTCAAGAGCTTTGGAGAGGGGTGGAAGTATAGATATGGGCTGATAATTCCCTGGTGTGGATTTGTCGCCCCCTTTATGCACTGGTGTGATTATAGCGGCCTTCCATGTGTTGGGGAATTGACTTTGGCACAGGGAGAGGTTGAGAATTTTGGTGAGGGGGTGGATCACTTCTTCCAAGGTGAGGGACAGAAGTTTTAGATCAATGGTGTCACTGCTATTTCTAGATTTAGAGCCTGCCTTTTTTATGTATCTGTAGGCTTCATATGTCTTAACTATTTTAAAGTGAAATAGCGGTTTGTCTGGTGAGGTGGTTTGGGATACGAGTTTTGGAACTGACAAGTCCTGGAAGAAGTCTGGTGAGAGGACACCACTGAGGTCATTGAAGGTTTTATTTAGGGCATCGGCCATAGTCTTAGGGTCACGGGTAGTGGAGCCATCAATGTTCATTGCCGTGGGAGAGATTTAGACTGTTTGCCCGTAATATTACGTATATTGTCCCAGAAGGATCTCCCATCACCCCAGGTGGTTTCGAGAGCATTCTTGAAATAGGAGCTCTTCATTTGCCTGATTTGTGAAGTGCATGGGTTGCGCGCCGTTTATAGTTAAGTGAGTCTGTTAGGAGTCTGTGGCTCTGGCTATAGCCCAAAATGGTCATATTCCTTAAGCTGAGCCAGTAGTTTGGCTGTTAGCCAGGGATTAGAGAGGCTTTGAGTTTACGTTTTTTGAAAGGTGCGTAGGTGTCACAGGCAGTGTTGAAAGTTTTAATGAAGAAGTCTAGGGCAGCGTCCACATCCAGCGTATTGTAGATAGGGGACCAGTCTTGTTGTAGGATGCAGGGCTTTAGCTTAGCAAGGTTTCCGTGTGGTAGCATTTGACTTAGGATGGTTTTAGGAGGTGGTTTGTGGAATTTATTTGTCCAGATACAGATCACAGGGGAGTGGTCACTGAGGGAGTCGGAGAGAACGGTGGTGTTTTTTATCCAGTCCGGGCGATTAGTAAGAATCCAGTCAATGAGAGTGCTGGTTCCAGTCTCGTAGTTTTTTCTAGTAGGGGAGTTGACCATCTGTGTTAGATTGGTTGCTAGGATAGTATCCCTGCTGGGTCCGATATCTAAGGCAAGCCAATTTATATTGAAATCACCGAGAAGGAGGAGCTCAGAGTCAGGAGGTTGTAATCTTGCAAATTCAAGGATAGACTGGAGCCCGGCTCGTGGGTCTTTAGGGGGGATATAGACTGCAGCCACGGTAAGCACTTTGTTATGGGCACCAAGGAGAAGCTTTGCAGGGAGAAATTGTACTAGGGTGTTTTCTGGGGAGAAACTGGCAAGGTGGCATGGAATGTAGTCCTTTATATAGATAACACATCCACCCCCCTTTCTTTTTACCCGGTCAAGTTGAAGAGGTTGTAGCCTTGGAGCGAGATTGCATGACCTGGAGTGCTAGGTGTTAGTCAGGTCTCAACAATTACAAGTATTTCAGGATTATGTTGTCCAATAAAGGCTTGAAGAGATGCCAGCTTAGGAAGGAGGCTGCAGATATTTAGGATAACATCAGGACAGCAATCAGTGGGGGGACCACTAGCACCAGGGAACTTTCACTTTTTACATCAGGACAGCAATCAGTGGGGGGACCACTAGCACCAGGGAACTTTCACTTTTTACATCAGGACGGCAATCAGTGGGGGGACCACTAGCACCAGGGAACTTTCACTTTTTACATCTGGACGGCAATCAGTGGGGGGACCACTAGCACCAGGGAACTTTTACTTTTTACATCAGGACGGCAATCAGTGGGGGGACCACTAGCACCAGGGAACTTTTACTTTTTACAACAGGACGGCAATCAGTGGGGGGACCACTAGCAACAGGGAACTTTTACTTTTTACATCATGATGGTGATTGGCGGAGGGGGACGACCACTAACACCAGGGAACTTTTACATTTTACATTGTGACAGTGATTGGTGGTGGTGGGGGGGCACCACTAGACACCAGGGTCTATTGTGTTGTGTGTTGGGGTGGGGTGGGGGGCTACTGCGCTTCCTCTGCCAACCTCTGTTGGTAACAATCCAGTCCTGTACAGAGTGGTTTGAAGTGAATGAATTTAAACGAGTTGGTTCATTTATTAATTGAGTTAAATTAAATGAATGTAAAAAAGACTCCAAGCCCATACCATCCCCCTGTAACCAATTCAGATTAATAATGAACACAAAGTCATGACATCTAATAAAGGGAGCAGCATTTTCCAAACATTCACTTAAACCCTGCAGGCCACATTGAGGAGGGTTATACAAGCAACCAAGAATAACATGCTTCCTATCACCTAAAACTAAACAGAGAAGTAACCAGTCTGGCAATGTTTCATTCTCACTACTTGTTCTTAATATGTTCAACTGCAAGTGCTCTCTGAAATAGACAGCAGCACCACCTCCCTTTTTTGCCGTTACTGTCAACCCTAATTATATTATAAACTGGTACTACACAAGAACCATCTAGAATTGAAGGTTCCAACCATGTTTTTGATATAGCTATTATATCAGGCTGGTGAGAACTAATAATTTGTTCAATTTCAGCAAGTTTAGGGACTACACATCTGACATTTAGATGTAAAATTCTAAAGCCTTAAGCATTATGCCAAGAACAAAAGTTTAAACCAGAAGATCCTGAAGAAGCAGAAATCCCATAAACTGAGGAAACAGGCCTAGGATTAGTCTTAATAGCACCAGACAATAACAATAATAAAGCACACCTAAAAATACCAATGACCCTCAAAATACTTTTCTGAGTGATAGCTATAACCATACTCAATAATACAAATCCACAAACCCTGTTAACAGGCTTATTGGATATTATACTATGGACATAAGTGAACAGCCAATGAAATCGTCAGACTAGCAGTTTACCACCAGTGTAAATCCTCTGATAACCAATGGCTGTTGATGAGCAAATAATCCTAATCCTAATACAAATCCTCTGCAGCATAGTAATAAATACAATAAAAATAAAAAAAAAACAAAGCAACCTCTTTAAAAGTTGCATTTTATCATAGTAAAAAAAATGAACCTTGATATAATCGCAGTAAACCACTTGGAGGCACTCAGCTGCGCCTTGTGGGCAAACCACTCCAGCCTTGGTAAATCCCCCGATAACCCACATCCCCTCGTGGCTTATTGCTTAAAAAATAAATAGTTAAGAATCCAAAAGAAAATAAAACCTTACCATAATATTGGACATAGAAAAGTCAGACAAAGCCTGTTTCTCATTAATGACCCTAAAGGAGTGTTGAGTACTAAATATATCACCCAGTAATAGTTCACAGTATAACAGCATAGTGCACCCCAACAAAACTTTGACACTAGCCATTTTAAAATTAAAATACAAACACAAAAAAAGAAGGAAAATATAAAATATAAATTACCTATTAAAATCAAAACAGATGAAATTAAAATTAAACCAAGTCTTTGGCCCAGACTTCAATGGACTCCCACTAACTCCCTATGCAATTTGCCACACTTTCTTCACTAATGAGCTACAGTTGTAGATGCTGCCACATCTAACACCAGTTGCAATTTAAACTTCCCGACCCCACCAAACTGGGCTGCCACCACCAACTGGGGGGAGAGAGAGGGGGTGTAGCTCCAGAATGAGGAAGCAGCTCAGGCAAGCTGTGTACCATTGCTATGGCAACACAAGGAGCATAGACACCTGACAGATTCGGCACAATAGCGAAGCTGTGGACTACAAGGGCTCCATAGGTATTAATATGCAACTTAACGGTTCAGATGATTCCAGGCTGTTAGCTGCAGCCAGCATAATCAACACACAGCTGTCAAGGGAAATACAAGGGCTACAGATGCACATATCAATCATAGCAGTTTATCTGTTTCAGGGCTCAAATGCAATGTGGAGCAAGGCACAGATTCAAACAGATTCACACAGTTACCACAGTACAGTGCTGCTAATAGAACAGGATGACACTCCAGACCAGACATCTGGATGTTTTGCAAGTGCAGAGTTCAAACTGACAACATACTTAATGGGGACAGTGGAGCCTGCCACACTCCCACTGACTCCAGTTGCAGTTTGCCACTAATGAGCCGCCGCTGTATATGCTGCCACGTCTAACACCAGCTGCAGTTTAAATTGCCCGACCCTGCCAAACTGGTCTGCCATGACCAATCGGGGGGAAGGGCAAAGCTTGAGAACAGGGAAGCAGCTCAGGCAAGCTGTGTACCATTACTACAGCTACACAAGGAGCACAGACACCTGACAGATTCGGCACAATGGGGAAGCCGTGGACTACAAGTGCTCCATAGGTATTAATATGCAACTCAACATTTCAAATGATTCCAGGATGTTATCTGGAGCTGGCACAAAGAACAAACAGCAGTGAAGAGAAATACAAGGGCTACAGATGCACGTATCAATTGTATCAGTTTTCAGTTCCAGGGCTAAAATGCAATATGGAGCAGGGCACAGATTCAAACAGATTCACACAGTTACCACTGTACAGTGCAGCTAATAGAACAGGATGACACTCCAAATCAGACTTCCTGGATGTTTTTCAAGTGCATGGTTCAAGCTGACAAAGTACTTAACAGGGACAGTGAAGCCTGCCACACTCCCACTGACTCCCATTGTGCTTGGCCAGTGTAGGAAGATTGTTCCCCTGATGACTGGTCTGGGACCAAAGAAAGCTTCTGTACAGCGGTGAAACTGACCCCAGACCAGGTAGCTCGGAAACTGGTCTCAGACCAGAATGCACGAAAACTGGTCTCTGACCAGTCATCAGGGGAACAAATTTCCTGCAGCCGCTTAGCCGCATTTCACCATTAATGAATTACCACTGCAGACATAGGTCTAATATAATGTTTATAGCCAATAAGGTACCGCTAGTTCAAAACTCTTTTTATAATTTTTATTATTAAGGACATCTACATGAAGGCTTGAGTTTTGTTCCTTGCCGTTTAATTACAGCTGTCATAATCCCCTGATTGGACATCACAACCTGTTGTTGTGGAAATGACTATGATGTCATAAGCAGGGCAGCATGACCTCAGCTCCTGAAGAAACCACAAATATATATGATCTAGAAGGGGTAAGTTCCTGTTGTCAGGTAAATACGCTCAGCAAATGTTTATTTTTACAATTTTTGCCCAGGAAAGACACACTAATCCAAGGCTTGTTTTCAAGTCAGTCCTGGGAGCATAAAGAAGCTAAATGACTTGCTCATGTTCACACAGTGTGCAAGTGTTGGCTGTAGGATTCAAACCCAGTTTTCCAGGTTTGCAGCTCACTGCACTTATCTACTATGCTACACTGCCTCCCACAATAATGGAGACTGGAATGAGTTGAAACTGTATTTTTTAGGAACATAGTTCAACTGAGTTCTGCTGATGCAAACTTTTTTTAATTTTGCTGCAGTCAGACCCCCCCCCCCCCATTTCAATGGTTCTCGGATTTCATAAGAAACACACTGGGCTTAATTACTGAAAAACAACAAACACAGACTATGCTCGAGATAAATGGTGTGTCTGAGGGCTGCTAGCCCCACACAGTTACACTGTACACACTCACACACACTCTTGAAGTAACAAGCTAGGGAAAATACGCCATAGAACACTGGTAGCTGTTCATATAATGCTTTATTGCATCACAGGATAGCTCTCACATAGAAGATAGCTTCACAGTGAATACATGTAGACAAATGCAAGTAAAGAGCATCAAAATTGGAACTGCAGTTCATTAGCAACAATCCAGCCTGGAGGTCACAAATGCCCCAGTCAGGGGGTGGTGCAGCGTGGCTAACTGCCACTTAAATGGCCCAGTGATTGCTCTGTCCACCTCAAAATTTGAATAAGCAAGAAAAGCCAGAGCATTTTAAAGGGGAAACTCCCATTTTAATCTGGAGATACCAATATAGGATCATAAGAGATATACTGGGTAAGCAAGTGGCCATGACCTAAACATAAGTGCAAACCGTAGTGAATAAAGTACAATGTTATCAAAATACAAAAATATGAAATTGTTACAGTGCTTGAGAGGTTATTCGGTAATATGCAAAAATATGTACATTCAATCAGCTTCAAAGTTGCTTGTTGAATTGAAGCCCTTTGAATGTATGAATGTGTCATTATTACTAAGTACTGTGTGTTGCATAGTACATCAAGGACAAATTCATTAGAAAAAAGTGTTTTTTTTTATGGGGAGAAAATGAGGAGAAAACACAGGTGTTAAATGTGAGAAATATGTATTAACTTCAACTTTGATAAGGAAGAATAAGAAATAAGAAAGTTCCACACATCACAAGTACATAATGCCCATATGGGATCCTAAACTCCAAAGCTGTGAGAAATAGATATAATAAACTTCCTTGAACCTGCAAATAAATATAGTAGAGACATAATTAATTAATTTAAGGAGGCATTATAGCGCAGTGGTTTAAGGTTCTGAGCTGCAAACCTGGAGACCTTGGTTTGAATCCAACAGCCCCCACTTGCATACTGTGTGACCCTGAGTCACTTAACTTCCTTGTGCTCCCAGGTCGCACCTGTAAACAAACATTCAGCTTAGTGTGTCTCTCCTGGTAATAAAATAATTACATTCAAAGAAAAGGTTTCAAATCAATATCTTAAAGATCTAGTGTTAACCATTACCTTTTATATCTGAGGTTCTTTTTATTTTCCCTTTGTTTCATTGGAAGATTGTTTACCTGATGTTAGTAGATGTGATGTGTGAGACAGCACTCTGCCTGGGAGCTGATATACAGAATTTTGCTCTGTTCCCCCAGTACATCATCATTATTGTGATCTCACTGACTGTGACATCACTGCTGCTTAAGAACAGCCACTCAGTGGCCCCCAGGTCAGTCATCTGTGATGTCACTGTCAGTTAGATCACAATGCTGATGATATATGTGTGTGTGCGTGTGTGTGTGTGGGGGGGGGTAATAGACATAGACATGTCAATTGCCAGGCTAACAGCTTTTCCACATATCCAGCACAATATTATCACATATACGACTTTCTAATGAGCAAAAGGAGAAAGAATTTTACACAACAGGGTTACAAGGGTCGTGTGTGGCAATATACCTTTGGACACTGAGTTGTGCTGCACTGGAAGCTGTATTTTAATCGGGAGGGGTAGCAGTTTGGCACTTTTACATTCCCGTGACTCCCGTCTGATCGAGGGTCCAGAAAAGACAGTCATCTTCTGGTGGCAAGGGCAGCCTTTAGAGCTCCCTTAGCGGTATTTTTGACTGCCTTTATAAAGGCAGTACAAATTGCCATTGTTTGTGCTACAGGGGCAAGTGTGAGCATTGCATAGCAATGCAGGAGTGACAACAGTAGGGAGCACATAAAAACCAGTTCTAGGCGAGCGGAGCTGAGCACGGGACGGAGGCGACTCAGACAGAGGCCAGTGGCATCTGTCGGCATCAGTTGGGGAAGAAGGGGAAAAGGGCCAGCAAACTAACATCTGAACTTAAAAGAACAAAAGGTAAGGTTAAAACCTAGATAAGATAACCCAAAAACAGAGTGAGAGAGAGAGAGAGAGAGAGAGAGAGAGAAAAAAAAGGGCCTGATAAAGGAAGTAACTATGAATGACAATTATGTTTCACTGTCTAATGGAGTCATGGGCATAAAATGCATAATATGTCACAAGTTCAGTACAGTGGAAAACTTGGAGTGTACACAATACACTTGTAAACATTACACTGAGCTGAAGGAACTTAGAATGGTGATTATAGGCTTGGAGCTACAGGTAAAATGTTTAACTAATCAAACACAGAAATTAACAGCAGAAGGAAATAACATAAATCAAGGACAGCCAAGTGTGAGAAACACTGAAGGCGCAAATAAAAGGACAAGAGAGAATGATGAGATAGGGGAGACATACAAAAGCAAGGTTCAGAGCTCTTTCAAGAAAGGAAGGAGAGCTATGAGTTACAATGGCTCCATATGTAACAATTTACCAGAAATTCTAGAATGTGAGGCGGACGCAATTGCTGAAAATCAGAAGGATTCAGAAATCTTATCACAAACTGAGAATGACTCAACGAGTATACAGGCAAATCAATTAGGAAGAAGGGGAGAGGATATGCAATTGATAGATTGGAACCAACTAGAAAACCATGATGGTAGTAATAAATAGGGTTGCCATTAAAAGGCAACCAGAATTGTCGGATGGCATCCCTGAGGAGATGGGATTAGGTAGGAGAGAGAGAGAGAGAGAGAGCTGGGGGGATGGGGGGGAGGAGGAGAGGGAGGGGGCCTGTCTTAGGGCAGGTAGAGGGGCAGGGTTTAGTGAGGTAAGAGATGACAGGCAGGTGGATGAGGGGAGGGCACAGGTAAGGTCATGACTTACAGGTGCAGGGGAATGATGTGTACAGCTGAGGGGACGCAGGATTGGCCAGGGGGCATGGCTTGGAGGGGTCCTTAAAAGGAGTTCTTAAGGGGTTCATAAAGCTAGGTTTGGGAGCTGTCTCCTTCCTTCTGCTGGGATTTTTCATTGAGTGGATCTCAGCACAACGTCTAGCAATTTCTTCTGATTTGTTTGCACCACTAGGTAAGGTATCTGCAGCTTTGGCCATGCCCTGTTTTTTTTTTTTTCCTGAAGTAAATAGTTTGATTGTCTACAGAATGTTGGAGAGTATTGTAATCTGGCATATCTTCCTGCTCTCTCATGAGGAATAGTTCTAGTTTCTGTGATGATCTAGCTGTATTTTGTGAAATTCCATTGTTAGTTGGCATGGCCTGGATTTTTAGTTTGGGCCTGTTGCCAGGTGGCTGCCTTCTTTGAACTGGATCTAGAATGATTCTTGTCTTAGTTGATTCATTTGTGTTTGGGTATTTGAGTCTTATTCAACTGAGTCCTGGAGTTTAAGGGGCCCTGTTTGCCACTTGTCAGCCCGCACTTATCTGGGCCTGAGGTTCTCGCTACCAGGAGAGGGATCGATTTCGGGCAGTTTGCTGCCATACCTCAAGGGCTGGGGATAATGGCAGCATAGTTTTCAGTCTGGAATTTTGGTTTTGAACCAGCCTTCATGGCGGTGTTGCTCTGGAGGTTTTATGGGGGTCAGTCACTCAATTGGAAGCGAGGGCAGCTTTCCCACTGGTGCGCTTTGGGTCATGGCAGTTGGCGGGTGCTCCTGTGCTTGTGAAGTGCATTGGTGATATCTGGAAGTGGGCTTAATAGCGTGGGGCCTGGCGGCATGTTGCTTGTGGTGCCAGTGATGGGAGAATTCTGTGTTTCAGGATGGGGGAGCGAGACTTGAGATAGGGAGACTGGGGGAGGCTTTCCTGGAGGCCAAGAAGCAGCCACCACCTGAATCAGTAGGTGGCAGCCTGATTGCTGGTCATGGGTTTTGAGAGGCTATGGTGGTGGCCGATCCAGGTGGGGGAGATGAGATCACATCGAGAATGTGGCCAGGGTTGACCCGAGAAAGAATCTTTTGGAGCAAGCCTGGGTATACAGCAATGGAAAAGCAGCAAAGAAAGAGAATGGGTTGCAGGAGGGGGATAGTAGATGAGATTCACCGTACAGGAGGCCCAGAAGGCAAGGCCACGTGGCTTGGCATCTGACATCATTGCCACGTGGCCCGCTGAGGTGAATGTACATGGACACAGGATGTGCTGGACTATGCACAGAAAAGGGAGGGAGAACCACCATTTCTTTAATTTCATTTAATTAATTTGTGTAATTTTACCAAACATGAAGGGAAGGGATTGCAAGGGAAAGGAGGTGGGAGCGGGGAAGGCAGCTGCAGGTAGGGGGTGCCTGTGTTGGTGAGCTGCCCCGGCGGACAGGGTCAGAACAAAAGGGCCCAAGGCAAAATGTCCCAGTCAGGAAAACAAAAGGGAGGGTTTTGATGGTTTGCAAATGACAGGGGCCCACTGGAAGACTGTGTGGTTTTCCTGGAAATAAAGCAGACGGAAATGGGAAGAAGGGAAGAAGGTTGTTCATTTGGTGAGCATTAGCTGGGGGACCTTTTCTGGCAGATCGCAGCCAGTGACAGCTGGTGGGGCAGCAGTGCCTATGATGAAGAATGGTGCCATACTGACCTACAGCAAGCTAGAGAGAATAAATAAGATCAACAGGCCTGTGTGGTTTCTCCGAGTGAGGAATGACAGAATCACCCTGAGGCCATTTGGGATGGGCCTAGCTTCCCACTAAAACAAAACAAAACAAAAAAGGTCACACCAAGAAAGTGCATGATTCTGCAGGGATAGGCGGGTTATGGTCAGATGAAGAAACATATGGATGTGGGGGCACTCTCGCGTCACAGAGCAGGTGGCGGAGGAGCCCCCAAATTCTGTGCTGTTTATTTCAGTGGGTGAAAGCACCAAAAAGGGGCCAGCCTAAGGGACAACGATTGCTGGTACTTTTGAGGGCCACTACGTGTTTTCATTTTCCCTTCTTTTGTATCATAGCGCTTTGTAGGAATGGCACCCAGGAAGCAGCCATCACCAAGCTCCAGCGAACAGCTGCATTTGGAGGTGGCAGCACTGATAGGCAAAATGACTGAACTCATTGACAAGGCACAGAAGAGGGAAGAGGAAGAAGCAGTGGAGAGAAAGAGGAAGCAACCAGTGGGTCCCCGGGGTGAAGGGGCAGGAGGGAAGCACCCGAGAGGGCTGGCACCAGACCAGAAACCGGTCACCAACCCAGAACCATCACCGGCACCGTCGAACCTGGACACTGGAGCAGGTAAGGGAACAGGCGAACCCTCAGGAGAGGGTAGCCTCAAGGATTATGTGGCAGGTTTGTTGGAGGGGATGGGGGATAAGGGGTTGGACTCATTGGAGAAAATCCTGGATGAGTTCAAGACTGAGAAAGGGAGGATGGAAGGGTCTGGGGGTGTGGGACCGGGTGTGGGTGGAGTGAGGAAACCCTATAATGTGCCTCCAGGGTTTTCATTGGAGGATCATGTGCCTGCCTCCATCAAGCACAAAATTTGGAAAGGGGAATATGTCAACATATTTGGCCTTTTGGACAAAAAGATGGACAAAAAGTATGAGCAGAAAGAAACAGTGGGAAAATCAGAAATGGCAGTGACACTGGTGGTGGTAAGCCACAAAGAGGAGGAAGCTACCTATAAGGGAAAAAACCTAGATACATGGCAGGCAGGGTTTCTGATATACAGTGCCATATTGCTGGAAAAGCAACCTGAGTTGGCCATTCCAGTGCTGACCTATATGGCCATCATTCAGGATGCTTACAAGGCCCAGAGAGGGTATGGTTGGTTAGAACATGAAGAGGCCTTTCGACAGCAGATGGCCACAAGGGGGGACCTGAAGTGGGATTGTACACACTCCGAGTCGTGGGTCAGAACCCTATCCAGCCAAACAGGACTGGTAGTGAGATTAGAAGGGTCTAAGAAGGCTAGGGGGCAGGTGGGAGTTAAGTCTTGCTGGGCATTCAATAAAACAGCTCACAACTGGACGAACTGTAAAGTGTGGAGGGCAGCATCCTGTGGTAAAATGCAGGGCAGACAATAGGCAAGCGGGGGGGTCAGAATGATCAGGATCAGTCCTTTTGTGGGATGCAAGGGGGGGGAAGAGTAGCGGCTTTGGGGGCAGGGGGTGGGAATCTGGGAGCAGAAGTGGGTACAATCCCAACTACGGGTGGAATTGAGAAGCCAGGGACACCGGGTCTGAGGTGGGTTTTTTCTTTGGTCAACACCCTGATTAGGTCTGAAATGGTAATGGCATGGACAGTGGGGTATCTGGATCAGAAACAGGGGGCTATGCTGAGGGAGGGTTTTGCTCTGGGTTTTGCATTAGCTTTTCAGGGGGTTAGGTCAGGAATGAGGGCTAAGAATTTGGCCTCAATCAGAGGGAAGGAGGACATTGTCCAGAAGAAAATACTTACGGAGAAAAGTGCAGGCAGGGTGGAGGGGACTTTCCCAGGTCCACCCTGTAGTCAATTTCACATCTCCCCTTTAGGAATAGTCCTCAAAAAACAGCCAGAGGAATATAGGCTTATTCACCATTTGTCTTACCCGGAGGGGTCATCTGTGAATGATAGCATAGTAGAAGAGCACAGCGCAGTATCATACGTGTTGATGGACTCAGCAGTTCTACTTGTGAGGGCGGTACAGGGAGCTTGGTTGGCAAAGACAGACATAGAATCTGCATTCCAGCTGCTGCTTGTGCAGCTTGAGGACTGGGACCTCCTCGGCTTCCAGTTCGATGGGGGGGGGGATTTATTTTGACAAAGCCATGCCAATGGGGTGCTCAGGAGCCTGCTCTACTTTTGAGGCATTCAGTACATGGGTCCAGTGGGTCTTTGGGAGGCGATATGGCCACAAACGGGTAGTACACTTCTTGGATGATATTTTGTTGATTGGGGAATCCAAGGAGAGGAGGTACAGATCATGATGCAGGACATTCAGGTTATGTGTAAGGAAATTGGTATTCCACTGGCACAAGACAAAATGGAAGGATCATCCAGGGTGCTGGAAGTTTTGGGGATTGAGGTGGACACCATCAGGGGATGTTTCCGCTTGCCTCAAGGAAAAGTGCAGTGGCTCAAAGAGCTACTGGAGCAAGTGGTGGGCAGAAGGAGGGTGCCATTAGTGGTAGTGCAGCAATTGTTGGGGCATTTGAACTTTGCCTGTAGGGCCATCGGCCCAGGTAGGGTATTCACAGAATGGTTGGGGTGCGCCACAGGGAAGGCAAAGCAACCGCATCATTGGGTAGACATTAACAATGGGGTGAAGGAGGACCTGAAGGTATGGGATACTTTCTTAGGTGATTATAAAGGGGTTACTTTTTGGCAGAATGACTGGGTGGACAGTGACGCCATCCAGTTATATACAGATGCCTTTGGAGCTCTGGGCATGGGGGCCTATTACAGGGGCAGGTGGCTATCCAAGGCTTGGCCTGACAGCTTGTGGGGGAAGGGCCTACTGACGGATAGCACATTGTTGGAGATTCTTCCTATTAGGGTAGCCATAGTGATATGGGGAGGATTTCTGCGGAACGTGAAGGTGCATTTCTGGTGTGACAATAAGGGCGTGGTGGAGGTTATCAATAGGAGGAAGGGTTCCATGGATAGGGTGACTAGGATTTTGAGACAGCTGGTTCTACTGGGGCTACGTTTGAACCTCACTTTCAGAGCCAGGCATGTAGAAGGGGTCAGGAATGAGACTGCTGACAGCCTGTCACGTTTGCAGTTGGGCAGGTTCAGGAGGCTGGCCCCTCAGGTGGAAGCAGGGAGAACACCAGTACCAGGACATCTGCAGGGATAGTGGTTTACTGGGACTGAGAAAGGGCAAATTCCATTTTGCACATTGTAAAAACCGATATTGTCACCTGTGTCCGCTAAGCCAAAATCTGGTTTTATCGGTGTTTGGTTTTGTGTACTTTATTTAACAATTTTTAACTCTACTAACATGCATTTTAGCAAATTTTACCTACACTATTGCACATCCTTCCATCCTTGTACCAATTTAAAGTTATTTTAAGTACAAGATGTGATGGCAGTAGCAGCACTACAGCCCCCATCCCAAAGGTGTGATGGAAGAAGCACTATGGCCCCCATCCTTCAGATACGATGGCAGCACCAACAACACTACGGCCCCCATCCCTCTGGTGTGATGGCAGCAGCAACAGCACTATGGTCTCCCTCCATCAGGTGTGACGGAAGCAGCAGTACTGCAGCCCCCATCACTTAGATGTGATGGCAGCAGTACTATGTTCCCTATTCCTCAAGTGTGATGACAGTATCAGCACTATAGCCCCATCTCTCAGGTGTGATAGCAGCAGTACTACATTCCCCATCCCTCAGGTGTGATGGCAGTATCAGCACTATGGGTCCCATCCCTCAGGTGGGACAGTAGCAGTACTACATTCCCCATCCACCAGTGGTGATGGCAGAAGCACTACGGTCCCTACTCCTCAGGTGTGATGGTAGTACAGTAGCAACAATGCAGTCCACATCCCTCAGGGGTGATGGCAGTAGTGACAATGCCATGATCCCCTTTCTTCAACACCCACACCCCACATGCACAAGTTACAAATTACTTGGTCGCTTTGTTTGTTAGAACTCAGATGTGAATTAATCTGAATCACCACCACTAAGGTGGACCACCTTTGTTTTTTTTCTATCTATCTTTTAACTGCCTGAACTGGATTTCTGCCTATGACACCACTGACCAGGGTTTGGAAACAGATTTGGGTGTTGGGAGGGCTGGCCAGGTGGGGTGAAGGCTTGAGTGTCCAATAACCACTCGCCTTCTCCTGGGATGGAAGGTGGGTTCATGGTGGAGGCCAGAGGCATGGCAACACATCGGCCCTCATTGCGAAAGGAAGCGTGACAGACGTTGTTGTGCCTTAACATCATGTGGCCTGTCGCACTCCCAGGAAAATGTGAACATGTCCACTGGCCAACTGGAGGACAGCTGCTGGTACCTCCATAAGCCTGAAGCCCCAGACATGTGTCTATTCTGACCCCTGCCATGCCTGGGATACACAGGAAGCTCTTTGGGGTGATTCTCCTCCCCTGGTAGCCTCCCATAGAGGTAGGGGCCCACCTGATGAAGGGTTACTTTGAGTTACCTGGTAGCATGGCAGTAAGAGGCAGTGGATGGTGGTCGGGACTCAGCAGCGATGGTAGGGGGCCTTGGCAGGCCTGAAGCAGTGTATGGCCAGGGGGTAGGAGGAGAAAAAAAATGCCTGAATCTGCTTCTTTGAAATAAACTGTCTTCACCTAAAAAATTCACAAGTGATTAGTGGAGGACCTTCTAATGGAAAATCATGCATCTCACAAACATGTGGATGCTTTTTTTCCCCTTGGTCTCCATGAAGAGGGTGTCTCTCAGTTTTCATGTCTGAGCTCAGATGTGAATTGAGCACCATTCTGCCCACCAGCATCATACAGTCCCTGTGGTCTTACCTTCTGTGTGTCACTGAATGTGCTTTCAAAATCCACTGGCCTAGCATAAGTACACTTAAAGAAAAATTACACCCTCATAACTTATAAATGTTATGTCTTTCCATGTCAACGGACAACTCTTCATGTAGCTGTTGAAGATGTATGCAACTGCATTAGTCAGTTTTCACAGTTCATACTAGGCCCTGTCACTATCCTGGGAGGCTCCATTTCGTGGTTGTTGAAATCTCATTGTTCCCGAGAGCTGCCTTAGCATATGAGAACATGATGCGTAATCACCCTTTAAACTCCCCAGTATGCCTGTTTGCTTAATTAATCTTCAAAGAAACATGCTATAAGAAGGTGTGAAATACCACATTTACCGTCAGTGAGCTTTGCAAACTATCTGAGATATAATGCATGTTTTTACCCTTTAAATCTTCATTCAGTTTGTTTCCAGAGAGTTTTTGCAGTGTATTTGTTCTTCCAAGATAGCGATACATGATATAAATGGTTGATCTGACATCATGTTCTCATATGCTAATGCAGTTCTAATGGACAATGAGATTTCAACAACCATGAAATGGAGACCCCCAGGGCAATCACGGGGGCTACCATGAGCAATGAAAACAAAGTAAGGCTAACACATATAGCCCTAACAGCTACAGGAAAGGAGTTGTCTGTTGACATGGAATCAAATAAAATGTAAATGATATGAGCGTGTATAACATTTGCATTTTGTTAAAGCAGTCTATCAGAAAACTTTTTATTGTCACAGAGACTGAAACAGCAGGTGGGAGAAAAGGTGCAAATGACCCCATTCACCTAAATGGGGTGCTAACTGTGAAATCTTTTTGTAAGTAGCAGGCAGTTTCTTCCTTGTGAACATACTTTCATTCAGACTAGTTTTCATTCAAACAATGGAGGATTTTGGATGGCCCTGCTGATTATAAACTTGAATAAGCTAGTTAGTAACAGTGAACCTGCGCTTAGCAATCTACAACTTAGATGCTCACATGCAAAGAATACAAAAAAAACCTGACTAAAATCTTAAAACAAGCTTTTAAAACACATAAAATGTATCTGAACCTTTATCTTTACCTATACAAAATCATTGCAGCCCGGGTAAAACTCAGGTAAACTACATGATACCTCGACTTCTGTATGATGCAGCAAACATATATTGGTATTTTTTTTATACTGTAGAACTCAAAAATTTCACTGTAAAAATAATTTCACTATATTCGCTGGAGAGTGTTGTTCAGTGAAATTATTTTTACAGTGAAGATAAATGTGTGAAAACAGCCTTGTCTCTGCTTGTCTTTGCCCTCGTCTTCATCTTTACCATCACCATCACCATCTCACCACCTCACCACTTCACCACCTCACCACCCCACCTGCATATCATAAAGCACCTTAGAGTGCTACAGTGAAATGCTTACTTGTCCAGTGTAGCTAGATACTGTGAGATGTGTTGCAAGTCAATGCCGCACGACAACACCACACCACCATGCTACCACGCCACTACCATGCCACTCGAGCCCACATACCAAATGGACTTAATTTAAACTTTGCTGTCCATTACTGTAATAAACATTACTGTATATTGTCCTTAGCTGTAACTTGCCATGTAGTTCTGTGCGCACCGTCACCGAGATGGGAGGGACTGAACCCATTCACTTGATTTGTCATTGAGAACCATGTGATCGGTCATTTTTACTTCTGCATCACCGGTGAAAACCCCTTTGCTCATAGTTCGTTTGTTTCATGTGTAACAAGTTGGATATACAGTACAACAGAGAAAAACAAACGGTAAGGTGAAACGAACACTTTATTTATAATTATTTGGAGCAGAAGCAAAAACCAAAAACAGAAGAAATCCAGGTTTGATACTCGATTCGACACAATGCCATGAACACACATGCAGCTCCTCTCCCAGTTTAGTCATCTTCTGTAACATCATCTTTAGCATCATCTGTAAAAGAAATAAAAATTCAATTTGATTGTAGACACAGTTTTGGTGTAACACAGTAATACAGTAACAAAAGGATTACCGTTCAGGCAATCAGAGTGTGCATGTAGGATTCCAGCTTGCTCGAAGCCCCTCTTGCAGTCCTTGGACTGAGCTGAAAGTTTGGAAATGCTTGCAACCAACCATTGTGCATGTCTGTTTTTTAGACTGGTTGTACGGAGGTCAATGTTAAATTTGGTTGTGGGCTCCCATTGTGTCATTTTAGCCGCCACCTCATTCGCATGCCACTCAGTGAAGTGAAGCTTTAATTCATCTTTTAGAATTTTATTCACTGAAATGTCGAGCGGTTGAAGGTCTGTGCAGGAGGCAGGTACAAAAATTGACGCAATGTTGTGCTTGTCAAAAGCCTCAATGACATATGGTGTGATGTGGCCACGGAATAAATCGAGTATTAAAAGGGTCCTCTGAACAGTTGGCAGCTGGAGTTTTGTTTTTATTGATTCCACATAGGGAACAATAACTCCTTCAATGTACTGCACAGTTGTTTGTGAATTAGCCAAATGGTTTTCAGTGTGAGTAACCTGTCAATTGGATGGGAATTTGTATGAAGGGTGGCACTGGTCTGTCTTGCCAGGGTAGATGATCTGAGGGGGGAGGTAGTGACCAGGCAAAGTGCAACAAAGGACAACAGTAATCTGCCGTTTATCACCCAGACCAGCAACTTCAACTTGCTTGTTACCCACCATCTCCATTGTCCACTCCGAGCATGGCACAAGGTTGACACCTGTTTCGTCCAGATTTAAAACTAGCTCTGGTGGGATTAGCTCTTGATGGGCAGCAGTTGCAATTCTGTTCAAGAAAGCTTTTTTCAAAGCAACAAAATCAGTGGGTGTTTTCCGTGTGGCCTTGGTGCCCTTCCTCTTACTGAAGCCCATTCGGTTGAGGAATAGCCATGACCACTGCCGTGAAAAAGTCAGACTTCCCCCATTTTCTAAAAGTAATTCAGGGCTTTTGGCCTTCACAATACCAGTTGCAATGGCAATCAAGAGCCTGCCATTAATCACTGCACCTTCCGCTCGCAAAGCCTTCACAAGATTTTTTAACTCACTCTCAAGGTCTGCCATGAGTAGACGGGGACGTCCTCTGGGTTTAATTGGGAGCTTTTGACAAGTTTCTCAGGGTCTGGTGTTTCTGCCAACTTTAGTTTATAATCCTTCTTAAATGTTCACACTGTGCTTTCATTTATTTTCTGATGATATTTGACTTCGTAATACCGAACGGCATTCATTACACCATGTTCGGCAGAATATTTTCCGATTTCAAATTGGACTTCAGGCGGATAAACCACATAGTGGAATTGATGTTTCTTGGCAGGTGGAGAGACAGCAGCTAGTTCCTTTGTAACAGCCTCTGCCATCAGATTTGAGATGCCAGATGTGGCTGGCAGAACATCAACATCCACATTGTTGGGCTGCAGGGCTGAGAAATTGCGCTTGATGCCGGCTCTCCTAGGTGAGTTAAGCCACTTGATGAGAGACATCCTTCAAGTTGAGCGATATTGCAGACATGAGTTACATCGATATGATCAGAGTCCTGTCAGTGCGATATTATATAGGCGCGATCAGGTGACTAGTCTTCAAAGCGCAATATAAACTTTATGCGCATATTTCTAGTTCTACAGTATTCTTTGTAAACTTGGTAAGGCCCACTAGGCAGCACTGCCTATTTTCAGGGGTGATACAGGAGCACTGGGGAGGTTAAGTGATTTGCTCAGAGTCACACAGTATGCAAGTGGAGGTTGTGGGAATCAAACCCATGTCTGCTGGATGTACCCAGTTCCATCACTGTTTGTTACTCTAACCACTAGGCTATATTGCCAGCCATAACAACACCCATATATAATGTTTTAATATATGATTTCAATCATAGTGCACAGTACCTACAGTGCAAATTATGAACATTAAAAACTTTACATTTTACTAAAACTGAATTATTTGCCACTCCATCTGCTTATTTTTTCTTACACCAAAGTGGATGACTAGTTGACAGAGCACTGTAAATAGCCTGCGGTAGTGCTACTGCTTGCAATGCCAGCGACCCAGGGTCAGAAGCAAACTTGGGTTGCTAGAGGTATGGCCAGGGGAGTAGGATCAAGCACCTGGGAGGCTGCTCTCCTCTTCCAGGAATGGTGGGCTGCAGGTCCCACTGCTTTACTGCCACCTGGGTGACCATGGGTGGTGGTGCAATGGGGCTGCAGAACAATTGGGAGGAGAGGACGCTACCTGGGATCTGGAGCAATGGCATGTCTCTATGTGCCCTACCTTCTTGGATCCCATCGAGTGCTGATACCCTCAGGGACAGAGACCAGAAAACCAGTAACAATCACCCTACATCAGCTGCTGGTAGAAGAGACCCAGCTGCCCCAGACTTCATAACCAGGCTCCATGAGGGACCCACTGGGCTGCCTGACACACACTAAGGGACTGTGGAGGGGTGACCTGCGGTCCCCTCCCTTCTCACCTGGGGGGGTACAACCAAGGCAAGATGGGGGCAGGCTCACAGGAGTTCCCTAGCATTACCTGGGGTGAAGTTAGGGGATACCCAGCCTAGGGATCTCTGAAAAGTGGAGACTGATGCTGTGATAAGGGGTCTTAGAAAGAGAAAATTAAAAATAATTTAAAAAGATGCTGAAATCTTAAGGATTTTGTGCAGTGAAATGCAATTTCCGTTAGGCACCGGTACAGGAATTCAAAATCTGCAAACCAAGCAGGATTCCATGATTTTTACCAGTGTTACCAGTAAAAACAGAAAACCAGGGTCCTTGGACATCTGTGGGAGATTGGATGGCAAGAGCCCGAATGTTGTACCAGAGCTCATGGTTGGCCAACATGCTGAAGGCATATGAAGGTGCATGGGAAGCCTTCCAAGGGTTTCAGTCACAGCAGGGCATGGTGGTAAGCTTGCCCGTTATGGAGGAACAGGTCATGAGGTTCATGGTGGATAGGTGGGAAAAAGGGCTGGTGCACTCGATCATGGCAGTGCACTTGGCCGGGACAGAGTGGGCCTGCCCCACCAAGGGATAGCCAAAGACCAGCAGCAGTAGAAGGGTGAGGCGCATGCTTTTTGGTTGGTAGAGGGGGCAGGGACCACACATGGACACCCATAGACCCATCACCCTCGACATCCTAGTCACTGTTTTGGGGGCCTTGGAGGTTATCTACAATTCAGCCAATGAAGCTTGCCTTTTCCGAGCAGTGTTTACCTTGATGTACAATGGGGTGTTCAGGATAGGGGAGGTGGCTGCCAAAAGCAAAAGGGACATGGGTGGGGGGTTGCAGAGGGGTGATGTAAAATTTGCCAGGGAGGGCTTTCCATTTGGTTGAGGTGGTCAAAGACAGATCAGATGGGACATGAGGCCCAGGTGCTGATCGGGCAAGACAGGGGAGGCCAAGGGTGTACAGTGCAGGCCATGGAAATCTACATGGCCATCCGGCCCTCTGTGTCAGGGCCCTGGTTTGTACATAGTAATGGGTGTGTGGTGACTAGCTACCAAGTGGGGGGGGTACTAAAAAAGGCTTTGGTGTTCAAAGAGGGGGACCCATCACAGTTTGCCACCCACTCATTCAGAATAGGGGCAGCTTGACTTTGGCCTGGGAGGGGGGTTCAGCAGAAGAGATAAAGGAGCTTGGTAGATGGTGGTCCGCATGTTATAAGTGATATGTCAGGCCCTGAAATAACTGTTTTAACTTTGTCTCCTTATACAAGCAGGTCGATATAAGAGGAAGACCATGTGGATCTTGTGGCGCTTATTCATATACTGGGCAGAGAGACATATAGCACCCACTCGGGGGAACAAGGAATTTATGAAAGGACGCGGGGGCCCACAGATCCATTGGAAAGGGGTCCGGAGAATGTGTTGGGCCCAACTGCTTCCACTCATGGAGGAGCTCAGGCTAGTTTGGTAAAGGCCAGAGGTCATCGTTATTCACCTTGGAGGTAATGACTTGGGGGTCATGCCATGGGGAACCTTGCTGAAGGCCACTAATGCATACTTGAGGACCATTCAGGGCTGGTGGTCGGGGGTGGATCAAGTATGGTCAGAGATCATATCCAGATGAGTATGGCAGCACACCACAAGCATAGGGGCAATTGAAAGGGCCAGGAAAAAGCTAAACAGAAGGATGGCGGGCTTTATAGCTGAGGTTGAGGGGAGCTACATTTTGCACAAGGCAATATTGTATGACAGACCAGGTTTATATGGGGGGGGGATGGGGTTCATCTATCAGATAATGTTATGGCTGTCTTTTTGCTACCATTTTGGCAGCTGGCAGAGTTCAGGTTGAGAAGTGCCTAACAACCCCACAAGGGGGGAAGCCCCGCCATCTAATGCAAGCTGGAGGTGGGGACTGGTGGAAAGGGAATTCTTGGGAAGGGCTAAGAGGGCATAGAGGGTTAAGGGAGGTGCAGTGTGGGGGTAGGTTGATGGCTGGGGCAATGCACCTGGATGTGATTAGAAGGGGGGACAAGGGGGTCTAGGGGTCAGGTTTGTGGCTTGGGGACCTAGCAAATAGGAAGTGTAGGGTGTACTAGTTGATGGTGGTGGGTGGTCGGGTGTTGCATCCGGACCCCAAGAAGGAAGGAGGATAAGGTGAAGAAGAATGGAACTTGCTGCGGAATTCAATGAAAGATTGAATTGGAAATTATATGGACAATGAAAGAAAGCTGTTATGTTTGATGCTTTTGGTTGAATTATATGTAACATGGGATAGTGGTGTAAATAAATGTTATTGCCTTTCGTGCACCCAAATAACTGGTCTGGACATTGGGTCATTTCCTAAACAATGGTCAGAAGACAAAGACTCCTTAACTGTCACAGATTAAACATATTTTGAAATAAATGTCCAAACCAATAATAGATATGAACCGCTAACGAAATTAGTTGACAACTTTGAAAAAGAAACAAATGAAGTAATGGAAATAGTGACTAACAATGGTAACACAAATCAAGGAGCCAGTGAAACAGACAATTTAATTGAAATGGGGTCTACAAATATTGAAAATGTTAACCAAGGGATTGGTGGAACAGATGGTAAAACAGGGATGAGAGCTACAACTCATGCTGAAATAAAAGCAAGGAAAGTTTATAGTTGGTGATTCAATAATAAAACATACAAATTCAATTACAACGTTGAATAGGAAGGAACAGATAGTCAGCATGTCCTTACCAGGAGCAGGGTTACCTGATATTTGTGAAATACTACCATGAATAATACAACATACTAATGAAAACCCCTTAGTTTTAATACATGCTGGGACTAATGACCAAAAAAAACTTTTGGAACATGAGCTATTAAACAAACTACAAAGCATACATAATTTTTTAACAGAAAAAACTGCGAAATACTAATATCAGAAATGTTACCAGTCCCAAGGGCATCACATTAGATAAATAAAAAGATTGTTAGGATCAATAATGGATTAAGACAGTGGTGTCTAAAAAGTGGAAATAAATGTGTAAGAACCTGGGAATTATTTCAAAATAATAATAGTTTTTTCTGTAAAGATGGTCTTCACCTAAGCCATAGTGGCAGCCAGTTACTGGGAAGTATTTTTAATAAAAACATTAACACTTTTTTTTTTTTTTTAAAATCTTTTCATTGAGTGTGTGGCACAGCCTACATTGCAACCAGACTGTTATACAAAGACAGTGTCAGAGTACAAGTTTTCACATATATACATTTTGAGTCAAATACAGAGTGTGAAAACATCTAGAGTAGTGCATTTCACCCACCTGTAATACCAGAACACGTTCAAGGCACAGAAAGGACACAGTGCGATATCCCTGTTACCTAATCACTACACATAGTAGTCACATGCCCACTACATGGTGATTACATTAGATCTCAGCTTTAAAATGACACTTAACTAAAGTGTCATATACATTGATACTTTGCTAGTCAAAGATTATACCTCTTTCCACTGTGACAAACCAGGGTTTCCAGATCTTAGTAAAGTGTGATGTTTTGCCTAGAGCACTCATCTGAGCACGTTCCAATATCATGCAGGATTTCACATTCTGCGACCACCTAGCTATCAGAGGCGCTTTGGTCGACATCCTCATCTGCGCGATAGTTCTCCTGGCATTTATTAGAACAATGGACCAGAGCGGATTGAATTGTTTCTGGTTTGGGTGGGAAGGGTCAGCTCCCAGCAGTAATTCCACTGGGGATTTAGAAGAATAGCCTAATACCTGAACCATAATACTGTGAACTTGATGCCAGAATGGGGCTATTTTAGGGCATGTAAAGGCCATGTGTGCAGAAAACCCGCTTCTTCTTCTTGACATTTGGGACACAGAGATGATCGAGCATCATCAATCCTATGTAGCCATATGTTTAAACTAGATGACAGGGGGTGGAATATCTAATTTATCGGAACAAATTCAACAGTGTAAAATCAACAGTTACATAAAAAGCTCTAAAGAAAAAGTAAAAATAAATAAAAAGGCGTCAGTAAAATTTCTGTTACTGAATGCCAGAAGTCTTAAAAATAAACAAGATGAGCTTAAATTTATTCTTAAAGAAGAGGACTTTCCATCTGTGCTATAACTGAAACCTAGTATAGCAAAGACGAATGGGGGCTAGGTACTAAGGATCATACCAAGGATGAAAAGGAGTAAAAAAGCTCAAGGCCCATATAACTCCCAGACTTACATATAACTGGAAAAATCAGAATCAACATTTCCATTTACACCTGGAAGAAAAATATCCAGTCTATTCTTAAAACTGATCTTCTTTTCAGCTATAACAACTGATAAAGGTAATTTATTCCATAATCCAATTATTCTATGGGAAAAGAAATGAGCTCTTTTCTTTGTGTTACATTTTTTTCTCATAAGCTGTAATGGGTGTCCTCGAGTGTTAACTATTATTTGTTTTAACTTCAGTCCACATTCGGTCATTAATGGTGCATCCATAATAATGTCTCTTGCAAACAGTAGGTCTCCCCTAAGATGCCTCTGTTCCATAGACATAAGATTTAAAACATCGAGGCCTGGATATTCAAACTGCGCCAGGCTGTGGCGCAAGCCTGAGCGCAGCTCAACTTTGTTGCGCACGGGTGTGGCCAGGGCGATATTCAACGGAGCTGTGCTATGGCGCAACTGCTTTGAATATCGCACCCTGGCCACCCCCACTGTGCATGGCGCAGTGGCACCGCGCCAGTGCAAGTGGTCAGAGTGGAGCATTGAGATGCGGTGGCGCAAGTGCCATTGCGCCATGCACAGCACCTGCGATATTCAAAGGGGGACATGCAAATGGGGCCATAATTTATGCAAGGCTCACAGGGGGCCATTTGCATCTGATTACGGCCCCATTTGCATGCCATTAGCATGCAGGTGCGCCGATCCCCGACAACTTGCACCTGGCGAGCAGCCGTTGGGGACCGACGCCCCTGCAGCCCGATCGCGGGAAGTCCTGTACGCGGAAAAACAAAGTTCAAAGATTTCGCGGTCCAGCACCACGGCGAGCCCGATCGCGGCGGCTCACTGAGCCCCTCGAGTCCATCCTCAGGTTCAGTGGATCGACGATTTCGATCGCAGGCACTCATAATCCTCAAGTCCGAGCATTCTGGTGATTTGTGACTTCACCGAGTCTCACCACCTTCCTCGTCAGGCGGGCGGTGCAGCACTACTCGCCTGCCGCCTCGCCGCCGCCGAGCCGACAAGCCGGGCTGCACGCCTGTTGCTCAGGAGCACAGCCAATGGGCGCGGCAGTCTACATCAGCAGTAGTCAGTCCAGATATGTGAATGAATTGCACATATCTGGACTGACTAGAGTGGCTGCACGCCCATTGGCTCATGCTGAACCAATGGGCGGCAGCCCCTAACGAGCTGTCAGTCGGGCGGGCGGCGGGCGGCAGGCGGTGGGGTGCTGCCGCCCGCCGCTGATGGGGGAGCGGTGAGGCCTCAGTGGGCGGGGTGGGCGCCCACTAGATCACCAGGGATATCGGACTTGGGGGTGATGGATGATGCCCCGATTGCTCCATGCGTCCACTGGACCACCAGAGATATTGGACTTGGGGTGAATGCTGCCCGTGATCGACTCCAGCGGGGTCCACTGGACCACCAGGATATTGAACTTGGGGATAGTGATGCCCGCGATCGGGCTCAGCGGGTCCACTGGACCACCAGGGATATTGGACTTGGGGTGGGATAAGTGATGCCTGCAATCAGGGCATGGGGGCACCGCCAGGCGGTAGGAATAGTGATGGCCACCCACAGGTGGCAGCTGCTGTGTTGCGCCTGCAATGGCGGCAGCTCACCTGTGGGTGGCCATCCTTGTTCTTTTTTTTCGGCATATTTTGTCAGGGCGCAGGTGGGGTTACGCATACAACTCTGCACAGCCCCGCTGAATATCGGGCTGTGCAGGTTTGCATGGCATGCCCCCCCACCTGTGCCTGCATATTACTGATTCCCCGGCGCATCGGGATTTGTGTGGCGACTTTTCCCTTTAAATATTGCACCAGGGCACACTCAGTGGTTGTGCATGGCGCAACACCGCTGTGCCATGCGCAACCATTTTGAATATCTGGGCCCGAGTCTTTCACTATATGTTAGGGATTTATAGCTACGAAAAGATTTTGTTATCCTACGCTGAACTTTTTTTTTTTTTTCAGTTAAATGTTTTATTGTTTTCATTATAATACATATACACACAGCCACAAACATGATTTGCAAGACCACACTACTAAACCTACATGAGTCAGAACACTGTGCCCACTCCAAGCATGTGTCTAACTTACATAAAACTAGATTGCAAACATCTTTCTTAAATGTACCAGCATGTTGCTAACTTGAAAATAATATATAAGTATAGAGAGAAAAAAGGACCCCAATGAGGCCTGTATCTCTTATGCAGTCAGAGAACATAGTAAAAAAAAAAAAAAAAAAGAGAGATGCATAGAGGCACCTACCTTAGTAATTCCAGCCACTCACAACCATAGGGAGGTATCACCACATATAAGACAAGACTTCATGAAACACGGTAGCTGCACCTTCTCGTGGTCATTTCCAAGACTGCACCTGGAGGAATGGCACCACAGAGTACATAGAAACATAGAAACGTAGACTTTGATGGCAGATACGGACCACTTGGCCCACCCAGTCTGCCCATTTCCCTACCTACTGGATAAGCTGCAGATTCTAGTTAACCAACAGCCTACTTCCTGCCACCCCCCACTACAATTGCCTTGTGTCTGTCCCATGCATGTTTGAATTCCCCCACTGTTTTAGCCCCAACAACCTCCCCAGGAAGACAGTTCCACGCATCCACCACTCTCTCCATGAAAAAAGATTTCCTCACATTACCCCTGAGCCGTCCCCCCTCTATCTTTAAATTGTGTCCCCTTGTTCTTGCACATCTCTTTTTCTGAAAGATGCTACCCTCCTGAACTTTGTTGATTCCCTTGTGGTACTTGAACGTTTCCATCATGTCCCCTCTGTCCCTCCTTTCATCAAGGGTACATATTAAGCTCTCTCAGTCTCTCTTCATATGATTTCTGATGCAGACCCTGCACCATTTTAGTTGCCTCCTCTGACTGCTTCCATCCTGTCTATGTCCTTTGAGATGAGGTCTCCAAACTGCACACAGTACTCCAGATGGGTCTCACCAACTGTCTGTACAGAGGGATAACCACTTCCTTTTTCTACTTGTGATGCCCTTCCTATGCATCCCAGTATCCCCCTGGATTTCCTTACTGACTTCTCACATTGCTTACCCACCTTTAGATCATCTGATATGACTACCCCCAAGTCCTGTTCCATTTTTGTTGTTGTTAGTACCTCCTCTGCTATTGTGTACTCTTCTCCTGGGTTTTTGTTTCCCAGGTGCATTACTTTGCACTTCTTTACATTGAATCTAAGTTGCCATATGTCTGATCATTCCTCCAACCTTGCCAAGTCCCTTCTCATCCTTTCTACCCCCCCCTTGTGTATCAACTCTGTTACAGATCTTTTTATCATCTGCAAAGAAGCATACCTTTCCCTCCAGACCCTCTGCAATGTCACCTATAAAGATGTTAAAGAGGACTGGACCCAGTACTGAGCCCTGAGGTATTCCACTAGTGACCCCCCTTTCTTCGGAATGTGTTCCACTCACTATTACCTTCTGTGTCCTGTTGTGCAGCCAGTTTGCAACCCAGGCTACCACCCTGGGACCCACTCCCAAGCTGGCTAACTTGATTATTAATCTTTTGTGCGGGACTGTGTCAAATGCCTTGCTAAAGTCTAGGTAGTCCATATCCACAGCCCCTCCCTGGTCTATTACTTTGGTCATCCAGTCAAAGAAATCTATTAGATTCATCTGACATGACCTTCCTGCTGTAAATCCATGCTGCTTTGGGTCCTGTGCCCCGTTGGCCTCTAGGTACTCAACAATTCTTTCTTTCAGAAGTGATTCCATCATTTTCCCTACCACTGAGGTCAAACTTACAGGTCTGTAGTTTTCTGCTTCTGCCTTGCTCCCACTTTTGTGAAGGGGAATCACATCTGCCCTCCTTCAGTCCTCAGGTACCACCCCATCCTCCCATGATTTGTTAAAAAGTGTGGTCAGTGGTGTCACTAGGTCCTCCCTTAGTTCTTTAGGATTCTGGGTGAATCCCATCAGGCCCCATTGCTTTGTCCACCTTGAGTTTTAGGAGTTCTTTCAGGACTCTTTCTTCTGTAAATGGACTGGTGTTAACCCCCTACCCAGAGTGCTTCTATTGTCTGGTTTAGGTAACTCCTCCTCACTCTTTGTGAATACTGAGCAAAAGCATTCATTCAGTATCTCTGCCTTTTCACTGTCTCCCTCTGCCCACCTCCCCTCTCCCTTATTAATCTTCACTATTCTTCCCTTAACCTTTCTATGCTCCCTGATGTACATATAAAAGGTTGTATCCCCCTTCTTAACTGACTTGGCTATTTTTTCCTCAGTTTGGGCTTTTGCTATTCTGACTACCTTCCCCACTTCTTTCTGCTTTAATTGATACAGTTCCCTGTCGAGCTCCTTCTGTGATGCCTTATACTTTTTGAATGCAGCCTTTTTCTCCTTAACCTTCCCTGCCACCTCTTTTGAGAACCATAGTGGTTTTTTACTCCGCTTTGTGTTCTTTATCTGTTTCACACAAAGGCTTGTTGCCTCTATGATGGCAGTTTTGATTTTTCTCCATTGTTCTTCCACCCCTCCTTTTTGGCCATTTGCTAGTGTATTCCTCAGGTATTCACCCATTTTGCCAAAGTCAGCCCTTCTAAAGTCCAGTATGCTTGTTTTTGTATGGCTTGTCTCCATGGTTGTGCTTATTGTGAAGCACACTGTGCAGTGGTCGCTTGTTCCCAGATGTCTACTGACTTCTAAATTTGTGATCCTCTCTCCATTTGAGAGTACCAGGTCTAGTACTGCTTCCTCCCAAGTGGGTTCCAACACTAGCTGTCTAAGGCCTGCCCCCTGCAGAGCATCGAGAATTACCCTGCTCTTGGATGTGGCTGCAATACATGTCATCCAGTTAACATCTGGCATATTCAAGTCCCCCATTAACAGTATCTCCCCTTTTTCAGCCATTTTGAGAATGTCCTCTATCATTTTCTTGTCCATTTCCTCCCCTTGAGATGGGGGTCTGTATACAACCCCTGTGCGGATTGTGATGCCATTCCCTGTCTCCAAAGTGACCCAGAGTGCCTCTTGTCCTCCCCCTTTACTTTCTAGTTCTGTAGCTTTGATCCCTTCCTTATGTATAGAGCTACTCCACCTCCTCTTTTCCCCTCCCTGTCCCTTCTGTAGACTGTGTATCCGTATGTTGACATCCCAGTCATGGTTCCCCGTGTACCATGTTTCCGTGACTGCCACAATATCCAATTGTTCATCTTCCATCAAAGCTACTAGCTCAGGAAGCTTGTTTCCCAGACTACGGGCATTGGTACTCATTGCCCTCCATTTAATGTTGGCTTTATCCTTTTTTTCCTCCATGCCTGCTCTTTTTGCCCTTGTCTATTTTTCCATTGACCCCTGTCCTGCCCTCTGTTGAGCACTGTACCTCAGTGTTTACCTTACTACCCGTCATGTTTTGTGGGGGGAGGCTTGAAATTTCCTGCCTCTTATTAGCACCTCCCCCCATGGCTAGTTTAAAACTTGCCAAGGAAGCATTTAAACCTGTCACTTAGGATCTTGGTTCCCTTCATGGACAGATGCAGGCCATCGTGCCAGTATAAACCTTCATCTCTCCAGGTGTACCCCCAGTCCCCAATGAAGCCAAAACAAAGTCATATAGAACTATTAAGCTACTACTACTGTGTGGCCTTGCTACTGTGTTAGTGGAACATGGAAGCACAGTATATATAAATATATAAGAAAGAAGGAGGTCCCTGGTTGAATCATTTGAGTTAAATAATATAACAACATCATAATAAACAACCACCAACCCTCCTTGATAACTACTAGTATCCACAGAGCAAAACAGTACAACTTTGTGGGTAAACTATGTACAGATAATATCATTTCAGACGGAGCCTAAGGAAGTATAATCACTAATAACATTGTCATTATAGCAGAAAGGTCAAATAAGTACAATATACACAGATGGATAAGAGCATGGGAGGTATCAAAAGGAGAAATTAAACATAGGTCAGCTGATACCAGCCCTGGCTGACAAATAAGCCATGAAGGGGGCCCAACAGAGAAAAAAGGAGCCCATCTTCTCAGTAAGTATGTGTGAGCATCTATCCAGTTCATATATGGAGGGAAGTGCTGATATAATGTCATTGATACCTGACATAATAGTACTTTTCCAATTCTGTAGGATTGCCCTCTTCACTTGCATACTGAACAGCATTAGCCATCTAAATTCCTGATATTTAAGGTGCGGAGCTTCAAATCTCAGACTCAGCAGCAGGAGAGCTGCATTGACTGGGATTGGACTACGTAGGATCAGGTTAGCTTCATATACCACCTTCTCCCATAGACCATAAATCTGAGGGCAATGCCAAAGAATATGGTACAAGTTCCCCCAGGCTGGAGACATCTCCAGCATGTATCCTATACAAGGACTTTCATTTTCTTTAGCACCATTGGTGTCCTATACCATGAGTGCAGTATTTTATTATGTATGAGTCTGCTGCGGGTGTCTTTGTGAATCTTATATCCAGCTTGCCAGCACTGTTTCCATTGCGTCTCGGAAATTTGTATTTGAAGGGCCTTTTCCCATTTAGATTTAGATGTTATGTTAGAGGAGGGTAAAGTGTCCCTCACTGCTGCATACATAGTGGCAGCGACCTTGTTGGATAGGAGGAGCCACCCCTTTAAATGAGGAGTAAGGTCTGTAAGTGCATTTCTCTGCCGTAGAAGGGGCTTAAGAGTGTCATGGATTTGTAAATATTTCCAAAAGTCTGATTTAAACAGGTTCCATCTAGATTGCAAGTTCTGATAGGTATCTACCAACAGGGAGTTAGGCATCAATATGTCCTGAATAAATATAATCCCTTTCTCCTGCCAAAGAGGCCAAGCCAACGTTTTGCGCCCAATGGTAAGGTTAGAGTTACCCCATAGGGGCGTATACAGAAGGAGAAGGGCCGGGAGTTTTAGTTTTTTATGTAGGAGCCTCCAATATCTAATTAAGGAGCCTATAGTGGGATGAGATAAGGACTCATAGTGAGAGGAGAACCAGAGGAAAGAGGTTGCTACAGGGCTATTACAGAGAATCTGCTCAAGTAATAGCCACTGTGGAGATTCAATATTATGAGGGTGGAACCAATTTAAAGTTTGTGCACATTGAAAAGCCATTTTATAACCTTCATTCAAGGGGAGGCCCCAACCTCCTCTATGCCAGTGGGCCCTGAGCTGGTTTCTACTGAAGCGGGGTCTATTGGAGCCCCAAAGGAAGGAACCAATCATCACATCTATTTTTCGAAGCCAATGAGATGGTAGAGACAGTGGAATATGTGTTAGTAAATAACATATTTTAGGGGCAAGGGACATCTTAAAGGCCGCTATCTTGCCTGCCCTAGTCAAATGAAGCCTATTTATATGATCAAGCTCAAGTTTACATTTAATCAGCAAGGGGCCTAGGTTATTATTCCACCACTTTGCAGGGTTAGCCCCGACTTTAATACCCAGGTACGTGATAACATGTTGAGACCATTTTAAACCATAATGAACCAAGAATTGGGGTTGACACTGAGAGTTAAGGGGAAGTATTTCTGTTTTGGATTGATTAAGCTTTAGTCCCGAAATGGTAGAAAAGCGGTCTAAAAGGGCTAATAGTTGGGGTATGGATTCCTTAATGTCCCCCAGCATTACTAATAAGTCATCAGCATACAGCAAGGTGGAAATTTGAGCCTGCCCCAGACCGATGCCTTTTATACAGGGGTTCTTTCTGATTGCAGCTGCCAAAGGTTCAATTGCAAGGACAAACAGAAGAGGGGAGAGAGGGCATCCCTGCCTTGTGCCTCTGTGTAGTTGGAAGGGTTCAGATAGTACGGAATTGGTGAGGACTTTAGCTAGGGGAGATGTATATATGGAAGAAACAGCTGCTCTGAAATGGGGCCCAAAGCCCAAGTGTTGTAAAACTTTCTGCAAATAATCCCATTCTACGGAGTCAAATGCCTTTTCAAAGTCGATGGCCAAGGCAGCAGTTGGCGCTGAAGTTTCCTGACTAGCCACGTGAATGAGATTAATAAGTGTTCTGACGTGGCGGCACTATATCTGCCTTTTACAAAACCTACCTGAGATGGATGTATCAAGGAGGATAAGATAGGGGCCGATCTATTAGCTAGCACTCTAGCATAGATCTTACTGTCTGAGTTTATCAGGGATATAGGGCGATAGCTAGCTGCCTCCTCAGGAGGTTTATCTTTTTTTGGAAGAACTCTGATAACTGCCTCCCTGAGGGTAAGGGGCAATATACCCTTTTCTTTGGTCTCCTTAAATACCTGGCACAACAAAGAGGATATCAGAGGGGACATCAACTGTAGAAAATCTACAGGAAACCCATCGCTTCCAGGGGCCTTCCCTTTCTTTAGGGCCATCAGGACAGTCACTACCTCCACTTGTGTCAGGGGTTCTTTGAGAGTGGCACTCTACGCTGGGGATAGCTTTGGAAGGCTACTACTTTGTAAGAATGCTGTCATGTCTGGACAAGGCTCTACTCTGGTTGACAGATATAGCTGGGAATAGAATGCAGGCATTATATCATTCACTTCCTGAGGATTGGTTTTCACCATCCTTGAGACTGGATCTTTCGGCTCCCCTATATATCTATTCCTTTGTTGTCTCCACAGTTGGTAGGCCAGAATTTTCCCAGTCCCCCCCCAATAAGGGTGCTTTATCCTGATGAGTGCCAAATCAGCCTTTCTAGATAGAAGTTAGTTTAACCTAGTTCTTATAGCAAGGACCCGTCGCCCCCACATTGACTGCGAAGATGGGTGTGATTGAGCCTTTAGAGTCTTTTCAGCATTGAGCAAGTCTCTTTCCAGTTGAGTCTGTTCCCCTTCTCTAGTTTTCCTCCTACGTGATGCATACCCTATGATCTTACCCCACATAGTCGCTTTGTAAGCTTCCCAGGTGTTTTGGGCTGAGGTGTTTTCTATAGGGTTTTCCTAAAGAAAGTTTATGGTTTCTGATTTAGCCCATTTTACAAAATTAGAGTCCCATAGAAGAAGCGGGTCCAATCTCCAGGTAGATGACCATGGGGCAGGGAGGCCCAAGATATAATCAGTTGTACTGGAGCATGGTCCGAGATTAACATGGGAAGAATAGCAGATTCCAATACCTGGTGTGTAACGGTTTGGGAAATAAGCCAGAAGTCCAGCCTGCTATATGTGCCATGCACCCCAGAGTGACAGGAGTAGCCCCGAACTGTAGGGTGCACTAAATGCCATATGTCTACCAGCTGGTACTCAGAGCTAAGGTGAAGGGCCACCCGCACCCCTCGGGTATGCGTTTCCTTACCTTGATCACTTCTGTCTAACACAGGGACTAAGGTAAGATTAAAGTCCCCCCCCCAAATATAATAGGTGTGTCAGTCTCTACCATTGACTCTAATTTGATGTTCTGATCCAGAAAGAAGGAGGGGTCATCTAGATTCGGGGCATAGATATTTACCACTAGGAGGTGGCCATTAGGGGTGTCCAGCAAGGCCCATCTTCCCTGGGGATCCACCTTTCTCCTTAACACAGACCATGGGAGTGATTTGTGAAGCAGGATTGCCATACCTCTTTTTTTCGTGGCAGCACAAGGGTGCAGTTCTAAGCCCACCCAGTCTCTGGTTAAGTTTTTGCAATCCTGCTCAGTAAGTTTTGTTTCTTGCAAAAAGGCAACTTGGGTTTTGAGTCTTTTTAAATGGGTAAACACCTGTTTCCTTTTGGAAGGGGAATTTAACCCATGCACATTCCAGGTTATAAAGGAGATATCACCCATTAGGTAGTCTAAAATAAAACATTTTGGGGGTAAGGGTAAGGATAAGGTCCACTGACCAGAGAAAGGCACTGACATAACTGACAGTTCTTGCTGACCTGGAATGCTGCGAAGTAAGCAATAGCCAAGAGTTACTAGTGACATACCTCTCTAATATATTCGAGAGAGTTATATACTTATTCTGAACATTGATGAACAAATAACATTTGAATGATAAAGAAAAAAAACACAAACTATTTACAAACATTGCGCTACATTGCGCAGTGGTGTATAATGGTGTCCCAGGCTGAGGGGTCATACTCCTCACAGGCCGTACCATTTCACCTGTAATGAGGGTGGTGAGACTATAAACAGAGATGGAGTGCACTGCCTTATGTGAGCGTTCTTGCCCCAGGGGATCCTTATGAAAGGATATACATGGAGTACTATTAATAAACCCACACACTATTACTGTAGCAGTAGTCTGGTCTATTGACAATACAGGTATAATTCTGTGGTCCTATGTTTCTCTGCAGACACCAGTGAGAGTGGGTATTGCTCATCACAGCATGTTATATACGTAGTTTCCCTCTAGATTCAAAAGAATGAAGGATAACAATACTAAGAAAGCGCTTAGTACCCATCGCATTAAGTCAGATAACAGGGAGTATCAACTTTACAGAGAAAACCTACATTCATGTATTGCCATAACCCCTTCCACTAAGTGCTGGTGCTCACCTTTGAACCTCCCTAAAGACTGTATTCTCCAGGACCTATCCAAGAGAGGTGGAAGTGAGTTTAACTTCTCGATCCCCCCCCCCATTTTGGGACATCTGGATATCCTGACACCCAAAAATAGCAAGAATGTGATCGAGAATGAGTATTTGCATCCCAGAATCCTACACAAGACACAAGGCTAGGCCATGTAGGACAAGGAAGTAATTAACCCAGCAATTAACATCAATTTAAGAAAGGGATATACCCACAACACAGACCGATCCCCTTCCTCGACCTTTATCAAGCCAAACAGATCAAATATAAGATATGGGGCACTTATCTACGAGTGATCCTGTACTTCCAGCACCTGCATTATTTCAGAGTCTGAAGGAGACTGGTGATGCAACTGCAAAACATCGCATAGTTCTCAACTAGTAACCGCTACAGTAGTTGTCTGTGGCTTCTGGGGGGAAGCACTGGGCATAAGTTCGGCTGGAGCGTTTTCACAAGAAGGTAATTCAGTCTTAGAGGCCTCCTGCACCATCTCCTCCTGGGTAGCTGGTGCAAGCAATGCATATCTGTTAGGTGAGAAGAAGTGAGATTCATATTCAGTAGAGGGCAACAAAGGTCCAGCTGACGTACCAGAGGCGTTCCAGGTCCGATCTTGGGGATGATCTCGCTTGTGGTGTTTGTCAGTTTGCTGTCGCTTCCGTGATCTGGCTGGTAAGGGTGAACTCCGGCCCTGAAACTGGAAGCCATAAGGCTGAGTTTCTGTAGTGAAGGTGCCATCTAGCGTTACATTCTCTTTTTGGAGTCCTACAGATATATCAGTCTCCTTTTGGGCACCTTCCCCGCTAGTATGAGATGGCCATTTATTGTGTAGATATTCCATAAGACTATTTGGGGTGGCAAAGGATATGTAGGTTCCATTCACTTCCAAGTGCATGGTCGCTGGATATCGAAGCGAAAATTTAATTCCCAGCTCATGCAGTTTGTGCCGAGCTTCTGAGTATTCTTTCTGTCGAGCTGCCAGATCTCAAGAATAGTCCTGAAAGACAAGGATTTTGTGCCCCCACCAAGAAAGAGCTCCAAGCTCTTGGGCTGAGATGCAATCCACTCCTTGTCCGTAAAGTTTAATATGCGTAACATAATCGGCCTAGGCCTGTCGCCTGGTTTCGGCTTTGGGGCTAGGGTTCTATGCGCACATTCAGTTGTAAAACTGGGTGGGAGATCGTGTTTCAGGAGATCTGGAAAAGTGTCGTACAGAAATTCAATGCCCACTGATGACAAGGGGAGCTGGGTGGTGGGGACCTCAGTGGGTGGGTGGGGAGGGGGACCACTGGACCACCAGGGTATCTAGTGCTATTTCTGCCCATGATCAGGCAATTGGGGGGTTTCCACTGGACCTCCAGGGAATTTAATAATACTAATGCCCATGATTGGGCGAAGGGGAATTTAAGGATACTGATGCCTGCAATCGGGCGATGGAGAATTTCAGTATACCAATGCCCGCGATTGGGCAAAGGGGAATATAAGGATACTGAAGTCCGCGATATGGCGATGGGGAAGTTAAGAATATCAATGCCCACAATCGGGTGATGGGGGGGTTTCCACTGGACCACCAGGAAAATTAATATTATTTATGCCCGCGATTGGGCTTATGGGAACGGGGGACCACCATGGGACTGCAGGGCGTCGGTCCCCAATGGCTGCAGCTTAGCAGGGCGCCAGGCACAAGTCACTGGGGATTGGTGCACCACATGCAAATGGGGCCAAAATGACATGCTAATGGTCCCATTTGTGCCTTGCATGCATAATGGCCTCTTTTGCATGCCCGGTGCTGAATATTGTGGTTGATGCGCCTAGCGCAACTGCACTTGAGCTGGCGCATCCCCCTGCTCCTGTTCTGCCACTTGCGCTGGTGCAGTACCACTGTGCTGTGCACAGTGCATGCACCCTCAGTGCCATATTCAACGGTGCTGTTCCATGATGCAGCATCGTTGAATATCGCCTGGTCCATGCCCTGGCGCATCCCAGTTGCACTGCGCCTGGGCTTGCGCCCCTGCCCGGCACAGTATGAGTATCCAGCCCTAAGTGTAGAGGGAGGAAAGTGATCATCCCATTATATATACATTGGTTAGACCCCACATGGAATACTGAGCACCCTTTGTTACAGTTCAACACAAAGGGAGCATGAAATTAATGGAAAAGGTGCAAAGCAAACTGAGAAAAAGAATAAAAACCATGACAACAAAAACCTATAAGGAAAGGCTAGAACATTTGGGGCTTTACTCTACAGAATACAGGAAAATGCATGGAGATTTATGATATGTATATAAAGCTTTCAAAAATGAATAGATATGACTAACTTCTGGACTATGTAGAAGTGAGAAGAGCAGACAGACCAGGTCACATGAACTGCAACTTAAGGGTGAAACAGTGAGAACAAAAAAAACGAGGTACATGGTTCAGTCAAAGGGTCGTAAGTGCCTGGAATAATTTACCTGCCAAAGTAGTACTAAGCAATACACCAAATCAGTTTAAAAAGGAATTGGACACCTACCTGGGAATCGAGAAAATTACACATTTCCACTGATATATGGCAAGTCACTAAGGCTAACACCGAAAGACTTGTAAAATACTATGAAACTATGAAACATACTTCAGAAATAAAAAGTTACAACTGATTACTTCTTAAAATTTGTATTATTTTTCTATCTGCCTGTTTTGGTTCCACTAACTCTTTAAAGGGACAATGTCAACCCCCCTTAGGCCTCAAAGTGACCCAAGTTTAAAAAACACATATTTTGATTGGTCACATTCTGTAGAGACTGCTGATATATATTGTAGTTTAATTCTGATTCCTTTTTTTCTTTTAAAAAGTGAAAAACAGACTGCCCACCATACTGGTGTTAATACACCAAAACATGCTTGTGTACATTCTTCGATCCAATCCCACTGCATCTTTCCTGGACTGGGAACACCCCAGCACAGTCTAGCAACTCATTATGCAGCCAGAGGAGAGGAGACTATTGCATCTTGACTCACTGCACTGTTTAGGAGTGTTCCTAATGTTCAGGAAGTATTCAGTAAGAGTAGATCAAGGATTTGAAACAAAACAAGGCCGGGTATAAATACACTATTAGCATGCATTTAAAAAAAAAAATTTTTATTCTTTGTTAACAGAGTGAGGCCCACTAGACACAACTGCCTGTTTTCAGGGGCGATCCAGGAGCTTTAGGCTGGTTTAGGCATTTCAGATCAACTATGAAAGGAAGCAGATAAAACAACCAGCTTCATCACTGAATTTTAGAGAGAGTAAGCAATCATAAAATGTGGGTTTTCAACCAAAAATAGTATGAAGCAAAAGAGTTGACAGTGTCCCTTTAAGGCCAAGAGGTTTAATGCTAATTAGTTTAAAAATCTATTTACTTTCTTTTTGCAGAAACAGTTTAAGCCTGTTACCACCCCTTTTCAAAGGAGGTACAGTATCTGTATGCAAACTAGCCAAACAAAGCAGACAATTTATTCATCCCCAACAGGCTTCACTGTTGACATATGGGAGTTCTTAAGTTTGTAACACAATTTGTGGTCTATGTTGCACGGTGCAATTGTGAAAAATGTTTATGTTACACTTACAGCACCTCAGCTTTCAGTGCACATCCAGAAACATGTACGGTTAGTCTCCAACAAGTATGGACACACTTCCCCGCCCCCAGGTGTGGACTTTAGCAAAGCACATGATTGTGACCCCTCTGGTTTGCACTTCTTGGGTCTTGAGCACAAATAAAAGGTGGTAACAGGCTTAGAGTGTTCCTGCAAAGTAAGCAATTTGACCTGACAGAGTGTGGGGTATTGGTGGATACCCGCATGCCCAGGGGCATGATGAGGCGCAACACCACAGGCGGTGGGCCTTACAGCCCCTGGAAGTGTGGGTGTCTACCAATACCATACATCCTGAAGCGTCTTATTGCGCTTACAAAATGGGTTGGACAAATTAAAAAAAACAAACTCTAAAATTTAAAAAAGACACAAACAATACCATCAAATATTGCTTTGAAAATGTCTAATAGTCCCTCCACTGATGGTTTTTAAAAGTCATTAATTTCTCTTTCTACACATGCAGTGTAAGGTTGGTTTGTTTACCATGGAACACAAGCATGCAATGTTCTGCAGCATTCCTCTAGTAGAATGCTCACTGCCCTCCCAACCCCCCACCATCCCTCCACACAGCTTGGAATGTTAACATGGAATACATGAATTCAAATTCTGCAAAGTTCCGCTGGCATACACTCACACAGATACACACACACAGGCCTTACATGGAATCACAGGCTCAATTTTATCTGGGACAGTTAGCTGCAGAGATTGCTCTGTCAAGCTGGTGAGGCTATGAGGGGGAATTTTCATGCTCATCAAAGAAACAACAGAAAAAAAAAATCTGAATAGTGCTTGAGTTTTTAAAATGTGTTTATGTGTAATAGAAAAGGATCATGGGTAGAAAGAACTTTTTATTGCTTATGTAGGGTCTAGTTGAAGGTTTTTATGTACTGTAAGAGTAAAGATGGCAGCCATGTTTGTGTCAGAAATCAAGAAGGAGTGAAGTGGCCCATAAATTCTATATATATTCATCCAAATTCCAGATAACATGTCAAACCTTTTTCTTTATGGGGGGGGGGGCGGAATTGGCACATAAACATATGCCAATGGAAGGGCAAAAGTCAATCAAATTAGAAATAGGTTAGACAGCTCACACCTAGTGAGGCTCATTCTTTTTTAACTTGTTTGTGCCTGTTTGTACCTGAGACACCAGTTTAATAAAAGCCTTTGCACTAACCAGTGCTTTATGGCTTTTATTCAGTTGTGAGTACTCTAAATTTTTTGGCTTAAGTCTCAGTAGTGATTTTTTGGTACCTAGCGATCCCTGAGATGCGAGATTTTTTCTGGGATTTTCAGTAATTAATTTTCCCATTTTCTAAAAGAAAGTAAATGGATTTTTAAACTTAAAAGCCTTAAAGGAAAACTGTGCTGAACTTGTAAGGCATTTTCCTAAGAGAAGCTGTGTTTTGAAGTACTGGTTAAAATTCTGTTATTGTTACATCTATACAGGCCTTTTATTATGTTTGCTTGTGTATGCACAATAAACATTTTGTTAGAGTGAACAGCATTTGAGACGGAGGTGTGTCAATGGCATGGCCAATACAGCTCAAGCTGTGTTGGGCTCATCCCCAACAGCCCAATGAGTACCTAAGCTGACTAGGACACTGGTCAGACTTTAATGGGTGGAAACTTTGTGTACTTGAAAGGACTGAAGCACTGCAATCAGGGACGGCTTCAGTCCTTTTATTTGCATAAAGCCGGCTGGCTTTCCTGTCAGCTCCTCTTGCATAAGTTTAGTGTCCAATTCTTAGGCTATCTTCAGTCCTATTATTTGCATAAAGCCGACAGGTTTCCCTGTCAGCACTTCACGCATTTCAGTATCCGAAGCCCTGTGCTGCATACTGTGCTCGGCATTTGTCAATAGGCAGTCACCTTTTGAGGTAGCAGCTCCTCCCCTCCTTAGTATACAATAAGAGTCCCAAAATCCTTCCTTTAACTTTCAAAAATTTCAAAGGATGAAGAGAATACTAGTTTCTTAGAAAACCATGACAAGACCTTATGGTGCCTGTTTATTCAGCCTATTAATGGCAGCCTGATCCCTGTCACAGCCAACAAATCAGTAAATAATAACGCTGCTGTGCAAGAGTTTTCTACTTCAACTATGTTTTGGCTTGTCTGAAGGCTCCTTTTATAACACATTTTGGGTTTAGAGAAGTCAGCAAAACGCATGTGTTCCATTTGTTTTGATCGCAATAATAGTAGGTCCCTGTGAAATGCAATATACGTGTCTGTTTTTGGAAGGCATACATTTGTTAGATTTGAAGCCTTCAGACAAATTATTGTGCAGTTTTCAGACATCCAGGCTCTGTATGTTATAACATTGTCATTGGCAGGAAAAGCTAACATTTTACTTCTGATGAATGAAAATAGGTAGAAACTAACATTCTGCTATTTAATGTAACATTTTGCAGTAGAGATAGGATGGTATTAGATTTGATATAAACAGACAAGAGGTGTGCATTGCAGGGAAAAGAACCAACACATTCTTCTTTAACATCTCAAGACATGACTTACACTCTGTAATACTTACAGTAGTGCAAAACAATAATATAACACTAGTACTAGTGCCCATGGTTTTAGCAGGCAGATCACATTTTCCACTGTCCACTGCCACAGGCTAGAGGTTGTCACCCCCCGTAGTTCCGCCACTGCTGGGTGGAGGTCTGGTGACGGCGTAGGCAGGAGGGAGTGACATGAAGTGAAGGCGTCTCGTAGCACGATGTGTGTGTGCCTCCACACGCATGCATTCACACTGCGATGGGGATAAAACGGGGGTAAATAAAAAATTGTTATAGCGTTCTATGCCCGCCTTCTATTTTGGGCTGATTAGCCGATTAGTAGCCAGGTATGGCAGCGGACCGTGGAAAATGAAATCTGCCTCAAGGTGTTAATTGTGTGAGTTGGGTTCTTGTCACAGAAATTTGTATGTTTATTCTTCATACTTCAGCTCATACTTAAGTGTTGTGCTTCAGGTTACCGTGCTAAGTGTGTCCTTTGTGGTAGGGGGGAGTAAGGGAGTGTGGAGAGAATACCAGCAGCACGAATCCATCTATGCTGTTCCAGTTCATGAAAGTCTTGCTGCTCTGCGTGTTGCTGGTCGGTTTCAGGATCTGTCTCAGTGTTTGTTTTTTCCCCCATTTTTTGTGTCATGCAGTGCTGTATATTGGGTAAGCAGATATAAATAAAGTTATTTGGGGACATTGGGTGCTGCCTATCACACTAAGTGCCTTACTTGTGAAAGCAGGGAGACGGAGGAGTGTGGAGAGCTATGGAGAAACCACTAATTACAGTACCGGATTCGCAACACTGTACATAAACTCGTAATGGCATAATGTAATGGAAGTTGGCGACGCTTGATAAATAAAAACACAGAACTTGGTTACAGCGCCCACCCCATATAAGGGGCAGAATGGGCTTACAAAGATGCACCTGTTATAAGCGGTGGGGACTGTACTGTTATTGTTTGCTGTTTTAATGTATAAGGCATACACATTTTTGTATTTTCTGGACTTATGCAGAGACACACTTTTGAACTCTGATTTGCAACATGATGCACCCAGCTGTGAGACAGAACAGCCAGTATCACCTCTGTCAAGAAGCTGAAACATAAGCAGAGTTGCATAGCACAACCTGAATATACAACCACAGGATAATAAAAAAAAATACAAATCAGTTTTCTATTTGAGGCTTCTCCAAAATCAATAAAATATACCTTACCTGGTTATCAAAGAATAAAAACAAACAAACAAACAAAAAAATATACCTTACCTGGTTATCAAAGAATAAAAACAAACAAACAATAAAATATACCTTACCTGGTTATCAAAGAATAAAAACAAACAAACAAAAAAAAAAACAATAAAATATACTTTACCTGGTTATCAAAGAATAAAAACAAACAACAACAAAAAAACAATAAAATATAGCCGCCAACATAACAAATGCAAACACATTCTCAGAGCAGAGCAGCTCCTGTCATTGACATAAACACGCTCAGATGTAGCAGCAGCAGCACTAATCTATTTTCCTTCACTAATCATCTCTCCTAAACCCTGGTACTGTGCTTTCCACAAAATCCTGACACCAGTTATGTCTCTTCTGTGCCCCCCCCACACTGGTAGCACAGCTGTTGTCAGTAAATCAGTCAGTTTAAATTTGTAAAATGATATTCCAACTATCACAATAGACAGCTGAAGACAGTTTCACACTGACCGCATTGAGGGGGAAGAATTTCAGTAATGCCCAGCAAGATGAAGAAGACATCGGTTGAAAGTTCCAAGTTCCAAAAAGTTCCAACAAAAGGTGACTGTAGCAGCTACAACACTAATCCAGTTCCTCTCACCGATCTTCTCTTCCCATCTCCAGCACCCTGCTTTAAATAAAATCTCCACACCAATTCTCTCTTCTAGGCATTCTCTCTTCTCAGCCACAGCACTGTATTATTTTTACAAATATGTAAGTTACAGGATGAATCAGAAAAAACTAAATATTGCTTTTAGACAATGCTCACTCCTTGAATATGCATTCCTTCTTCTCATACTCCTCTCTCTCCACCCCCCCCCCCAAAATCTGTGTGCAAGTTGTTCCATTTAATGTTCCCCATAGCTCACCCCACCAGTTTCAGCAATATCTGCCCTGGTCCTCCATTCCACCTGAAAAGTATACCTGCAAATTGTGCACATCTGGAGTGGCTGCAGACCGAAGCTCTTAGTTCAGTCACAAATATTGCCACTGACTTGCCCATATGGAAGGGCTGTGCAGCTACCGCCAGCCAAAAATGGCATCAACTTTTGCTCCCCCAAAGGACTTGTTTTTCTCTTCTGCTTACCTGACCTTTTTTCCCTCCCTTGCAAATAAACTTACCTGATCTTTCTAATGTCCTTATTCTTATGGGGGTGAGATTTACAAAAGAGACGCGTTGGGGCGCATCTCGACCTTGCGCCCAAGTGTGATTCTGAAAGGACAGTGATGCACCGGTGCATTTCAGATGTGCCGGTGCAGCACACCACCTATAATGGTATTCTGCACATCTGGAAGGGGCGTGCCCATGCATATGGGGTGCATCCCTATTCACAGCCCACCTTGGAGGTGCATCTTTGGAGCAAGTCCAAAGATGCATCTCCAAAAGTTAAGTCTACAAACAATAGACTTAAGTGGATGTCCTTCCCTTAGGTAGGCTGCTGTACTGCAGACAGCAGCATGGCAGCCTGCCTGCCCTGGCAGTCCATCAGTCTCCGCCCGTAGCCCCATAATGTAAATATTCTGTCCATAAATCCCTGGTAGTCCACAGGATCTCCGCTCCTGGCCTATATCCTCGTAATGTAAATATTCTGTCCATAAATCTCTGGTACTCTAGTGGATCCCCCACATGCCTGTAGCAGTGTAAGTACAATCCTCTGTTGTATACTGGTACCCCCCACCCTACCCTGAAATGATCACTTGCCCAGTGAATCCCAAAGAATCCCTGGTGGTCCAGTGGATCCCCCACCCACTCAGGCACCCCACCCTCCCCATCCCAGCATATGCAGAACATCAGCAGGCAGCCTGGCCAGCCACCGCAGACTGCCACAGCTGCCTGCCGACTGAGCTGTCAGTAAATGACAGCATACAGTATACCTGTAAGCCCATTAGGCAGGCCCTGTCGACCAATGGGACTTCCAGTGTGTACTGTAAACTTTCATTCACAACTGTGTGAATGACCTGTGTAATTCACAAAGTTTTGAATGAAAGTTTACAGTACACGCTGCAAGCCCATTGGTCAACAGGGTTTACCAATGGGTTTACAGATGTACTGTACAGTGTCATTCACAGACAGCTCAACCTGGCAGGCAGCCGTGGCAGAGTGCGGGTAGGTTGTGCTGCCTGCCAACATTTTGCCACTGCTGGGAGGCAGGTAAACAGCACAAATTGAGAATAGAAGTCAAATAATTTGTATTTTATTTCCACCACTGTGCTCAGCCCCTAGTGCCTTGGCAAAGTGCCTTCCAAGCGGGTGCCAGCTAACAAACAGGAAGTTCTTATTCATTCAAATACAGTTTCAAATTGTGACATCATTAGAACATGAAATCCTCATTGGTCAATTATGTATCATGTACCTAATACCATAAATGCTCAAATACAGAAATAAATTTCATATCAAATCACTAAAATTAATTATGCACGTTATAGGCAAGGAAAACAAAAAGCAGAAAAGCAAGAAGGCATCATTTCAGATATCATGACTGGAGCATAAATGTATAATTTCCTATGCCAGCTGGGATCTCCAAATGGGATACACCAATTATTGCCATGTATGTATTACAAAAAAAGCCTCTTGATAATTCCTAGAGGCAAATGCTTACTTGCAGTCCATGCTGTCTACAAAGTAGATAGAAAAGAGGAGAAGAATAAATAGAATGTCCAGGCCCTCTGTACCAGAAATCAATATTCTCTAGGCCATCTGAACCAGGAAAAAGTGCATTGGAAGCATACTTGGTCTCTGTAAGAGATGCAAAACAGTACAATTAGTACAAATAACACAGTATACATTTGAAATATTTTAATAATAACTTGACAGAATTTGAAATTTAAAGCAAGAGCAGGTATGGGGGAAGGGCAGGAGATTTTAGGAGTGAGGGGAGGGGGGAGTTTTGGAAAGAGGCGGTGGGAAGGAGGGAAGGGGGAAGGGGAAGGGCAGGAACAACAAAGATTAGGAGAATTATGTGATGAAATACTCTCATTTTAAGGTATAGCAGTTCACATTATCTCCTATATTTCAAAAAAGGTTTATGATCCCATCTTTCATTTAACCCTTTAGGTTTTACTGTGTCCGCCATAAAAATCCCATAAGTTTCTCTCTGGAGAACTAGGTTTGGTCTATTTCCACCTCTGCCTGGGCAGCCTACATTTTCAACTCCCATAAACTTAAAGCTCCGTGGATCAGAGCCATGTTCAGTAACAAAATGTCTACCTATTGGGATATCTGTCTCACAGTTTACATAGAAACATAGATAAGCAGATAAGGACCGCTTGACCCACCTAGTCTGCCCATTTCCCTACCTATTGGATAAGCTGCAGATCCTAGTTAACCAACAGCCTACAGTATTTCTTCCTACCTCCCACAAGAATTGCCTTATATCTGTCCTATGCATTCTTGAATTCCCCCACTGTTTTTGACCCCACAATCTCCTCAGGAAGACTGTTCCATGCATCCACCACCCTCTCTGTGAAAAAATACTTCCTCGCATTGCCCCGAGCCATCCCCCTCTATCTTCAGATTGAGTCCCCTTGTTCTTGCACATCTCTTTTTCTGAAAGATGCTACCCTCTTGGACTTTGTTGATTCCTTTGAGGTACTTAAAAGTTTCTATCATGTCCCCCCTCTCCCACCTTTCCTCAAGGGTATATATATTAAGCTCCTTTAGTCTCTCTTTGTATGGCTTCTGTTGCACATCCTGCACCATTTTAGTTGCCCTCCTCTGGACTGCCACCATCCTGTCTATGTCCTTGTGGAGATGGGGTCTCCAGAACTGCATGCAGTATCCCCGATGGGGTCTCACCAACTGTCTGTACAGAGGGATAACAACTTCCTGTTTTCTACTGGCGATGCCTCTCCCTATACATCCCAGTATCCCCCCAGTCATCCCTACTGCTTTCGCACATTGCTTGCTAACCTTTAGGTCATCTGATATGACTACTCCCAGGTCCCTTTCCATTTTTGTTGTTACTACCTCCCCCCCCTCCATTGTGTACTCTTCCCCTTGGTTTTTGTTTCCCAGGTGCATTACTTTCCACTTCTTTGCACCGAATCTAAGCTGCCATACTTCTGACTATTCCTCCAACCTTGCCAAGTCCCTTCTCATCCTTTCCAACCCCCCCTTTATAATTGAACGTATATGTTCTTGCATCCTCTCTTTTAGTGGCTGTATCATTTTGTCTATATAGTACATCCCACAGCCACACCATAGAATATACACAACAAAAGGGTAACGCATGATATGAAATCCTTAGTAACAACATGTTTTCCATTCTTAAGGGTTAATTCTTCACCTGTGTTCATGTACTGGCAAATGTTGCATTTTTTACACTGGTAATTACCCATGGGTTTTTGTGGTAGTCAAGTGTCTACTCTTTTAGGCTTTCTAAGATACTGGCTATGGACAAGTTTATCTCATACATTTGACGACCTTCTAAAAGTGATTATTGGCCTGTCTGACAGTACTTCATTTAAAATTTGATCTGTCCTTAGTATGTCCCAACTATTCCACACTAAATTCCCAACTTGTCCAGACAGATGATTATATTCCAGAGAATGTCACTATCTTACTTTTTTCCTTTTTTATGTATTTCCTGCCATCATATGTCTCAAGTAACTTACTTTGTGTCATACTTCTCACTTTTTCCAATGTTGATACTAATATATCATTTTTATAACCCCTTTCCAAAAACCTCTTTTTAAGTTCTTCTGCCTGTTTCATGTATTCTGTATCCTCTGTACATTTACGTCGGATTCTTATAAATTGCCCACAGGGTATTGATTTTTTAAGTTTGCATGGGTGAGAGCTGTCATTCCTCAACAGGGCATTAGTTGATATTTCTTTCCTGTACTCCTTTGTGTAAATTTCATGTGTGGCTTTATTTGCTGCAAATGTCAGATCCGAACAATTTACTTCTTCCATCTGTATGTCTGAGGTAAATTTTAGCTTCAAATCATTGTCATTTAGCCATTTTATAAATTCTCCGGCTTCTTCATGACTACCCTTCCAGATGCACAGGCAATCGTCTATATAGTGCCCCCACTTGATGATGTTAGTAAAGAATGGATTTTTGATTTGCTTTTGTAAGAATTCTAGCTCCCATAATCCCATAAATAAATTTGCATAAAACGGGGCTATTGATGCCTCCATAGTAGTTCCACAGATCTGGGCAAAATATTAATTGTTAAAATCAAAGTAATTGTGGTATAGAATGAACCTCAGATCCTCCATAGTAAATTCATCAGGAGCACCTGTAGCAATCTGATCCCTTTCAAGAAAAAATCTGGCTGCTTTTAGACCATCCACATGCCTTATGGAAATGTATATAGACTCCACATCTATACAAATCCATAAGTAATCTTCCTCCCATTTAACATCCCTAAACTTTCTTATTGTGCCTCCTGAGTCCTTTAAGAAAGATGGTAGACTAACCACACTAAACTATAAAAATAGATCAACAAATTCACTCAGATGTTCTGTCAATGAACCAACCCCTGAAACTATAGGTGTCCCCAGCGGTTTTGACAAATTCTTGTGTAACTTAGGTAAGCAATAGAAAGTAGGGACTACTCGGTATTCACAAAAGAGGTACTTGTACTCAGTATCAGTTATACTTCCATTTTTTGTTGCCCCATCTTGCAGTGCAAACAGTTCCTTATTGTATTGAAAAGTAGGATTACTTTTAAGCTTTTTATGGTTGTTAATATCAAAAATCAGTTTCTCTGCCATTTCTTTATATTGTAACTTATTCATGAGTACAATATTGCCCCCTTTGTCCAATTTTTTGATTACAATCTCATTTTCTTCTGCCAGTTTCCTTAAAGCTAATTCCTCAGCATTCAAAAGATTATTATACACTATTTTAACTGGTTTGTCAAATAATTGCCTTACCTTGAACAGAATAGTGTTTTCAAAGGCTGAGATGCTGTTGTTTAGTACAACGGGACAAAAATCAAAACTACATTTAAAAGTCAAGCCTCTCATTTTTTTAAAGTTCTACAATGTTGCACAAGATGCCTTCTTGCGTTTTTGCTTTTTGTTTTCCTTGTCTATAATGTGCATAATTAATTTTATTGATTTGATATGAAATTTCTTTCTGTATTTGAGCATTTATGGTATTAGGTTTATAGTACATAATTGACCAATGAGGATTTCATGTTTTAATGATGTCACAATTTTAAACTGTGGACTTCCGGTGCAGCCTTTGACCTTAATGGTGGCTTAGCGCTCCTGTTCCGTGATCCTCTTGCCCTTTCTACCAGAACCAGAACCACACAGTCTATGAAAAAAGAATCCAGTGACTACAAATTTAATGGCAACAAGCAAGCTACAAGGAGGGGCAAACAGATTCTCAAGTTTACCTGTAGATCCGGACCCCTCGGACCACAAGGTATTAGACTCCAGCGTTTCCACTTGGGCCTACCTCCCCTCACCACATACTTCCACCAAACACAGAGGGGAAAAAAAAACAAGCCCACCACTCAAATGAAGGACAAATTAGATAAGATTTTACACAAGCTGAAAGACATTAAGTCTGACTTTAATGATTTTAAAAAGGAGCAGGAGCAGACCTGAGCAAACATTTCTGAACTCCAGCAATGGATGGTCACAGTCGAGGAGACACAGATTACACAGTCTGAGACCACTAAGGAATGCCAGGCCACAGTCTCACAGCTAGTAGAAATATGCCAGGCCCTTGGAGAGTGGCAGGAGGATGCTGAAAATAGGTACCGACGAAGAAATTTAAGACTCTATGGGGTGCCAGAAGGGAGTGAGGGTAACAACACTGACACGTTCACAGCTCTATTACTCTGGGAGACATTGAACTTGAGCCCTGATTATGTGTTGGAGATAGAAAGAGTTCACAGGGCTTTGGGCCCTCCACCTTCTCAACCGGGAAAGAGACCCTGCTCAATTATACTGTGTTTCCTGAGATACACCACTAAAGAGGAGCTTCTAAGGAAGGCATTGACAAGGGGGAAGACTTATTTTCAATCTCCAACAGAGTATATTTTGATAATGACTATGCCCCTGTGATGATGCAATGCCTCAGGGAATATATTCCTCTGTTTCCGATCTTGAGAGGTCTGAAGTTAAAGTTCTGTACCCCATGCCCTTCCCGACTTCAGGTTCAATACCCTAATGGACAGCAACACTATCACTCTGCTCAGGATGCCTTAGTAGATCTTAAAACAAGGGGATATGAATGTCCAACTAAGGTTCATTTCCCGAGACATTCTGTGGTGAAAGAGGGACCCTCGTCTCGCCGAAGGGCACCAGACCTGCAGCCACAACAAGTTGCCTTGGACTCAGTTAAACAGCAACTCTGACAGTTTGCCAGAAATATTGCTTGAGACTGTGGACTACCCTATTTAATGATGCTTGAGGCTGGGAGGTGAGTGCTGGGGGGGGCTGAAGGACTGAACCCACAGGCAGCAAGGGGGTCAGGGGGTCTCTGGGTCTGTCTCCCACTGTGGGGCCTGCCATTAACTGATGTAGGAGCTGGACTGCTGCTAGGATACGCTAGAGAGCATCTGGGATTGTGTTGGAGGAGCCGAGGTGAAAATGCTGAAGCTATTGAACTAGGTGCGGTTGGTACTGGCCACCCCCTTAGGAGGGGCTAATTTAGAACCGTTGGATTATAGAGATGGCTCTGGAGAGCCTAGGCATAACTAACTCTCAGAATATTACTTTATATGGCAAGCTCTTCAGGGGTGGAGGAGTAGTCTTCCACTCTCAGAGAGGGCCACTAACAGAGTGTCTGAGTATCTGGAGTGCCTTGATTAGGGATCCCTGCAGGTATCTAGGCCCAGAATTGCCAAGGTGGGGAGGCTGTTGAGCAACTTCACCTGGAGCTTAAGAGAACATTGAGAGAGAGTAAGTGTTAGAATCTGAAAGCAAGAAGACACTCTCAGTCTTCTTAGATAATAACAATTGGGATAGGGACACGTGCTCTCTCTGCAGCCTGGTGATGGGCTGTGGCTTCCTCCACGCTCCCTGGGAGTTTTTCTAGGCAACTTGAATCTGGTGAACCCACAGCAGTCTAGTTAGAGAGGGGTACTGATGGATGGCAAGAGGCCCCTGCAGCAGGGAACTTGTATTCAGGAGAATGCCCCTCACTTCAGGTAGTGACAACCAACGGGTGGGCCTCCTAGTCAGGCCCCTGGCTGCTTGTTCTCCTGACCTCTAACAGCATTCAGGTTTTACAATGCTACATGCCAATTCATTTTTGTAAATTTTGCAGCAGGGCAGAATTTAAGATAGATTTGACAGTCATATTGATTAGCCTCCTACGTAAGGGATCTCAGCTTGGAGTATGGACCCGGAGGATTGTAATATAATAACTGAAAGCCAACAACCCCCCTTATCTGATAGGTGGTAGGGGGAAATAAGAGACTCATAGAGGACAATACTTGATTGCACCATTCTGATTTTATGTTCCTTTTTCCTTCTATGATGTCTAATTTCAGCTAATGCTCTTTTGTGTTTATATATAAACTCTTTATATATAGGGGTAACTTGTACCCCAGGAGGCATCTCATTGAAGGGAGTGCATTCCCCTCAGTGGTACTTTCTTTAGTTGCTGCCTCTGGAGTTCTCTAGGGAATGGAAGTCCTAGCACTACAACTGTACATAGTACATTATATATTGTCTAGAGTTGGGCACCAGTTTAGTAGATGCCACCTTAGCCAGATAGTACTGTTTCTATTATGTTGTATAAAAATTATGGATTGGAATAAAATGTATGATGGAACTATTCCAACCTACAGTAGCAGGTGGTATATTAGGTCAGCTGACCGTAGATGGACTGGATGGGAGAGGGGACAGATCAGGAGGGCTGAGATTTATTTTCAAAACCATTATGGCCCAACACCAGAAAATTAAATTAGTTTCTTAGATTCTTAGAATGTGAATGGTTTGGGGGACCTATTAAAAGAGGAAAGGTGATGTCTTACCTTAAAAAGTTACACCCACGTAAGATATTATTGCAAGAAACTCATATGACTCCAACCAAGCATCAAAAGCTGATTAAATCTGGCATGAATACAGTAGTGGCTAGCTCTCACCACTCCAGCAGATGGAGGGGAGTAGTGTTATTAATTCCTAACCACTCGACATTCCAATTGGAGAACTCATACTCTAATAGAGAGGGTACCTTGACAGTGGTCCGGGGATCTTGGTGGGGCACTCCCTATATGGTGGCCAGTATTTATCTCCCCCTGTGCTCAAGCCCTCAAACCCATCAGTCCTTGATAGATAAAATCATCTATTTTAAACAAGGCATTTTAGTGGTAGGTGGAGACTTAAACCTCTTATTGGATCCAGGGGAAGACAGCTGAAACCCTAATCCCCCGCTTATGACAGCTGGTCAGAGGCATGGTTGGAGACTGATTAAAGAAATGGGCTTAGCTGATATTTGGAGATCCAGCAATCAGGGTAGCAGACATTACACCCACTATTCAATGGCCCCCCATACTTATTACGTATAGACCATTTTTTAATCACAGTGGGACATAAGGATTTGGCACATTGGGTGACCATACTCCCTATTTTGCTGATGGATCATGCCCCTTTGGTACTAGAAATGAACACCTACCAAGAAAAGCAGCCCACTCAGCGGCATTTTAATAATTCTTTATTAAGAAACCTGAAATATGTAGAGTTTATTACTCAATGTATACCAGAGATTATAGCCTAAAATAAGTCCTCTGGAATCTCATCAGGAATATTGTGGGGCACATTGAAGGCTGTAATTAGGGGAGACATCATTCAGTTTACAGCTAGGGAAAAGAAAGCCAGAGAGAATCAGCAGAGACAATTAGAAGGAGAACTTTTGATATGGCAACAAGCGCATAAGAAAGAAGATAAAGTGGCTCAACAGAAAATAAATCAAATTCAGAGTAAATTACAAGACATACTCACTTACAAAACTGAGCAGGCCTTATTATATGTACAACAAAAATATTATGAAGGTGGGGCCAAGGCCTCTAAGATATTTGCCTCCAGGTTGAGATCTATAAAATTTAGGGGAATGATAGCCCAACTGAGGCATCCCCAAACCAAGCATCTTTTAAGTAGTACCAAACATTAGAGGGATTTGAACAATTGTATAACTCCCTTAATTCCCAAGACCCGGAACCAGCAGAAGATAAATATATGGCCTTTTTCCAGACACTGAATCTCCCTCAGTTATCCTCCCTCCAAAAGGACCATATACTTCATTCAATTACAACCCAAGAGATACAAGGGACTATTAAAATGGCTAAATCAGGTAAGAGCCCCGGTCAGGCTGGGATAACTTCTGAATTCTATAAAAGCTTTGATAAAGTTCTACTCCCCACCCTACAGACAATGTTTAATGACTTACAGTCTAAAGATACAACCCCTCCCCCTTCATGGCAATATGCGAATATATCAACAATCTTAAAACCAGGAAAGGATCCCCTAAACTGCGAATCATACAGACCCATTTCAGTCCTTAATCAGGATTCTAAATTTTATGCAAGTATTCCTGCCCATAGGTTAGAACCCCTTTTATCCAATATTATTAACAAAGACCAAACAGGTTTTGTCCCCACAAGACAAACTACAGATAATAGCAAAATAACTCTATTTATTCGAGAGAGTAGAGGAGAGGAGAGGTCTGTTCCAAGTATGGATGCCAAAAAGGCCTTTGACTGAGTGTCCTGGACATTTTTATATTATATTTTAGATAGATTTGGTTTCCCTCCCAGATTTATACAATGGGTGCAGAATCTCTATTTCTCCCCCCAAGCAGTGGTTAACGCTAACGGTACCTACTCAGAGCGCTTTACTTTAAATACAGGAACTCAACTGGGTTGTCCCTTGTTCTCCCTTTTATTTGCTTTGTATGTGGAACCCATAGCAGAAGCAATATGGAAGGAAGACGGGATAACAGGCCTATTGAAGTGTGGGGCAGAACATAAGACAGCATTTTGTGCTGATAATCTATTGATCTATTAAACATCCCCAGAGTCCTCTTTTCCTGACTATTCACACTCCTACAGTGTATAGAATCTTTAACTGGATACAGACTTAATACTGCTAAGACTGAACCTCTTAGCTGGGGGTATTTTCTGGATAGTCGTACCCGGGCACTGTTCGCTCTAAAATGGGACACCAGAAGTTTTCGATATCTGGGAATTGTAATCTCTCGAGATCTATCACGGGTGTATGATATAAATTTCCCCCCATTAATCAAGACTTTAAAGAATGATATACAAGGATGGTATAACCTTACAATTCCCCTCATACAACGAGTGGACTCTATTAAAATGACGGCATTGTCCAGATTTCTTTACTTGTTCCCGAACCTCCCCATCTGACTCCCATCGGAGTGTTTTAAGATTTGGGATAGAATGCTTTCCCACTATATATGGTATGGAAAGAGACCTAGGAAGGCAGTTGCCTAAATTCAAGGGTGGTCTGGCCCTCCCAAATTTGAAAATGTATTATTCCTCGGCCCATATGGCACATGCCTTACACTGGTGGGACTCGAATACAGTATCACATTGGAAGATGTTAGAGTTAGATGATCAGCTGGAGGGCATAAAGTGTGGCATAGGTACTCCTTATACTTTACAGAATTATAGACTAGTTGGTATCAGATCAGCCTTTACAAAAGCTGTGCTTACTATATGTCGTAGGATGCTGGGGGCATCAGATATTGGCTCTTCAGCAGCAACACTATTGATTCCCATGTATGACCCATCATTTATTCCAGCCCTTACTGACCGTACATATGATGCCTGGAAAAGACGAGGTTTGAAATTTATATACCAATGGTATGAGCAGGGATTTTTCACAACCATTGCCCAAATACAGCAGGCTTATCAACTGGATGGGAGGATTTTTTTCCCGCTTTCTTCAAATACGTCATTATATAATGCAAAAATGCAGAACTCACTGGGATCTGCCTCAGGCACATCCTTTGGTGCAAATTATTATCCACACCCAGACCAGACAGATCCCTGGTCATATTATCTCAATGTTGTACCGTGCTCTCCAGCAGAAGGGGTATAAATCTTTGGTGAAAGTGCAGAAATCTTGGGAGGTGGATCTGGGACAAGAGATTCTTGAGTCAGATTGGGACCAGATTTGTAGTCTACAGCACAAGATATCTAGCTCCCATGTTTGGAGAGATTACAGTTGGAAGTGTATGGTAAAATATTTTAATACACGCATAATAACTGTGAAATATGGGGTCGGGGAGGAACTGGTTGTTGGAGATTCTATGGAGAGCCCCAGGCAGATCATATACATATATTCTGGAACTGCCCAGTGCTTAATCAGTAATGGGCACAAATAGAGCATGGTCTGAGGCAGCTCTTCCCTGAGCTCACGTAGCTCACCCCGGTTTGGCACTATTACACTGGTTCCCAGAGGGGTTAGGAATATACAGTCCAATAAATTGCTGGCAATATTGCATTTGGCAGCTAAGAAGGGGATTTCAAGGAGCTGGTTACAGACAGCCTCCCCTGGTTGTAACTGACTGGGACAATACAGTACAAGAGATTTACACAATGGAGAAAATAACAGCAGTCTTACACCGGAGGGAGGCAGCGACTAGACTTTTCTGGAATAAGTGGATAATGCGGCTCATGCAACATAGACAGGACATTATACCATGAATATAAAAAGATGTTATGTTGGGGGGACTATCCTCTGCCCCAAAACCACTGAAAGCCCCCGCCCCCTTCTACCTCAAACGAATCACTATTGGTGAGACCCAGAAACTCCTTGCCGGCCTCCCACCACATGGGAGCTGGCCACGACAACCTAGAGCCGAAGCTACTTAGCCTGGGGGCTCCTCTCCTCGCCCGACTGGTCACTTACATCTTCAATGCTTCACTTATCTCAGGTATCCTCCCTGACATATGGAAGGTTGCTAAGGTAGTCCCTGTCCTTAAACATGGGATGTCAATAATTATCGCCCCATTGCTATACTATGCGCTGCCAGCAAGCTCCTCGAAAAGGCGGTTGTTTCACAACTCTCCCACTACCTCCAGGGACATGATGTTCTATCCCCTACCCAGCACTGTTTCCGAAAAGGGCACAGTACATCGACCGCCCTGGCTGTGGTCACCTACAAGATCCGGACTGCGACTGACAAAGGCAGATTGACAGGGGCCATCTTCATTGAACTATCTAAGGCCTTTGATCGGGTGGACCATCCCCTCCTCCTCTCCGCCCTGCAGTCTCACGGATTCTCCCTCCATGCCCTTGACTGGATCACCAATTACCTAGGGGGTAGTCAGCAATACACCTGCTTTAATCGAACCCTTTCAACCCTCTCCCCAGTGAACAGCGGGGTGCCCCAAGAATCCATCCTTGGACCAATCCTGTTCTCCCTGTTCATTAATGATTTGCCCTCCATCACTTCCAATGGGCACCTAACTCTCTACGCCAATGACCTAGTCATCCTAGCCAGCTCACAGAACATCACCTCCATCAACTTCCAGCTCAACTCTGATTTATCTCTTATCAGGAACTGGCTTGATGGACACAAACTTACAGTGAACCTGAAGAAAACGCAGGCCATGCTCTCTGGCTCCGTGGCCAAAACCTCCTCCTGCATGATCCCCCTTAAAATCCATGGGTCAAGTGACTCCCTCCTCCCAAACACTGACTCTGTTAAATACCTAGTTGTCACCCTCAATCCTCAACTGGATCTCTCCTCACACATTCGGACCATTTGTAAAGCGATGAATGGCAAGCTCGGCCTAGCCTACAGAGCTAAAGACTGCCTCACCCCGCAGCCCAGCTTGCTATAGCTAAGGGGATTCTCCTTCCCACATTCTCCAATGGGCTTGTTGCCTTTGCCCCTGTCCTGATCTCTAGCCTTGCCAAGTGGGACACCACCTACAACAACATATGCTGCTTCGCACTCTTGTCCCCCCGCCTCACACACCACTGTGAGCTCTATTCTTGACTGGAGTGGCTACCCCCAGAGAAACTCTGGACCTACATCCTTGGCAACTTCATCGACAATAAAGTTAGAACGGCCACTCCCGCTTCGCTCGCCCTTCCCCTAAAACACGCCTCTCCTGTCTACAGCCTCAGGTCATGTGCAACTCAGGCCCGTCTGGTCCCCAAGACCTGCACCCTCACAGGTGATCGGGCTTTCACCGTCCATGCAACAAAATTGTGGAACTCCTTCCAGCTCGTGTTCGTGCCTCCCTCTCACCCTTGCTTCAAATCTTCCTATGGAACTTCCTAAAACTGCATCCACCTACCTGTGTCAAGCATAAACCTGGCCCCCAGTGTGCAGTTCTCCTAGCATAATTCTGCTGCTGATTACCCTCCTTGGCACTTACCACCCCAGGTGGAGCGGTGTTATTGCTCTTAATCATTATCCTAACCCGGTCTAGTACCAAGTCCTCTTTCTCATTACAGGTGTCTAGGCCAGGCTATGACACACCTATGTACTCCTAACTATTTTGATGTTTTGCTCCTGCTTGTGTTGTTCTTGCTGTGAATTTCTAATTGCTCTTTGATGTTATCACACACATGTACTCTGAACCACTTTGATGTTTTGCTCCTGCTTGTGTTGAAACTGTATTTGAATGAGTAAGAACTTCGTGTTTGTTAGCTGACACTCCCTCGAAGGCACTTTGCTGAGGCGCTAGGGGCTGAGCACAGTGATGGAAATAAAATACAAGTTATTTGACTTCTATTCTCAATTTGCGCTGTTTACATGCCTAAGTAGCACTGTTACTTTTGGAGTTTATTCTTTGGGATTCACAGGCGCAGCGATCGGGTCGGGGCAGGGTGGGGGGTATCAATATACAACAGGGGATTGTACTTCACGCTGCTGTGGGCTATGGGCAGGGAAGGGGTTCACTAGACTACCAGGGATTTACACAGGCGCAGTATTTCCTGATCAGGGGTCCACTGGACCACCAGGGATACCTTGTGCTCCAGATAGACATTGTGCTCTGGTTGGGGCAGGGGGGAGGACCACTAGACTACCAGGGCTGTCTTACAAGGTTTGGACAGTGACATTCGGAATTCAGGTAGGGAGGGGGCGGGACCACTAGACTACCAGGTCTGCTTTACCAGGTTTGGTCAGTGACATCAGGGATTCAGGCAGGGAAGGGGGACCACTAGACTACCAGGTTGGGTTATATTATTTCATATTACAATGGCGATATAGGGGATCAGGGTAGGGGGACAACTAGACTACCGGGAGTGGTTGTTCCTTTCCTCAGGCACTACCGTGCTTGCCTGGTGCCTGGCACATTCTGCCGGGTGCATCCCTGCAAGCTTTATGCAAATGGGACCATAATGATATGCAAATGGACCCATTGCACCTTGCATGCCTAATGGCCCATTTGAATGTCTGGGTCTATGAATACCAACCTTGGTCACAGCGCATCTGGAGATGTACTGCCCCATCAGTTTCCCACCCCAACCAGAGGGATGTGCCAGCGCATCTCGGGTTGGGCGCAACTGTGGTATTCACAGAGGGGATGCACCGGGAGCATCTTATGACACATTTTCTGTGAATACCGATGTTTGGGCTCGGCGCAGCTCATTTGCACTGCGCACCTGAGATGTGCTGATCACAACTTCTTTGTGAATCCACAGAAACACAGAAACATAGAAGCTGATAGCAGATAAGGCCTGCAAGGCCCATCCAGTTTGCCCATTTTTGTCTACTTTATGAATGTGCCATAGACTTTTACTCTGTCAATGGCTTATTTATTCATGCTCATCTGTATTGCTCCCTTATGCCTATCTATGCCTGTTTGAAACCCTGCACTGTATTCATATCCATCACTATCTGAGGTAGGCCGTTCCATGCACCCACCACCCTTTCTGGGGTGGGGACCTGGAGGTAGTCATATCAGATGACTTGAAAGTAGGCAAGCAATGTAAGAAGGCAGTAAGGAGGGCTGTGGGGATACTGGGATGCGTAGGGAGAGGCATCACCAGTAGAAAAGAAGAAGTTGTTATCCCTCTGTACAGACAGTTGGTGAGACCCCATCTGGAATACTGCATGCAGTTCTGGAGACCTCATCTACATAAGGACATAGACAGGATGGAGGCAGTCCAGAGGAGGGCAACTACAATGGTGCAGGTTCTGCACTAGAAGCCATACGAAGAGAGATTAAAGGTGCTTAATATGTATATCCTCGAAGAAAGGAAAGAGAGGGAGGATAGGATAGAAACATTTAAGTTCCTCAAGGGAATCAATAAAGTCCAAGAGGGTAGCATCTTTCAGAAAAATAGATGTGCAAGAACAAGGGGGCCCAATTTGAAGATAGAGGGCGGACGGCTCAGGATTTTTTTACAGAGAGGGTAGTGGATATATGGAATGGCCTTCCTGAGGAGGTTGTGATGTCAAAAACAGTGGGGGAATTCAAGAATGCATAGGACAGACATAAAGCAATTCTTGTTGGTGGTAGGAGGAAGTAGGCTGTTGATTAACTAGAATCTGCAGCTTATCCAATAGGTAGGGAAATGTGCAGACTGGGTGGGCCAAGCGGTCTTTATCTGCCAACAAAGTCTATGTTTCTATGTTCTATGTTTCTGTGAAAAAGAACTTCCTCATATTATCCCTTAATCAGCCTCACATTAATCTCATGCTGTGTCCTCTTGTCCTGCTATTTTTCTTATATTGAAACATGTTAGACTCTTTCACCTTGTTAGTGCCCTTAAGATGTTTGAATGTTTTGATCATATCACCCCTCTCCCCTCCTTTGCTCTAGGGTATACATATTGAGCTTCGTTAATCTGTCCTCATATGTTTGCTGATGCAGTCCCTGTACCATTTTGGTTGCCCGTCTCTGGACTGCCTCCATTTTGTTAATGTCCTTGCACAGATGCGACCTCCAGTACTGCATGCAGTACTCCAGGCGGGGCCTAACCAGTGTCTTGTAAAGAGGGATTATTATCATCTCCCTCTTATGACTTGTGATACCCCTACTAATACACCCCAACATCCCTCTAGCCTTGCCTACTGCTTTAGTGGTCTGCTTGGATGATTTCAGATCACCTGTGATGATGATGCCCAAGTCTTTTTCTTCCCTTGTGATTGCCAGCAACTTCCCTCCCAACCGATAGGCAGCTTCGGGGTGTTTCTCTTTCCTATGTCCATGATCTTGCACTTCTTTGCATTAAACCTCAGTTGCCACTGTTCAGACCATTTTGACATTTTTTCCAGATCTCTTCTCATTCTGCCCACCCCTTCTGGATCATCTACTCTGTTGCAGATCTTGGTGTCATCTGCAAACAGACAAACCTTACCTTCCAATCCATCTGCAATGTCACTGATGAAGATATTGAAGACGACTGGCCACAGGACTGATCCCTGAGGTACCCCACTTGTGACTTGCATCTCTTCTGACTGTATATCATTTACCACCACTCTGGTTTCTGCCCGCCAACCAGTTTGCCACCCAGTTGACCAATTTCTGACCCACCACGAGCCTACTCAGCTTATTAATCAATCTTCTATGTGGAACAGTATCGAAAGCTTTGTTGAAGTCGAGGTAGGTGACATCAACTGCACCCCCTTGGTCCACCATTCTGGTTACCCTTTCAAAGAAATCTATGAGATTAGTTTGACAGGACCTGTTGTAAACCCATGCTGTCTTGGATCTCATGGATTCCAGGTGTTGCACTATGCTTTCCTTTTTTTTTTCCATATGCATATTTCCGCCTCAGCCCTGGCAGGTGCTTCGATCCCTCCCAAAGGAGGAACTCTCTCTCAGGTCCCGCTCTGCCACAATTAGCTACCCCAGGTGTTTCCCGCACAGATTTCCCCCCACAGCGGTGCCAGGGAGGTGGCGCCCCCTCCCCAGAGACCCGATCCAGAACCCCAGGGTCGGCCCATGGCACAGCAGACCATCATGGAGCCCTGCTAGGCTCTTTTCCTCCTGTTTTTCTCCCTGCCCCCCCACCGATATAATCATGTCTGAGCATGCCTCCTGACCCATATTGCCCTCTGGTTGCCACCAGAGGGCAATCAGCGAGCGGGACAGCATGTGTCCTCCCCCAGAGAGAGGAGAGCAATCCTCTGGATGCTCAATCCTCTCTTCCCCCTGCTGACCCCCGGTGGCCCGGGCTCATTCCCAAACCTGGGACCCCAGCATGGCACGAGGTGTAGTGACCAGTGCCTCAACCTCCAGTGCCACTGGGCTGGCTGTACTATCCTTTCCTTAAAAAGTGCCTCCATAATCTTTCCCACTACTGAGTTAAGACTGACTGGTCTGTAGTTCCCTGCATCCTCCCTGCTGCCACTCTTGTGGAGCAGGATCACATGAGCTCTTCTCCAGTCTTCTGGGACCTCTCCTATGCTCAGAGACTCACTAAACAGTTCTGCTAATGGCTCTGTTAGTTCCACCCTTAGCTTCTTTAGTACCCTTGAATGTATGCCATCAAGTCCCATTGCCTTGTCCACCATGAGCTTAGTGAGCTCTTGTAGGACCCTTTCTTTTGTGAAGGGACTTGTGCACACCTCCCTCCCCCTGTGTCCATGATGCTGAGCTGTGGGCCCTGCCCTACCTTCTCCTCAGTAAATACTGAGCAGAATATCTATTTAGGATAGATGCCTTTCCTTGGTCCTCCTCCATACACTCCCCCTTATCCCCTTTGATCTTAGCAGTACCGCCTCTGGACTTTCTCCTTTCACTAATGTATCTATAGAAAGTCTTGTCCCTTTCTTTTACTGTTTGTGCTAGTGTTTCCTTGGTTTGGGCCTTTGCATGCCTTACTGCCTTCCCTGCTTCCCTTAGGAAAGTTTGGTATACCTTCCTATTTTTGTCCCGCTTCATTGCCTTATATTTCCTGAAGGCCAACCTTTTGGCTCTGATCTTTTCTGCTACTGTTTTTGAGAACCAAAGTGGTTTCCTCCTTGCTTTTCTCTCTAACACAATGGGATGTTGCTTCAAGTATTGCATCCTTAATACATGCCCACTTTGCCTATACCTCCTCACCTGTATTTCTTCTTGCCAGGGCTAGCTTAACTCTGTTGGCCAGCTTATCAAAGTCAACTCCTCTGAAGTTCTACTCAATGTAAGTAATAGTAGAAGATCTTGGTCTCACATAGTTTTCTGTCGCATACAAAATAAGTCTATGCTCTGCTACCTGCCCCCTCCCTCCCACTCCAAATGGCAACCCCCAAAAGATGCACAACCTACACTGGACAAGCATAGATTGTGTGACATTTGGTAGTTGCTGTTTGGAGGGGGGGGTTGGTATCAGAGCAGGCACATGATCGATGCAGGAAGATCAGGTAACTTTGCTTGGTTGGTACAGGGCAATCAAAGGGGCTAAAATGACAGCAGTGGCATAAGTCATTGGTTACTGTTCTCCGCTGGTGGTAGCTACAGTGCCCTTCAATCACAGTGAGCCAGCAGCAATATTTCTGTGACTGAACAGAGAGCAGCCACTCTATGAGATGTGCACGATATGCAGGTACAATAATTGGGGCACTTTCCAGGTGGAACTGGGGGCTGGAATAGATGTTGCTGAAACTGGTGGGTGGGCTATCAGGAACACTGAATTGTGCAACTTGTACAGAGATTGGGGTGGTGAGAGACACAAGGGGTGTGAGCAGGAGGGATCCATATTCAAGGAGTGAGCATTGTCTAAAAAGCTATATTTTGTTTTAGTTCTGCAATTTTTAACAAGTTACAGTTCATCACATAACTTGTGTATTAGCAGAAATAATAAACAACTTAAGTGATGAGTTGTATTTTTATCCAAATGCACAGAAAACAGATGAAAAATATCTTAGTAAATGATTTAGCAATGCTTACTATAGGTTGAGTTTTAAATAATAATAACTTTGTTTTAAGCGCAATTCAAAAATATCAACGTGCTTTTACAAAATACATAACAATAAATAATTAAAACCAGTTAAAAATAACAGAATTCCACAGTTAGTAATCAGGTTAGGCAAGGGAAAATAAAGAAGTTTTGAGAGCAGATTTAAAGCTCTCCACAGTCAGGCACCCCCCTTATCCGAAGAGGTAGAGAGTTCCACAGGGTCGGAGCCATAAAGGCAAACGCACGTGCTCCAGAAGTCTTCAAGCGGACCCTGGAAATCTCCAGGAATCCCTCTTTGGCCAAGTGGAGTGGTTGGCGGGGGCAGTAGGGACAAAGGAGTTCTTGCAGATAACTCGGTCCTTGTCCGTGTAGGGCCTTATAGGTTAGCAAGCCAACCTTGAAGGTGATCCGCCACTGAACTGGCAGCCAGTGCAGTTCGTGCAGCACAAGTGTGCATTGGCTAGATAGAGAAAGCCCAGTCTTCAACCTGGCCACAGCATTCTGCACGAGCTGCAGGTGGCAGATATAAACCCCCAGAAGCCCTAGGTACAGGGCGTTGCAGTAACCAAGGCGGGAGGTCACAAAGGCGTGAACCAAAGTTGGAAGATCACTGGGCGGAACCAGGTGCTTAATCTGGGCTATATTTCTTAGATGGTAAAATGAGATCTTGAAGACGGAAGACACCAGAGACTTCAATGTCAACCCCCCATCAAAAATAATGCCCAGACTCCGGACCTGTTCAGAGGACATCGGCTGGTGACCACCAAGCAAAAACCCAGAGGCCTGCCCTGCTGAGGACCCCTTTACCCGGCGACCAGGGTCCACCACCAAAATCTCAGTTTTGTCAGGATTCAGCTTCAGCCAGTTGGCACTCATCCAGTCCTGAAACATCACTGCTCTCTAACCATGCCCACAGTGAAAACATTCTTAGATACATAGATGACTGAGGGCAAAAAAGGGCTCTAGGCCCATCCATTCTTAAAAAGTTTTACCAGGAAAGACATACTGAGTAGATAGTAGCTCATTTCCAGATGAGTCCATATTGCTTACCCTACCTATTTTTGTCTTGCCCTAGTGGCAATCCTTTTTTTATCCTCCCCATTGTCACTCTAGTAAAATGTTTATTAGTTTGTGCATGTTCTCAGCCCTGTACCTGCCCCCTCTCACCAGGCATCTGTGGTGGGACTGGGGAAGGCCATCCTTCCCCACCTGGTGACACACATCCAGATGGGCCTGTTGATAGGCCCATGGTGTGGGACAGAGGCAGATGGGAGGGCTTCATTTAGCCTGCACCATCCATGTTCATCTTTTCTCACTATGTCTGCTGCCACAGCTGCACATAGGCGTGGACATGGAGGTGCTCATGCCTATGGAACCGTAGCCCCTCCCTTTATGTTGCTCAAGGCTGCCAGAGCTACCACCAGCCTCCAGCTGGGAGCAGCCAAAGGCCAAGACAGCATGCCACTCTTCCCCAGGAGAGGAGAGCTATCCTGCAGATACTCAATCCTCCCCCCCAGCCAACCCCCAGTGACCTGAGCTCATTCCCAAACCTAGGTCACAAGCATGGGAAAAGTTAAGGTGTAACGTGCCTCAACCCTCTTCACCACCGGGTTGGCCTATAACTGTAAATTTAATATTTTTTTTTTTTTTTTTTAAACTGCACTGAGAAACACCCGTAATTACTGACATGCAGCTTTGGGTTACTGCATCCATGGCTGCTACCTTGTACTGGCAGGACAGTACTTGCTCATTCCCAGAGGATGCTGAGCGTCATCACCATTACTATAGAGATGAGCATGTAGTTTAGCCGAGCCATGGGTTTCAGGGTGCTCTGCTCCTGAAGTACACTATTGAAAAATTCACATGCTAGCTGATGTATTTATTTTTTTATTAAAATAAAAGTTACAGAGTCAATTAAAACTCAGCACTCATTCCATTTAACAAATGAAGTTTATTTGGGCTGAGTTAAAAAAAAAAAATACTGATAGCGGAGAGTCTCCCTTTAAACCCCATGTAATATATTTTTTTTAAGAACAATACTGAGTCATTGGCAAGTCTTTTTTGTGACAGGTTTAATTTAGGACTCTTTTTGGTGTCAGTCCATTTGGCTTATGAAAGTCCAGCATTGTTTTCCTTTACTTCACTTTTCTTGGTGCCTCTGGCATGGTGGTGGTGTATGTCCTAACAGCTACAAAGCATTTATATTTTTCGGGTAAATGCATGGAATTTTAGGCAATCATTTGAAGTTTCACATACAGTATATAAGCAGGGCTTAAACTGGGCAGGAGCCAACAGGCACACAGTTCCACCCCCTCTCAACAAACAGCATGACAGTTCCACCACCTCTGTCATCGTTCTCCACTGACTACTATGGGAGAGTTCCCCAACCTATAAATGACTGTTCCACCTTCTAGAAACCCATACTGTAAGAGTTCCACTACCTAAACCTTTCCAATTTAACCACTGATTGTAAGGGCAGGCCTGCCGTGCTTAAATGAAGTTGTTTACATTAGTTTCAGCAAAAACTCCTCTACAAAGATGCAGTGGCCTGTCGGAGGTCCTTATGCAGGAATGCACATAATAAATATTCAAGTATTAGGTGTAATTGGTAACCCACAGGGATCAAGAGGCATTCTTAATTGTCACCCTGGTTTGCTACTAATTATTTCGTAATTTATTATAATTACCTTTATTTCTAATTATAATGTTCATTTCTCACTGTCATTTTTTTGTATTTTATTAAATTATATATTACATTTTTATATTCCTGCTATTTTGTAACTAAATGCAGTGGGACTTCACTGTATATCAGGCTTGGCTCAATCAAGTTAATTCTTGTTCATATTTTGATATGAATAAAAATGTTGTCTGTCTGTCTGTCTATCGCACACAGTCTTTCAAGCATGCACTGCCTGGGGTCAGTGCCATCAGGTCAACCATTGTAAGAAGTAGAAGATGTTTTATAGGTAAGTTCAAAGAAGAAGTGGATGATATTATGCATGTGCTTTATGCACTTATCTGAGAATTTCTGTTTTGAATGCTGGCAGAAACAGACATCTTAGTTAATGAACGTATCAAGGTTAGAAGAGTTACTGTAAAAGGCAGTGGTTTAGGAGAACAGTCCTTACTGGCAACTCATGTAAGTAGCAGTGTTAAGACAGTCACATGCAATTTTAAGGTGGTTCTATTAAACACATTTTGCCAGTGATAACACATCTCTATTCAACACTGAGGTGGTAAGGATTGATCAGCGCCTCAAGCTCAGATCCCGAGTTTTAAGATCACCTCATCCGCTAAGTTAAGAGCACGAACATAGTTAGGTGATAGAGGGATAAATTAAAATTGATATCAGCAAATGGACTGGACCTAGTACCATTTCATTGGAAAAGATTTTGCCAGTTTGTGCAGTTTTCCTTTATGCAGCAAATTCTATCCCTGTGCCTTAAATCCACTCAATTGTTGTATATTAAGTAATGATGTCAGCAAATGACTTAAGTATTTCAGGGTACCAATGGACAGACTGGAAGTGTTTGTAATCTAAGATAAAGCTGTAATGTTTTAGTCACAACCACTCACCAATATGTGAAGGGAGGGATGGCCACACTGGACCACATAAAGTCCTTGTCATTTCTGAATTACGGTGCTGCTTTGGTAGTGCATGGCATTTATAGTAGAAAGAATTAACAAAAAAAAACAAAAACAGATGACATGTTTACTAAAAAGCTTCATCAGGAAATTCAAAACATTTATATTAATCAAAAATAGAGAACCCTGTGAGTTTATCAGAGTACCAGGTCAGGTCAGTTTTAAATGCAAAATCTGCAAAATTTAATGTTTACAGAGGTATCCTGTAGGAGCTTGGTTCCTTTCATCAACAACAGTTTTCAAGTAAGGTCTGTAGGTTTTATTTCTGTATGGCACTCAGAAAGCGCTGACAGAGGGCATCATCAATGATTATGTCAGAATCTTTGGAACCAAGCCCGTACTGTGGAAAGCTCTGATTCAGTTGAATGTTGGGAGCTAGCCTAACCTCATATTTCTCCAATTCATGTGGTTATCTAGGGCCTTGGCGTCCCTTCTGAGAGCTATGTTGTCTCAAACTGAACCAAAATTTGGTTCATCAAAGATTTTAATTATGCTGCTCATCCTCCAGACTTTTATTTCTTTTATCGCGTTATCCATGTTCATCACACCAGTTTCCAGTTTATCGGTGATAACCCAAATTAAATCAAGCGCTTTGTCAGTTTTTGTAGAAGTATATTTTTGTGTTGAAACACTGAATTGTTCTATTCTCAGGGTGTGTGAATCTTTATAAGATTCTTGTTATACAATTAGCATTAACTTAGTGATACTAAGAGATCAACCAAACAATAAAAGCCTTTGGAACAGCCGCTTGTAGTCGTGCTACAGCTGACTGGATCTCCGTTGTGTGGAACAGGGAGGAGAACTGCTGGACAATCTGCCTTTCAGCAGAACCACAGTGGTAACATTTGGATCTGTATGGCACCCCTAGCCTTAGATCCAGATAGTGCAGAAATGATGCGGACCATCTGCTGTAGGTTAGTGCTGGTACAAGTCATGCTGGCAATGTGGTGGGAGGTTCTGAATGTTGCAGTAAATATTACCTCTGTTCATGCACTTTTTATGACTTAAAGGTCTTTGTTTTGCATCGCTCTATCTGCACAATCTACTTGCTGAAATGCATTGAATAAATGTTTTATACTGAAGGAAAAGGCAGTCAGGATGTTGTTTATGATGTCATTTGCTAGTACTCACTAGTTTTCACAGGTGCAAGTATTCACACACGCCTGACATACACCATGCAAGCAAACATTCTGCATTGACAAATGCTTGTTAACCTTAGTGGGTGTTTTTGCTTTACAACATGGTACCATTTTAGAACTGTATGATGTAGTTTATGTCCCTCTCAGCCACAGGGTTCTATAGTAGAACATGGATGCAGTGTGCCAACAATAAAAGAGTAGAACAGAGACATAAACTATATCATACAGTTCTAAAATTGTACCATGTTGTAAAGCAGGAAACACCCACTAAGGTTAACAAGGTTCTTATCAACAGCATGTTGTAGTAAGATAACTAAAAAGCATGGATAGCTAGAGCAATAACAGAATTTGAACCAACATTTAAAAAACAGCTTCTGCTGGGGGAAAAATGGCTTACAGATTCAGCACAGTTCTCCTTTAAACCTCTTGGCCTCAATAAGGATATGGATTTTAAACCCTTTCTATAAATGTAATTAGGTTTCCATTTGTTGAGGGTTCAAGGAAGTCTATTCAATTTATTTCTCACCACTTAAGAGCTTGGGATCCCTATGGGCATTATGTACCTGAGATTTGGTTGTGTACCAGGAAGGTTGCTGCAGAATGAGTGGAACTTTGTTGTGACTTATTCTTCTTTTTCAAAATCAAAGTCAGTACATTATATATATATTCTTTGCAAAAAAACTATGTTAATGCATCAGTTGGGGTAATAGCAAACTGTTAAAAGGAGAGAAATACGACGTTAGGGTTTCCAACCCTAACACCCCACCCTGCACATACCAACAAGCATCGGGGGTGTGCCTTGGGGTCATCACCCATAATGCTCACCCCATTCCATAAGTAAATAATCTGAGATGGGTACAGTATAGGAGAATGGGGTGAGCATTAGGGCTGACGACTCCAAGGCACAGCCCGAAGCCTGTTGGTGTGTGCAGAGTGGGGGTGAGGTGTTAAGATTGGAAACCCCAGTGTCATATTTTCCTCATTTTTACAATTTAATATCAATCCTAACTGATGCATTAATGTAGTTTTTTTTGCAAAGAGTTTCCTTACTTTTTGAGCTAGTGTAATCGTAGCCTTATTTGCCTGTGGGAATGCAGGGCCCTCTGGGCCTTGCACTCCCACCAATCTATAGTTTTTGAGATAGAGTAATAGAAACATAGAAACGTAGAAGTCGACGGCAGATAAGGACCGCAAGGCCCATCTAGTCTGCCCATTTCTTTTTCTACCTTATAAATGTGCCATCGGCCTTTGCTCTGTCAGTGGCCTATCTATTCATACTCATTTGTATTGCTCCCTTATGCCTATCCCATGCCTGTTTGAAGCCCTGCACTGTATTCATAGCCACCACTTCTTGGGGTAGGCCATTCCACGATCCACCACCCTTTCTGAAATAATTTCCTCACATTCCCCTTAATCGGCCCCTCTAATCTCATGCTGTGTCCTCTTGTCCTGCTATTTTTCTTATATTTAAACATGTTAGACTCTTTCACCTTGTTAATGCCCTTAAGGTGTTTGAATGCCTCGATCATATCACCTCTCTCCCTCCTTTGCTCAAGGGTATACATATTGAGCTCTGTTAATCTGTCCTCATATGTCTTCTTGATGCAGTCGTGCACCATTTTGGTTGCCCTTCTCTGGACTGCCTCAATTTAGTTAATGTCCTTGTGAAGGTGTGGCCTCCAATACTGCATGCAGTACTCCAGATGGGGCCTAACCAGTGTCTTGTAAAGAGGATTATTACCTCCCTCTTACGACTTGTGATACCCACTACTAATACACCCCTAACACCCCCTAGCCTACCTACTGCTTTAGAGGTCTGCTTGGATGATTTCAGGTCATCAGTGATGATGATGCCCAAGTCTCTTTCTTCCTTTGTGACTGCTAGCAACTCCCCTCCCAGCCTATAGGTGGCTTCAGGGTTTCTCTTCCCTATGTGCATGATCTTGCACTTCTTTGCATTAAATCCCAGTTGCCACTCTTCTGACCATTTTACTAGTTTATCCAGATCTCTTCTCAGTCTGCCCACCCCATCTGGATCATCTACTCTGTTGCAGATCTTGGTGTCATCTGCACACAGACAAGCCTTACCCTCTAGTCCATCTGCAAGGTCACTAATGAAGATGTTGAAGAGGACTGGCCCCAGGACTGATCCCTGAGGTACCCCACTTGTGATTTGCATCTCTTCTGACTGTATACCATTTACCACCACTCTTGTTTTCTGCCCGTCAACCAGTTTGCCACCCAGTTAACCAACTTCTGACCCACCCCGAGCCTACCCAGCTTATTTATCAATCTTCTATGTGGAACAGTGTCAAAAGCTTTGCTGAAGTCAAGGTAGGCGACATCAACTGCCCCTTGGTCCACCACTTGGTTACCCAGTCAAAAGAAATCTATGAGATTAGTTTGACAGGACCTTCCTTTGTAAACCCATGCTGTCTTGGATCCTGTGCCCTATGGATTCCAGGTGTTGCACTATCCTTTCCTTAAGGAGTGCCTCCATAATCTTGCCCACTATTGAGGTAAACTGACTGGTCTGTAGTTCCCTGCCTCCTCCCTGCTACCACTCTTGTGGATTGGGATCACATGAGCCTTCTCCAGTCTTCTGGGACCTCTTCTGTGCTCAGAGACTCACTAAGCAGTTCTGCTAATGGCTCTGCTAGTTCCACCTTTAGCCCCTTAAGTACTCTGGGATGTATGCCATCAGGTCCCATTGCCTTATCCACCCTGAGCTTAGCAAGCTCTTGTAGGACCTTTCTTTGTGAAGGGAGTAGTGCTCACCTCCCTCCCCTGTGTCCATGGTGCTGAGCTGGGTCCTGCTCTCCTTCTCTTCAGTAAATACTGAGCAAAAGTATCTATTTAGGATATATGCTTTTACAGGGTCCTCTCCTCCTCACATGCTCCCTTTTCTCCATTAAGCTTAGATACCCCTCTGGACTTTCTCCTTTCACTAATGTATCTATAGAAAGTCTTGTCACCTTCTTTACTGTTCGTGCTAGTGTTTCCTCAGTTTGGGACTTTGCCTGCCTTACTGCCTTCCCTGCTTCCCTTAGGGCAGTTTGTATGCCTCCCTATCTTCATCCCGCTGTGTTCCCTTATATTTCCTGAAGGCCAGCCTTTGGCTCTGACCTTTTCTGCTACTGTATTTGAGAACCAAAGTGGTTTCCTTCTTCTTTGCACTTCCTTTTCTGTCTAACACAATGGGATGTTGCTTCAAGTATTGCATCCTTAATGCTTGTCCACTTTGCCTGTACCCCCTCACCTGTGTTTCTTTTTGCCAGGGCTAGCTTAACTCTGTTGGCCATCTTATCAAAGTCAGCTCCTCTGAAGTCCCATATTTTTGCCTCGGAATGGGATGATTTAGATGTAGTAGCCAAATTGAACCATACCATGTGATGGTCACTGGCCCCCAGGTGACCTTCTACCTGGAGATCTGTGATCCCTTCCCTGTTAGTCAGTACTAGATCTAGGATAGCCCTGTCTCTTGTGGGTTGTTGTACCAGTTGTTTGAGGCCCTCCCCCTGCAGGGAATCCACTATGTGTCTAGTTCTGGCAGATATTCCTGCTGGTATTGACCAATCTGTATCCGGCATGTTGAAGTCTCCCATTATCAGAACCTCCCCTTTAGCTGTCATGTTTTGTATATCTTCTAACAGTAATGTGTCTATGTCCTCCCCTGGTCTGGGGGCCTGTAGACAACCCCGGTTCTTATGGCTGTCCCATTTCCTGTTTCCAGGGTGATGCACAGTTCTTCTGGCTCCTTATGTGTATTCTGAATTTCTGTAGCTTTGATATTTTCATTGACATACAGGGCCACTCCTCCCCTTTTGCACCTCGGTCTCTTCTGAACAATACATAGCCAGGTACTGAAGTCTCCCAAGTGTGGTTACTGGTAAACCACGTCTCACTAATTGCTACTATGTCCAGTTTAGCCTCTGACATTATTGCCTTCAGGTCTGGGATCTTATTTCCCAGGCTGTGAGCATTTGTGTACATGATTTTCCATTGGCCAGATTTCAGTGTGTTAGTTGTTGGGTGAGGTTTGGCATTACCCCTGTGCATCGTATGGGAAGACAAACCTTTTTTCTTACCTGGTGATGCAAATGAACTGCAAACATGCTGAATCCCTGTTTGACCACTAGCTGAGGGGAGGTGTTCTTCCCATTCGACGATGGGGTGCTGCACCTCTCTCCCATTTGCTAGTTTAAATATTCTGCAAAGACGCCAAACTTCTGCCCCAATGCACTGACCCTCCTTAGTCAGATGCAGTCCATCAAATTTAAAGAACTTTCGCTCCCAGAACTGTTGCCAGTTCCCTACAAATCTGTGTCCTTTTTCCTAGCACCAGCCCTTGAGCCATGTGTTTAGCTCCCCTATCTCCCCTTCTCTGGCCTTCCGTCCATCTGCCCCCCTCTCCCAGACTGGCAGGATCTCAGAGAAGGAGATGCCGGATGAAATGGATGATAGTTTGTCACCCAGGCTGGTCAGGTGTTTCTTGGTCTCCACAACTGACCGGCTGGAGAGATCATTAGTCCCTATGTGTACTAGGACATCAATGTTTTCTCCTGCTTTGTGAACAATTTTAGCAATGCGGTCAGTGTCTCTCCATGCTGATGTACCTGGGAGACATCTGACCATTACCCTGGCTGGAGATGGGTATCAACTCCCCGAATCATGGAGTCTCCTATGATCAGAAGTTTTTTGGATTTCCTTTTTGCTTTTTTTGTTTTGGTTCCTGATTTGGGTGAGTTTTGTTGTGCTAGCTCCTGTGTCGCAGTGTCCTGCTCTGCAGTGTCTTTGCCTCTTTGTTTGATTTCAGAGATAGAGGCAGATACCTGTTTGTAGTGTTTATATGTTTTTGGAGGTAATATGTTGGAGGCAGAGGTGATGGGGCACCAGTTTGCCCCTCTAACCACCTGCCAACCTCCTGGACCAACTACCCTCTCTGCGGTCGAGGTTTTTCTGTTGGATGCTGGGGAAATGGCAGGTGGTTCTTATAATGTATTTCCTCTTGAATATGAAATTTGAGGCATGCAATCTCTGCCCATGCTGCCGGAGCTGAGCCCTAAGATCTCCAATGGCTCAGCATGTAGGACAGTGTCCTAAATCCTGTAAGACTGTCCTTCTGAAAATTGTTCCACAGTACCTGCAGTTAATGATATCCATTCCAGATAAGTTGCTGGGTTTATAACCTAGTCAGAGTAATTAGAAGGAAGAAAATGCAAGTAATGGTTTGATTGTGTTTTGTTTTTGTTTAACTTGTTATAACAAGTTAAATTACTAGTGCCCCTGTAAATGAGCTCACCTTGTGGATGCCCCACTGATCCGCCCCTTCCTGCTCTGCCACAGGAAATGTCACAACTGTGGTACCCTATAAAAGGAGTGTAGTGTGGGGTGGTTGGGGATGGGGGTGGGTGACTGGGCTCTTCCCCTGCCGAAAAAGAACCACGGACAAAAGAACAAGGAGGTAAGAGCAGAAACAATCAGTCAACAACAAATGCAGTAACCCTGAAAGCTTATCCTAATGTTAGATAAAACTGTAAAACCTGTAAAGCACCACCTGTAATAATTTCAGAGAAGATATACGCTGTAAGAAACACTTTGCTACAGAGAAAAATAAAGCAATGAAATGTTAGCAACAAATAGTAGCAATCCCTGTGAATAAAAATTAAAAACAACACCACACAGTAAATCTGCTTAGCCAAAAGAAGTCTTAATCCTTTTCCCTTGCTCTGGTAAGGTTCTCTACTCTGCCTTTCAAGCAGTCTTAGAAGGAAAAAAGCTCAGGTGAAGCTAGGTGCCTTGGCCAGCAAACCAAGTCTTCTACCATAATTGTATCCTTATTTGCCTGTGGGACCGTAGTGCCCATCAGTCCCCGTGCTCCCATCCCTCCATAGATGCTTATATGTATGCCACTGTGGAAGGGCCCTGTACTTCTATTTATAGGACAACAGTGACCAAATTGGCAGCACAGCCATCTTGTTACCCCACCTCATGTACCTGGTACAGAAAATGTTCAAATCCCCGCCAAAATGTAATTCTGTGCAACTACAATGCTATTCCAAGCCTCAGGTGCGAAAACACATTTTGGCCAGAATTCAAAAAATGATGGCTGTGCCATACATGAGGTGCGGTAATGAGAAGTCTATGTTGAAAATTTGGGGTCAAAATATTGAAAATTTCCAAAGTTAAGAGCATGTGCTGTGAAATTGCAATGAATGGTCATAACTTTGCCATTTTTACATTTTGACCCCAAATTTTCAACTTAACCTTCTTATGACCCCACCTCATGAACAATATGACTGTCATTATGCAAATCCCACCCGAAAGGTGAATTTGCCAAGTGACCACGAAATCGCCTTTTGGGCAGGAGTTGCATAACAACAGTCATATTGTTCATGAGGTGGGGTCCCCAAAAAGCTATGTTGAAAATTTGGCATTGAAAGCCCCATTGAAATACATTGAACCACATTTACTTTAGTTTCTCATATTGCAGTCATTGGTTCCAGCAGCAAGACGTGTCTTTGATCAGAGAGTGGACTTCGAACCTGGGACCTGTTCAGGTGAGTGAAGGTGTGTGAGGGGTGTACTGGGGAGTATGGAGTGGTGGGTATGGAGTGGGAGGTGAGGGTGGGGGTTCTGATCAGCAAGGGACTGTCTTACCCTCCCAAAAAAGGACTGTTTTTTTTTCACAGGCTTGGGAGCGATATGGTGGGGGGAAGGGGTGCCACTAGACACCAGGGAAAGTTTCAGAAACCTTGGGTATGGCGATCGGAAGGGGGGGGAGTGCCAGTAGACACCAGGGATAATTTCAGGAACCAAGGGAACGATGGGGTGCCATGAGACATCAGGGATTATATCTAAAACCATGGGGATGGTGATCGGAGGGTGGGGGTGCCACTAGACACCAGGGAAACTGTCAGAAACCATAGGGATGATGGTAGGGTGGGGGGTGCCACTATACACCAGGGAAATATGTAACAGTACCAGGAATGGCAATCAGAATCATAGGGAAAGATTCTGCCCTCAAGAAAAAGGTTTCGAGTTTAACATTGAAGTGCCTACTCAACCCTAACTATAGGAGTATGATCGCACCCCTATTATATATTTATATATTTCTTATATTTACCACCAGAGTTTTTCTGAATAATGTTTTCCTAATTAGATAAACCTGTTTTCTAATCAATTTTTTCTTAATGTACTATGCAGAATGCTGTATTAGTACTAAGGAAATGTTTGTACATTAGGTAAGGAATAAGACATGATGAGGTGTGGTTTATGGCTTGTTAAGTGCACATCTCAGGTGTGTAATGAGGCATGAGGTGCTTGCATTGAGTACCTTTATCACCTGAGAAGTGCTCTTATCTGGCCATAAACCACACCTAGGAGTGTCTTATTCTGCTTATAAAATGAGTCCCCTGGTTAAAGAATTATTTACAAATTCAGGAAAAAAAATTAAAAAATATGTTAATATAAATAGAACAAAATGAGAAAAGTAATCCTTATGCTTATATTTGAATGCACATGTTTCATTAGAAAGCCACCAGAGGGTGGTTGTGTCTGTCTGTGCTCCCCACACAAACACTTTTGAGAAGATTTTGATTTTTTTTTAAGACTGTCAGGCTGGAGGGAAAGAGAGAGGGACCAGTTTTAGTAGAACTGAGTGGGGAGCAAGCATGTCCCTTACCAGCCTCCATAACTACTTGTTTGTAGAGCTTTACTTTATCATGGCACTACGGCGTGTTTTTCTGTAACAGACGGCAGTCATGCTCATCGATAACTGAGTTTACTGCCTATGTTGATGCTGGTACTTTTAAATAATTGTAATACTACTGGCAGCAACGCTGGTGGAGTCATGGGTCTTGGCTTTAATTTAAAAGCTGTTTATTGGAAGCACATGCCGATGCTCAGTGGATCTTTCTGAAGTGGAGATCATGAATGGCTTTTTCTGAAATGGAAGTAGTAGAGGTGACACTTTTTTAATATATGTTTTGCTTTACTTAATTTGGGTACTGTTACAGAGCTGGGGGGGGGCTGCAGGTCAGCCACTACAGCAGAGTGCTGGGGGCTCCAGCTCGGCCTCTACAGCATAGAGTTTGGCACAGTGATATCCGCTGTTGTCAGTCCTGACTGGCTGAAGAGGTGCCGGTTGGCATAATATGTCCTGACAAGGACATGGCCAGAGGTACCTCTCAGTCAATTAGGACAAAGAAAATTCCTGACACATTTTATAAAAGGATTTAAAAACAGCTATTATTAAACCCATTCATAAGTCTGGTCTCCTGTGTTGATTTAATTTGTTGCTGTGCTTGGGACTGTGTTTGAGTACAGGGTTGGCCGCCCTCTATCAGCACCCACCTTGCACTGTTGTTTGCAGCAGCTCACCTTTGAAGCTGTTCTGCTTGTGTGCCTCAGCTGCTGCTGCAGAACATAGGCATTTGCTCTAATGCTGTGACTTTGGCATTTGCAATATTGGAGCTCGAGCTGTTTTTCCAACTCGATCCTTTTGTAGCCTGTCTGGAATTTACAGAGTGCAAACAGGGAAGTGTTGCTGAAAAGAATGCAACAAACATAAGAAGCATCAGGCTCTAGGATCCGGTATAGCTGGAACAGCAATGAAAGCTTAACAAGCAAAAGAAAGAAAGCGAGGGAGAGACTACAGGGATCCGAAGAACCTACAATAACAGGTGACATTAAAGCTGCTCTTCTCAGACTTGAGAGACTTCTCTGCAAGGAATTAGATTTAGCATATGATATAACAACACTTGAACAGTACTTCACAAAGGATCAGGCACCCATGGGACTCAGAGTGTACTTTATTCCATCGAGAGACTTAGAGGATTTTGAGCATCAGGAGGAATAGTTATTAGCAGCAGCAGAATGCCTGAAGAAGTATGTTGAAGTAATAATTGAAGAAGATGTAAGTAAACAAACAGCATTGACTGCACAAATAGATGAAGCCAAAATTGAGGTACTAAAGTTTAAAACAGATGCTGAATTCAATTAACTTGATGCTCAACTACAGCATAAATTGACAAAGTACAAATTGGTTAATAGAAAGCAGAAGAAGTTGCTTAGAGACCTGGAGGACTACGATAATGATCAGGCAATTGAATAGGGCAGGAAGTGCAGCAAAAGCAGCGGGAGAAACAGGTTGAAAGTTAAATTCCAATCAAGCAGTAATTCCAGGAACACCACAGCAACTCATTTTAAGGGGACTGAGTTTTTTTAGAGAAGGATCACAGGGTAACAGCTATAAGAGAAACACAAGGAGGGGAAAAATAAGTGGAAAAAGGGGACACAAAACAAACCAACTAGGAGAACTGTGTGAAACAAAACACCCCAGCAAAAGAATTACAAATAATCAATCTCCCTGCATGGGAACTCTCAGAATCAGAGAATGATGTATTAAGAAGGGTCCTCTCATTCATTCCGATACCGCATTTGAATCCATTTCAAATTTATGTGAACTTACATAAATTATTTCGGAAAATTAAGCTAAAATTTAACTTCAATAGGAATTTGTCTTTGCCATCTGAAACTATGGGATACAATGAAGTCGCTGCCGTCCTCTCCCCTACAAAGAGGACATCGATTTACTTTTGAATGAAATTCAACAAGGAAGGGACTTGAACATTGGAACTAACATTTTAGATGCCATTGGCCCCGCTGACCTAGAAGATCTCCTTAACTGCACAGAGATGGACACTGAAGTGAACAATACTGGCATATTTGTTTGTGATGGAATTAAGGAAGAGAGAAAATATGTCTTTAAACCTGTTTCTACCTTTTGTCCAAATGTGTACCATCCTGCAATAACAGTATTTGAGAAGCTGGTGACAAAACACGTTGAGGATGTCATGAAAGTTGCATCTGCATCTAGAGGTAATAATTTTACAGCCATTGAAAGAAAAGCTTTATCAGAACTCTGTGAGTAGAGAGATTATTATAAAACCTGCAGATAAGGGAGGGAACATAGTGATCTTAGATTGTGGACCCCATTTTCAAAAGGTTAGGACAGCACAAACCGGGTTTGTGCTGTGCTAACCTGGAATAGCGCCAGCTGTCAGGGCATGCCCATATTCAAAGGGAACATACGCATGGTGCACCCCTGACAGCACGATTGCACACAGTAGTGTGCTGTGCCCATGCAAATGAGGGTTTCCCCATATATATACAGCGCAGCACAATACTGAAACTGTTCAGAAGCACTAAACGTCCACCAACAGTGGTGCAGTTTAACGCTTCGGGAACCCAACCTTTAGTGTGCAGATCCATCTGTCCACTGTCAAGGGCTGGGTACCCTGACAGTGCAGCAGTCCTTCCCTAGCTCCAATCTGTGTGATAATACAAAAAAATCCCAGATTCCCTTGTAGTCTAGTGGTCCCTCCCTCTCTGAGCCCAGATCCATGTCATAATAGTAAAAACATTCTCCAATTCCCTGGTAGTCTAGTGGTCCCCCTTCCCTGAGCCCTGATCCATGTCATAATAATAAAAACATTCCCCGATTCCTTGGTAGTCTAGTGGTCCCCCCTCCCCGGGCTCTGATCCATGTCAGAATAATAAAAGAAACCCCAGATTCCCTGGTAGTCTTGACAACCAATGAGCTTGGACTGTATATTGTATGTGCTCTGGTACAGTTTAGTCAGCAGCTGGCCATTTGAGGAGGGCTGTGCCAGTAGTTGGCTCTGGTCAGGTTGGGGAGGAATGGGGTGGTGGGTCATTGCCTACTGGTGTGGGGGGCCACTAGGTTACCAGGGATGTGGGGAATTTTTTTATTACTATGACATGGATCAGGGCTCAGGGAAGGGGACCACTAGACTACCAGGGAATCTGGGGTTTCTTTTATTATTCTGACACAGACTGGGGCTTGGGGAAGGGGACCACTAGACTACCAGGGAATCTGGGATTTATTTTATTATGACATGGATTGGGGCTCCAGGAGGGGGGACCACTAGATTACAAGGGAATTGGGGAATGTTTTATTATTATGACATGGATTGGGGCTCAGGGAGGGGGGACCACTAGATTACCAGGGAATCAGGGAATGTTTTTATTATGATGACATGGATTGGGGCTTGAGGGGGGAGATGCACACTCGGGCCGGGCACTCACATGCAGATGAGTCCATAATGGGCATGCAAGTGGCCCCATAGCACCATATGCCCAATGGGTTCATCTGCATGTTTGGGCTGAATATTGCCCATGGGGGCTATGGCACTGACCAGTGTGCACCACACTGTACCCCTGTGGGCGGTCTTCAGCCCCACACCCTGGTAGTGATACACTGAACATAATGACCACTTGCTGTGTGCCAGCACTACCAGGGTCCAATATTCAAACAGATATCACAGTCAGTTTGGGTTGTGCTGTTTGAATATGGCACCAGAGCTGGCCAGCCCTGTTTTTCTGCGTGGTGCACCTTTGCATGCAGCTGGCCTGCTCTGAATATGGGTCCCAAAGAGCACTATAAACGTATAGCTATGTCTTTGTTGAATTATACAAATAGCTATAGAAAACTTCCCAGCAATCCCATAAACACTTTCAAAAAGGAATTGTGTCAGCTTTTACAGGAAGCAGTTTTCCAGTGACACATTTCTAAAATAGAATATGAATATATCTGGGAGGAGTGTCATATTATTCCCTGCTTCTATATTTTGCCTAAATTTCATAAGAACATGGAAAACCCCCCAGGTTGACCTATTGTGTCTGGTGTCAACTCACTCATGCAAAATGTTAGCAAATTTGTAGATTACTTCCTTCAGAAATGTGTAAATACTCTACCATCATATATCAAAGATACCTCAGATGTGTTAAGGAAATTTAATGATTTTACCTGGGGAAATAACACAACATGGTTAAGTACTGACGTGGAAGCTCTTTACACTTCCATTAAACATGACCTGGGTATCAAAGCCGGTAAAATTTTTTAGAAGGACATCCAGAGCAAAGTTGCATTCTGGTTGACTTTATTCTAAAAGCTCTAGAATTAATTTTAAGCCATAATGCCTTTGAATTTGAAAGTTCTCACTGCTTACAAATGTGTGGTACTGCCATGTGTGCCTCCATGGCCCCCTCCTATGCAAATCTGTTCCTAGGGCTATGGGAGGAACAATACATTTTCAATATTGACAAGAATCCCTTTTTGCAAAAAATTGTAAAGTGGCATTGTTATATTGATGATGTGATTTGTGTGTGGGAGGGGGACCATACTAAGACTGAAGCATTCATGGCTTGGCTACAGGATAACAATCTAAATTTATGGTTCACCCACACTGCCAGTAGTGGCAAAATTGATTTCCTGGATGTAACCTTTTTGAAACCTAATGAACAACACAAAGATCTGTAACAGGGTTGATACACAAGGTGGGGTGGAAAGGGTGAAAAGGGACTTGGCACGGTTGGAAGAATGGTCAAATGTATGGCAGCTTAGATTCAGTGCTAAGAAGTGCAAAGTAATGCACCTGAGAAACAAAAACCCAGGGGAAGAGAACACAATGGGGGGTGAGATACTAACAACAACAAAAATGGAAAGAGACCTGGGGCTAGTCATATCAGATGACCTAAAGGTGGGCAAGCAATGTGAGAGGGCAGTAAGGAGAGCTGAGGGGATACTGGGATGCATAGGGAGAGGCATCACCAGTAGAAAACAGGAAGTTGTTATCCCTCTGTACAGACAGCTGATGAGAACCCATCTGGAGTACTGCGTGCAGTTCTGGAGACCCAATCTCCACAAGGACAGAGAGAGAATGGAGGCAGTCCAGAGGAGGGCAACTAAAATGGTGCAGGGTCTGCACCAGAAGACATATGAAGAGAGACTTAAGGAGCTTAATATGTATACCCTCAAGGAAAGGAGGGATGGGCGGACATGATAGAAACTTTCAGGTACCTCAAGGGAATCAACAAAGTCCAAGAGGGTAGCATCTTTCAGAAAAAGAGGTGTGCAAGAACAAGGAAGCACAATCTGAAGATAGAAGGAGGATGGATAAGAGGTAATGTGAAGAAGTATTTTTTCATGGAGAGGGTAGTGGATGCATGGAATGGCCTTCCTGAGGAGGTTGTGGAGTCAAAAACAGTGGGGGAATTCAAGAATGCATGGGACATACATAAGGCAAATCTAGGGGGTGGGGGTAGGAGGAAGTAGGCTGTTGGTTAACTGGGACCTGCAGCTTATCCATTAGGTAGGGAAACGGGCAGACTGGGTGGGCCAAGCGGTTCTTATCTGCCGTCACATTCTATGTAACATGAAAAACAAGTGGAAACTAGGTGCTTTAGGAAACATATCACCACCAGCTCAGTATTGCGAGCAAATAGTGCCCATCCTACTAGTTTAAAGAATTCTGTTCCCATTCAGTCAGTTCGTATGACTGTGTAGGAACTGCTCACAAGATGTAATCTTTCTAGAACAAGCCGAGGAACTTAAAATTCGATTTCTGGAGAGAGGCTAGTCCAGGGAATAATTAAATGAATCTATGCAGAAAGCACTCTCTAAAGATAGGGTAGTACTGCTGTTGGAAAAAGACAGAAAGGTGTGAAGGAAACTGGCCCAGTAACATTTGTTATGGAATTTAATGATTGGTTGGGTAGGGTTGGTAATGTTATACATAGAAATTTGCACATTTTATTGGGAGACACCAACTGGCCAGAGCCATAGCACCCAACCCTCGGGTCAGTTTTAGTGGAGCTCCCAACCTCAGAGACAAATTGGTCCACAGTAGGTTTTGAATGGAGACTAACCCCACACAACATTTGAACTGGCTACCTAAAAGTCCAGGAGCATGTACAAATGTCAAAAATGTAATGGGTGTGAATTTTGCCAAATGGGCAACACTTTCACACATCCAGGGAACTCAGCATTGAATTTTGGTCTCAGAGAAAGCATTACATGTGACACTGCATTTGTTGTACTGTATATGTGCTGTGGTGCCTGTGTAATTCCCTTAACATAGGGTGCACTGTGAAAGTCTGAAAACACAAATACAAGAGCTTGTGAGATCGATATACAACAAGCGAGAGGATAAACCAGTTGGGCTTTATTTTGTGCAACATCATAACTCTGACCCCAAAGGTCTGAAATTCATGGGCATAGAATATGTGCCAGCACCAACATCTGGGGGTAACAGAGTTAACCTATTGCTCAAAAGAGAGAGCCAATGGATTTTCAGACTTAAAATTATGAAACCAGTGGGGTTGAACAATGAATGGGATTTAAAACCATTCCCAATTAGAAGGTGAATTATTGGGACAATCTCTGTATTTGAATGCATTGCATAGTGTAGAATGTTTTCATTATGTAGATGTTTTTAGTTCTATACTATTTCCAAGTAATATAGCCTCTGTTCATTGTTCATTTTTTCTTTCTGTCTTTTCCAGGTTCTTCCTGCTAACCTTATATTTTCCTAACAGTATGTGCCCCTCCCCACCCCCGAATTCTAGAAATGTAGCCATGATATATTTGGGTGATTACATTTTTCATCTTTTCTCTGTCATTTGCTTTGTGCTTTCTTTTTGACGTGTCCAATATTATGTTGCAGGCAGAAATGAAATGTTAAATAGTTAGAATTGTTACAAATGTTAAATATTGAAACATCAATTCCTGCACTAATATTAGGAACTGTTTTTGATTTTGTACTCTTGGAATATTGCAATTTTAGTATAGGACTGCATCAACTGATGTATGTAAATCTTTGGTAATTTTTGTGATGAATTTGTGATGACTTATTTCACCTGATGTCACGTTACCTGAGGATTTATAACACACCCTGATGAAGACAGTTTGCTGAAGTGCTGGAGTAACTGGTTTTTGCTCCTGCTCCAGTACAGTTTGAATAAAAGCAGCATTTTGCACTGTATCCTGTGGTGATTTAATTTGTTGCTGTGGTCATTGCCTTGTAGTACTCATATCTTGGGACTGCGTACTGAAACCCGTCTGTCAATCTCCCCGGCTGACTTGCAATCTCTTTAGAAGCACTCCCCAACATTGCCGTCCAATCATGGTAATCCCTGGCACACTACCAAACCTGGGTCGCAGGCATGGAAGCGCAACATGCTTCCATTGAGCCACCAGGCAGTCCCAATTTATCTGTTCTTGAGCTCAGTGGTGACTCTATTGAACACTTGGTTGTTTCAAGTATTTGGGTGTACATATACAGTAGATAGAACTTTGTCATTTGAGCCACAAGTGAGGCATGTTGTTGAGACAATTCATGAAAGATTGTGCTCTCTATTTAGGATTACAATTGTTTTAATCTCAGACTCACAGAAGCTGCTAACCCATAGTCTCCATTTTTTTGTGATAGACTATGGGCTACCAGTTTACTCTGCAGTCAAAGTACAATTACCAAATTATGAGTTAGTTGTAATAATATTTGTTAGTTCATTACTGACCTTCCAAGATCTACCCATCAGTGTGTTCTTTATGCTGCTGTAGGGTGTCTTCCATTAGAGGACAAACATAGTCTATGATTGGTCACTTTGTTGCAAAGCAAAACAAAAAATAACCTGGGTCATGTCCCTTCATCTATAATGCACGTGATACTTGATCGCAAAGTAGAAGGCCCTACATTGTCCTTTTCTTTCAAAAAATCATCTAATCAAAGATCTCTATTGTGCACAGCTCCTACGTTTAATACTTTGCTTCCCTTTGATATTGTAAATTGTACCACCATTCACACATTTAAAGAGTTAGTTGAACCAAAACAGACAGAAAGGAAAATGATGCCAATTTTAAGATGTAGTCAGCTGTAACTTTTCATTTCTGAAGTATTCTTCTTTTTCCCTTTGCTCATCAGAAAGTTTTCTAAGTGATAATATTGTGTTGGATTTGTGGAACAGCTCTCAGCCTGGCAGCTGACATGTCTATCTCTGTTCCCCCCACTACATCATCAGCATTGTGATCTCACTGACAGTGACATGACAGGTGACTTGACCTGGCAGTTACTGAGTGACTGTTCCTAAGCAGCAGTGATGTCACAGTCAGTGAGATCACAGTGCTGAATATTTAATGGGGGAACAGAGCTAGATGTGTCAGCTGCCAGGCAGAGTGCTGTTCCACACATCACACCTACTAACATCAGGTAAACAATCTTCCATTTAACCAAAAGGAAAATAAAAAAATTCCTCAGATATAAAAGGTAATAGTTAACTGCTTTTAAAAATGAATATTAGTTTTAGGCAGTACACTAGCTCTTTAAAGCCAGACTTAAGGACTGGCTTCACAAAAGGAACATTTGTATATTCTTGTGATGTTATTTTGGATTAGGAAGATATTGTATTTGCATTGTATGTTTATAACTTTTTGTACTGATGTGATTTATCAACTTGTCACTTAGCCTGCAAGTATTAAAAAAAAGTTAATGAAATAAAATATTTTTTATATGATGTATATTTTAATTGACTATAATAATTCAAACAATTATATCACATCAAAATCACATATTTTTCATAAATCCCAGCAACCCTCTTCCCTCTTGTCTCAGCAAAAATAGAGAGTAGAATAACACATTCCCAATAATCAATCAATCAATCAAATCTTTATTTATCCAGGCGATCACCATTAAGCAAGCTCATTTACAAGGTGGACCTGCTGTTGGCAGAGAAAATTGTACAGTTACATATAAATATACTTAATACAAAAGGAACAACATGTTTACAATACTGCTAGGAGCAGAGTATTTACATTCCAAGTCACATGTACAAGAAAGATATATATATATAACACAACCCGAACGTAATATATATATATATATATATATATATATATACACACACACACAGTTCCCACAGGAGCAGGATGTGTAAGGATGTCATATACAAACCATAGAAGAAAAAAGAAAGATTATTTATATTCCTGTCCAGCAGAAACACGTTACAGGCCTGGATGGAAATTCCTAAGCTATGGAGGTGCACATAACAGTGTGTAAGCCTTAGGTAAATGCGGCAGAAGGGCGGTGGTGAATAAAAGGGATGCAGAGGGTGCTAAGGGCAAGTGGGGCAGAGGAGGGGGGAGTAGTAGTGGCAAGGCTGATTTGGATAAGCAGCTGGGACTAGTGTTGAGGAAGAGAGGAACAATAGTGAAGCTGCTAGAAGCAATAGAAGCAATTACAGATTTCAGCAAATGTTTTGTCATAGAAGGTCTTAAAGAAGGCAGGACTGACGGGTGAGCTAAGTCTCAAAAATTTTTGTATCCTATTCCAGAGAGTAGGCAGGGCATAGCTTATGGCGGCCCTTGCAAAGCGAGTGTTGGCCCTTGGGACATTCAAAGAAATCTGCGATTGGCTTCTTAAGGCATAGTTCTTAATAGGACTAAGGGGGAGACAGTCAACAATGTATTGTGGGAGTTTGTTGGTAAGGGCTCGGAGCGTCCATAGGGCTGCATTTCTATAACGCTTGTATTGAAGGGAGGGCCACCCTACAGCTGTGTATAAAGAGCAGTGATGTGTGGAGTACAGGAGACCAGTTATAAATCTCAGTGCTCTATGATATAATACATCCAGTTTTGCAAGATATAAGGCAGGGCAATGGCCATAAATGAATAATGGGAGAATAACCAGGTATCTAGGATTATATACATAATAATGGTGGAAACAAAGCCATCAATTCATGCCATAATGTGCCCGTAATATCCTCGCATAAACAGTTGTGTCATAATTTCTCAAATAATAAAGTATCCTTTAAAATGTGCCACCATTTTTGTCCAGTATTCCAAAATAATTCTTTTGGTTATTATAGAACCATGTTTTATCATTTTAATTTGATTCTTAGGTAGGTTCAATGTACCGATCTCATTAAGGATTAATACTTGTGGGGTACATGGAATAGACATGTTTAACATATGAGATAATAACCTAATCATAACAGTCCACCAGTATTTAATCTGTGGACAAGCCAAAAAATTATGAGGTAGGTCAGCGACACTACCACAACCATGCCAGCAAAGATTATTTATATTAGCACCTATTTTAGACAATAATGCGGGTGCTATATATGCCCTATTAAGAATCTTACATTGTATGGATTTGTTCTTAGCTAAAACAAAGTTCCTATTGGCCTTTATGTGAATATTTTTCCAATGTTCTTGAGCTAACCAAACCCTCAAATCAGTCTCCCATCTATTATTGATAGTTTGTCTGTTATCTTTACGATTTTTCATAAACACCTGATACGCTTTGGAAAGCAATTTCCTAGTGGGAGACACAATCAATATCAATTCTTTCTTTATTTTTCTGTGAACTGAAATTTGAATGCTGTATGGCAATTTCTTTTATAAACAATTTAAAGTTTTTGTAAATAGAATTATAAACTTGCCAGAAAAAATCCAGTAATTTAATTGGCTGAGAGATGTCAGCTAACCATGCATTAAATCTCTTTAAATGCACGATCAGCTGTTGAATCTCATTTTCCCCCTTCCCAAAACACCTTACCCAAACATATCACTGGGCCCTAAAATGAAAGTAAAAAAAAAAATGACACTAGCCACCATATTGAAAATCTAGCCTTTACTACTACATAGTACCATATTTAAAACTTATTTTTTTTAAAACTGTGTTCAATATTTCAACACACAAAGTAAAATTCCATACTTACAACAGTATCAAACACTTCCCCACCACTTACAAAAAAACCTGCATCTGTAAACAGCCCATGATAAACTCTACGGCCTCCATAGAAGAAAGACAATGGTCACATTTAATCTCCTGCTAACACACCATCCAGCATCAGCCGGCTTAGATTCATTTTATCATAGTATTGCAAAGTTAAATCTCACCTGATAACCCCACTACATTTGAACTTCACACTCACTCACTAGAAAGCTCAGTGTCCTCTACTGCCGAGACACAATCCATTACAGGTACTCGAATGGCGAGAAGCAGGAAATGTGGCCTCTTCAAACTGTTAATCACCATCACAATGGGCAGAGCGGCACTGCAAAAATCAGAAGGTGGGGGAAGGACAGCAACACATGACCAATGCTCCTTCACTGTTCCTGATCACTACTTTCTACCTCAGACCAAGCACATCAGCATGAGGTCAAGGGGAAAAAAACCTTCATGACACGAAGGGGCACATCATGGAAGACAACATATTTAGCAGGACAGACCAACGACTGAACATTGTCCATTAGTCTTGACTGGGAGAGTAAGTCAGCTCCATCTTCAAATGCTGCTGGTCAGAGGTAGGAGACTGCAAGTGAGCTCTGTGAGCCAGGAGAGCAGGTAGGCTCCCATTTATTATACTGGGGGGGGGGGGGATTTCTATAAGGAAAGTCACAAGTGTAGTATATCATTACATGTACTGTTAACCACTCGCGGCTCCATCTGCTGGTAATGCACATCAATACAATGCACTAAACAGATTTTTTTTTTTAATTCAGCCAAGCCCATTTGAATAATTTTTAAACATTTATTTTTCCTTTACTTAACATAAACATCTGCCTAATTAAATGATCTGTTCACCAAAGATTCCAGGGAGACATTTTCTAGGTGTTATAGCCACTCCAAGATGTGCATTAAAGTTTTATTACATAGGGCAAAGGTCCTTGAGCCTCATGCCAGAACTTTTAAAACTGGAATGCAAGCTTTAGCTTATTATGACATTATCTTCATCTAAAGCTGCCCTCGATCATTAGCCACCCATGATCTAAAGCCTCACATTCTCAACTAAGTGTTTTTTTTCTTATTCTATTTCTGGTATTTTAACCTCCTTTGCTGGGGGGGTGTGTCTTTTGTTCCCCCTTCCAGCCAGCCCTCATGGTTCCCCACCCCAGCAGCAACCAGAGCTCAAACCCCCTCGCCCCTAGCCCTCACAGGCCGATTCACAGTGGGTACTTACCCCACCACTGCGGAGACCTGGAGGCCAGGCTCAGGGGGGAGCTGACATGGGTACATCCATGGTGGTGCTGTTGGGGCTGGCCTTCAAGCGCACTGGAGGATTGTAGCTTGAGAGTAATCCCCCCATGGTGTGGGTGTGCAATGACATCAGGGACACTGCAGCGCATGCTACCACATGCTGTACATCTGATGTCACCCACACTGCCCCACTCTTTGACCCTGAGCATCCACCAGCCCCGGCCACCACCAGAAGCTAGTGCCTCAGCAGTCATCCCCACCACCCTCCCTGGAGGAGGAGAGCCATCCATGGGATGCTCGATCCTCCTCCCCCCAGACAACCCTACGAAACCCGAAGCTGCTCCCAACCCTGGGTCATCGGCGTGGATAGAGGTAAGGCCCCAGTGCCTCAGCCCTCTACACCACCGGGCTGGCTCAACCTAAGTTTTAATAACACTTAGAAAATGGCTATCTGGAATCTTTGGTAAACAGATCTTTTAATTAGGTAGAAGTTTTGCCCTAGGATAGGGTTGATACCAGCCCTCCCCTCCCAGCCCCAGCATCAGCCACCAGAGGCCCTAGCCCATTCCACAGAAGCTTTGCCTAGGATAGGGTTGAGAGGGCTCCCAGACATCCACCTTCCCCTCCCAGCCCCAGTGTCAGCCGCCTGAGGTCCTGGCTCAATCCGCAGAGGTTTTGCCCTAGGATAGGGTCATGAGGACTCCCAGACACCAGCCTTCCCCTTCCAGCCTCAGGATCAGCTGTCAGGTATGAAAAGCCCGCACGCATTGTTTCAAGGGTTTTGGCACCAAAGGGAAGCTGCTGGAGTCCCGGCGTCTTTACATACAGTGCTATTTGCTACCCAGAGTCACTCTATTTTCAACTGCCTGCATTGTTTTTATCTGTTTAACATTCTGTCAGTGTAAATACTGCATAGTGTACTAGGAATTATTGTTTGCACTGCTGTTTTCCTGCTTACTTAGGAACAGATGCATTTGTTTGTTAGATGATAGCTCCACTGACTCTGACTTTGCCTTGCCGCTGTTTCTACTAACTATGGCATTTCCCTTCTGGCTCTATTGTTAGTGGCATACATAATAGCTCCCAACCCCTCTAGACACCTTTCTCTGCTTACCTGCTGGGTTGTATTATGGTTGGTCGGCAGACAGTGACTTTTTACATGTCATGGCGATTGTGGAGGACCTTGGACAAGGTGCACTTTAATTTATGTGCAACCATACTTACGGTACATTACGTTGCAACTGCTCTAATCACTGTCCTGTGTGAAAAGCATTTCGTTTATTACAAAACCATTTAATGTTTGGTCTTTTGCAGACTCTTGGGACATCAGTTTCATCACAAAAATTGTTTCAGTTGGGGCCACGCCCACATGACAAAAACAAATCCAAGATATTTCATTTTTGGTCTTTTGCAAACTCTGTCCATGGCCTATTACTGTCTACGGTGCAGTTTGGTGCAGTTTGCATGGGAAGTTTTTCTAGTCGGGGGGTTGGGGCAGAGCCCCCCCAAAAGAAAGTATGTTACTGTTTTCATATTTTCAGTGTGCTGTACATTTTTTGCCTATGGTGTCATTTATTGTGTGTGGGGGGGGGGAGTGGCAGAGTGCCCCCGACTGACTGACAGTTTTGTCCAAGTAGGTTCCTATTCAAAGGTGAAAGTTTTACATTGCAGGGGATTTTACTGTCTATGCTGTAGTTTGGTATAGTTTGCAAGGAAAGTGTTTCTTGGCAGGGGGTGTGGAGGGGCAGAGCCCCCAAACAGAAAGCATGTTACTATTTTCAGATTTTCAGTGTGCTGTACATTTTTTGCATATGATATCCCCAACTGAAAGTTTTACATTGCAGGGAGGACATGTCTGATCAAAGCAAGTAACGTTTATATTTGTAAATATCAATCAAGCTTTCCTGTTCAAAACAAGTGGGCTTACTGGTTATGGAGCCGCTACCCTCGGTTCTGTTTTTTGGCTCTTTAGTGGGCTTCAGTTTTGGGCTAGCTCTGGACAGATCATGGAATCAACCGCAGTCTCTGCCAAAATCACTGCCTCTGTACCATAAAGAATCCTATGGGGAAAAAAGCGCACAACCTGATCATAGTCCTCCACAACCTCCCATGTCACTGCATGTCTCATATTTTGTCTGGTCCACTCACAATATTTCGGATCCCTCCACAGAAGTCCTGGCCCAGTCAGCAGAAATTTTTCCCCTGGGATAGGGTTGTGAGGGCTCCCAGCCCCAGAATTAGCCACCAGGTATGAAAAGCTGATGCACATCTCTTCAAGAGTTTTGTCAGGTGCGCCGCAACATTCGGACGTGCCCTCCCACCCAACTTTTGCCCACCTACTGTCATCATGCTGTTTATTCATGCTTCATTTCTTGTTGCCTCATTGCTCACTGGAGCACACCTGAGGCTCGTCACACTCCCCTCGGCCCAATCCACCAGGCACAGATTGGATGATTTGATTAACCCCTTCCCCATTGGTGTACCTATCCATTGTGTGATTTATGGTCGGATTCATCATACCGGCAAGGGCATAGACTAGCAAACTTCAGCGTACCACAAGACAGAAAGGGTGGAACCTGCCGTTGCAAGACACACTGGGCTAACTTGGTTAGCAGGAGTCCTTTACTGGACTTCACACACACTGTTTACCATTTGAGCTGCTGTCTGAATACTAGCTATACTATGCAGGCTGCTTTTGAATTCCAGTGCATCAAACTGACCACCTTATTTTGGGAAAAAGCCACTACTCCCACAGCAACCGAGCACAGCCACACACTTTGCCTGCCTCAAAGGCCCTCATCTCAAACCATTCCAACTACACTGACTTTTTTCCCAGCGTCCCCTGAACCTCACTACATTCCCCAACTACGCTTTCACTTGCTGTAGCCTGGAAAGTGTATTTTTGGACAGCGCTCACTTGGACACATGTCACGTCCTGGAAGACCCACAATCACTCCTACCCTACACTTCTGAGAAAGCGAAGCCATTCAGCCTACCTTAAAATAACTTTAATAATCCTTCTATTGCTTATCTCAGGGACGATCACCCCAACCCAGGACCTGCCGGGGGGGGGGAGTTCCCAGGGGTAACTTGAAAAACACCCTCTTGTTTGTCCACTTAAACATACAAAGCCTAATAGCCAAATGAGATGCCTTCAAGGTGGGGACACTAGATAATAACTTTGATTTTATGCCCTCACAGAAACCTGGCTTTCTTCTAAAGTGCTCAATCAAGCAATCGATCTACTGGGGCATAACACATTGGGAAGACAGACTAGGTTGCCAGGGTGGGGGTTGTCTACTCTATGCTGAATCCAACCTCAAGGTTAGCAGATGTGATATCACCAACATCCCCCCCCCCCCAAACTGTGAATTCCTGCCCCTACAGCTAGTCCTGGGGAGGAGAAAATCATTTCCATAGCAATTATTTATGTGCCTCTGGGTAGTTACTCAGCGGCCATTGATGTGGCAGGTACTTTCAGGAGCAAGCTTCCCAAAAACAGGGAAGTGATAATACTAGGGGACTTCAACTACATCTGGCAGGGAAAAATAAACAACAACATCAAAGAGGCACTTGTCGATGCCTGTCTCCCCCAGAACATAGAATAACCCACAAGGCTTAACTATGGGGCAGGGAAATCCTCTACCCTAGACTGGATCCTAGTCTCTGACGTCTACAAAATCAAGAAGGTTGGGGTTATGGCTGAGAGGCCTCAGCGACCACTGTGAAGTTTTATGCCACTAGAGTGCCAAAGGGACAAAGGTTTCTCCTGTATTTGTAATGACTAGAAATCTTAAAAACTCAGCACAGCAACACTAAGAGAGGCAGTTGGCAAAATCAACTGGTCGACGCTAGACTATTCAGCACCAATAGATGGTGTGCTTACCCAATTCTACAATCTGTTCTTAACCATCTGTGATACCATAGCTCCTGTCAAGAAGTGATGAATCAGAGGGACCAGGCAGGAGTGGATCATACCCCAACTAATTGATCTTATGAGGGCAAGTGAAGGGAAATGGAGGAAGTACAGAAAAGCGACCGACAGTGCAGTCCTGACTGAATACAAACAACTTCGCAACAGATGCAAATCCCTGATTAGACAGTTGAACCAGGACCTACAGATCAATAAGCAGTATGAGTTCTCTGACAAGGATGCCTCAGCAACCTGGAGCACTATCAACAACATGTTAGGTAAAAACAACAAGACATGCCCCAACCTCTTAGCACCTACACTGATCCTCTTTAATTTGCTGAAGAATGTAAAGGTTTTGCCAACTTAGAGAAGTACATTCACCCTAGCAACAGCTGTGCTCCCCCTCCTAACGCAGAGGCTCTAGAAGGGAAATCCCTATCCCCAAGTTCTACTTCAAGGCCCTATTCCCCAAGATAGTGCTTAAGTACCTCATCAAAATGAACCCATGCCCCCCAAGTGGGCCTATATAACCTTGATTACAGGACGATCAAGGCCACAGCAGATTTGCTGTGCTGTCCTCTTGCTAAACCTTTCAGTCATCCGCTACACACAGGTCAGTTCCCTACACTCTGGAAAATAGCCATACTAGTTCCAGCGCACAAGTCAGGCAGTACAGCTTGCCTACAGAACTACAGGCCCATCTCACTACTTGCCCCTCTTGCCAAAGTCCTCAAACGCATTGTTTTCGATCGGGTCCTCACCTTCCTAAGCAAGTATGGGACCCTGACCTCCACCCAGCATGGCTTCAGGCCAGCTCACTGTACAGAAATGGCCTTGATGGGGTTCACTCTGACCATTCACCAGTACCTAGACAAAGGCCACCTGGCAATGGCAGTGTTTATAGACCTCACCAAGGCCTTTGATCTTGTGAACCATAACTCTTAATCAGGAGACTTGGTGACTTCAGCTGCTTGGAGGATGTGCTGATCTGGTGTCAGAGCTACTTCACATGGCGACAACAAAAAATTAAGATCAATAACTGCCTCTCCCCAGTGGACCCAGTATAGACCCTTCTGCAAGGGTCTGTACTGGGTCCACTGTTTTTCAGTCTTTTTCTGAACATTCTCTCACTGTTGTGCAGAAAGACCAATATCCTGCTTGATGCAGATGATGCAGTGATTTTCACTGGGGGCCCCAATCCCACAGACCTACAGAGCACCATCCAATCCGATTTTGACTCAGTACAACAGTGGTTCATCGAGCAAAAACCTGTGCTGAACACTACTAAAAACAAATACATGATTTTCCAAGCAACAAGAAAAAACTGCCCAGCAGTATCAACACTATGATTAATACTCTAAATGGAACCAGCATCAAAAAAGTCCCTGTCTTTAAGTACCTGAGTCTCTACATAGATTCAAACCTAAGTTTTAGTAGTCACATTACCCACCTTATAAACACAACACACCAGAGACTAGGCACACTGTACCGGATCAACCCTTTCCTGCTACCCTCAACATGGCATCTGCTGGCTCGTACCTTCCTGCTCCCGCTCATTGACTATGGCGTAACCCTCAACACCATGGCAGCAGAATCAGAGCTCCACAGGGTCAAATCTCTGTATAACCAAATAGCCAGATTTGCTACATAACTCCCCTCTCGGACCCACCACTGTGTACTCCTAAATAAGGCCAACTTGCCTTCCCTGACCACCAGAATCAAGCACTGCATTGGCATTATGGTGTGGAAAATCATCATGGATAAAGGGCCGCCTGTATATAGCACTCTCTTTCATCCCAGAGCCCCGCTGACATATACCAGATCCGCTGCCTCAGCCTACTTCCAAAATCCCCATGCTTAGAACAAGCACTGGTCAAAGGGCCTTACTGTTCCAACTACCCTGTTTCTTTACTGTCTTCCTCAGCATGTGTGTGATCCAACTCTGCCCCTCTCAGTCTCCAAATCTAAATTAGGAGACTGGCTATCTAACTTGGATATTTGTAGATGCTTGTAACCTGCCATGTGTTTCTTCTGTAAATGCACATTCCTCTCAGATTGTAATTTACTACTTTGAACCTCAGCCTATGTCATCCACCATGTCTAGTCATCTGTGACAACGGGCAGATCTTGCTCATAGTCTTTCCAGACATTAATAAATAAACAATAAATAAAAAATAATAAAAGTCGCCCCCGAACATAGACTGCTATAAGAATCATCAAGCTGACTGGATTACAAGAAAGCTAAACTACCAGTAACAGGTAGAGTGTGTCCAGTGGTCACTATGGTGAAAAGCTGAGATGCATCCAGTAATCTGTTCAAGGGAGAGTTGGCAACTGTTTGTGAGGTGACCCAATGAGCAGGTGAGGCTGTGCAGTGATTATAACAACCCCCACTTAAGCCTCCTTACTGTACATACTGGCAAGCTTCTCCCAGAACTGCAACTGTTCATGAGGTGACCCGATGTGCAGGCGAGGCTGTGCAGCTATTACAGCAATCCTTCCCTTAATCCTGCTTGCTGTATTGCTAAATTAAAGAAAAAAGCAAAAAAGAGGACACCGGTGCTTTTCTGTGTGATCGGCATGTTCAGTGTTTGCAGCGTCTCTAGGCATGCCCAGGCATGTCTCTAGTGACGTGCACCAATCAATTAAAAGTTGCTGCCTAACAATAGCCACCCTCGATCATAAGCTGTGGCTCAGACATTGAATTTACAATATAAGCTGCAGCTTTAGATTGAAGATACTGTATATGGTACTTATAAACCAAAATGTTATTTCTTGGGGCATCACCTACTTGTTCCATATAATTTTTAAATGCCAAAAAGGAATCGTCCCTCTGTAAGTCAATCCAACTATTAATCCCTATTCCACTTAACAAATTCACAACCCTCTTGAAAGAAGGCAAAAACCCATAGCAGTTGGCATCCAGACTGGACTGGAGCCTTGGCATACTTTCACATCCTAAGCGCTTTTGAATCTGCTTAAAATGAGTAAAGAAAACATTAAATAATTGTGATTTCTGTAGAGCTTTCCAGTTATTTGATATGGCTTAAATTAACTCTCCTACAATCCTTGCCTAAAATTGTTGTAATATTAAATGCTCAATTGTAAGATAAAATGTCCATTCCAAATTACTGTATTTGCAAATATTTGGCTCAAAATACATGAAAAAGGATCAGGACAACCAAAACCTCCCTCATTTCTTTATTTCCATAGAGCTTGTTTTTTTCATGTATTCTGGGATGTTGGCTGGCTCTTCAGCCCCAACTCCCCCTTCCCTCGACTGGCCACCACCCCCCGCCAAATCTTACCTGCCTTGTTCCCCCATGGCTTGCCCCCTGGGGTGTGGCCTGGGGAGGAGGCCCAGAGTCCTGATCAGGTCGGCAGGACCTGGGGTGATTGCATGGGTTGAGACAGAACAGCAGGACTTCCTCTGTGCACAGTCCCCAACTTTTACCATTTTCTAGTCCCCCTCAGGGCTGGTGCACATGCAATGGCATGTATGTGGGACGTGAAGATGCTGCACATACTCAAACACCGGTGCCCGACCCTTGGAGAGGCAGCTGCCTGCCATGCCTCCAGCCTCCGCTGGGTGGCAGTCAAGCAGTGGCACATGCTGTCACCCCTACCTGAAGGAGGAGAACCATCTATAGATACTTGATTCTCCTTCTCCCGGTTGGCTCCCTGAGTAATCCTGGTCCATTTCTGAACCCAGGTCACTTGTGCTGCAGAAGGTAAGGTGCCAAACACTTCAGCCCTCCACACAACAGGGCCAGCCCACCTCCCTCATTTCTTAAAGGTATACCGTCAAATTTGTGTTGAAAAGTCAGCGTGCAAAAATCCTAGTGGCAGTCAGCACAAGGCATACATAACAGCACCTGCATGGCAGCACACATGCTGAACAGTCGTACATTAATTTTCTGTCCCCCTTCAAGTTTTCACTGGGGTGGCGATCCATGGCAGCTGTCGAGTGAGAATAATCAAGCTGCACTTACAGCAAGGTATGTGCGGGGCCATGACTGGAGTGGTTTCTTTCATGCTATTTGTGCCTTGAGGCATTCTACATAGCACGATTCTGCAGATCAGTGTTTTCTGTGCGCTGTGCTGCAAAATCTTTAGCGATTTTCTGAGTAATCCTAAACTGTTTCCTGTCACCTTTAAAGCAGTCATATTGTTCCATGCTATACAGGGCTTTCCACCTCTCCTCAAAAACTTGATAAATATTTATTTCAGATCAGCCCTCCAAACATTGCTTGGATCACAAATACTAAATGCAGCAAAGCCATTATTTTTAAAACCTGCACGCTGCTCCAGAGAAAGAATGACTATTTGCCAGTTCTCAAGCTTGTGTTTTATTTTCTCTTTAGCTATATCAAAATATAATCTGATGTTGATGTTGATATCAATCCTATAAGACAAAATGATTCCCAAATATTTAATTTGGTCTACTTTTTTAAAATGTTCAATCTTTTCAAAATTACAGTCATTTTTCCCTTTTGAAATTTGCAGTCTGTGGCTTATTTTGATTCAATTTATAACTAGCTGCAAGTGAAAAATCATTTAAGTCCTGCAACAAAGCAGTTACAAAACCATTCAAATCTTTAAGAAATATTAACATATTGATCATGAATACACTAAGTTTGATTCCTCATTTGCAACTTGTTCCCCATGAATCTCTGGGTTAGTTCTAATTATCCACAACAAAGGCTGTAAACACAAAATAAAAAGTATAGGGGACAGAGGGCAACCCTGTTGCACCTAATCAGGCCACACCTAACAACAGGAGACAGATGTTTGTATTAGGGGATTCAATTATTAAATTTTCAGATGGGTACAGCTGTAGGGGGGATAAGGAAAATACAGCTTGATCAAGTAACAGAGGTGCATGGATAAGGGACATAGATGGGATGATCCCATCTATTATTAATAAGGCAGGTAAGCCACTGGTAATGCTTCATGTGGGGACTAACGACATCAAGAGATTAACTATTGAAACAATTAAGAATGATTATATAACCTTAGCAACTTCATTGGAACAAAAGGGCTGCCAATACTGTATCTTGGAAATCTTACCTGTGCCAAATGCAAATAACAAGCAATCAAACAGGTCAATGAATGGCTCAGAAAATGGTACCTACAAAACATTTGTGAAATGCATCACACACTGGGAAAGATTTTCCACAGATCCAAGCCTGTTTAGCTGGGATGGTCTCCACTTTAATAACATGTTCTGGTCAGATCCACCACGGCTGCATAATGAAGTTAGTGAAGTTGTGTGAAACTGTTAAGGAGATATGGAGAAACAACACAATGATTTGTAAGTAGTAAGAATTATTTTAGTTTCTGTTCTAAGGAAGGCATACACATTATTAGAAAAATGTATGGAAGTGTTCATTTAAATGGAAGGAATAGGAAGCAATATAGGTTTACAAAAGTACCCCAGAGAAAATGCTACTGAGGTATGTGCTGTCCTGGATGATATTGGCCAGACAGCCACATTTTAAAGAAAACACAATTGCACATACCCTAATAATGCAAAACATCATAGGAAAACATATGCAAATCTCAATGATGGCACAGAAGGTGGCAGTACATGACAAATTAATGGCTGGCATATATTCAGCCTTGGGATTATTTACACAATTTTTTTTTTAGAGAAACAGGGTTCAAACAACATGAAGCCTTGCTGTATTCTGACAAACTGCAGTTAGCTCCAGTCTTTAAACTGCCCCGGAGAACATACGGTTAAATTCTATGCAGTGCAAGGAACGCTGAGCTCGAGCTCGGTTGAGGTCTCTGTCTGCAGCCCTTTGAAACGCAACAGTCAGATTCTTTGCTCCACCTCACTGAACAGTCGCTCTGGAGATTTCTCCTTCAGCTCAGTTCAAAAGTCGGTTAAAGTGTCGGTTTAAACTGAAATTATTCCAAATTTATTCCGCATCGTCGGTTCAGGCTCTGTCTGCGGTACCGTGAGTACTAGATAGTTGTTTCTGATTACTGTGTGGAAATTGAAGTTTGTTCGATCGGTTTGGCTGAACTGATTCTTTATATTGATTTTTCTGATCTTTAGTTTAGTGTGTGGTTACTGGTCTTTATCGATTCTAAAAAAAACGTATTTTAAACATTTTTTTCCAGTACCCGTGACATGGTTAGGAACCGATAAGGGAGTCTTGCCTGGCAGTTGCCGAAAAAAGGGTAAGTTTGGGTAGGTTGGCCATGTCTAAGAAACCCAAGGAAAAAAAATGGGCCCACTGGGTTTCAGCACTACAGTGAGTGTGGGGAGGTTTTTGCTAAGGCCGATCCCCACACTACCTGTGTTTATTGTCTGGGGTTTGAACACCTCGATTCAGACTGCCAAATTTGCAAAAATGTTCCTAAGTCTACCCTGGAAAAGAGATTAGGTAGACTTAGAGAAAAGGAAGCCGAGAAGTTCGCTGACCCAGATGGCCAGTCTGGTTCAGTTCTGACCGAACCAGAAGGAGTCAACTCTGACCAGGGCAATAGTTCTTCGAGCAAGAGGAGAGCCAATCCTGAGGGAGCGGTTCCTACAAAAAGGAAAAGGAAAGACAAATCAGCCGTTTCGGATCCAGAGGTTCACGTTCTGACCACTGATGAGATTCGGATTGTTGAATCGCTCCGCCCGGTTCCTTCCGATCCTGCTCTGTTGGCTAGGGGCATGGTTCGGTCAGTTCCACCAGTTCAGGAATATGCCCCTGAAAATTTTTATGAACTGGAATTTGAGGAGGAGGAGGGGGATTTTGAACATGATGATGACTATGATGGAGCAGAAAGTCTGGATGTGCCCACTGAACCGGACATCTCCCCAGACAGACCTTCTGGTGTTTCCCCTTCTAGGCTCTCTGAGTCCCTTCCCCACTATTTGTTTTACAGGAAAGTGGCTGAAACTCTTCAGCTTCCTATGGAGGAAGCTACAGAGGATCAAGAGGAGCCTGATTTTGTAGAGATGATGCACATCCCAGAGTCCAGGAGGCTGTCTATTCCCTTGCACAAATCTTTTGGGAAACAGACTCAAAAAATGTTAAAGTCTCCTAATTCTGTACCTCCTGTTGATAGAAGAATGGATAAGAGGTACACCTTATCAAGCTCAGACACAGAGGTTTTTCTACCAACAATGCAGCCACGTTGAGGTCGTGCAGGCTGCAGCCTGTGATAGGGCTAATGTCTTCTTGGCTTCACACCCCCCAGATAAAGACACCAGGAGGATGGATGCCTTGGCAAAGAAGCAATACATGGCATCCTGTTTGGGATTCAGGCAGGCTAATTATATGACCTATACAGCTAGGTACCAGAAGTCCAGGTGCAACACTGTACTGGCACTGGCTAAACAGGACTCCCCCCAGCTGGCCAAGGAGCTGGAGGAGGTGGCTATGGATGGGATTGAGGCATCTAAGGTACAGTTCCATGCTGCTGTGGACTCCAATGATGTGTCATCAGGAGTCATGGCTACATCTGTGGCTCTTCACAGAATGGCTTGGCTCAGATGTACTAGCCTCTCACAGGACACCCAGGCTAAGGTCATGGATTTCCCTGTGGAAGGTAATTCTCTGTTTGGGGAGCAGACAGAGAATTACATGAAAAAGATGGAGGAGTATAGGACCACTTATTGGAGTGCACAGGCCAAGGAGAGGCAGGCAACTCCTCAAAGGCAGCATTCTAGGAGCAGGGGCAGGCCTTTTCATAGGCCCTTCTACCAAGCACAGGCCTCTTCTCCCTTTTCACAGAGGGGGTTCTTCAGAGGGAGAGACAGATGGGGGATGAGCAGGGCTGCATCCACTCCTCAGCCTAAGCCCCCCGCCAAGCAGACACCCTAATGGGTCTGCCCGGGTCGACTCTCCTATTCCTGTAGGGGGCAGGCTGGCTTACTTCATCCAGGACTGGGTGTCTGTTACTTCAGACAAGTGGATCCTGGAAGTAGTAAGTGAGGGACTGGTTCTCAGCTTCAAAAAATTTCCGAAGCTGAGAGTCAGATCTTTTCCACCTGCAAGTCTCTCTGAGACCCTTGCCCTAGAGGCAGCGGTTTCATCTCTTCTGGCTCTAGGAGCCATAGAGAGAGTTCCTACCCTACACTGGGGCAAAGTCTGTACTCCCGGTACTTCCTTACCCCAAAGAAGACAGGGGAGTGGTGACCCATTCTAGATCTAAGATACCTGAACAAACATCTTTTAAAACCAAGGTTCAAGATGGTGACTCTGGGAATAATTCTTCCCTCTTTCAGGCCAGGAGATTGGCTAGCCTCCCTGGACCTCAAAGATGCCTACTTTCACATTCCCATCAGGTGCTCCCACAGAAAGTACCTCAGGTTCAAGTTGCCCTCAGGCCATTATCAGTTCAAAGCAATGCCCTTTGGCCTAACATCAGCCCCAAGGGTTTTCACAAAGTGCCTGGCAGTAGTAATGGCCTTTTTAAGAATGCAGAAGATTTCCATCTTTCCATATCTGGACGACTGGTTCATAGTGGGTCAGTCTCCAGATCAACTCAAGTCAGACCTGCAAGTGACCCAGCAAGTGCTATCTTCCCTGGGGTTCCTTCTCAACCTCCCTAAGTCAGTCCTTGAACCAGTGCAGCTCCTTACCTTTATAGGGGCAGAGCTAGATACTGTCTAAGAAAGAGCCTTTCTTCCCCTGGAAAGGGCAAGAGTTCTTGTGGAGCTGGCTTCTTCCTTCAGCCTTCAGGCGTCCTGACCAGCAAGGCGCTTCTTTCAGCTCTTGGGCCACATGGCAGCTTCTACAGCAGTGGTCCAAGGGGCAAGATTTCAGATGAGGGACATTCAGTTCCATCTGAGGGCTTTTTGGTCCCAAAAGAAGGATCCTCTTACCAAACTGATTCCAGTGACTCAGACACTGATCCAAGTCCTTCAATGGTGGCAGGATCAGGACAACTTAAGGCAAGGGGTTCCATTTGTCACTCATTCTCATTCGGTGGTCCTTAGCTTAGATGTTTCCCTCTTGGGGTTGGGAGCTCATCTGGGAGCTCTCACAGCCCAGGGTCTGTGGTTCCCTCAGGAATCCCTTCTTCATATCAATCTCCTGGAACTCAGGCAGTTTTTCTGGTCCTGCAAGCTTTCTCACAGTCTATGCAGAACAAGGTAGTTCAAGTCATAACAGACAACACCACCACCATGTGGTACATCAACAAGCAGGGAGGCACTCGGTCTATGGCCTTGTGCACAGAGGCCACAAAACTGTGGTCCCTGGCTTATTCCATGCAGACCTCTCTGATAGCAGTCCACCTTCTGGGGAAGGACAATGTGCTAGCAGATGCACTGATCAGGATCTCCCAGGGCCATCACGAATGGTCCCTGGAGCCCTTAGTGTTGAAAGTAATTTTCTCAAGGTGGGGCACTCCAGAGATAGATCTCTTTGCAGCCCCAGACAATCATCAACTTCCTTTGTTTTGTTGCAGACCCCCAGTCTTGGGTTCAGTACCTCTGGATGCTCTGATTTTGAACTGGGAAGGGAAATTTCTGTATTCCTTCCCTCCCTTTCCTGTACTGTTCAAAGTTCTAGTCAAGATAAGGTCACAACCTTGCAAAGTGATTCTGATTCCTGCAGACTGGGCCAGACAGCCTTGATACCCTCTGTTGCTGTCTCTAGCAGTCCATCTTCCCCTGTCTCTTCCCAGGAATTACAACCTGTTAACCTCCTCTCAGGGGAGGATTTGGTACCCCAGTCTTCGGTCTCTCAATCTCAAGGCATGGTTCTTGAAGAGTTAGAGTATACAGATTTGCATCTGTCTCAGGGCGTTCTGGATATTCTCAAAGCTTCTCGAAAGCCCTCCACCAGAAAGACTTATAACTCCAAATGGAAAAGATTCAGAATTTGGTGTTTCAAGAAGCATATTTCTCCAGACCCTGCAGAATTGCCTACAGTTTTGGATTATCTGGTCCATCTTAATGCCTAGGCCTCAGACCAGCTACTCTCAAAGTACACTTATCAGCTGTTTCTGCTTTTCTGTCAGTAGGGAAGTCTTCCTCACTATCTTCTCATCCTGTGTTCTGTAAATTTTTCAAGGGATTGCTTCATATCAGTCCTCCCTTTAGGGATCCTGCCCCTGCCTGGGACTTAAATGTTTGCATTGCTCAACTTATGCAACCTCCCTTTGAGCCTATGTCCTCAGCAGAGCTTAAGTACTTGACTTGAAAAACTGTGTTTTTGGTAGTCATTACCTCTGCCAGACGTATCAGTGAACTGCAAGCCCTGTCAGTGGAACCTGATTTTATCTCCATCCATAGGGATAAAGTGGTCCTTAGAACCAATAGGAGGTTCTTGCCCAAAGTGGTCTCAGACTTCCACTTGAATCAGTCTATGTCTCTTCCGGTCTTCTTCACTGATCATTCCTCCTCAGGAAAGAGGAGGCTACACAGTTTAGATGTTAAAAGAGCCCTTAGCTACTACATAGAGCGTACCAAGGGTCACTGGTTTGATTCCTTCCAGTTGTTACTTACCTATGGAGAAGTAGGAAAGGGCAAACCTGCCACCAAAAGAACTATTGCCAGGTGGATTGCGTCTTGTATACAATTCTGCTATGATAAACTGGGAAAGATTCCACCCTCAGGCCTGAGGGCTTACTCTACTAGAGGTACAGCTGCTTCCCTGGCTCTTGCCAGGGATATCCCTCTGTTAGAGGTTTGTCAAGCAGCCACCTGGAAAACAGTCCATACCTTTACCAAGCATTACTCTCTGGATATCCAGGCTAGGAGTGATGCTCGATTTGGCACAGCAGTACTTCAGAGCCTATTTCCAAAGTAGGTTCCCTCCCTCCTCCATGGAGGTACTACTTGGTAGTTTGCAGTTTGTCAGAATACAGCAAGACTTCATGTTGTTTGAAGAAAAAATTACTCACCTTAGTAATTGTGTTTCTTCTAATGGAGTCTTGCTGTATTCTGCCATCCCTCCCTCCCTGCCTCCCCTCACAGAACCTGGTTTTTGGGAAGTGCATGGGCAGGTGTAGTGCTGCACCCCAGAGGTGCGTCTTGTACACCTTCCTTTTTAGTTGGGTGTTTTGTTGTATTGTCCTGATTTGGGATTGGTTTTGGTTTTGGGTTTCCTGACTTGAGTCTTCCTTGGGAATCCAAAACTCTCTGTTGCCAGTTGACTAGTTAAAATTTTACAATTTCCACATAGATTAGTTAGTGAGTTTTTGCTCGTAAGAATCTGATGGTTGGGTTTCAAAGGGCTGCAGACAGAGACCTCAACCAAGCTAGAGCTCAACGTTCTATGCACTGCATATAAATTTAACCCTATGTTCTCCGGGGCAGTTTAAAGGCTGGAGCTAACTGCAGTTTCTCAGAATACAGCAAGACTCCATTAGAAGAAACACAATTACTAAGGTGAGTAATTTTTTCCTTTTGTCTATGAGGTGACGTAAGTTATATTTTAGCAATGTGTTGATGCCAGGAAGTCAGATGCAATGATGGGCTGTTAGCAGAGAAAATGTGATAGTAACTTTCAGAGGGGGTCACTTTTGATATGGGTAAAGTAGTTATGCTTGTGATAATGGGAATATTAGGAAAGTATGAGGTCTATGCAGAAGTGGAGTACAAATATGCAGTTTCATAAGTATATGCTCAGAGTGCAGGCAAATGTGATATGCAGGTTTGTTTTAGAGATAGGTAAAAATAGCGATACATGCAATTGATAGAAAGATAGATAATTACATAGACATATATATATATATAGAGAGAGAGAGAGAGGAGAGAGAGAGAGACACACACACACACACAGGCAGAATAGGAATGGCAGTGAAGTACTGAAGTGACACCAATCCCACCCCCACCATTCAGAAATGGACAGGCATTGGGGTGTGCCTTTGGGTCATTCCCCATAACGCTCATGCCATTTCACCTCACCCTACCCTGCAGACACAGACAAGTATTGGGGTGTGCCTTGGGGTGTTCAAGCTTTACACCCACCCAATTCCATGAGGAAATATGCTGAAATTGGTACAGTACTGTATAAGAAAATGAAGTGAACTTTGGGGCTGAAGAGTCAAAGGCACACCTCAATACCTGCCACTGGCTGCAGGGTGGGGATGGGGGTGGAATGGCATGAGTTTTACTGTTGACAATCCCATGTCACACCCCTGATGCCTGTCAGTCCCTCCTGGGCAGGGTGTTATGGTCAGAAACCCTAATGCCCTGGGTGTTGTTATGTGATTTCTTAAACTAGCAACAGCATTTAATGCATTACATTATGAGGACAAGTAAATTTTTTTAAAATATTTACAGAGAGTTGCATAAGCTTAATTTTCTTCATAGAATAATTTAAATTTAGTAACAGTGGTAGTACAAAGCAATTACCCAGACAACGTGAAAGTTATAACTACTTTATATTGTACATTGACACTCCACAAGGACCTCCTTGAAACTGAGATGCAAATGTAACACATTTATCAGTTTTCTAACAGGCATATTTTACTATCCTAAATACATTTCCTGTTTCAGTAACTGATCAGCTCATCTATTGCATGACCTACTTATTGCCATTTTACACCTGCTATGCAATATACTGCTGCTTACTACACCAACATCATGAAGCATAAAACAGATGACTGCCATAACTAGGGAAGCAGTATAGCACAATGGTTTAAGGGTCTGAGCTGCAAATCTGGAGATCTGGGTTTGAATTCAGCATCCCCCACTTGCATACTGGGTGACCCTGAGCAAGTCACTTAACTTCCATGTGCTCCCAGGTTGCCCCTGTAAACAAGCTTTCAGCTTAGTGTGCCACTCCTGGTTAAACAATTGAAAGGAAAAACACAATGTATTATTTGTCTTGCTTTATTTTGCTACTACAAGCTTTGACTAATGCATCCATCCTTAAATGTACTTTTTATAGCTTATGTGTCTGTGACCTAGACAGAACTACACTTAAAATCTTACACATAAATAAAGAAATCATCAGAATAACATTTATTTCAGTAGTATCTCCTTCTTTTTCAGGTGCCCATGACACTATGTATATATATTTATATCTTTTAACTTCAAAGAACAACAGGAAGTTGTTATCCCACTGTACAGACAGCTGGTGAGACCCCATCTGGAGTACTGTGTGCAGTTCTGGAGACCCAATCTTTCCAAAGACATAGACAGGATGGAGGCAGTCCAGAGGAGGGCAACAAAAATGGTGCAGGGTCTGCACCAGAAGACATATCAAGAGCGACTTAAGGATCTTAATATGTATAGCCTCGAGGAGAGGAGGCAGAGAGGGGACATGATAGAAACTTTCCAATACCTCAAGGGAATCAACAAAGTCCAAGAGGGTAGCATCTTTTAGAAAAAGAGGTGTGCAAGAACAAGGGGGCACAATTTGAAGCTAGAGGGGGGACGGCTCAGAGGTAATGTGAGGAAGTATTTTTTCATGGAGAGGGTTGTGGATGCATGGAACAACCTTTCTGAGGAGGTTGTGGAGTCAAAAACAGTAGTGGAATTCAAGAATGCATGGGACAAACATAAGGCAATTCTAGGGGGTGGAGGTTGGAAGAAGTTGGCTGTTGGTTAGCTAGGATCTGCAGCTTATCCAATAGGTAGGGAAATGGGCAGACTGGGTGGGCCAAGCGGTCCTTATCTGCCATCAAATTCTATGTTTCTATGTAAAGCACTAAACCTATTCAAATGCACAAAACACAAGACTTTATTCTCTTCACACTTTGCTGCTAAACTTCAGGTCCCAGAGAGATAAAAATGTAGAGCTTCCGCTAGCTATTTGGGTGGGTGCTTCAGCTGTGTGTGTGTATGTGTATGTGGGGGGGGTTATAAAAAGCTTTTAAGAAACAGACACTCTAGTATCTAATATGGGATAATCTTCTTTGGGTGACATAGTTTGCTCCTTTGTGGGCTTATACCTTAATTGTCATTATTGTGTTGCAAGTGCTTGCTTTCCTCAAGTGCTGTAATTTCAGGATGCAGTTTCACAAGTGCTGTATAATGATGCAGTTTCAGGCACTCCTTAATTACTTTTCCTTTTCTTTCCTTCTGAACCTTAAGCTCTGATGCCCCAGACAGCTCTGATAGTCAGTTGTTCCAACATGCTAGATCCACCACATGCCCCTCCCACATGAACCAAACAAAAAAAGGGTGGGGGTGGATCTTTAGGAGCTTCTCAGGTGGAGGTGAGGGTGTATCTTACCCCCCAAAAAAACTAATGCTGCCTCCCACTACTCAGGTTCCAGTTCTTGTACCTCCCATTTAAGAAAGAAAATAGTGCCATGCAACCATTGACTAACATGAAAGTATATTTATTTGAGGGTGGAAAGCATTTTTTGGAGGTCGGTAAGGCCAAAGACAGTATTTACACCTTCAGCCAGTTCCACGGACAGGAAACATGACATCAGCCCTTTTGTAAATGCAAAACATCTGCAGGCTCTGCCCACTGCAGCCATAAAAAGGGATCTGCAGTCCTTGGAAGAAGTATAGCTCATACCATAGAGGACCGTTTAAACTAAATTGCAGGGGGAAAATGGGGAAAATGCCTAGCTATAGCATTAAATGCGATAATAACTACAAAGTCCTAGTTGCCAATGCCAGAAGTTTAAATGTAATGAAAATCACTGAACTGTCTGGAATACTGCAGCAGCATCAAATTGATATTGATATTGCAGAAGTAAGCGATACATGGTGGGATGAGTCATCTAGTTGGTACAACTCCATCCCCGGGTATTCCTTATACCATAGAAATAGAAAAAACAGAAAGGGTGGGGGTATATATATATATATATATATTGGAAATACATTAACAGCCTCAGAATACCCCTTAAAATTTACTAAGGATGGACAGGTAGAAGGTATATTCATCCAAATAGCCCAAACAAATAAAAATCATTTTTCATTTGCCAACTTTTATAGACCCCCCTCCTCAGATTTAAACCATGATCAGTTTCTAATTGATGAAATTAGTCAGCTGGCATCAAACTCAGACATTATGGTTGTTGGGGACTTTAACTCACCGGGTATTAACTGGGGTAATCTTACATCCAAAACTTCTTTGGAGGGTCTGTTTCTTGATTCATTTATCATGGCTGGATTGGAACAAATGGTGACTGAACCTACCAGACAGAATAATATCCTGGATCTTGGCCTTACCAATATCTCATCCAACATAAATAATAGCAATACAATGGGGCCATTAAGTAACAGTGATCACAACACAATTCTTTTCGAAATCAATAGGAAAAAAAACAATTGTAAGCTGGACCAACTACAGATATAATTACAACAAAGGCAACTATAATAAAATTAATAAGGCATTGGCAGGCTACGACTGGGTAAATAAGTTCTCAGGATTAACTATTAATAAATGTTGGGAACTATTTAAATCAATCATCTCAGAATTAAAAAAACTGTACATTCCCATTAAAAAAACACACAATAAAAAAGGGAAAATTCCATCTTGGCTAACCTAATCTATTAGACAACAAATTCATAAAAAAGAAAAGGCTTTTAAAGTGATGAAAAAAAGTCCTAGCTCAGCAAATGTAAATCTATATAGAGAAGAATTAAAGAATACAAAGAAACTGAGATGAATGGAAAGGAAGAAAATTGAATATAAACTCTCCATCACAAAAAAATCCAAAAGCATGTTATGCATATGTAAATGGTAATAAGAACATAATAGTATTCATAAACTGGTTGATAATGGTAGAGAAATACAGGACACCAGGGACATTACTAATACATTTAATAAATATTTTGGGTTCGTATTTACTGACTAGGAAATACTAAAATCTAATATCACCAATAGATCAAATACCGATGAAATTCGTATAGAGGAGGTAACTATGGCCATAAATTTAATCAAGGAAAATAGCACTCTAGGATCTGACGGAATTAGCCCAAACCTCCTTAAAAATACACTATCATCAGTTTCTAAACCGTTAAAGCAATTGTTCAATATATCTCCACTTAACAGTACCATCCCTGATGAGTGGAAACAAGCATCAGTTATTCCAATTCATAAATCTGGGATTAAAAATGATGCAAGCAATTATCATCCCATCAGTCTGACATCAGTAATATGCAAAGTTATGGAAAGAATTCTTAAAAAGAATTTGGGCAGGATTCACAAAAGGGATGCGCATGGCGCATCCCTGACTTGCACCTAATCTCGATTTTGGAAGGGCACTGATGCACCGCACACCACCCGTAATGTTATTTGGTGCATCTAGAGGGGTTGTATAGGGGGTGTGCCTATGCATATAGGGTGCATCCCTATTCACAAACCACCTTAGAGGCACATCTCCAGAGCAAGTCCAGAGATGCGCCTCCAAAAGTTAAGTCTACAGCAAGTAGACTTAAGTGGGTGTCCACTCACAGGCAGGCTGCCATACTGCAGATGGCAGCATGGCAGCCTGCTTACCCTGACAGTCCAGTGGTTCCCCCCTTCCTGCCCATATCCCCATAGTGGTGAAACATTCACCAGGCATCCCTGGTAGTCTAGTGGAACCCCCCTTCCTTCCCCAACCTGATCGCATTCTGAGAACCATACCACAAAGTATCCCTGGTGGTCCAGTAGTTCTCCCTGCACAAATCCTCAAAGTAACATAATCTGGTAACATCCCTGGTAGTCCAGTGGCACCCCCTCCCTGCCTGCATCCCTGGTAACATGAAATGAAATGAGGCATAATCCCTGGTAGTCTAGTAGAATACCTCCTCTTTGCCACGACCCGATTGCAACACCAACAGAAGTCTTGAAGTCTCTCTGGTGGTCCAGTGGACCCTCCCACCCACTCAGGCACCCCCAACCCACCCACTCCCCTGTCCCAGCATATTACGAGTGTCTGCGGGCAGCTCAATCCACTTGCACTCCGTCATGGCTGCCCGTTAATGGGGAGAGAAACCAGAAGTTTATTAGCTATCATTCTGGCTGTTATTTTTATAGTCAGCATTTAAGGGAGCTATGGGTCTATAACTTTCTGGAATAGCTTTAGCTTTACCTTCCTTAAGAATAAGAACCACCTTTGCCTCCCTCATACTGCAGATTCTGGAATATCCCCCTCTCCATCCACCATGTCTTGTATAATTCTAAATAACCATATAGAAAAGTTATTTTTACAAACTCGAAAGAATTTATAGTGAATAATGGAGCATTGTTATTAACTAAAATCCATCACTTTCTAAAGGTTGTTATGCTGTCTCTGCTACGTCATCATAGTTGTTATGCAGCACTAGCTACATAGCTACTACAGCATAAAAACATCGAACATGCTAGTGCATGTACGTGACACAACCTGGAAGCGGCTTTGGCGGTGAAAAGTACAGCGGCACAGAGGAGTTATTAATTTTTTTTTGGTTTTTGTTTTCAAGTTGTATGGCAGCTTGCTACCAGCATCATTCACTATAAGAAACAATGGATACCGACTTATTGGTAACAAACTGGCCAATACATCTTGAGGTAGCCAGTGACAACAGAACCTCTTGAGCTTCATTCTCGAGGTTCTTAATGTCCCCATGGCAACCTCTCAATGTACTAACCAGCTTGTTATCGATGAGTCAGTATCCATTATTCTCTATATTAACAAATCCATCAATACCAGGACTCCTAGTTTTAGGTAGGGATGCAATAACTGATTGCAATTCCTGCAGGGAAAAGGGATTGTTTGCAAATTGTATTTTATGAATATTTGCACTTGCAAAAAAAAATCAGACATCTGCCTATCATCATTTTCACTTTGACATTGAGATATATATATATATATATATATATAGAGAGAGAGAGAGAGAGAGAGAGAGAGATGATACACAATGGCCAGACTCAGAATATGCCATTTATCATCATGATTGAGGGGGCAGGACCATAACTCATGAGTGGCAGGGCCACAAGTGAAATATAAAAATCCTGCCACTCACAAGCAATGATAAATCACATCTTCTGAGTGAGGCCACTGTGTGCCCAATTTAGGCAGTGTATTTTATAGTGCAGAGCTTTCAGATTAGTTCTTTTAATGAAGAATACACTGTTTCTATTTGATTTCACTGCTCTGTTTTGAGTGCAGCAGAGGTCATTATGATGTCTTGTTCAAGCTGCTCTCCCATTAGTGAAGTGCTCTTTTGTGACCAATTCAAGTGATGATAAATGACAATGATCCACCTAGAGTGATGATAAATGATTTATCATCATTCTAGGTCTTCAGGCCATAGAAAAAAAATCAATTATCTGTAATGCCTCATTCTCACCTACATTGTATAAATATTTTTATAATAGTCCATAAGAATATGGGCCATTTCTATGATATCAGAGCACACTAGTCCATTATTGTTTTTGCAGGCAGGTATCATATTTTGCTCTCTGTGTTTTTTTTAAAAGAGTCACCAAATATTTGCCCAGTTTATCTCTGTGAGATATCATGCCTTTATAAATTTGTTTATAACATGGGTTGGCAAAAACACGTAACCCAATTGGTCCAGTTACAGTGCGCAGCCATAGATTAAATCCTCTATTTAATCCACAGTTTCATGGAGCAACTTGGGAAAACTGCTGTTGGGACTCATTCCCTCCTTCAGAAAGCAAAAGAGAAAGGCAGCCATTTAAAAATCCTGAAGCGGGAGACAGCAAGCTGAATTAGCAAGACATAAGATGGAGTACACTGTGTTTCATGGCTGGCTGTCCTGCAGTAGTGCATCAACCCATGTTGCAAAAGCAGTAATTCACAAGAAATTTTGGCACCTACATTCCCTCACCACCCCCAATGATGTTACTCATGTTATGGAGCTGGGTGTCCCACAGTGAATCGGAAATGCAACTGTCCTTGCCCCAAAATGTACAATACTAAATAAAGAAATCCTCCTGCTGGCCCCAACATCACACAGCTGCCAGCAACCAGATCGAGCAACTCACCTTCCCGAATAGGTTCACCTGCTGTCAGAGAGAAAGAGAGAGAGATAGCAATATTGAGCAGCTCACCACACACTGGAGAATGAGAGACAGACAAAGAGGGAGAGAGAACAACACGCAAAATGAACAGTGCACTGTGCTGCGGACACAGAAAGAGACCGAGAGGCACCTGAACATGAGTAAGTGTTATGACAATGGATAGCCATCTGCTTGTTATTATTTGTATTATATTTGTGATACAAATATATGTTTAGACTTCTGCTTACAAACACAGGCCATGTGAAAAGCCTCATGGGATACTGGATTTTTGAAAGAGAAAAAAAATGTGTTGGCCATGCTTGTTGTCACCTCTAGCTTGTGAAAGCTGACTTCCTTGGACTATAATAAAACCAGGTTATAAGGGTTGTAAACCAGCCACTTGTATAAAGTATTAGCTGTCAAAAAGTTCCTCTGAAGATCAAAGGGGTAATTCTCACCTGCCATAAAGCAGACTCACTAATTAAAAAAAAAATAAGCAGTATTTATATTTTTTTAAGTGGGATGTTTAGCAAATGTGCAGATGTCTGTGACTACTATTCAGTATACAGGAATGTGAGTGACCTCACAGCCAGCATCACCACAGAGCTGTGACCTAACAAGCTGGGTGGGACCTTTTCCTCCCTCATGATTGTCAAGCTGCAGAGGGAGCAAGATATGCTTGTGTTTGGACTTGAAAGAGACACTTTTTCTTTTGTATTTCTGGACTCCTGAAAGAATACACTCTCAAGAAGCACTTCTGCCGAAGTCAGGTAATTCCACCACCAATATTTACTAATTGAAATTAGGGTAGGATTAGATACTCAGTATAAGGCAATTTGTTTATAATTGTGCATTTACTCTTATGACTGTACCATTAATGTTATATGTTCTGTGTTTTGTATTTCATTTACTGTTTTTGATTTTAGTAAATTTTGTTTTCCTTGAAATCCTGCCTGAGCCTTTTTCTCATTTTGAGTGTGAATGCTGGGACAGTGTTGATAATTCTGATAGAACTGTTAAGCGCTTACAGTGTGTTACTATATGTACCAAGGTGAAGTACCAAGGTCTCAATTGAGTCAAAAGGGGGATTGTGAACCAGATTGTGTGCCCATGGGGTTAAGTATTGCACTGCATTTCCCCAAAGAGGGTGTGATATTTGGACCTGTTACCTGGGCATGCTAGCAAAAAAGGGTTCATATTTGACCTCAGGACTCGAGATTGGTAGTTGATCAGACCCAAAACAGATAGGAGGGTTACCCTGTTTGTCTCCTGTTCACATATTGCACTGCAAGGGTTGGCTCTGTAGCAGCAGAGGGCCTGACCCCTGAAGTGCATTTGTGAGAGATTTGGTTAGCAGCGGTGCAATCTAAAAGATTTGGTTTGCAGTGCTGCAATCAAAAAGATTTGTTTGCATACTGTGAAATTATTTGGTGACATGAGCATTAACAGTCCAGTGTGTCAGATTAATAAATTGTAACAGTTCACACACAAAACAAGGCAGTGATTTAAAAAAAAAAAAAGAGAAATATATTATTGTGGTTACAGTCTAGTTCCCTACCTGTTTTATTTTTTTTCAGGTGCAAGCTAGTGTAGCTATAGATTAGGGAAGATGATGACTTCCACCTACAATGAGTACACTGCAGAATATCTAAGGCAGTTGTGCCAGGAGAGAGGAGTCCGTTGTGATGGGCGAAACAAACAACACCTCATGGAGGCTTTTGTGGCAGTCGATGCCCAAGGCCTCGAGTCACAGTCAATGACAAGACCTTGAGTGTGGAGGGGTCAGGGTTCACCACAGAGTCCAGAACCAGGGAGGAGGACAGCGGGACCAGTGGGAACTGAAAACCATTGCAGCAGGGGAAGGTCACCACCATGCTGGAGACAGAAGGGATCAGGCTGCAGATAGAGTTGAGTAGAATGGAGCTAGAGTTTGAACAGAGGAAGCTGGAGATGGAGAGAGAGGAGAAGCAAGAGCAGTGAGAGGCTGAATGAAAGGAAAGAGAAGACCAGCTTCAGAAAGAGAGGCAGAGGAAAGAGAGCGACAGCTTCAGAGAGAGGCTGAATGAGAGGACAGAGAGCGTTAGAGGAAATTTGAACTGGAGAAGCTACTACTCCTAAGACCAGTGCCAGAGCAGGTAAGTGGCATGGGTGAACCTGGACCTCCAGGACTGGGTTACAAATTAAATTCTAAATTGATAGCTGAATTTAAAGAAGGGAAGATATGGATGCATTTTTAAATTCATTTGAAAAGGTATGGATTCAGGCAAAAATTCCCAGAGAGTCCTGGAGCTTCCAGCTATCCCTGCTGCTTACCAGTAAAGCGCGTGACTCATTGGGTCAAATGGACAATCAGAACAGTAATGATTATGGCAAACTTAAAGCTGCATTGTTAAAAAAGTATGACTTGACAGCAGAAGCGTACAGAGTTAAGTTCCGTAAGCTCAGGAGAAGCCCTGACATAAGCCACGAGGAACTAGCTACAAAATAACATCAGTTTTTGAAATGTTGGTGGGAAGGGGTTAAAGCAGACTCTGTAGAGAAAATTGAGGGTGTTGTACTTTTGGAGCACTTCTTTTGGGCTTGCCCAGCAGAGCTAAAAACCTGGCTAGAGGACCAAAATCCAAAAACAGTGCAGGAGGCTGCCGAGCTCTGCACTTTATGCCAGGAGCAGGCTGGCTCTGAAAGGGAGTGGAGCAGGTGTGGCAGCTCAGAAAGGGAAAAGTTCACCTTCAGGGCAGCTAAAACCCTCACTGCCTCCCCAGAAAACAGGCAGCCTCGGGTTACAAAGAAAAGATTTGCCTGATAAAAGAAATGATTGTTGGCTTTGCAAACAACCTGGACATATTGCCAGGCAGTGTCCTAAAAAGACACAGAGTGCACAAAGTGGTGCTGGGAAAGAGGTGGTTTTCTTGTGTATCCCTGAAAGCAGCCAGTAAACATGAGTGAGCACATACACCCAGTTACTGTGAATGGGGTGCAAACCCATGGGTTAAGGGATATGGGGGTGTCCCTTACTTTGGTAAAAGGGGATTTGGTTGAGTCTGAACAGCTTATACCCAATCAGTTTGTTACAGTATGGGGATTCACTGGGGAGGAGAAAACTGACACTTGCTAGTGTTCTCCTAGACTGGGGTGAGACAGGAGAGACTGTGCAAAAGGTTGCAGTGGCAGAAAATATTGCCCTTGGAAGTGATTATAGGGAACAATCTCCAAAAAGGGATGATGTGTGCAGTTACCCGCAGTCAGGTGGCAAAGGCAAATTGTGGTTCCATGGACTCCATAGAAGCCCCTGTGGAAAACACTGGGAGGCTGGTTCCCCAGCCTGTGTCTCCTGATATGAAGAATAGTGAAAGGGGGGTAGAAATGCCCCAGGCAGCAGTTAACAGAACAGTTACAGAAGGTTACTCTGAGGAGGGAGGGGTAGCCAATTGTCAGAGGGTTGGGATGGCAGTGACCCTGAATGCCCTGACGCTAGAGCTAGGGACCCTAGTTTAGAAACTGGAAGGGACCTCTCCCATGCCTTGAGAATGTGTAAAGATTTTGCAGCTGCTCAGAAAAATGACCCTAGTTTAGAGAGGCTGAGGGCAGAATCTGATGAGCACAGGGAGGTGACAGGAGACGTAGAGTGTACTGGGACAAGGGACTGCTGTATACACAGGATGTAAGGACAGAGGGAGGGGTGATGGGCAGGAAGCTTGTCATTCCCCAGGGGTACCGTGAGTGGTTGCTCAAGATTGCTTATGATATCTCCATGTCTGGACATCTGGGAATCACACACACTATGCAGCGATTGGCCCAGAATTTCTACTGACCCAACTTCACCCAGCAGGAGAAGGAATATAGCAGGTCTTGTCACTGGTGCCAAGAAATAGGGAAGGTAGGCAGTAAAACCCAAGCTGCCCTAGTTCCCTTGCCCATAGTGGAGGAGCCATTCCAGAGGGTAGGAACAGATATTGTGGGGCCTTTGAATACCTCCAGCTCCTCCGGGAAGAGGTTTATCCTAACAGTGGTGGATTATGCCACCCAGTACCCAGAGGCAGTCACCCTATCTTTACTGAGGACAAAGTGGCAGATGCCTTGCTAGGGATTTTCTTCCATGTTGGGTTCCTGCAGGAGGTTATCACCAATCAAGGGGATTCCTTCATGTCAGAACTGATGAAGTGTTTGTGGGAGAAGTGTGGTGTGGGGTGGTGTAGAGATGCACAAACCTTATCACTCGCAAGCCAATGGGCTTGTGGAAAGATTTAATGGTACCCTTAAATCGATGCTCCAAGCGTTTGCTGAACAGCATGGGAGGGACTGGGAGAAATACCTTCCCCACCTGTTGTTTGCATACAGGGAGGTGTCCCAAGAGTCAACAGGGTTTCCCCCTTAGAGCTCTTATATGGATGCAGGGTGTGTGGGCCCCTAGACTTGATCCGGGAGGACTGGAAAGGGCAAACATGCCACCCAGGGAACTCCCATAGTGGATTATGTTCTTACATTTAGGGAAAAGCAGAAGGAGCTTATGGGAAGAGCCCAGAGCAACCTGGTAGCTGCCCAGCAAAAGCAAAAGGTAAGGTATGATTGCAGAGCCAGAGCTCGCTCATACACTGTGGGTCAGGAGGTCATGGTCCTAATCCCAGTTCAGAAAGATAAGCTGTAGGCTGAGTGGGCAGAACCATACAAAGTAGTCAGACAGGTGGATGACGTAAATCACATTATAGAACTGCCTGACAGGAGACATACCCAAAGGATGTACCATGTCAACATGATGATGCCATATGCAGATAGGACTGACATGGTCTTTGCAGTGTGTGGTTCATGGGAGAGGATGGACAAGGAAGACCCCCTTCTGGACTTGCTGGAAGAAAGCAAGCGGGAGTCCTCTTTGGAGGCAATCAAAATGTCACACCAATTGACCCTGGACCAGATCCAGGAAGTAAGGGCGGTTTTAGCAGACTTTGCCCCATTGTTTACTGCCAAGCCTGGACCAACCCCCTTAGTGACACATGATGTAGATACAGGGATGCAAGTGCCCATATGGTGAACAGTATATCAAGTGTCAGAGGCCTTCCAAAAGGACATTAGGAGGGAGATGGAAGAAATGCTGAATTTAGGGATAATCCACACATCCCACAGCCCCGGGCCTCACCTGTAGTCCTTGTTCCCAAGCCAGATGGCTCTACTCATTTTTGTGTGGACTATCGTGGACTCAACACAGTCACGAAGTCGGACGCCCACCCAGTGCCACAGACGGATGAACTACTGGACAAGTTGGGATGGGCAACATACCTTACCACTACTGAACTGATAAAAGGGTATTGGCAGCTGGAGGTAACTGCCAGAACTAGGAAGAGGTCAGCCTTCATCACTCCAATAGGGTTACTTGAATTTAAAGTAATGATTTTCGGAATGAAGAACGCCCCTACCACCTTCCAAAGGTTGGTGAACTAGGTGTTAAATGGTACTGAAGAGTGCGCCGTGGCATACCTGGATGATATTGCCATCTTCAGTGCCAACTGGAAGGAACTCTTGTCCCACCTTAGGGAAGTGTTGGGCAGGATACAGAGGGCTGGGCTCACTGTGGAAGCTGAAAAATGCCAGGTGGCCATGGCTGAGGTGGCATACCTAAGGCATGTAGTAGGGCGGGGACAGCTTCATCCTAATCAAGCAAAAATTGAGGCAATCGAGGCATGGCCCAGACCTGAAACACAGAAGCAGGTTCAGAGTTTTCTAGGGATCACAGGGTACTGTAGGACATTTGTATCAAACTATAGTGCCCTGGCAGCTCCCCTATCTGGCCTGTTAAAGAAAAGAATGCATAAAAAGGTAAACTGGGAACCAGCCTGTGAAAGAGCCTTTACACTGCTAAAGGAGGCACTGTGCAGTGCTCCTGTATTAGCCAGTCCAGACTACAGCAAACCAGTTTTTGTCCAGACAGATGCCTCAGATGTGGGTATTGGGGAAGTACTTAGCCAGACTTCTAACCAAGGGAAAGATCACCCATTAGTGTACCTCAGTAGGAAGTTACTTCCCAGGGAGCAGGCTTATTCTACAGTGGAAAAAGAATGCCTTGCAATGGTGTGACACTAAAGAAATTAGAGCTATACCTATACGGGTGGCACTTTGAGGTGCAAACAGACCATAACCCCCTGGTTTGACTGGCACAAATGGGTAAAACAAATGGTAGGCTTTTAATATGGAGCCTTGCCTTGCAGGGTTATGACATGACTGTTACTCACAGAGCAGGGGCAGCAAACGCAGATGGGTTATCGCATCAGTTAGAGCAGTGAACTGAATTTGGGAAACTCATCCCCTGCCTAGGAATAGATTCCCCCTAAATTCAGTCTAGGTCAGAGGAATGTTATGATGGCTAGCCATCTCCTTGTTATTATTTGTATTATATTTTTTTTCTATAAATATATGTTTGGACTTCTGCTTAGAAACACAGGCCAAGTGAAAAGCCTCATGGAATATTGGGTTTTTAAAAGCGAAAAAAAAATGCACTGGCCTTGCTTGTTGTCACCTCTAGCCTGTGAAAGCTAACTTCCTGGGACTATAATAAAACCAGGTTGTAGAGGTTGTAAACCAGCCACTTGTATAAAGTATTGCATTTTATGACCTATTAGGAGGAAAGCAACTTCTGACAGATACCTGTAAGAATCTTCACACAGATAGGAGAAATAGCTGTCAGGAAGTTTCTATGAAGATCAAAGGAGTAATTCTGACCTGTCATAAAGCAGGCTTACTAATTAAAAAAAAAAGTAGTATATATCTTTTTTAGTGGGATGTTTAGCAAATGTGCAGATGCCTGTGACTACCATTAAGTATACAGGAATGTGAGTGACCTCACAGCCAGCATCACCAAAGAACTGTGACCTCACAAGTTGGGTGGGACCTTTTTCCCCTCATGATTGTCAAGCTGCAGAGGGAGCAGGATATGCTTGTGTTTGGACTTGGAAGAGATACTTTTTCTTTTGTATTTCTGGACTCCTGAAAGAACACACGCTCAAGAAGCACTTCTACCGAAGTTAGGCAATTCATCCACCACAATTTACTAATTGAAACTAGAGTAGGATTACATACTCAGTATAAGACAGTTTGTTTATAATTGTCCATTTACTTTTATGACTGTACCATTAATGTTATATGTTCTGTGTTTTGTATTTCATTTACTATTTTTGATTTTAGTGAACTTTGTTTTCCTTGAAATCCTACCTGAGTCTTTTTCTCATTTTGAGTGTGAATGCTGGAACAGTGTTGATTATTCTGATAGAACTGTTAAGCACTTCCAGTGTGTTACCATATGCACCAAGGTAAAGTACCAAGGTCTTATTTGAATCAAAAGGGGGATTGTGAACCACGTTGTGTGCCTGCGGGGTTAAGTATTGCACTGCATTTCCCCCAAAGATGGTGTGATATTTGGACCTGTTACCTGGGCATGCTAGCAAAAAAGGGTTCATATTTGACCCCAGGACTTGAGACTGGTAGTTGATTGGACCTAAAACAGACAGGAGGGTTACCCTGTTTGTCTCCTGTTCACATATTGCACTTCGAGGGCTGGCACTGTGGGAGCAGAGGGCCTGACCCCTGAAGTGTGTTTGTGACAAGTGTTACACAGTTTTATGGACAACAAATGTCAGAAATAATTTCAAGACTCTATTTCTGGGATTTGTATATTCATAAAACTAAGTGATATATGAATTAGTTCTCGTGACTACTTTCCAAGTCGGCAGCACACAATAACTTTTTTCCTATTTAAACAGGAAAAACACCTTTCTGGATTTTTTTTTCAACATAACCCATGTTATAAGAGCAAATGCCCATGACAGCGTATAGGGTTATTGGGATTTAATTCACACCCTGGGTGCCGTGAGCTCACAACACACCTGGGGTGTGGCTTAAAGAGCCACTGACGCCTCAAGAAAAACTTTGTAAAACGTAATATTTGAACACAAAGCAGTAGTATTCTGTACTGCTCCATAATTTATGCTCTGCTTATTTTAAGGTGTGTAAACTTACCTGTAGTCTCAAGGCAGGTAACCTGTGCCTAACCAAGTGTTGTGTAATCTTATGTTAGTCTCATGATGTGAAACCTGTTCCTACTTATTGTGATTTGTAATCTTACCTTGTAGTCTCATGATACATAACCTGCACCTAATTATGTACCTTGTTGTCCCAAGTGTCTAAGTATGTTATTTCCTGTACTCTCCCGGGTCGTACCTGAAAATAGGCAAATTGTCTTGTCTAGTGTACTTACCTGGTTAACAAAAGCTAAATAAATAAATAAATACATATTTCTCATTAGCTCTGTATTTCTTATCTCCATTATTTATTACTGAGGTCTTCTGCCTGAAAACAGGATAGTTATTCCTCGAGAGTTCATCTGCTGCTATTGCTTATTCCCAACCTGATGTCATAATACTCTGCTTGTGACATCATAGTTATTCCCATGGCAACAGATTGTGATGTCACAACACAGCATCATGGTTTCAAGTAGGGAGTATGCTGTAAAGGCAGGTGAACTATGAAGGATAAAGAACTTGTTTTCATGGGAATTTCTTTAGTAATAAATAATGGAGAGGAGAAATCCATATAATATGTATGACATACAAACTGAATTGTGCCTAAATATTATGTTTTCCAAAGTTTTCCCAATGGTGTCAGCTGCTCTTTAAATCCCAATAACCCCACACCCTCTCATGGGTTATTGCTTACATATATTTCTCTCAACCTAAATGGTTAAATGTTCTTGCATTTTTAATCTAAGGTTCACCCAGTCATTATAATATATGTTATAATCTTGGAGGATCAAATTATCTAATTCTGTATGTTTGAGATTATTTTGTCTATATTCCTATGCTCGTATTTTATTTAACCAATATTGGTATGATATAATGGCCCCCAGAAGCATCGCCTTAAGGGGTCCCATAAGGACACAATTGGGCATTGTCCAGAATAATTGAAAAAAAAATGAATTCAGCTGTGACATCTTTAATTTCACAGCAAAATCTGGTCTTTTTGGTAGTTCGTTATCAAACAATCACTTATAGGATTTCTTAGATTGATTTATAAACCAAATATTGGATTCCATAATAGCATGATCTGATAAAATTGCAGATCTAATGGACGTTTTATCCCACACTGGGGTTAATTATTTGGACATAAAAATATAGTAAATTATAGAAATGATGAGTATATTCTCTCAAGACTGCATTTTTTATCTTCAACAAATCAGTCAAATCATTAGATTCTAAAAATTGTGCCCAAGTCCTGGATATTATCATAATAATTACTGGGTTGGAATGTTTTGTCAAATTTTCAATTAAGTAAGGCATTACAGTCCCACATCAGAATTATTTTATCCACTTGAATTTTAATAAGACCTTAAGTAGAATCCTTCCCTCATCAGTTAGTCAGTTTCTGCTCGAACTCAAAATTAATATGTTTTCCTGAACATAATGGCAACTCCAACTCTTGTCTTAGTGCCAGGAGATGAAAAGGAATGAGAAATTCAGTTCTGTTTCACCTTACGGGATTCTTTACTATCTAAATTTACTTCCTGCACAGCAATAACATCCAACTTGTTTGAGTATACATATTTTTGTATATTACTGAATGACCTTTCAGACATTTTAACAATTTGATAATTTTGTGTTTTGATAACATTGCACTTTATTCACTATTGTTTGCACATATGTTTAGGCCACTGCCGCTTGCTTGCCCGGTATGTCTCTCATGAGCCTGTATTGGGCTCCAGAGTAAAATGAAAGTTTCCCCTTTAAAATACTCTGGCTTTTCTTGCCTATTCAGATATTGGGGAGTACTGAGCAAAGGCTATTAAAGTGGTAGTTAGTCACACTCCACCACCCTCTGACGAAGCTCTGTTACGTGAAGTGGAGGGGTGTTTGTGGCTTCCTGGCTGGATTGTTGCTAGGAATTTCACTTTCAGTTTTTATGTACCTTATTTTAATTTGCCTACATGTATTCACTGTGAGGCTGTGAGGTGTATCCTATGTTCCAATAAAGCATTACGTGAACAGCTACCAGTGTTCTATGGTATATTTTCCTCAGCTTATTACTTCAAGTGCATCCTTTTGCGTGTGTAGTAGGCTTTACTACTGGACTGCTTCTATCACCATCACTTGGGGAGATCCCTATATTCATACCCCATAAAAAAACAATAAATAATAATCCCATTGCCCCTTCATGATGGAATCTATAGTGAAACAAGAATTATGCTTCATTTTGCTAAAGGAACTTGACTTCAAGGTCAGGAAATTTTTTCACCCAGAGAGTAGAGAACATGAAGCAAGGTGCCAGAGAGTACTTTGGGATCAAGTTGTATAGATGCTTTTAAAGTTGGTTTGTATTACGTTCTGTAATAACAACAACTTACTGCAGGTGGAGGATTCAGTGACCTGCAGGAGGATCTCCTCTAGGGAGGGTGAAAACCTTTTGTTGCGTCAAAACTCCCTGGTGTTCTAGCAGGGGAGATGTGAGAGTACTTGGAGGGAGGGAGCAGCATGTTTCAGACCCTGCCTGGATGGAAAGGGATGGAAGATGGGAGTGAAGGTGGGAGCCCTACCTCACAGTGGGTGGGTGAGAGGAGAGCACAAGGAAAAATGGCTCTGGAGGATGACCAATAATTTGTTTAGACACCTGACCTCTGTAGTTCCTCCTTCTGTCCATATTTGGTCACTACCTGTGCTGTGTTCAACAGGGGAACCTCAGCAGTCAGGTAATACTTACCCTATATGCAGCCCCCAGCTTTTGATTGCTGAGTTTACGGACATAAGGAATATGGCCAGAGCAGGTGAGATAGATGGTGTCTAAGCAGGGAAAGCAGTGAGTTTGCAGCTTCTAGCACAACTTTTGTCTGACTTCAGGGTAAATCAAGGGACCATGCTGAGGTGGTTGAGCAGATAGTTGCCCCCCCTTCCCCAGAAACAATTAATACCTGATGCTCAGCTGAAAGGAAAGGATTTGTTTTAACTTGGGAGAGCAGTGAGCTTGCAGCTTCCATCACCATTTTTGTCTGACTTCAGGGCAAATCAGAGGACTTTTTTCCATTTAAACCCCATAGATCTGTGACCCCCAGGAGCGTATGACCTCCAGAAATGTGAGGAACACAGAAGCTGGAGGAAGGCATGTGTTCTGGGGCATCTGCAGGTAAGTCTACAGTTCCACAGGAAACTCTGACTGGAGAACGGGGATAGGCCTAGAAGGGGGCAGATAGAGGGTGCAGTACCAGGTAGGTACTACACCCTATCTGGGGTCGGCCCACATAGGGGTACACAGAACAGGAGGGTAAAACCACCAATAGGCCTCATGTTATTTAAGAATTATAATTGTTGGAGGTACAGTAAGCCAGTAGTCCATCCTATTTCTTTTACCCAGACACCTTTACTCTTCTTACTCTTCTTTCCTATTCTCAGTCACTGTACAACATTCTGATTAAATCTTTAACTCGTTACCTGTATGGTTTTCTATAGATTTTATAGTTTGTTTATTAAGACAACATATGACAATTTAAACAAATTAATAAGGGGAACAGTATATGTATAGACTAGGAAGCTTGCAATAAACTGTTTTACTTTGATATTATAAATGAGTTACTTAATATAGAATAGATACATGTTCAGTGTTTGAAGTTCTGTTTATTGTCTGTGTTGTTGATTAGAGATCTTTTGTATTGTATTTTAAAAAATGTAATAAAAATTTACACACACACACAAAAACACACCAGTTGGCAGTAGACCTTATCTAAAATAGTCCTGTAGAGAGGGAATAAGAGGTACAGCTAGTAGAAGGGATGGAGAATAGGCAGAGTAGAGGGTTAGCTAGCTATAGGAATTGTGGAGTGAACATCCCCTGGACTATGCTTTGGAAGTTTAGTCACAGCCCAATCTCCAAAAGGTTCAAGGAACTCCAAGCAGAGTTGGGGCAGCACGACGGGAAATACTCAGGTTGTGCAGATAACTGAGCTGGGGTCCTGAGTCATTACCCACTACTCCCCTTCTGAAGAGGCCCATTGGTACAGGGGGTGCAGGGTAGTGGGAGAAGGAGGAGGGAAGGGGGGGAGGTAATTGGATTGCAGGTACCATGCAGGGCCCTCAAGTAGTGACTGCAAATCACTTTGCACTCCTGAACAAGGTGCAGCTACCTGACTCATATGGGGGGGTGGTGAGAGCTAGTCACTGCTGGTGACCAGGTAGGAAGCAAGACCCAAATCAGGGATCAGGTAGTTGAGAAGGCACCAAGTAGGGTTAAGTGAGTAAGGGATAAGGCAAACAGGATCTTCATAGTTGGAAATTTAAGGTAAAGGGTATGGGGAGTGTGATGTGCAGAGATGGGTCTATGAAGGTGGAGCTCAGATGCCTTCCAGGTACATTAGCCTGGAGGGATGAGGCCAGGATAGGGAGGATGCTTGACAGGGTGAGGGTGGTGCCACATGTTCTAGTGCACTTAAGCATGAACAATTTGGCAAATCATGGTCTGCAGGTTACTAAGTCCAACTTCCAAAAACTGAGGGGCTACCGAGCGGGACTACAGACGTGCTGGACTTTTTGGAGGTGCTGCCAGTATGGACTAGGGAAGCGGGCAGGGAAGGGCAGGAGAAAACTGAGGCATTTTAGTCTAGTTGAGGAAATGGTATAGGGAGGAGGAATACAGATTTGTGGGGGACAGAGAGGATTCTGGGATAGAAGGCTCATAAGGGGGATGGTTTTCATCTCACAAAGGAGTGAGCCAGTGCAGTGGGGTAAAAATTAGATGTCTATATGGAAGAGTCATTTAAACAGAAGAGGGTAGCTGATTCTGGGACCCCCTCATAGGTGGTAGGTGTAGGATGAATCCAACAGAGGCTTCCCTGGACATGGAAATGGGACCAAGGAAAACCATCAGTGGCGGCAGCAAGGGACAAATAAAGGTACTAGCCTAAGACTGTTTAATCTGGCAGACACAAGTGGTGGGTCTGTTTCCTGTGCAGTTCCAGGGCATATCTTGGAAGAGATGGGGCAAGAGGAAAGGATAGGGAGTAGCCCTACACATAAGGGAAGGACTAGAGGCAACAGAGGATGGGACAATAAAAAGGAGGTGGGAGAGGAGGTGGAATCTATCTGGGTATAGGCTAGCTGACAACAGATTTGGTAATAGAGTTTGATTAAGGGTGGTCTACAGACCATGGGGGCAGAAGGAGGAAGGAAACAGAGAGTTGTGGGAGGAAATCAAAAAGGGAGCAGCAGAAGGGGATCTGGTGTCAATAGGGGACCTGATCTTTCTGGATACAGACTGGGACATCCCACAACTAGGAGCATCAGGAGTCAGCTACTACTAGATACCCTTCAGGACTGTTTACTGGTGCAGCTGGTCAAGGATCTCACAAGGCAGTATAGCGCAGTGGTTTAAGGCTCTGAGCTGCAAATCTGGTGATATCCAGCAGACCAGACCTCGGTTTGAATCCCACAGCTTCCACTTGCATACTGTGTGACTCTGAGCAAGTCACTTAACTTCTCTGTGCTCCCAGGTCGCTCCTGTAAAAAAGCTTTCAGCTTAGTGTGCTACCCCTGGTTAAACAACTAAATAAATAAAAAATAAATAAAGGTATGATGCTCTATGCTACTCGGTACTCACCAACTTGGAGATGGTGGGGGTGGGGATCATTAGATAACCACTGATGTTCAGTGACCATAACAGTGTGTGGATCAAACTGATAGGGGGGACAATGGTCACATCTTGAAGACTGTGGCCCTGGATCTCAAGTGGGCAGATTCTGGGAAAATGCAGGAAATAGTTAGGGGAAGATTGTCAGGTGTAGACCAGCTAGAGGTGGTGGAAGAAAAATGAAGCAGGACCAAGGGGGCACTCCCGGAGAAGCTTTTGCTCACGCCAAAAGGGGAAAGCACAAAAGGATGATCTGGTTTTTGAAGGTGGTGAGGGAGGCAGTGAGTTTGAAAACAAGGGACTTAACTGAGTACAACAGGAACAAGGAGGAGGAAGCCTGGCAGGAGTATCAGGCTAAACTCAAACAGGCAAGGGTAGAGGTCAGAAGGGCAAAGGCTGACATGGAGCTGTGGATTGCAGATGCAGTGAAAGCTGGAGAAAAAGGATTAAGGAAAAATTTAAAACAATAGTGGGATTTTTAGGCTAGCCAGTGGAGGGGGGGGGGTAGTGAAAGATGGTGAGCAGAAGGCAAGTGCACTAAACAATTACTGTACCTCTGCTCAGTATTAATGGTAGAGGACAATGGTCCTCTGCTGGAGAGTAATATCAAGGCTTCTGCAAGGGGTCCAGGAAATGGGTAGAGTATAGATCTTCATAGAAAGCACACAAAAAGGACTAGTAGCTCTTAGGGAAGAAAATGCAACAGGCTTTGATGGTCTGCACCCTTGTTGCCAAGAGAACTGGCCACAGTATTGGCATTACCCTTAATCCATCTAATCAATGACAGTGCAGCTCAGAGTGGTGATAGCAGATGGAAGATCTGCTAGCGTAGTACCATGCCACAAGGGGGGGAGACAGGGAGAATCCAGACAACTACAGGCCTGTCAACTTTACCTCCATCATAGGTAGGCTGATGGAAACCATAATGAAGGAGTGTTTCAGGGTCTACCTAGAGGACAAAGAACTACAGGATGAAAAGCAGCATGGAATTGTGTCAAGGAGTCTTGGCAGACCAGATTGATAGTGTTTTCTTCTACTGGGTCACCAAGTCAATAAACAGGGAATAGGCTATAGATCTGCTCTAATTTGACTTCAGCAAGGCCTTTGATTTGCTACTACATGGGAGGCTACTGAAGTAGTTGGAGGACTTGGGAGTGGAGCCAGGATTAATTAAGTGGGTAGGAAATTGGCTAATAGGAGGCAACAGAGAGTAATGGTTAACGGGGAAATCAGGGGCCAGAGAGATCATAAGTGGAGCGCCACAGGGATCGGTCCTGGGACCTGTCCTATTTAATATGTTCATAAGTGACATTGGGGAGAGTATCCAGGAAAAACTTTGCCTATTTACTGACAACACAAAGCTGTTTGGCAGGGTGGATCATGAGAAAGAGGTGCAGGAGCTCCAGAAGGACTTAAAGAAACTAGACAAATGGTCTAAGGTCTGGCAATTTAGGTTCAGTGCAAAGTAATGCACTTGGGTAGATGGAATCCATGCACAGAATACTGGATGGGAGTTTTTAGACTGGCCACTTCAACAAAGGAGAGAAATCTGGGGTCATATGACTCCCACAAGGAAAAACTCAATGCAACAAAAGATATAGCAATGCACCAAGGGTACTGGGTTGTTTAGGGAAGGGTTTTGACAGTAGGAGAAGCGAGGTGATTTTGCCACTGTATAGATCCCTGGAGTACTGTGCTTAGCTCTGGAGCCCTTACCTAAGGAAGGACATCAGCAGAATAGAGTCGGTACAGAAAATGGTCACCAAGTGATCCAGGGACAGCAGGCAGATCCAATCAGGAGCAGCTGGAGGCCCTGAACATATATTCACTAGGGATCAGAAGTTTCTCAGGACTATAAACAAGGTAAACAGTAAGGATATATTTGCAAGAAATAGGGATGTAGTCACTAGGGGAATGACTGGAGGTTGGCTGGGAAGGGGGTCAATTAAGGAGAAACCTGAGGAGTTTCTACTTCATTGAGAGAGTGGTGGAACTGTGGAAGACTGTGGGTGGAAGTGGTGTTGGTAGCTACCCTCAATCAGTTTAAACATGGCTGGGACAAGGGGGACTCACAGTCCCCAAGGGGGGCCTTTAGGGGTGGAAGTGTGTGTGGGGGGGGGATACAGCCCACCAGGGCAGTAGGTCAGTTGGGTGAGGTAGTATAATAAGGGCATATGGGCAGAATTGATGGCCCCTTGGTCTCCTTCTGCTGTCAAATTCTATGTAACAGAACACCTACATATTTCAAATTAGCCACTTGTTCAAGAGGGACGCAGTGCTGATCTCTATCCAGATTGGAGCTTAGTTTCTGGAGTCTGGGATGGGATCCAGATAACATTGATTTGGTTTACTGCAAATAAGCAAAAGCTGACTGTTTAAAAGCTGCTCCTGCAGGGACTTGAAGTCCTGATTTAGGGATGCAGAGGTAACATTAAGGGATTTAGAGCTGTGATAAAGGATTAAAGGGGACAGGAATTTTGTTCTAATTGGAAACAGTTATGTTCATATTTACAGAAATGAAAGTTATACCTCCAAATGAATCATAGTTTACTGTACCTGAATAAATGCTGAACAGAAAAACTGTGTTTTGAATTGTTTTCTTTTTGTGGACAACATTCTGCACAGTTTTCTGCATGGAACCTGTAATTCTGAGTTTTCACTATGTCATGGTTTGTGTATAGAATGCTAAATGTGAGCTGTTGACCTATCAGAACCATACTTAGAGTACTGTACACAAACCGTGACATAGCCAAAAAATCCAAATTATGTCCGTCCTGCTGGTGAAGCAGTTGGGCTGTCGCTTGCGACATCAACTCCCTGGGTTCGGGAACAGACCTGGGTAATCAGAGGGCCAGTTTGGGGGGAGGAGGATCAGTGTCCTTGGAACTTGCTCTCCTCCTCTGGGGTGGGGGGCCTGGCGCATGATTGATCTTTGGCAGAGGCCAGGGGGGGTGAATACAGCTGCCAGAGCCTAGCTGTCAGGGAGACGTGCCAGATGTCAGCGATTTGGCACACTATGTCATTGCATACCACGCCTCCCGGGAACCAACACTTGGAAAATGCTGCCAGCTCCTTGTACAATGCCCCACTTCTCTGGCTGTGCTGCACCCCCTGCAACACCTGGCTGGTGACTGAACTGTACAGTCTCCATCATGATCAGCCCAATCCACGGCCCTGCCCTGGGAAGTAACCCAGGGAGGACCCCCAGTGGCTTCCCCGCTAGGACCATTACAGGCTTCCACGGGGCTGTGCCAGGTCACCAGCACTGCCCAGAGGGGGTAAGCCTGGGTGGATCATCATTCCAGGTAAGTCCCGGGGGGGGCCGGGGGCTGGGAGAGGCGAAGACTGAGCTTTGGGAGGTCTTTGGCACCAAAAAGCATACTAAATTTAAAAAAAAAACCAAAAACTTTAAATTACAGGTTCCAGAAAGAGAACTGTAAGAGAATCATGCCCATAAAAAGAAAACAATGCAAAATACAGTTTTCACATCACTTTTTATTCAGGTACAGTTAACTATGAATCATTTAGAGGTATGAATTGCCCTATTCTCATTTCAGGAAATAGAAACATTAAAAACAGTTGCCAATGAGAAATAATTTCCTCTCCTCTTTTAGTCATCAGCATACAGCAATGAATTGCAAGAACTGATAGACTCAGGGATAGCATTGCTGAACAGTGAAAAAAAAAAAACAGGGACCCAAAACTGACCCACGGGGGACACCTCTAATGACTTAGAGACAATTGGAGACAGTATTACCTCAACAGACCTTCTGGGATCTCCCAGAGAGGTAGCACTGGAACCAGTTAAGAGAATTTACTGCAGTACCTTAGGAATATAACCTGGAGAGTAAGAGGTCATGGGCAACTGGATCAAAAGCCTTTGGCCCCATATTCAAATGGTTAGCATAGCACTAACCTAGGTTAGTGCTGAGCCAACAGTGAATAGCGCCATATTCATGGGTCCTACGGCTGCGCCTCCCCAACACCTGTGCTGTGATTAGTAGTGTGTTCCCTGGTGTCTAGTGGTCCCCCTACCCCTTGATCATCCCTGTAGATAAAATTATCCCTATTCTTGGTGCCTAGTGGTCCCCCCAATCACTCCTGTCATTATTTGTTTGCATTTCCCATGTCTAGTGGACCCCCCCCCTCACCCTAATAACCCATGGTAATATTTGGTTTGTCCTCCCTGGTTTCTAGTGGTCCCACACCACCTTGACTAACTGACAACCCCCCACCCACACACACCCTAAGGGCCCTCTGCCCCACACACTCCTCACCCCGGTCACAGGTTTGACCTTTGACAACGGGGACCAGCACAGCCTTCTGCTCATCACCTCAACTGGCCGCTGTTTGACAGTCAATGAGCACCACTGTGAGTACTGTAGGAACAGCTAAACACAGTATTTCTGATTAGGTAGCGGAGCCACTAAATGTTGAATTTTTACATGCTGGAGGATTAAAATCTGCTTAATATATACTTATTACACAGGAGTGAAGCATTCTGATTTCCCTTATTGTCTTGTATATTTAAGCCCTCCTTCCCACTGTCTAGGGGTCCTGATGGTGAATATAGAGAGAGGGGTAAAATCAGAACCTGCCAGGAATCTCAGTCTTTAGCTCAACTAGGAAAGGTCTTACATTGCCTGTAGGTCTTAGAACAGCATGGCTCAAAAGATGTTCTTACCAGCTGGGCGACCAAACACAAGTAGCTGAAGTTCTAGGCCAGGCCCAGGTTGATGGAGGCTACTTCTTAGGAGGAGCAATAGGGTTAGTTCATATAAATAATTCCAGCACACTCAGAGTAAAAGAACAATAAAAACATTTAATCACTTGGTTTTTTTTTTTCATTTTTTGCGAAGAAATAATTAATAAAATAATTAAAGTGCACAGCTCCATGGAGCAGAGGGTTCAAACAGGCTAGAAGGCATACACAGGAGATGTACATAGCATCGACCTTAAAAGTATTAGTACAGCCAAAACAGCCCAGGTGCAAGCAGGGCCAGCCTTAATCATTCTGGGCCCCTGTGCAGCCCTTGCCGGGCACCACCACTCCATTCCCTGTGGGCCCCCACACACACCCAACATTTACATTTAACTAACCCTCCTGTCCTGTATTAATAAAGCAGTAGCAGGTCTACTAGTTTAACCAGCATCTTTTAATTAGTGCCATTGACTGCACTGAATTATTTGACTTCACCACTGGAAATAAATCTGACTGCGGCTGGAGCCAGAACTTAAGTGGTACTACTATCGTATTCATTTCTTTAAGGATAGGGAATTCATCACTGGACACTCATACCTCAGATACTCTGATTTGCAAACAAGTTAAACAACTTAACTTTTCTGGAGGTGTGAGAGAGAATAGAGAGGCTTTTCATAGAAGGCAGTATAGGTTTAAGGCTCTGAGCTGCAAACCTGGAGACCTGGGTTTGAATCCAACAGCCCCCACTTGCATTCTGTGTGACCCTAAGCAAGTCACTTAGCTTCCTTGTGCTCCCAGGTTGCACATGTAAACCAGCTTTCAGCTTAGTATATCTCTCTTGGTAAAAAAAAATAAAATTAAATCACTGGACACGTGTAAGGTTGCCACCTGTCAGGTTTTTTAACTGATGCTCAGATTTTCAGGGTCCCTATCAGGAAATCCAGTTTTGCTCTGTGCTGGTCAGGTTTTTGAGCCATTTTGAGCAGGGGTCAACCTTAACCTTTTTTTGCACTAGCCAGCAGGGCAAGTTGATTCAAAATTGCACTAGCCCACAGATGGTTGCATTCGCCTTCAATTATAATGGTACATTTGGATCACTTATACAGGAAACAATGCAAGCCAAGAAATACTCTGATTATTGCACATTTATCCTGCTCCCACATTGCTTCCAGCTCCTCAGCAGGAAAAAAGACTGCAATGCCATCACATACAGTGCCCCCCCCCCCAATGTTTTGTATCACAGCCTCCTCTCTTCATCTTCTCTTTCTGCACACACATACACACACACACACACACACACACACACACACACATTCCAAACCAGTGGATATCACAACAGCAAATGTTCAATCAAGCAGTCCTAGCTCTGTGCACACAATAGCTGACATCATCATGCACCTCACCACACTGTCACCACCACCCACAGGGCAATGAACAGAGTCAGGCAGAGAAAGACACTGTCAGTCCCCACCCTATAGTCAACTGAAGACCTGCACTTCTGGAAGTTTTTGTACTGTCTCAAGTGAGCCAGGAGCACATCTAAGATTTATTTGGGGGTTGGGGCTACACAAACCTAAGGGGCTTGGGAAATAGAAAACTATGATATTTTTTAAGCATTGATTTTAATATGCTCTGCATCAGTAATAACAGATTTTTCTTTAATATTGTCCTTTCATCAGCCCAAGGGAAACAGTACACAGACATAATGCTATACTACTGTCTCTGTTTCTATGTAGGATGATCTATGTACCTCAGGAATGCCTATTTTAAGCTTTCAAATTATGTATTTTATTAAGTTTATTTTTGTGCCATACATGATCCAAAGGTTTGTTTTTAGGATGAAAGGACATGCTGGGTAGGATAAGGGTGGGACTGTATTTTTATTTACCATGAGAGACACAATAAGCTTAAAAATGTGTTTACAGGTGCAACCTGGGAGCACAATGAAGTTAAGTGACTTGCTTAGGTTCACACAGTATGCAAGTGGGGGCTGTGGGATTCAAATCCATGTCTCCAGCTCAGCTGCAGCTCAGAGCCTTAAACCACTGTACTATACTGCCTCCCAATAGATAGTAATGGCTGGCATGGTCCATTTAGAAGAGCTGGGGACCCCTACACTTGCCAGTAGTGGCAGCTATGGATCTGTGGATGGTCATTTCAGAGTCTGGTCTGCAGTGGTGTCCAAGGAAAGAACAGAGTTAAGAGATTTGGAAGGGAGAGGGAAGTTATGGTGAGGCTGGGATAAAACCCACCACTTGAGGGCTGACCCTGTATGCCTCCTCGCATTTTGTAACTGAAATATTGGATACAGACACTCAAAATATAGGGAAACGAGGGGCACTGGTCTTCATAATATGGGACACATTTTTAGACAGAGGCACATTCAGAAAATTGGAAGCTAGTGACTTAACAGCACTCTACCCTTGATCACACCATTGACACTAGCTGAAAGTCCTAACAGTGGAGTGATAATGACTCACATTGAGTCTTTTGTGGGATCCCTCTCTTGAACTGCCAGATAATTGCAGCTCTTAATGAGCTGTTAACCACACCAGGCCATCTGGAACATTGACAGAGATTAGCATGAGGACAAGAGCCTGCTAAAGTAGAGACATTTTTAAAACTGTGTGAGAGGCCTTTCGGCACCATGCAATTCTGCTTAAAGTTGGACCAGCATAACATTCTGTGGTGATTTACATATGCAGCCCATGATGCTTTGCATTGTGGGGGCATGTGTGATTTTGTATTTTCTTGAAACTTGGCTTCCCAGCCAAATGCCCTTTGGGGTAACCCTTGCCTCAGTGTTTGCGCACAGAGGTTCTTTGTCTTTTAAATAGACATTTTTAACTTCATTAACAGCCATGGAAACCTGCACTAGTCAAGATGGACAAGTAGAGAGTTAGCTGCACTAGGTCTGGTCAATTTGCACTAGTGTTTGGGCTAGTAAAACAATGTTAAGATGAACCTCTGATTTTGAGTGCTCACATACTTTTGAAACAGATTGTGTCATATCATTCATTGTTTCAGCTACATGTCCAGGTTACAAACAAGTTCTCTTGTCAATATAGCCCTTTGTTCGTGAAAGCAGTCAGCCTGGGAGGTGTAAAGTATGACCATTAACACAATTAATACTTACTTAACCTAATCTTTTCCACTGCAGCAAAGCTGCCCCCACCTTTTGTAACAGTAGCAGAGCCAGTTGTCCTCCACTTTGATTTGCTGGTAAACATTTTCATCTATAACAAAATTTAGGCATTTTTAAATGTTTTAAATTATTTTTGTTTCCTCAAGAAAAAAGTATGGGCCCCCAAGGTGCAGGGGAACAGTTTGCACCTAGTTAAGGCCAGCCCTGGTGCAAGCTCCACTCCAATAACTTTCGAACCGGAAACAAGCCCAGAGAAAGAAGAGGGTACAACCAGGACCTAAGACACAGACTGAGGGAGTGACTTACTCTCCCACTCCCCAACATATTCCAAACCTGGGGATTGTGGCCTATTAACCATCTCGTGTCCACCCTGAAACCTTGCCAGAATGAACTCAATCCTTCCGTAACCACTTCTACGAGGATAAGATACAGGGGAAATCAAGAAGATGCAAACACGAGTACCTCCTCCCAGTTATTCTTACCACTTCACTTTAAATGGGCCTAATATGGATCCTGCCCCAGACAGAGGTATGGCAGGTCCAATAAAACAAGATCCCATGTAGACCACCAGACTCACCGTGGCAGTGTGCCACACTGGGAAAAACCTCCTCAGAGCTGCCACCACTGAGGGGCCCTGTCACAGCCCTGCCACTTCTGTGACAGCCCCACTGCCATACCTTTTAAATGGGCACCAGAAATCCCCCCACTCTGCCCCAGTGAAATGACGGGCTTATTTCCGATCTTCTGTCTACCACAGCCATCACATCTACGGGACCCCGATCCCCTTGGTCGCATACTCCTATACACTACCCCCCTAATGGCCTATACAGGTAGCATCGCTGCATGAAGATGCCCGAAATCTCCCAGGCCAGAGGTTTGAAACCCCAGCCCACTGCCCTAACTTCAGCCCACCAACTCCTCTTTGAACCCTCCCAGCAGCCCCAATTTAAGAGGGTTGGGGCAAAAAGCTGCCCAAAAGGAAAACTGGCCACAGATGGGAGAAGATACTATAGTAAGTCCACCCTAAGAGGGGTGGCTTACATATAATTAGTTTGAACTGTGAATAGCTCCTCTAGACTATCAGTTACAGACCCATTCAGGGCATACAGCAGCTTGGATACCCCTTCCCACAATAAATTCATCAGTACCAGAACTTGAATAGGGAGTTGGCGAAAGTAATAGTTTGTAGGTGACAACCTGAGACATAACTATGAAGTGAAAAGGAAGGTAGGTGAAGTTAGGAGTTGGGAAGCTGGAGTAATTGCTAGAGGAAGTACAGGAATCAATACTGTATGTGAAAGCAACTTTTTGTATCTGTGAACAGACAAAAGATGCAAGCAGAAGAAGGCCCAGAAGTCTATCTAGTCTGCTCATGTTGCAGAGTCCTTAATGGCAACAAAGGACTCTGCCCCAACAACTGCTACCTCCACCTATCCTTGGCTCACCCTCCTTTTTTTTTCTGGCCCTCAATCCCCAGCAGGGGCTCAGCTCCTGCTCCCGCCTCCACATGCCCAGGCTTGTCCCTAGGTGGGAGGCTGCGGGCGAGCCTCCTCTCCAAGGTCCATGACACCGCCTTACCCACCAGGGTGAGGCCGTGGGAGCAATGCCCCACCTGGTGGGCACGGTAGGCAGTGGAGGTGGCAGAGCAGAGCTTCACAGTTCAGGGCCAGCATTTTTGTGTACTGTATCAGGGGCGGTGACGTGCAATGATGGCCAGCATCTGCCCACCCCCATCAATATGGCTCTGGCACTGTGGCTCCCCTGGCCTCCGCTAGGGGTCTGTAGCATGCCAGAAACACAATCTACCACACCCAAGAAGGAGAGCAGTCCCCGGGATGCTCAATCCTTCTGCCCCGGCTGACCCTTCGTCCCAAGTCTGTTCCCGAACCCGGGTCATCAGTGTTGCAAATGGATGCCCTGACTCTGCACCAACAGGTCGGCTCCTGTCTCACCCTTCTTAACCCTGACCTTTCCCTTTACCCTGTTTTATACACCATGGACAAGTCAGTAAACCTACTGTTGAATGCATTACCAGTGAGCCTAGGATCAGTGGCAGCTGCATCATCAAGATGAAGCTGTTCAGTATTTATCCTTTTATCAGGATTAACTTCAGCCCAGAAGGATTTAAGTTTCCCAAGATTCTCAATCTGTTGGGACTTAAAGTAATTTATCTTACTGGACCAAATGTCTGCTCTATACTGGTTTTGTAGTTGCCTGTATTTTAGCCATAACTCGGGAGGGTTAGTTTGCCTATAACAGCACTGCTCTTTACTTCTGAGATGCATGGTACATACTGTAGAACTAATATATTTCACTTTCATTTTATTTTTTCTATATTCGCTGACCATCCTGAAACTGCGAAAATAATATGAAAGTGAAATATTGTTAGTCCCACTGTTGCTGTTACCAATGACCCAGCATCAGTGAAAATTATGTGCAGTGAATATACTGCCACAGCTCGGAATGCTAAATATTTTGAACATGAAATATATTAGTTCTACAGTGATAAGTTTTTGGAAAGCCATCTGATGCTAGTGCCTCTAAGGCATTTTGTTGTAAGGGGAACATGTTTATTATGGACTTCCACCAGCTGCAAGGCAAAATATGTTAGACTCGGTGTCAGGGACCGAGTCTAGATAGGACAAGCTGATTCCAACCACATCACTTAGCAGGGAGCCAGTGCTGGCCCTGGAGAAGTCTCTAAATGCAGAAATCAGTCTTGGGAGGAGTTTTAGAGGCCCTGCAGGACCAATGCAATAAGCAGGAGACTGGTCACATACTGAGTCATCCTGAATTCCAGACCCACTGATCCTGTATTCCCTATTGGTGATAATCTGATCTAAGGCAGTATGGTTGGTGCTTTTCATGTTTAGGTGAGCTAGTATAGAAATTAATTGGGTTAGATTTTGTTGCTTTAGTATAACACTGTACCACGTTTACTAGGCAGGACCCAATTTAGGTAAAAGTCACCTACAATCACCATATGATATGGAGGCAGACAGCCAGCAATTACATCAATGAGCTGAGTTAGGCTGGTTGTACATAAATTAGGAGGATTATAGGCACATCATACAATAATACTAAATGAGAAAAGAAGGTGCACTGGCATTGTGGTGGTGCCTGACCAAGATTTGGAGTCAATATGTAGGAGAATGGGGAGCAATCACCCAGCTGTAATCCACAGACACTTCAACTTGAAATAATTACACTAATCCAGATAACATGCCTCCAACTTCTTTTATTCTGGTGCAACACTTACCATTACAGTGACACGGTACAGTTAATTAACAATCCCCAGTACAAAGATCGGAGGCCAAAGAACCAGATGGTAATAATCAACAACCTTTTTTTTTAAAACTCAAGTAGCTTTTATTTTGTTCACATAAGAATCCGATCATTCAGATATAAACAGATATACACTAAAAACACAGTATCAAATGTATCACTACATTAAGCCTCTGCTATTTCAATAATGTAAGTATTATAGTGTCCTTTTATACTTCAATCCAAGAAATCTCCAGAGGTGGTTGGGCAAGACCATGTCCAGCACTGAGTAAATGACTCTTCAAGATGGTTACAGTCCTTTGTGCTAGGAAACCAAGTCTCTTTCTGTCCCATCTTGAATCCTATGTCTGGGTTCCAAGAATTATGCTGATCCAGAAAATTAGAGGACTGGTCAAACTTATTATTTAAACTATAACTTTCAGGCACACCCTAACAAAACTTGTGTGCCTTCATTATAACTTAATTCAAAAGTTATGTAAATTCATCTACCTATAATAAAATTATATTGCTACAATATATTACTAAACAGTTGTCATCATCACCTCCCAGAATTAAAGGATGTACAAACACCAAGTCCCATTACAGTGCAGGAGCCACTTCTGTCTCCCATTATTAGTTTGTCGGCCCTTCTCCTCCCTCTGTCTCCCTTTCTACTGCTCCCGTGCCTTCCTCTCCCTGACCTCCCTGTGTCTCCCTCCAGATATGCCAAGGCCACCAAATATCTAAGAACTTCTCTTTATCTAGGTGTATTGTATATGTGATGCTTTCCATCCTCTCCACCTCCGCTACCCTAGTGTTCCATTGTTCCCACGAGGGGGGGTTCTGGTTTTAACCATCTGGTTATAACACATTTCAAGGCTATTACCCGTAAGACCTGGCCCAGTTCTACCGCTTTTCTTTTTTTCCTGGATGACAAAGTCGGCAGGCCCAACACCAAATCTTGGAAGGTTAGAGGGATGGGGAACCCCAACATTTGTTCTATACTTTGGTGTATCTGTCCCCAAAAGTGATGTAGCTTGGGAGAGTCCCCAAAAATGTGGAAATGTATTGCCCTGGCTGCATCACACAGTCTCCAGCAAGCTTGAGATGTTTGTGGCGAGAAATGTTTTGTGATTACCAGGGTTCTGAAGAACCGGGTTGCAATTTTCCAGTTGAATTCTCACCACCCCCATGAAGATGTAACTTGCCAACCCTCTGGAACCGGCGGGCTCAACTTATAGGTGTTATGGTCACTCCACTGTCTTATTCCCATTTTTGTCTAATTGTATCTAAAACTGGTGTTGTGATGGCTGGGAAAAGTACATTGTACAATACTGAAATGTAATTAAGTTTATCTCTGATTCTAATGATATCCCACCAATAATCCTCCAGAGGGGTCCTGTCTCTGCTGACCTTGAGAATATTATCCTCTGATGTCAACAGGTGTCTAACCTGTAGATACCAGAAGAAGTCCTCTTGACAAAGAGAGAACTTCTCCTGTAGGGTCTCAAATGAAAAGCAACCTGTTCGATCTAACAATTGGATGAATCTTGTGAGGCCCCTAGTTTCCCAAAATTCAAAGCCTAGGTCTGTCCTGGTGGGGATGAACCTATCTTCATGCCGGAGGAGAGAGAGAGAGAGAGAGAGTGGGCCCATATCATTCAGGGTATGGGTTGCCTTGTGCAGTTTAAGAAGGATTCTAATTGAGTGATTCACCCAAGGATTTGAGGATATAGGCCATATCTTGGATTGAATGGTACTGGTCGGGAGTGTCCATACATTTTTCCTTTTCAGAGTCTCCTCTTCCAAGAGGTACCATCCTGAATCAATCCTTTGCTTGGCCCAAGCATTACGTTGGGCTCCTTGTGCAGCTAAGTAATAGGATCTTAGGTGTGGGAGACCTAAACCTTCACCCTCCTTAGATTTCTGTAGTATTTGTGCAGATATTCTAGGGTGCTTACCGTCCCATATAAATTTCATTATTGATGTATTCAATTGGTTCCAGAAATATGTTGGAATACTTATGGGGAGGGTCTGGAATAAAAACAAAAATCTTGGGAGCACATTCATTTTGATTGTATGTATTCTCCCATATAAGGTGAGGGGGGGCAACTTCCATCTTGCTAGGTCTGCTTGTAGATTTTTATAAAATTTTATATAATTATTAGAAAAAAAGCTTTGTTATAAGTATCTACCGATACTAAGACCCCTAGATATCAAAATGTATTTTTTTCAGCCCACGTGAAGGGGAAATTATCCTTAAATCTGGGGGGGGGCCACTTAGGATCATGGCCTCTGATTTTTCTAAATTTATCTTGTAACCAGCCAGAGTGCCATACAGCTGGAGGGAATCCAAGAGATGGGGTAAAGACTATTGTGGACCCCGAAGGAAAAACAGGGAATCATCAGCATATAGTGGCACTTTTTGTTCCCGACCACCTACCATCACTCCAGTAATATTAGGATTCTCTCGAATCCAAATAGCCATAGGTTCTAAAGGCAGGGCAAAGAGCAGTGGGGAGAGGGGGCACCCCTGTCTAGTATCCCTCCTCAAGGGTATGCATTCTGAGAAATAGCCATTCACTCTGACTTTAGCTTCCGGCTTGCAGTAAAGGGCTGATATTGCCAAGGTGAAATTCTCACCCAACCCAAATTTCGACAGGGTGGATGACATAAATGTCTAGTCCACCCTGTTGAAAGCTTTCTCTGCATCCATGCTAATGGCCAGCTGGAATGGGACAGAGTGTCTGTGTGTGGAGATAATATTGAGTAATCGACGGATGTTATCCTGAAGAAAATGGCCGGCTATGAAGCCTGTTTGATTCTGGTGTATTACCTTTGTCATATATTTCTGCAGTCTATCTGCTAGAATACCCAAAAAAATTTTCATATCTACTGGGAGGAGAAAAATGGGACTATATGAACTACAGAGTTGGGCATCTTTGTTTGGTTTGAGGATTACCAGAATTTGTGATAAGTTCCAGGATGGTGGAACTTGTTTGTGATCTACTAAGATTTCATTATAAGTTGCTTGCAGTAGGTCTATCAGTTTTGGTTGGAATGTCTTAAAAAATTCTGCAGGGAAGCCATCTAGGCCTGGAGCCTTCCCATTCTTCAGATGTTTAATTTTAGTCAGTATTTCCTGTTTTGTGATAGGGGAATCTATGACCCTCTTTGCTGTATCATCTAATTTAGGGACAGGGAGGGAGTCTAAGAATTGTATTATTTTATCCTGATGGTCCCGGGGAGTGGTTATGTCATAAAGATCCAGGTAGAATTTAGCAGATTTCTTAACTATTTCAGTCAGGGAAGATACCGAGGAAGTAGTACCCGCATCTCTGATTTGGACTACTGCTCTATTAGTCATTTCTCTTCTTAGTTGCCAGACTAGTAACCTTCCTGCTCTATTACCATTTTCATAGAATTTCTGTCATGCATATCTTAGTTGGCCTTCACTTTGTATGTCTAACAAGTGGTTCAGTTCCTGCTGGGCTCTGTCTAACTCTTCTTTTATACGGGTTCCATGCTCAGATTGATGTAAGTTCTCTAGTTCTGTTTTTTTCTGTTCTAGATTCACTCTCTTGTGCATCTGTTCTCTCTTAAGTGTAGCTGAGTATTTAATGATTTCTCCCCTTAAAACAACATTTCATGGCATCCTATCTGATACCCTCCTTTGTGTCCCCACTGGGGTTATTCTGTAAATAATTCTGTATACAGTTGGTTATCATTTCTTTAAAATTTTCTCTGGTTAGGTGACTGGTGTTCAGTCTTCAAGAGGACCCTGGAGGGGTTACCACTGTGGAGAGATTAAGCGCAACTGGAGCATGGTCAGAAAATACAATGTTTCTGATCTCACAGTTGTGGATCTTTGATAGCCAATTAGTAGAGATCAGAAAATAATCAATACGGGAGTATTCTTTATGGCGAGGGGAATAGTAAGTATAATCCTTACCCTGAGGATGTAGAAATCTCCATACCTCTGTCAAACCTAACTCATGGTACAATCTCAGAACAAGTTTGCCTGTTTTTGTAGCACCTCCCCGGGTTCCTCTTGAGCAGTCCTCACTCCCCTGTATCACCTCGTTAAAATCTCCCCTGATCACAATCAGACCTTGAATATCTTGCACGTCCTCCTTAATCACCTTCTCTAAGAAGGTCATATGAGATGACTCTTCATTTGGGGCGTATACTGTATATTCATCAAGGTACAATGTTGCCCCCGTATGAGCCCGTCAGATGAATAAATCTACCCTCTGGATCTGTTCTGACATTTGTTACTATAAGGGGGGGGTGTCCCTTCTGACCAAGATAGCCACTCCCGTACAATGACTGGCAGTTTTATACTGGGAGGCATACACCTGTCCCACCCAGGAGTGGCGTAACTTAAGATGCTTCTGAGCGGTCAAGTGGGTCTCCTGTAAAAGCACTATAGTGGTCCTTTGTCTCGGGAGTTCCTGTAGAATTTTTGTTCTCTTCACTGGATTGTTAATTTCCCTCACATTCCAGGAAATCATTTTTAAGTCAGCCATTATCAACAGGGAGAAAATACAAAACACTTTTCTGGGAAGGGGAAAAGACATTACTGTAAAGTATTGTTTTAAGCTGTAGATGAGTAGAGAACATTTTAAACATTAATAACAATTAACAACGTAACTATTAACCAATTTACAATTATAAACACTTCAAGGTATGTCAACCCTGTTGCCACACACTATGCTATGTTGTTTTTTTGAGGTGTGGTTGAATGCACAGATATTCTGGGAATCCAGTTCAGTCTGGGCTGTCTCTCCATAGCTCAGTGTCTGGAAGGGTAAATGTTTAGAATCACACCAGAGAATATTGTACTCCTGAATCTAGTGCTGAAGACAGCTCAACGTGTGAGTTCTCCTCTCCCACCACCCTCAAGTGTCTACATTTTGGGGTAATGTGGAGAGAGAGAGCTAGTCTGGAAGTTAGGAGTGGAACTTAAGTCCCTCCTAGAGGTTAAAGTGAAGTGAGGGAGAGGGGCAGTCCATGGGCCCCCGTCACCCAGCAAGCCATCCAATTCTGGGCAGTCCACTCCCCCAGACCAAGGTGGTTAACTGACTTGATGTATAGCTTTATGGCCAAGGAGGTTGCCAGAGCAACATCCACCATAATCCAACTTTGGGTGGAGTAGGGAGTACCCGAGCAGGTAGGGAGCCAAATCAAGAACCAAGGCGCAGCAGCGAGGGTGGCTCTAGTGTATAGTACCATCATATAGCTATTAAAGCAGCATCTAGTGGTGGGTTCTATGTCAGTGAGCACACTGGAGAGGGGGCCCAAACTAACCTCCAGAGCCCTTTAAATTACTTTTGACAGAAGCCAATGATCGTTTTAGGGATCCTTCACCAGCACCTCCTGATCAAGCTGGCAACCTGGCCACCAGGATTCCTGTCCGACCATCAATATTGCAAGAAGCCTCTGCTATGCAGCCAAGATCTCTGGCTTCCCCCTGCCACTGTAGAAGAAAATCTCCCACTCACAGCCACACGGCATGACCGAATAATCCACCACCATCTGGAGAATCCCCTGCCCAAACCTGGAGGCGACCTAGCAAATCAGGCCCCCAAAGACCTCCCTCCCCTTCCACAAGCACCTTATCTCCTTGTCCCCCATCCAGTTAACAGAAATATCCATCTGAGCATTAAATATCTTGTGATAAGCAGAAAACTGTTTCAAGCAGGATTTCTGCTGGGCTATTTACTGTTCAGTTTGAAACCCTACCCCCCCAAATGAGTTAGACAGACATTAAGCAGCAGCAAAATAACCTCCATGAGGCACACTCACGGCCCCTTTAGATTAGTCCCAGAGTCTAATCTGTTCAAGCTGGGGAGTCGGAGCGTGTATCGTCCTCCACATTTAGGATGGAATCTCTTCTCTCCTCCAAAGCCGTACCACCATTAAGTCACCTGAGGGAGTCTTTACATTGTTGTACTTTGTCCCACACCCTAGAGCGGCCAGGCTGATCCTGCTGACCCTATTGTTTAGTTCCTGCCATTTGCCAGGAGCGCTCAGCTATCCGATTCTTCTGCTGAAGGGCGACCTCTTGTGGTGGGGCTATGTCTAATGTCCCGAGGAATATCTCTGCTGCTGTTAGATTTGGGAATCTTCTTGGTCCACTCTCTGAAATTATTTGCATCTTTGCAGGATATTCTAGGAATGCCTTTACCCCCTTGGCTTGTCATAAACGAACCACTGCGAGTACCTTTCTTCATTCTGCAAGGAGCTGGGGCATATAATCCTGCTCGGAGAACAATCTAGCATCCCCAAACAAGATTTCTTTCTTTCCCCAGGCAAGTTTTAAAATTTATTTTTTGATACGAAAGTCCCAAAAGGCTAGGATCAGCGATTGTGGTCTAGCCTTGGGGTCCTATGGTTTAGGAACCAATGATTAGTGTGCTTTAATTATCTTTAATGGTTTTTCTAGAGGCCATGATAGCAGTTCCATAAGGAAATATTCCATGAAGGAAGGTATTGTGGTGGTCTCCGCCCTTCAGGGAGACCATGGATTTTGATATTATTGTGTCAATTTCTATTTTCCAACTCCTGTAGTCTCTGTTCTAGTTGCTGCTCTCTGCGATGTAAGTCTAATAGGGCCAGATTGTGAACGTCGACTGTAGTGATGTAGTCAGTGAGTGTTTTCTCTATTTGGTCAGTTTTATGCTCCAAAGTTTCTAATTTCTGGTGGTCCTCCAACACTCGGGTCTCTAGCCTCTCCAGTGTAGCATTGATTTTTTGTAATGTGGTGCAGAGTTCTTCAGAGGTGATTGTGCAGGTAGTATCTTCCTCGCTAACTGGGTCCAGATCAGGAATCTGAGAGGTCACGGCTGTTGCTACCTGTGTAGGCTGGGCATATTCAAGCAAAGTTTTGTTCTGTTTTAACGATTGGTTGCCCATTTTGTCCCTCGCTTTGTTCTTTGCTGCCATCTGTTAGATTTTGTTAGTTTGGGAGATGGATGGGTAATTTAGTCTGTTGATTTAGGTGGATATTGTTCGTGGCAGTACAGAGCTCTAGCGCTAGGCTACCATCTAGGTGGTGTTCATAACGGAAGTCCAGTCTCCATCAACAACCTTTTTTAGTGCAATCTCCTCCATGGCTACAACCAGGGACCTAGGAAGAGCACCTACAGGATATACAGTAATTCAGATCAGATTACCAGGATGGAGACAGAAGACGACACAGACAGGATGACAGATGAAGAGGAACTAAAGACAGGGAATACTGGGGACAACGCCATAAGAACAGGTGGGAATATTGAATGTTATGAACATTCCCAATAGAATACTAATGGACACAGAGATTAATATTTTACAAAAAGGACTATCTTACTATCCTATGACCACTGTGAAAGAATTTGACTGCCATGTGGATATTAATCACTTTGCGAGAAATTTAAATTTAAAAATGTTTTTCTCTAAAGATAATACCAACCAGAGAAGTGAGGATTGATCAACAGAGGGGGTAATAGATTCCTTCAAAAGTCACTCTGCTTTCTGTCCACTCTCATTACCAGCTATAGACATTTTTTATGGCTGTGTGGGTGGAGCTCTGAAGATGTTTTGCAATTACTTTGTAAGGGCACTGTGGAAGCACATGACTGGACAGTGTTCCGGCATGCTTCCACAGTGCTGGGGCACAGTTCCACTGCATTGTGTTTCTATGGCCCTTCTCCTCCGTGGGCCATAGAAACACACCGCCTTCATGGGGCACTACTTTATCTTCCACAACTGTGGAAGTGATGGCCACTGTGCACAACATGGCTGACAAAAGCAAACTGCTCATGCATGAGAATCACGCATGCGCAGTTCCACCACAGTGGCCATGTTGTGCACGGTAGCAAACTGCGCATGCGTGATCCTGATTTTGCCCTCTGGCAATCTTCAGTACAGCTGACTCCAGTGTGGCGAGAGCTCCGACTACTCTTTTGCTCGATCTCAACACACTGAGCAGCCGTACCGGCTCTGACCAGAGTTTGTTTAAAATGCTGTGAATCTGCAATGCACATTGCAACCAGAACGTTGATATCTTTTATATATATATATATATATAAAAAACCTGTAATATCTGCAGTAGGACCTGGATTTCTGGCTGTACCTGTGATGTCAACTTTCTGAATGCACAATGCTGTTTTTCTCATAACAATATATTTAGTAAAGGAAGTTTAAAAAAAAGATTGCAGGCTATAAGGGTTGGCAGAGTGACATGGAAGGCTGCGTAGCTTGTGCCTCACCTGTCACCATGCCAGTAACCCTGGTTAGGGAATGGACTTGGGTTGCGGTGGGTCAGTGGGAGGGGAAGAGGATGGAGCATCTCAAGGATCACGTTTGTCTTCTGGGGTGGTCTGGTCAGCCATCTTGGCCTCTGATTGCCTCTGGTTGGAGGTCCGGGGTACTGACTCGAAGGGAAGGGCTGTGGTTCCGTGGTGCTTATGTGCCTCCACATGCACATGCCTACCTGCTGCTGCAGTGAGGGAATGGGAAGGAAATGGAAAAAGAACCAGGTGGGATACATGAAGTCCCACCCACTGTCTCTCAACCCACACCACTGCCCAGTCCCCGGGCACATCTGGATGTGTGCACTGGAGGGGAGGATGGCTCTCTCCCCTCTGGCTCTGTCCTCTGGGGAAATCCATGGGGCATTTAGCCTGGAGGACCGGACGAGGTGGATGCCAGTTGGGAAAAGCAGGGATGGGGCTGAGAGCCTGTCCACCTGACTCAGCAAGTAAAAAGCTTTATGGAAAAAATTATTTAAAAAGTGCAGGCTACGAATATTAAAGTGGGAAGTTTTTAGACCATGGCTGATACTCTATAGCAGATCATTTTGGTACAGAGAGCTTGCAGAGGAACATTGGTTTCTCTCCACATCACATTCAATTATTAGCAGAAGAAGTATCAAAGAGGGTATAATTTTATATACTGAGGATATGAGTTGTATGGTAGGAGACGTATGCACCAGGGATGTGGAAAGAGACCCAAGATGTACAGTAGCAAGGGATATTTTTAGTAGTACAAAAATATTAGTGACCTATTCAGGCTGGAACATTGGTCCAACTTGTGGCAGTTAAAGTTCAATGCAAAAAAGTGCAAAGTTATGCATCTGGGTAGAAGCAACCCAGAGACAGACTACTACCTGGGAGGGGAGAAACTATCAACCATCCATCAGGAGAGGGATCTAGGGGTTATCATATCAGACAATTTGAAGGTAGGTAGGTAGACTATGTGAAAATTCAGCAAAGAAGACCAGCAGGATTGCTGAGATGTATAGAAAGGGGCATCACAAGTAGAAGAAAGGAGGTGATCCTGCTGCTGTACAGGTCCCTAGTGAGACCCCACCTTGACTACTGCATCCAATTCTGGAGACCTTATCTCAGGAAGGACATAGATAAATGAGAGACAGTAGAGAGGAGCACAACAAAAATGATACACGGTCTCCATAATTTGCCATATGAAAGCAGGTTACAGGAATTCAACATGTACTCCCTGGAACAGCGCAGGGATAGAGGGGACATGACTGAAGCATTCAAGTTTCTGAAGGGTATAAACAGAGTCTCCACCCAGGAGCTCTTTATGGTCAATAGCACCAGTAGGACATGAGATGAAATTGAAGGGAGGAAGATTCATGGGCAACATGCAAAGATTTTTCTTCACAGAGAGGGTGGTTGACCCATGGAAATGACTACCGGCTGGAGCAATTGACTCCAAAACAGTAGGGAAATTCAAAGCAGCTTGGGACAGATACAAGGGGATTGTCTCACAGAAATCCTAAGTAGGGATCAGCGCAGACTAGATGGATCTTTGGTCCCCATCTGCTATCAATTTCTATGTTTCTATGTTACAATACAATACAGAACAGTAAATACCCCTGAGGATTTACTTTATGCACAAAAGCATTAGACACAGTAAAATTGGTAACGACAGCGGTACTGTGGAAATAACCTTCAATCTCAGCAGGAAAACACAAGTCAGTTACACAAATTGAGGGCAAATCAAGGGCAGTAGTGTTATCCTCCAGCAGCAAGGGAGCACTTAGTAAACAATTTTTATCAGAGAGGCAGAACCTTTGCAGCCAGGTGTCAGAAATCATCCACAGAACAGACAAACTTGTCACATACCAGATTTTTAACATATAGCCTCCCCACCTGCTTCCCTCACTTGACTCATGAATTAGACTCCCATGTCTGCTGCACTGCTCACACTAGGACTGCTCACACTGGGACCACTAAATGGAAGTAGAATAAAGAGCTGAAACTGACAAAGTCCCTCTTTCAGCTAATCAGTCAATTGGCGGCAGGGGCTTCATGATTAGCCACTTCAGACTGTCTTAGTGTCACAAATTATCGTTGTTCTGTGTCAATGGTAAAAAAAAGTGTCTTTTAGTCTTGGAGTCCTGGAGGAGCCTCTTCAAGGTGGCTAACAGCCCCAGCCCACATTCCTCACTGGCATCCTTCTGGGCTGCTGGAATAAGCAAAGGGTCATAAATGCTGAAACTAATGAAGTCCCTTGTCCAGCTCAATTAACAAATCAGCAGACAGGGACCAGATAATTGTCAGATTCAGACTGCCTTAACATCCTGAATCCTCTTTGTTCCCAGCATCAGTGGGAACAACAAATGTCCATGTTTGGTCCTGGGTACCTAGAGGAGCCTTTTCCAGGTGACTCATGACCCCATACAGCTCACCGGCATCCTGACTCATTTAGACTACCACGTGAGCCTCCAGTTCAATGTGGTGGATGGTAACATATAGCGGTTATGTGAGAGGTGCTTATGTGATCATAACTGTGGCCTTGTTCTCATTAGGTATGTCCACCCTCAGTATAGGTGCCATGAGAAGGTAACTCAAGGCTAAATGAAATTTCTGATCATAACTAAAGGCCAAGAGCAAAGTATGGCATGCCAGAGGAGGAGGAGAAAGGGTGGATGGAGGGGCAAAGAAAACTTAGGCAGGGATATCTGAGACTGCACACCTTTTATAGTGTTGGAGGGACTGAGTTAACCAGTTGACTCACTTAGCCACAGGCATGCCTTTCTATTCCATGGCATCTGGCTACATGTAGAGATTATGTGAGTAGTATTTATGTGAATGTTATTTTGGTCTTGATCTCTTTATGTATTTCCACCTTTGGTAGAGTTGCCAAAAGGAGGTATCTCAAGGCTAAAATAAATGGTTCAGCATGTATAAAGGCCAAAAGATCAAAGTATGGAAACAATAATGAATCATATTCTCCAACTCACAGAATGAGGACCCAGTGCACTCAGAAGTGGAAAACACCTTTGTGGGGGAAACCTCAGGGGAACCATGGCATTAGGCCTGTCCTATCTCTGGGCTTACTAGAAGGAGAGGTGTCTACATGCTTGTTGGTCTGGTACTGGATCTCTAATATGGGATTTGTAGCAGGCGGATTGCCAATGATCAAATCCTGATGACATGACAAGGAATGTTTTGTCTTGATGTAGTAGTAGCTGCTCCAATGTAGAATGAATGACTGGAGTGACTGAGATGCTGTAGTAGTAGTCTTTATTTATTTATGGTGGCCTTCAGTGTGCCATTACAGTAAAATAGGGCAATACATAAAACAAGACATACATATAACCCATTCACTTTAAAAGCAACATAAAATAAATAAATGAATAATTATAAATTAAACAATTCTGGATGTGCTCAAAGGGTTACAGAAATTTCTAATACTCCACAAATGCCTGATGAAATTAATATGTTTTCAAGCCCCTCTTAATGACCTCCACTGAGGGGGCCTTCCTTAAAGCTCTAGGCAGGAAATTCCAGAGGATCGGGCCAACTACCCCAAAAGCCTGGTCCCCTGATGTCTTCAACCTGGCCCTCAGAACCACAAGGAGGCCCTACTCACCTCGGCAAAGCAAAGGGGGTGAACAGGGATGTGCAGATGCAGGAGCTCAACCAGGTAGCTCAGGCCCAGACTATGTAGGGCCTTGTAGCTCAACAGTACCACTTTAAAAGAGATATACCACTTCACTGGCAGCCAGTGCAGATCACGCAATGCCAGTGAGATATGACATAATCTTGAAAGGCTCCATTAGTAACTGAGCAGCTGGGTTCTGCAACAGCTGCAGGCATCACAGCATACCTCTGCTTACCCCAAGGTAGTTACAATAGTCCAGCCTGGAGGTCATGAATGCATGCACCAGTGTGGCCAGGTCACCAGGAAGGATAAGGGATTTAATCTGGTGGATATTCTGCAGATGGAAAAAGCCATTCTGAACAATTGCCATTCTGGACTCTAGGCCTATGTGGGCAATATAAAACTACTTGTAGTTATGATGGTCTACTTTTCTGTCAGGAGAAGAGAGCCAGGTGTTGTTTCTGGGTGTAAAGCAACTAGCTGATCTAAAATGACAATAACGCACTATTGGTTATAGGTAGGATAGTAAGTAATATAGACCCTTTTTGATAGTCAGTCAGTCAAAGTCTGTAGCAGTAAAATGTATGCATCTGATGATTTGTTTATGCTAGCCACTGATAAACGAATATTCAGGGAGAAGGTTGAAGTTGTTGCTGTAAATTTGCTGGGTTGAAAGAATCAATAGAAGGCCAGAGTCAAAGAAGCTTGAAGCATCAGATCGGTTGATCGGGTGAAGACGCCAGTTCTGGGGAGACTAATAAGGTTCTGAAATATGGTAAAATCTATAGGTTGCCTTCTGATGGGCATTATAAGTGTACATTTCTTCAGCTTTTGAATGAATACTTTAACTGAAGGACTCAGAAACAATGACAGACAGTCTGGAAGTGCTATTGAAAGATGTAATTAATGATCAGAAATGTATTGCTTGCCAACCCAGTGGCGCTGAGTGTTGAGGTGGTGGACGCCACACCTCACTCCACACCGGCGACCCGGGTTAGAGAATGAGCCTGGGTTGTCAAGGGTTGGTAGGGGAGGACTAGGATCGAGCCTCCGATGACAGCTCTCCTAGTCCTGGGGAAAGGGGTGGTTGCATTCTGCATTCTGGTGGTCCCTGGGGATGCCTGGAGGAACTGCAGTTGCGCGGGTGCTAAGTGGGGGGGGAGCACGGCAGATGTCGCACATTGTGCATGGACATCATTGCAAATCTGTGCTCCCATTGGGGAGAAAAAGGGAAAATGGCAACATAGTCCATGGTAGCTTGATGGCCGCAAGCTTCACCGGCCAACAATGCCTGAAATAAGGCGTGTGCCGGTATTGGATCCTCGCTGGGCACAGGGGCATGGGGGGCCCCTCTCGATGGTCATAGCTGCATATGCCAGCTGGGCACGTCAGCTTCGGGGCCAGCGGTGAAGGAGGAGCGATGGCTGGATACATAGCAGGACTGTGGCTGCAGGGTGAGAAAAAGAGATGTGATAAAAAAAAAAGAAATGTATTGTTCGATGGAAGAGATGGACAGGTATCTTGTGCGGCTATAGAAAGTATAGCATGCCAGAACATAAGTTTGATAATTTTGTCCAAGTAGTCCGATATACTTTTCCAGTGGTTGGGGTGAGGGCTTACTGTATTATCCAATTTGCTTTAGACAAATAGAATATTTTTGTTATTTATCAACCCTTTGAAGAATAGCAGAGTGGTCATATGCTCACCAGCAGAAGGGACAAGGAGTTTGAAAGTCTGGAAGCCAAAACATGAAAGGCTGTAGCTGCAGAATTATCAGTGCAAGGGATGTATATACAATGAAAATAGAAACATTGTTAGAGGGACGCACAGGTTAATTTCCACAGGATGTTCATGACTGCAGGGGAAGTGGAATGAATTTGTTGATGAGAACCTTGGTAGACTAATTACGTAAATGCACAGTAACTTTTTGGTTGGACCGCAGTGGAACCTGTTGAATGACTGCTGCTACAAAAGGATATATTTTGAACAGAGATGATGCTGTGTTAAAATAAGGAACTTTAGTAATGGTAGTAGGCCATGGAGCAGCAAACCAAGCTTTGTTGTAACTAGATGTAGCCATAGGAGGGAGCTGCATCTGTAAAAATGTCATGATGGGAATACGGACAAGGCTCCTGATAGAAAAAGGAAAGGCCATTCCATATCATCAGAAAGTAGGACCACATAGTTAATCTCTTGATACAGGATGATCAGTTGGAGAAGGAAACAACAAGGGAGAAACTGAATGAATTTGTCTTGTGGCAGTCTTGCTTCCATACACAGATAGCCTAGTTTGATGCCAAGGAACACCAGAGTAGTAGCAGGACTAATACTTATATCAGCAGCAAGTGAGTCTAAAAGTTCTAAAAGTTCTTTGAAGCACAAGATTCAGCAACCTGAAGGGTATTATATGGATCAACAAAGAGAACATCATCCAGGAGACGGGGACCAATGGTTGTTTGTAGTTATTCGGCAGAACCCAACAGAGGGATTCAGAGAATGTATTAAAAGGATCAGGGCTGCTTTTGTAGTCTAATATCAGTGGACATGCAAAATAATAAAATTTGTCCCAGTGGGTACCATAGAGAAGATGGAGGGAACAATGTATAGGGAGAAGTTTGAAGGCATCTGATATATCAGCCTTAGTAAGCCAGGCTTTTTGACCAGTGAACATAATCAATTTAAAAAGTAAGAGTAATAAACTTTATTGTTCCGTCAAAGATCTTTACACGAGTACACGTTTTACAATAAATACTTATTTAAAAATATATTACAATTCAGACATTTAAAACTACATCTTTGTAGTAAGAATGAGATGGTAGGTGCAAATATGTTCACTTTTACAAATGTGTATCAACAATTGAGAATATGCATACATACTAAAATAACAATGTTCATATATACAGTATATGCATAGATAAAAGTGCTACTTAAAATTTCTTCGAATAATAGCAGCTGCTCTAAGGTACCCCTCCACTTTTTGAATAACTTCGTCATCTTCTGTAGTGAACATAATGTTTAGCAGCACATTTTGTATCCTCAGTATTGATTCCTTTCCAATTGGTTCTAACCAGATCATCCTAGGTTTGATATACTGTACCAAGTGCAGCCAAACATAACATGGACCACATCCTCTCTCTCTCTTGATTGTTACAATTACATAAAGCATCTTTAGGCTCAATTAATCAATTTAAAGCCATCCTCTATTCTGGCATATACTAAGGAACAGTCGACAGAGGAAATGAGGGATTTGATACTTGGAATGGTGGAGGAATGCTGAGCCGATAAGTCAATGATCAATCTTTAATTTCCTGAAAAGTTACAAATAGTCATGCCAATGGGACAGATACAGTATTACAGGAAAGGTGGATACATAAAAGGACCTACTGTATAAGGAACCCTTTTTGATTTCATTTTGAGGAGATGATGAAAGTGGTAGGAGGAACAAGAACTGTAGTATTGAAACCACAAGATAAGTTAGGTAAAAAGGCCACTCTGAAAGTGGAAGGGTAATTGGCAAGGAGTGTCAGCGTGGCTCAGTTGGTAGCATGTCTGCCTCTGGGCCGGAGGGTTGTGGGATCTAGCTCCACATCAGGACTGGGTTCATACCTTCAACGCTGGCACTCCAGTGCAGTACGTGGGGGGGGGGCTGTTCTGTCAGGGTGTGCTATCCTTCAGATGAGACAATAAACCAAGGTTCCTTCTACCCTGTCTGGTGCTGTCCAGGTGGAAGTAAAAGAACCCAAGGAACTTTTGTCAAGAGCAGGGGTAATTTATTAAAAGAAATATATAAAAATCATACATAGTTCATAACATATCAGAAAATAAACTCATATCCTGAAATTAGTAGAAACAAATATAACATACTTCATTATGCAGTAGAGAAGAAAAAAAAAAAGAATACAACCAAAGATTATATAGTAAATATGCAATCGGAACACACAGTGTCATAGCAACCCCTTTTTAGCAAAGCAGGCCATACCTTGCTCCTGAACACACCCTTTATACCAAGGAAAATGTTTCCCACAGTTTATTTAACTGAGCCCCAGGGGAAAATATGCAGTTCTTTCTTGTAATTTCAGTGTCCGCATTGCCTTTTCCACCATTTGAGCAATAGAAAGATAAGAACAATCAAGTTGTTGTAACACTAGATGGCAGCGAGCCTACCACAAATACAATTTCAAACATGCAAAAAGGACCATCAGAGGGCTATTATTATAGGCTGTAGACTGAGTTGAGAAATCCCGCAAAATAATGTTCTCAAACAGCATTATTTCCAGCATAGCATTCTCCTTCTTCTTGCCACAAACTTCCAGATGCCTTGAACATAAATACATTCCAACAAAAAATGTTGCATTGTTTCTATTTTATCTGCACATCTAGGACACATCCTTTCTTCCACCATTTTATGTTTATTATTTCCTTAAACAGATAATCTCCCATGACAACACAATCATACCATGTCCCACATCTGTTTAGGAAGACGTGGATCTAAAAGTTGTGAAACCACTGTCCCCAATTGATGTGGTTTACATTCTTTAAAACCTGGAGTTACCCAAAATCTAGTGTGAATAATTTCATCTTATGCATTTCCACATATGTGTGATAAATTTTAGAACTCCAAATTTATCACACATATGTGTGATAACTACAGGATCAGTCATTCAGAACTCATTTAGAATGTTTGGCCTCAGTAGCAGTACTAACCATATTCAAATGTGAATCATTTTAAAACAAAAAAAGATAGCATGGTACTGTGAGCACAAAAGTTGTTCAGCACAAAAATATCTATAAAATGAGTGGTGTTTTATTTATAGATACAATTTAGATTTTTTTATAATAAGCAAAAAACAGCAGAAGATTCTTTTTTTCTTATTTTTTCAACATACAAATGCAAATAACCTTAAAATGAAAAATGATAGCATAGTACTGTGAGCACAAAGTTTGTCCAGCACTAAAATATCTACAAAATGAGTGGTGTTTCATTTATAGATACCTTTCAGTTTTTTATAATTAACAAAAAACAGCAGAAAATTAAATTATTTTCATTTTTTCTGCAAATCCAAACAACTTTAAAAGGAAAATGATAGCATGGTACTTTGAGCACAAAAGTTGTTCAGCACAAATATATCTACAAAATAAGAGGTGTTTCATTTATTGATACCGTTTAGAGATATATTTTTTTATAATCAGCAAAAGATGGCCGAAAATTCAATTTTATTCACCTTTTTGACAAACAAATACCACCCCCCAAGAAAAGTAAAAAACTAAAGAATTATGCATCAAACATTTTAATTATGTACTGGCCATAATGTAAATTTGAGCATAAATTGCGGCTGCTTAGCTACCACTATGCTAAGCAGAACTACACTGGGAAAACCACAAGTCCATGGAAGTATACATTAAAAAATTAAATAACTTAACACAAAACTCCCTGCACTGTCATAAAGGGATTCCTATTACATAAATGGAATACATAACAGGGACCTTGTGGAATACATTACTTATTTTCACTTGAGCTGTTTGACCTTGGGCAAATCAGTTACGCCATGAGTGAGGTTACCCAAAGGCAAACAGCTCTTGTGAAAACAAATCATGTTTTCCACAGGTTCCTGTTACACATCCCTTATATATAATGCTGATCAAGATAAGGTTTGTATTTTACATTTTGATAGCTGCCAAATTCCTAATTTACTAATTGCTGGTACCACATACTGTAATTTGGCAAACCTAATAATATTATCACTTTAGGTGTGTTTACAAACTATTTGAGAAAAAAATGCTTCAAGACTTCATCCCACCAAGGAAACCATGTAACCTCCTTAGAATGCTGTTCTGAAAAAAATTGAAAAAATAGGGAATAAAAAAATACAATCGGATAAATCTTATTCAACCCCCAATCTTTTATAGGAAGGTAGAGTAGGGGAAATTTTTACTGACAAGAAAACTAAGTACAATAACAGAAAAAAAAACACAATACAAAAGAAAATCATGTTACAGGAGCATCAGAGAGAGTGAACCTAGGTAAACATTTCCACAATTCAAGCATAGTTCTATTTGGCATCGTCTTCAGTTCAGAAAAGTAAACCGATTTCAAATCAGATTCAGTTTTTTGCGATATAACCTGATGGGACTGATCTAATTGTTGCAGAGTAAATAGGCATCGAGCAGTCCAAATATGCCATTTTAAAGCTGTAAAAATAACATTCAAGGTGTCTGTATTCCATTTTCTCCATGCATGTGAGAAAACACCATATATTAAATTCACATAGAAAACAGAGGCAAATAAATAGAGAATAATGGATAGGCAAGTTTGTGTTATGAATATTTTTTTCACACCCAAAGTGTGTGATGACCCATTAACCTCGAGAGTGAAGCTCGAGAGGTTTATCGCGAGCATCACGCACGAGTGTGAAAAAATGACAACACCTGCCTATCTATTTTATAATTACTGGGGCATGGACTTCATACCTAAAACAACTTGAGAGAACGAGAACCTCGGGCGATCGGGTGTTCGTTTCAGTAATTATATGCCCAATAACACACAGAGTGCCTTGTATAGGGAATGTCACCTGTCGAATGCGCTATTTTTATTAGTTTTGAAACACAGAAGCTCCGAACGTAGACTGATGAGATCGAGACATTCGGCGGCTGTAGAAGGCAAGATTCAGCGATGAATGAGTGTTGCTATAGTAACACTCATTCACGCTCAATCTTGCCTTCTGAAGCCGCTGAATCACTCACTTTCATCAGTCTACACTCGGCGGCTTCTGTATTTCAAAACTAATAAAAAATTAGCGCAGCACTGACAGGTGACAATTTTTTTATACAAAGCACTTCTCTGTGTGTGTATTTTGGGGCATATGATTTACTGAAATGGACACCACTCAGCCATGCTACCAGGTCAGAACGATACACTTTATAGGTAGGAATGATGATGCTCTGAATCTAGTGACTGTAAGTTTAACTGATTCGAGGTTTAAATTTATTGCTTCACCGCTCAGAATGTCTCGACCTCAGACACGCTCGAGAACTGTAAATGAATAGTATTTTGAAGATGCCGTAATAACTCGATTTCGAGCTATTACGGCATTTCAGCAGAGTCTGAAAACAAGGTATTAAAGGGGGTCACCAGTAATTATAGGTTAATTCCACCTAGTTGCAAGAAGAGACCAGAAACCTTGTATGTAAGTACAATGAAAGAATAAATGAGGTATTGTCTCTTTCTGTTGTAAACAATCTAATTTAGAACAAAATCTTTCTGTCCGCTGCTTATGCTTTTGGTTTGCCTTCACAATGATTCTCTTGTGGCAGTTTAGCCAATGTAGATCCCACATCCACTGAGGGATCCTGGTGTTACACAAACATATCAGAAGGCTACCCAGATAAGGTTACGGACATTTATGAAAAACAATGGGTTCAGTACAAATATGATCTAGTAAATGCCTATACAAGGTCTTCCTATGGAGGGTCATTAACATAGTACTTAAAATATTCCACTGCTTAAGTTGTAAGAAAGTCTCCCTAACATAACTCGGTATAAAAGGAACACTCCTAACCGTCTTAAGACTATTCGATTCCCACAACCTAAACCATGGACTACAGGACTCAAAAAACCAAGGTTCCCAGCCCTTATCACAATTAATCAAATGAGGTTTAATGTTGGCCATCAAAGAAATACTATTATAAAAAAATAAAGGATGAACCATATTGAGGCCACCCTGCATGAGAGGAAAATAAGTTAAGTTCCGTTTAATTGGATTGAGGCGACTGCCCCATAATGCCTGAAAAAAAAATACTAAATAGCCAAGCCTCAAAAACCCACAGAAGGGGAAAAATGTTGCTCAGAAACAAGAACACTGGAATCAAATGAGTCCGAATCAAATAAACCCTCTTCTTTTTTCTTAACTTCCATTTATTCCAAAGAGTAACTTTAGCTTGTGCGATATCCATTTTAGGACCCCAATTTAAAATATCCAGAGAACCATCTCCAAACATAATTCCCAAAATCTTAATAGGAGCAGAACCAATCCTAATGTCAGACACCATTGAGTCTCCCAGGCCACCATTACCTAATTTTCTACCTACACACTTATTCAGGTTCAGAGCTGCCCTGGGAATGGACCCAAACACCAAACACTGATGTACAGCTTCACTCACTGAAGGTATATCTGCCACAACCAGACTCATATCATCAGCATAGGCCATGACAGTATGGGGAGTAGAATGTAACAGAGTAGAAAGTGGAACTATAGTCTGAGAGTTGTTAATAGTACGAAGTAAGGGATCTAAAAAGGATGTACAGGATAGGGCTAAGCGGACAACCCTGTCTAACCCCCCTCTCTCTAATGATATTATAGGACCCCTCCAGCCATTTGCAATAGGGACAACTGCAGCAGAACGATACAATAATCTGAGCCAGGAAATTGTCTTATCAGAGACATGATAATGATGTAAAACACACCATAAAAAATCATGATTAATCGAATCAAAAGCCTGTTTTTGGTCTAAGAAACCAAGTAGCCATCCAGCAAATCATGATTTCCCCATTCAACCAGTTCCCTTAACAAGATAACATGATCTGAGATACTTCTTCCTGGTATGTTACTAAACTGAGCTGTAGAAATCACATGTTGTGAAATCTTCAACAAACGTAGAGCTAGAATTTTGGCCAATATCTTAAAATCTGTATTTAAGAGGCTAAAAGGTCTCCAATTTTGTAACAGTCTTTTATCACCTTTTTATAGATGTAAATCAGGCTACCCATATTCATGTCCAATGGTAGAGTGTCTGATTGTAGAACAAAACTGAACACAGCAGCCAATTCACCACTCAATTCTACACTTAATAATTTATAAAGTTCATTGAGAAGGCCATCCAACCCTGGAGTTACTCCCAAACGTAAGGTACGAATCACCTCATTCACTTCCAGTCCCTGTATATCACTAGCAGTTAAGTCCATTAAGGAATGGGGATGTCAGGGGTCTCAAGGTTGGAAAGGTAGGCAGGGGCCTTGTCCACCTGGGAGGCTATAGGACCAAACAACTTTCTGGTATAATCAGCTAAACAGTGCTGAATTCCCAAATTATCAGTAATTTCTCTGTGATCCTCATCAAGAAGGACCTCAAAAACTTTAGTATCTATCCATTTGGTGCAGCTGTCATATGGACAAACCACATCATGTGATCCTGTAACACCAAATCTTTGTTGCTGTTGTAACATAGCAAATTTGTTAGAGTGGTAAGCAGTAAGATCAGTTATGAGTTTACTAATTTATTTAGAAAAATCATGGCCTGTAGTACTGTATATGAGAAGGTGAAAAGTTTCTGTAACTGATGCCATGGCCTACGGTATTCAAAATAAAAGGAATTATGATGTTGTCTGCTAAACTGCTTCAATAAATGCTGTAAGTCTGATTTTGTATCAGACCACCACATCCATAAACCATCATTTAGAATAAAAACAGATTTCCAAGCCTGAAAAAATAATTTGAGTTGATTTAATAATTAAGTCACAACAATTTTGTATTGAATTTCCATGTACCTGGACCAAAAATTCTAATGTGGGTAGTACCTAAAGTAATGGTTAAAAGATTATGGTCAGAAAATTCTGCAACAGTCACAGAAGCAGTAGAAAGTTGCAAATGCTGTGACACAAAAAAGAAATCAATTCGGGTGGCCAATGGCCCTTTATGAAAAGTCGGTGTATGTGTGTGGTTCAGTATATGATATGCATCCTGTAGTTTAGCAGAATGCAACATTGTTTTCAAAAAATAGTATCACAAAACTCGAAAACTGTATTATTCCTCAGTACAGGACTTATGTTAGACCACATTCTGATTATGGGTCACCATTTTGGAGCCCATATCTCAAAAAAGACATAGCTACTGTTGAGAGCATCCAAAGAACAGCAACAAGGATGATACCTCATTTGACACACCTACCATACGTTGTTAGACTTAAAAAATTAAAACTTTATTCATTGGAAACCAGGCGGTTAAGGGGAGATCTTTTATTTCTTCACAAAATTTTGAAACAACCAAATATGATGCAACACTGTGGATTAAATTATACACAAAGGAAATTAGTTCCCAGATTACACAACAAACAATTAACTGTCCCAAAAGCAAACACTAACAAAAAACTACATTTTTTTACAACCAGAGTCCCCAGAATATGGAATAAACTACCCAATGATCTTGTTAATACCACCAATTTTGAGACATTTAAGATCAAATTAGATCTATGGTCAAATAACACTGGCAAACAATGATCCATAACATTGTGGGAGATACTCTCGATGGGCACCATGCCTTCTTGTATCTCATCCAACCAAGTAATACCAAGTAATACCAAGTAAAATAACTTAGTAGTTTTCGAGGTATGAGATTTATCTTTAGTGGATAAACCACAATTAAAATCTCCCCCAAAGACAACAAATTGAGAAGCATACAGAAAAGGTTGAGCAATCTTTAACAAGTCAATTCTAAGTGACTTAGACAGCGGAGCATAAATAATCCTATAGGCCACATTAAATAATCTAACATCAAGAAGCAGTAATCTACCTGGACACAAATCAAGTACTTTAACAACAAGAACATCAGGTATGTTAAATAATATTCCTAAGCCTGAACAAGTCTCCTGTCCAAAGGACCAGAAAGAAGGTCCAGCAAACCATGCTTTTTGTGCCCGTGTTATCTCAGAAAGGGAGTGAAATCTAACATCTTGTAACAGAATCACCCAAACCGTGAGACAAGACAAAAAAGGAAAAAAGAATCTCTCTTAGGCTGCCTTTTTATACTGTTAACATTCACAGTATGTATAGAAAAGGATGGTACCATCAGAATAGTTAAGTGTAAGACAATTCACAAGGTGTAATATCTTCGTCTAGGTTTACCTCTCTAAGAAACACTTTCTTTATGTTTAACTTTAGCCCTAGCCTTCCTCTTTTGAGATCTACATTATCAACAGGGCCTCTGTATCCGTAGTCAATTCCAGATGAGAGGAAAGCACAGAGAAGGAGTCGGAATCTATGTTTTTCGAGGGATCACGCAACAATTCATATTTATTCTCCAGGGTGATATCATCCATCTTCAAAACCTTGGAGAAGGGTGACCCCAGTTTTCTAGAGCCCTATGTAACTCTAGTTTTGGGGCAATACCTTCTGGGGGGGGGTCCATAGTACCAGCAGGTATATCAGAAGGAGGAACAGGAGCTAAGGGAACCATACTAGAACTATCAGGTGAGGCATGGGGAGAGGGAAGGGGATCAGGTACAGGAGCATCTGGAAGAGGGTGTAAGGCAATAGGGGTCTCTATCATGCCCCCAGAGAGAGCAGAAGGTTGAGGCAAGGATTGGGGTTGTGTATCCAAGGACTGAGGTGGTAGTCTTTTACTCGTGGGGCCAGACGGCTGGTCATTAAGTTAGAGCGTTGTGCTACAGTAATAATCAGCCTCTGTTCTTCCCCATCAGCTAGAGTAGGGGAGTTATTAGCAGCCCAAGTACACTGCTGAAAAGTGTGACCAGGTTCGTCACACAGAACACATTTGGGTTCTTTAACACATTGGGAACCAGCATGGCCCAGTCCACCACAAACAGAACATTTCACCATATCACAAACATTGCTAAAATGACTAAAAAAGCCACACTTGGAACAGGCCTTCAGTTGCCCAGGGTAAAAAAGACCCCCCCTATCTTTACTCAACATGAAACTATTAGGTAAATGCTGTATTCCAGCGTCTGTAGTTTTAAGCATAACCCTCACTTTTCAACCCCGTCCACAAATTGTCTATGTCAAAAATGGTTTCTGGGTCTGTAAGAAGAGTACGCTGTTTTAACCCAACAGTGATATCATTCAAACTCACCCTCTCATTGCAAACTACAATTGTAATATTCTTTTGTGCAGGTTTAGTTAAGGGGGTAGAAATAAAAGGGGCCCATAATGGAGTAGATTTCAGTTTATGGAACATAATCCAAAATCTTTCTAAACCATTTAAAGTTTTAAAACTCACATCAAAATAAATCTCTTGAGAAACATGAATTAAAGCATGGATTTCGCATGCAAAAAATTTCATAGAGTCTTTAAGTAAAGTTCAACCTACAAAAACACGGTCAGGCATGTCAGCCATACCCCCCAAATATTGCAGTCTGACCACATTATGCCGTCTAGCTTGTTGCGTGGGAACTGAAAAGCAAGAGGTATAGGTCTTAGAGGTAGTAGTGTGAAAAGAAACATTTTGTCTTACAGTTGGTGGATGAGACCCAGGGCCCTGGGATTGTAAACATTGCACAGCTTGCTCAGTATCAGAAGTAGCCTTGAAAATAGGTTTATTACAAGGCAAGTTCAAAGTAGGGTTTTGAGTTAGACGTAACTCAGGAGGCAAGGAAAGTTCTGAGGGTAGAGAAAGAGTAGGAGCCGGAGAATGAATTGGTGAAGAAACGTCAGCATGCCCCATGGAAATCCATATTGGAGAAGGACCAGAGCGCCAAGTTCCAACTACAGGATCTTTTTCCCAACCTGCTGCACTAAGAGCAGAATCCACAGACCAGTCTGCATTTGGGTCTCCAGCATCAGGTAAAGGGGCACATCTTAGGCCGGACTGATCAACAGCCATCATTTCAATTCTGGGTGGGCCCCCACCTGAGAGAGACCGTCAGTCAAAACGCATGCTGCTAGGTCTGAACAGGATGAACGAAGGGAGGAGGAATGAGGAAGTGTCAATGCAGTCTCAGGAGTGTCAGAAGGCAAAGTAGACGCATTCCGGATAGGTGAGCCAGCAGGAGAAATGCCATGTAACACAGCAGCAGTTTGTTTAAGGGCTAAAAGTTCCATTTTTTTTGTCAAATAACACTGTGCTTCCAACACTAGCAAAGTATCAATATCAGCAGGAGCAGTAGTCAGAGGAACTTTATACAGGTCGGCATCAACGGTAGAAGGTAACAAAACTTTGTCAACAACTTTAGAAGAAATCAGTGGTATACCTTGTCCTTCTCGATTAGGGAGAGTATTAATAGACATGCTCAGGTCCTGTGGCAAAGTCAGCAGAGTATGTCCAGTATCAGATAGCGTCTCGACTAGTGTGGTCTCTTGCTTCCCAGAGACAGGGGAGGAGACCATCTCCCCTGCCTCCAACACCTCCATGTCCTCCACAGCACCTCTCGGGACGGCCATCTTGGCAGAATGCCAGGATGTAAGGGACCCCCACAGGAGAGTAGAAGAAGTTTCCCCGGTGTCCTGGTCAACATTCCCCTTCCCATAAACTAGTTCATGAAGTTGCCCAGGGCTGTGTGTGGATGTTGATGTGTGAAATGACTGCCACTACACATTCAGTCACTTCACTACCAGTCTAGCATTGCTTGTAAAGCACTTTGGGGTACAATGTATATGAAAAGTGCTATATAAATAATACTTCTTCTTCTTCTTCTCATAGCAGATTGATGTCCCCGGGTATTGAGGGATGACATAACTGTCATTTGGTAAAGGAGGTGAATAACAGATGTAGTTTCTTGTGGCAGATGACTTTGGAGTGAGCCTCACTGCAATGGCTACAAATATGGAACATTTGACAGGAAAGTTTATTACAGAACGATATATTGAAATTATTGCAGTTGACCCTGCCACATGGAATACTATTTGATGTCCTCTAATGTCATTCAAATGCCTGGGAGCATAGAACATGTTCTGGCAATTGAAAGTGCGAAGAATGATGAAGAGGATGCTGTAGAAGGGGAGAAATTCTTTGCTTCCCATACTGTAACAGGACTCAGTGGGAGAAAATGTGAGAAGGAGCCACATATAATAAAGGAAAGACACGGTGACCTGCAAAATTCTGGCAGAAAAACTAATTGTCCAGGATGGTACAAATGATTTTGAAGTGAGAAAGGCCTGCAGCAGCTTTAGGGGAGAAACATCAGTGGTATGGTAATTGTAAAATAAAGTGCCACTGTGTCACACAGCTAGATCTATGATGATGGACATGTAAGAGTCCAGTTCCTCATGCCTGGATGGATAGGAGAGGGTGATGGACACTTGGAATGCGCTGCCGGAAGAGGTCATCTCATTGAAGACAGTGGGCAGCATGAAGAGAGGCTGGGATAAGCATAGGGGAAGGTAAGGATCATGGGTAGGGAGGATGGGAGGAGTGGGGAAGGAGGGCAGGGACATTAGCTCAAGCTGTGGACCCTGCAATATGAGCAGACTTGATAGACCAAATGACCTTCTTCTGCTGGCTTCTTCGTATGTTTGTATGTATGTGATATCACAGAAGATACCAAAGGCTGCTATGAATTTTAGTACAGTCAGTTTTTTCAGTAACCTGGGGTCTTTTGTTTGAGCACTACAGAGATGTTACCACACAACATGATTGTTCTTTATGGTCTTGTGGGATGAAATGAGGAGTGCTACAAGGTTTCCCTTCACTTACATTCTTACAAAAATGATTAGGATCCAGGTGGGTTACACATACAAATAACAAAGGAAGGAATGGAACCAGAAAGTGAATTAGGTACCTCACAGTGTTGTGGGCTGAATTCTGAATGTACGAATAGGTCTAAGAATAGGAATAACAAGCTGAGGGTTCACAGCAGGAGTAGGTACAAGATTAGGAATGTCGGGAGGTAATAGGAGTCCAAAAGCCAGGGTCACAGTAGACTATAGACCCGGAGAGGGAGTAGCAATTAGAATTGGATTCTGAGGTAGCCCCAGTCCCAATGGAGGATTTGTAGACTTGGAAGAGCCTGGCTGATTAGGATCTGAAGGCATTTGGGATTCACTAGCTACTACTGAAATACAGTAGAAACATAGAATTTACTGGCAGATAAGGATCACTTGGCCCACCTAGTCTGCCCATTTTTCACTGCCTACAGTATCACTGCAGATCCTACTTGATCTCTGGTCCATTATGTCTCCCCCTCTTCCTTTCCCCTAACATTCACTTGTGCCTATCCCATGCATTCTTGAACCCAACCACTGTTTTCACCTCCACCTCTTCTGTTGGAAGGCTGTTCCAGGAATCTACCACTCTTTCTGTGAAGAAGTACTTCCTCACATGTAACCTGAATTTACCCCCTCCAACTTCATAGCATGTCCCCTTGTTCTTGAGCACCATTTTTTTAAATACTTCCCTTCTGTACCTGAGTTACCCCCTTTATGGATTTAAAGGTTTCTGTCATATACCCCCTTTCCCTCCCCTCTTCCAGTGTGTACATATTCAGGTCCTTAAGTCTCTCCTCATAGGGCTTCTGATGCAGACCCTGCACCATTTTAGTTGCCTTCTTCAGGACAGCCTTCACTCTGTCTATGTCATTCTGAAGGTGTGGTCTCCAGAACTGGACACAGTAATCTAGGTGGGGTCTCACCAGCAATCTATACAGAGGCAACACCACCCCCCTCTTTCTGTTGGTGATACCCATCTCTATGCACCCCAGCAACCCACTTGCCCTGCCAAGAGCCTTGTCACACTCCCTGACCACCAAAAGGTCATCCAGTATGATTACTCCCTGGTCTCTTTCCTGTTTGTTGGTCATCAGTACTACACCGCCCATTTTGTAATCTGCCCCCTGGTTTCTATGTCCCAAATGCATTAATTTGCATTTTTTTTGCATTGAAACCCAGCTGCCATACCCTCTATCACTCTTCAAGTTTTCCTCGGGTCGCTGTTTACACCCCCGGAGTGTCCAGATTTTGGTGTCATCTACAAAGAGGCAGACTTTCCCTTCCAGCTCCTTTGCAATGTAATTTGTAAAGGCATTAAAGTGGATTGGTCCCAGGACTGACCCCTGAGGCATCCCACTGGTCACTCTCCCTTCCTTGGACTGAACTAACCAATTTCTTACCCACTTAACCACCACTGGACCCACTGCTAAGCTATCCAACTTGCTAATGAGTCTCCTGTGTGGAACGGTGTCGAAAGCCTTACTGAAATGTAGGTAGGCTAGATCCACCTCTCCCCCCTGACCTACTTTCTTAGTCACCCAGTAAAAGAACTCTATCAGATTCATTTAACCTGACCTCCCCTCCACCCATTAACCCATGCTGCCTCAGGTCTTGTAAACCACTGGATTCAAGCCTCTCCAGCATGCCTCTTAACTGTCACACATTACGAGGTACGTCACTCATTTTATCCCTCAGAAACCCTCTGTCCCACATTGAGAAGGTGACATTCCACACTGACTGCTGAGACGTCTAAGCAAAAATGTATAATAATATTAGATACTAGGTTATCAGCAAACATTATAAACATTAATGCACTTATTACCACAGTATTCTGATCTTGCAATGTCATGTTTGTTGATGTGTCACACATTTTGTCCAGTTGTCACACGTCTTGTCACACATTTGGGTGATGAAACGTTGAAATGTATGCTCTCCAGTAGTTAGCTTTTGGCAAAGAGCAATCTTGCTATCAGAGCAAGACCAATTAGGCAGCTGACTAAGGAACTAGAACTTTACAACTAGAACACTTCTATCTAGGGGGTAAACAGACACTTTGTTAGAAGTGTGGGGCCCGTAAGGTAAATTGGGACCTTCAATTTCTGGTGACACAGTGAGAGAGCTAGAGCCTGTTATACAATGACACAGGCACAGCTGCAGCACGCTCAATACTCACACTTCCCACCTACTGGAAGTCCTATTTTTATAGGCAACAGAAGTGATTGACAGCAGGCAGTTCCTGGGCAGGAACAGGAAGTGAGGGAGTAAAAGTCCACAGCAGGAACCTCCCCCGTCACTGAGACAGACACACACACATACACACAAAATTTGTTTTGTTTTTTCAGGACGGAGGTGGTAAGTTGCAGGGGCTGTGGGCACTCGTCTTCAGGAGTCTGCTCTGCAGGATGGGTCAGTCCCCTACTTGCAGGAGTCTGAATGACCTTCAAGCTCAGCTGGAAGCAGCATGGAGGGAGATGACCATTAGTCAGCCTGCATCACCAGCTAATCTGGAGTTCAATTCAACCACGTCCTCTCCCCCAGAGACCCACTGGCCCTGGGGGTTGGAGAGTAGTGGGTCAGGGGAGGGGGAAGATTTCAAGGATGGACCACAAAGAATCTGTTCAGACCAATACCATGCCAGTGAAGAACCATTGTTCACCACTGGAGAAGATGGAGAGTCTTGACTCAGTGAGAGGTGACCCTGAGCTCATCGAAGGGACCAGGCATAGCAGAGAGACGGTATCCAAAGGTGGCAAGGAAATGCAAGGTGGATCCAGGAGTAAGCAATTTCTTGTTCTGGGGGACTCAATGATCAGGACAGTCGAGTCCTACCTGAGTAAAGGTACGCAATCTAAGGTGATGGTTTAATGCCTCCCTAGAGCTTCAGCACAGTGCGACATGGAACACATCCGGAGGTTGGTAGACAAAACAGAGAAAGAAACCAATGTTCTGATTCATCTTGGTACAAACAACCTATCTGCTCAAACAGTGGAAGAAACCAAGCAAAATGTCATTAAGCTGGGGGAATGGCTGGAGGCTAGAACGACTGCCCTGACATTCTCAGAGATCCTCCCAGTGTGGGGCAAAGGGGATTGCAAAGACAAAATCAGGAATAAGGACATCGAGGAGTTCAATGCCTGGCTACATGGATGGTGTCGTGGAAAAGGATATCACATCATAGGCTCATGGGGGAGCTTCTAGGAGAGGAAGCTATTCAGGTTTGATGGACTTCACCTAACAAAGGAAGGAGAGAGTGTGTTTGGACAGAAATGTGATCTCCATCTCAACCATTTAAACTAGGTGAGGGGGAGTCCAACGGTAGAGAACCTATCAGAAAAGACACTTCTGATAGATACATAGTTGTCACTCTCCCACAAGCAGGAATTTCTCTCACACAATCTACGTAAACATGTAGAAAATAGTTGGAAACTATCAGGAACTGAACACTGTGCCACGCATCTGCAGGCCCAAGAGCAGAACCAATTGCAGTGAACAGCAGCAGGGGTACCAGACTATGGAAAGGGATATGCATCAATGCTAGTGACCTGGGAAACAAAATAAGTGTCCTGCAGACAATGATTATAGATTCCCGAGTGGACCTAGTGGCTGTCATGGAGACTTGGGTCTCGGAGAAAAATTACTGGGACCTTTTGGTCCCAGGCTATGCCCTGTTCAGACAGGACAGAAGAGAGGGTTGGGAGAGAGGTAGCATTATATGTAAAGGAAAGGATAAATGCCATCTCAGTAGAAAGGAGGGTGTGGAATGCCTGTGTAATCCCTGTGGATGCTACTCAGCTCGGCAACAGGGGAGAAGATCCACATAGGTGTGGTATATTGGCCTACGGGGCAGGCTGAGGGCAGGAATGAAGAGCTCCTAGAGGAGATCAGAGGTGTAGCACAAAAAGGGGATACAGTGGTGGTAGGAGACCTGAATATGCCCGATGTTAACTGTAGCATCCTAGTGGCAGGTTCTACTTGGAGTCAAAAGGTGGCAGATGCCATACAAAACTGACTACTTACACAACTAGTTGGTGCCCCGACTAGGCTGGACACCATCCTGGATGTGGTCCTTACCAACTCAGAGGTAGTAAGGGCTACAGGGGTTAGGGAGTCACTGGCCAACAGCGACCACAACTCTGTGTGGTTTGAGCTAGCCCTAGGGGTAGAAAAATCACAATCCAAGACAGAGGTTTAAACTTTAGAGGAGACAATTCTGACAAAACTAGGGATGTAGTCAGAAACAAGCTGTTAAGAATCCAGGAGCATTTAGCTGTGGAAGAAATATGGGGCTGGTTAAGTTAGCCATTTTAGAGGCTACAGGATGTGTGTAAGAACAGTGACCAAAAAACACAAAAAATCAATATGGTTCGGTAACCAGGTAAGGACCACAATCAGAACCAAAAGGGAGGCCTACTAGAACTATAAAATAACTCAGGAAGACAAGGCATGGGAAGCCTGTGTTCAGAAGAACAAAGAAGCAAAGAATATGGTGAAATCAGCTGAGGCCGCAACAGAGCTTCAGCTTGCGGACGGGGTTAAAGAAGGGAGTAAACACTTTTTTTGATATAAACAAGAAAAAAGAAAGAAAAGTGGAGGAATAGTTAGATTCAAAGATGGTGACAGAGTAGTGGGGGAGGATAGTCAGAAGGCCACTGTTCTGAACAACCTTTTTTGCTCAGTGTTCACTGAGAAACACAAAGGCCCAGTACCAGACAGTGGCATCAAGGCTGCTGACAAAGGTGTTCCATAAATGGAAGCACCATCAATCACTCACAGTAGGGTTAGGGAGGCCCTGGATCAGCTCAAGGAAGACAAGTCACCAGGACCTGATGGAATACACATGAGGATGCTAACAGAGTTAGAAAGTGAATTGGCAGGTTCCTTAGCACATTTATTCAGCAGATCACTTAAGACGGGGCTAGTGCCAGGAGACCGGTATATCTCCACAGGAGAGGGAGTTAGGAGGAAGCAGGCAACTACCGATCGGTCAGCCTTACACCAGTGGTGGGGAAACTGATAGAAACCTTAATAAAACAAGACTTGGTAGAGTAACTAGATAAGAACGGTCTGCCAGATGACAGGCAACGTGGGTCTGTGGGAGGAAGGTCATGCCAAATGAACCTAATCAAATTTTTTGACTGGGTCACTAGGGAACTAGACAGAGGCCACCCAGTGGACCTCCTCTACTTTGATTTCAGTAAGGCCTTTGATTCGGTGTTGCATAACCGTCTGCTGAAAAAGTTGGAGGACCTGGGTGCATCCAAGTGTATAGTCAGTTGGGTAGGTAGTTGGCTTAGGGACAGAAAACAGAGTAGTGGTCAATGGAGTGAGGTTGGATGAAGGCACGGTCACTAGTGGTGTGCCCAACTCTCAGTGTTGGGGCCAGTCCTATTTAATGCCTTTATCAGTGACACTGGCATAGGTATTCGGGGCAAAATTGCCCTATTTCTGGATGATAACAGGCTGAGTGGCCTATAATTGCCAGCCTCCTCCCTGCTACCACGTTTTTGTAGTGGGACTACATCCACCCTCCTCCAGTCCTCCAGAATCACTCTTGTTTCCTGTGAACTGTTAAATAGGACTCTAAGAGGTGCAGCCAGTACTTCGCTGAGCTCCATCAATATCCTTGGATGCACCCTGTCTGGCCCCATCGCTTTGTCCACTTTCAGATTAGCGAGTCCCTTCAGGACTCTCTCCGAGAACTGAATAGTGTCCACTTTCCCTCCTTTGAAACCCCCTGCTACTTTTTTGTGGCTCCTCCCCTTCTCCTTCCTCTGTGAAGACTGAACAAAAGTACTTGTTCAGGATGTCTGCCTTTTCCTGATCTCCCTCTGCACAGTCCCCCCTTGCGGACTCTAGAAGAGAAGCAATGAAATGCAGTTGGCCTAGAAGGTCTTAATGTATCTGAACCATGAGATGTGTAAAGCTAATACCTGTAGTTCTAAGGCTGACTGACCACATCCTCTACACCTATAAATACCCAGCAGCCTTCTACCTTTCAGCCCTAGGTGTTTGGCATGGGAGATTAGCTGCTGCCAGAGGGTCTGCTTCCCCCTCCATGGTTGTTGCCTTTTTCTCAGTTGTTTCTTTGGCATTTATGTTTGAGTGGCCTATAATTGCCAGCCTCCTCCCTGCTACCACGTTTTTGTAGTGGGACTACATCCACCCTCCTCCAGTCCTCCAGAATCACTCAGCCTTCAGCCTTCAGCTTCTACTTGGTCTGTGCCTTCTGCTGCTCACTAGGTTACTTATTCTGTTGCTTTCTGTGCCCATAGTGTTGAGCTCCAGCTTTTTTCTAGGGCTGCAGGATGGCTGCTTTTTGTTCACCTTTCACTCAGTGCTTACCTACAGTGTGATTTCAGCATGCTTTAGCCATTCTATATGGATCCATGATGCCGGTTCAACAACAAAGTTGTCGACTGACGTTACAGCGATGGATTTATGTCAACTGCAATTGCGGTCGGCATAAGACTGTCTGAAAAACATTGTTTCTTTCGGGGGGGGCTTTGCCCCCCACACCCCCCATAATTCATATAATCAACTCCAAGTCAGAGTTGATTTGGAGAGGGGGTGCAAGACCCCAAGAAAGCAGTGCCAAGGTCCCACAGTGACAGCACAGCAACCTGTCGCTGCGTTGCTGTACTGTTGTTTGCAGTACAGGTGTCACTGTTTGCTTGGCATATGATTCTATATCATTGTTACTAAGTAGGTAGTCCTTTGTTAAATGTTTAAAGGCCTGCTTCAGTCATGCTATTGTATTTCCTCAGGTTTTCCCGGGCTCTATTACCTGCTGATCCAGCACACATTTGCAACCTTTTCTCTAATTTACCCACTGTTCCTATCCAGCCCTTTCCCGTTTACTGCAGTTCCTGCATGCTGTACATTCCAGTGTTTCTACGTGGATCTGCCTGCAGTTACTTCCACTTAACTCTAGCCCTTGGTTTGCTGCATGATTGCTTACCTGTGTTGTAATGTAAGAACAGCAATACCCTGTTAACAGAAGAGTGTAAAACTAGAAAACTGCTCAATGTTTAGGCAAGAATGCAGGAGTGCCTTGCAGGGTCAACTCTGTGCTGCATCTACTTTGAGCCTAAGGCTACGAATTTGCAGTTTGTTAGTTCAATGATATCTAAGCTCAGCAACCAGAGCAAGTAAATTATGCTATGAAAAATTTTGAAGAAGACCGTTTCCTGGCTCAAAATCATAGGGCATGTTTGTGGTCCAGCTGGGCATGAGTTCATCCATCTTCCCATGGCCAGGTGGCTGCTCCTACTCCTACTCAGTCAGTTCAGTCAGCCTTACTAAATCAGTCAGCCTTACTCAGACTGCTTCAGCATTTATCACTTCAGTCTTAGTTCCAGTCAGCCTTACTCAGACTGCGTCAGCATTTATCACTTCAGTCTTAGTTCCATACAGAATTCAGCTTTTCATGCTTGTGGCTGAGTTTACTTATGGTTTTGGACTTCGATATACATTCATATTTTCAGTACCTTTTCAGTCATACTCACCATAAATATCAGTCATTCCTTTCAGCAGTCATCCTTCAATTGGTCACTCTCCATCATCTCAGTTGTTCCTTCATCAGTCATCAGTTGGTCAGTTTCCACCTCCATGCCATCAGGCTCTAGGAACTAATTCATACAAGCACCCCCCGATGAAGGTCCACCAAGCGAAGCACTGGGGCACCTGAATCGTGGTGTTGGTCTCTCCACCCTTCAATGTATGCCCAGTTTCTGATTGTCTGCCAGCATTTGAAAGATGCCCTGCAAATAAATTTGTCTTAACAACCAGCCTAAGTTTGGGAGCTGTATTACTGGACACTGTAAACTCACAGAGGAGTGCTGGTCTTTGTTTTCATACAAGCTCATTTGCACGCATCTGTTTGATCAGTACTGCTGACATGTTTATCATATACAATCTAATGTTTGCAGGCAACACGATTGTATGGAAGCACTGTTGCAAACTTTAGAGCTCACCTGACTTCCTCCAGTTTATTCTGCCTCATAAGCATGTCATAGGACTCTGAAGCCCTCTGACTCAGTGTCTTAAGGTGACATCGCTCCCCTCAGAACTATGCTGTTCCAGCAAATGCTGATTCTGAGGTTTTCTTCATCTCTGCCTTCTTTCAGCTGTACAATCCAGCCCCAGAATAAATCCAGCTCCCCTCAGATCTGTGCAGCAGTAAGCAATTGCTGACAGTGGGGTTCCTTTATTGCTGACAGCAGGGTTCCTTTTCCTTGGTACAATCTGACTTCCATCTTCATTCATGCAACCCTGGGATATGATGTTGAGGTGGTAGGCAACAGATTTATAGAACAGTAACTTGTTGCCTTAGCTTTGTTCAGGAACCAGGTAGTGTTCCTGGGGCACTTAACTGGGACCTGGAGGAGATGCCCCAGGGACCAGGTACTGTTCCTGGGAAACATACTTGGGATGTGGGGGACATCTAGCCATCGGTTTCCTCCTGAAGTGAAGTCTTCCACTGAGTCCACTTGTCTGCTATCTCAATTCCCCTTCCATACTTCATTCCTGCCATGATGACCTCTCGATCTACATCCATCCACCATTCCTGTCCAGAACCAGATGATCCAGCCTTAAGCCATTGAAGACTTGTCTCTTTCAAAACCAAAAACATTGTTCAAACTCAAAATATCTATTACGGGATGGACTGTTCCAAAAATGATAATGCACTTTAAGGCATTCTATGTGTCAGCTTCAACAAGCACTAAGAAACAAGACCTATTTGACCTGGCTGGTCTTGTGCTCTTCAGATCCCTCTCCTCTTTTCCTGTGTGCTTCTCCAGCTTATCTTCACCCATCTTTCATTCCAGTACCCAGCTGTCAGTTTTAAAATTCAGACCTTACTATTGCAAGTCAATACCTCTGTTTCCACACTTAACTTGAGAGTTGTCGCAGTAGACATCAAATAATAAGCTCAGCTACTACAATGTCCAGAACTCCTCATTCTTCCCATTCAAACTGAACTTGTCAATCTTTCTCTATGAGAAAATCCATATGCAGCAAATTCGATGAGGAAGCCTGCTGTACTTAATCATGTATTTTCTTTACTTCTGAAGCTTCTGTGGTGAAGCCCTCTATGATAGTGAAGGTGACCAGATTTATTTATTCCTTTTCTGCTAGTTTAAATATTCATCCATTACAGGTTCTGCTTGAACTGGGCACAAGATGCCTGCCAGGTCACAGGTATAGGCAGCTAGAGAGAGCTGGTTTCCCACTGAGGAGGTGCTGACATTCTGGTGGGAAGGTTAGCAGTAATTATTAATAGGATAAGTAGGGAGGAGGCAATTAAGCCATAATCCCAGTGGGGAGTCATTCCTGGGTTATGTTCCCATGTCAGGAAATAGACCCAGATGCATGTCATAAAACTTTAGCAATAGTGAGGAAGTCACACACACACACACACACACACACACACACACACACAGATACGGGGGGAACTGTAATTTAAGGAAGAGGTCACTTCCCCAAAGCTTTGAGCACATAAATTGGGGAGCTGGGGCACTTATCTCTCTCTCCCTCTCTCTCTCTCTGGGACATTTGACATCTGAAGAAGGAGAACCCTGCCAAAGCAAGCTAACTGAATGGTGAGGGGAGCACAGCCTAGGGGACGTGTCGGAGGCAGCTAGTGACAGGTAAAAGAGACTTTAGGTGAGACTAAAGTTCAGATTTTTCTAACCATCAACTGTCTGTTTAACTTGCTTTATGTTATATTCTTAGCAAATGTATAACCCTTTTGTCTTACTGTAAATATATGCTGTTTGTAAATACCTGTAGTATCTTCTAGTAAAGAATCTATTTTTGAGCCTCAGTACTCCTATTGGCAAGACTTTTACCTTGCCCACACTGTGATTGAGGCATATGCGTTATTCCAGGATATAGTACTTGGAGCTATAAATCAGCATGCTTCTATAGTCAAAATTCACACCAAGAAAAAATCATGTCCGTGCTTCATGGCCAGCCTAAAAGATGCACTGCTTCATAGAGATGCACGCTGGAAAAAAAGAGCACAAAAGTAAATTGCCAGCTGATTGAGCTGCTTTTAGAGTAGCAAGAAATCAATGCACGAAACTTAATAGGGCCAAAAAAAAAGCTAGATATTTCCAAACTGAATTAGATTCCTCTTCCAATTGGCATGCTAAATTTGGGAAGCCTATAAGGGGCATTGAAAGACATAGCCTGGCTAATTCCCTTCCAGCTAAAACGTTTGCCAATGGTTCCCTCACTACCAACAAACAGATGATCTTAGATTTCCTTAATAACCATTTTGCCACTGCTGGGTTGGCTTTTGATACCTCTCCTGCCTCCAACTTACATGCTCAGCTTTATGTGCAGGACCCAGCTTGTTTAGCCTTAGCCTCCTCTGCTCAAGAAGCAGTCTTTTCCTTCTGTCCCACCTCCTTAAAACAAGTGGAAGACTTACTATTAGAACTGGACACTAGAAAGAGCATGGGTGCTGATCATATTGACCCTTATTATTTAAAATTAAGTCACCATGTCTTGGCTGTGCCCATCACCCACCTTTTCAATTTATCTTTTGCACAGGGTGTTCTCCCATCAGTCTGGAAAACTGCACATATTATTCCTTTAAGTCCGGTGAGCCACATGTCCTAAACAATTATAGACCCATATCTCTTCTCCCCATTCTTTCCAAATTGCTTGAAAAAATAGTCAATTCCCAACTTAGGGAACACCTGGAAACATGCAGTCTGCTTCACCCTATACAGTCAGGATTTAGATCAGATCACAGCACTCTATCTGCTCTTGCAAAGGTCTCTAATGACTGGTTAAGGGCCTTGGATGCTAAAAATGATGTATGTGCCTTATTCCTTGACTTGAGCAAGGCTTTTGACATGGTGGACCATGACCTGCTCCTACTCACTCTTCAAAACATTGGCCTGGACTCCGTTGCATTGAAATGGTTCACCAGTTACCTTAAAGGTCACCAACTGCAGGTAAAGACAGATGGTGACTTCTCCCCTCTTAACACTCTCCTGAGAAGTGTGACTACAGGGGGCTATCCTAGGCCCACTATTGTTTGCAATTTATATTAACAATATTAGTTCAGGAATTGCATCTGCTAACATTCTTCTTTTCGCTGATGATACTGTTCTTTATATCAACAGGCTTTCCCCAGATCTTGCCTGCAAGGACCTACAACTTGATTTTAACTGCTTGCAACAAAACTTCCTACATCTAAAACTTTTATTAAACACTAAAAAAACAAAGGCAATGTTCTTTTCACCTCTAGTCAAAACTTAAAATCCATGCTGGTCAGGTACGGCACCTAAGCTTACCACCTTATTGGAGGAGTCCCTAGAGTTTGTGAATAAGTTTAAATATCTAGGCTTTTGGATTGACCATAAACTGACCTTCATTAACCATATCGAGGAACTTGCTAAAAAATTAAAACAGAGGCATGGTATATTTTTCCGCATTAAGTACTTACTTACACAGGAAGCCCAAACTAGATTGGTTCAAACTACTTTTCTTCTGCTGCTAGACTATGCCGATTTCCAATATGGTCAAGGCCCTAGCACTGCTTTATTGAAACTTGACACCCTCTACCACAGTGCGTTAAGATTTATTACTGGAGCACCATACTCCACCCATCACTGATCCCTATACTCTAAATTGGGCTGGATGTCGCTCAAACTCAGACGTCAAAAAAATGCAATCTCCTGGACATACAGAGTGATCTGCAGTAAGCTGCCACAGTATATTTTGGACTGCCTTCCTGTGTGCTCTGCTGGAAGCTACCCTCTGAGAAGCCTCTCCTACATTATACTTATCATCCCCATAGTTAGAATGCATTTTGGTAGGTCGGCCATAAGTCATGCCCTACCAGTTTTATGGAATAACCTCCAAAACACCCTGAAGATAGCAATCCCTGTAAAATTGTCCACTTTTAAAACACTGTGTGTTCTTTCAATGAATCTTGTACTTGCTTCCCCTGAAGCCCAGCAATCTCTGTTCCTTGTTCCGTTATCACTCCTACCCTTTCGCTTTACTGCTTCTACGTCACTTACAATTTCCTCTTTTTTTCTATACATTGTATGGATAGTGTATATATTGTACTTACTGCAACTGTATATAGTGCATTACATGATCTATTGATTCCATATTGTGTGTTACTCCTTGCCATTTTATGTTTTGTTTTTACTATGTATTGTTTTTATGCTCTGTTATGTTGCCGAAACCATACCTCTCAACTGTACCACATTATGAGGAACGTTCCTCATTTTACTTCACAAAAGCTCCCTGTTCCACATTGTGAGGACATGTTCCACATTCAAAGTCAACATTTTAAAGCAAAAATCCATAGTAAATAATGCAAACAATATATTATTCAATTAATAACAGACTTTCTAAACATAAATGCAACATTTTAACAGTGTTTTGAGCTTGTTAGGTAAAGATTTGATTAAGTGTTCCACATTTTGCCCATTTGTTCCACATTCTGACAGGCAATGTTCCACATTTGGGGGGACAAAAGGTTGAGAGGTATGGCCGAAACTATACTTTTGTATTATAGTTGTTTTATGTGTACCTACCCAGGTCCATCTTGTAAATGAATTCTACTCAATGGTGTTTTGCCTGGTAAAATAAAGATTGACTGATTGATTGATTTGATAGAACCAGTGACTGCCTCATTATTGACAAGGTAATTTTTATTATTTCTGCTGGACCCTGTTTGCAGTCCATCTCTGAAGTGTGTCCTACCAATAGTTATTGTGTTGACCTTCTTGACCCTGAGCAGGGCAAAAGGCAGTTTCCTGATTCCTGTTAAAAATCAGGTGATGGCAGAAAATTAGAAGTCCCCCGACAAAACTGCCCTGTAAGCTGGGATGGCACAAGGGGCAGCTTTTTGTCACACCCTCCAATCAGATGTGCCACAACACAAGCAAACATGTTCAATCCACCCCTCTGCCAGACTGTGACTAGGACATCTATCTATGCCATTGTCCATTTCCATTCTCACTCAACTGCTAACTGTCCACCCAGTTCAACACTTGGTGTCTTCTTCATTTAGGAGTCTCTCAAGGAATCAATACAAGTTTCCAGCTATCCCTTCATCATCTTTATCCTGCAAATATCTTCAAGCCATAGAGAAGAACCTGACATAGTTTAAGCACTTTTTCAAAACAAAGCACAGAAACTGCCTTTCCTGTGTACTGGATTAGCTGTAACAGGAATACAGCTGGAAATGCCTTATTGTTAATCTGCCAGCTCCCCACTAGTCAAATTTGCTGAACATCACTTCCTTATACCTTCCGAGGACAATTCTCTTTATAGGCATGAATTGATGATCCTATACCACTTATTAAACTCACTGGATACCGTCACCCTTCCTTATTCCCCACTCCTGTGATGGGCAATCAGCCTTTTTCTATCATCTTCCCACACCTTGTAACCAGCTCCCCACATTCCTCCACTTTAGTGCCCCCCCGGCTCCCTCAGGTATCAGCTGAAACCCCTTCCCTCCTGCTCCTGTTTTCCATTTCTCTGACATTGTCCCTATGATTGCTATCCTGCCCCAGCATACATATGGCTGAGGCACTTAACTGTTGTTTTTTTTGCCTTTCCTATTCATTCTGCTCTTAAACCAGCAGTAGTTTTTAGTTCACAAAAAAATTATCATATAGTTTTTGAGTAAAATGTATTTCTGACATCCTAAGATTCATGCTCAGTATACCCTCAGAGCTAAACCCAAAAATAATGCTCCCCTGAGGCCTATTATTTTGAAATTTCTCAAGCTGGAAGATAAGGAATGTTTAATGGCTCAGGTGTAGAGAAAGAGAGGTGGCTGCTCTTGTCCAGGAAAATAACATTTTATGCCAGTCAAAAAGTCCTTTGATATTTTCAAATCTTTTATTTTCATCTGTTTTGAATAGCCCCAATGTTTTACCGGAAGCATTTTTAACATCATCCCCCATTCTTAAATTTGTATCCAAAGATACTACCTTCAGGTTGGCCCAGTGGCACTGAGGGTTGAGACACTGGACGCCACACCTCGCGCCACGCTGGTGATCTGTGTTCAGGAATGAGCATGGGTCATAGGGGGTTGGCAGGGGAGGAGAAGGATTGAGCATCCGGAGGACTGTTCTCCTTCTTTGGGGGGGGGCTCCAGTGTGCCGGTGTCAATTGCCCTCTAGCGGAGGCTGGGGACAAGACATGCCACACCAAGACATGGGGTGGAGCTAGGACAGATGCATACACCCTTGCATCACTGCACGTCCTAGCTCCAAGGGAACTTAAGCTACAAAAAATCACAGACCCCGTGTATGAGCCAGGCGCGGTGCCCGACCTTCAGCTTCGACAGTTACGCTTTGGTGGCTCCACTCTGGGGGGGGCTTCCTGGAGCAAGGGTCGGGTACCATAACTGGGGTGAGCTCATTCATGGGGCTAGGGGGTACGGTGGCTATAAAATACAGTAAAAAAGATACTAACTTCATTTAGTCATGCCTGTGGACTGCTCAGTGTTTTCTCATTTCCCAAACTGTTTCTTTCAACTTGGAACCTGGTTTTAAAAAAAAAGTCTCTCACTATTGTTGTTTTAAATATTTACTCTTAAAGCACTTTAACATTCATGGGGCAGGATTCACAAAGCTTTACCCAGGGCAAACTGGGCTTTGTGAATAGCTTGTATTCATAAAGCCCAGTTTGCTCCTGTAAATTGGGTATGCGATTGGGCAAAGTAGTGAGGGGGGGACACAGTACAAATGAGGAGGTGGGGCCCTGTATATCCCCACAATCCCATTCACAAAAAAATCTCCATGCAAGGGCCTTTGTGAAGGCCCTTATGTGGAGCAAAATACCACTGAAAAAAACAGGTGGTAATCCACACAACCCTAGTGGTTGTCGGAGATACTGCAGTCCCCCAGTCCCTGATCGTCCATCCAAGATTAAAAAAATGCATGTTCCATAGTGTAGTGGCCTACCCCAGTCCACGATCACCAAATCACCCACCTGTAAAGTGAATAAATTATATTCCATAGTGTAGTCATTCCTCCCTCACCCCGATCACCCAATCACCCACCTGGTAACAAAAAAAAATATTTTCCATAATGTAGTAGTCCCTTCCTCTTACCCGATCGCCCGATCACCCACCCGGTAATAAATTAAAACATTTTAAGAATGGAAATAATAGGAATTAAAAGAATGATATCCTTGCATTTTACAGTATATAAACATAGTGACAATTTAAGCTGCAAACATCACAAAGCTAGCAAAAGAGAATAAGGAACTGTAAGGTATGAGAATTTTTTTAAACAAAATATATTTGACTTCTGCATATAAGGAATGTTAAAGTGTTTAAAGAGTAAAAGTTTAAAACAATGATAATGAAAAACCTTTTTCTTAAAAGCCAGGTTTCAAGGTAAAAGAAAAGGTGTGGGAAATGAGCAAACACTGAGCAGTCCACAGGCATGACTAAATGAAGGTAGTATCTTTGGATACAAATTTAAGAACAGGGGGCCTAATGTTAAAAATGCTAAAACTGGAAATAATTGATTCAGCAAGATTATGAAATCTTTATTTTGGAATGTTAAGTTTAATCATATGACGATTAATATGAGAGTTTGCTAATTCACATTCAAGTAATGAATTCTTGATAAAAAATAGCAATGATGAAAAATATATTTATGAAATATTATAGTGTAAATATGTTTATCTTTCTCGAAGTAGTCCCCTTGAAGAAGCCTTCTGGTGAAATGTTGGGGCTAGTCAAAACAGATGAAAACAAAATATTTGAAAATATCGAAAGACTTTTTGGCTGGTATATAAGTTTTTTTTCCTGGGACGAGAACAGCCACCTCTCTTACTTCACCTGAACATTTTCCGAAAATTGGCAGGCTCCACTGAAATACAGACACAAGTTTACTTGTGATTACCCTTGGGTCACCTTTCTTTTGCATTTTAAGTTAATGTCTCAGGTGCACCACAAAAAAGAATAAATCTGATGGAAGCAGTTATTTCTATTTGTAATGATTTGCCTCCAGATATAATTAATGAAAGAAAGAAATTTGATTCAGTTCAGAATAAGCTCAGGACAAAGGGCTTTAAAGCAACTACGGTATACCCAGCTAAGTTGAAGGTGGTGATAGAGAGTGAAAGACTTTTGTTTTCTACCTCAGTGAAGGCAAGTAAAGAGCTAGCACATATGTTATTGAATTTGTTTCAGTAGTGCTTTAAAGGCACAATGGGAAATTAAAACAATCTTTACAGGGAATTCTTTTTGGGCTAACTAATAGATTTAATAAGTGCTGAGGTACTGTAGAATGGGAAGAGGGAAGGGGAGAAAATCCAAAGGAATGACACTTTCAGCTCAATTGGGCTGCAAAATAAAAAAAAATGATTCAAAAGAAGGATCGATTGTTTTTTTTCCCTATTTATTATGGGGTAAGAAGGAGATATTTGAGGGAGGGATAAATAATATTTTTTCGAATAGATTATTCAATGAGAATAATAGTGTTGTGTTGGTTATTATTCATTCTATGAACAGGGTATGTTTTAAGTCATAGACAGATGCATCTGTGTAAGACTCTTTTTGTTAGTATTTATGGTTAGTATTATACTCCAAATAAAATGTGGCACCTTTAATGTCAATGTCCTAAATTCATCAATTAAAAGAGCAAGGGTATTGGCTTACCTGAATAAAGTTAAGGCCAACACCATAGCTTTACAAGAGACTTGTCTAGACCTGGATGAGTCAAAAAAATTGAAAAGCAACTGGAAAGAATCAACTTATTTTCCCCTGGAACAATGAAACATTCCAGAGTTTCTCTTTTATTTAGGAGAAACACTAATTTTAAATTTCATTGAAAATGGATAGATGAGGAAGGTCATATACTGGTTAAAGGGAACTTCAATGGTATCTCCTATACTAATGGTTCACTTTATGCCCCATTTTATAGGTATCCTGAATTTCTTGCTATGGTTACAAGAGCCCTAATAGAATTAGAAGCAGTTACTATTATATTGATGGGGGATTATAATGCATTCTGTGATCCAGTATTACATAAATCTACCCCAGCACCAAATAACAATAAGAGAATCTCCAGAATTTTAGACATTTTTACAGAATAACATGAACAATTAGATCCCTGGAGAATTCACAACCTACTTACAAAGGAAAACACTCATTATAATGTAAAATGTAATTGTTTTTCCAGTTTAGACTATATTTTCATCTCCAAGTCATTATATAAAAAGTACATGCAACTTCAATCAGGTCCATTTTACTACCTACTCATGTTCTGGTGGAAGTTGTTTTAAGGTTGGAAAATGAATACACTAAAACAAGGAACTGGACTTTTAATTATGAGCTACTTAAAATTTCTGAATTTATAGATAAACTGAAGGACGTTATGACAGATTATTGGTATTATGATTATTTTGGACGGGAGAATGTACTTTCATTGTGGGACCCATTTAAGGCTGTCTTACTTGAAGCAATAATTTCATTTGAGGCCTGACATTATAAAAAATTAAAAGAAGAAGACACTAAGCTACAACAAGAATTAAAAAAAATGGACTTATTAGTAAAGAAGGATAGGAAGAAACATTATAATGATTGGATAGCTTGTAGATTAAAACTGCAGTGGAAGATTTATAGTGAGAAAAATATTTTGAGGGTTAGAGGCTTACGATACTTATAAGGTGACAAATCCGGGAAGTTATTAGCAAACCTATTAAAAAAGGAGAGAACGCAATATAATCTCTCTTTAAAAAATAACTTTGGAACAATAATATCAGATTTAGATGGCTTGCAAAATATTGTTTTAAAGTATTATAGGGAAATTTATCAATCTTCTGGAATTTGTAGAGTTTATATTATGAAACACTTTTTGGATCAGATTCAATTTAAACTAACTCAGATTCAGGGGCAAACATTTTCCAAACAAGAGATTGAGAAGGTCATTGGTAAAAACAAAACTCCTGGGATGGATGGGTTTACAACTGAATTTTATCATATTTTCGAAAAATAATTTACTCCATGACTGGAACAGATTTGTGCTGAACTGATGGAAGGAAAGGGGACTCCAGCAGGTACCATGAATAATAACGCAGTGGTCTAAGGCTCTGAGCTGCAAATCTGGTGACATCCAGCAGACCAGACCTGGGTTTGAATCCCACAGCTTCCACTTGCATACTGTGTGACCCTGAGCAAGTCACTTAACCTCCTTGTGCTCCCAGGTCGCTCCTGTAAAAAAAGCTTTCAGTTTAGTGTGCTATACCTGGTTAAACAACTAAATAAAAAAAAAAAATAACATTAAAACACTGTTACTACACAAGGAAAGGAAGCTTCAAGATTATATTGAGAATTATAGGCCGATTGCACTTCTAAATGTTGATTTTAAGATAGTGACAAAATTAATAGCTTCCAGAACATTACCCCAATTGCACCTTGTTATTCATCAGGATTAGCATGGCTTTCTTTGTCCCTGGGAGAATCATTGCACAGGCTATTCATAGAGTTCAATCCTTGTTCGAATATGCAAAACTCTTACCTGACAATCATTATGCTTTAGCATTAGATGCTCGCAAAGGTTTTGATATTGTCAATAGAATATATATGATGCAAGTATTGAAGCTTTGCAGGATTCTGTCTCAGTTAATCTCAGTTATTGAACAGTTATAGAAAAACCTAGAACTGCTTTTTTGATTAATGATCATTCGACTGAAAGTACTGACATGTTCAACAGAGCTAGAGAAGGATGCATGCTCTCCCCCACTATTTTTATACTTTGTCTTGAATCTATTGCAGGCTATAAGGAATTGAAATAAAATAGAAGAAATTAAAATAAGAGATCAAGGGCCAGATATTCAAAACTTTGCCCTGGGGCTAAATTAGCACTGCCTGGCAGGCACACTTAGCCCGGAGCACAAAACAAGCCATATTCAAAAGGAATAGCCTGGGGCAAACAGCTTCTGAATATAGCATGGGAATGAAGCCAGGCAAACTGGGCTGGGAGTGCAGGGCAAACTTAGCCCTGGAATAAGACAGCTCTGAATATGGCAACCAGGAAGTGCAAACCACAACAGCAACACAGTGCACAGTGATGTGAAGGTAGGTAGAGGTGAACTATGTGCCCAATGTGTGTGCCAGCAAATGCATGGACCCAGTACAGCTTCAGGCAGTGGCGTATGTGAAAGTACAATGTGCAAAACTGTAAAATATTCCCTGAACTGTTTGCGCAGCGCTAACACGTTTGCGCGGGTTTAGCGCAGGACTAAACCGTTAGCCCGGTGCAAACACATTTGCCCGACGCTAAACTTTGCCATATTCAAAAGAGACATGCAAATGAGCCTACTTAGGTAGTCTGTGGGCAAACATCCAGATTAGCATCTCATTATGCCCTGATTTGCATGCAGTTTGCACCGGGTAACTGTTTAGCCCTGCGCTAAACCGGCGCAAGCGATGTTAGTACTGCATGAAGCAGCTCAGGGAATACTATACAGTTCTTGAACACTATTCCACATGCCGCGCCATGGCCTGCAGCTGTAATTTTCGTGACAATGCAGCATAGGCACAGATGGTGGTAGTGCTGCATGCAACTGTCACACTGTAGGTCATGCTACAGTGTACAGCAGACACTACAGTAGCAAGGGGGCCAGTAGTGTGTGGACACAGCAATGCCTATGACGTGTAGGGCAGTGATGATGACTGCACTATACACAGTGAGAGGCCCAACCTGCAGGTGTTTACTGACAGTGGACATTACTGTTATGCTCTTGTGTGACCCACAGATGCTGCACCTGTGGCATGGAATGCTCACAGTGACACGTACATGTCTAGCTTTGTGTGCTGTGGCAGCTGTACAGCTGTGCGGTATGTGGCTGGGGGGCATATATTATCTGAAAGGCACACTGGTGTTGGGGTATTCCCAATACTGGCCCATGTGCACTGCATGATGTGTCCCAGCCTTGTGGCCACACATGGTCTGTGACACAGCCTCACCACCCATACAGGCTCCCCTCAACATCCTCCATGCCCACAGTGTTGCATGTGTGTGCTGGCATCTGTTGGTGTCCACAGAAGTATGGTCCACAGGTGTGTGCTGTATGGCCACACTGCCATGCTGTCCACTGGCGGCAGGGTCACCACTTACTGCCTGGCATGGCTGGGACTGGTGGCAGATGATAGCATCATTGTGATGCCATCAGTTAGCAGCATGCTTCCTCTATGTTTGGCTTTATCTATGTGTCATATTTATTTGTTAGGGTCACGCAAAACCCACACTAAACCCACGCAAACACCACGCAAAGCCATAATGTCACGCTAAGCTGATTGCCCAGGGTTAAGACAAGCTTTTCCTAGGCAGTAATGTGCACTGTGCTAAGTGTCGCGCTAAGTTGCTCAAAACCACTTAGCGCGGTGCTAGTCGCTGAATATAGCATTGCGCCTGCATTCATGTCAGTTTGCCCCTTGCATACATTATAATTTTGCTCAGCGCTAATGCAGTTTGCCCGCGTTATTTGGCCTTTTGAATATAGCAGACCCGCGCTAATCCCACGCTAAACCTGTGCAAACAGTTTTTGCCTAGTGCAAAGTTTTGAATATCTGGCCCCAAGAATTTAAATTAAGTGTATATGTAAGCAATAAGACATGATGGGGTGTGCATGGAACCGATTCTACTGAAGGCCCAAGGATGTAGTGAGGCATGAGGCCACAGGTTGAATGCCTTTGGCCACTGGAAGTGTGGTAAAATCTGTTCCATGCACATCCCTGGAGTGTCTTATTGTGCTTATAAAATGGCCAACTTTTTTTAATTTAAATTTGTAATTATAAAAAAACAAGTTTCTATCTATCTATCTATCTATCTATCTATCTATCTATCTATCTATCTATCTATCTATATACATTGTTACAGTCAGTATTTTTCATCAAATAATCCTTCTGCCAGGTAGAGCATGCTAAGAAATGCTGTCATGTGTCTGGCAGGCAAGCCCTCCCAACTTGTTAACACAGTCAAAGAGAAACTGCATTGAGAAACCCATATTTTTTGTGCCTGTGTGTGAAACAGCAACTGTGAAGGGTGGACAACAATATAAGTGCTGTTTCTGTTTAGTTTTTTTAAGCACAGCTTCAGCAGGGAGTGACCTGCCCACGTCCCATAGTTGATTAAGTGCCACTGTTTAGTGACCAGAAATGTTACTTTCTAGCCAGTGTCTTAGCTAGTGGAAGTACCCTTAGGAAAGCTACCATGAATTAAAATACATAAACTGATTATTTTTTAAGTTGATTATTGCTGGGGTGGGAGCGCAACTGACAAGCATGACATCGGGAGTTAGCATGCTGCTAATGAACTGGGTCTGCTATTGCAGTGGTAAACTGTGAACAGGAGCAGTTATATACAGGTGAGACAACAAGATTGTTTCTAGTTTTTTTTAAATTCTGGTCATGTTTATGATGGTTGTCCAAGGGAGCTACCTTGTAAGACTTAATGTTTGTGGTCTGGAGTTTCCTGATCAGCCGCAAGTCCATCATGAGCCATGTTAGTGAGGGGATAGAAAATGGCGGGGTTTTAAAAACCAAAGTTTTAACAGCTCTGTGATTTCTTACTTTTCAGTGTGGTCCTGCTTTTCTGCACTTGTTATTACCCGTGCATGGAACAGATTTTGACATAGTACATTGCTAACTGGGTGTCTTGGGGAAGGGTGAACACAGTATGTACATTAAGTACTGGTAGTTTTCCCTTGCCAAACTGATGTGGCTGCACTGTACTGCACAGTGTGAGTCACTCCTCTGCCCCATAGTGATATCATCAGGAGCCAGCAGCCCAGCAGCTGAACAGCAAAGGCAAGTGCAGCAGGGCTAAAGCAGGGATCAAAAACAAATCCAAATTATGGAAGGAAGAGTAAACCTTGGCCAAAAATAACAAATGCACACACCCTTTCAGGTCTAGTATTGCATATAATGACTATAAAATGTTACTTTTTGGACCATCATAAAAGATGCTCTTTAAAGATGGCTGCCACTTGCAATTTTTAAAAATCTCTTCTGCAGAGATAAGCTGTAATATATATGTTAGATTCATACTGTCAATGTATTAGGATAGTGGCACCACATATTTTTGATGATAACACAGCACTGTACTAAGATAATTTTTTCATGGCTAGCATGGTACAAGAGTAGGAACTTTTAAAAATGTCAACATTGCTGGAAAAAGTATATGGTCACTAACACATACTGCTGCTGTAAACTTATATTCATCATTTTATTCTGACTGCACTTTACTGTAACTGCAAATTGTGTCTGTGTTATGTATTTTGTATCACCTGTCCCCTTCCCCTGGGTTGCACTTGGAAACTAGCCTTGGCTCAGTGTGCCTTTCCTGGTCAACAGTTTTAATTTTCAAGTAAATAAATACATTGTATATATCCTAAGAAGATGCTGCTGATGGCTTCAACATTTTTACCAATCCTTCCAATCTGTGGAACCTGTACGGTATCAGATGGGATCACTCTGCACCTACCAGATGACCTCTACTCATGGACCTTCTGAAGTCTCCATCAGTAAAAGACATCACCTGTCCCCACTAACTTAATTTATGCACTCCATATACCAGTAGTAGAAGATAAAACATTGGGTCTGGTCACATCCATGGAATTTTCAGGCTTTTTCCTGGAACCCAACTATACTGAAGCACATCTTCTTATGGACAAACTGACTAGATTATTTCTCCAGTCTCACTTTTCTAGTCTAAGCAATCTTGTACTAAAGAGAGCTCTTATCCCTCCAAGGATACTTAAACTACACCATAAGAATCATACCACAAGATCTTCAGATATGGTTCCTAATTCTTGAATCATGGAATAAGATATCTTTGCTCACATGATATCGTAACCCACAATTATGATGGCTTCCTGTGGCCTGGAGAATTCACATCCAGTTCTTCCACTTTCAGTCCAGAATATCATCTCTCCAAATAGCCCTCAAAAGAAGTCAACTGACGTCTACCATCTACTTCTCAGTGTCCAAACATTTATCTGTTACTCCATTCCTTGCTACCAACATATTGAAATAGTGTACTGTCACCATATCTGATCAACTAAAAGATCAACTAAAAATCCAATTAGCCACAGCTAACTAAAGAATCCAGTGAAGTAATGACTACTACTTGGTTCATGCACCATATCAGAATCCTACTAGCTCAGCTTGGCCTGAACCCCTCTATTTTTCAGTACATTCATTCAGAAAATGAGTGACTGCTTCTGCCTCCAAAGGAATATTCTGCCACAAATCATTAAGGCTATGGGTAAGTTTAAACTAGCTAGGTAAAGTCCAGAAGGAGGGCTGACCTTTTGCCTTGGATCTCCAGAGGCTTCCTCCACCTGGGTATTTTTTCTCTAATCCATGCAACTGGTCTAATTCCATGAGCTGAAGGAGGTTCTTGGTTCAGTAACATGCAGATGGTTTTTGCCCTCTCATGTCCTTCCCTGCCAGGCACCTCTTCAAAAATGGAGATGACAGAGAAAGGCCAAAATGAACAGCATACACAAGCACTACATAAACCAGTCAGCCAGACTTAGAACTGAAAGGCTAATGCCTGTGGTTCTAAGGCTGGCTGGCCACACCCTACTCATTTTAAAGAGCTAGTGTGCTGTCTAAAACTAATATTAGCTTTTAAAAGCAGTCAACTATTACCTTTTAGATCTGAGGCACTTTTTCTTTTACCTTTTGTTAATTAGAAGATATTTTACCGGATGTTAGTAGATGTGGTGTATAGAACAGCACTCTGCCTGGTAGTTGACATGTCTAGCCCTTTTCTCCCCATTCCATCATCAGCACTGTGACCTCAATGAGTGTGATATCACACCTACTAAGGAACAGCCACTCAGTAGCTGCCACATCAGTCACCTGTGCTGTCATAGTCAGTGAGGTCACAGTGCTGGTAATGTACTGGGAAGAGGTATATTACAAAATCCTGACAATCAAAATCCCGAGTTATACCACACGAGACCAACTTACTGAAACACAGGAAGCCAACTAAGAAAACATCCCAAAACACTGACACCCAATATTAACATAGCCTGGGACTATAGACAGACATGAAACAAAAAATAGCAAACCCACTCAACATAAAAAGAATTACAGACACCATCCCCGTAGCATGATACACTAAATGCGGGGTTGGGAGCTTCACCCCCCTGTAACCCTCATTGTCGGGGGCTCTACCCCCACAACTCCCCCATTATAAATATAAACAACCTCCAAAACTGGTATACATTGAGGGGAAGGTGCATTCGTGGACAGAGAAAAATCCCAGTCGCCCATATGGAAGTTGCCCTGGGGCAACATTTATAAATCAGGAGCTGAAACTCCACACACAGGTGAAAAAACTGCACAGTACTTGAATATCTCTGAGGACTACCCACAACACCAGTCTATAAGCACTCCCATAACCACAATCCCCACTCCCCACAACACTAGAAAAACAAAAATAAAGATTACACAACAGTGTCTAAGCACTCCCACAAAGATTACACAACAAAAGAAAGACCACAAAAAAATAAAACCCATCCCAACAATAAATCCATCCCACCTATTGGGCTTACACTATCAGGATAGCTCACATCGGGCATCTCACCTTGTTGGTATAACGCACTCAGGGTTCCTGTGTGTTGGGATTCCATATTTCAGTCTTTCATAGTACTGCCATTGGGAGGAATAGGATTAGATATGTCAGCTGCCAGGCAGAGTGCTGTTCCACACATCCAAACATAATACTATCACATATAAAACTTTCTAATAAGAAAAAGGAAAAAGAAGATAGTTAAGAAAGAAAAAGTTACAAGAGACTGCTTCTCAAAATCTGTAACATTTCCATGTTAACTATTTTTTGTTCCACTAGTTCTTTAATACTTAGCAGCCCCCTACCCTCCAGCCTTAGGTGTTTTGCTTGTCCTCCTCCTGCCCTTTCTTCTTCTGTAGCATTCTTCATCTCCTGGTCAGCCATCTCATGTCCTTCAGCACAATCCCCTCCATGCACCTTTTCAAGGGTGGAGATGACAGTGACAGTCCAGTATAAATAACATACACAAGCACTACATAAACCAGTCAGCTGGACTTAGAACCCAAAGCTATTGCAAGTGGGCAGCATAAGGAGCAGGGAACAGTTACTCTTCAACATGAGTCAGAGTGGAAGAGATTACAGAAATGTAAATAAAATATTTCCTGAATTTTGGCAGAGAAGGAGAAAGGAATGTTCATGTCATGAAGGGCTGATATTAGTATGGGCACTGTGCATTCCTTCATTGTATAACAGGACTTTGATGTGGCTTTTTGAAATCTACAACTGGAGCCATCAGACTGAGCTAAATTGACAGATTCTGCCTCTTTCTGAAGAATGTCCAATGGGAATTATTGGGGAAGTCACCATGAGTGCAATATGTGGATCTGAAAAAAATAAGGATAGGGCTCAGCTGTAAGGTCAACTTGGAGATCTAGATTTCATGGAGTGAATGCACTTTAAGTTGCTGGAAATTGATGTTGCCATTGATACTTTTTTCAACGTGGTACAAACATAGTACACACATGGTACATACTTAAGTCGGCCATTAGAATTAATTAATATTAAGTGATACCAGCTGGCAATAGCAGTTAAGCATGTAAGCATCTAAGAAGAACAAAGTAAAGGGATTGCATGGTTTGACTTATAAATGTACAAAAAGGACTGATTTAATAAGCCCCAAAGGGAATATCATGGATGTTTCTGAGCACCTTGGCAAGCGTGATTTATTAATAGAGGTGCAAAAGGTGAGCTTTAGATTGTGAGCAAGGGGGTATGTGGTCAGGACAAAAAACAGAGAAGCTGAGTCATGCAGTTAATCAGCATCATTATTACCCTATTTATTCATTTCTAAATTTAATACCCCAAGTATATATTGAAACTATAAGGGTACAAAGATCACAATTAAGTTATGACTTGGTAACAAAGTGAATTGAAATCAGCTAAGCAAAGTATGCTGAGCACTTTAATAACTGTGAATATTTATTAAGGCACTTTAAGATATAAATGACAGCTAATTGTGGCAGCTTATTGAGGCAATTAGGGCACTTGGAAAAAGCTAGTTAACACAAGTTAATGTAAGAAACTAGGAAGTGCAAGGGATATCCACACTTGTTAGAACTTAGCAGCTATTTATGAATTGGTTGTTTATTTAGTAAAATGAAAAAATACTGAACACTGAATATTGGAATATTGGAATACTGGATAGTCTTGAAGTTACAAAAGGGATATTTATTATTTACCTAGTAAATTTTATTAAGTATCTAGGGATAACACTGGACCAGTCTCTAAACTTTGATCTTCACATCCAGAACTCATGTAGATCTGTCGACTCTAAATTAGGTATAGTGTACTGGACCAGATATGCACTAACCCCTGCAGCGAGGCTTGCCATTGCTCATGGTATTCTTCTATCCACCCTTACATATGAAGTTGTGACCTATGCTGCCTTACCTAAATCCAATCTCCATAGATGGGACATCACCTATAATAATATATGTCACTATGTCTCCTCCTCCCATCTACTCAGATCTAAACTGGCTGTCACCAAATGCTGCTAGACTTTACTCCCTTGGGTCAACTGCTGACAGTATTATGTGGTCTCAAACTCCAAAAACCTTGGCTGATCTACTTGTTCCTCAGGTGCCTGGCTATGCCCTACACTCAGCTGTGTCCCAAAAAGTAACACCACCAAAGGCACCAGTTCTTTCACCCACCATGCTCCCCAGCTATGGCACTCCCTCCCTTTAGTGATCTGCCAAGCACCCTCACATAGCACCTTTAAAAAGGAGCTCTGCAGCTACCTCATCTCCTTTAATTGATGTCCTTGCTTCAACCCCCTTTGCACCTCTCCTACTCTCACCATTGTGCACTTGATCTGCTCTCTGTCTAATGCCTTGCACTTAATCCTCCCCTACATGTCTACTTGTCTCCTCTCCCAACTTGATGCACATCTCCTCTTTGGCTTGTTATCTCAGACCCCTTGCCCTGTCCTACTATAACTAATTCTCTACTCCTTAGATCTTTGTAATCATTGCCGAAAAGCTCCTACTTGCAATACTCTGTGCCCTTTCTCCCAAACTGTGTGAATATGTTTCTCCCCTAAGGATCTGCCTACCATATGTTATTTTGTAATTTTCCCAGCTCATTGTACCTGATAGTTCCTTGCAAGTATGTGGTTGTTTGTGTTCAATGAACCTCTCATTGAACTTTGCATCATGATAATTCCTTGCAAATATGTGATCTATGTCCTGCACCTGCCAACACATTACCTTATTGCATCTTTTGTCATGAATCACACTGTTTTATACCTTGCTCTCATCACCTTGTTTGTATTTTTACTGTAAAACCTTGTTTTGTTTCTGTGGTTTATGTAATTCCACTCTGTAACCTCCCAGGTCATGTCTGAAAATAATAATTTCTATGGCTAGTGCACCTACCCAGTAAACAAAAATGAAATCAATAAATACATATTTGAAAGGTGCTGTACTCGATTTCAGGGATTAATGAATAAATTAAAAAAATTGATTTAATCAATGGAATAAAAGGTGAACTAAATAAAATAAATAGAATAAAACAAACTAAAAAGATCTGGCTGGACCCTCTTTGGGACAGATATCAGGGTAGCTGCAGTTGCTCCCCCCCCAGCCAAAATAGAGCCAGGACTGATTTAAATGCTATGTAAAAATGGCAGTAGAAATTTACAGTGCTAAAATGGGGAATGAACATATAGAAGAAATACAGAGTAAGCAATCCTGAAATCACAGGGACAAGCGGTAGCACTTAAAAATGGTGAAGCCCGTAAGGTACATAAACACAAGCCCCCAAAAAAGGATAAATGTTTGGCAAAAGAGGGAAAGAAATTAACCTCAACTTCAACCTCTACTCCTAAAGAAATGGGAAATTTGGATATTGGGCAATTTTTAGAAAATAAAATACAATCAAACCAAGAAGACAAAAAACAAGATAAAAGAGACAAGATGGGGACAAACTGAAAGATTTGGGGAACATATCTGAACCAATGATAGATAAAGAAAATAATAAAGACTTTACAGGAGCACTAATTAATTTAAAAACACTCAGTAAAACAGTAAGTGATATGAGAAACACACTACAACATTTGATTAATATAAATAAAGACAGGAATAAGACAGCAGTGGAGGAAAAGGGGAAAAATATCTGACTCTAATCAGGAGACTGTAATAGGTTACTCACAACTGGAAGAACATATAAACGGTAATATTAATGACCTGAATAAGTCAATAGATTTGGAAGAATAATATTATAGTCAAACAATGAGTCAAGAAGAATCAGGAGATGAATCATTCTATATCACAGAAAATATCCCAAAAAAAATGGCAAGAGCAATGTGTGACCCTTATAGTATGATAGTTGAACAAATTACAACTGTTAAACAGGAAATATCATTTATTAAAGGTATCTGCTTGGAAAATGGGTTACTGTTAGAGAACCTTAGACAGAACAAATGGGAAAGGATAGTTAAAAAATGGGCAAGAACAAGAACAAATTGAAAATGAGAATATTAATCATGAAGGAAAAATATCAATAACAAATCACAGAACATAACTAATAGTATCAAGTGATGAGGAATGTGTTAGTATTAAATAGAAAATAAAATGGGAAGAAACAAGTACAGAAGAAATAGAAGATGAGGAAACTAAATTAGAATCAGAATCAGAACTAATAATGTTACTGTGGGAAAATATCAGACAAAACAGCATAGGAGAGATGCTAATGGCAAAACATTCCATTTTATGGGAAAAAGGTAAAGACCAAAGCAAAAAGAACAACAAAAAAAAAGAGGAAAAGTTGAGTCAAAAGTATAATAAAAAATGTGACAAAAAGGAAAGAAAAGTAGGAAAGAAGAAAGGGAAAAATATGAAAATCAAAATCCCCAAAATATAGAACTAGAAAGAGGGAAAGAGAATGAAGAAGGACTAGCACAAGACACAGATAAAGTAGAGGCACAGAGAGGGAAAAAGGAAAAATAATAATAAGAACAATGTTGAAAAAGAAATAGTACAATATATAACAAATGCATCAGGGGTTATAAATATGACCAAGGACAAGATAGAGGTAAAGGAGCAAAGAGAATCTACAATTAAAGAGGAAAGAAAGAAACAAGGAAATATGGATTTAAAAACAAATACAAAAGACCAAAGGAGAGTTATTTTAAAAACAACAGAATCAAGTTATGAAAAATGTCATAAGTTTCTAAAAAAAGACAAGGGGGACTGATTACATATTATCCTAATATAAAGTAGGAATTTTACCAAATGAAGATGGAGAGAAATTAAACAATATGCTGAAGAAAGTTTTGACTCTAGCAATAGAGGGAAAAATAAATATAATACAATACATCAGTGTACGCAGGCCTATAGACAATCTGGAATTAATACTATTGGTATCTGATTAATTCTTTGTGTTGAAAGCTATAGAGAATGTGACAGAAAAAATTAGGAATATGGGAATGGAAGTTGGTAGTGTTACTTGTATGAATTTGACATTTCCTGAATATTATAATAAAATAAATAACTCTGAAGATAAAATAACAAATAGTACATTATCCATATTTGGGCTTGCTCAATTACCTAAAGAAACTAAACAAAAATCTGAAAGTAAAGATAGGGAATTATTGCAGAATATACTGAAGATGAAAGACTTGAGCAGTGCTCTTGGTAAAGTGATTAGATGGGACAAAGATGGGCAAATAACAATGTAGATTAATAATGAGCAAGTTTATACAGAGATACTAGGGAAATCATCTGCATTAGATCAACTGGGGATATACATTATAGAGGATGCCCCAACAGAAGAAATGGGGGAACAATATTGAAACCTCAGAAACCTGGATAAACTGGATGCAGTGTGTCAATAGGTTTGCACCATTGATGAACCTAAGGGAAGACTAACAGAATGGTATAGACAGGATTAAAGGAATAGGATATACTGTGGATGAAAAGAAAATACAAGAACTAAATAACAATAACACTGTTTTGACTTGGAATGTGTCAGGCCTAAAAAATAAATTATGTGATCTAGAATTTCTATGACACATAAATAAATGTGACTTAGTATGCCTCCAAGAGACATGGTTAATGGAGAATATAGATGTGAATGGGTATACTTCATATTATAAAGCAACCAGTAAAAATAAAAAATATTGACAGAATTTAGGTGGACTTCTAACTTTAAGTAAAAATAAAAGAGGAGACAGAACTAAGGAACTAGAGATAGAAGATGAAAACATAGTAGGTGTTAGGATTTGAGAGGAGAATAATGAGGTTGTGCTTCTAAATATATATTTTCCACCAAAATCTAGAAGACAAACAGGAAGAATCTGGCCAGTAACATCATGTCCCAAACAGCGCGGGACAATACAAAGCCAGGAAATAATCACAGCTGACAATGTCAGCATGCACATAATACCACCCAGCACATCGCAAGCAGGCAGTATGGGGTACTGCCCCCCCATCACCGATCGCCGAGCAGCTGCCCCCCCGCACTAATCCATCACAATAGGCGGTAATGTGTGACAACGCTCTGGTGTCTAGTGGACCCCCAACCACCCCAGGTAGTCCCCCACCACCCTGCTCCCACCCGTTCCCCCAACTGCTAGCAGGCGACCATCACAGCCCTCCACTCTCCACCATGTCTGGCTGCCTGACTGAACTGTGATGAATGACCACCTACTGTGATGGATTGGTGTGGGGGCAGCTGCTCAGTGATTGGTGATAAGGACACTGCCGTGTACTACAGAGTAGTCTGTTGCTGTGGGTGGGACATGGCAACTGGGATGGGGGACACACCGGCTACCAGGGGCAGTACCTCGTACTGCCTGTTTGCGATATGCTGGGCAGTGATATTATGTGCATGCTGACATTGTCAGCTGTGATGATTTCCTGGCTTTGTATTGTGCCACACTGTTTGGAACACAATGTTACTGGCTGGATCCAATGGGAAAAAAATATATTAAAGGGCCTTTAACAGGTTTTTAGAGGAAGAGATAAACACAAATCCACAGTGTAAAATAATAATAATGGGATATTTCAGTGCAAGGGTAGGATAGTACTTAAATTCCCTGGAAGAAATAGCTGAAATAATAAATGACAATAAAAAATTGAAATATTACAGGAAATCAGAAGATGAAAAAACAAATGAAGGGGGTAAATTTATAGAAGATAATGATAGACTGGAATTTTTTTACTTCTGAATAGAAGATTATTAGATGATTATAAGGGAAAATATACATACATAGGACCTAATGGAGCATTAATATTTGACTTGGTTTGGGTGTCATATAATATGATCCCAATATGTAAGAATATCAAAATAGAGGAAAAAGCAGAAAGTGATCATGCTCCAGTAGAAGTAAGAATTGAAACAAAAAAAATAAAAAAAAGGAACTGACAAAAAAGATTGACAAGATTAGTAGAAAAAGAAACTGCATTCAATAGAACATTATAAATAACAAATGCTTTTAGAAAGCTTAGAGGTATATGGGATAATAGGTGACTTTGGGACTATAACAGAGAGTAAAAGTGAAAAAAATGTTTATTAAAACTGGAAAATACTCTCACTAGAATAGTTAGTATAATAAATAAAGTAATTATATTTATCACAAGGAAAGGGTCTTCTTGGTATGATAATAAATGTAAGCTAGCTAAAGGAAGTTAAATAAACAATTGAGAATGACAAGACTGAATCCTAATAAAGAAAATAGGAAGATGCTTAATGAAGTAAGAAAACAATATAATAATATAATAAAATACAAAAGGACAAAATACATGGACAAACTATGGAGAGAATTTGAACAAACAGTAGTTGAGAAGGATACTAATAAATTTTGGAGAATGATTTCAAAAGGATTAGATAATTATACAGAAGAAATAAAGAATGATATAGAACCAACTACTTGGGTACAATATTATAAAACCTTATGTGAAAACAAATCAATAGATACCTTAGATACATCTAAATGGATGCAATTAGAAAGTGTAATCACCAGAGAGGAAATTGAAAAAGCTATAAAGGCATTTCCAAATAGAAAAGCACCTAGACCTGATGGGACCCAATGGATGGCTTCAAAATGGGACAGAAATGTGGTCAGAATGCTTATTAAAAATATACAGATATATAGCAACAACTGGAAACATTCCCAAATCATGGTCAGAAAATATCATAATCTCAATGTATAAAAAAGGAGAAAGAAATAATCCTAGCTGTTATAGACCAATGTGTTTACTAGATAACACCCACAAATATTTACTAGGATTATGGACTGGGTTAAAGAAAATAAAATTATAGGTGAAGCACAGGCTGGATTTATACCAGCACATTCCACAATAGATCAATGTTTCACACTTGTACATATAGGCCCAAATATTCAAACTGCTCCCAAAATGTGCGCAACAGCAGGAGCAAGCACAATTCAATTGCGCATATGCGCAACAGACGCGATATTCAAACATGGAGCAAAACAAATTGCGCAAGCAGCCAACGTCTGAATATCGCACAAACCGCGCCATAGTGCAACCAGGAAGGGGAAGCTGAGCAGAAAGGTTGCACCATAGCGCAACAAGGCTAGTCCAGCTGAGCAGTCCAGAGGTGCCATAGCACAAGCAGAGCCCCCCCCACCCCCAGCAGAGCAATGGAACTGCACAACCAGGGAGGCAGGCTGGGGCCCACCGCCAGCCATGCCACACATGGGCACAGGAACACACTGCAGAACCAACAAGACACCTGCACACCCCAAGCACAGCATCACTGGGGTGGGACGGATGATCCACTGGCCCATGGGGACAAGCCAACAAGCACAGCAGGGCCATGACGCCCAGCACAACCACTGGCAGGCTGGAGACTGCCACACAGGTTGACAACCACAGTGCACATCAGCCCCTGTCTGCACAGCACACCCTGCACCGTGACCCCAAGACACCACCCATGTGCAGTGACTGTCACTGCAGTAAACACTATGCATCCCCCCTCTGACACACGTCAACCTCGTGTAGCATAGAACCATACAAGCCAGACCCACCCTGTGCACCCAGCAGTGGGCGGCAGCAGATGGCAAGACTGACAGAAAGTCACTGCCACACTGGAAACACCTCCCCATGCACACACACACACACACACATACCCAGGACCATACCACCCCAGATGGCATGCACACCACTGCAACTGAGCAACCATAGCCAGCTGCAGATCAGAGACCACCACAGTATTCATAACAATATATATATATATATTTCAAAAATAGAAAGTAGAACAAGAACAATAACAAAACTATTTACAAGAGCAGGGGGGTAGGGGTACAGGGTAGGGATGGGCAAGGGGTAGGGGTGAACAACTGGGAGAGGGAAGGCAGGGTGGGAGGGACGGGTGAAGTGGGAAGGAGAAGCCGGTCTAAGGCCTAGCAGGCTGGTCCTCTGCTGCCTGGTGCTGCCTTGGTTGGCTGTGCCTTCTCCGGAGCCCACGGCGCAGGATGTCCTGGAGGATGTCACGGTTCTCAAGGGACACCCGGGTCAGCTGGTGGAGTGCTCGCTCCATCCTGCGGAGGATGATGAGGCCTAGGAAAAGGGAACACAGTCAATGGCTGTGACTGTCCACAACCCTGAACACCACCCAACCTGCAAGGCATATAGCCCAATGTCCCGCACCTGTGATGGTATGCACCCACCCACAGTGACCATGCACATGACATGCCCAACCAGGCGGCACCAGCTATGTGCACCACTGCACACACACACTGCCCATGTCCATCACAGCACAAACATGGCTGTCAAGTGATGTGGCAATGTGATGGGATGCCAGTTCACAGCCATGTGCCCAGTGCATGCATGGACCACCAGTGGCGCACACACAGGCGTGCAGTGACACTGGACAGTGATGACTGTCGCCTGTGTCGTGCATGGTTGTTGTCCATGGCTGGTGGTCATGCCCACCCCCTCCAGCATGCAATAGCATCCATGATGTAATGATACTAACACTCAGCAAGCAGCTGTGGCTGCTGCTGCTGCTCTGGCCCACCCCTCGCAGCACCACCGTCCGCCACCTGGGCCCTGCCACGGCCCTCCTCAGCCCGTGCCTGCATCCTCTCTGCCCGGCCTGTGGGAGACAAATGTTGAGAAAAACATCAGTGTGGCTCTAAAGCAGACTGCCCCCTGCCCCAGTGAGTGTGCCTGCCCACACAGCCAGACCCATGCATCTCACACCTGCACACACTGACACAGCCAACTATGGCAGAGCCATCCCCCATGCACAGCCACCAAAACACACTCACACCCCTACGGAGAATACAGGTGCATAGATGGTACACTCACCTGGCCAAGGCACAACGCCCCTCCTGGCATGTGACCGTAGGCATTGCAGCACATCTGGCTCCCTCCTGTGGAGGTCACTGAACCTGTGCCAGCACTGCTTGGCAGACCGATGCCGCCCTGTGACCCCTCACCAGGTCAGTGGCCACCTGCAGCCAGACCTGGGTACGAGCCATGGTGAGGGGCTCCTCCCCATATAGTGCCCCATAGTGGGGCTCAACCAGGGCCATCAGGTTGGCCACCTCCACTGGGCTCCATTGGGGCGCTCTCCTGCGTGCCATGGTTGGAGTTTTACAGCAGGCAATATGGCGCCCCGCAGCACGGCAACCCCACGTGGAAATGTTGCGCAATAGACCACCATAGGTTCCAATCGCGCTGTTCGTACAGCGCCGTCGGTTCACATAGCGCTGTCACCAAACAGCGCAATAGGGCCATACACATGGCAGCCGAACAGCGCCAGGGGCAAAGGTCGGACACCAGGTCAGGGGTCTATGACGCAAGGCCACGCACAGCGCCATCTGACGTCTACGCATCCTGCGTGACCGACCACCTGCATGCCAGTGCCACAGTGGACTATTGCGCAGTAGTGCCACAGTGCCATATAGTGCCCAGTGCTGTAGCGCCACTGGCACAATGGTGGCCATGGCCTGAATTGCCGATCGCGCACAGCACGTCATCAGCACGGCAGACACCTGCGTAAGCTACCTGGGCATGCACAGTGCAGTGTACCACACAGTCACAGATCTGCGCCATTGGCTCAGCCGGCTCAACCGTATTGCGCAAAGCGCAATGGCGCGATATTCAGCCGACACATGCAAATCATCTGATCAGCCATTCAAAGGTGCAGTGGCGCGATTTGCATCTCATTACAGTTGCTCCACTCCTAATCTGCATGCATTGCACTATAAATGTGCGACATTGGGCTGCACTGGCCAGATTCCGTTACTGCAGGTGAGAGGTGGGTTGCATGCTGTGGGATGTTCTGGACAATGGGCATGGGATAACGCTGTAGACTGCACAGTGACAGGTGTCCCTTCCACCCATACAGATCGCCATGACTGAGCAGAGCCAAGGTGAGGTGAGGATGGTGGGGCGAAGGAGGAGGCCCAACTTCACCACGGCAGAGACAGAGGCCCTCTTCCAGGCCTACCTGGAGGAGGAGTCACTACTGAGTGGGCACGGGGCACCCCTCAGGCCCATGCGGCTGCATGGGAGGGTAGCCGGGCAGTGAACCTGCACGAAGCCACCAGCGCCCGTGCAGGAATGCAAAAGAAGATTGGGACAGACCGCGGGAGGGTGAAGGAGAAGGTGGCAGCCCTCAGGGGCGTGACGTGCTGGCACTGGCGGGGGCCAGCCAGTGGTGGTGGAGCTGACCCCGGCTGAGGACTGACTGGCTGCATCAATGCAGTGCAGTGCTATTGAGGGCGTACCAGGAGGTGGATTCCAGACAGGTGGAAGCCCATCACTGCACGGTATAAAATGGTGGTGGTGTTGGGGGGGGGGAGGTTGTTCACATGCACTCACATGTCCTCTCTTTCTGTTACAGATCCTGTTCGTCTTCAGGGGATGGTGGTGGTGGGTCCAGGCAGTGAGGATGACCTGCTGGACATGGAGGAGGGTCCATCCACCTCTGTCACCAGCCAGCATGCACTGCACCAGCATGCACACTGGGCTGCCAATTCTGGTGTCAGTGAGTCGGGTGTGGGGGGTGCACAGCCTGTGTCTCAGCAGTCTGGCATGCAAGCATGCCAGCACACTGTGATTGTGGCTGTAGCACGTACCTGCACCATTGATGATGCAAGGACTGCAATGGGCAGTGACACCATGACGGACACACAGCAGGCCAGCACGTGCCCCTGGGCCTAGCTGGTTCCAACGTGTGTGCCAGCATGTCGGCACAGTCCCAGGCTGTGCCTGTCAGCACCAATGGGGCAGCACCGGTGGCTGTGCAGGTGTCTGGCACTGTTGCGGCCACAGCAGTGGAATGAGTGGTCCCTGGGGCACAGCGGTTGGAGGGGCAGCAGCAGAAGTCACCCACCAGGTCTGGGGGTACAGTGTCCAGTGGTGGCACATGCCCGCCACCCTTTGATACGCCCATTCCTGGTCCTGGCGAACAGTGCCCACCCTCAAGGGGTGTTGAGCATCAGGACCTTCCACCCTGGGGACAGGATGCGTGTGGCAGAGTACCCATTTGAAGAGCACACCGCCTGCTGCGGGAATCAGTACAGCAGCAAAGGCGGGTTGCAACGTCTGTGGAGGCACTGTGTGCGGCTGTGGAGTGGCACAGCAGGGACTGTGCTCTGGACCATGCAGAGATGGTCCATATGCGGATGGATGTGACCGCCGCCATTGACAGGCAGACCCAGGCATTGGTCGCTGTCGTGGCTGCATTGGGCACACATGCAGGTGCTCCTGTACCGCGCACCCCACACAGTATGCTCTCCACTCCCCATTCCCGGCGTCGTGTGACACCAAGCCTGTCGATGCCGGGTTCTGTGTGGGCATCCTAAGCACCCCTGGTGCAGGTATGTTTGGCATCCTACAGACCCCACTGCGGACAAGGTCGCGATCGTGCAGTGGGACCCCTGGTGGTCCATCGGTGCCACCCCATGTGGCCCCTGCTCAGCCTGCCAGTGCTGTTGGGTCATGGCGGGGCTGCCCACGCATCCACGGTGGCTGTGGAACGGTGCAACATGACTGACCTGTCTCCCAGTGCGGGCCCTGTCTGGTGCTGCCCTGTGTGCACTGTGCGTCATGGTGGGCAGTGCACTGGTGGGTGCCCTGCCCATCACGCCAACATACGGACCACCTGCACACCATCCCGACTGCTGTCCACAGGTGCATGTGCATGATGATGCCTGCATTGTACTGTACACCAAGGTGCAAGGGTGCCCAGCATCTGACACACGTGCTTGGACAGTACAGGTGGTGGGTGTGGTCTGTGGATCTGTGTGTTTGCCATGTCTGTTCCTGCTCTGCTGTGCACCTGCCCATGTACGCTTTGTGCCTGATGTGTTTGTGTGTGTGTGTGTGTCCATATGACTGTTCACCCCTCCCTGATGGTGTGTTTGTGTGCCTGGTCCCTTCCACCCCCCTTGCCGTCATGCACCCCTGGTGTGTTACTCTGTGTGCCTGTGGGTTGTGCCAGGACAGTGTTGTTTGCACATGGCCCCTTGACTTACCTGTGTTGTGCATAATGCTCCTCCGTGATGGTGTCCCAGTGCAGCTGGGCCTGCTGGATGAGTCGGGGGTCCCATCGTCCAAGGGGGGGCTGCTCATCACCATCAACACCGGCGCCGCTGGCGTCCCCATCGCTGTCCCCCTCTTCAACCTGTACGGCTATCCCACAGTCATTGGCCATGTTGTGCAGGATACAACAGGCCAGGAATATCCCACAAGCCTTTGAGGGGCTATACTGTAGGGCACCGCCGGAGGTGTCTAGGCATCAGAAGCGTGCCTTGAGCATCCCAAACACCCGGTCAATGATGTTGCGTGTGGCGGCATGTGCCTCATTATAGCGTTGCTGCGATGGGGTCATGGGGCACCGGTACGGTGTGAGCAACCAGGGATGGAGTGGGTATCCGCTGTCACCTGTGTGGAGATAGTGGAGATCAGTCTCATGTTCAGGTCCATATTGCCCATATCCCTGTGTGCCACTACCATGGCACCTGTGGCATTCCCACCCTTGCCCCGAGTTTGCATTTCCTACATGCGTACTCACCCACTAGATGGCCTGTGGGGATGTCCCCACTCTCGAATCGATGGCACAGTGCGGACTGATGCCATATAAAGGCATCATGTGCTCCGCCAGGGTGTGTGGCACAGACATTGATTATCGCCCAGTGGCATCACACACACCTGGCAGTTGACACTGGGAAGCCCTTTCTGTTCCTATATCGCGGCCCCATCAGGGCCAGGTGGCATCACCGAATGGCCACGTAAGGTGCAGTCTATGGCCCCTAGCCGCCAGGCATACGTGCTACCCTGTGGAACGCCTGCATGTTTGCTGTACGCTCTGCTGCGGTGCTGGAGAAATGGATGTGCTCCGCAGCATGTGGCAGCAGTGCGCTGAGGAATTGGGTGAGGATGCGTGATGTGGCCAACTGTGTGATGCCTGTGGTGTCCCCTGTTGACCTCTGGAAGGTGCCCGTGGCGAGCAGGCACATGCAGGCTGTCACCTTGGTCTCCACTGACAGAGCATGACTCCGTCGTGAGGGTGCCTGCATCACATCACTGCACAGCTCACAGAGCCACCTCAGTATTGCCCTGTTCAGGCGGTACCGGCCCACGATCTCTACATCTGTGTACAACTCAAAGCTGATGTGGCGCGGTACTGCCTGTTGGCGTGCCGACAGCCGGGCCTTCCACGCCACGTCCCCTGCACCTTGCATTCTCACCCCTCATTACAGCTTCCATGTGGAAGCTGCCACTGTCCATCTCCCTGGCTTGTGACCCCCCCGGCTGATGTTGCTCTGTTACCCCCGCTGTCCTGACTGCTACTTCCACTGCACCGGGCACCCCCGCTGGCCTCTGCAGCCTATGGCCCACACTGCTTCCCTTGCCTGCCCTGGCCTGTCACTGTCTATCTTTCTCTCTCTCTCTTCCCCACTTGGCATCCCTGTGGCGTTCTTGCGCCTCTTCCTTGAGCCTTTTTATTTTGGCTGATTTCCTCTGAGGCGCAACTTCCGGCTGTTCCGCTGTTGCGCATTGCGCAAGTCTTTGGATATCGCATTGCGCTCTTTATGCATGGATCCACCCCCTTCAGTTGCGCATGCCGTCATTTGCATTGCGCTGTTGCTCAGCATGTTTTCGGTGGTGCAACTGCCTCCTGCTGAATATCGCAGAATGGCGCACTTTTGGACTTGCGCAGGCGCAACTCTATTGTGCATGGCGCAACCCTTTTGAATATCCCACCCATAATGTACAAATATAACAAGATAAAGAAACAAACATTATTCTGCATATTTGTAGATTTCAAGTCTGCCTTTGATAGGGTAAATAGGACCAAATTATGGGTAATACTTAAAACATACAAATTAGAAGAGACATTAATCAATGTCATAATGACTTTGTATCAAAATAATATGACAAGTGTAAGGTATAACAAAGACAGAAGCAAAAGTATTAAATTCAGCATGAACGGAGGCATAACACAAGGATGTGTACTTTCCCCAATAGTATTTGACCTTTCATTAATTGGATACTTAAGAAGCTTTATAACCCATAATTTCATTTGCCAAAAGAGGGATCCAGGTGTTGCCCCTATCTTGCCTACACAGACGATATTGTACTAATATCAACCAGCTTCCTTAGAATAAAAAGAAGCTTTACTTTTCTGCAAAAAGAAATGGAAAGCACGGATTTAGAAATAAATTATGACAAAACAAAATTGATGCTATATGGCAATATAAATAACAAGCATTTGTCAATGCCGAATGTTTACTTGCTGGCACTGGCATTGGTAGTGTAGAAGTTACAGAGCTGCATAATAGGAATGGCAGCGAAGTATTGAACTGAAGCCAACCCCACCACCACCCTGCAGAGAGTGGCAGGCATTGGGGTGTGCCTTTGGGTCGTCAGGCATAACGACCACGCCATTTCACCACACCCTACCCTGTAGACACTGACAAGTGTCACGATGTGCCTATGGGGTCTTTGGCCCTTATCGCACCCCATTCCATCAGGAAATACGATGAGATGGGTGCGGTATGGGAGAATGGGGTGAAGTTTGGGCCCGAACATTCCGAGGCACACCTTGATGCCTCTCACTGGCTGCAAGGTGTGTGTGGAGGTGGAATGGTATGAGCATGACAGGCAAGAATCCCAAGTCACACCCCTGATGCCTGTCATACTCTACAGGGTGGGGTGTTATGGTCGAAACCCTAACGCCTCAGGCATTCATTGGTATTTTCACTCCAAATTTTCAACATGGTTTTTTTGTGACCCCCACCTCATGAACAGTGGCAATATCAGTTTGTTAGCCGAAAACTGCTTTTGCACAGCGACTATGGCATTTGGCACCACAGGTGCAAAAACACATTCTGAACAGGATGTGAAAAATGACAGCAGTACTGTTCATGGGGAGGTGTAAAAAATGACAATGTTGAAAATCTGCTGTGAAAATCTTAAAAATACTGGTGAAGTCATGAGCATGCGTAGAAACTGTACAATGCACACCCGTAATGTAACTAGTTTGGGGATATTTTTACAGCAGATTAACACAGGCATTTTGGGACCTCCGATCATGAACAGTGTCAGTGTGATTTTCTTTATCTGTCCTGAACAATGATTTCCCACAGCAACCACGCATCTCTGCACTGAAAGTGTGAAAACATATTTTGGCCAAGTTGTGGAAAATGACAGCTGTACTGTTCATAAGGAGGTGTGGAAAAATGCCACTGGTGAAAATCTGGACTGAAAATATTACAAATTCATGAACCTATGAGGGTTCATGGAAACTGTGCAATGCTCACTCGTAACACAGTCATTTTATGGAGTTTTGTCACCAGATTTTCAACATAGCCATTTTAAGACCTCTGCTCATGACCAGTGTCACTGTGATTTTCTTAATCTGTCCCAAACATTGTTTTCACACACCGACTGTACCATTGTGCGCTACATGTGCGGAAACACATTTTGGGCGAGATGTGAAAAATGGTAGCTGCACTGCTCATAAGGAAGTGTGGTAAAATCGCACTGTTGAAAATCTGGTGTGCAAATATTACAAATTTGCAAACTTGCCAGCGTGCATAGGAACTGCGCAACGTGCACGCCTAAAACAGTCATTCTTGGGAATTTTTTCACCAAATTTTCAACATAGCCATTTTAAGACCTCTGCTCATGAACAGTGTCACTATGATTTTCTTAATGTGTCCCGTACATTGATTTCGCACACCGACTGCGCCATTGTGCACTACATGGGCAGAAACACATTTTGGGTGAGATGTGAAAAATGACAGCTGTACTGCTCATAAGAAGGTGTGGTAAAATGGCAATGTTGAAAATCTGGAGTGAAAATATTGAAAATTCACGAACTTATGAGCGTGTGTAGGAACTGCGCAATGCACGCTCATAAAACAGTAATTTTTAGGAATTTTTCCACCAAATTTTCAAAATAGGCTTTTTGAGAGCCCACCTTATGAACACTGGCAGTGTCATTTCGTTAATCATTCTGGAAAGGTGACTTCATGCAGTGGCTGCGAAATCACCCTTCGGGCCTGCGTAACGCCATGATAGTGCAAGAATTCATGAGGAGGGGTCCCAAAAACCCCATGTTGAAAATTTGGTGCAAAAATTCCAAAAAATGCCTGAGATATGCAACAAAGTTGAAAAAAACGTATCTATCCCATTATACAGCTTACCGGCATTTCCTCAGTTCGCGGTCGGTTTTGAAGAGCGCAGACGTGTTCCCAGTCCACCAAGATCATCGCGCCAGACTCCGGAGGTAAGTATGGAGTGGGGGGTTGTGGGGAGGCAGGTGTGCGCGGTGGGCGGGGTGCGGGTTGTGGGGGGCAGGGAGACTGCAAGGGACCGTTTTTCTTTCAGGTTTTTGTTGTAAAGATGGCTGGGGATGTTTGCCACACTGGGAAGGCTCCCAGCATGGCAGAAGGATGGCTGGGGGGGCGTGGAGCCAACGGGGGATTGGGCACCCCCGTCAGTCATTGCATCTGTTGCCACGCTGGGGTGGGCTCCCAGCGTGGCACCCTGTACTCGGGGGGGGAGACAGTGGAGCCGATGGGGGATTGGGCACCCCCGTCGGCCATGATATCATTTTGCCACGCTGGGTGGGCTCCCAGCGTGGCACCTGGATACTTTGGGGGTGTGGTTTAGCCAGGGATTGGGCACCCTTCGCCTGCATGCGTGGGGAAGGGCGAAGGAGCACGCAGTGCGCGGCGCAGCGCAGGGCGTGTGTGTGGGGAGAGCTCTGCTCACTCAAGTGGAGCTCTCCTTTCAGCTGTATGCCACTGCATTTTCAGCTGTCATAGACAGCTGGAGCAGTGACTGGCGCTCTGCGACCGCACCTATAAATACACTGACTGAATTGGAAGAGGCTGACACACCTCTGGAAAACTCGTATGATGGCACTATGTTTCTTGCACATGCGTGCAAGCAAACATAAAAAGGCAACAAGAAAATATAAGATAACAAATAACAATAAAGATTGGAGACTGTAACAAATTACTGCTATCTAGGAGTACAGTTTACTAATTAATTAAAATGGGGAAAACAAAAGAAAGAAATGGAGATGAAGGTAAAAACATTCTCAGCTGCAGTAAGGGGCTTTGTAAATAAAGTAAGTGGAAGATCAATAAAAGGCTTTGTCAAATTAATTAACACAAAAATAAGGAACCAAGTGCTATATGGAGCAGAAATATGGGGCTGGGAATTAGACATTAGAATCTTTGATAAATACTTATTACAAATATATCTTGGGGTTACCAAGAAGTACACCAACTGCACTTATAAGGATGGAAATAGGACAGTTACTTGTTCAATGTAATATAGAGGAAAGAATGATAAAGTATTGGCTGAAGACATATACTATGGAAGAGATTAGGTTTCCATGTAAATGCATAGAGGAGGCAATCAGTTATGCCAATCACTATGAAACATTTCCGAGTATGTAAATAGTTGAAAAAATTATCAAACTACACGGTCTGCTAAATTACTTAATAGATATACATACATGGCCACTAAAAGAAATCCATATCAAAATAAAGGAAAGGATAAGTGATGCATACATGCTGAAGGATAATGAGCTAATTAAACAATATGGCCCAGATATTCAAACTGCGCCAGGCTGTGGCGCAAGCTTGGGTGCAGCTCAACTTAGCTGCGCAGGGGTATGGACTGGGCGATATTCAACAGAGCTGCGCCATGGCTCAGCATCATTGAATATCGCACCCTGGTCACCCCCAGTGTGCATGGCGCAGTGGCACTGCCCCAGCACAAGTGGCCAGAGTGGAGCATGGGGATGTGCTAGCGCAAGTTCCATTGCGCCATGCACAGCAACCGCGATATTCAAAAGTTAACATGCAAATGGGGCCATAATGTATGCAAGGTGCACATGGGGCCATTTGCAAGTCATTATGACCCCATTTGCATGCAGGTACGCCGATCCCAGATGACTTGCACCTGGCGCCCTGCCAGACAGCAGCTGTCGGGGACCGACGCCCCCTGCAGCCTGATTGGGGCATTTGTAGTAAAAAAAAATAACTATTCCGTCCAACATCCCTGGTGGTCCAGTGGACCACTGACTGCCCGATCACGGGCATTTGTATTAAATAAAATAACTATTTCCAATATCCCTGGTGGTCCAGTGGACCGCTATCTGCCTGATCGCGGGCATCTGTATAAAAAATTAAAAGTTCCAATATCCCTGGTGGTCCAGTGGACCACTGTCTGCATATCTGGAATGTGTAGTACGGTACAGGCTGCACGCCCATTGGCTCATGCTGTGAACCAATGGGCGGCAGTTCACGCCGACGGTGTCAGTCGGGCGGCAGCGGGTGGCAGTTGGGCGCTGCCGCCCGCCGCTGACGGGGGAGCGGGCGGGGCTAAGTGGGCGGGTGGGAGGGGTACCTAGGCCACCAGGAATATTGGAATTATTTTTTCTTTATACATGCGCCGCGATTAGGCAGACAGTGGTCCACTGGACCACCAGGGATATTGGAATTATTTTTTCTTTATGCATATGCCCGCGATCGGGCAGACAGTGGTCCACTGGACCACCAGGGATATTGGAACTTTTAATTTTTTATACAGATGCCCGCGATCGGGCAGATAGTGGTCCACTGGACCAACAGGGATAATGGATTTATTTTATTTATACAGATGCCTGCAATCGGGCAGACAGCGGTCCACTGGACCACCAGGGATATTGGAACTTTTAATTTTTTATACAGACGCCCGCAATCGGGCAGATAGCAGTCCACTGGACCACCAGGGATAATGGATTTATTTATTTATACAGATGCCCGCGATCAGGCAGACAGCGGTCCACTGGACCACCAGGGATATAGGATGAATTCTGCTTTTATTTCTACAGATGCCCGCAATCGGGCAGATAGCGGTCCACTGGACCACCAGGGATATAGGATGAATTCTGCTTTTATGTATACAGATGCCCGCGATCGGGCAGATAGCGGTCCACTGGACCACCAGGGATATTGGAGAATTCATTTTTTTATTACAAATGCCCACGATCAGGCATGGAAGGGGGCGCTGCCAGATGCAGCCGGAACTCGGGTGGCCACCCACAGGTGGCAGCTGCCATGTTGCACCCTGCAATGCGGCAGCTCACCTGTGGGAGGCCATCAGTTTTTCCTTTTTTTGGGGGGGATCAACTTTGTGCTGGCACAGGTAGGGGTTGCACATGCATGGCTCTGTACATCCCAGGCTGAATATCGGGCTGTGCAGGTATGCATGAGGCCGCCCCACCTACTCCTGCATACATTGCGGATGTGTTCAGAGCATCGGGATTGTGCTCGCCACTTTTCCCTTTGAATATCATGCCAGGGCGCATCAGTGGGTTGTGCATGGTGCAACACTGTTGCGCCATGCGCAACCCTTTTGAATATCTGGGCCTATAAGATTAGTAAACGGTTATCAATCAACAAAAGGAATTTCAGATTTGAGAATTACTTAAACATTATAAAATATCCAAAGAAAAGGAAAATATTGGTGAAATACCATTTTGAATATTATGAATGCCAGAGAATAAAGTCATTCCTTGGTCAGGCTGGGGGGGAGCAACTGCAAGTGCCAAATGGGAGAAGATGACATAACCCATTTGTTGATACTATGCCCACTTTATAACAAGATAAGGGATAAGATATTGGGAGATATACTGTATTAGTCACTTTTGAAATAGAACCAAAACAGATGGCCATATATCTTCTGAGATCGAGTTCAGCACATACATTAGAGAAAGTAATTTCATTCTGCAAAATTGTAGATAAAAAAAAAATACATATTATTGAATAATCAAACTAGGAAGGAATTAAATGAAAGTTAAGAAAAAGAGGATATGCTTTTAACTATTTTATTATGATCTTTTTTTCTCATTCTACAGTTAAATACAAGCACATACAGTAAGTATTTATTTTGGATGTTTTATATAATTGAATGTTTTGGAATGATTTTATATGATAATTTGTGATACTGACATTGTAATGACATAAATTGTCAATCAATAAAATGTTAAACTGTAACTGAGTGGTAAAGCAACCTCCTGAAGGTTCCTATAAGAGCCAAAGATCCTCTGCATCACAAGTGCAGTTCTGGGAAATGGGCCCAGTTCCAGAAGCAGTCTTATGGCTGGTACCTGTTACAACAGCAAGACATGTTCTTTATTAACAGCATCACTGTAACAGTGCAGACACCCAGGGATCACCAGACTGGAGACATGGGACTCAAAGCAGGGCGACCAGAATGACACCTAGAATGGTAAGAGTACACAGCACTGAATTAGTGAAGATTTGAATGTAAAAGTAATTATTGTTATTGGACAGTTGAGATCTGAGCTACTTTAAGGACACACTGTACAAATAGGAAGCATCTCAAGTAAGAAATCTCACCACTGATCACAGGACTCAGGCTGCAGATTGACAGTTGAGCTTGAAGTGGAGGAATTAGCAGTATTGCAACTAGGTGAGGTGAATGCTAGTGCTAGCACGGTCTGCCAGGAAGTGCAGCAGAGGATGGAGCTTTGCAGGTGCTTGAGAGAGCCAGCAGTGGATAAAGAAAGACAGATATGTTCTTGTAAGTTCCTTAACCAGATCAAGAAGGGGAAATTTTAAACTAGGAGGAGTTCCTGAGGGTATAGAAGGAGGAAAACCAATTACCTATTCTGAACATTTAATAACAGAAGCCCCGGGAAGAGAATATCCTATTGACAAAGTTATTTTGAACAGAGCCCATAGGGCTTTTAAAACCCCTAATTATAAGGGTTCAGTGCTGAGATTTGCCTATATTAAGCCTTTAAAATATCAAGGCAAAGAAGACATTTTAAGGAAGGTAAGAGTTAATAGAGGATTGCAAGCAAGGGGGTAGCTATCCAAGTATACCCAGATTTGCCTGGTCAAGTAATGGAAAAGCAAAAAGCATTTAGAAATGTCAAGGATTTTTTTTATGGAGAAACGATATCCCCTTCATTATATCACCTACGAAACTTAAGGCCACACTAAAAGGGTGAATTTGTTATTTTACATCACCCATAGATGTAGAAGTGGTGAGAAAAATATTACTAGATTTGAACAGACAAGAGCCAGGCAGGAGCAAAGAACCTGCAGACCAATAAACAAAAAATGAACAAAGAAAACTAATGAAGAAAGAGAAACTGCAGGGCACACAGGGCTGATAATATAAATGAACCTGATGGCAGTCAGAAGCCTTCACAAAGCGGAATGGGGGGAAAAGCCCTGAAAGAAGTGAAATCAAGAAATTGAGGACAGACCTGATGAAGAGTAGAATTTAGGAATGATACAAAGAAAAGGGTTTTTTTTAGGGGGAAAAAGGGGAAGAGAAAGGAAAAAAGGAAAACAATAATGACAAATGAAAGCCAGCACTAGATACTCTCTTAAAGTTCACTCAGTGGCCCTAATGGCCCAGACCTTTATCTTGAAGGCAATGGGGAAAAAAGGAGTTAGGGGAGGGGAGGAGGAGGGAAGGAGAGGAAGGAAAGGGGAGGGAGCGGGACAGTGGGAGGGCAAAAATAAAAACAAAAACTTGCAAGATAAAACAGGGGAAACAGATAAAAGCTGGAACAAGCAATATTTAAAAAAAAAATTAGTATCTCTAAAGAAAATATGAAAGGGAAATTAAGGTGACCATACAAGGAGAAATTAAAAAATGACAACAAGTAAAGTTGATCAATCTTACCGCTACAAATGTGCATCATGGAATTTGAGAGGGATACATGACAGGGTTAAAATGAGGAGTGTGCTACAGTATTGTAATTTAAAATAAACTGAGCTCTTAATATTACAAGAAACTCATTTTTTGGAGCAGGATGCCACATACTGTGCAAACTTATCTAAAGCAAATAGAAACTGCACATTATAGCACCCAAACTCAAGAGGTGTAGCTATACTGCTGAAAAACAAATTCATTATTAAAATGTGAAATATTTATTATTGACACTGATGGCCGTTATGTAATTTTACAAATTCTAATCTCAAATCAAGAATTGACAGTGGTTGGTATTTATGCTCCAAATGAGAATGCTTCATTATTTTTTACAAATGTATTTTTGGTAATGTTACAGTATCTGTCTCCGTATATAATAGTAAGGGACTTCAACTTAACATTGAATGAAATGGATAGATCTATACAGTAGGCAGTTGTAACATTGAACAGTTTATACAGATTTTGTCCCATGATGTCCAGGTGTAGATAAAAGAGCACAAATCTGACACTACTGAGTGAACAATAACTCTGGCGGAGGACTACCTGGTGGCCAGACCAGCAATGACCAGAGGAACCCTGAGCCCAGAAGCCCAAACTACGACACTGGTAAGACAATATGAGCAAAATTACCAAAAACCAGTATCTAGTGGGGGAGCGAGCTGGCAAAGAGAGAGACCCTACCATGCTGATTTATTTGTAGGAGATGTGCAAGAAAGGGACATATTGCACGGAACTACCCTAGTAAAGGATCGAATATTTCCCATTCTGCTATGACTAACTGGGGCTATGTTACCACAGTAGGAATTGGGCAGCAAAGTTTACTGGGCCTCATAGATTCGAGGAGTAAGCAGACTTTAGAAAGAGCTGATCTTATTAATGACTGTGAGAAAGGAGGGATAGGACCAAGGTGACTTGTGTCCATGGGAATGTTCATTGGTACCCAACAGCCATGGCAGAAATGACTGTAGAGCAAGATACTCAGACTCTTGCTGTGGGTCTAGTCCTTCAACTTCCTGTGCCCGTGCTCATTGGTCAAGACCAAGTAGCTGTACAGGGACAACCCCAGTTTGTATTATCAAATGATATATTGTACAGAATATGCATTAATCCTGTGACAGGAGAGCAGCTGAATGTTCCCCAGAGGTATAGGGATAAACTGATGGTACTGGCGCATGATATCCCAATGGCCAGTCATGAGGGTCGAGATAAAACTCTGGGTACATTGACCCACCAGTTTTTCCTGGCCAGGGATTCATGATCAGGTAGCGGAGTACTGCTGGACATGCCCCGAGTGTCAGATGGTGGCAAAAGGCAGAAAGAAAGATAAGGTGCCCCTACAACCCTTACTAGCTGTTATGCAACCATTCAAAAGGATAGCAATGGATGTGGTAGGCCCCTTAACTAAGAGTGATAAGGGTAACCAGTTTATTCTTGTGCTCTGTGACTATGCCACCCGATACCCTGAGGCAATACCTACGTGCACTGTCACTGCCCCTTGGATCGCCGAGGAATTGGCAACATTTTTTAGTCGGCTAGGTATTCCTCAGGTTATCCTCATGGACTGGGGTACGCACTTCACCTCCATCCTCCTAAAGGAGTTGTATAAACTTTTGGGGGTTACAGCAGTGTGAACCTCTCCTTACCACCCCCAGACCGATGGACTGGTTGAGAGGTTCAATAAAATCTTGAAGCATATGCTGCAAAAATATGTCCAGAAGGAAGGAAGGAAGGAAGGGATTGGGACAAGTATCTGCCCTGTCTATTATTTGCATATTGTGAGGTGCCCCAAGCTACCACTGGTTTTTCTCCCTTTACTGTTTTGTATGGTAGGAACCCACGGGGTCCCTTGGATGTAGTAAAAGAACATTGGGAGGAGGGGAAGGAGGTCTGCCACAGTAACATAATTGATTACATGACTAACTTCAGAAAAAAATGGTTAAATCTGTGCAGGTAGCACATAAGAATGTGATTCAAAAACAAGCTGATCAAAAATCTGGTTATGATGAAGGGCTGAAAGACAACTGTTTTCATCCTGGGGAGAAGGTTATTACCTACTCAGGAGAATAAACTTTTAATGAAATGGCAGGGTCCCTATGAAGAAATCAAACAGGTGGGGAAGGTCAACTATGGAATTAAAACACTAGAAAGAAAAACAGCTTTGAAAGTGTACCATGCACTGGCCCAGTGGCGCAGAGGGTTGAGGCACTGGCACCTTACCTCATCCCACGCCGGCGACCGGGTTGAGGAACAGACTCGGGACATCTGGGGCTGGCAGGGTGGGAGAGGATCGAGTGTCCGCAGGACTGCTCTCCTCTTCTGGGGGTGGGTAGTGGGTAGTCATCGCGCCACAGCAGCCTCTGGTGGAGACCAGGAGCACTGCTGACACACGCAGGAGGGAGTAACTAGAAAAGTGGAAATGCCACTTCACGGCAACCGGATGACAGCTGCCCAGTGCTCTGAGGCATCCAGGTCCTACCGAGCTCTCCATCTCAGCAGCATCCCCGGGGCTAAAAAGTGTTGCGCTGGTCTGCTGCCCTTGGCTGGTGCCTTCCCCCTTAGAGGAGGGGGACCCATCTGGCGAAGGGTTACACAGGGTCACCCTGGGGGTCGGCTGTGATTTGAGGTGGAATCTTGGAGGACAGATGGGTCAGAGGACAGCCTTGGTAAGCCCGAAGGAGTGGCTGCCGTGGAGCACGTAGGGGGTAGAAAGAAATAACACAAAAAAAAAGAAAGAAAGTGTACCATGCTAACTTATAACATAAGTGGCAGGAAAGAGCAAACTCTATGCTCAGCTGTTTTATGTACCCTGAGTCTGAAAGCAGTGAGATGGATGTAGCCTATGAAAGACTGGACCCAAGATCCCAGTTGGATGAGGTGTAAATCATCCCAAGCTGAATGATGCCCAAAAACAAGAAATAGGGGAACTGTTACAGTATTATGGGGCTACCTTTACTAGCTTACCAGGTAGAGCAAAGGGGGTTGTACATAACATACATATGGAACAAACAAAGCCTATTCATCAAAGACCTTATTGCTTGCCTGAGAAGGTCAGACAGGATGGTGTCACTGAAATCAAGCACATGGAAGCACTAGGGGTAAATTCCATCCCATAGCGCATGGTCTTCACCCATGGTAGTGGTACCAAAAAAGGAAGGAGGAATCAGACTTTATCTGGATTTTCGTAAGATCAGTTCCCTTTCTTCCTTTCATAGGTATCCAAGGTGGATGACCTTCTAGATAAAATCGGATCAGTTAAGTACATTTGTACCCTGGACTTAACAAAGGGGTACTGGCAGATTCTATTGTCTTTACAAGCCCAAGAAAAGACTGCGTTCAGTACCCCAACAGGGCTATTTCAGTTCACGACGCTGCCATTCAGATTACATGGGGCACCGGCCACCTTCCAGCGCTACATGGATAGGGTTTTATGCACCCACACCTCATACAGTGCTGCTTATTTGGATGACTTAGTCATTTTTTCACCTGATTGGCAGACTCATCTAATTCATTTGAGTGCTGTCATACAGTCCATTACTGATTCAGGCCTGACCATCAACCCTGCAAAATGTGCCATAGCCATAACTGAGATGAAATATCTGGGATTTATAATAGGAAAAGGGATTATCCAGCCTGATATCAGTAAAGTAGAGGCAGCGGCAAACAGCCCCATACCACAGACAAAATGTCATGTCTGCTCCTTCTTAGGCCTAGTCAGCTATTACAGATGTTTTATCCCCGACTTTGCCACCATCACCACCTCACTGACAGACTTGACGTGAAACAAATGTGATGATAAGGTCCAAATGGACTAATGATTATAATGAGGCTTTCTTAACCCTCAAAGCTTTACTCTGTTCCTACCCTGTGTTATGTAGTCCTGATTTTACAAACACCTTCGAACTTCACACTGATGCCTCTGACACAGGCATTGGGGCGGTGTTGTCCCAGAAACACAAAGGTGAGGAACACCTGGTGATACACTGTATATGAGCAGAAAATTACACGAGAGAGAACGAAAATATTCTGCCATTGAAAAAGAATGTTTGGTTTTGAGATGGACAGTAGAAGCACTCAAATATTATTTGTGGGGCAGGGAATTTACGGTGGTGATGGACCACAATCCCCTGTGTTGGCTTCAACAAATGAAAGATAAAAATGGTAGGATCACACGATGGTACTTGGCATTGCAACCCTACTGCTTTACCATCACACACAGGGCAGGTTCCAACAACCTCAATGCCGACTTTTTGTCTAGATATGGGGCAAATGTGATGGAAACAGGATGAAATATATGTGATGTTAACATATTTTCTTGCCTTTTGTACAAACTGTTAAAGTGAACTCCTGAAGTAAAATAACTTAAAGAAGAAAACTGAAGGTTACATGTTGAGAAAATGTGTTTATGCCTCAGGGAAAATGTACAGAGCATAGATATAGTTATATCGGTTAAGTATTACTGTATTGTTTAAGGGTCCCTGAGGTAGAGTTTCTGAGAGTGGGTGGGCGGAAACTCCAACCATCCTAGGGTTTCAGGAGGGTGTTTCGACAACAGAAATCTGTTGCCTCTTGGTGGGGAAGGTGTGTAACAGGGTGCTACCTGTTATTAGTATACAGACTCTGGAAATAAAGAAGAAAGAGTCAAATGTGCCAGCTCTTGTCCCTCTTGTGTTATTTCTCTCACCCTTTTCTATCCTCTCATTTTCCTTCCATTACTTGTTTCTTTGTCAGGGTGGCCAACCTGCCAAAACCCTAGCCTTTTCTTTGCTGTCCTCTTTTCAAAAAGACTCCCTTGCTGTGCACATTGGACTAGAAACTATCTCCCGTCTTGGAGATATGTAAAATGTGCATGGCACACTAGAGTTTAAAAAAGCCCAGAATAAAGGGCCGATGAATGGCGCATGTCGTGCTGAAAATACAGTCCCGTAGTGTCCCCAATATTTTTTTTTTGCTGTTAATCTATTTCTTTTGCCTTCCTTTCCTGAAGCAAACACATACTCTATTTGAAGAAGGGGGTCTCATTTAAGTAAGAAAAAAAAGAAGAAAGTCACTGAGTGTTTCTCTGAGGAAGGGCGCTGTATCAGCCTACTTTACATAGTCAGAGCAGAGGGTAAATCTAATTGGGGGTGTGGCTTAGCAGCTTAGCAGTACAAAAGCAACTGTCTCCAGTTATAGCTCACTGCTGTTTCTGACAGAAGAAACTTTGGTTTCAGAGCAAGACAACAGTCTACAACTACAAATTTTTTACTAGTTGCCGTCCTTCCCACCCAAAGCCAGTTCTAGTTTTATAGCCACTGAATCTGACTGACAACAGGAACTTCCTGTTTGGCAGTAGGAAGAGAAGGATCACTGAGACACATTAGTTTCAGCAACCTTGAAGGAACCTAAAAAAAAATAACTCTTTATCCCCTTCCTGGCTGCTGAAGGTCTGAATCCAAGCATGGAAGAAAGAGACTACTGAAGACTACAGGAAGTTCCTGTCCCAGAACAGGAAGGGTGAGAGTTGTAAGGGCAAATAGGCAGTAGGAAAGTAAGTGTAAAAATACATAGAGGGAGGAGACAGTAAGCATACAAAGCAACAGGAGAGGGGACACAAAATAAGTCAAGATGGGAGTGGTGCAGTGCAATGACAGTGGGGCAACAGTGTTCCGGGAGACATTCTGGAGGATGTGATGCTGCCCTGTTTGCAGGCATCTCTCTGGTCTGAGGGAGAAGGTTGCCCATCTCCAGGTTGACCTGGCTAGGATTCGTGAAACCTCTTCCCCCACCCAGGGGCCACCAGGGCCACCACCATTACCTCAGAGGTTACCAAGAAAGAGGAGCGGTTGGACCAAGGTGGGCTCAGAGAGGGAGAGGGTGGTGGAACAGAGATGCATCCCTCCAGCTGTACCTCTCCACAATTCATATGCTGTTCTGGCAAAGAGTGGTTCATCTATGGAGGCACCTGCAGTGAAGACCAAGGAGGATGCTGGGAATCTCCACAAAGGAGACCGACAGGAGGGTCGCACTAGACCCCACAGGGGAAGGAAACAACTCCTGGTAGAGGACTCAATCATTAGGGGGTAGAAGTGGGGGAAGAAGGGGATAGGGAGGTAAGATGCCTGCTTGGTGCCACGGCTTGGACGGACAGGAAGCGAATCCTCAGGATCGCAGAAGCAGCTGCACGAGGGAGGGAGCTGGATGTCATTGTCCACCTAGGGACCAATGACCTGGCTGTGAATGGGATCAGAGCTGTGCAAGAGGAGTTTGTGGAGTTGGGGAGGGGTCTTAGACAAGTAGCATGTACGGTAACCTTCTCGGAGGTGCTGCCTGTCTATGGCAAGGATGGTGCTAGGGTATTCTGCACCATGGAATTCAATGAATGGTTGAAAAACTGGTGTGGAGCTCAGGGTTTTGACTTCATTGGGGACTGGGGAGCCACCTAGAGGGATGCAGGCTTATACTGGTGTGATGGTCTGCATATGTCCGGGGGGGCCAGAATCCTAGGTGACAGGTTTAAATGCTTCATTGGCAAGCATTTAAACTAGCCAAGGGGGGAGGCATTGAAAAGGAGCAGGGAAATCCCAGCCTCCCTATACAAAGCACTGTAGTTAGAGAGGTAAACACCAAGGTAGAGAAGTCAGTAGGGAGTAGGACAGGGATAAATGCAGAAAAAGGTGTTAAGGACAGGAATGGGGCTAAAATGGGTAAGGCCATAAAAAATAAATGGAAGGTGATGAGTACCAATGCCTGCAGTCTGTGCAACAAGCTCCCTGAAATAGTGGCCTTGATAGAAGAGGGATGCCTGGATATAGTGGCAGTCACTGAAACATTGTACACAGAGAACCATGAGTGGGATGTCAACATACCAGGATACACAGTCTACAGGAGGGACAGGGTGGGTAAAAGAGGAGGAGGAGTAGCTCTCTATATAAGGGAAGGGATTAAAGCAACAGAACTAAAGAGTAAACAGGAAGTTGATGAGTCACTATGGGTCACCCTGGAGACAGAAAATGGCACCACAATCCGCATGAGGGTTGTGTACAGACCCCCATCTCAGGGGGAGGAAATGGACAAGGAAATGATAGAAGGCATCCTTAAAATGGCAGAAAAAGGGGAGATATTGTTGATTGGGGACCTGAATATGCCAGATATTAACTGGAGTACATTTGCTGCAGGCACATCCAAGAGCAGGGTCATTCTTGATGCCCTACAGGAGGCATGCCTCAGACAGCTAGTGCTGGAACCCACTCGGGAGGGAGCAATCTTAGACCTGGTACTCTCAAATGGGGAAGGAGAAAGGATCTGAGATTTAGAAGTGGGTAGCCATCTGGGAACAAGTGACCACCAAACAGTGTGGTTCTCAATAAACACAGCCATAGAGTCAAGCCATACAAAAACAAGACTATTGGACTTTAGGAAGGCTGACTTGGAAATGAGAGTGCCTCAGAAATGCACTATGAAATGGGCAAGAAGAGGGGTGGAGGAACAACAGGAATAATCAAAACAGCCATCGAGAGGGCAACAAGCCTTTGTGTGAAGTAAATCAATAAAAACAAAATGAAGGGAAAAACACTATGGTTCTCAAAAGGGTGGCAGGGTCAGTTAAGGAGAAAAGGATAGCATTCAGGAAATATAAGGAAACACAGAAGGAGCAGGACAGAGAACTTTATCAGTTAAAGCAGAAGGAGGCAGGGAAGGCAGTCAGAATAGTAAAGGCACAAACTGAGGAAAAGATAGCCAGCTCTGTTAAGAAGGGGGATAAAACCTTTTATAGGTACATTAGGGAGTGAAGAAAGACCAAGGGAGGGATACAGAGACTTAATAAAGGGGAGAGAATGTGGGCAGAGGGTGACAGTGAAAAAGCATGGATACTGAATGAATATTTCTGCTCAGTATTCACAACTGATGAGGAGGGGGAGGTACCTAAACCAAACAAGGGAGAAACTCTGAATAGGAGGGTCGATACCAGTCCATTCACAGAAGAAAGGGTTTTGAAAGAACTCTTGAAACTGGGGGAGGACAAAGCAATGGGGCCTGATGGGATTCACCCAAGAATACTAAAAGAACTAAGGGTAGAAGTAGTAACACCACGGATGACTCTCTTTAACAAATCATGGGAGGATGGAGTAGTACCTGAGGACTGGAGGAGGGCAAACGTGATTCCACTTCACAAAAGTGGGAGCAGGGCAGAGGCAGAAAACTATAGACCAGTTAGTTTGACTTCAGTGGTAGGGAAAATGATGGAATCACTTCTGAAGGAAAGAATTGTTGAGTACCTAGAGGCCAGTGGGGCACAGGACCCAAGGCAGCATGGTTTCACAGCAGGAAGGTCATGTCAAGATTTCTTTGACTGGGTGACCAAAGTAGTAGACCAAGGAGGGGCTGTGGATATGGCCTACCTAGATTTTAGCAAGGCATTCGACACAGTCTCACACAAAAGATTAATATACAAGTTAGCCAGCCTTGGAGTGGGTCCCAAGGTGGTAGACTGGATAAAAAACTGGCTGGACAACAGGACACAAAGGGTAATAGTAAATGGAGTCCACAGTGAAGAAAGGAGGGTAACTAGCGGAGTACCACAGGGTTCGGTACTGGGACCGGTCCTCTTTAATATCCTTATAAGTGACATTGGAGAGCACCTGGAAGGAAAGGTATGTCTCTTTGCAGATGACACAAAGATTTGCAACAGGGTTGATACGCAAGGTGGGGTGGAAAGAATGAAAAGGGACTTGGCAAGGTTGGAGGAATGGTCAAATATGTGGTAGCTCAGATTCAATGCAAAGAAGTGCAAGGTAATGCATCTAGGAAACAAAAACCCAGGGGAAGAGTACACAATGAGGGATGAGTTAATAACAACAACAAAAATTGAAAGAGACCTAGGAGTAATTACATCAGAGAACCTAAAGGTGGGTAAGCAATGTGAGAAGGCAATAAGGAGGACTAGGGGGATACTGGGATGCATAGGGAGAGGCATCAACAGTAGAAAACAGGAAGTTGTTATCCCTCTCTACAGACAGTTAGTGAGACCCCATCTGGAGTACTGCATGCAATTCTGGAGACCCCATCTCTGCAAAGACATAGACAGAGTGGAGGCTGTTCAGAGGGCAGACAGCAAAAATGGTGCAAGGTCTGCACCAGAAGACATATCTGAGGAGAGACTAAAGCAGCTTAATATGTATACCTTTGAGGAAAGGCGGAGGGGGGGGACATGATAGAAACTTTCAAGTATCTCAAGGAATTAACAAGGTACAAGAGGGTAGTATCTTTCAGAAGAAGAGATGAGCAAGAACAAGGGGCACAATTTGAAGATGGGGGACAGCTCAGAGGTAATGTTAGAAAGTATTTTTTCACAGAGAGAGTTGTGGTTGCATGGAACAGCCTTCCTGAGGAGGTTGTGGCACCAGGAACAGTGGGAGAATTCAAGAATGCATGGGACAGGCATAAGGAAATTCTAGTGGGGGGTAGGAGGAAGTAAGCTGTTGATTAACTAGAATCTGCAGTTTATCCATCAGGTAGGGGAAATGGGCAGACTGGGTGGGCCAAGTGGTCCTTATCTGCCATCAAATTCTATGTTTCTATGTTTCCTCCCCTATGGTGCTCCCTCCTGCTGGGGTTCTCAGCTCCATCTCCCACTCACAGCATTGCCCCTCTACTTCCTATATAGCTTGCCCCCCATGACGGGGCGGCGGGGATCCCTCAACCCACCTGAATGGATCCGGTGCGGGGGGCTGCCGTCTATCACTGGAGCAGGGCCAGCGGTGTCTGGCAATCATCTTGCCAAGGGGCCATTTTCCGTTTCCCCCCCTGAGTGGCACAGCGATGTGCAATGATGCCAATGGCCGAATCGTGTGTGCTCCCGCAGACAACATGCCAGGCAACTGTCCTGTAACTGCCCCCTATGTGTGAGCCAATGGTGTCAATCTCCAGCCTCCACTAGGGGTCAGGCATGCAGCAGACTGCGTCCCAACCCCTCCCCAGGAGAGGAGAGCTGTCCTCCAGATGCTCAATCCTCTCCCTCCCTCCCCAGCCGACTCCCGCCGGCCTGCTTGCACCGTGAACACGGGTCACCAGCGTGGCAGGAGGTAAGGCGTGATGCTTTAGCCCTACACGCCATTGGGCTGGCCTGTGTCCCTAATTTTTAAAAGAATTAAAACCATGTTGTGACAGCCCCAGAGAGGTTGTAACTGGGGCTGCCTGTAAAATAAAGCATATTTAGGCAAAAAAGGGCCAAATAAAAAGCCCCTGCATGTTAGGGCATGGGATAAAATGGAAACTCTCCCTATTATGTAATGTCATGGCCAATGGGAACTCCCCCACAGAGAGTGATGTAATCCCTAGGGCTATAAACAGGGCTCTCCACTAGGGAAGAAAGGTAGAGTCGAGTCAGTTGGTGTACTGACAGTGAAGGAGGAGGACATGTCTTGTGTGCTGAGTATTTCACATAGATATTTCAGAAAAGAGTGTAAGAAGGATATTATACTCAGGTATTGGCTGAAGTTAAGCCAGAGGCTCTACGAGGGAAGTAGAGGCCTGGAGATTTATTTTGTTACTGGACTCATTTTCCTGATTTTCTTTCTGTATATATTTTGGACTTTTATATGAATAAAATGATAGCACACTCTTGCATCTTTTATGCACCTGAGCTCTGCCTATTGTATCACTTTGTATCCCACCATGCTCATAGTAGTAAAGAAACAAAAGTGAAAGCTATCCACAGTTTGGAAGGCTATATAAGAGACTTGGGATTGGTGGACCCATATAGGTATAGAAATCCACTTACTGAGACCTACTCTTATTTTTCTCAAATATATCACACTTTTTCCAGAATTGACTTTGCTTTGGTATCTCCAAAAAAATTAGAATGCATCCATAATATTCAATATTATCCAATTGTGATATCCAATCATGTGTTAATGTTGTGTGAATTTATGTTAAAGGCAAAACATGGAGGTTAGACACCACAGTCCTAGTAGATCAATATTTTGAACACTTCAGTGAAGTAACTTTGGTGAATTATTTAAAAGAAAACAATATAGGGGATACTTCCTCATTTATAATATGGGAGGCCCTAAAGCCTACAATAAGAGCACATATTAATACATAGAGGGGATATAAAAACAAACAACAAAAACTTAAATTAATTAACCCGGAACAACAAATTCAAAGAGAAAAGAAGGTGTACATTCAATCAGAAGCAGAACAAGATTTAATTAATCTTTTGATAAAAAATAAATGTAATAAAACTATAGAAGAAAAATCAAGGAAAGCATTAAGTAAATCAAAAACTAAATACTAGTATCTAGGTTAAAAGCCAGACAAGTTTTTGGCCTGGCAACTTAAAGCTGAAGGAGAAAGTTGGATAATTATTAATATTAAAGGAGAAAATGAAGAAATATATTCAGAACAATGAAAAACAAAAGAGGTACTAAAAGATTATTATCAAAAACTGTATACACCAGAAAAAATAACATCTAAAATACAAATAGAAGATTTTTTTGGGAAAATAATCTACCTAAAATATCAACAGATTACAAACAATGGTTAGATGGAGACATCACACAAACAAAATTAAAAGAAGCCATAAATAATTTGTCACCAAACTCAGCTCCAGGCCCGGATGGAATTACAATAGCATTCTATAAAAAATATCAAGACGTTTTGACTGCAAGGCTAACACAAATATTCAATCAAATAAAAGAAATTCAAAAAATGCCAGACTCTTTTGATGAAGCATTTATAATACTACTACCTAAGCCAAATAAACCAACTTAATCATCCAGCATCTTACAGACCAATTTCACTATTAAATAATGACTATAAAATATATATCAAAATACTAGCAACAAGACTACATAAAATATTACCATTGATAATAGCCCTGGACCAAGTGGGTTTTATGCAGGGTAGAAAATTGTCTTTTGCAGTTAGAAAAGCACTAGATATTATAGAACTGACAAGGGAACAAAATCAAGCTTTGATTGCTTTGGATGCAGAAAAAGCCTTTGACAGGGTGGACTGGTCATTCATGGAGTCCACCCTGTCAAAGGCTAGGATAGAACCAAATATGTTGGCTTGGGTTAAAGTGATATATACAAATCCACAAGCTAAGATGTATATTAATTCTAGGTTATCAAACAACTTTAGATTACCTAGGGGGACAAGATGGGGTGACCCCTTTCATTGAAACATAGACTTTGACAGCAGATAAGGACAGCTTGACCCATCTAGTCTGCCCATTTCCCTACCTATAGGATAGGCCGCAGATCCTAGTTAACCAACAGCCTATTTCTTCCTACCACCCACAAGAATTGCCTTATGTCTGTCCCATGCATTCTTGAATTCTCCACAGTTTTAGACCCCACAACCTCCTCAGGAAGGCTGTTCCATGCATCCTACCCTCTCTGTGAAATAATACTTCCTCACATTGTCCCTAGAACGCCCTCCTTCTATCTTTAAATTGTGTCCCTTGTTCTTGCAAGTCTCTTTTTCTGAAAGATGCTACCCTCTTGGACTTTGTTGATTCCACTGAGGTACTTAAAAGTTCTATCATGTCCCCCCTCTCCCTTCTTTCCTCAAGGGTATACATATTAAGCTCCTTTAGTCTCTCCTCATACGGATTCTCTTGCAGACCCTGCACCATTTTAGTTGCCCTCCTCTGGACTACCTCTATCCTGTCTATGTCCTTGCGGAGATGGGGTCTCCAGAACTGGACACAGTACTCCAGATGGGGTCTCACTAACTGTCTGTACAGAGGGATAACAACTTCCTGTTTTCTGCTGCTGATGCCTCTCCCTATACATCCCAGTATGCCCCCAGCCCTCCCTGCTGCCTTCTCACATTGCTTGCTAACCTTAAGGTCATCTGATATGATTACTCCCAGGTCACTTTCCTTGTTTGTTGTTGTTACTACCTCCCCACCCATTGTGTATTCTTCCCCTGGGTTCTTGTTTCCCAGGTGCATTATTTTGCACTTCTTTGCATTGAATCCTAGCTGCCATACTTCTGACCATTCCTCCAACCTTGCCAAGTCCCTTTTCATCCTTTCCACTGCTTCTGTGTATCAACCCTGTTGCAGATCTTTGTGTCATCTGCAAAAGGCATACTTTCCTTCCAGTCCCTCTGCAATGTCACTGATGGAGACATTAAAAAGGACTGGACCCAATACTGAACCCTGCGGTACCCCACTAGTAACCCCTCTTTCTTCAGAGTGGACTCCATTTACAATTACCTTCTGTCTCCTGTTGTACAGCCAATGTTTTACCCAGGCTACCACACTGGGACCCACTCCCAGGCTGGTTAATTTGACTATTAATCTTTTGTGTGGGACTGTGTCAAATGCCTTGCTAAAGTCTAGTTAGGCCATGTCCACAGCCCTTCCCTGGTTTACTACTTTGGTCACCCAGTCAAAGAAATCTATTAGATTCGTCTGACATGACCTTCCCACTGTGAACCCATGCTGCCTTGGGTCCTGTGCTCCACTGGCCTCTAGGTACTCAACTATTCTTTCCTTCAGAAGTGACTCCATCACTTTCCCTACCACAGAGGTCAGACTGACAGGTCTGAAGTTTCCTGCCTCTGTCTTGGTCCCACTTTTGTGAAGGGGAATCACATCCGCCTTCCTCCAGTCCTCGGGTACCACACCATCCTCACATGATTTATTAAAAAGAGTAGCCAGTGGTTTCACTAGTTCCTCCCTTAATTCTTTAGAATTCTGGGGTGAATTCAATCAGGATCCATTGCTTTGTCCACCTTCAGTTTTAGGAGTTCTTGCAGAACCCTTTCTTCTGTGAAAGGACTGGGATCGACCCCCCCCCCATCAAGAGTGCTTCTGTTAATTGGATTAGGCACTTCCCCCTCCTCTTTTGTGAATACTGAGCAGAAATATTCGTTCAGTATCCCTGCTTTTTCACTGTCCCCCTCTGCCCACCCACCGTTCATTCTATTCAGCTTCACTATCCCTCCTTTGTCTTTCACGCTTTGTGATGTACCTATAAAGGTTTTATCCCCCTTAACTGAGTTGGCTATCTTTTCCTCAGTTTGGGCCTTTGCTATTCTGACTTCCCTCCCTGCTTCCTTCTGCCTTAACTGGTACAGCTCTCTGTCCTGCTCCTTCTGTGTTTCCTTATACTTCCGGAATGCTATCTTTTTCTTCCTGACTTTCACAGCCACCTCTTTTGAGAACCATAGTGGCTTTTTCTTTCATTTTGATTTGTTTATTTGCTTCACACAAAGGCTTGTCACCTCTGTGATGGCAGTTTTGATGATTCCCTATTGTTGCGCCACACCTCCTTCTAGCCTGTTTGCTAGTGCTTTTCTGAGGCACTCTCCCATCTTGCCAAAGTCAGCCCTCCTAAAGTCCAGTACCCTCACTTTTGTATGGCTTGACTCTGTAGCTGAGTTTAACGTGAACCACACTGTTTGATGGTCACTTGTCCCCAGATGGCAACCCACTTCTAGATCTGAGATCTCTCACTGCCCCATTTGAGAGTATGAGGTCTAAGATTGCTCCCTCATGAGTGGGTTCGAAACTAGCTGTCTAGGCCTGCCACCTGTAGGGCATCAGAATGGCCTGCTCTTGGATGTGGCTGCAGCAAATGTACTCAGTTAACATCTGGCATATTCAGGTTTCCCATCAACAGTATCTCCCTTTCTCTGCCATTCTAAGAATGCCTTCTATCATATCCTTGTCCATTCCCTCCCCCTGACATGGGGATCTGTACACAACCCCTGTGCGGATTGTGGTGCCCTTTCCAGTCTCCAAGGTGACCCACAGTGCCTCCTCTCCTCCCTGTTTACTCTTTTGTTCAGTTGCTTTTATCCCTTCCTTTACATAGAGAGCTACTCCTCCCCCTCTTCTCCCCTGCCTGTCTCTCCTGTAGGTTATGTACCCTGGTATGTTAACATCCCAGTCATGGTTCTCTGTGTACCATGTTTCTGTGACTGCTAGATATCCAGGCATCCCTCTTCCATCAAGGCCGCCAGCTCAGGGAGCTTGTTGCCCAGACTATGGGCATTGGTACTCATTACTCTCCATTTCCTGATGGACTTACTCCCTTTTGCCCCATCCCTGTCCTTCTTGCCTTTGTCACTTTCTCCATTTACCCCTGCCCTTCTCCCTATCGACACCTCTATGTTGGTGTTTGCCACACTTACTACCGTGATTATTTGGGGGGGCTAGGATTTCCCTGCTCTGTTCCAGTGCCTCTCCCCTTGGCTAGTTTAAAAGCTTGCCAATTAAGCATTTAAACCTATCACCTAGGATCCTGGTTCCCCTCCTGGACAGATGCAGCCCATCATGCCAGTATAGGCTTGCATCACTCCAGGTGGACCCCCAGTCCCCAATGAAGTCAAATCCCTGAGCGCCACACCAGTTTTTCAACCACTGATTGAATCCCATGGTGCGGAACACCCTAGCCTCTCCTATGCCATAGATGGGCAGTACCTCCGAGAAGGTTACTGTGCGTGCTACTTGACTAAGGCCCCTCCCAATTCCACAAACTCTTCCTGCACTTCTCTAATCCCTTTCTTAGCCAGGTAATTTGTCTCTGGGTGGACAATGACATCCAGCTCCCTCCCTGTGCAGCTGCTCAGCAATCCTGAGGATTCGCTCCTGTCCCTCAAGCCATGGTGCCAGGCAGGCACCACCTCCCTCTCCTTCTTCCCCAGTTCTACCTTCCTAACAATGGAGTCCCCTACCAGGAGTTGTTTCCTTCCCTGCAGGGTCCCTGCCACCCTCCTGTGGGTCTCCTTTGTGGAGGTTCTCAGCATCCTCCTTGGTCTCCACTGTGGGTGCCTCCAAAGAGGAACCCCACTTTGCCAGAATGGCATAGGAATTGTGGAGAGGTACAACTGGAGGGATGTGCCTCTGTTCCACCACCTTCACCCTCCCTGAGCCCACTGTGGTCCAACCGCTCCTCTTTCTTGGCAACCTCTGAGGCAACGGCAGTGGCACTGAGGATCCCTGGATGGAACAGGAGGTCCCACACATCCTGGCCAACTCAGCCTGGAGATGAGCAACCTCCTCCCCCCTTAGCCCAGAGAGGTGCCTGCAGATGGGACAACACCGCATCCTCCAGAATGTCTCCTGGAAGACTGCTGCTCCACAGCCACTGCACCACTCCAATCATGTCTTATTTCTGGCCCCTTAACTGTTTGCAATCCTTACTCTTTCCTCTGTTTTTTCTCTCTCTCCTTACTTTCTGCCTGTGTGCCTTTAAGCTCCTGATTGTCCTGTTCTGAGACAAGAATATCCTATATTTCTCAGTAGACCACTTACTTGCTCAGAGGCAGACCTCCAGCAGCTAGAGGGGCCGAGAGCTACTCTTACCCTTCTAGGATGGTGGGTCTTTGGTGGTTCTGTGATCACTCACTTCCTGCTCCCAAACAGGAAGTTTCTGTTGTCAGTCAAATCCTGTGCCTATAAAAATAGAACTAGCTTTGGGTGGGGGCTGGAGGGGAGGAAGGAGGGCAATATAGTCCCAGTAGAGAGGTCCAGTCACACAGCAGTCCTTTCTCCTGGTGTCTTCTGCCAAGCTATTAGCAGAATCTTTCTAAGGCAGTTTTTAAATGTAGCTTCCTTCTAGCTAAGCCACTCCCCCTACTTACTAGATCTTTCTACAAGTAATTTAAACCTCACAGCTATTAAGTCCTTTCGATCACCTGAGATTTACACCTAGATAACTGTTCAGATACCCATTCAGTTCAGTTAACCCTGACAAACACGCACTTTTTTTTTAATTTTGTTTGTTAGTTTTTTTTTACCCTAAATTAAAGGTCCAAGTACAAAAGTTCTTCTTCTTTAGTCCCAGTAGAGAAGTCCAGTCACACAGCAGTCCTTTCTCTTGGTGTCTTCTGCCAAGCTATTAGCTATTCACCAGTATTGTTTGTATTATATATTGAGCCTTTTGCTCAACTGGTTTGGGAAAACCTGAAAGGTATAAAGATAGAGGACAAAACATATTGCATTTCACCTTATGCGGATGATGTATTGGTATATGTATCAGACTTTGAAAAATCCTACCAGGACTTGTTGGAATCAGTCAATATTTTTTCAGGGGTTTCAGGTTATAAACGTAACTGAGACAAAATGGAAATAATGGTATTAAATAAGGTTAATAATAAAATAAATTTAACACTTATGACAACCCCAAGAGGTGTTTAGGTACTTAGGGATAATACTGACAAAAGACACAGGGAGATTACATGAAGCAAATTTAATACCAATTCTACAAGAAATATCTATTGATATTGACCGATGGAAGTATTACCACTAACATCGATGGGGAGAGCCAATGTAGTAAAGATGAATGTGGTACTTCGACTGCTATTTTTGTTTCAGGCTTTCCCCATCAATATTCCCAATAAGTTGTTTCTGGACTTAGAGAAAAAAAAAAAAGATCTTTTATATGGCGAGATAAAAGACCATGTTTGAAGATGGAAAAACTATATGCATCAAGTACTATTTGATATTCGAATATTCAAAAGGAGCCAGTAGTGCAGTGGTTTAAGGCTCTGAGCTGCAAATCTGGTGACATCCAGCAGACCAGACCTGGGTTTGAACCCCACAGTTTCCACTTGCATACTGTGTGACCCTGAGCAAGTCACAACTTCCCTGTGCTCCCAGGTCGCACCTGTAAAAAAACTTTCAGTTTAGTGTGCTAGTCCTGGTTAAATAACTAACAAAAAAAAATACATATAGCAGGTTTGGATTTGCCTAATTTTAAATGGTACTACATGGCAGCTCAAATAGAATGTTTAATAACAGCTTGCAGCATTGAGATTAACAAAGTACACTGGATTGAAATGGAATTAAATACACCTTTTAATCACATAAGAGAAGCTTTGACTATGTTATTATACAATGATAAACACTGAGAAAACAGCTTCAACTTTAAAAAATACCTCTCGAATATGGGTAGAGAGGAATACAACGCTACACAAAAAAACCAAAATTTAAAGAAATATGCCAATGCATAATAACTTCTTATTAAAAATAAATTCAAACTATATTTGGAAACGTTGGGATATAAGGGGGATTCATAGAATTGAAGACTTATTGAAAGATGGAATAATGCTAGCTTTTTCAGAATTAAGAGAAAAATATAATTTGGAAAATGTTGATTATCTTCCTTATTTACAAATCAGAGATTATATTATGAAGCACTGGAACCTAAAAGAACTTTTCTTAGCTCCACTTGAAGAATTTTTTAAGAATATAAAAAAATCATACACAAACAATAGGAAAATGATGTAATTTAATAAAAGGAAAGAAGCAAAATCTTTTTAATCTTTTAAAAATATCTTGGGAAAGAGAATTGTGACAAAGCATAGAATCAACCCAGCGGACAAAAATAATTAAACATGCTAAATTAGTCTCTAAGGGTGGGATATTCAGAAGGGTTGCGCATGGAGCAACACAGCTGCACCATGCGCAACCCACTGATGTGCCCTGGCGTGATATTCAAAAAGGGAAAGTGCATGGCAGAATCCCGATGCAGTCTTGCCCATCAGTAATGTATGTCGGAGCAGTGTGGGGGGTGTGCCCATGCATACCCCCCCACATCCTGATATTCAGCCTGGGATTTTCAGAGCCCATGCAGGCTCAACCCTTACATGTGCCACACACAGTTGTTCCAAAAAATAAAGGAGCAACAGCCGGCCACCCACAGGTGAGCTGCTGTATTGCAGGATGCAACACGGCAGCTGCCAGCTGTGGGTGGCCACCTGCGCTCCGGCAGCACCTCCATCGGGTAGTGCCCCCATGCCCAATTGTGGGCAGAAGTAGGAAAGTAAACAGTCCTATATCCCTGGTGGTCCAGTGGACCACTTGCTGCCTGATCGCGGGCAGAAGTATAAATATAATGAACTCCTATATCCCTGGTGGTCCAGTGGACCACTCACAGCCCGATCGCATGCAGAAGTCTAAAAAAAGATTAGATCCCATCCCTGGTGGTCCAGCGGTGCCCCCTCCCCACCCTCCGACTGAGCCCCACCACACCGCTCCCCCCAGTCAGCGGTGGGCGGTAGCTCTCCACCCACAAGCTGCCCAGCCACCCGCTGACTGACTGCGTACAGTACAGCTGTATGCCCATTGGTCCACAGTGTGGGCCAATGGACATGCAGACCATACTGTACTACACAGTCCAGATATGTGAATGGATTCTTCCATATCTGGACTGTATAATGCAGTATGATCTGCATGCCCATTGGCCCATGCTGTGGACCAATCAGTGCAGCTATCTGAGATCAGTCAGTGGTGGCCGGGCGCGGCAGGTGGGGAGTGCTGCCGCCCGCTGACCGGGGAGCAGGGTGAGGGCTCAGTGAGAGTGGGGTACGCTGGACCACCAGGGATGGGATCTAATCTTTTTTTAGACTTCTGCATGAGATCGGGCTGCGAGTGGTCCACTGGACAACCAGGGATATAGGACAGGGGTCAATCTTAACATTGTTTTACTTGCCCAAACACTTGTGCAAATTGACCAGGGCTAGTGCAGCTAACTCTCTACTAGTTCGCCTTGACTAGTGCAGATTTTCATGGCTGTTAGTGAAGTTAAAAATGTCTCTACTTTAGCAATCTCTAGTCTTCATGCTAATCTCTCTCAATGTTCCAGATGGCCAGTGTGATTAACAGCTCATTAAGAACTGCAATTATCTGGCAGTTCAAGAGAGGGATCCCACAAAAGACTCAATGTGAGTCAATATCACTCCACTGTTAACACTTTCAGCTAGTGTTCAGGGTGTGATCAAGGGTAGAGTGCTGTTAAGTCACTAGGTTCCAGTTTTCTGAATGTGTCTATGTCTAACAATTTGTCCAATATTATTAAGACCAGTGACCCTCATTTCTCTACATTTTGAGTGTTTGTATCCAACATTTCAGTGACAAAAGGTGAGGAGGTATACAGGATCAGCCCTGCAGGTGGTGGGTTTTATCCCAACCTCACCATAACTTCCCTCTCCCCTCCAAATCTCTTAACTCTGTTCTTTCCCTGGACACCACTGCAGACCACACTCTGAAGTGACCATCCATAGATCCATTGCTGCCATTACTGGCAAGTGTAGGGGGTCCACAGCTCTTCTAAATGGACCATGCCAGCCATTGCCATCCATACAGTTCCACCCTTATCCCACTGAGCATGTCCTTTCAGCCTAAAAACAAAACTTTGGATCATGTATGGTACAAAAATAAACTTTGATAAAATATATAATTTGAAACCTTGAAATAGGCATTCCTGGAGTGCATAGATCATCCTATACAGAAATAGAAATAGTATAGTGTTATGCCTGTGTACTGTTTCTCCTGGGCTGATGAAAGGACAATGTTTAAGAAAAATCTGTTATTGTTGAGGCAGAGCATATTAAAATCAATGCTTTTACAAATAAAAATCTCATAGTTTTCTATTTTCCAAGCCCCTTAGGTTTGTCTAGTCCCCACCTCAAAAAAATCTTAGATGTGCTCCTGGATCACTTAAGACTGTACAAAAACTTTCAAAAGTGCAGGTCTCCAGTTGACTATAGGGTGGGGACCGATAGTGTCTTTCTCTGCCTGACTCTGTTTATTGCCCTGTTGGTGGTGGTGACAATGTGGTGAGGTGCATGATGATGTCAGCTATTGTGTGCGCAGAGCTAGGACTGCTTGATTGAACATTTGCTGTTGTGATATCCTCTCTCTGTTTGGTGTAGGGGGACAGAAAGAGGAAGAGAGGAGGATATGGTACAAAACAATGGGGGGGCTCACTGTGATGGCATTGCAGTCTTTTATTTCTGCTGGGGAGCTGGAAGCAATGTGGGAGCAGGATAAATGTGCAATAATCAGAGTATTTCTTGGCTTTGCTTGCATTGTTTCCTGCATAAGTGATCAAAATTTACCATAATAATAATTAAGGGCTAGTGCAATCATCTGCAGGCTAGTGCAATTTTCAATCAACTTGCCCTGCTGGCAGTACAAAAAAAAGTTAAGGTTGACCCCTGATATAGGAGTTCATTATATTTATACTTCTGCCCATGATCAGGCTGTGAGTGGTCCACTGGACCACCAGGAATATAGGAGTTCATTATATTTATACTTCTGCCCGTGATTGGGCTACAAGCAGTCCACTGGACCACCAGGGATATAGGAGTTCATTATATTTATACTTATGCCCCTGATCAGGTTGCGAGCAGTCCACTGGACCACCAGGGATATAGGAGTTCATTATATTTATACTTTTGCCCGTGATTGGGCTGTGAGGCATTTTGCCGCTTGTGCAGGGGGCGTCGGTCCCCGACAGCTGCAGCCTGGCAGGGTGCCAGGCGCAAGTCACCACGGATGGGCACACCTGCATGCAAATGGGGCCATAATGACATGCAAATGGCTCCATTTGCACCTTGCATGCATTATGGCCTCATTTACATGTGCACCTTTGAATATCATGGTTGATGCACCTAGCGCAACGGCACTTGCGATAGCACATCCCCCTGCCCCTCTCTGGCCACTTGCGCTGGTGCAGTGCCACTGCACCATGCGGATGGCCACAGAGCGATGTTCAACGGTGCTGAGCCATGGCACAGCACCATTGAATATCACCCTGTGAGCGCCCTGGCACATCCCAGTTGTGCTGCCCCCATGCTTGCACCACAGCCTGGCACAGTCTGAATATTCCACCCTAAGTCTATAGGATTTAGACAGATCCAATTTAACCTGTTACATAGAACATATTACACTCCCTCAAAACTGCATAAAGTCAATGCCTCACTGTCTGAAAAATATCCTAGATGTTCAACAAGTGAAGGAACAATATTACTCAAGTTTGTTACACGTCACTCAGCCCAGTGGTGCTGCTAGTTGAGGCTCTGGATGCCATATCTTGCACTATGCTGGCCACCCATGTTCGGGAACGAGCATGAGCCACCAAGGGTTGGCAGGGGAGAAGAAGGATTGTGCATTCCAGGGACTGCTCTCCTTCACTGGGGAGGGGGGGTGCCAGTGGTAGGCATATGATTGTCCCCTAGCGGAGGCTGGGGGGCAGCACACCAATGCTGTCGATGTGGGCGGAGATAGGGTAGATGCCTGGAGAAGCATGTACAGGAGCGTGCACGCTGCCACCACCGGTATCATTGCATGCTCCATCTCTGAAGGGGAGGAAATAGTTGCTGCGGCACATGATGGAGGGTGCCTTGCAGGCCCCGCTTCTGGCTAGCCATGGAGCTGGCCACACTGAATCTGGATCTGGTCTTCGGCAGGGGGCAGGGGAGCCCTGCTGTCCCCACCAGGGGTAAGCCCTGGGGTTAAGGGTCAGCACCGGCTGGTAGACACTGATGGACAGGCTGGGGGCTCCCTCCAGAGGTAGTGGCTGCAGCAACAGGGGAGCATAAAAATGACTAACAAAAAAAAGTTTGTTACATGTCCTTTTTTGAGTACTTTTTAGTGAAAGATACTTGAAACTTTGAAGAAAGTAATAGGAGTAACAATTCCATTTGACCTGGGTGGAATATTATTGGGCATAGATCATTTTGGTTCACCAAGCTTAAATGGGACTCCAGGCTCTTTGGTATCAGCAGCTATGATGGTAGCTAAAAATGTGATCTTATTAAAATGGAAAAATGCACAGAATGGTTAAAAATGATGGATGAATTAATTAAATTGGAAAAAATTTATTATAATTGGGAAAGAAAAAAGAACAATTTAAACAGAAATGGAAACCATTTGTAGAAAAATGTTTTAGTTAGGGAGTTTGGGCAGGCAACATTTGTAGTGGTAAAAAGTCAGAAATAAAATTAGAATGGAAGTGATAACGGGCACCAACTATCAGATGTGAAGTTTTCCAGATCTTATATCTTGAGATGATGTACAAATGATGGCAACCCTAATCTGATCCAAAAAAAAAAAAAGAAAGTCAGATATGGGGCAGAACAAGTGAGGAGAAAAGAGTGAAAAAGATGCTTGAACCTGACAGCAATACACAGCTGGCGAGCAACAGTTAAACAAAGCAGGCAGCTTGATTGGAGAACAAGAAGAGAAGAAGACAGACATGCTTACACAGAACTAATGCAGAGAGTGCAGAAGCAGCATGGAGACACTGCGTGCTGCCACCATCTAGAAGTAAATCAAAGGCCAGCTAGCCAGAGAAAGGAAAACTGTATATGAGAAAGGAACATATGGCAACAGGCATCAAGAGAGATGGAATAACAGGAGGCAAGAGGAGCAGCAGACGAGAGATAGGGATGGCAAGAAGGGAAAGAAGACAGGGAAACAGCCATCAAGAAGCAGCCAGCAGGGCAGCAACAAGGAACTAAAAGGGCCAGAGACAGTGTGATGGTACAAAGTGGCAGCGCCACTGTGAGGACAAAGAATAGGAAAGGGACAAAATAAAATGGACAGAAAAGAAAACAAAAAAGACAGCAAAAATAATGCAGAAAAACAGATAGGCAGTCAATAAAGCAAAGAGAAACAGAACATGGAAGGAGAAATGAAATACTGACAGAAGAAAAAGGATGGAAAAGAAGCTGGCAGATGAGAAAAAAAGAGAGAGGATGGAAGCAAAGGACAAAAAGAACAGACTGAGCGAATGCAATGCAAGGAGCCAAATGAGAGGGAGCCAACCAATAAACAGGAAGACAACACCACACATAAAGCAAACTAAGGCAGGGATGTTTGGGCATGACTGCCTTTATAGTGCTGGGTGGGTGGAGTTAACTAGCTGCCCAACTGAATCACAGGCAAGCCTTTCCATTCTCAAGGGTTAGCTAAAGGAAACAAGAGCTTCTTGAGATACATAAGCAAAAAAAGCAAGACAAGGGAAGGGATTGTGAGGATTAGAATGGCAGGGGGATATTGTGCAGAGGAGGGTCAGGAAAGACCAGATATCCTGAACAGATACTTCTGCTCAGTCTTCACAGTGGAGGGAGAGGGGGTATGGATCACACAGAAGCAGCAGGAGCACTGATGGGAGGGAGGGGGACACAAGTCCATTCACAGAAGAAAGAGTCCTGAGAGGCTTTGCAAATCTGAAGGCAAATAAGGCTATGGAGCCGGATGAGGTACATACAAGGGTGCTAAGGGAGCTCAGAGAGGTGCTGGCTGCACCTCCGATATCCCTATTCAAAAAATCTGACACCAACTTACTTGAAAAGATCCAGTGAAAATATACAAAACATATTAAAGGATTATATAATGATCCTTATGAATCCAAGCTTATATCCTTGAATCTGATGTCATTAGCTACTAGACATTTGTGGGATGATCTCTTGTTTATGTATGATGTTATTTAAGACCCTTTTCTAATTACTGAACTGGGACTTGAGTTCAAACAGAACCCATATAATACAAGAAGGCATCCACTTCAACTATATGGCAAAACTTTCAACTTGATGGCAAGAAAATATTTCTTCTCCTTACGTATTATAAATCATTGGAATTCTTTACCTGCGGATATTGTCATTAGTAGTTCCAAAAATATGTTTAAAAATCACCTGGATAAGCATATATTATCTGGTAACCTGATTGGTTACTATTAGTACCATCAAGAGCATTATGGGCTCATAAGCCCCCTGGCTCTTATAAACCTTAACATTTAATAACTCACTGGAAACAGGAGTGGTTCCAGAGGACTGGAGAAGGGTAGATGTAGTCTCACTTCTGTAAGCCCCCCCCCCCACAGTTTGGGGCTTACCTTATTGGGGCTATGGCCCCATGGTGTTCATGGTCAGTGGCTCCAGGAGGGCTGCAAGTCAGTGTTCATGCCTGACCTTTGTGACTGTGGCTGCCGAGCCCTGTGGTCTTTGGCTTCGTGTGGTAAAAGGGAGCTAAGTTCTGAAGGTGTTTTGCTCCTCTGGGTGCCTGGGGGGATCATTGGAACAGTCAAGGTAGCAGCAAAAAATGGACTGCTTGAATGTAAACAAAGATGGCCATACTGCACCTTCTGCACATGTGTAGCTGGTGGTTGGGGAAGTTTAAATGAGCAGCGGCCCCAAAGTGTGTAATTTTATTACAGCCGCAATCTAAAATTATTCCCAGCTTCAGGGCAGGCAGCGGAGCTGGAGATGTACTGCCCACAGAATGAGCTAATGACAAAGTATAAAGGGCTGTATGAATTTGGGCAGCATGTAAACAATAATGGCAGCCCCTGTAAGTCCTCTGTAGCAGGGGGGGCCACTGGGAAATGAGAATGGGCACCAGAAATGCCCGGGAATGGTACAGCCAATGAGAAAGGGAGTTGGGGAAAGTATAAAAAAATGCTGCAGAGCCCATCAAAGGGGGATTCCCAGAAAGAGAGAGAGAGCTGAGCAGGAGAGACTGTTGGGGTGACCCAGCCGTGAGGCCTGCCCTATGTGTCCAATGGCCTTTCTGGACCCAGAATTCAAAAGAGAGGCACAGCACCTGAAAGATACTGTGCTAGCAGGGAAGAAAAACTAAATTGCTGACTGGTTTCCTTGAGCAAGATTCATGCCTGTTTTTTGTGAGTTGTGATTTGCAGCCTAAAGTACACAGACTGTGTAACCTGTGTTCCCCATCAGAGGCTTAAGTGTCTTAGGACTCCTTAAACTTCTTATAGCCCAGTGGAAGGTGTATCTGCTAGGGCTCGAGACTGTGCCAGAGCCCAGTGGCAAGTTTGTTCCAGAAAAGCTGTGTGCCAAGCTGAAAGTCTAGGGGACTCCTAGCCTGCCTAGTCCCCCAGACTGAGAGAGACCACCAGAGAGGAAAATGTCAAAAGGCCTGTCAAGTATATACTCCCTATAAAGGTTCTAGGGGCAAGACTTGGAAAGGCCTGACAGCTGAAGTCCAACTTCCAGCATCTCTTCAGCCAGCTGCTGTGGTGCACCACCAACTGTTTGCTACCAGAACGGTGCTGTTTGAACTGTTTTTCTGTAACCACTTAGAAGCTTCAGACTATAAGTACCTCTGAGCTGTGGCTCTGAAGATCTTTTCTGCATTTAGCTAGCTAGCTAGTTTAGGTTTCAAAGGGGATATGTCCTGGGCAGGACTGTGCAACTCACCAATATAAGCCCAGGCGGAAAAGTTTAAAGTTTGCTGTGTATGAAATTTATTGGGCCTCAACAAGAGTACCCTAGTTCAAGTTACAAGATTGTTTATCCTCATGGCATCCCAACATCTCAGAGCACATCCTGTGTCTGCTGGTTGACCAACAGCACCCTGGTGTGGTACGCACCATAACAGACCAACTGTATTTCCTAACGACCATTTGGGGGGGAGATGGGAGGTGTGTGGACAGTGAGGGGGTACAATCATTTGCTATAAGTCACTGTGTTGTACTGTTTACCCCTTTTCACACCTCCCTATAATAAAATTTAAATTAGTTTACTGTATGTTACAACTTGGTAATGCTGCTTATTGTGTAAAGTGTACTGTTACTATGTGGGGAAGATCCTGTGGGGGCAGTTATTGTATTTTCCTGGGGGGGTGGTAACCTGGAATTTATTCAACATGTATCCCATAGCACCACACCATGCCATTCTACTCCTGTGTATCTTGTCAACCAGTGATCCTAGGCTGGCCCCCTCAGGAGGTATGTCCACGTGAGACCCAGGGGCCCCAGAACAGCCAGGTATGAAGGGAGGCTGTTACAAGTGGAGGCACCACTGGGATCTACTGTCTCTTGGTGGCCACCCCACACACCTGTTTTGAAAGATTTATTTATCTATTTTATTTGAATTTTGGTAACCTGGTAGGTTCACTGAGACATAGTTGCCCCTTTCTCAGGGGTGACCCAGGGAATTTCAAGTTTTCCATACATAGTCAATAAATACATAGTATTACAGAGGTAAAACTATTTAAAATTAATTAGATACTTCATTGACATTTGTATTAAGGCATTGTTTGGTATGGGTTACATAAACAGAGGAGCATTCAAGAAATTTTTGACAATTGATAGCAGTTAGATATAGTTCAGAATACAGGAAGAGTGGGTCAATCAAAACATATACTTCAGAGTTGAGCTACCTGTGCTGATTAGCACTGAATGTCATAGCTAAGAAGAGCATAGATATAGTAGCAGTAGTTGAGACAATTTGGGGGGATAACAGCTGCTAGAACTAGGGAGAGGAGGTTGAGAGGTGGGGGGGGTAGGTGGAAGATCCAAGGAAAACACTATGAGGATGGAAGGAGAGGTAATTTACAGGTACAGATAGCAGAATAAAATAACTTTTCTTTGTAGAGTTTTTTAAACAGAAGAAGAGACATGCAGAAGAGTAAGCTCACTGGGAGGCTATTCTTTTTGTGTGGGGCTGTAAAAGAAAAGGATCTCCTGCCCATAGCTAAGTGAGTCTTTGGGAGGCTTAACATTGGGTATAGGGAGGAGCGGAGGGATCTGGTGAAAGGTTTCAGTGTGATTATGTTACAGAGGCTGAGTAGTCAGGGAAGGTGGATAAGTTTGAATGTGGTGCAGAGTAAGGTGAATTCCAGTTTGGCTTCAACGGACAGCCAACCTAGTGTATTAAGCACAGCACAGCGGTGTGTTTGTGCTTGTGTGGCTGCTGCAAATTGGGCTATCCTGTGATAGGCTTGCTTAAGTTTATTTAGGACTGGGGGCTTAGCTCTGATAGTTAGTGGTGCTCCGTGAAGGAGAACTGGAAGTAGTGTAGCAGATGCAATAGTTATCCTGGACTGTGGTGCAAGGTATGGGGCTGTATGGTATAGTAGGCCTAGTTTCTGATTATTAGCTTTTATCACTTTGTCAGTATGAGTTTCAAAAGTTAGGTGTTCATCAAGAGTTACTCCAAGATATTTGAATGAGGTTACTCCTTCAAGCACTTCCCTGGTTGGGGTCTTAATTATCAGTTGAGGTTGAGTGGAGAGCTCTTAAGATGTATGGCAGAATAACATTGTTTTTGGGTTTTTTTTATGTTAAGCACTAGTAGGTTATTATTGAACCAACTCTCCAGCAGCTGGAAGTTCACTTCCAGGTTGAGATTGATGGAAGAGATATCTTTTGCTGATCTGTATAGGATGGCGTCATCAGCGTAGAGCTGTACTGAGGCTCCTCCGCAGTTCAAGGACAGCTCATTATTAAAAATTGAGAATAGTAGGGGTCCTAATATGGAACCCTGGGGGACTCCATCTGTGATGGGAGATAGGGATGATGTAGTGCCAGACCATTTTACACACTGTCACCTATTGGTCAAGTAACTGACAAACCATGAGTGGGAGTGGTTGTCGAGCCCTAGGTTATGGAGTTTGGCTAAGAGGAGTGGGTGGTTGATGAGGTCAAAGGCTTTTGTTAGGTCCAAGAAAGTTGCCCCGGTTGCTTCACTGTGATCCATTGCCTGAAAGATGTCAGTAGTGACCCGGAGGGGAGAAGACTCAGTTCCATGTAGTTTCTGAAAGTCATGTTGATGGATGGTTAGTACACTGGTTTCTTCTAGAAATCTGTAAAGCTAATTATATAGCACCCCCCTCAAAAAAAAGTGTGAAAGTTGCCAAGGCACAGCAAGAGCTAGAAGATTGGTGCGAGGGGAGTGTCAGGACCTGAAGAAAGCAATTTTGGTCACAGGAATCCCAGAGTGTATCAGCAAGACTGTTATTCTTGAAGCCCTATATGCTGTACAAGGTTTGGGAAAGTTAAAAGTGCCTATCATGAAGTGTGAGCATGCCAATCAAAGCACCTCTGCTTTAATAGTAAGTGATTTGGAAATAGATGGGAGCAGATTGCCAGTCACCATTCAGCCAGAAAGGCTGGAGGGTGAAAGGAATCTGTTTAGCAAGGGGAGTAGTCTGCAGCCTGAACCCCTTGCCCTTCCAACTCCTAAGATCAACTGGAAGGAGAAAGTTAAAGTGTGGTTGGTGGCCAAAGGAAAGACTATTAAAGATGTGCAGCCCCTATTTAAAGAGGAACAGCCTGCTCAGATAGTGCTGCTGAGTAGATATATCCCTTATGTGACTGCACCTTATGAGCAGTACAAGAGGTTATGCATCTTCTCTGAAGCCATTCCCACTCCTGCTGGAGAAGATGATTATGAGAGTTGGATGAGCCAGACTACACAAATGGTGCAAGTGTGGAGGTGTTTGGATGAGGAAAAATGCAAAAGAATTGTGGAAAGTTTGTAGGGTATGGCCCTAGACATCATTCGTGCCAGCCAACCTGACTGTACTGCCAGCGACCATTTGGCTATGCTGAAAAGTAATTTTGGAGCAGTGGAGAAGAAAGAGGCCCTTGTTTTCTAATTGTGGGCCACTATGCCAAGAGAAGGGGAAAAGTTGTCTCAATACATTGTCCAAATGGAGACAGTGATATGGAAAATTGCTGATGCTGGAGAAGTTACCCCTGCTCAGAGTGCCAAAAATGAGACTAGACCAGATTCTAAGAGGTGCTGTGCATTTCTGATTGCTTTTGATATCCCTCAAGTTGAGAGAGTGCAGAACAAAGCCTCCAACATTTAAACAGTTACTGGACGAGGTGAGAAAGGAAGAAACTCAAGAGGACCTTGCCGACTCTCTCCATGTTCCCCCTGAAAATTTTGCACCCATGCAGCCACAGGTAGCCAGCAACATGGAACAGAGTACTGTTCCCAACCTGGGTGCAAAGCTCAAGGAATTTAAAGAGCGTATAAAGGCCCTGCAGCTGGCACAGGAGTCTTGACCACAACTTACTGCTGTGATACCTGAGCAAGAATGCCTGATGAACCCTGCTCCCACTTCAAGGATAAGACCTTCAACCTCGCTAAGGGAAGGGATGTTTTGTTATCATTGTGAAGAAAGTGGGAATGTAGCCTATGGGTGTTGTCATCCGGAGAATCTGATACTGGTAGATGAGAAGTGGAACATGTGCAGAACCTCACAGGGAAATGTCTGCGGAGCCCAGTGAAGGAGTGAACTGGGTCTCCGAACGTATCATGCTCCGTAAAATTTATTGAACCTAAGATCCCTCCAGGGAGCAACTTGCCATTGGGGTTGTTGGGCCCTCGAGCTGATGGTCAGATTTTTATTGAGGGACACCCATATACTGCATTGCTTGACAGTGGGTCACAAGTTACTGTTATCCGTCATGAGTTCTACAATTGCTATCTGAGACACCTGCCCATTCAACCCTTGAAAGGGCTCTCTTTATGGGGACTGAGTGACACCAGCTATACATATGAGGGTTATTGTGTTGTGCAGTTCGAGTTTCCCTGGATGGGTAGGGAAGGCTCGCACAAAATTGACGCAGTAGCACTGATCTGCCTGGAGCCCAAGGGCATGAATGACACCCCTGTGTTGATTCAGACCAATGCAAATATGTTCAAGAGGTTGGCTAGGATGTGCCAAGACAGAGGAGAAGCTGAGAGCTTACAGAGTCTGTCCTTTGCAAGCAGCAGTGAAGCCGAGTAATTTTGTAGCTTGATGCCCCAGCAGCTGTGCTGACAGATGAACATACTGAAGTAATTCGCAGAGTTGATGGGAAAGAGTTGGTCTTGCCTTCAAGTTCTCTGTGCCGAGTAGATGGTGTTGTGGAGTTCACACAGCAGCCGTATGGATCAGCATTCCTTATCAACACCCCACCTGAACACAGTCTACCAGAGGGACTGATGGTACAGGGCGGAGTAATGCCACCCTTGAGGCTCCCTGGCCAGGCATGTGACCATGAGGGTGAAGAACGAGACTGAGAAGCCCATCACCATCAGAAAAGTCTGAGTGCTGGCACATATCTTCCATGCCAACAGTGTGACAGAGGTGGACCCTCCCTTAGCCACTGATGCTGAAATAGATCCTGCTTCATTTGACTTTGGAGACTTACCCATACCAGACCACTACTGCTGGAGCCTAAGTCAGAAGCTGGATAAGTAGCAAAAGGTATTTTCTTTGCATGAGTGGGACATGGGATGCGTCTGTGGAGAAGATCACCTTATCTGATTGAAAGACGGCTGTCCTTTCCATGAGAGGTCCCAGAGACTGGCCTCTGGGGACATAGAGGATGTCTGGCACCATCTCCAGGAGCAACTGGCAGCAGGGATTATAAAGGAGTTGCAGAGCCCTTACGCATCACTCATAGTGGTGGCCTGAAAGAAGAATGGTGCTATCCGGATTTGCACTGACTACTGGACCTTGAACAAGAAGACTGTGTCAGACCAGTATATTATACCTTAGTAGAAGATGCCTCAGGTAGCTTGTCAGGGAGCTGATGGTTTTCGGTACTGGATCTATGCAGTTGCTATTAGCAGATCCCCATGGCAGAGGTGGATAAAGAAAAGACCATCTTCATCTGCCCTCTGAGTTTCTACCAGTTTGAGAGAATGCCCCATGGAATATCAGGGGCTCCTGCTACTTTCCAGAGACTAATGGAGAAGGCAGTGGGAAGCATGAACCTATTAGAAGTCATTGTGTACCTGCATGACATAATTGTGTTCGGGAGGACATTGGAGGAACATGAAGCTCAGCTCATGAAAGTGTTGGACCAGCTGGAAGAGGTCGGCTTGAAAGTGTCTCTTGACAAGTGCCAGTTTTGCCAGCCTTGGTGAAGTATGTCAGCCACATTGTTTCTACTAATGGTATACAGACCAACCCAGCCAAAGTGGAGGCCCTCACTACCTGGCCCAGGCCACACAATCTAAAGGCGCTGCAGTCCTTCCTCAGATTCTGTGGATACTACAGACAGTTTTTAAAAGATTATTCCATGATTGTGCATCCACTGAATTATCTTACTCAGGGGTATCCACCAATAAACAAAAAGAAAGCCCGTTCAGGGGGAAACAGTCCTCAGAAAGAGTACCTGAAAGTGATTGAGCCTTTTGGTGACCGCTGGACAGATGAATGCGAAACTGCTTTCAGAGAGATCATTAAGCACCTGAGTGAAGCACCTGTATTGGCTTTTGGTGACCGCTGAACAGATGAATGCGAAACTGCTTTCAGAGAGATCATTAAGCGCCTGAGTGAAGCACCTGTATTGGCTTTTGCAGACCCCACCAAGCCATACAAACTGCACACCAATGCCAGAATGGTTTGGGAGTAGTACTGTACCAAGAACATCCAGAATGATTTCTCTCCATAGCATTAGCCAGCCGCAGTCTGTCCCCTTCTAAAAACACTATCCAGTACACAAGCTTGAGTTCCTGGCCCTTAAGTGGGCAGTAACAGAGAAGTTTCATGACTATCTGTATGGCGCTCATTTTACTGCCAGAACTGACAACAGTCCTCTCATGTATGTGAACACTACAACAAAATTAGACGCAGCTGGTCACTGGTGGTTGTCTGCACTATCCACATCTGACTACAGCCAGGAGTACTGGAGTGGAAAGAGCAATACTGATGTTGATGCCCTGTCAAGGTGCCCACATACTGAACAGCCAGCCTCAAAGGTGCAGCTTACAAGTGCAACAGTGAAAGCCATGTGCTCCAAGTTCAAACCCACACAAGAAGTCACACTGGCAAACCCCGACCGAGCTATTGATATGTTGGGAGCTCCTCGAGATGCCATTCCTGTTGCTTACCTGAACTTCACTTGGTTGGACCTGTCCTCCTTGCCCCAGCCCAGCAAGCCTCAATTGCAATGTGCACAAAGAGAGGATGAGGTGTTACGTAGCTTGATTAAATCTTTAGAGAAAGGACATAATGCAGCTCAAGTGCGCATAACTCACCCTGGTGTACAGTTACTACTGAGAGAATGGAGCAAGTTATCATTAAAAGATGGATTTTTGATGTGACATAGCCAAAACAGTAACAATCCTGAATTTCCAAGAAAACAACTGGTACTGCCCTGGAAGTACCGCAAGGCAGTCATCACCTTGCTACATGATGAAATGGGGCACCTGGGTTTTGAATGCACCATAGACCTAGCAAGAGCACGATTTTATTAGCCAAGAATGATGAAAGACATTGAAAAGCGTTGTAAAACTTTCTAAGGTGTATCAAACGAAAGACCCTGCCTAAGAAAGCTGCACTCTTTCTGAACATTAAAACAAGTGGCCCACTAGAGTTGAGGTGTATGGGCTTTCTTTCGTTAGCACCAGACAGAAAAAACAAGTCCAACATCCTGGTGAAGGCCCGGCCCGGTGGCACTGAGGGTTGAGGCACTGGACACCACACCTCGTGCCACGCCGGCAACCTGGGTTTGGGAGTGAGCCCAGGTTGCTGGGGGTCAGGGGGAGGAAGAGGATCGAGTGTCCGAAGGACAGCTCTCCTCTCCTCTCCTGGGAGGGACAGGGGTCCCTGTTCGGCGCTTGGCTGGCCTCTGGCAGAAGCCAGAGAAACAGCAAGCATTAAAGTGTGAGAAGGAGTTGGGAGTGGCAGATGTCAGTACCAATGCCTTGACGTCAGGGTGCTAGCCACTCCCTAGAAAAAAAAACAGGAAAATACCGTTCAGCTCCAGCGGAGACGGAGCACCGGAGCTTGCCCTCGATTTGTGGCCGCCCTCCTGGCATCCTCCTGACCAACGCTACTGAAGATATCGGGGTGTTGAGGCCCACCTCATACCCTCCCGGGGGGGTAAACTGAGGCTACATGGGAAACGGAGGACTGACCAGGTAGGAGTGGACCATAGGGATGACTCCTTGGTGCTTCTGAGGAGACCAGAGCCAAGGGGAGGAGAGGAGGAATAAATAAGAAAGTAACAACATCCTGGTGATAACCAACCACTACACCCGTTATGCCCAGGTGTACCCCACTAAAATTCAAAAAGCCAGTACTGTGGCGAAAGTGTTACAACAGTTTGTCAATCACCATGGAATTCCTCAAAGAGTCCATTCTGACCAGAGTAGAGACTTTGATAGCAGACTGGTCAAAGAGTTTCTTGCTGACTATGGCATTAAAAACTATGCACCACGCCATACCATCCTTAAGGAAATCCTCAACCTGAGCATTTGAAAAGAACTTTGCTAGACATGTTGGGCACCCTAGATCCCTCTGACAAGTCAAACTGGAGCCAAAAAGTGAATTTCCGGGTGCATGCGTATAATTGCACTAAAAATGATGCCACACAGAGATCACCTTTCTATCTGATGTTTGAGCATGAAACCAGATTGCCTATGGATTTGTGTTTTGGGGTGTCAGCTAATGGAACCTCTGAGAAGACCTATTTAGAATATACCAAAAGATTAAGAGAACAGTTACAGAGAGCTTATAAACTTGCTTCAGAAGCTGCAGCCAAAACTAGCCAAGCAAATAAAAACATATATGATAAATGAGTCAGACATCAGGTACTACAAGTGGGAGACTGTGTCCTTCTCAGAAATTTGGACCTGCAAGGCAAGCACAAGATCCAGGACCATTGGGGACCAGAAACCTGCATTGTGATAGAACAAATGTCAGACCTGCCTGTTTATAAAATTAGGCAAGAACATAGGAGAGGCCTAGAAATGACTGTACATAGAAACCATTTTCTACCTATTGGAGAGATTGTGCCTGACCCTGCACCAGAAAAGGAGTGCTCAGTGGTGAGGGAGGCCAAAGACCAAAAGTCAGACTGCTCGTTAGCCAAATGAAAAGTCTCACCTAGAGTCTAGCACCTCAACTGCTTTGCTTTGCTTCAGAACCTTTGCCTGATCAATCTGAAGCTAGTGATGAAGATGTCCTGTACTGTCAATATTTGCATGACACAACTCAACACAAGTCTCACTTGCAAATGGATTGGAGACATTCATATGCCTCCACAAGTATTGCCCCATTTAAGGAGTCTGTGACTAGAGAGCCACCATATCCATTGAACCCTGAAGCTGTACCTTTTATACCTGAGGAAAGACCCATTGAGCAAGTTATCCAGCCTATGATGGACAGTGAAATGGACTTTAATTGTCATGTGGCCATTCTAGAGACTGATGCAATTGCTGATATTCCTGACAATGCCCCTGTGGTGGGCACAGAGCTGGGACAGAATGTAACGCTACTTGTTCCTAAGGAAGATGGAGGTTGCCCAGAAGGTCTGCAAGAGAACTCAAGACCATCATTAAGCTCACTTATGACACACTCACTGCCTCCTCAAACTCTCCCCTTTATGTAGCTCATAAATGTATAGTACCCCAAGTGTATGCATTACCCAGCATTCCCAAATTTCATTCAGAGGTACAGCTTAAACGTGGGGAAATGTGGAGTGATATTAAATGCTACAAAATGTGTCTAGATAGGTACCAGTTATCTAGACAAGCCACTGTTTATTGTGAATGCATGTAAGTAATTTAGACAGATAGGCATCAGGTGTTAGCTAGAATACTGTTATGGTGAATTCTATTGTTGGTCACTAAACTAAATGGGTAATGGTTTGTCAAAGACGTTAAGTGTTTGGCAAGGGGAGTGTGTACCACCCCAGTTTGGGGCTTACCTTATTGGAGCTATGGCCCTGTGGTGTCCTAGGTCAGTGGCTTTGAGAGGGCTTTAGGCCAATGTTTACACCCAACCTTTGTGGCTGTGGCCGCTGAGTCCTGTGGTCTTCGGCTCTGTGTGGTAAAAGGGAGCTGAGATCTATTGTGCCTCCAGATGCCGGGGGATCGTAAGAATGGTCCAGGGAGCAGCAAAGAATAGATCACCTGAATGTAAACAAAGATGGCCATGCAGCACCATCTGTGCATGCATGGCTGGCAGCTGGGGAAGCCTAAAGGCGCTATGACTCCACAGTGTGTAATTTTATTATGGCCATAATCTAAAATTAATCCTGGTTTCAGGGCAGGCAGCAGAGCCAGGGATGTTCAGAGAAATGCCTCAGAGCACTTCAAAGGTTTTTTTTCCACCCACAGAATGGGCTAATAGTAAAGTAAAGGGCTGAATGTATTTGGACAGCATGTAACAATAATGGTGGCCCTCATAAATTCCCTGTAGTAGGGGGCCACTGGGAAATGAGAAAGGGCACCAGAAATGCCCAGGAACAGTACAGCCAATGAGAAAGGGAGTTAGAGAAAGTATAAAAAGGGCTGCAGAACCAGCCAAAGGTGGATTCCTGGTGAGAGAGCCAAGCAGGAGAGACTGTTGTGAGCTACCTAGCCTTGAGGCCTGCCCTATATACCCAATGGCCTTTCTGGCACCAGAATTCTAGAGAGAGGCATAATGCCTGAAAGATATTGTGCAAGCAGGGAAGAAAAACTGAGCTGCTGACTGGTTTCCCTGGGCAAGATTCAAATCTGTGTTTTGTGAGTTGTGATTTGCAGCCTAAACTACAGAGACTGTGTAACCTGTGTTTCCCTCAGAGGGTTAAGTGTTTTGGAACTGCTTAAATTGCTTCTAGTCCAGTGGAAGGTGTATCTTCTGGGGCTTGAGACTGTGTCAGAGCCCAGTGGCATGTTTGTTCCAGAAAAGCTGTGTGCCAAGCTGAATGTCTAGGGGACTCCTCACCTGCCCAGTACTCCCAGACTGAGAGAGACCACCAGAGAGGAAGACATCGAGAGGCCTGTCAGGTGAATACTCCCTATAAAGGTCCCAGGGGCAAAGACTTGGGAAGGCCTGGCAAGTGAAGTCTAGCTTCCAGCATCTTTCCAACCAGCTGCTGTGGTACGTTTGCTTCCAGAACAGTACTGGTTGAACTGAATTTGAATTTCTGCAACCCCCAAAGCTCGAGACTGTAAGTAACTCTGAGCTGTGACTTTGTGGATCTTTTCTGCATTTAGGTAGCTAGCTAGCCAGCTAATTTAGGCTTCAAAGGGGTTAAGTCCTGGGTAGGACTGTGCAACTCGCCAAGATAAGTCCACTTGGAAAAGTTAAAGATTTGCTGTGTTTGAAATTTATTGGGCCCCAATGAGAGTACCCTAGTTCAAGTTACAAGATTGTTTATCCTCATGGCATCCCAACATCTCAAAGCACACCCTGCATCTACTGGTAGGCCACCAGCACCCCGGTGTGGTACCTACTGCAACAGACTAACCGTATTTCCTAGTGGCCGTTTGGGGGGAAAGCCAGCTGCACCCGCAGGGGGGAGGTGTGGGGACAGTGAGGGGGTACAATCATTTGTTGTAAATAGAAACATAGAATTTGACGGCAGATAAGGACTGCTTGGCCCACCTAGTCTGCCCATTTCTCTACCTGATGGATAAGCTGCAGATTCTAGTTAATCAACAGCTTACTTCCTCTTACCCCCCACTAGAATTGCCTTATGCCTGTCCCATGCATTCTTGAATTCTCCCACTGTATCTGACTCCACAACCTCCTCAGGAAGACTGTTCTATGTATCCACAACCCTCTCTGTGAAAAAATACTTTCTAACATTACCTCTGAGCCATCCCCCCTCTATCTTCAAATTGTGCCCCCTTGTTCTTGCACAACTCTTCTTATGAAAGATACTACCTTCTTGTACTTTGTTAATTCCCTTGAGATACTTGAACGTTTCTATCATGTCTCCCCTTTCCCTCCTTTCCTCAATCATTGGGTTGTGCTATTTACCCCTTTTTACCCCTCCTTATAATAAAATTGAAGTTAGTTTATGTTACAGCTTGGTAATGCTGCTTATTGTGTAACGTGTTCTTTTACTGTGCGGGGAAGGTCCTGTGGGGGGCAGTTATTGTATTTTCTTGGGGGGTGGTAACCAGGAATTTATCCAACAGGTATCCCATATCACTGCCCCAGGTGGAGGCACCACACCATTCCACTCCTGTGTATCTTATCAACCAGTGAACCAAGGCTGACCCACTCGGGAGGTGTATCCAGGTGAGACCCCAAGGCCCCGGAACAGCCTAGGTGAGATGGAAGGATGTTACTCTTCATAAAAGTGGTGGCAGGGAGGAGGCTGGCAACTATAGGCTGGTCAGTCTAATGTTACTGGTGAGCAAGTTAATGGGAACACTACTAAAAGAAAGACTAGTGGAGTATTTTGAATCCAGCAGGTTACAAGACCCGAGGCAGCATGAATTCATGTGGGGAGGTCATATCAGATGAGACTGGTTGATTTCCTTGACCAGGTGACAAGATAAATAGATCTGGGTGGGTCAGTGGATGTGGCCTACTTAGACTTCAGCAATGTCTCTGACACTGTACCACATAGGAGGCTTATTAGGAACCTGAGCAGTTTGGTGAGGGGCCCAAGGTGGTAAACTGGGTAAGGAACTGTTTGATGGATAACTGACAGAGGGTGGTGGTAAATGGCACTCTAATGAGGGGAGAGTGACCAGCGGAGCACCACAGGGCTCAATGCTTGGACCAATCCTCTTCAAAGTCTTCATAAGCGACATTGTTGAAGAGCCTGAAGGGAAGGTCTGCTTCTTTGCAGATGACACCAAGGTCTGCAATAGGGTAGATACTCTAGAAGGGGTGGAGAGAATGAGTAGAGACCTGAGAAAACTCAAGTAGTGGTCAAGGGTATGGCAGCTGGGCTTCAATGCATAAAAGTGCAAAATCATGCACCTAGCTCACAGAAACTGAGGGGCAGTGTATAAAATGGAGGAAGAGGTATTGACGGTCACAGAACAGGAAAGAGTCCTTAGAATTATCATATCTGATGACCTCAAGGTGGCGGAGCAGTGCAACAAGGCAGTAGGCAGGGTCAGCAGGATGCTGGTGTGTATAGGGAGGGGAATTCCAAGCAGAAGAATAGAGGTGGTGTCACCACTGTATCGATTGTTGGTGAGATCCCCATCTTGAGTACTGCATCCAATTCTGGAGACCACATCTCAGGAAGGAGACAGCATAGAGGCTATGAGGCTGTCCAAAGGAGGGCAACTAAAATGGCACGAGGGTCACATCATAAGCCCTATGAAGAGAGAGACTGAGGGACCTCAATATGTGCACCCTGGAGGAAAGAAGGGAAAGGGGGACATGATAGAGACCTATAAATACCTCACAGGGGTGAACAAGGTACAAAAGGGGAGTATTTTGCAGAAGAGAAGGTCACCAGGACAAGAAGGCATGCAATAAAGCTGGAAGGGTGGGGGGGATTTAGGAAGGATGTGAGGAAGTACTTCTTCACTGAAAGAGTGGTGGACACCTGGAACAGTCCACCCGCATAAGTGGTGGGAGTAAAAACAGTTGTGGGCTTCAAGCATGCACTGGATAGGCACAAAGGAATTTTAGTAAGAAAGTGGGGGGGGGGAACTAACTGGAGATCAGGTAGGGTTTGCAGTGACAGTATAGGCAAGGACAAGTGGGGCAGACTTCATGGGCCAAGCAGTCCTTATCTGCTGACAAACTCTGTGTTTCCTCCCAAGCATTCATATTGTTCCTGAAACAAAATAGTAAGCTGGCACATTGGCACAGTGGTAGGGCCACCTCTTGTGATGCTGGCAACCCATATTCAGGATGAGCTCATGTGATTAGAAGGCAAGGCTCAAGGGGAAGCACTGAATGTCCCAGAAGATGTTCTCCTCCTCCAGGGAGGAAGGGTCGATGCCTTTGCAAATTTAATGCACTTTATTGAGTTATCAGAACAGTGGACAGAAAACAGAAACAGTTACCAATACAACAATACAGAAAACAAAATGACAAAACAACATTGTCCCCCCCAACCCCCTCAGCACCCCTCCCTCGTGCAGACAGCCTAGGATAACTACTTATGGGGGTATCATAAGCAACCTCAAAATAGTAAGACCACAAAATAAGGGGGAACCAAAAAGCGGAGGCAGTGGTCCAACTGCTGACCAGAACCGCCACGCTGCTATCCAGGCTATGCAATACATAATAAAATGTCCCACCCACTAAAAGACTAAGATGGCCGACTTAACAATAAAAGAATTCAGAAGCCAGCCCAGTGGTGCTGAGGGTTAGGCACTGGACGCCACACCTCATGCTACACCAGCGACCTGGGTTCGGGAACAAGCCCGGGCTGTCGGGGGTCGGCAGGGAGGGAGAGGATTGAGCATCTGAAGGATAGCTCTCTTCTCCTGGGAGGGAGGGGGGTTCATGCTCGGTGCTTGACTGACCTCTGGTGGAAGTCGGAGGCACAGCAAGCATAGAGCATACATCAAGGAATGGGAAGTGGTGACGTCAGTGGTGACGCCATGATGTCAGGGTGCATGCCACTCCCCCAGAACAAGGGGAAATGCTCTCCAGGCTCCAGGAAGATGGATCCTTGGAGCAGACCCCTCATAGCTCACACCTTCCTGGCCATCCAGTTCCTGACGAAACCTGAATTTTTCGGGGTGAAGCAGCCCCACCTCATCCCCACCTCACCTCCACCCGGGGGGAAGAACCACGGCTCCATGGGGTCGAAGTGGGGGCAGACTCCACAGGGGCTCCCAATGAGGCAGAGCTTGGAGAGGCGGGGGCAGATAAAATACAATTAAAAAAAAAAAAAAGAATTCAGAGTGGTTCCCAATTGGTCTGAAAAGGTTTTGTTCTATTGGTAAGATTAGCCATGGATTCTTCAATGTTCAAAGCAATTAACATTTCTCTAAACCACTCCATTCTTGAGGGTGTTTCAATGTCCAACCAGTGGTGAAGAATAACAAGCTTAGCAACTGCTGCAATCAGGGCAATATGGCCTTTCCTGGGACCAACCACCTGATTGCTGCATATCCCTGCCAAACAAATTTCGAGCGAAAAAGCATCTTGAAACCCTAATATGGGGTCTAAACTATGTTGTACGGCATCCCAAAGGCTGAATTTTAGGGCATGACCATAACATGTGGTACAGTATGCCCTCTGCAGACCCACATCTCATACAGAATGCATCACTTATCTTACCCATCTTATGGAGCCAGCTAAGTGTAAACACATATTACGTAAGATTTTGTATTGGAGCAACCTTAAGTGATCCTGCTTAAAATATTTGCATAACTCCCTCCATACTCTTTGCCGTTGAGGCTCTGTCAACTCAAGCTGTAATGCTTTAGACCAGTAGGGGCACCCAACTAACTATCTGCCTGGATTTCAATTTACAAATACGGATAACAGAGTGGAAATAGAGTGTGACTTGCAGCTAGCTGAATAAAGTCTGCAAGAGTTAACCTACCTTGCTTAGACCATACGAACATACAAAACTGCCAGCAGATACAGGCCAGATGGTCTATCAAGTCTGTGAGAATGTGCAACTTAAAGTCCATTACACTGCAGCTGCCCCTCTCACTCCTACCCTTTTGTCCAAATTCATTCCTGTGCTTGCTGACAGCCCACCTCCCTGTGTCCTTTTTGTGACCCCCCCTAACCTTGTCCCATCCCCTCTTAAAGCTGTCCACCATCATTACAGCTACCACCTCTTCGGGCAGTGCATTCCACCTTGACACCACCCTTTCTGTGAAATAATGCCTTCTCATTTCCCTCTTGCATCTTCCACCCTCCAACCTCAGACTGTGCCCTCTCATGTCCCTTCTTCCCACCTTAACTTTGGAATTTCTTCTGTACCCATCTTGTTTAAGCCTATCATGTACTTAAAGGTTTCTATCATGTCCCCTCTGTCCCTTCTCTACTCCAGGGAGTACATGTCTGGTTCCCTCAGCTTCTCCTTATAGGGTTTGTCTTCCATTCCTAGGATCATCCTGGTTGCCCTTTGTTGGACCCCCTCCAGTAATGTAACATCCTTCTTTAAGTAGGGGAACCAGAATTGCATGCAGTACTCCAGGTGTGGCCTCACCAATGACCTGTACAGTGGCAGGGTTACCTCCCCACTCCTGGAGGTGATGCCCCACATTTAATCAACCACTAGGACCTGAGGCAACAATCCAAGCACAGTGTCTCATGTCCTACTGGAGGAGTCCATCTAAATATAAAGGTAGTGTGACTGCCTTATTGGGTCATAGGTTCATAGGTATATTACGTGATCGAAGGACATGACCAATTTGATCACGCCACCTAAGCTAGGTGGACTACATATTTTAAGTCATTCATGTATGAGTCAAGTTTAGATTTAAACTCTGTTAAATTATCACAATGCACAACATCATCTGGAAGTGAATTCCATATCGGGATTATCCTCTGTGTAAAAAATGTATTTCTCTTTGTCGTTCTATTTGTAATGGCTCTCAATTTTAAATTATGTGATCTAGTATGACAAGAAGTTGGATGCCAAGTCAGATAAATAGTTTCAAACAAGAGTTCATCCTTCATGGCTCTAAAGAGCAGACAAAGGTCTCCTCTCAAGGAACGATATTTCATACTATAAAGATGTAACTTTTTTAATCTTTCATTATAAGATAAAGAACACATGCCAGTAATATGCTTGGTAAATCTCCTTTGAATTCTTTCTCTAGATAATCTGTCACGAATTAATGCTGGAGCACTAAATGAGGAACAATAATCAAAGTTAGATCTAACAATGCTGGTAAATAATGGGAGTAATACAGTTGGCTCCCTACTTTTTATGTTTTTTTAAAATACAGTTAGTCAATCCGGTACATTTTTTAACTGTAATATTTACATGTTCGGAAAATTTTAAATTATTTGAGATAATGACACCTAAATCCTTTTCAGAACTAGTTTTACTTAATAGTTGATTATTAATAGAATAATTAACACACATATTGTTTCGCCCAAAATGCATAACTTTACATTTAGTATAATTAAAGTTCAGTTTGTGTGTAGTAGCCCAGTCTGAAATTAAATTCAAATTATCCTGTAATTTTAAAATAGATTTCATATTATTGACAATTCCATCCAATTTAGCATCATCTGCGTACTTTGTTAGCCATATTCCATCCCTAGGACTGAACCTTGTGGTACACCACTCGTAACCTCAGTCCATGTAGATGTATACCCACGTAGTGTCACCTATTGTCTTCTATCTGTTAACCATTGCAAAATCCAGGCAACAATATATTTATTAAACTCCATTTTTTTTAAACATTCGTTTAAAACTTTGTGTGATACAGAGTCAAAAGCCTTTTCAAAGTCTAGATATATGACATCCACCGGAAGACCTTTGTCCAGGGCACCACTTACTGGCTCAAAGACATTTATTAGGTTAGTATGACATGATCTACCAGGTTGAAAACCGTACTGTAAACTATCTGATTGCCCTTTCTCCACAATATGTAATTTAATCTTATTAGATATTAATTTTTCCATTATTTTACATACGGAAGAAGTCAGGCTTATAGGTCTGTAGTGTTTTAGCACTTGCTTTGAACCACTCTTATGTATTGGAATGACTAAAGCATCTTTCCACTCCTTAATGACAATACCCTTAGCTATAGATTCATTAAAAAGGAATGTCAATATGCCAACTAATTCATATGAAACGTTTTTCAAAAATATTGAAGGGATGTTATCAGGTCCAACAGATGTAGAAGATTTACATGAATTAATAATGGAGTAAGTTTCAGCACCAGTGAATTTAACCACAGGATCTAACAGAGTGCAGTTTTCAGTTAAAGGTATATCCTTTTTTTGAATATGCTAGCAAAATATTGATTGAATTTATTTGCCATAAGCTATTCATCACTTATTATCTCATCATCTATTTTTAGTGGGCCAACTGTGCTAGTTGTAGATTTTAAGGAACCAATATAATTGAAGAACTTTTTTTTGTTGTCACCCTGATTGCTAACTAGATTATATTCTAAATCTTTTTTAGCCTTCTTTATTGTATATTTTGCTTTTTTTGCTTTTTGAAAACATTTTGACCAATTTAGTTCGGATTTATTTTTGTTATATTTATTAAAGACCTTTTTTTAGCCAATATCAATATTTTAATGGATGTAGAACACCAAGGTGGAAGCCTTTTCTTCTGAATGTATTTTATTCTAATTGGAACCCACTCAGAAATGCAATACTCTATTTTTCCTTTTATTCTATCCCAAATTTCTTCCACCGATAGTCCATTTAGTTCTTTTTTCCAATTCCACATCATTAAATAATCTTTAATAGCTGCATAATTTGCTGTATTATAATTTCTAAATTTGGTTATGCCATTTGAATTTTTCTTGTAATAGTTTATAGACCATTTGATCATTGAGTGGTCACTGTTACCTAATGGAACCATTATAACTGGTGTTTCTATGCCTTCCTTGATATTAGTAAATATTAAATCTAATATATTATTAAGTCTTGTGGGAATAGTCACAATTTCATCTAATCCTAAGTGTGCTGTTATACCTATACATTTAGTTTCCTGTGTATTTGATCCTTCACAGTGCAACCAATTTATACCAGGATAATTAAAGTCACCCATCAAAATAATATTAGCTTGCTGATTGATGCTTTCTAGGTAATTACAAAAATGATCATTATTAACAGAGTCAATGGAAGGTGGTCTATAACATAACCCAAATGTAATTGGAAAAAAAAATAGCATTGAGTTTAATCCATAGAATTTCAATACCTTGTGGTGATTGGATGTTCATATTAACTTCTGTACACTTAGTTTCCTCCCTTACATAATAGGCACCACCTCCTCCTCTTGTATTTATTCGATTATTCATACAGAGAGTATACTCAGGAATATCTTGTCCCCATTGTTCATTTGTGAACCAAGTTTCTGTAACCCCACAAATATCAATGTCTTCGATGTGTAAGATGATTCGTAGTTCATGAATTTTGTTGGGCAAACTCCTAGCATTTAAGAGTAGTATGTTAAGTTTTGGTACCTAATTGTTTACCATTGCTAATTTAGTAGATTTAACATGATTCAAAGTTGGATTATGTTCACCTGAAAGTCTACCAGTATTTATTTCCCCCCAGACTTTGCATAAAAAAGCATTTATCTGTGAGTTAATCTCATTTCCCAAAACTTCTTTACCCCTTTTATTTAAATGTAAACCATCCCTTGCATAATAATTACCATTTTGATGAAAATGTTCCCAATGAGTCAAACACTTAATGTTTTGTTTAAGACACCAAGCTCTAAGCCAGTCATTTAAATGCTTTATTTTATTGGTAAGAAATTGGTCTGCTCTAGGTACTGGAAGAATCTCTGATATTACTGTATGAATTCCTGTCAGCTAATATATTAGACAGACCAACATAAGCCTCTTTAATCTGTTGAACATTTTGATGCCAAATATTATTGACACCCACATGGATCAAAGCAAAATCATTTTCACTACAGTTATGTAGAATCTGTCTACTCATTCTGGATATATTCTGAATTTGTGCTCCACGAAAACAAGATAACGTACGAGTGGCTTTACTGGGGTTACATATTTGTCTATCAAGATTAGATAACATAGAGTCCCCTAGCACAAAAATTTGCTGTGGTGCATTATGAACTGAAATCAGTGGCCTGTTATCAGTTTGCTCTCCCTGTGTATTATTATTCGTGGAGAAATTTATAAGGTTGGCCTGAACATTTCTAATATCACTGTTCTCAGGATTTTCCATCAAGTTTGATTCATTATTATTAGGTAAAGTGACTGTTGTCTGAGAGATAAATGAATCAGCAACCACATCCATTTCAAGATTTATTAATAGTGGATCAAATTTATTCTGTATTGGTAGATGAAATTCATTAGCTTTTCTCCCTCTTTTAGAAGTTTTTTTGTATTGGACAGTATACCAATCACCCTCTGAATCAGAGCCATTTCCCTCTTGTCTGGGCCTCTTTCTTGTAACAACATCTGTATGATTAGGCGTAAGGCTAGAAGGTACACTTGACTGTGAAGCTAGCATATGTTTATTAGTTATATGTAGTCTTTTTGCAGTTTCTAATTGACCGAGTTCCAGTGCTCTTAATCTATCATCGAACAGCTTTATTTCAGCTTCAAGTTCTTGAACCTTGATGCATTTACCATGTAAAGGTTCAATAATATGTTGTCCTAAATCAAAATTAAACATATTCATGATGATATACACATGGGCAGATATTCAAAAGGTTGCCCATACTTAACAGGGTTGTTAACGTGGCAACTCCAAAAATCGCCATTCTGCAATATTCAGAAGAGCCAGTTAGCACACGAAAACATGCTGAGCAACAGCGCAATGGAAATGAAGGCATGCACAACCGAAGGCGGCGGTCCATGCATAAAGTGTCAATGCAATATCCGAACACTAGCAATGCTCAGAGTGGCTGAGCCGGAAGGCGAGTACCGGATTTGAGCCAAAATAAAAGGGCTCAAGGAAGCGGCGCAAGAACCCTAGCAGGCCGCAAACTGGGGGAGAGCAGAGAGAGAGAGAGAGAGAGAGACAGGGCTGGAAGGCAGAGGGACAGTGGGTCCAGGAGGACAGAGAGGCCAGTGGGGGTGCCCGGTGCAGTGGAAGCAGCAGTGGGGCAGCGGGGTACAGAACAGCAGCCGGGGCAGAAGCCAGGGAGATGGACAGTGTCAGCTTCCACATGGAAGCTGTAATGAGGGGGTGAGACACCATGCTGCAGGGGATGGTCGTGGAGGGGTCTGCCGGCGGTGAGCACCGACAGGCGTATCGCGTCCCGCGATCAGCTTCGAAGCTGTACACAGACATCGAGATTGTGGCCAGTACCGCCTGAACAGGGCAATACTGAGATGGCTCAGCAAGCTGTGCAGTGATGTGATGCAGGCACCCTCGACGGAGTCATGCTCTGTCCGTGGAGACCAAGGTGACAGCCTGCATGTGCCTGCTCACCACGGCACCTTCCAGAGGGCCGACAGGGGACACCACAGGCATTACACAGTCGGCCATGTCACGCATCCCCACCCACCGTCAAGACTGCTGCCCTCATGCTGCGAGTACATCCATTTCCCCAGCACCGCTGGCAGAGCTACAACAAACATGCAGGAGTTCCATCTGGGTAGCACATATGCCTGGCATGCTAGGGGCCATAGACTGCACCCATGTGGCCATTCGCACACCACCTGTCCCCGACGGCCATGCTTATCGGAACCGAAGGGCTTTTCCAGTGTCAACTGCCAGGTGGTGTGTGATGCCACTGGGCGCATCATCAATGTCTGTGCCACACCCTGGCGGAGCACATGATGCCTTCCATATGGCACCAGTCTGCACTGTGCCATCGATTCGAGAGTGGGAACATCCCCACGGGTCATCTAGTGGGTGAGTACACATGTATGGTAATGCAAACTCTGTGCAAGGTGGGAATGACACAGGTGCCATGGTAGTGGCACACAAGGATATGGGCAATATGGACCTGACATGACACTGATCTCCACTATCTCCACACAGGTGACTGGGGATACCCACCGTCCCTGGCTGCTCACACATACCGGCGCCTCACGACCCCAGCGCAGCTCGGTTTCAATGAGGTACATGCCGCAACACGTAACATCATAGAGCTGGTGTTTGGGATGCTCAAGGCACGCTTCCGATGCCTGGACACCTCGGTGAGCCCTACAGTACAGCCCCCAAAAGGCCTGTGGGATATTCCTGGCCTGTTGCATCCTGCACAACATGGCCAAAGACCATGGGATAGCCGTACAGGTCAAGAGGGGGACAGCGATGGGGGCGCCAGTGGCGCCGTGATGTGGGTGATGAGCAGCCCCCCTAGGACGGAGGGACTCCGACTGCCCGGCAGGCCCAGCTGCACCGGGACACCATTGCAGAAGAGCACTACTCAACACAGGTAAGTCAAGGGACATGTGCAGGCAACACTGTCCATGCACAACCACAGGCACACAGGGGGAACAGCGTGCATGAAGGTCAGGAGTTGAAGGGTTCAGGCATACCAACACACCATCAGAGAGGGTGAGCACTCTATGGACACACACACACACCAGGCAGCATACAGGGGCAGCAGCACAGCACTGCTGCGAAATGACATTGCCAACACACAGCACCACCAACCACCCCACCAACTGGACTGTCCGCGTCGTGTGTCAGGACCTGCAACCTTGCACCCTGGTTGTACAGTGCAATGCAGGCATCATCATGCTGACGCACCTGTGGACAGCAGTTGGGAGAGTGTGCAGGTGGTCCGTGTGTCAGCTTGTGGGCAGATCACCCAGCAGTGCACTGCCCACCATGACACACATTGCACACAGGCAGCACCAGACAGGGCCTGCATTGAGACAGCTCAGTCAGGTAGCACTGTCCCACGGCCACCACGGATGCATGGGCAGCCCCACCGTGGCCTAGCAGCACTGGCAGGCTGAGCAGGGGCCACATCGGGTGGCGCTGGTGCACCACCAGGGGTCCCAGTGCGTGACCGCAACCTTGCCTGCACAGGGGTCTGCATCCTGCCAAACAAACTTGCACCAGGGGTGCTCGGGATGCCCACAGCAGAACCCGGCATCGACAGGCCTGGTGTCGCATGACGCCGGGAACGAGGAGTGGAGTGCGCACTGTGTGGGGTGTGGGGTACAGGGGCACCTGACAGTGTGTGCCAATGCGTTCGCACAGAGACCACTGCCTGGGTCAGCCTGTCAATGGCAGCGGTCACATCCGTCCGCGCATAGGACCAGCTCGGCTCGGTCCCGAGCACACTCCCTGCTATGCCGCTCCACGGACGCAGACAGTGCCTCACGGACCTTGCAACCCGCCCCTGCAGCTGTACCAACTCCTGCAGCAGGCGGGTGTCTTGCGTCAATGGGTACTGTGCCCCAATGGCATCGTCACCCCAGGGTGTGGGCGGTCCTGGTGCACAGCACCCCTTGAGGGTGGCGCTGTTCGCCAGGACCAGGTATGGGCGGATCAAGGGCGGTGGACATGTGCCACTGCTTGACACCGTCCCCAAGACCTGGTGTGCAACTGCTGCTGCCGCCCCTCCAACTGCTGAGCCCCCAGGTCCACCTGTTCCACCCCATGTGTGTCAACAGTACTTGAACACCTGCACAGCCACTGATGCTGCCCCACCGGTGCTGACAGGACAGCCTGGGACGTGTGCCAGCATGCTGGTACACAGGTGTGAACCAGGAAGGCCCAGGGCACGTGCTGGCCTGCCATGTGTCCGTCGTGGGACACACACCTATCACTGGCCATTGCAGGCCTGCTATCATCAATGGTGCAGGTGCGTGCCACTGCCATAGGCACAGCATGCTGGCATATCTGCATGCCAGACTGCTGTGACACAGGCTGTGCACCCTGCACCCGTATTACTGACCGGAGTTGTTGGCCCAGCCTTGCATGCTGCTGCGGTGCCTGCAGGCTGTGGCGGAGTGGATGGTCCCTCTCCACGTCCAGCGGTGTCTGCCTCACTGTCTGGACCCACCACCACCACCGTCTCCTGCAGACGAACAGGATCTGTAACAGAAAGAGAGGACATGTAGTGCATGTGAACAACAGCCCCCAACAACATCACCATGTCATACCGTTGCAGTGATGGGCTTCCACCTGTCTGGAATCCTCCACCTGGAATGCCCGCAATGGCACTTCGGCTGCTGCGCGCGCGACCAGTGTCTCCTCTGTAGGGGTCAGCTGCAACACCACTGGTGGGCCCACCAGTGCCAGCCATTGCCACCCTGAAGGCTGCCACCTTCTCCTTCTCAGCCTCCTGCGGTCAGTCCCCATCTTCTTCCGGCATTCTCCTGCACGGGCTGGTGGCTTCCATGCAGGTTGATGGCCCGAGCTACCCCTCCCATGCAGCTGCATGCTCTGAGGGGTGTCCTCCGTCCACTCAATACTGGCTCATCCTCCAGGTAGGCCTGGAAGAGGGGCCTCGATGCTCTGCCGTGGTGAAGTCCGGCCTCCTCCTACGCCCGCCGTCCACACCCTCAGCCTGGCTCTGGTCAGTCATGGTGATCTGTATGGTTGGAAGTGGACACCTGTCACTGTGCAGTCCACAGCATTTCCCCATGAGCATAGCTGCCGGCCCGGGGGCAGAAGCCCCCGTTTCCTCTCCGCATGGCAGATACTGATAGAAAGGGTGCCCTTTGTCCCTTTCTAAGTGCCCTTTTCATGCTCAGCCCCCTCAACCTTTATCATCCTCCAGCACCCCTGCCGCATGAGCATTGTCCTGAGCATCACACAGCATGTAACTCACCTCTCACCTGCAGCAACCAAATCTGGCGGCACAACCACTGTCGCATTTTTATAGCGCAACACATGCAAATGAGGTGTGGCGCAACTTTAATGACATGCTAATTCGCCCTGCGCCTTTGAATGGCTGATCGAATTGAATTTGCATATGTCGGCTGAGTATCGGCGTGACTGCGCTTAGCGCCATCTGGAAGAATCGGGCTGGAGCCGATGGTGCATGTTTGTGGCTGCGTGCTTCGTATTGCGCGTACCCGAAGACAGGTTACACATCGTCGCGTCGGCGCAGACCTGCTGAGCGCGATAAGCGATTCAGGCCATAGCCACCATTGTGCCAGTGGCGCTACAGCACTGGGCACTATATGGCACTGTGGCACTTCTGCGCGAGTAGTCCACTGCAGCACTGGTGCCTGCCAGTCGCGCAGGATGCCTATCGCCCTATGGCAACTGTGTGCCTGCCTCATTGCCGTGACCTTGTGTATGCCCTCTGACCCCTGGCGCTGTTGGCATGCCATGTCGTCCCTGACTGCGTGTCTGGTGACAGCGCCATGTAAGAAATGGCCCGGCGCTGTTCCGGTGGCCAGCGATTGAACCTGTGCTGGTCTATTGCCAACAACTCCCACGTGGGATTCTGGCGGCGCGGTGAGCATATTGCCTGCAAAGTTGGTGCCATGGCTAGGAGGAGGCGGTGTCCTGGAGCCAGCTTAGTGGCCAACCTGGTGAGCTGGGTGGGAACCCACTGTGAGGCACTGTGTGGTGAGGCCCCTCACCATGCCTAGGGACCCATGTGTGGCAGCAGGGTGGCCACTGACCTGGTGGAGGTCACTGGCGGGCCGGTCTGCTGAGCAGTGCCGGCACCGATACGGTGACCCTCCCACGAGGGCGAACTGCTTGGCGGCTGCTGTTCTGCGTGCCAGTGCGGGCGTGGTGCCTCGTGTTGGTGAGCCCATCTATGCACCTATATTCTCTGTGGGGTGTGTGTGTGCTTGGGTGGCTGTGCATAGGTGTGTCAGTGTGTGCAGCTGTGCGATGGATGGTTATGGCTGTGTGGGCAGGCTCTCTCACTGGGGCAGGGGGCACTCTGCTTTTGAGTCACACTGATGTTTGTCTCAACATATGTCTCCCACAGGCCGGATTGTGAGGACACAGGACCAGGGTGATGTGGGCCATGCCAGGGCCCTGGTGCCAGGGGGTGTTGTGCCCAGCAGCAGCAGCAGCAGCAGCAGCAGCAGCAGCAGCAGCAGCAGCGTCAGACCCAGCTGCTTGAGGAGTGTGAGTATCATTACTTCATGGATGCTATTGCATGCTGGGGGGGCAAGACCACCAGCCATGCGGGACACAACCAAAGGGGAGGTCATAGTTCCACTATACAAAACACTAGTGAGTCCCCACACTGGAGTACAGTGTACAGTTCCGGAGACCATACCTGCGTATGGACATGGACTGGGTGGAGAGGGTCTGAGAGGTTGAGGTGACATGGATGGTGCATGGATTGCATCACAAGTCCTATGCAGACAGGTTGACGAACTGAACATGTACTCCCTGGAGGAGGAGGGGTGGGGATATGATGGGGACATACAAGTATCCTACAGGGAACAGAGGTGCAGGAAAACAATATTTGTGTAGCGTAAAGGATGTTCCAGGACTAGAGGCATGGGATGCAGTTGGAGGGGTCGTTTAAGAGGAAACATGAGAAAGTATTTCTTCACAGGATGGGTGGTGGACAAGTGAACACCCTGCCAGAGGAAGTGGTGGGGCTGACTTGGTCACGGATTTATGAATGCATGGGTTAGCCATAAAGGAATTCTGGAGGTCAGGGGTGAGGGGAACGGACTTATAGGACAACAGAGTGAACGTACAAGGTCAAATGGACAGACTGGGTGTCCCATAGGGCCTTATCTGCCAACACTGTCTATGTATCCATGTATGGTAGGCATGACACAGGTGACCTGCATCACAGTGCAGCATCACGGCACGTCTGTGTATGCATCACAGGTGGTCCAGGCATCCACTGGGCACATAGCTGTGTAACTGGCATCGCACTACGTTGCCACATCACTTGCCAGCCTAGTTTGTACTGTGATTGATGTGGGCAGTGTGTGTGGGCGGTGGTGCGCATAGCTGGTGCCGCCTGTTTGTGATAGCCATGTGCATGTTCACTATGAAGTGCATGCCATCACAGGTGCGGGACATTGGGTTATATGGCTTGCAGGTTGGGTGGTGTTCAGGGTTGTGGTCAGTCTCAGCCATTGACTGTGTTCCCATTTTCCTAGGCCTCGAGGTACTCAGGAGGATTGAGAGGGGTATTCGCACCTCACCCAGGTGTCACAGGAGAACCAGGTGATACTGCAGGCCACACAGCGCCATGGTTCCAGGAGGCGGAGGCACAGGATGGGACACCAGCAGGGGAAGACCGGCAGCCAGCTGAGCCATAGGCCACATTCCCTTCCACTTCTCCATCCCTATCACCCTGCCTTCCCTCTCAGGTTTTGTTCCCTCCCTTGAACACCCTGCCTTTACCCATCCCCCACTTGTACTAGTTTCACCTGTTTATGTTTATATGTTGATCTTTTAAATATACATTTCTATTTTGATACTGACTGCTGTGTTGGTCTCTGATTTGCAACTGGCTATGGTTGCTCCATTGCAGGGGTGTACATGCCATCTGGGCTGGTATGGTCCTGGGTATATGTGTGTGTGTGTGTGTGTCCATGGGGAGGTATCACCAGCATGGTATTGACTTTCTGTTGGTCTTGCGTTGCTGCTGCCACCCACTGCTGGGTGCACAGGGTGGGTCTGGCTGGTATGCTTCTCTGCAGCATGGGGTTGACGTGTGGCAGGGATGCATGGTGTTTCCTGCAGTGCCAGTCTTTCACACATGAAGCGGTGTCTTGGGGTCACGGTGCACGGTGTGTGCTGTGCGTCGAGGGCTGATGTGCACTGTGGTTGTCAACCCCTGTGTGTGGCACTCTGCCTGCCAGTGGTTGTGCTGAGGTGTCATGGCTCTGCTATGCATTGTTGGCTTGTCCCCATGGGCACGTGGATCATCCGTCCCACCCCAGTGATGCTGTGCTTGGGGTGCCAGTGTGGTGTGGGTCCTGCAGTGTGTTCTGTGCCCATATGTGGCATGGCTGGCGGTGGGCCCCAGCCTGCCTCCTGGATAATGCAGTTCCATTGCTCTGGGGGGGCTGTGCTTGCGCTATGGCAGCTCTGGAATGCTCAGCTGAGCTTCCATGGTTGCGCCATAGCGCAGCATTTTGGCTCAGCTTCTCCTTCCTGGTTGCGCGATGGCGCAGTATGTGCGATATTGAGACGTTGGTTGCTTGCGCAATTTGCTCTGCTCCATGTTTGAATATCGCACCTGTTGCGCATTTGCGCAACTGGTTTGCGCTTGGTCCTACTGTTGCGCCAGTTTTCAGCGCAGTTTGAATATCCAGGCCATGGTACCTTCTCTTCCATCAGTCGCAAATGTAGCAGTTGCCATTTTCTTTTTAATATTAAACTTTTTGGCATGTCTTACCAGCTCTTTATGTGTACTTATAGGACAAAGTTCATGCAAGCACAACTACAAATGTACTACAAATGCCCAACATGCATAACACACGCTGACGCACGTGTCTTTGCGTGCATCTTCGCATGCGAGCAACGCGATCACCCTGCTCGCTGCAGGGCAGCTAAATATAGCCCCAAGAGACCCGGAAGTAACCTCGTGGGTCGCGCCACACCTCTGTTAGATTTTAAAATTAAATACTCCTTTTTAGAGTTTAAACTGCTTTTACTGTGCCTCCTAAGGTGTTTTATGTTATTTAGGCAAGATTCCATTCAGTATTTAGCAATTTTTAAGGTAGCAGCTACGCGGTGTAGTCCAGGAAGCGTCCTAGAAAACTACAACTCCTCCTCCTAGTTTAACGAGAACTAGGGCTCCAACAGACGTCAGTACATCCTATCTGCAATTTACACTAGTATACAGGACAAACTAGAGTTAAAATAACACATTCAACATCAATTTAAAACACAGTACAGTCATTAACTGCAAGTTTTATTCAGTAAAATGTATAGAGCTGAAACTGCTCGCTAAATATAGCCCCAAGAGACCCGGAAGTAACCTCGCGGGTCGCGATACACCTCCGTTAGATTTTACGATTAAATACTCCTTTTTAGAGTTTAAACTGCTTTTACTGTGCCTCCTAAGGTGTTTTATGTTATTTAGGCAAGATTACCTTCAGTATTTAGTGATTTTTAAGGTAGCAGCTATGAGGTGTAGTCCAGGAAGCGTCCTAGAAAACTACAACTCATCCTCCTAGTTTGACGTGAACTAGGGCTCCAACAGACATCAGTACATCCTATCTGCAATTTACACTAGTATACAGGACAAACTAGAGTTAAAATAACACATTAAACATAAATTTAAAACACAGTACAGTCATTAACTGCAAGTTTCATTCAGTAAAATGTATAGAGCTGAAAGTGCTCGCTGCAGGGCAGCTAAATATAGCCCCAAGAGACCCGGAAGTAACCTCGCGGTTCACGCTACACCTCCGTTACATAAACCAGCCTTTAGCAGCTTGATCCCAGAAGCTCAACACTGCCATCACACAAACCCTCAGCAGAAAAACAACAGCAGTCTCATCCCAGAATAAAACTCAGGAAAGTACAAATAAAGCCAAAAAGAGAAAGGAAGCAGCCCACCCATGGAATACTCACATGGTGCTTCTGTGTCCACTGTTATCTAGGCATTAAGTCCACAACTCAAAATGCTGTCTATAACAAAAAAAACTCAGCCATATGGTAGTGGTCTTACAAAGGCATGTAAGATATCCAAGCTGTTGGTGCCATACTAGAAAAGAACCATACACTACAAAGGAGACTCCACTGCTGTCTTCTCAAAAAAAAGTCCAAATAACAGTACACTCTCACCCAACGTATCAAGGGTTGCAATGCAGTCCACCAAAAAAAACAAGGGCCTGAAACAACATGAAGAGGGCCCAAAGTAAAACTCTGAAGACCACCAATCATGAGGCTTTTCCTAATCCAAGCCAAAGTGCTGGGAAGAGGTGAAGAAAAATCTGATTGAAATAAGGATGGTAAATATGTTATTGGTGTATTGCCAATATATGTTTGTGCATATATATATATATATATATATATATATGAAATCTCACGTTGTTTCCTGTATTTACAAACATATGTAATATAACTATTAACCAGACAAAAACAAAGGGAATTATTTATGATTTATTGTACCTTTATCTGTATAACTGCAGTTCATCTTGTTAGCTACAATGGGGATGGTATACTGTCACCGATGAACCCCACAGCGAAGACCACCACAGCGACAGGATTTGGCAAAATCTGCCTGTCATGATGGTCTCACTGACAGGGATTGCCTACATGAGTGTTGCCCAGTCCAACTTCGACTTGGAATCCTAGAGACTGGGGTCTGGGGCACAGCCCCATATGGAAATGAGGAGATTCTCAACACTGCATTGCCTACACTGCAATGCAGCTATCGTTGTTAGATGTCTCCATAGCCGCTCTTGCTGCGACATGGTAAAACCCATGGGGATATATAAATGAGAATGATTGTTTTTAATGTACCTTTATCTATACAACTGGAGTTCATCTTTTTAGTCACCATAGAGATATATATATTGGAATTATTGTTTTACAGTGTAGCTTTAACTCAAACATACATTTTATACATGTATACTAACTTCACAAGCTCATGCTTCTTAAGGGCTCAGATTAGTATTTATACCACATCCTTTTTTCTTAAGGGCTCAGATCATTATTTATACCACCCCATTTTGTTTCTGTTTTAGGTCAGGGTGAGATCCTACATGTACTTGCTTTATAACCTGTACCTTTCCTTTCAGTCTGTAAGTTAATGTTGTGAATTTGAAATTATTGTAGTACTAGTCATTATCATGATTTTGGCTGCTAAACTACACAAGAGACAGGGCTATCCTAAGTCTAGTACTGACTAATCGGGAAAGGATCACAGATCTCCACGTAGGTCACCTGAGGGCCAATGATCATCACATGGTATGGTTCAATTTGGCCACTAGAACTAAATCATCCCATTCTAAGGCAAAAATATGGGACTTCAGAGGAGCTGGCTTTGATAAGATGGCCAACAGAGTTAAGCTAGCCCTGGCAAAAAGAAATACAGGCAAGGGAGTACAGGCAAAGTGGGCAAGCATTAAGGATGCAATACTTGAAGCAACATCCCATTGTGTTAGAGAGAAAAGGAAGTGCAAAGAAGAAGGAAATCACTTTGGTTCTCAAAAACAGTAGCAGAAAAGGTCAGAGACAAAAGGCTGGCCTTCAGGAAATATAAGGGAATGCAGCGGGATGAAGATAGGGAGGCATACCAAACTTCCCTAAGGAAAGCAGTGAAGGCAGTAAGGCAGGCAAAGCCCCAAACCAAGGAAACACTAGCACAAACAGTAAAAGAAGGTGACAAGACTTTCTATAGATACATTAGTGAAAGGAGAAAGTCCAGAGGGGGTATTGCTAAGATCAAAGAGGATAAGGGTGTGTGTGTGAGGAGGAGGACTATGTAAAAGCATTTATCCTAAATAGATACTTCTGCTCAGTATTTACTGAACAGAAGGTAGGGCAGGGCCCACAGCTCAGCACCATGGACACAGGGGGAGGGAGGTGTGCACTAGTCCCTTCACAAAAGAAAGGGTCCTACAAGAGCTCAATAAGTTCAGGGTGGACAAGGCAATGAGACCTGATGGCATACATCCCAGGGTACTAAAGGAGCTAAGGGTGGAACTAGCAGAGCCATTATCAGAACTGTTTACTGAGTCTCTGAGCACAGGAGAGGTCCCCGAAGACTGGAGAAGGGCTCGTGATCCCACTCCACAAGAGTGGTAGCAGGGAGGAGGCAGGAAACTACAGACCAGTCAGTCTTACCTCAGTAGTGGACAAGATTATGGAGGCACTTCTTAAGGAAAGGATAGTGCAACATCTGGAATCCATAGGAGCACAGGATCCAAGACAGCATGGGTTTACAACAGGAAGGTCCTGTCAAACTAATCTCATAGATTTCTTTGACTGGGTAACCAGAGTGGTGGACCAAGGGGGAGCAGCTGATGTCACCTACCTTGACTTCAGCAAAGCTTTCGATATTGTTCCACATAGAAGATTGATTAATAAGCTGGGTAGGCTCAGGGTGGGTTAGAAGTTGGTCAACTGGGTGGCAAACTGGTTGACGGGCAGAAAACAGAGAGTGGTGGTAAACGGTAGACAGTCAGAAGAGATGCAAGTCACAAGTGGGGTACCTCAGGGATCAGTCCTGGGGCCAGTCTTCTTCAATATCTTCATCAGTGACATTGCAGATGGACTGGTGGGTAAGGTTTGTCTGTTTGCAGATGACACCAAGATCTGCAGCGGAGTAGATGATCTAGATGGAGTGGGCAGAATGAGAAGAGATCTGGATAAACTGGAAAAATGGTCAGAATAGTGGCAACTGGGGTTTAACGCAAAGAAGTGCAAGATCATGCACATAGGGAAGAGAAACCCTGAAGCTGCCTATAGGCTGGGAGGGGAGTTGCTGGAAGTCACAAGGGAAGAAAGAGACTTGGGCATCATCATCACAGATGACCTGAAATCATCCAAGCAGACCACTAAAGCAGTATGTAAGGCTAGGGGGTGTTGGGATGTATTAGTAGGGGTATCTCAAGTCGTAAGAGGGAGGTAATAATCCCTCTTTACAAGACACTGGTTAGGCCCCATCTGGAGTACTGCATGCAGTACTGGAGGCCACACCTTCACAAGGACATTAGCAAAATGGAGGCAGTCCAGAGGAGGGCAACCAAAATGGTGCAGGGACTGCATCAGAAAACATATGAGGACAGATTAACAGAGCTCAATATGTATACCCTAGAGCAAAGGAGGGCGAGAGGTGATATGATTGAAACATTCAAACACCTTAAGGGCATTAACAAGGTGAGAGAGTCCAACATGTTTCAATATAAGAAAAATAGCAGGACAAGAGGACACAGCATGAGATTTGAGAGGCTGATTAAGGGGTAATGTGAGGAAGTTCTTTTTCACAGAAAGGAGGGTGGATGCATGGAACGGCCTATCTCAGGAAGTGGTGGATATGAATACAGTGCAGGGCTTCAAACAGGCATGAGATAGGCATAAGGGAGCAATACAGATGAGTATGAATAGATAGGCCACTGACAGAGCAAAGGTCAATGGCACATTCATAAGGTAGAAAAAGAAATGGGCAGACTAGATGGGCCTTGCAGTCCTTATCTGCCATCACCTTCTATGTTTCAATGTTTCTATATTTCTATTTTCGAAATATGCAAATTAATTATGCAAATGTAAACTTGGGACCAAACTAAGCATTTACAAAACTATATATAACATATATAAACAATATATGTAACATGCACAAAAATATATGTAACATATATGTAACATGTATAAAATATATGTAACGTACATAGAAATTATATAATAACCAGCTCCACTTTTTCCCATAGGAAAAGCATGCATAATTTCCGTTATAAAGGAGCTGTTTATAACGGTGCAAACACGCACGTTTCCCTCACTCAGCGATGCACCCGCCCACAGTCCACCACTTCCTGACCGCTCTCTTGCTCTCTCTCTCGAGAAAAGTCAACTGCTGTCCCACACAGTAACTCGACGGTAAGTTATACTATTTTTTTAAAAGTCTGGACAAATTCAACATTAAGGGGACAAATGGACATCTTTTAAGATTTTAAACCCACATGCATGGTCACCAAAGGAAAATGGAGAGCGGCACCCCTCGGCCAGAGCCTCTGTTGTCAGGGCCAGATTAAGGTAACCTGGGGCCCTAGGCCCAAGAGAAATTTGGGGCCCCCTTTTGCCATGACTATGCCACTTTTCCACAAAGGAACCCTATCACAGACTGTAAGGCACTTTGGGAATCCATTTATATACAAATTACATCTCATGTTAGGATACAGTTTGTAACAGACATGGACAACAAAATACGTATCACAATTCATACCTTTTGGCTCCCTTTTCTCATAAAAGTTGCTGGCAGATAAGGCCCACCTAGACCACTCTGTTAATCCTGTCTATAGCCCATCCTTAGCCTCTTGTAAGTCCTCAGATTTCCCCATGTTTACCTTAGTGCTAGGATTCCTTCATGACTATCTCACATGTTTTTGAAGCCTGTGATCGTTTTAGCTTCCACCACTTCCACTAGGAGTCTGTTCCAAGCAGCCGCCACCCAGTCTGAAAAAAAAAACTTAATGATATTCCCCCTCAGCTCCCCCCCACCCAGTTTCATTGTGTGACCCCTGGTTCTTTTGCAAGTGTTCCTCTGGAAAATTCTCCCTTCCTGTACCTTGTTCACACCAGTGAGATATTTATATGTCTCTATCATGTCTCCCCTCTCCCTTCCAGAAAAAATGTAAGTTTAATTCCCCGAATCTGTCCTCATTGGCCTTTAAGTGCAGGCCCTTCACCATCTTGGTTGCCTTCCTTTAAACCCCTTAAACCCTGTCTATGTCCTTTCAGAGGTAGGGCCTTTAGAACTGTACACAGTACTCAAGGTGAGGTCTCACCAGCTTTATGACTTCCCTTCTTCTGCTGGTGATCACACTGCCTATGCAGCCCAGTGTCCTGCTGGCTTTTCCCACCACGTTATCACTCTGCTTAGCCACCTTCCAGTCTTCAGAAATAATTACCTCAGGTCTTGTGACCATCAGTTCTCCCCCCCCCCGATGGCAAATAGCTTCAGGGTTCCTGTGACCCAGGTGCATGATCTTGCATCTCTTTACATAAAAGCCCAGTTCCAAGGCTCATGACCACTCTCAGTTTGCTAAGATCCTCCCTCATTTGCTCCACCCCAGAGTGTCCACCAAATATTAGCATCATCCGCAAACAGACACACCTTCCCTACCAGCCCTTCAGCAATATTGCAAATAAATATATTAAAGAGTACTAGACCTAGCAGTGACCCCTGTGGCATCCCACTAGACACTTTGCCTTCCCGAGTGCATACCATTTACCACAACTCTCTGGCTTCTACCTTCCAAACAGTTTCTCACCCATCTAACTACCTTTGGTCATACCCCAGGGCTATTTCATTTGTTCAGTAGCCATTTGTGAAAATTCTTAGAAACTTCAGCCCATTTTTTATTTCGTAACTTTGATAATCATTTTCATGACTCTCATTGCCCCAGCCCAAACTCAACCATGAACCTGGAGTACCTGGAGGTGAATGGACTGCTGAATGACAGACATCACAGGTTCACTAGGGGCAAGTCATGCCAGTCCAATTTGATTGAATTTCATGACTTGGTGACTCAGGTAGTGGACCAGGGAAATGCAATGGATGTGGCCTATCTAGATTTCAGTAAGGCCTTCAACACCATACCCCATAGGAAGCTGGTCAACAACTTGGATAGCATATAGGTAGGGCTCCAAATAAGAAGATGGGTTGAAAGCTGGTTGGTGGATAGGAGTCAGAGGGTGGTGGTGATGAGTGGTGTGTACTCAGGAATTGGGCAGGTGAGGAGTGGAGTTTCCCAGGGTCAGTGCTGGGACCCCTCCTGTTCAGTATCTATGTACTAGACATTGTGGACAGACTGTCAGGGAGGGTGGCCCTCTTTTCAGATGATACAAAAATCTGTAATAGAGTTGACTCCCCTGTGGGGATGGAGAACATGAGAAGGGACCTGAGATTACTGGAGGAGTGGGCAGAGACCTGGCAACTAAAATTCAACATCAAGAAGTGTGCTGCTATGCACCTGGGGCACAGGAACCAAACGATTGAGTATATGTTGGGTGGGGAGAGAGGGGGTGTCAGAGGATGAGCGGGATCTGGGGGCAATTATCTCCAGCAACCTCAAGGTAGGGAAGCACTGCTCGAGGGCGGTGGGGAGGGTGTATGGGATGCTGGCAGGTATCAGCAGGGGTATCACCAACAGGCACGGTGAGGTCCTGGTACCCCTTTATCAGACCCTGGTAAGGCCACACCTCGAGTATGATGTCCAGTTTTGGAGGCCTTGCCTGTGCAAAGATGTAGGCTCGATTAAAAAGGTCCAACAGAGTGTGACCATGATGGTGCAGAGGATAGGTGCAAGGAGTTGGGGCTATACATACTGGAGACCAGGAGGGAGAGGGGGACATGATTGAGACCTTTAAATATACCAAACAGATGAACAAGGGAGGCACAGGGAAGTTGTTCCATGTGAAGGAAGGGAACATAAGAAGGGGTCTCAGACTGAGACTCCGGGGGGGGAGCACTTCAAGAGCAATGTGAGAGGTCAGTTTTTCATGGAGAGGGTGGTGGAGAACTGGAATGGGTTTCCAGAGGAGGTTATGAATTCGGCGACAGTAGAGGGATTTAACTCCACTTGGGACAGACACATGGGGCTTAGGTAGGGTGAACAAGGGGGCAAGGGTCAGACTAGATGGGCCATAGGGTCCTTTTCTGCCATCACCTTCTGCGATTCTGTGAACCCTCCTACTAATTTTCCCTGATAGAAGAATTGCTTTTTTTTTAATTTAGTTGATTAACCAGGAGTAGCACACTAAACTGAAAGCTTTTTTACAGGCGCGACCTGGGAGCACAAGGAAGTTAAGTGACTTGCTCAGGGTCACACAGTATGTAAGTGGAAACTGTGGGATTCAACCCCCGGTCTGGTCTGCTGGATGTCACCAGATTTTCAGCTCAGAGCCTTAAGCCACTGCGCTCTACTGCCTCCCTTTAGCATTTAGCAGTGATAATCCAATTCCAGTCAATGAGTGTAAAAATTAATTAAAACATTAGGCAGTATTGTATAGCATAGTAGTTACAGCTTCAAGCAAAGAACCTGGAAACCTTGTAGACTCAGAACACTTAGATTTGTAAAACAAAGTCACCGACAGTACAGAGAGCAGACTCAGCCAGTCACAGGGTTCAGAGAACTAGAAGCAAGCGCGAGCATGTGTTGCTATGGTAACAGAAGCTCGCACTTGCTTCTACTTCTCAGAACCCTGCAACTGGCTGATTCTGCTCTCTGTACTGTTGGTAACTTTGTTCCATGAAAAGCTAAGCAGAAAAAAGCTTTTAAAACACTGCTACATTACTTTTTAGAGATACAATACCTTACTGAGAGTGTCTATGAGGATGAAATGTGTTGCTATTTACACCACTCGGTCACGCTACTTCAGGGGACCAATTGTGAAACCTCTGATTAAATGAGCACTCGGAACATGGAGGGATCAACCAGATAACTAGATTATATTGCAGGATCAACCAGATAAACATTATTTTAAATCACAGAATCAACCAGATCATTTTTAAAATGACAGGATCAACCACATGTTTTTTAAATCACGGGATTACCCACATACATTTTTAAATGTAATCATCAACCACATATCATTATTAAAATACATCTTGGTGTTAATCAATACACATAAGTTGTATAAACAGAACATGACATGGCATGACTGAAGATATCATGTTTATCTTCACTCGAGGCCAATGACATCATGATATCATTGACCTCTCGTGAAGATAGATATATTTTCAGTCAGGCCATATCATATCCCCTATATGTAATATACATATATAAAATATATGTAACATGTATAAAATATATGTAACATATATAAAATATATATATATATATATAAATAAATATATATATATATATATATATATATATATATATATATATATATATATATATATATACCATATATAAATATATATGTAGTATGTATAAAGTAAATGTTATCATATATAATACATATATGTACAAGTATAAAATATATGTAACATATATAAACATATGTAACATGTATAAAAATATGGAACATGCATAGACATATATGTAACATGCATCAAAATATACATAACATGTATAAAAATGTATGCAACATGTATACACATATATGTATATATATGCAGTATATAAAACATGTAACGTATAAAAATATATGGAACATACATATAAACATGTATGTAGCATATATATAAAACACATGTAACTATATATAACATATATAAAAATATAGGCAACGTATAAAAATATATGTAATATTTATATAAAATATATGTAATGTATGTATAAAATATTAATTGCAAAAAAATGTCATTAATACATCAGTTAGGTTTGAAGCGACAGAGGTAGGGAAATGAGGCATTAGGGTTGAGACCATAACTCCCTCCACCCTACCACCCCCCCAACCCCACCATCCACAGACCAACAAGTGACGAGGTGTGTCTTGGGGTTATTAGCCTAACTCTCACCCTATTCCATGTGTAAGAAAGCTGACATGGTACAGTATAGGAGAATGGGGTGAGAGTTAGGCCCGACAGCAAGGCACCCAAGTCTGTTGGTCTGTGGAGAGGCAAGGAAGTGAAAATAACAAAGATGGAGGTAGTAAGTCTCAACCTAATACCACTACATAATCCTTCAACACTAACTTATGCATTAATGATATTCTTTACTTTGAGAAAGTGTAATCTTATCCTTATATGGTTTTGGGAGCACAGGACCCATGGTATCAGGTTTGTACTCCCATCTATCCATAAGTGTACAGACATTGTAATGAACTGTCATCTCCCTGTGGAAGCGCAGGGCCCTCTAGGCCCTGCACTGCCAGTATTGCATAATGGATGGCACAGCAGTCCCATTACTGCATAATGGTGTCCATATCCTACTTATAATTGTAGAGATGCAGCACAGGCCTAGACACATTCCAAGTAAGCCCTGTGTTGGAAATGGCACAATATCTCAGTAACTGCAGCAAACTTGGAAAAACTTCCACTGCAGTTGTAATCATGGACTGGTAACCTGCACACATGCTTAGTACACCAAAAGGTATACTAAGCTGCATTTAGCAAAAAATCCATATCTTGAACCATTTTTGAGATACAGTTGCCGAAAGGCACCATGTTTACCACATTGTTATCCTATGGGAAATTTATCAACTTAGGAATGCCATAACTATGTAACCGATGCAAATTTTTGCACCACACCAGCATAAGTCACAGCTCTGGGACACCCCCTTTCTACCCTGCAAATTTAAAGCCAAACGCCCTTATCATTTCTTTGTAGTGAAGTGCCAAACAAACAGCAGCCTTTAAAAATCCCTGTTCGTGAGCTGTTAAAATCCTTGTTCGTGAGCCGAATCCCTGTTCATGAGGTGTCAAAATCCCTGTTTGTGAGCCAATCCCTGTTCGCAAGTTAGGGCCATCTGGTTGTCCCCTCATGAACAAGGATTTGGACAGCTCACGAATAGAGATTGGCTCATGAAAAGGGATTCTTACACCTCATGAACAAGGATTTTAACAGTTCATGAACAGGGATTTTAGGGCCATCTGGTCGTCATCTCACAAGCAGGGATTTTGACAGCTCACGAACAGTGATTTTAGGGCCATCTGGTCGTCTTCTCACAAACAGGGATTTTGACAGCTCACAAACAAGGATTTCTCATGAAGAAGGATTTTGACAGCTCACGAACAGGGATTTTGACACCTCACAAACAGGGGTTCCTTTTTAGAATCCCTGTTCATGAGCTGTCAAAATCCCTGTTCGTCAGCCAAATCCCTTTTCGTGAGATAAAACAAAATCCTTGTTCATGAGAAATCCCTGTTCACAAGATAGGGCCATCTGGTCGTCATCTCATGAACAGGGGTTTTGACACCTCACAAACTAGGATCGGCTCATGAACAAGGATTTTGACACCTCATGAACAAGGATTGGAAACAAGTCATGAACAAGGATTTTAAAAATTTCAAAACCACATTTTGGGGCTGAAATAAAGTAAATCAAAGGCATGTAGAGGATGTCACCCTGAACAAAACCCATGTTTGGTTTACCTCACAACACTTTCCTGAGTCAACTTATAACATTTTGTTTGATGAGGGAAAGTGAAAACAAGATGGTGGCTCGCGAACAGGGAATTTTTCTCATGAACAGGGATTTTATAAATACCTGTTTGTGAGCTGTCAAAATCCCTGTTCATGAGGCAAATCCTTGTTTACAATTTATATACCTATCCAAAAGACTGAACTAAGTATGCTCAGAACCCAAAAGTTCAAAATGTAATAACTTTGGAACAGATTAATATTTTTTCACCAAACCAGTGCTGGCATATTCTTTCAGGAAACCTCTTTCTAGTCAGACCAAAATTCCAAATGGTGTGGCTGCAGCGCGATGGGCAAAAATCAGCAAAAACTGGCAAAAAAAGCGAAAAACACACATTTTTCACTATACGCTGCACAAAAACTGCACACTCGATCAAAACAAAACTTGCCAAGTAAAGAGAGCTACCATACAGAACAGCACGTACTAAATTTTGTGCAAATTCATTGATCGGTTGCAAAGTTATTAAAGTGCAAAATTTGGGTTTAACATTAAACTGCTTATTCATCCCTAACTATAGTGGCACTACTGCAACACTATAATATGTACATGTATAAATAAATAAATAAATATATATATATATATATATATATATATATATATAAACATATACGCAACACATATAAAATATATGTATCATATTCAAAGAATACAGTACATATTTTGAAAAATACTAATATATTTCAGATGTTTTACTAAATAGGTTGACATGCTTTCACGCAATGCATGAGGCAGAAATACATTATGATTATTTAATATATGGATCGTGAATTTAATATGCTTCTAAAGCATACAAAAAATTTGCGGTAATATCATGACTCCCAAAGTGATAATACCACACTTCAATAGTGATAATACTATCGTTCTGGCCCCGTAACAGTATCATTCGGGACACGAACAATAGTATATCTGAAAAGATGCTAACAGCGCAGGCGCCAGTCTCTGTGCCCACGTCTCCAAGTGTGCCCTACCATTGGCCCCTTTTCCTGTGTGGCCAGCCAGAAAAAAATTAAAACAACATGGCGGACAATTTCTCACTAAGCGAGACCGTTTCTCTCGCGGATTATTGAAATTATTTTTATTGTCCTGTACGTCGCAAAAAGGGACAGATGGTCACAATCTTCCATTCCGGAACACAGAAAAGGTAGGATGTTTTGTAAAACAAACAAAAAAAGCCATGTCCAGCCAGTGCCTGGCTATGTGTGATGGAGAGAGCGGGGGAGGGTGCACTGAAAGTCTGTGGCGCTTGGCCAGCACGCAGAAAGTCCTTGCTGTAGAAACAAAGTTTGCATCCATATATTAAAAAAAATAATAAATAGCTTGCTGGGTATTAGCGGTGAGGCAAACCATCTCGAGGTTCTGGACACTGTAACCTCTCGAGCTCCACTCTTGAGGTTCCTACGTGTCCAGAACCTCTCAATGGCATTACTCACTGGTAATTCCCAGCGAGCTATCCATTATTCTCTTTATAGTTCTGAAATATATTGTTTTATGTAGTTCATCAGTTCAGTGTATTGACATATTTAACATAATTTCCAGTATATTGAAATGTATTTCATTTTTGTAATAAAATATATTCTTTCAATACATTTAACATACATTAGATCATTTACAATTTCTTTAATTAGAAATGTATGGTTTCAGTTTATGCTGAAATACACTGTGGATTACATTGTATTGCATCAGTGTATTTCTCAGTATAGTGACATATATTTTTGCATACTGTGAGTCAGAAATATATTATGTCAGTATATTCTCAGTGTATTGACATACATTAATGCATATTTTTAAATATATTGCAATATATTCCATTTCTGTAAGGGTAAAGTGGACTACCATGGAGGGGAGGCTAAACTACTCTGTTCTCTGCCTTAAATACAAAGTCCTAACTGGCTCCCTACCTAACCTCAATGCTATAGTGACAAAAAAACTCTTACCAGAAGTCTCTGTTCCTCTGCACAGCCTCTTTTGGAGGTTCCTAAAGCCAGGATCTTATCTGGCCAATGATCCTTCTTGAGCAAGGCCTCTTGTCTTTGGAATGAGCTCCCAGTTCCCCTACAAGAATGTATCTCTCTCAGGACATTTAAAAATCTCCTCAAAGGCAATCTTCCCTTTGTAACTTCCTGCACTTGCACTTAGGATTCTTTAAATATGAGAGCTGCTCTCCCATAACGTCGTTGCTTCCCTCATGTCTATTTGATGTAAATTTCTTATACTGTCTTGTCCTGAATTATCCTGAAAACCCAAACTGTAATTAATTGTATTGTTTCCACATGCCATCCATCCTCCTGAATATTCACTGCTGTATCTTTGTATCTTGGCATTACCTTTGAATGTTGTTTTTAATGTAACTAACTCAGGGTGTGACAGGGCCTTAGCCCCTGTCTGAATTTGTGCTGAAATTTTCTTTTACACTGTCCTGATGTTGTAAGTTTACTGTTCTAGCTACAGGCTGAAATCTGGCCACTTTCAGTCTTATAGTCCCCCCCCCCCTTCTTCCAAGTACTGTATAAGGAACATATAAGTAAGACAAGACGCAGTAAGTTGCTTGCCATCTCCTGTGCTGTACTGCAGGCAGACACAGAGGGAATGTAAGTAATGCAAAAGAATTGAAATACAGAGCTTGCACACTGTGTGTTATTCTGTGTAAACTGCTTTGGGTTTGCAAGAAGCCAAAAGCAAAACATTCTTTCCTAGGTGAAGCAGAGGTGTGTAAAAGTCAGATGAGTCAGCCTGTCTGTGTTTATTCAGGATGAGTCAGCCTGCCTGTGTTTACTTAGATAATTGAAAGTCAGACAGTTCACATGGTGCTGACATCATCAGTAGGCAGGTATAAAAGCCTATCTCCTGAGATGCAAAATAGATGAGTCAGTCAGTAGAGACCTGATGGTTGTGGATGAAGCAGCTCATAGTACATGCAGGTTTTCATGTCCTAGGAATCTATTTGGCTGGAATGAAGCCTGGAAGTTGTGCACTGAGGGAATTGTGCACTGTTTTAGCAGAACTGAAGGACTAATCACCTATTTCCTTTCTGTATATTTATTATTTTATTTTGGAAAATAAATACTGCAAAGTGCATTCTACACCTTTCACCTGTGTGTGTTGCATCTGTCTACCCCACTAACCTTTACATCTGGTGTTAGAAGTGGGATACTGGCACGTCTAGGCTGGGAGAGAGACTTTACCAAGAGATATCATCCTGATATCCAGGCAGATGTCACAGGAAGTACAACAGCAGCAAGGCAGAGGTGCTGGTATGAGACGAGGGTCACCATCTGCTGATAAGAACCTTGGCAGAAAAACTGTGTATGCCATTATTTCCTGGACTAGAGCCAGTGGTTCTGTCCAAGTTAAAGCATGAAGGGGCCTCTGTTGAGCAGTTGCAGGCTATGTTGACAAGCCTGCTGCAATCTGCCAGTACCAGTGATAAGCATCAAGTGAAACAGACAGATGGCCTGACTGTGGTGTTCCAGATGATAGAAGCCTTGATGACATGGCTGATTCGAAGGTGGCTAGAGGCAGAACAGCTTTGCCTGAAGGCAGAGAACAATGTGTTTGAGGTCGAGAAGAGTTCGAGTATGGGTGCTGCGCACTTTGAGTTGGAGGAAAAGAGGAACCAATCCCGTCATGTGTACTTTTTCAGGATTTGGGTCCAGGTGTCCAGAAGGGGCATGGAAGCTCTGCAGGAGGCAGCATTGAAGAAGTCTAGTTGAGACCAGAAGGGACTAAATCATTGTTTCATGGGGTGATTCCCCTGTGATGAGGTGGACTTGGGTAAGATGCAAACTAATGAGATGAAAATCAGAAAACGTTATGCCTATGTCTAAACAATTGATAATGTTCCTGTCTATAATGACAATAAAATGGAGAAATGTTGCTAATGTTAAGTTTGTATGCTGATTGAAATATGTGAATACTCCTGAAAGATTTGGGGGATGTGAGTTAAAAGTAAATCTGAAAATGTATGGCAGCTGAAATTTAAACATAGTGGGCGTCAGGTATGGTTTTCATATAAATAAGTAAAAAGGTTGGAAACCAGTCTCACTAAGCAAGAAAAAAAAATAGTGAAGACTGGTTCCCTTTTAAAGGGGGGGGGTATGTGACAGGGCCAGAGCCCCTGTCTGAATTTGTGCTGCATTTCTTTTACGCTGTCCTGTTCTTGTAAGTTTACTGTTCTAGCTACAGTCTGAAATCTGGCCACTTTCGGTCTTATAGTCTATCCCCACTTCAAGTACTGTATAAGGAACATATAAGTAAGACAAGATGCAGTAAGTTGCTTGCCTTCTCCTGTGCTGTACTGCAGGCAGACACAGAGGGAATGTAAGTAATGGAAAAGAATTAAAACGCAGAGCCTTACACTCTGTATTTTAATCTGTGTAAATTGCTTTGGGTTTGCAAGAAGCCAAAAACAAAACATTCTTTCCTAGGTGAAGCAGAGGTGTGTAAAGGTCAGATGAGTCAGCCTGTCTGTGTTTATTCAGGATGAGTCAACTTGCATGTGTTTACTTAGAGAAATGTGTTTATTCAGGATGAGTCTTTACTTAGAAAATTGGAAGTCAGACAGCTCACATGGAGCCATCATCAGTAGGCAGGTATAAAAGCCTTCCTCCTGAGATGCAAAACAGATGAGTCAGTCAGTAGAGACCTGACTATTGTGGAGGAAGTAGCTCATAGTACATGCACATTTTCATGTGCTAGAAATCTATGTGGCTGGAACGAAGCCTGGAAGTTGTGCACTGAAGGAATTGTGCACTGTTTCTCATAGTACATGCAAGTTTTCATGCGCTAGGAATCTTATTTGGCTGGTATGAAGCCTGGAAGTTGTGCATTGAGGGAATTTTGCACTGTTTCTCTTAGTGCATGCAAGTTTTCGTGTGCTAGGAATCTATTTGGCTGGAACGAAGCCTGGAAGTTGTGCACTGAGGTAATTGTGCAGTTTTTGCAGAACTGAAAGACTAATCACCTATTTCCTTTTTGCATGTTTATTATTTTATTTTGGAAATTAAACACTGCAAAGTGCATTCTACACCTTTTACCTGTGTTTGTTGCATCTGTCTACCTACTAACCTTTACATTGGGTCGCCCCTGAAAAAGGGACATCTGTCTCAGTGGGTCCACCTGGTTAACACAATTCAATAAATAAATAAATAAATAAATGGCTAGTTAAAAAAATGGGTCCTGACACATTTTAACATGTAAAGAAAAAGCCTGGACACAGCAAGCTTCTTCTGAGGGGAACCTGGCAGTACTTACAGACCAGCAGTTGGCACATGTCCTGTTTGTGTATTACAATACAGATCACACAGCCACCAAGACAAGAGGATACTTGCAATATTGTTCTTTAAATGGCATCCACTGCCTGTTTCTCCCTGCTAAAGACAGATTTGTCTCACACCAAAGAGAAACACAAACTGCAGCAGCAGTGGGGACATGGCAAGGTTCTGAAGTAAGTTTGATATTTCAGTCAGGGGAGAAGGTGGTGGTTTGAGATGTCTGAAATTCCATAGCATTCTTGGGTTACTAATATTTGAGATGAAAGGACCATAACCTATGGGGTACCTGTAGGCCATCAGTTGTTTTATGTCCACGTGGCTCACCTGCTGTCCTTGAATGTTCCACCCTCAATTCTAGCTGATGACATTGCTTTAGAAAGTATGAGCGATGCTAAGGACTTTGCTGCTGGGCATCTGCCTGGTAAGGTGCCAGGTATTCAAAAAGTTAATGTTCCAGCTGATGTTGCTGTTCCACCTGTAGCAGTCATTCTTTTAGAATGAACACACCCTATGCAATGGTGAGGAGCACCACAGTGGGTTGAAATATCTTTCATGTATCTCAACATTGTTACTGTTGTGTTACATAGTTAATAACACTTTCTATAAAGGGGCAAAATAATTTCCAGAAATTGTTTGTGGTCCTGAACAGTACTTCAGCACTGAAGTTAGGAAATGTTAATGTCAGACTACTTTTGACTGATGGGAAGAAGTGTAGTAAACATGTTTTGGCTTACCTTACATGGAAGTACTGTATGTCTTGATGCCATATCAGTTGGAGTCATCATGGCACTAGAGATGTTATAGTATCAAATTTTTTGTATCATGATATTTGGGTAAACATTATCATGATATACTGATTATCATGATAATCAGCAGAATTTAAAAAACAAATTTCCGCATATAGCTGTTTGGACACGGTAGCCACCAGTTCCAGCCTTCGGGCATCCTGTTTTTTTTTTAATTTATATATTAGTAATTTTATAAAATGAAGTGTTACAAAAACATGCATTTCCATGTAAGAAACAGTCAAAATTACATCAATTAGGGAACTAAGTTCCCTTGTTTATATAGGATAGAGTATCTCTTATTGCTTACTGTATAGGAGAGGCCAACCAGAAAAACGATGTTCTGTATAATGTTTCTATAAACTGTAGAACTGTAGCCCATGAGCACATGACAAATCCCTTACTTAATAACCCCCTGAAGCTTACTGTCTTCCTATGCCCTTGAGGGCTACAGGTGTCATGCATACCCTAGATATTACTTTAAACAGCGGTTACCAGTCGTTCTGGTGCCCCCACCCCAACCGCCATTCTCCCCGCTGCCTCACCAGTGGGGATCAACATGGGGAGAGGTCCTTGGGCTCCTGTTCCTTATTAAGTACCACTGATAAAAATCACTACTGAAGGAAAGGATTGTGTAATATCTTGAATCCAGTGCCTTACAGGATCCAAGGCAGCATGGATTCACAACAGGGAGGTCATGTCAAACAAATCTGGTAGATTTCTTTGACTGGGTGACCAGGGAATTAGATCAGGGTAGAGCCTTGGATGTGGCCTACCTAGATTTCAGTAAGGCCTTCAACACCATTCCACATAGGAGACTCGTAAACAAGCTGGACAGCCTGAGAGTGGATCCAAAGGTGGTAAACTGGGTTAAAAAAATTGGTTGAAGGCTAGACGACAGAGGGTGGTGGTAAATGAAGCTCACTCTGAGGAAGGGAGGGTGACCAGTGGGGTGCCACAAAGATCAGTACTGGGACCAGTCCTCTTTAATGTCTTTATTAGCGACATTGCAGAGGTGCTAGAAGGGAAGGTATGCCTTTTTGCAGATGACACAAAGATCTGCAATAGGGTGGACACTCTGAGGGGGATGGAAAAAATGAGTAGAGATCTAAGAAAGTAGGTAGGGAAAATGGACAGACTAGGTAGAAACAATGAAAGATAGAAAGACAGAAACATAGAAGTTGCCATCAGATAAGGACCACATGGCACACCTAGTCTGCCCTAAATTCCCTACCTATAGTGCCTCTGGAGACCCTATTTGTACTCTGGCTTACACCCACCTCTTGCTTCTAAGATTCCCTTGTGTCTATCCAATGTATTCTTAAATCCTGTGACCGTTTTAGCCTCCATGACCTCCGTTGGTGGGCCAAGTGGTGGGCTAAGTGGTACATGTCTGTTGTCAGTTTCTATATTTCTATGTAAGTCGACTGATGCACATACCTTCCCCCCATTTCTTTTTCCCATCCCTGAGGCTGGCATATGTGCGATGGTGCGGGTGTGTGAAACATAGAAACACAACATAGAAGGTGTCAGCAGATAAAGGCCTCTTGGCCACCTAGTCTGCCCTATTTTCCCTACCTACAGTGCCACCACAGACCCTACTTGGTCTCCGGTTTTCACCCTGCCTTGCCCCACTTCTAACATCCCCTTGTGTCTATCCCATGCATTCTTGAACCTTGTAACTGCTTTAGCCCCCACGACCTCCGCTGAGAGACTGTCTCAAGCATCCACCACCCTTTCTGTGAAGAAGTACTTCCTCACATTTCCTCTCAGTCTCCCCTTCCCTAGCTTCATAGTGTGACCCCTTGCCCTCGGGCATCTTTTTCTTTGAAAGATGCTCCCTCCCTCCCTGTACCTTGTTTATACCTGTGAGGTATTTGAATCTTTCAATTATATCCCCTCCCCTTTTCCTCCTTCCTTCTAGGGAGTACATATCTAATTCCTTAAGCCTTTCTTCATAGGGCTTCTGGTGCAGGCCCTGCACCATTTTGGTTGCCCTCCTCTGTACCACCTCCACCCTGTCAATATTCTTTTGGAGGTGGGGTTTCCAGAACTGTACACAGTACTCGAGGTGGTGTCTCACCAGTGACCTATATGGGGGTATTATTACCTCCCTCTTTCTGCTAGTGATGCTCCTGCCTATGCATCCATGCATCCCGCTAGCCTTTCCCACTGCCTTGTCACTCTGTTTAGCTACCTTCAGGTCATCAGTAATGATTACCCCCAGGCCCCTTTCTTGTTTTATGACTGCTAGTACTTCTCCCATTTCGTACATTGCCCCCGGGTTTCTGAGCCCCAAGTGCATTATTCTGAACTTTTTTGCTTTGAAACCCAGCTGCCAAGCTCATGACCATTCTTCCAGCTTTTTTAGATCTTCCCTCATTCTTTCCACCTCCCCCCGGTGTGTCAACTCTGTTGCAGATTTCTGTGTCATCTGTGAACAGGCATTCCTTCCCTTCCAGTCCTTCTGCAATATGCCTAATAAAGACAATGAAGAGGACTGGGCCTAGTACTGACTCTTGTGGCACCACACTGGTCACTGTACCTTCTCGAGTGGATGCCATTTACCACCTGCCTCTGACTCCAATTGCTTAGCCAGCTCACTACCCATCTTACTACGTTAGGGCCTACTGCTAGACTCCTCAGCTTGCTCACCAGCCTTCTATGTGGAACGGCATTGAAGGCCTTACTGAAATCCAGGTAGGCCACGTCAGCTGCTCCCCCTTATTCAGTTCCTTGGTTACCTAATCAAACAACTTGATCAGGTGAAACCATGTTGCCTTGGATTCTGTAGTCCACTGGTAACAAGGTATTCCCCAATTCTTTCCTTCAGTAGTGATTCCCTTACTTTGCCCACTACCGATGTCAGGCTGACAAGCCAATAGTTCCTTGCCTCCTCTTTGCTCCCACTTTTGTGGAGTGGGACTATATCAGCCCTGCTCCAGTCTTCCGGTAGCTCTCCTGTTTCTAGTGACAGGTTGAACAGGGCTGTTAGAGGGATGCCCTGACCAGGCCATTGCCTTGCCTACTTTGAACTGTGACAGTTCCATGGGACTCTTTCTTTATAAGGGGATAGTGTCCACCTCCCATCCCTTAATGCTCTTGTCTTTTGTCATAGGCCCGCTAAGTACCCCCTCCTCTGTAATTTGTTCAGTATGTCTGCTTTTTGGTGGTCCTCTTCCACACAAGCCCCTCCTTTCCCTTTCAGCCTTATTATCCCACCCTGGATCTTACTCTTTTCGCTTATGTATCCCAAAAATGTCTTGTGTCTTTAAATGCCTTTAAAAAAAGTGTGACATAAAGGTGATGCATATACTCTGCTCATGCTCTGAGACACAGAAGCTCCTTGCTGGTCTCTCCCTCACTCTGGGGCTGGGCATGACAACCTTGAGCCCAAATTACTCAACCTGGGAACACCTCACCAATTGCCCAGCCCACCTCCCACATTCTCAACTCCTCTCTTATATTTGGGTCCATCCCCGCCAAATGGAAGGTGGCTTGTGTGATCCTGGTACTCAAACGTGGAGATCCCAAATTTCTTGATAACTATCATCCCATAGCGATTCTGTCCGCGGTAAACAAACTGCTTGAAAAGGTTGTGGCCGCCCAGCTTGCTCTCTTCCTTCATACCCATGGCCTCCTCTCCCCCCGTGCAGCATGGATTCCAGAAAGGGCATAGCACCTCCACTGCCCTTGCACAGGTCACCTCTGAAATCAGAATGGCGACTGACCAGGGCAAACTCATGGGGGCTATCTTCATTGACCTGTCAAAGGCCTTTGACCTGGTCGATCACACTCTCCTGGGTACTGTCCTCCAGTCCCTTGGCCTTTCCTCCCCAGTCCTAGCCTGGTTTTCCAACTACCTCACGGGTAGGCAACAGTACACAAAGTTCCAGAAAGCTCTCTCTGGGTTGGCACCCGTTACCTGTGGGGTGCCTCAGGGGTCTGTCCTAGGCCCCTTTCTGTTCTTCTTGTTTATTAATCAGCTGCCCTTGGTCCCTGCATCTGGACACGTCACCCTTTATGCCAAAGACCTGGTGCTTCTAGCTAGCTCCTAGGATATCAGAGACATAAACTTTAGACTTAACTCTGATTTTGACTGCATTAAATCCTAACTCAGGGGAAATAGGCTTCTCATCAACCTCCAGAAGATGCAGGCCATGTTATTCAGCTTCTCTGCCAAGATCAGAGCACATCAAGCTGATCTCACAATCACTGGCACTGAAGGCATCCATGTGTCAGTTGTTGACTTCTTTAAGTACCTGGGGGTAACCCTTGGCCCTAAGCTGGACCTCTCCCTGCACATTCGTAACTCCTGCAAGGCCACCGAGCGAGAAACTGAGCCTGGCGTACAGGGCCAAAAGCTGCCTCACCCCAGCTGCCCGACTCGCCCTTGCTAAAGGGGTCTTTCTCCCTAGGCTCTGTTATGGGCTCTCCTCTTTCGTGAATGCCCCAAAATAACCTGGCTCACAAAATGGGACACCGCGTATAACAATGTGTGCCACTTCGCCCTATCAGCCCCCCGGCTCACCCATCACTGCCAGCCCTACTCTAGGCTGGGTTGGCTCTCCCCTAGTAATCATCGATCCTTTGTTATGGGCAACTTTTCTGACAACATCATCCAATCATCAACCCCTCTGGCACTTGCCTAACTGCTCCAGCCCGCTCCCTCTGGCTATCGGCTGAGGTCCAGTGACTCCCAGGCTCTCATGATCCCTAAAACCCATTCCCTCGCAGGGGACTGCGCCTTTGCAGCCCTTGCCCCCAGAGCCTGGAACCTTCTCCCTGCTCATGTAAGTGCTAACCCCTCCCACAGATGCTTCAAGTCCTCCCTCTGAGGCTTCCTAAAAAAAGCTTCTGGCTGCCTTTGCTCTTAGCTGTATCACCCTCCATGGTACACCAGTGCCCCGTCCAAGACTGAGTGTGGGCATATGCCTTCTGCCTGCTTTTGCTCCTAGTTGTCCCACCCTCCACAGTGGACAAATTGCCCATCTATTGACTGATTGAGTGCTCCTTTAGTGCTCTCCTCAAAAATGACCTGCTGATTCTTTGATTTGCCTCCTTGACTGCCTCCTGTGTTTGTCTCGCCTTAACACTGTATTTGCATTATATTTGTTCTCTGATGGTACCTGGCTGTAGCCCTCTGCTCATATGTATCTGTAACTTGTTGATTGCTGCTGCCTTGTCTCTGTATCTGTATAGTACCTGAGTCCTTGGACTTTACCATGTTGTTTGCTATTACCCTGTCTCTGAATTGTTATCGCCTGTACCTTTGTAATTCTCCCAGGTCGCTCCTGAAAATAGGCACTTGACTGTCTAGCGTGCTTACCTGGTAAACAAAAGTGAAATAAATAAATAAATAATCAGTCCCAGCCCCTGCACCCAGACAGTCAGAAGGCTGTTACTGCTGCATTATCCAACCCCTGCTAGATGGCAACCAAGCAGTGGCTTGCGCTGTCCTCCCTCCACAAAGAAGGAGAGCTGTCAATGGATACTCAGTCCTCCTTGATGCAGCTAGCCCTCGAGCAACCCAGGTCTATTCCTGAACCTGGTTTACCAGTGTGGTGACAGGTGAGGCGCCCAGGCTCTCAAAACTCTGTGCCACAGGGCCGGGACTACATTTCTAATTTTAAGGAAAAATAGTGAAAATCTGCTAGGAGGTTGGTGGGGAATCAGGAATCATGACTTTATCTGGAAAGGGATGCACTACTGGAAATGCAAGCTAAGGTGCTTTATCACTGTATATCATGGTATATCATGCTGCATGATAATTGCGATATTGTTTTTTTACAACGATAAATTATCGTCAGTGGTAATTATCGTGATATATTGTCATATTGTGTCATCGTAACATCCTTACATGGCACATATATGTCAATCATACATATCTGGGCTACCTGTTATGAGTGTGGTGTGTGTCTTGAGTATGATAAATATAGCTGCTTAACTAAGTCCTACATCCATGTCATCCATAATAAAACAGACAAACAAAAAATAATGGTGCACACACCAGATACTGAAAGGTAAGGTAAATTTTACTGGTGCAAGAGACATAAGTGAACCACTGACTAACCACCCCTACATATTGCTATGCTCTGTGGCTTCTTGGCTCCTGAAGACGCTACAGAGCATGGTGATACGTAGGGGTGGTTGGTCGGTGGTTCACTGTTTCTTGCACCAATAAAATTTACCTACCCTTCCAGTATCTGGTGTGTACACCATTTTTTTTTCTGACATTATATAGTGTGGTTGCACTTTTGGGAGCTTAGGAGTGCTGCTGTCTTTCCTGAAATTATCCATGCCATCCATGCTTTTTTCAGTTATTACATATAGCATACCAAACAAGCATTTGTCAATGTCGAATGCTTGCTTGCTTAGAGAGACCACATTTGGGACACACATGAAATGCATTGATAGTCAAGAGTTTTATTGTTCGGCAGATGTCATTACAATTTTCACAATAAAATCACATCTCTATTAAAAATAGACTTTCAGTCATTACAATACAGATTTACCACGGCATTTAAATATTTAAAACTTATATAAGATTACAAAGAGTCTGAATTCCAAATATACAATTGATGCCTCGTTTATAAAAGTAGTCATTGTGTTGCCTGTATATCCATGGCACTCCCATTCCTTACCATAGGGTTATGTACACCTGATAGGCTACTGATGCACATGTGACCTAGGGTCAAATTATGACTCCTCCACCAAGCTCCCTCTGTAGCTCTCCAGTATTCAGTTTCATATGTGCATCTGTGGTGTACCATGATGAGGGCGCTGGGGAAAGGGCGCCGACAATAATAGTGACCAGCTCCCAGCATCCCTTGTGGGTTATGGTAGGGTAGGGTGGCGGATGGGGAGTTGCAGGTGTAGCTATAAGTACCGCCGCGGAGGGAGTGAGCATGCACAGCGAGGGGCAGGAGGGATGTGAGGGGTTGTGCTGTGGTGGGTTGCCAAAGTTGACCCTGTGGCATGGTGGGTGGGTTGCGGCACTGGTCGGCAGGGTACTGGAGTTCGGGTCAGGCGCTAGTGCATTTTGTTGCGCCCGGCCCAAACCTTTATTTTTAATGTTTTTCACCACCTCCAAAATACACCCCTTGGAGTTGAGAATCCTTTAGTAGGGAGTGTGGGGGCACCAACCCCTCCCATGGCTGATAAAAAGTAAGTCCCGGTGCCGTTTGCTGTCTTTCTGGGGTGTCAGAGTGGCAAAAAACTTTCGCCACTCTTGACTTCTTGATAACGGCGATCACCTTTAGGCTTTCACTGTTATCACATAGAACCGCATCTGTAACAGGCTGCAGCACTTCCCCAAGCTCCAGTGCAACAACAGAATTAAGGTATTTACAAATTTTTTTTTATTTCTGCACAGACAGTATTAACCTCAGAAATGCAGTTAGGACTAGCAGAAAGATATAAAAAAAAAGAATAAAAAGGAAATGAGAATACCTTACAGTGTCTAGAAACTAGATAGACTGCGTTACAGAGCATCGGTTTCATCTAGGAATCACAAAACAGATAGTATTTCAACTAGGATGTACAGTGCAAGCATGAGCCAGAAGCTAACTTAAAAGGACCGCCAGCCTGACTCCTCCTTTCCGAGTGAGGATATCCAGCTCTATTCTCACGTGCAGCCCTGGTTCAGTGTCTGCACAGTGAGTATGGCACATCAGCCAACGAGGTGATTGGAACCCCTTACACCCTTCAGCAACAGAGTGGCTGTATACTGTCCAGCTCATCGCCTCACTTACATAGCGGGGTGATGGTGAATTGTGCCTCACTCATCTTCAGCTCTCCCCATTAGTGACTGACTATAATACCTTACAAGGCATGAGAAATCTAAAAAAGTTCCCCCAAGGTCCATCTGCTCTGGCTCACGCTCTCAAGATCGCTAGGTTGATAAAGTATTCAGACCTGAAAACTTGTTGGGAATGGCCGCGGCTGGTTCCAATAGCCGCATGGTCCTGAAGGGCATTTTAAAAATGGTGCCAGAATGTTGTTAGGCCCTTCTCTTCCACTCCTCGCCATTCCTCAGGATGTGCACTACAAGCACACTAGCACATGCGCGGAGAGGCTTTTAAGTTTCGCACATGTGCACACCCCCCGCGCCATCTTACAAGGAGCAAAGAGGCTCACAACAGAGATACGCATGTGTTACCAGTCTGAGCATGCGCAATTCGCTCAATCTCACCATTTTAGGAAAGAAGATGGGCAGATCAGAGTGAAAATAAATAATAACAAAACGGGGGCATAGTCAGCGGCAATAAAGATATTATTGAAGGGATACAATACCACTCAACAGGCCCAGTGCATTAAAGGCCAATGTTCCAAATCAGCAGCAGTAAAGACAGAAAGGGGTACTACATGGTTTAACAAAAGCCAGTTTATTTAAAGGGGCCAGCGTGCTAAGATAATCCCCCCAACCCAGCTGAATCATACAGAACAGACCTTAATAGCAGGTCGAACAATAGGTGACAGGGGGACACATTGAGAAATGATATAAAAATATAAATAAACTGCTAAATAAAGAGGACTAATTGTTCCCATCACCTTGCTGTCTTACAGATGTCAGCATCAAGAACGTGCCCATCCTGCGAAGTACGTCTATTGCCCCAACAGAAGGGCCCGGCACTTGCCTTAAATTAGATGGCCCAGACTGCCATATGGACACTCAGGACCCTAACATGGCAGGTGCAAGCCTATCTAACACTTGGCACATCAACCCAGCCACAACTGACCTCCAAAAGGCCACAGCAGCCATGATGGAGAGCAAACAGAATTCCATGCTCCAAGTCCTAGAATGCATGTCCAATATGAGTAATCCCAGACCACTCACTGGACTGACACCCACAGCTGTACCCACCCCACATAAGGGGAGGCCAAAACCCACCAGTCAAGCAAGAGTCCTAACTCCACTACATGAAATAGGTGACAATCATGACGCTTCAATGGATGGGGATTATGATGAGGAGGGTGAGGAGATACACTCGCACCATGACAGCGAGCATGAATCCGATCATGAATCGGAAATAGTAGGAGCCCCAGTAATACCGGAGGTCCCCTCTATAGCCTCAAACCTGTTCTCCATTGAGAACATTACGGATCTGGTCCACTCTATCCGCAACACACTGGGCTTTGAACAACCACCACCACCGCCACCAGAAAGCAAGCTGGACCCAATGCTCCAACCACCTCCAAAAATCAAAAACTTCTTCCGAGTATGCCCCATACTTAAGGACATTATTACCAAACAGTGAGAGGCAGCAGACCCTGCCAGAATGCCAGAAAAGAGATCCTGGGATAGACTGTATCCTCTACAAGAGGACAGCCTAAAAACACAATGCATCATGCCAAAAATGTATCCAAAGATAACAGAACTCAATAAGAGGACGGTCCTTCTGGCAGAGGGGACAGCAGTGCTAAAAGACCCAGTGGACAAGAAGGTGGAGGAGCTGCTAAAGAAAATGCATGAAATGATGGGCCGATCAATTAGAACTGCCATGACCGCAATCTACGCCGCAAGGGCCTAGATCAGGTCACTTGACGAAATCGGTAGGAGTCTCACACCAAAGTCACAAGAGGCACAACTACTGAAGCATGCACTGCAAGTGGTCAAGTAAATAGGAGACATGTCCGTAGATGCCCTTAAGATGAATGCCAGGAATGCGACTGTGGCAAACAGAGCAAGACGAAACTTGTGGCTAAAATTATGAGACACGAACAATTAGTCTAAAGCACGGTTGCTCAAGCTTCCATTCAAGGGAGACTGAGTGTTTGGAGAAGGACTGCATGAATTCCTACGACGTTGAGGCATGGAAAAGACACAGAAGGAGACAAAGACACAGGATACTTACCATACTACAGAAGGAGATCTCAACCTTATCGATCTCGGCTAGACAGGAGGTTCCACAGCTCCTTTTGAGACAAGAAGAACATGACCCAAGGCAGGTACAATTACCAAAATAAGGGAAATAGTTCATACAGAGTGAGAGGAGCCCCCTCCAGAGGAAGGTTCATGGGCCAGAGAGAAAGGTCCACCAGGAGGCCTTACCAATGACTACAATGAGAATTCAGTGATACAACAACCAGTCCACCCGCCACCCACATCACATAACCCCCCAATCAGGAGAAGACTTTGGCAATTCAGCTCAGTCTGGGTGGCAACAACATCAGACAGATGGGTGAACAAAGTGATAACTCAAGGTTATGCAATAGAATTCAGGGACACACCACACAGACACAGGGTGGTAATCTCACCAGTGTCAAAGAGACAATGTTCAGCACAACAGATATAGAACATCTTAAATGCACAACTATCGACCAACACAATCCAAAGGGTGCCACAAGAGGAAACCGGTAGGGGAGTCTACTCGATCTTCTTTTTAGTTCCAAAAAAGACAGGGGAACGTCTGCCCAGTACTGGATCTCAAGTACGTAAACAGGTTTATAACCACGAAAAGGTTCAAAATGGAAACAATAAGGTCTACACTCCAGTCAATCAGGGCAGGAGACTTCTTCACCTCCATAGACCTAAAGAATGCATATCTCCACATACCAATGTGCCAGTCACACAGAAAGTACCTCAGGTTCCAGATACTGGGACAACAGTTCCAATACAAGACCCTTCCATTTGGGCTCGCATCAGCACCACGCATCTTTACAAAGGTCTCGGTGGTCCTAGCAGCAAAACTAAGAGAGGATGGAATACACATCATTCCCTAACTCGATGACTGGCTCATCAGGACAAGGTCCTACCAAGACTCAGACAGCGCAACATCAAGGACGCTATGGGCTCTGAGAGATCACGGATGGGTAATAAACAGGGAAAAAAGCTGCCTAACACCTTCCCAATGCACAGAACACCTAGGAGCGAGGACAGACATGCAGACAGGCCTAGTTAGACCAACCCAGCTGAGAATCGACGTCATAAGATCGACAAATAGTCTGTTAAGTACCATGGCTTCAACCATGGCTCAGGTATCACAGTTCCTGGGATGTATGTCCTCATGCATAGATCTGATTCCTTGGGCAAGATGGCACATGTGGCCACTCCAGATGCTACTACTACAATACGGATCATTGACAGAAGACAACATGCAACAAAAGATAGTTGATGGAAAAGGTCAGAACAACACTTCACTGGTGGACAAACACACAGCACCTCTCCAAGGGCCAACCTCTACAGAGATCACATGATGCCATCATAGAAATGGATGCAAGTCTATGGGACTGGGGAGCATCCATGGGATACAAATCGAGAAGAAGATGCCAGTCAATGTGCTGGAGATGAGAGAGGTGCACAATGCATTGCTAGCCTTCCAAACACAAATTGCACACAAGTCAATACTAATATGCTCAGACAACAGGGCAACAGTGGCATACATAACCAAGCAGAGGGGTACCAAGAGCGTAGAACTCCGATGAGAGATGAATGCCATCATGACAAGGGCACAATAGAACCTCAAACACATTACAGCTATTCACCTGGCAGGCAAGCTGAACACAATGGCAGATTGGCTGAGCCGAGAACAGATACATCTGGGGGAATGGCAGCTCCATCTGGACATATTTCATCAAATCCAGAGGAGATGGGGCCAAATAATCATGGATCTCATGGCAACCAGCAAGAACACACACTCCCACAAGTTCTACTCCAGGTTCAAGGAACTGCAATCGATGGGGGTGGATGCCCTATCAATAACATGTACACACAACTATGCCTACATGTTTCCCTCACTGCCTCTAATAACAAAAGTATTCTCAAAGTTCCGTCAGTCATGGAGAATAATAATACTTGTAACACCATGTTGGCCAAGATGGGCTTGGTTCGCAACGATCATAGCAATGGCTATGGACAGAATGACTCTACTAATACAACCGGACATGCCTTCCTAGTGGCAATATGCTCTGCCCGAAGAGTCGGAGAATTGACATCATTATCATGTAAAGAACCCTTCACTACCTTCGCCGAACAGGGGTCATACTCCAGACAGTCCCCTCATTCATTCCAAAGATCAATTCCAAATTCCACACAGACCAAATCATAGAACTCCCAACATCTTTTGAGGAGCCCACAGATGAATGATAGAGGGCCCTCCACAAACTGGATGTCAAAAGAACACTCCAAATGTACATAGAAAGAACAGCACCACTCAGGCAAACAGAGAGGCTATTCGTGATCTCTGCGGGACACAAGAAAGGATCATCAGCAGCAGGAGGCACAATTGCTACATGGCTAAAGAAGACCATAACAGAGGCATATAAAGCAAGCCACAAAGTTCCACCAATGGGAATAAAGGTACACTCAACCAGGGCAGTAGAAATGTCCTGTGCAGAAAGGAACACGGCAACAGCCAAAGAGATCTGTGCAGCCGCAACTTGGTCCACAATACACATGTTCACAAGACTCTACAGATTGGACACAAAACTACCAGAAAGGAACACTTTCGGACATAAGGTGCTATTGACTGCCACCTGGTAGACTACGTCACCAAACAGCCCCCCCCACCCTAATTCAGAGGCACTGCTTCTTACAGACCCTATGGTAGAGAATGGGAGTGCCATGGATATACAGGCAACATGACAGTAGTTTTCTCACCTGGTAAAGGTGATTGTGTTACTGTATATCCATGGCACTCCAGCCCACCTGGGGGAGCAGGATTCAGGTGGACTTTTATTATTATTATTAGTTTACAAATATATAGCATTCAATTGAGTGTCTTGCCAATACTAATTAATTAGCCTGGCTGTGGGTCTCATAGGGACATAGCTTACAATGTAACCAGGAACAACTTATAATAAAGTAGATCGTGGAACTCCATGATAGCTTCAAATAACTCATATACTGTCTGGGCATGGAGAATAATTTTTCACAGCTCTGGAAGTATTGAAACTGAATTCTGGAGGGCTACAGAGGGGGGCTTGGTGGAAGAGTCATAATTCGACCCTAGGTCACATGTGCATCAGCAGCCTATCAGGCGTACATAACCCTATGGTAAGGAATGGGAGTGCCATGGATATACAGTAACACAATCATCTTTACCAGGTGAGTAAACTACCAGTATAGCAGGATACCAGTGCAATAAGTGCATCCTTCTATAAGTTATAACTCATATATAGTTATAAAAGGGAAAAACAAAAAACCTATGAAAATAGGGGCCCTGTTAGTTGAGTGGTGGCTTTCATTTTCCTCTAGGACTGCTTAAACTTTTGTAAGAATGCATTGAAAAAGGCCCCATATAAACTAGTATGGGGCATGCCTCCACGCTCTCCCTGCTGAGATGTCACAAAACTTCAGAGCGCGGGGCTGGGGCCAGCAGACCAGGAACTTGGAAGAGATTGGCTGGCTGTAGGTTCAGTTGCTGTTATGATCCCTTCTCTATAGAAAAGTACTCATTTAAAAATGATAATTTCTGCACCATTTGACAAATGCTGCCATTAGGTATTGGGCTGTGAAGCCAATAAGTCTAGATCAGAAACTTCCTTTAAAATAAAGGAGATTCATACATTTCTCCTGTTTAAAAAAAAAGCAACACATAAATCTGGTTTCAGCAGCACAAGGTCAGCAGCGCTATACTTTGTATAAAGGAGTCTGACAACTAAGTTATCACAAATGCACATTAAGATAGTCATTATACCACTCAAATTTTAGTTCATGAGTTCGTGAGTGTGCTGCTAAACTAGGAAAGTCAGTAATGCAATTCCTTGAAAAAAGGAGTCCCGCTATTAGACTTTTAAGAGCGGATGTTAAATAATCATTATGCTGGTCTGACTGGATTCTTAGATATATAAGTATGGAAGCAGATCTTTAACCATTTTAATAAAAAAGGAGTTTAAAAGTCTGAATAAGAGGCAGCAGAGTTCTTAAGCATATAGTGCTCAAACCTCAACAAACTCCACAGTGCTGTGGTTCCAAAAACGTTATCTGAGGAAGGCATGTATGTATAATTATAATTAATTTTTACCTGGTGTAGGGAGAATAACGAGGAATACCTCAGAGTTCCTTTACAGATTTCCGTGATTCTGCTGCTGGCTCGAGTAAATGGAGTCACTTTTATCTTTATCTTTAAAACTGTCAATACAGGACTTTCTTATCATGAAGTTCCAAAATGACTTGTTATCTGCAATATAACATTATCACAGATATCCTTATTGAGCCTTTCTGTGGCTGAGGACTATGTTTCCCAATCTCCTTAATCTTCCTGAGACATTGTAACTCCAGCCATCTTTTAACTTCTCTGCTCATACAATAGTTGTCACAATCACCTGTAGCGAAATAAAAAAACACGCTCCACTGAGCATAGTAAATTTCATAACTTCAGAATAAATCTGATAGACCCCAACCCTAGGCAACCACAGCATACCTTTCAAAAGCTTAATGAATGTATTTATACTCACAAGCGCTATAAGCTTGTTCAGTCCTAGTAGAAAAAAAAATCTCACCACCTGGCATGTGGACCTCTTCTTCCACTGCAGTCCCAGGCTCCACAGACACAATCCAGGGTTTCTCAGGTGTCAAAAACTCCTGGCCCAAATAATACCCCATTGCTGGTCCATTTCTACAAGAGCACAGTTGAACACGTGAGATGCCAAAACCGCTCTGGAACTAGAAGCAGTTAGCCGGCTTCAAAACTTTCCAACTTTCTCTTTCTGAATAGATACCTGGTGTTTCAGTACATACTGTACTCCCACTAAACACACCATTCACCTCACAGACAATGATCAAAGAGCCAGCACGAATAGATACCAGCAGTCCTCCCATCAAGCTAGTCAGGGGGACTCCACCAGCACCTGGGTGGAAACAAATTGAAAAACCTCCAACCACTCCAACCCCATACTTAGACAAAAGGACTCAAACAAACTTAGCCATCGACCAACATGGCTGTTTGACAGTGAGCACAGCTCTTATGTTTTAAAGTTTTGCAGCAAAAAAATAATTTTTACCAATCATGAGCAAAAATAACATGAATTTCATTCAGCAAATTTAAAACTGAGAGAGAATAAAAATGTTTTTTTTTAACTAAAATATTCAGATGCCAAACAACACAGAACAAAGCACAGAGTGGCAGGGAACAGATCAGCACTGTGGCCATCCATGAAATGAACATTGCCTAATGTATAAGATGTTATGAGCGACCGTTGAAACTTTTCAATGTACCTTCATAACTTTGGTGTTTTTTAAGATTTTGACCCCAAATTTTCAACATAGTCTTTTTATGACCCCATTTCATGGATCTAGTAAGTGAAAAGTTTCCAATCTGGCCTAAAAGGTGATTTCACAGAGTGACTGTGAAATCACTTTTTGGGACTGATTTGACAAATTTTACCTACTTTGTTCATGAGATGGAGTTCAAAAAAGGCCATGTTGAAAATGTGGTAATAAAATTACAAAGTTATGAGTAAAAGTTAAAAACACATTGAAAACCTGCACTTACCATGTTTATTCAGTTCCTGGCTGGCATTGGAGGATGTACTTTGTTGCAGAGAGGCAATGGACCATTTCTAGATGAGTGAGTGTGTGAGGGTGTGAGGTGGTGGGTGCCGAGTGGGGGGTTGGGCTGGCATCAAAAGGCACTGATGGGCAGTTTTCTGCTTTTCTGGTTACAGTTACTAAAAACAAAAAAGACTATGAGGGAACCTTTTTTTTTTTTACAGGTGCAAGGGTGACACTGAGGATCAGACACCCCAGTGCCACATATGTATGGCAGCACCAGGGGTGGGCACCCCACTGTCCACACACATGAAGTGGGTGGGGGATGCACTACATGGTGGATGATTACATTACAAATGTAATATGGGTGCACTGTGGGTAGGCACCCCAGTGTCTGCCCACATGAAATGGGTGGGGGGTGCACTACATGGGGGATGATTACATTACAACTGCCTGCTCCTGGTGAGTCTCAGTAAAATGACTGTCAAGACTCATAATGATGCCACTCAGCTGTTTGCTGGGTGGTGTCATGCAGATGAAAGCATCAAGCCACTTTCTCATAGGAGCAGCTCAGTCCTTTCAACTACAAGAAGTTTCTACCCCACAAGCACTGAACAGTGTCATGATCAGTCTCACTGATCACTGGCCTGTCATTGTCAAGCCACTGCAGACTAAGCTGCATTGGACCAGACAGTGACACACCTCTGAAATGCCATTCTTATAACAAAATAGTTGCTGTGTATGCACACACAAAAATTAAAAACACTGTGTTCATCAACTGCCACACAAAATTGTTTATGTATACCAGTCACCTGATACACATAGAGGATAATGTATGGGCAGCCATTCACAACAAGACTGTGTCTGCATTGAGAGTTTTTTATGGCAACCAGGAACCTCGAGAGTGAAGCTCGAGAGGTTCCTCGGTTGTCATAGAACACTCGAGATAAACACATAGGCCTGTCTGTGTATGGATGCCCATACATTATCTTTATAGTGTACGGGCATCCATGCCTGTCTATTTCAGACACTGGTTCCTTTCAATGAATTAGGGGATGGGGAGGAGATACTTGAGGGTTGGTGGCTGGCTCAGATTACTGATTCAATGTGCTGCAGCTTTTTCTTTAAGCACAAGTTTAAAAAAAAATCAACCTCCAGCACAACTGGACAGAGGTAACCAGCTGTGTGACAGCATTATAAGTTGTTGTGCTGCAGTAGTGACATCACTACTGCAGTACAACATAATGATGTCACTGCTACAGTGCAACAAACATATTCTAGGTATGGAATTCCATGCATAACAGGGTTCTACCATACGCTATATCTAATTTCATACAGAAATGATTGTACAGCTGCTACAAATCTTTTTCCTACTGCAATTCAAATTAAGTTTTGTAACACTACCAGTTACATCCTAACCTTCCACAACCCCATGGAGTTCATACTTGGCCCTAGTCCCACTGCACTCTGACCTGCCCTGTTTCCCAGTCTTATTGCACTTTTTCCTTTTTTTATACTTTCTCTTTATGCCCCCTTCTCGCTGTATGGGATTCCTTTCTTTGGGAATCCCTAGGCTGTGTAATCCTGTATTCCTGCCCCAGGTACCTCCCTCCAGGTGCTGGTTAGCCTTTCCCCATCCTGCCTCGGTTTACCCCCCCGGGCGGGGAGGAGAGGGACCCTCCCCTTAGTCCCCCTCTCACACCTCAAGTATGCATCAGAAGATGCCACCAGCCCCACCTATGGAGCCTGGTTAAGGGTTATCTCAGGACAGCTGGGTCCCGTCTACAGGAGCCCAGCACAGGGTTTTTCTGTTTTCCCGGTCCCAGCCCCCAGGACATCTGCACGCAAGGGGGGCCATGGAGTGATACACATCGCGACATGCTATTGCTCTGGCTCCCAGCAGACATCCTCCCTCCCCTTATATGCTCTCTCACTGCACCTCCACCCATGGTCACCCATGTGGCGGTATCGCAGCGTGACCCGCATCCCACCCCACCCGGAGGAGAGCAGCCCCTGGGCGCTCAATCCTCCTCCCCCCAGCCAGCTCTCCAGCCGCCCAAGTCCGTTCCCGAACCCGGGTCGCTGGCGCCGCAAGTGGTAGCCCTACCATTGCGCCAGCGGGCCAGCTATCAGTCTTATTGCACTTTGACCTGCACCCAGTCTTACTGCACCATAAATGTTGCCCAATCCCACTGTGCTTTGAGTGGCTCTACAACCATTATACCCTCAACTGTTCCCAGTCTCTGGCCCTAATGCAACCTCGGGTGTCTCTCAGTTTTCACTCCAGTCTCTACTGCTCCTAGCCTCTTGTCTTCAGCACAGCTGCACACTTAGCAGCCCACCCCCTCAGTCCAATTCCATTTTCTACTGCCCCCACGCTCAGTCCCTTTGCATCATCAGCTGCCCAACACAAGTTCCAGTGCAACCTCAACTACCCATATTCCTAGTCTCACTGCACCCTCTATTGCCCCCTTCCCCATTGCATATACAGCTGGTAAACTCACAATCTCCACTGCACCCCCAGTTTTAAGCCCCCAGTTCCACTGAACCCTCAGCTGCCTAATTCCAATCCTATTACCCTAGGCTTGTCCCATTTCAAATTAGGACATGCTGTAGCAAAACAGCATTGTCACTAAGAAAATCTACAATTTTCCAGCTATGGGGTGTTGTCTCTTAAGGCAATGGAAACCAAGGCTATTGATAGGGTTGATTGGCAGTATCTTAAATATATGCTATGCAAGATGACATTTGGTCCTAAATTTATAGGAAATATTTGGTGCTATGCAACAACCTGGATACTTCTGTAAAGGTTAATGGGGGTGAGCTTGGGGGGCTTTGGATTATCACAGGAGAACTCTTATTGATGATGGGCAGATAGCTGATCCAGCAGTCTCCCCTCATCCTACTCAGGCTGTGTTATGCAGTGCCAGGTCAATGAGGAACAAGACTGCCATAATGGCAGACTTCATCTCCTTGGTACACCTGCCTTGCATCATGGAGACCTGGCTGGATGAAAATGCTGCTTCCATTTTGGAGGCAGCGATGCCAGCTGGGTACTCCATGATACACAGCCTGAGGAGGATCGCAGGGGCAGGGGGGAGGCCATTTGCTTTAAAACTAGCCTGAGCCTCACGGTGTTACCTATAGGTCCCACAAGGTCATTTGAGTGTGTTGCTGCATGAGGGCGGGCCTGGTGCGGCTTCAGGGTTCTCCTGGTCTATCACCCTCCAGGTGGGGATGGAGAGTTCCTGCAGGAGATTGCCAAGCTCATTGTCGGCCAGTTGTTGGAGTCCCCCAGATGGTTAGTTCTGGGGGACTTCAACGCCTGGGTTGACGGTGGGCTCCTGGGAGTTGGGGCAAATTTTTCGAGGAATATGGAGGCTTTGGGCCTGACACAATAAGTTGTGTCAGCGACCCACTCGCGTGGCCACACACTCGATCTTGTGTTTTCAATTGGCCTGGGGGTTAGTGATCTAAAGATAGACCCAGTATCATGGTCAGATCATAGCACCATGTGGTTCATGTTTGGGTCCCCCCTTGATGGCCCTGCCCCTGTGGAGATGGTCCGGTACCACCCTTTAAGAGGAGTGTCCTCATTAGGACTATTGGTGATGCTGGACCTATCGGGTGTAGAGGCTGCATGTGTGACTAGAATGGAGGAGGGGGTGACTGCTTATAAAAGGGTGGTCACTGCTGCCTTCGATTCAATCGCACCCATTCATGTCCAACCCCTGTCCACTCACCACAGACCTCCTTGGTTTGATGAGGAACTCAGGGAGTTAAAACTAGGGTTCAGAGGTTAGAGAGACACTGGAGGAGGTTGGGACTGCTGGAGAACAAATTGGCCCTGAGGTCACATTACTGCAACTATCAAGGGGCAATCTCCCAAAAGAAGGCAGATTTTCTGTCTAGGGAGATTGCTGCAGCAAGGAACAGACCAGCTCAGTTCTTCCACATGGTGGACAGGCTACTACATCTGGCCTGTCTCCATGTGGGAGGGGTGAGTCCAAGCATTAGGTGTGAGGAGATCGCTCTGTTCTTTCCTGACAATGTGTCCTCTATTAGGGCCAGGATCTCCTCCAGTGTCTCTTGAAGGGATTGCGGGGTTCTTCTGAGTCATGTTGAAGCACTCCTCCTGTCTGGGCTGATTTTGAGCCAGTTGGAGTGGAAGAGGTGGTGACTACGATCTCCAGGCTACGACCAACACAGTGCGATCTTGACTCAGGTCCCACCTGCCTTTTGGTGGAGAGTTTGGACCTGATTGGGACTGTTGTTGCCGAGATAGTCCAGAGTTCCTTGAGGACTGGGGTCTTCTTGGTGACCTTGAAAGAGGTGTTGGTTAGGCCCTTACTGAAAAATTCCTCACTGGACCCGGAGTGTCTCAGTAACTATAGGTCAGTCTTTAATCTCCCATTCTTAGGGAAAGTTATTGAGAAAGTGGTAGTTACTCAGCTCAAAGAATGTCTTGCCTCCTCTTCCACTTATAATATTCCAGTCTGGGTTTCAGGCTGGGCACAGTATAGAGGCTGCTCTGGTGAAGGTGCTTAATGATCTCCTGATGGCAAGGGACAGGAGAAAGCATACCATCTTAGACTTCCTGGACCTGTCGGCAGCATTTGTCACTGTGGATCATGAGGTGCTACTTGTCCATCTGCGGTACTGGTGTGGCCTGTCAGGAAATGTCATCAACTGGTTCAGGTCATACCTGACAGGCAGAGTGCAGAGGGTGATGATGGGTCTTGCCACATCTAGCCCAAAGCCTCTATCCTGTGGCATGCTGTTGGGTTTGGTCTTGGCTCCCTTGCTGTTCACGGTGTATAAGCTGCCACTAGGAGACATTATCAGGTGGTATGAGCTGGATTTTCACTGCTGTATAGATGATACCCAGCTATACCTGTCCTGTGCACCTGGTAACCAAATGGCATCTTCCTTATTTAACAGTTGCCTAGAGGAAATCCAGAGCTGGATGACTCAAAACTGGCTTAGACTTAACCCAGACAAAATTGAGGTGCTAGTGGTGGATCCAGGTCATTGTGGTGATGGAGGTGATTGGGATGACCTCCCTGGATTAGTGCTGGGGGGATCCCTCTTACCCCATCAACACAGGCAAAGGATCTGGGCGTGATCCTAGATGACAGCTTGACACTAGATGCTCAGGTGTCAGCTGTCATCAGAAGCTGATATTACCATCTGAGGAACATTGCTTAGATCCAGGCCCTGATTCCATCTGAGGACCTGCCCACGCTGGTATATGCCTTCATCACATCTAGGTTGGACTACTGCAATGCCCAATACCTTGGGCTATCTGGAGGCAACCTTCGCCGGCTACAGCTGGTGCAGCATGTGGTGGCAAGACTACTGCCAGGCGTAAAAAGGAATGAACATATTACTCTTGTCCTCCGCGAGCTGCACTGGCTGCCAGTTAGGTGGAGGAATGTCTTCAAGGTAGAGTTCCTTACCTACAAGGCCCTGCATGTTTGGGGACCAGCTTATCTGCAAGATCTCCTGGAACCCCACAGGCCAGCCTGGGCTCTCTTTTCTGCTGAGGGTAGCCTTCTAGGAGTTCCCACGGTTAGGTTATGGCATTCTGGGGACTGTGTGTTTTCAGTTGCTGCACCTACCCTGTGGAACTCACTACCCAGATATTTACGGGAGGCACCCTCAGTTGAAGCCTTTAAAACAGGTCTTAAAATGCTCCTTTTTCAGAAGGCATTTGATTTATAATTATAATTGGAAATTGGATATAGTATCCTATTTTATTATATGGTAGATGCATTTCAAAGAATTTTCAGTTCTTGCTGGCTTGTAATTTTAAATATCGTATTGTATTTAAATCTTGTTTTTTAATGTACAGCACTCTGAATCCCCAGAAAGAGGTGTTTTATAAATAAAGTATCTATCTATCCATCTGTCTGTCTGTCTATCTACCTATCTGTCTGTCTGTCTATCTATCTATCTATCTATCTATCTACCTTTGTGTCTATCTCAGCTGGAGTGTCCCTTGTTCCCCTTCTGTTTGCCATTCCTTTGGAGCTGCTGGCTGCAACAGTGCAGTACAATCCCAATCAAAAGCATTACAGTGGGGAGACAGATTCATAAGATGACATTATATGCTGATGACTCCCTTTTCTATTTTGGTGATCTGGAATGCTCCATGCCTCAACTAGTACAAGTTTTAAAAGCTTTTTGTGATATCTCAGGCTATAAAATTAATAAGTCTGAAACTCTTCAACTTAGAGGAGTGTCCCCAAAAAGATTTCAATGTGCGTACACAACTTAATGATGAGTATATGTGCAACTTCATTGATAGACTGTAAATATTTGAATAATTATGTTGTTGACTGAGATAAATAGATACTTTGGCCATTGGCACTCTTTGTCCCACAGGGAACTACCACTCTGTTGGGGTACCGTGAATGCAAAGGAACCCTCTTGAGGATGGTTCCTCCCCTAGAGGTGCAGCAGGAAGATAATTCCTTTAGGATAAAGATACCTTAGGAAGGAGCCCCCAGGGAGAGAGGTGTGCCACTGGAGGAGGAGGGGAGGATGGTGGGGCAAAGAAAGAAAGAATCCATCTGAATGAGACTGCAGGAAGCTGACTTAAATATCTCAGGCAGGGGGCATGGCTAGTTGCTCCCACCCACTGAACTGCAGTCATAGCCTTTGATTTTAATGTGTGTATGCAACTTAGTTATGAGTATATGCTTGTGCAACTTCATTGATAGACTGATAGTATTTGAATGCTTATGTTGTTGACTGTGATAAATACTTTGGCCATTCAAACTTTCTGTCCCACAGGGAACTATCACCCTGTTGGGGTACCATGAAGACAAGGGAACCCTCTTGAAGATGGTTCCACCCCTAGATGTTCCACAGGAAGATAATTCCTTTCGGCTAAAGGTACATTAGGAAGAAGCTCCCAAATAAGTCGAGCAGAAGTGGTGAACACAGAAACTGGATAAGCATGGATTAACAGAGCAGTGATAACATGTAACAGACATTGGAGGATTGTGCAATGACTTGATGATTTCAGTATTGATACCAGAAGGGGCATGACTTCCATAAGGAGGGAGGAAGGGAATGGCAAAGTAGAAAGAAGGCCACCATCCAACCCCCAACTCAACAGCGGAAACTTACCTGGGTGAAAATGTACTACTATAGATATAGTACTTGATGGATTACTTAACCTTTATGACCTTTGGCATGAAGGAAAGGACAAAACCCTATTGGGGGAAACCTCTGGGGATCCAAAGCCTTGGTCGCTTTTCCTCCAGGCTTGGGATGAATTAATGACGGCTCACTACTGCAATTTAGATACCAATTCAGGGGAGATTTTTAGAGAAAGGGTTCTCACTCTGTCCCTCTAAGGGGAAAGCCATGGGAATGCTGTGAGTAGAGGCCTCTGCAGCTAAAGAGGAACCCTGCTGCCCCCACTGGCTGAGGAGGAGAGCAACGGCTGCTTAAAGGCACTCACCAGGCCTCCAAGCAAAGCTTGGAGGAGAAGCCAAACCCAAGAGGGGTATGGCCAAGCCCTGGAGGGGTGAAAATAGGAGGCTTGAACAGTCTTCACCCTTAAGGGGCAGGAAGGAAAAAAGGTAGTATAGAACAGAGACCAGGTGAACCATAGGTGGCTGTAGAGAGAATAGCTTTTGAAGGTGCTGCTGACGTCAGCAGCTAAAGGAGCCCCCTGGGTCTTTGAGGCTGCACCCCCTGAAAGCTGAAGTCTTTTTTTTGTTTGTTTTATTTACGTGCCCCCAGCCTCCTGGTTGGCCACTCCTTCTGGCTGCCTAGGAACCTCCAACCCACCAATCACCTCTGCCACCATCCTACCATTCCTTTAACCATGGCCCCAGTTTGCCTGATGTATCCCTTCATGTGGGCCCCCCCATACAGGACACCTGAGAGGGGAGAATTTTGCCCATAGGCATAGAGAATTCACAGGGGCACATGGAGGGACTGGCACAGGCACTCCGAGGCTGTGTGGTGGATGGGGGGACTGGTCACCATCATCCAGCTGGCCGAGTGGATATTTTTCTGTTTTCTCCCCACCCCACCCCCTCCCAAGATGGTTGCATGCCCACGGCATCCTGGAAAGGTGCACTGCAGTGCATGGTCACCCACAATGCAAAGTACATCACTGCAACCACCCACCAGGAGCCGCACAAGGGTGATGCAGGTTCCATCCCACCTCCCTGTGGAGGAAAGCATCCTGTGGATGCTCGAGACCTTCCCGTCGGCCTCCGCTCCTGTTGTCCTGGACTTGGGCATGAATCTGGGACATCAGTGTGCTGGGTGATCCCTCATCATCCAGCACCATGGAGCCAACCAAGCTGAAGTCTCAAATACTACATCAAGAGGTGCTGCCGACACTGTCTGCATGGCCAAAGACTTCCCCCAGAGTGGAGGACTTTCTCATCCTAGTGGTAGAAGAGAAGGACCCCACCCTCAGTTGGGGACCTACACTCAAGAAGCAGACTTCAAGGGGGCAAAGCCATGCTAGGTAGAGATAGAGGCAGGAATGTGACTGAGAGTGCAGGATTGGTAGTGTAGACAGCATGAGTGAGGGTGAAACTGTTAGAACTGAGTATATGAAACTGCATGAAGTGAAGTGCATCTGTTAGCACTGAGGACAGGGGACAGCATGGACACTTCAAGATAGCATGAGATGGAGTGCAGCTGCAGTTGGTAGCATTGAGTATGGCAAGGAGGCATGCTAGAGCAATGTAAAATGACAATTAGTATTGGTAGGAAATGTATTAGCATGGGGACTCAAACTAGGAAGCCGATGGAGTAAGCAATGAAACTACTGAACCCAAACGGAGTGGTTGCTAGGCTTCGAGCCAGGTGTAAGCAATTAAGGAGCTGAGATGAACAGGAGACTGAAAATGGTACAAACAACAGTGCAGGTAAGCAGGGAGACTGCATTTGGTACAAAAAGACAGCAAACATGAGAGTTTGGATGAGCACAAGGCAAATTAAATGAGTAAAGGCAAGGTGCTATGAAGACTAGAAGCACCCAAAAGAAACAGAGCAGAGAAAAACCATGGAACCTGAAACAAGGAGGGCAGCACAAAACAGCAGACAGAGAAGTACAAGCTGCAGCCAGGAGGCAGGAGAAAAATACTGATCTAGGAAGGAGGCGGCACAAAGCAAGCAGAAATGGCAAAAACACAAAACGAAGCAGGAGACAAATACCAGAGGGGGAGGGGGGGCACGGAGCACCAGCAGAACCTCCACCTGCAGCAAAGAAGAAATGGATCTGAATGAGACTGCAGGAAGATGACTTACATAGCTCAGGCAAGGGGCATGACTAGTTGCTCCCACCCACTGAACTGCAGTCATAGCCTTTGATTTAAAGAGAACTTTCCTTTTCACTGGCACCCAGGAAACAGAATTAGATGCCTTGGTATACAGATTGCATTAGAGTTTACTGAATTATTTTCACTCACCTATGAGAAGTTGTGGGGGGAAATACAGGCAGATTTTTCCCATGGGGCCGTACTGCCCCTGTTGCTGGGGCATAGGGGAGCTGCTTCAAAAATGAATGTGCTACCTCACATCCTATTTTTGTTTCTGACACTGTATATCCCTATCCTGGTGGGGTATTGGAATAAAATACTAAAGGCCATATAATGCTTTATATGGGGGGGGTATGCTCAGATTAGTTATAAGATGCTGATCCTGGACAGGGAAGGGGAGTTGGGCCAGCTAGAGTGGAAATATTATCATTTAGCTGGACAACTAGCTGCAGCTTGTACATGGACAAGGCACAACATGGATTCAGGTTGGTATTTATGGGAGGGTGCCGTGGTTGTTCTGTCCCTCTTCTTACCCTACTAGGGGACTGCACTGATAAGAGAGTATGGAGAGAAATTAGTAACTCATGGGTTAAACATACTTTATGGATATTCTAAGGGCTAGGCAACTCACTGGTACACCAAATGATTTAGATCCCTTATCCTTTACAGGTGCCTCCCCTTTGCCTGACACCCCGACGGTGAAACACAGAAAATGACTACTACAGTGACAGTCACTGTAATGGTCCATTTCCATGTTTCGCTTTCCCCCAGTGTCCTGTACCTCCCGGACCAACTCAACCTGGGTTGAGAATCCAAAGTCTAAAGAGTGCTGGGGCAAAACCCACATGTGGGTTGTGGGCACAGCCCCACAGAAAATATTGGGGACTTGGGCGACACAATACCTGCATCAGTATTGTGCCATCGCTGTGTGGGTGATCGACAGATTTACTGTTGACCAAACTTGGTGCTTCCATTCTTTACTTGGTTCTATGAAGGTCTCTTCCAAGACAGTCAGATATCGGTGTTGACCATTGGAGTGTGCTTGGTTTGACTCAGTTCATTCAATGTACTGATCCAGAAACAAATGGTTTGATACCTTTTATTAGACCAATATGGATGTGACAAAAGAAAACAGTGCTTAAGCTTTCGGACCAACCAAGTCCTTCTTCAGAAGCTTATGGCAGTTGTTTGGTAAATCATATACAAGTAACACCCAGATCATACATAAAAAAAAATCAGAAGGAATTCTCATTGGTTTAAAATGCCTTTTTTTTAAAATAATAACTGAAGTTTAAATGCAAGAAACCAGTTTTCGTCAGCTGGCAACTATGAAGCACTCCAAGGTTAAATGTCAACAGAGGCAGATAAGAGGAATATTTCCAGGGGCCAGGCAGTTTCATTAACTGACGTCATGAATGAGTGATTGTGTTGTGTGAATACACTCTTCATTAAACACAAGACCTTTAGATATAATACCCACTTAAGTACCTGTTAAAAAGAATAGCATTCCAACTTAAAAACAATAAAACAGAAATATCCTATGTATGGCAATAGGAGGGTATAAACAGAGTGTTCACTTAAGTTGAACAACCTGTTTAACCATTCATAAACTGTTAAACCTATCTGAAGACAATTTATCAACTATATACTCAACCAGATGCTATATTTTATAAACATTAAAACCTAAGTGCTATAACAAGATTTTTACAAGAAATTTGAAATGTCAGAATTAGTGCCAAATAATAAAACAAAAACTACCAAGGACCCCCCTAGGGAATGAGATCATGCATCCTAATATGTTTAGAGTTCAATATGTGTCAGTATATAATTACTCTACTATAAGTACAGAAACAGTCTTAGGAACAGAAATCAAAAACTAATGGAAATAAACCTTCCCTCCCCCTGGATAACATCATAGTACAGACAACTAGTTGGAAGGAAGTATAACTACACTATGTATATGAACCAAGAGTCCTAACACACTATAACATCATAATGTCATGTACCTGAATATAAGCCTTACCTCATAAAACCACAACCCCCAACCACGCAACCAACACACTATCCCCATCCTACCCCCCTCAACAAATAGTTTATGGAGAGATACCTAATATAGATATAGATATAGATAACCAGTTAAAAGGGACCCTATAACCGTACAATATTAAAAAAAAAAACACTGAAGTCCATCCTTTGTACTTATGCTCTGTGTAAGTTCAAGTAGGGTAATGTGTCATAAAACTCAAATCAATGTTCATGCCATCTTCAACCATATTGAGAAGTAAAATAACCCTGACCTCAAAAGCCCATCTCTGTTGTGAATTTTTGAAATGTCCTTTTAAGACCATTACTGACATATCTGAGACTGAGTGATCAGTCTAAGTGAAGTGCTGCCTCACTGGCTTTTCAGCCATCTTCATATTAATAGTATGTCTGTGAGAGTTAATTCTAGTGTGGAGAGCTTGCACTGCCTCTCCCACATACCCTGTTTGTGGACATCTCTTGCTTTGAATGAAACAAACAACATTCCATGATGCACATGTATAATTCCCCTATATCCTGAATTGTCTGTTTTGTGAAATAACCACACAATCTGAAATGGAACTGTACTCACAAGTCTTACACCTGTGGCAATTGCAGGGTCCTGTACCATTTAGTGTTATAGTATTCTGTTCTGGTGCAAATTTACTCCTAACAATCAGGTTGGCTAAATTAGGTGGTTGATTAAATGATAGTACTGGTAGTTTTTGAAAAATACAATTTAGGATCTTATCCTCATTAAATATTGGGTGGAGGTCTTTAATAACCTTATGTAGAAGTTCAAGGTCAGAGCTGTCCTGGTGGCACTGAGGGTTGAGGCGCTGGACACCACACCTCACGCCACACCGGTGACCTGGGTTCAGGAATGAGCCTGGGCCACCGGGGGTCAGCAGGGGGAGAGAGGATTGAGTGTCCAGAGGACTGCTCTCCTACCTTGGGGGGAAGGGGGACTAGTCGTCTTACTCGTTGACTGCCCTCTGGCAATGGCTGGAGGGCAGTGTGGGTCAGGAGGCTCAATGCTGATGTCCTTGTATCGGCAGGGAAGGGGCCAGGCAAAAACAGGAAAGAGCAAGCCTGGCAGGCTTGATGATGGTCCACTGCTCCCAGAAGCAGATCCCCAGATTCTGGATTAGGTCTCCGGGATGGGGGAGAAGCAAGCAACCTCTTCCTGGCCCCTCCGTGGGGGCAATCCATGGGGGAACTATTGGGGGCTGCCTAGCACAGGAGTGGTGGGACTGGAAAGAGAGTCCCTTCAATTGGAGGGCTGTACTCACCTGCCAGTGCTCAGGGAGGAAAAAGGTACAAATAAAAAAAAAAAGTTCAAGGCCAGGATGATATGTGAATCCTAAAGGTATTCTGTTGGTAGTGGTCCTTTCTTTGTACTGAAGAAGATGTTCCCTTGGTACCTGTGTTGCACATTCTACTACTCTGTCAAATTCTCTGGAAGAGTGTCCCTGCTCAATAAAGTTTTTTTTCAATGTAGCCAAATGTGTATCTCTGTCTTCCTCGCTTGAACAGATACGGTGATATCAAAGTGCTTGACTGTACATTACAGATTTTTTTCTGTGGCTCGGGTGATTACTGTTTCTATGCAAGTATCTCTGTCTGTTGGTTTCCTGTAAATATATGTATGTAAGGTTCCATCCTTGATGGTAACTATGGTGTCCAGAAAATTAATAATTGTGGTAGAATATTCCAGGGAAAGCTTCATGGATGGATGGAAGTTAAGTTTCTGATGAAACTCCTTAAGTGTGTCCATGTCCTCTGTCCAAATTAAAAACAAATCATCAGAAGAAGCCAGAAGGGTAAGGATACAGATTCATTTCCGTGCAGTGCAGTGACTGCTCATTGGTGTTTTTGTTTTAAGCCTAGATGTATGTACTTTTAGTGATGCTGTTATCTCTTTGCTGTCTTTACTTGGAATTGTTTGGAGCTGTTGAAAATGTGAAGCCTAGTTTTGTGTGCTTTTAGTGGTGTTGTTATTCCTGTGCTATCTTTACTTGGAATTATTTTGGGGCTGTTGAAAATTTGAAACCTAGTTTTATGTGCCTTTAGTGGTGCTGTTATTCCTTTGCTGTCTTTACCTGGAATTGTTTTTCTGCTGTTGAACATTTCAAACCTAGTTTGGCGTGCTTTTATTGGGGCTGTCTTTACTTGGAATTGTTTTGGGGCTGTTGAAAATGCGAAGCCTAGTTTTGTGTGCTTTTAGTGGTATTGTTATTCCTGTGCTGTCTTCACTTGGAATTATTTTGGGGCTGTTGAAAATTTGAAACCTAGTTTTGTGTGCCTTTAGTGGTGCTGTTATTCCTTTGCTATCTTTACTTGGAATTGTTTTTGTGCTGTTGAAAATTTAAAACCTAGTTTAGTGTGCTTTTAGTGGTGCTGTCTTTACTTGGAATTGTTTTGGGGCTGTTGAAAATCTGAAACCTAGTTTTGTGTGCTTTTAGTGGTGTTGTTATTCCTGTGCTGTCTTTATTGAAATTGTTTTTAGGGTGTTGAAAATGTAAAACCTAGTTTGTTGTGCTTTTAGTGATGCTGTTTTCTTTTGCTGTCTTTACTTGAAATTGTTTTGGGGCTGTTGACAATGTTAAACCTAGTTTGGTGTGCTTTTAGAGGTGCTGTTTTCCTTTGCTGTCTTTAACTGGAATTGTTTTGGGGCTGTTGAAAATTTAAAACCTAGTTTGGTGTGCTTTTAGTGGCGCTGTTTTCCTTTACTGTCTTTACTTGCTGCAAATTTTCACCCCCTTCCCCCCACTCTTAATTATATGCCTTGTTAAATCTGATTTGACAGGAGCCAAGCACAGGGAATAGCAGGGGTTGTGGAGAAGAAGGGGCATAAGGGGGAGGAAGCCCGCCCTCAGCACAAGTGTTTTGACTCATTTTTTGCTGTTGTTTCTTTCTTTAAAAAAAAAGTATCTGAGGATTGGTGGCAGGATTTTCAGGACAGTAAATTAATAAAGAGGGAACTACAAGGAGAGCTTCAGTAACAGACAACTACTGGAATGGCAGTATAAGTGCAGTATAATGTGGGGAGCAGTGCAATGCAGTGGATGTGGGGCAGCCGTATTCAGGCAGACCTTCTGGATACTGAGGTGCTGCCATATCTGCAGGCATCTCTCTGGACTGTAAGATGAGGTAGTCAGACTCAGAGTGAAAGTAAACTGGGTCAGGAGTACTTTCACACCTATCCAACGACCACCCAGTCCAATGCCACTGCCTCAAAAGATGCCAAGAATGAGGACCACTTGGATGATGGTGGGCTAGGGGAGGGTTAAGGTGATCAGGCAGAGGCACATCCCAAATCCTATTCCACTCCAGAACTCATATGCCATACTGGCAAACAAGGATAACCAAACAGAGGTACCCAGAGAAGTGGAAGGGAAGGATGTGAAGGTCAACTGAGGAGGTGACCAAAGTGGGGAGAGCAGTGGACCCCAGAGGAGGAAGAGGAGGAGAAGGAGGAAGCAAATCCTGGTGGGGGACCTCTATCATAAGAGGGATCCAGCTAGGAACACACAAGGGGGAGGTGAGGTGCCTACCAGGTGCCACAGAGTGGAGGGATGGGAGGAAGATCCTAAGGATCGCTAGGAAGGCAAGGTGGGATGGTGAGCTGGACATCATTATCCACCTAGGTACTAATGATCTGGCAAACGGGGAGCCTAAGGAAGTTCAGGAAGAGTTTAGGAAATTGGAGAGGGGTCTCAAACAAGTAATTACATCTGTCATCTTCTCATAAGTACTACCTGTGAGAGGCATGGGAGAGCATAGGGGCACATGCACCAGGAACTTTAACACATGGTTGAAGAACTGGTGCTGCAAGGAAGGGTTTGGATTCATTGGTGACTGGGGACCCACCTGGAGGAATGGGGTCTTGTTCAAGCCTGATGTCCTGCATCTGTCCTGGAGGGGTATCCAAGCACTCAATGATAAGTTTAGATGCTACACAGACAAGCATTTAAACTAGCTGAAGTGGCAGGCCAGCAGGAGGTCTATTGCCCCCCCACAGCTAACAGTGGAACCAGTGAACAGGAGAAGGGGATAGCTCTACAAAGCAATGTGCAAAAGATGGAGATTAGCACCCAAGGAGTGGATAGGCAGAAAGGGGGCAACATTCAACACAAGGGCAGACAACAGGGAGAACCAGGGATAAAGGACAACCAGGGAGGGGGGCTGGAGTAGAACAGCTAAACGGTCCAGGGAGTTCACATCATGGAAAGCCATGTGTGCCAATGCCAGGAACCTTAGCAACAAGATGGAGGATCTGAAAGCTGCCATGGTGCAGTTGGACCTGGACATTGTGGCCATCACAGAGACCTGGTATAATGATAACCACAACTGGGAGATGGCCATACCTGGCTACAACATATTCAGAAGAGACAGGGCAGGCAGGAAGGGAGGTGGAGTGACATTTTATGTGAAAGATGGCATAAAGACCACAGGAATCCAGTAGGAACAAAATGGGGGAGAGATACTGTGGGTTAAGCTGGAAAGGAAAATGGAGTCAGCCATCCACATGGGGTGGTCTACAGATCACCAGCCCAGGAGGAAGAAACAGATAGGAAGTTGATGTTATCTATCCAAAGGATGGCAGTGGTGCTGGTTGGAGACTTCAATATTCCAGATGTGGACTGGAGCCTACCAGTAGCAGCAAGCCTCCCAGCAGCAGCATCAACCAGGAGCAGATTTATCCTGGACTCCCCTTCAAAGTGCCTTCCTTAAGCAACTGGTCATGGAACCAACTCAGCAGAAGGCAATACTGGACCTCATGCTCACAAACAGGGACAGTGTGATGGGGTAACAGTGGGGGAGCACCTGGGGAACAGTGCCCACCGGTCACTGTGGTTTGAAATCACAGAAGGAACAGAACCAAACCGCACAAAAACATGTATCCTGGATTTTAGGAGGGCAGTTTTCGGGAAAATGGGGACATGCTTGAAAGAGGTGCTGATGGGAATGGGGAGGGAATCAGGGGTGGAGGAACAGTGGGCAATATTTAAAACAGGGATTACAAGAGCAACAGAATTATGCATTGAGCAGGTTAGCAAGGGGAAAAGGAGGAGGAAGCTATTATGGTTTTCCAAGGAGGCAGCGGAGAAAGTGAAAGCTAAAAAGATCACATTCCAACAATACAAAAAGACACAGGCAGAAGGGGATAGAGAGAAGTACTAGGAGAAGAAAAGGGAGGCAGGGAGGTAAGTAAGGGGAGCCAAAGCTCAGACAGAACAGCGCATCGCAAAAATCAGTGGGCAGAGGGGACAAAACCTTTTACAGGTACATAAGTGAAAAAAGAAGGGCAAAGGGAGGGATAGTAAGACTGAAGGGGGAGCATGGGGCCGAGTGGAGGATGACAACAGTAAAGATGACATATTGAACAAATATTTCTGCTCTGTCTTTACTGAGAAAGAAGAGGGTAATGGGCCTGAAGGGAGTACAAGGAGTAGGAATGGCACAGAAATGGACACAAGTCCCTTTACACGGGAAAGGGTCCTAAAGGAACTGGAAGGAATAAGAGTTGATAAAGCAATGGGGCCAGATGGGGTGCACCCCAGGGTCCTAAAGGAACTAATAGAGGTGGTGGCTGAACCTCTGGTAATCCTGTTTAGCTAATCACTGGAAACAGGGGAGGTACCCAAAGACTGGAGGACAGCAGATGTTGTCCCCTTATACAAAAGTGGGAACAAAGAGGAAGCAGGGAACTACAGACCAGTCAGTCTGACCTCAGTAATGGGGAAGATCATGGAAGCACTACTGAAGGAGAGATTGGTGAAACATCTGGTTGCCAATGGACAACAGGACCCAAGGCAGTATGATTTCACCTCGGGGAGGTCATGTCAGACCAACCTCATTGTATTTTTTGACAGGGTGACAAGGGAGGTTGATCAGGGTAGGGCAGTGGATGTGGCCTATCTGGACTTCAGCAAGGCCTTTGACACTGTGCCACATAGAAGACTAATACACAAACTGGGGAATATGGGAGTGGGCAGGAGGGTAGTGCGGTGGTTGGGTAATTGGCTGGGCAGCAGGACACAGAGGGTGGTGGTAAATGGCTGTCACTCCACAGAGGCAAAAGTGACCAGTGGGGTACCACACTGATCAGTGCTGGGACTGATCCTATTCAACGTCTTCATAAGTAACATTGTGAAGGACCTAGAAGGCAGAATTTCCATGTTCACTGATGACATGAAGCTCTGTAACAGAGTGGACATGCCAGAGGGTGTAAACAGAATGAGGAGGGACCTGCAGAAGCTTGAAGAATGGTCAAGGGTTTGGCAGTTGAATTCAGTGCAAAGAAGTGCAAGATAATGCATATGGTGCACAAAAACCCTGGAACAACATATCAGTTGGGAGGCTGAGGATATAACATGCACCAAGCAGTAAAGGGACCTTGGAGTTATCATCTCTGATGACCTCAAGGTAGTGAAACAGTATGACAAGGCCGCAGGTAAAGCAAATAGGATGCTGGGATGCATAGACAAGGGCATCACCAGTAAGAAAAGGGAGGTCATAATTACACTATACAAGACACTAGTGAGGCCCCACCTGGAGTAGTGTACAGTTTTTGAGACCTTATCTATGTATGGACATAAACAGGGCAGAGCAGGTCCAGAGGAGGTCAACAAAGATGGTACATGGATTGTATCACAAGTCCTATGAGGACAGGCTGAAGGACTTGAATATGTACTCCCTGGAGGAGAGGAGGGAGAGAGGGGATATGATAGAGACACACACATACCTTACAGGGAGGAATAGAGTGCAGGAATACACTATTTTCCAACCAAAAAGATGTTCCAGGACTAGAGGGCATGGGATGAAGTTGGAGGGAGGGCGATTCAGAGAAAACATGAAGAAGAATTTCTTCACAGAAGGGATGGTGGACAAGTGGAACACCCTGCCAGAGGAAGTGGTTGGGGGCTGAAACAATCATAGGATTTAAGAATGCATGGGCTAGACAAAAGGGAATTCTGGAAGTCAGGGGTAAGGGGCAACAGACTTCTAGAAAAATGTAAAGGGAACTTATAAGCTCAAATGGGCAGACTGGGTGGGCCATAGGCACTTATCTGCTGACAGTGTCCATGTATCTATGTAATGGAAATAATCGAGTGTTTTTTGTGTACAGTGCCTTAAAAAGTCTTGCTCCAAATTCACCATAAAGAGACTGGCAGACTGAGGAGCCATCCTGGTGCCCATTGCTGTTCCCATAGCTTGAACATAATGTTTATCACTGAAACTTAAGTTATGTGTCAGAAATAATTCAATGTTTCCCCACCACTTCTGGGTCGATGTTTTGGTCTAGTCATTTCTCATGCAGGTATTTAAGGCAGGCTGAAATGCCATCCATGTGCGGAATATTAGTGTAAAGGGAGGTTACATTCATTGTGGCTAAAATGATATTAGGTGGTAAGTCCTAATAACTAGAAAGTTTACACAGGAAGTGTGCAGTGTTCTGGATGAAACTGTCCCTTTCTATAACCAGAGGTTTTAAAATGGTTTCTACAAATCCTGAGAGCCCCTTAGTCAGGGTGCCATTGTCATATACAACGGGTCTTCCCAGATTGCCAGGTTTATGGATCTTTGGCAGCATATAGAATGTCCCTGGCTTGGGTTCAACAGGGATGAGACCAGTTATTCTATCTTGGACATGGTTTGAAAATGATCTAATTAAATCCCGTAGTTCCCTTATATATTTTGCAGTGGGATCACTCTCCAGTTCTCTGTAGTAGGTATGGTTAGTTAGCTGTTTGCTTCATTAATATAGTCCTCTTGGTTTAAGATCAATATTGTGGTTCAATTTCAGTGATTGTATAGCCCTCCATTCTAATGGAGAGAGGTTATAATGGGCCTGTTTTTGCCTATTAAGGATCTGACAATTCACTCTCTGGTGAAAGCAAGGAATATAGCTGTCCAGTTTCACATTACGACCACTTGGGGGGTAAAATCAGATTATTTATTTCTGTTATCCATTGAAGTGTTACTGTCTGTGATTTCCCCTCTGCCATGAAAGAATTCTTTAAGTCTCAGTCTATGGAAGTATTCCACCAGTTCACCACAAAACGGTATTGTGTCCAGTGGTTTTGTAGGGCAGAAAGTGAGGCCCTTAGAAAGTATATGTAATTCTCCAGTATTTAGTGCCTGGTTGGACAAATTAACAACTGAAAGGTGCCCATCCATATTGCTTTGTTGTTCTATGACTGTATTCTGTTCTTCAAGGTTGTTAGGAAGTATGGTTTGTTGAAGGGTAACTAACTTCCTGTTTTTAATGAGCATGGCTTTTCTTAAGGTTCTTTGGTAGTTTATGTGTATCTCTTTCAGGATATCTGGAATAGGCCCACCAGACATCCTCTCCAGAGTGGTAATAAGTCTGTCAAACTGTTTTTTCAAGAAGGCTTTCTTGAAACTTGACCTATGGATCCTGTGGTTTCTTAATTTCTCAGAGATCCTTAGACAGAGTTGTTCAGCATACTTAGAATTGTCAGTGTTCTTTAATGAATTCCAAACAGTTAGTCCTTTAGGGATAATGTTGTTCCTCTTGCACTGGGTTAAAAAATAGATATCACTGTCTAGCTGGGTGACTTTCTTCTTAAAGTTATGCAACTGCCATGTTAACAGGCAAATACTGATATCTTTCACGATGACACACAGAAATAGTTGGCTACATTGAAAAAAAAACCTTTATTGAGCAGGGACACGCTTCCAGAGAATTTGATAGAGCAGTAGAACGTGCAACACAGGTACCAAGGGAACATCTACTTCAGTATAAACAAAGGACCACTACCAACAGAATACCCTTAGTAGTCACATATCACCCAAAATTGTATTTTTCAAGAACTATCACTACTATCTTTTAAACAACCACCTAATTTAGCCAACCTGATTATTAGAAGTAAACTTGCACCAGAACAGAATACTGTAACACTAAATGGTACACGACCCTGCAATTGCCGCAGATGTAAGACTTGTGAGCACATTTCCACTTCGGATTGTGTAGTTACTTCACAAAACAGACAATTCAGGATACAGGAGAATTACATATGTGCATCATGGAATGTTGTTTATTTCATTCAACGCAAGAGATGTCCACAAACAGGGTATGTGGGAGAGACAACACAAGCTCTCCACACTTGAATGAACTCGCACAGACTTACTATTAATATGAAGATGACTGAAGAGCCAGTGCGGCAGCACTTCACTTAGACTGATCACTCAGTCTCAGATATGTCGGTAATGGTCTTAAAAGGACATTTCAAAAATACACAACAGAGACATGCTTTTGAGGTCAGGCTTATTTTACTTCTCAATATGTTAGAAGATGGCATGAACATTGATTTGGGTTTTATGACACATTACCCTACTTGAACTTACACAGACCTTAAGTACAAAGGATGGAGTGCAGTGTTTTTTTTTTTTAATATTGTATGGTTATAGGGTCCTTTTAACTGGTTATCTATATTTTGGTATCTCTCCATAAAGTATCTGGGGGGCAGGGTAGGGGGTAGTGTGTTGGTTGTGGTTGTCGGGGGTTGTGGGTGGATGGGGGTTGGAGTTGGGGTTTATGAGGTAAGGTTTAGGCCCTGTTCACAATGGGCAGTCTGAAATGGTTCTGGGGCATTGAACCATTTCAGATCCGTGCCAGCACCTTTCCCGTCCGCATCTATATCACTTCGAGACACATTTTAATGAACCATGCTAAAACCCTGATTGGACCTAGGCTATAGCACGGTTCGTTAAAACATTTGTGTAAGGAAATTGGTTTAACTTACAGTGTGAACAGTATCTCCGGTTAGTCCATGTTAGGTGGATCCGTGTTGTCTAAGCAGTTCGGGTGAAACACGCTACCGCACCATGCCACTTGGACCCAGAATACTTCTGACAGTCTGAACTGCACAGCATGATTGATGTGGTACCATTTAAAAAATGGAACGGACAGTGAGAGCGCTATAGCATGGTAAGTAAGGCTTAATTCGTTTTAAAAAAATGTTTCTCCTTACCGTGCTATAGTGTGAACAGGGCAATATATTCAGGTACATGACATTATGATGTTACAGTGTGTTAGGACTTTTGGTTCGCATACATGGTGTATTTATACTTCCTTCCAACTAGCTGTCTATGTTATGATGTTACCTGGGGGGGTATTTCCACTAGTTTTTGATTTCTGTTCCTAACACTGTTTCTGTACTTATAGTAGATTAATTATATACTGACACATTTTGAACTCTATACATATTAGGATGCATGATCTCATTCCCTAGGGAGTCTTGGTAGTGTTTTTTTGGTTTTTTTACTGGGCACTAATTCTGACATTTTATTTTTCTTGTAAAAATCTTGTTACAGCACTTAAGTTTTAATGTTTATGAAATATAGTATTTGGTTGAGTATATAGTTGATAAATTGTGTCCAGATAGGTTTAACAGTTTATGAATGTGTCAAACAGGCTGTTCAACTTTAAGAGAAACTTCTGTTTATACCCTTCTATTGACATACATAGAATATTTCTGTTTTATAGTTTTTAACTTGGAATACTATCTTTTTTAACATGTACTTAAGTAGGTATTATATCTAAAGGTCTTGCGTTTAATTAAGAGTGTAGTCACATAACACAGTCACTCATTCATGATGTCAGTTAATGAAACTGCTGGCCCCTGGAAGTATTCCTCTTATCTGCCTCTGTTGATATTTGACATTGGAGTGCTTCATAGTTGCCAGCTGACTAAAACTGGTTTCTTGCATTTAAACCTTAGTTATTATTATTTTTTTTTTTTTTTAAAAAGGCATTTTAAACCAATGAGAATTCCTTCTGGTTTTTTTTTATGAATGATCTGGGTGTTAATAGTAAGTGATTTACCAAACAACTGCCATAAGCTTCCGAGGAAGGACTTTGTTGGTCTGAATGCTTAAGCACTGTTTTCTTTTGTCACATCCATATTGGTCCAATAAAAGGTATCAAACCATTTGTTTCTGGATCAGTGCATTGAATGAAATGAGTCAGACCAAGAACACTCCAATGGTCAACACTGATATCTGACTGTCTTGGAAGAAACCCTTCATGGAACCGAATAAAGGATAAGGGACCTACATCATTCAGTGTACCAGGGAGTTGTCTAGCCCTTAGAATATCCATAAAGTATGTTTAACCCATGGGTTACTAATTTCTCACCATACTCTCTTATCAATGCAGTCCCCTAGTAGGGTAAGAAGAGGGACAGAAAAACCACGGCACCCTCCCATAAGTACCAACCTGAATCCGTGGTGTACATTGTCCATGTACAAGCTGCAACTAGTTGTCCAGCTAAATGATAATATTTCCACTCTAGCCAGCCCAACTCCCCTTCCTTGTCCAGGATCAGCATCTTATAACTAATTTGAGCATGCTTATCCCCCCATATAAAGCATTATATGGCCTTTAGTACTTTATTCCAATACCCCACCAGGATAGGGATATACAGTGTCAGAAACAAAAATAGGAGGTGAGGTAGCACATTCATTTTTAAAGCAGCTCCCCTACGCCCCAGCAACAGGGGAAATAGGGCCCCATGGGAAAGATCTGCCTGTACTTCTCCCCACAACTTCTCATACGTCAGTGAAAATAATTCAGTAAACTCCAATGAAATCTGTATACTAAGGCAATACCTCCTCTTCTGATTGGACAACAATTTTCCTGGAAGGTGTTAGTGCACTGTTTTCATATTCCAAGCATTACTATGCATTTCAATGTCATGAACACAGACAGGTGCTGGCGTAAATATGGGGGGATGGTACACATTATCATATTTTCTGCAGTTGCTCTGTGTTGCAACCTTTTAGGCATAGCACTCAGGAACTCAGGTAGATCTGATTTTACATGCAACCATAGACCACAGGTTTACAAACTGGATTCTGGACTTCCCCAACCTGTGCAGTTACCAAAGCATGCTAGAGCACTAATTTCAATATTACTCGCTATTACCTTGAAATGTGTTACTTCGAAATGGTTGCAAGCTAATACACTGACTGGGGAAGAATACGCATTATAGAAACATAGACACTAATGGCAGAAAAAGGCTCTTTGTCCAGCCAGTCTGCCCACCATACCTAACTATTCTGCCTTGCCCTAGTGGCAATTCTCCCCTTTGTTACTGCCCCCACTTTTTCTAGCTAAACCTATCTGCCCATCCCATCCCTGCTTGAAGCTGTTGATTAACTTGGCCTGTGCCACTTCTTTTGGTAGCTTATTCCACTTATACAGCACCCCTTCCATGAAGAAGTGTTTCCAGATGACACCTTACAAACATGACAAGTGTCACCCATGAAATCCTGTCTGAAACATTTTTTTGTGGCACAAGCAGGAAAAGACATTTTGTGCATGATCTGAAAAATGACACTTCACATTCATGAGGTGGGGCAACAAAATGGCCAAGTTGAAAATGTGGCATCAAAATCTGTAAAAACTACATAGTCATGTGTAAAGGTTGAAGAATTTCAGTGGTTATTCACAACTCTGCCGTTTCCTGAAACTCCCACACAAAATCTTCAACATAGTCCCTTTGTCACCCACCCCATGAGCAAGATGGGTGAAATTTCCTTAATTCCCATCTGAAACGTGATTTCTCAGAGTGACTGTGAAAGCAAGTTTCGGGAGGTAGGTCTGAAAAATTTCACCTACCTAGTCAGTGAGGTGGGGCACAAAACAGTCCATGTAGAAAATAAAGGACAGCACTGGGGAAAAAAGCAAAACTATGGGTAAACATAAAAGAACTTCAATGTTCCTTCATAACTCTGCCACCCCCAGAGATCTTGACCCCAAATTTTCAGCATACCATAGTCTCCTTACCACTCCATCCCATAAGCAAGATAGGCGCAACCCCCCAAATTCCATCTGAGATGTGACCTCGCAGAGCGACTATGAAAACACATTAGATGAGACAAAAAATTTAAAAAAAGCCATGTTGAAAAGCTGGGTAGAAATATTGAAAAACAAAGAAGTTATGAGTAAAAGTTCAAAACAAATTAACTGGACTTACCTTGTTTCAGTCAGTTTTCTGCCGGCATTGGAAGAGTTAAATACACATGTAATATAGAAAGAATGACTACCTCCCTGCATCTTACACGTGATACATTTGATAAAGTTAGGCAACCTTGGGACATTTATCAATTGGCTAAGATAGCACCAGGAGAGGCTTCAGACTGAAATCTTATACCAGACTGTGCTTATCTCCAAATATTTTATTAATGTTTTATTCTTTTTTTTCTTTCCTACAGTATGCATTCCTCACTGTAAACCGTATAACTGCTGAGGCCAGTATGTACTGCTGTACCCACTCATGCTCTTAAAGAGCTAGTAGAACCAAGCAGACAGGAAAATTATACAAATTTTAAGTAGTCAGTTGTAACCTGTTTTTTCTGAAATATAAAGTATTTTTCTTTTTCGTTTTGTTCATTAGAAAGTTTTCTGTGTGATAATATTGTGCTGGATGTGTGGAACAGCTCTCAGCCTGGTAGCTGACATCTGTTTCTAGTCCCCCCACTACGTCATTAGCATTGCGATCTCACTGACAGTGACATTTCAGGTGACTGACCTGGCAGCTACTGGATGGCTGTTCCTAAGCATCAATGATGTCACAGTTAGTGATGTCAATGTTGAATATGTAATGGGGGGGGAGAGCTAGATACGTCAGCTACTAGGCAGAGTGCTATTCCACACATCACATACACTAACAAACAATCTTCTAATTAACCAAAGGAAAAAGAAAAAGTACCTCAGCTATAAAAGGTAATGGTTGACAGCTTTTGAACTCTAATATTAGTTTTAGGTAGTACACTAGCTCTTTAAGTTACTGAGTTTGTATTAATTTTCAGCATGTGTCCATGGACCAAGATAGGTTTGAGCATATTGTAAGTCAATGCATTTTTATTTATATTGAACCTTTTCCCAAGAGCTCAGGGTACTTAACAAATGACAAAATGTTATGTATTGTTTAACTTATTTAACACATATTTTACCAGGTAAGCACACAGAGCCTGGAGCTGGTTTCCAGTTGCAAGTGGGGGGAGGGCACTGGGACAGAATGATACAATTACAAAGTACATACAGTACTGAGACATCATAAAGTTCAGGGAAACACATTTAACATATACAGAAGTAGCCAGACCAGTGGCGCTGAGGGTTGAGGCACTGGATGCCACACCTTGCGACATGTCGGCGACCCATGTTCGGGAATGAATGTGGGTCACCGGGGGTTGGCTGGGGAGGAATAGGATCGAGCGTCCAGAGGACTGCTCTCCTCTCCTGGGGAAGGTAGGTTATAAGCCGTGACGTTATCGCGGCTCCCAGTGGGGGCTTGGGGCATTACAGCTGGTGGGGCCATGTTGAAGGGTAGGGAGGAGTCAGCAGACATCCAGTGGTGGGGGCGGGAGTGGGCTCACTCCCGACATGCAACAGACTTCATTGCACGTCCCATCCTCCAGGACCAGGAAAAAGGACCTTGGCACCCAGAGAGGTGAAGGTGGGCTCAGTAGATGACCCCCACGCTCTCAGCTGGATCTGTCCTGACTGGTCTCCATGTCTCCTCCACTCCCCAGCCCCCATTCTAGATTCTAGAAAGCGCACCGGAGGAGTTAGGGCGGTCTCACCCTGGGGGCTCAGAGCCAGGTGTAGGGTGGTCGGTGGATGTGGGGGAGTGCTCTCGGGAAACGGAGACCAGATTAGGGAAGATCACAGGCTGGGCAGGATAAGGTAGAGCCAAAAGACCTCACTGGAGAGAGGTCTAAGGGGCCGGTGCAGAAGCATAAATAGAGTCAACAAAAAAAAAAAACATATACAGAGGTACTGGCTCAACAAAAACTAATCTTTTATACTTGGTATTTATACTTGGTTTAGAACAGAAGACCATTGGTTCATATAAACTGTTCCACACCTCAGTGGGTACACATTGACCTGTTCTCCAAGAGATTTATCAATCATTCCCTTAAATTCCTTCAGAGTTTTACTATTCACCACCTCTACAGGGAAAGTATTCCACACTTTCCCTGCTCTATTTATAAATGAATAGTATACACCATTCTTAGTTACAGTTTTCAATTCAATCTGCTTTTCATGTTCTCTCAACCCTTTTGGCTTCTCCTGCATCTCCAACCCCATTTCATTTATCAGTTCTTTGTCCTTTATTATTCTAAATAACATCATTAAATCTCCTCTTTCCCTTCTTTGTTCTAAAGCAAACAATCCTGTCCTCTTTAATCTTTCTCTATATTCATACCTATTTAAAGTTCCAATCGTCCTAGTATATCTCCTCTGCACGCCTTCAACTCTCTTTATCTTCTTTGTGTATGGATTCCATAACTGGGACTCAAAGTCTAAATATGGCATAACGTGAGACCTATATATTGGTACAGTACATCCCACCGATTTATTCATGAAAGTATGTTTAATATTTCTCACCATGTTATTGGCTTTTTGTACAACCACTGTACGTTGTTTAAGCAATAAGGCATGACAGGATGTGTGTTATCATGTAATAACGTCACTCCTGGGGTGGGCTGAAGCACAAGGCAAAGCAGTGCTTCCACCACCCCAGGGTGACGATTATTACGATAACACACATCCCTGAGTGCTGTATTGCTATATCTAATGGCCCATTTGTTAATTTAAAAAGTACAACAAAAAAAATGTAAACATATGTTTTCTTTCATTTTTGTGGGTGTAGGTGTATCTTTTACAAAAAAAGTTCTACATATTTCTTCCACCACAAGGTGGAGCTCCTGCCACAATCATCTTAGTCACTGAATCCCCGAAGATTTCTCTTGTTTCTGCTGTGTGACACTATCAGCGCTCTCTCTCTCTCTCTCTCTCTCTCTCTCTGCCCTGACCTGTAGTAGTGGACAGTTATCTGAAGTGTACTGTATTAAAGAGTTTATCTTGTTTTAAATTCAGGTCTGAAGTGATTGAGCAACTGTGCAGGGTGACTTGCCTAGCGCGAGTCTACAGTGTACGCACTCACAAGACATCAGGCGAAGTGGGAAACGCCGTTTTTTTCTCTCTCTGCCTTTTTTTTCAGTTTATTTTTAGGTTTTTGTTGTTATTCAGACTGTTTTAATGCAAATGGCGGCTGTGCGGAGCATCCTGAAGTCTGTTATGAAAGGACACACCCGCCTGGAGGAGCGGCAGTTTTAGTACAAGCTTGTATGAAGTTGTGGGCAATGCTGTTTTAGGCAGAAATGAAAAAAAATCAGCTGCGCAATCGTACCTTTGAGTTTTCCTGACCGCTTGGGTTTTAATGACCATCAGACTTTAGAATGAATTGGTGTTTTGGGGGGGGGGGTGTTAAGCTGTGAAGGGTAATATTTGCTTGTGTAGGTATGAGGCGGGCAGTGATTCCGGTTTCGTCGTGCAGTCAATTCGCAGCTTGCCCTTGATACAGTGATGTTATCGTGTAATAACATCACTCTGTCTAGGGCTTAACAGCCAAACAGCATCCTTGATTTTTTCTTGCCATTGTATAATTATATTTCAATTCTTTATCAATTATCCCACAATCTCTTTCTTCATCAACTTCCTTTAATTCTTTTCTGTCTAAAAAAATACCTATTTTTACTTCTGTTCCCCTTTCCCAAGTACATAACCCCTGATTTCTCTATACTAAATTTCATCTTATTCTTTCTAGCCCAAAGTTTAATTTTTTCAAATCCTTTTTTAGCCTTTTCTGATGCTCTGTTGTTCTTACAGGTCCTTCTACTTTGATATTATCCGTAAATGTTAATACTTGATTGGTAACCCCCTGATGCAAGTCACTGATATATAGGGAAAAGAGAACAGGCCCCGACACTGATCCCTGAGGGGCCCCACTTTCCACTCTAATAGATCTAGGTAGTTCACCTGTTATTCTTACTTTTTGAGTTCTATCACTCAACCGATTCCTTATCCATAGTACAATTCGACTATCCAATCCCATTTTTGCCAACTTCTCCATTAATTTATCATGGGGCACCTTATCGGAGGCCTTTTGAAAATCTAAAAATATATCTGTAGGTGTGCTATTGATCAATTTCTCATTTATGTTTTCATAGAAGCATAAATGGTTTGTACCACTTGCTCCATTTTTCTTAAATCCATGCTGTTTTCTACCCATATAACCCATTCCCTCCTTCAAAGACTGATCCAAAAAATTAATTTAGTGCATTAGCCTTCTCACCAGAATCTTTAATTTCCCTACCATCAATAATTAATGGCCCTATACCTTATTTATCTTTCCTCTGTTGATTTATGCATGTATAAAAAAATTTTCCATTAACTTTTCTCTAGGCCAACTTAGCTTCCAATTTCTTTCTTTCTTTCTTTATAATCTGTTTCACTTTTTTTAAACAGTTTTAATAATACAGTATTGTGTCATCTGTTACTGCTATCTTCATTCTTTTAAATGCTTTCTTTTTCCTTTAGGCATGCTTTTATCACCTTACTAGTATACCATGATGGTTTTTTTCCTCTCCTATTATAGAGTTCTTTATCTGGTACATACTCTTTTTCCAATTGTAATAACTTGTTTTTTAATTCTTCCCACATTTGCCCTACTGTTTTACCACCTAAACTCTGTTTCCAATTCCATTTTTGTAACTGTTCTTTAATTTTTTGGAAATCTGCTTTATTATAATTTTTTGCAACTGTTTTTCCCTTTATGCATGTAACTTTCTTTTTAATATCATAGCATGATCACTATTTCCCAGCTGTTCTCTTATCTTTATTCCTTTAATAATATTTGTTCTATTTGTTAACAGTAAGTCCAAGGTATTTTCTCCTCTAGTTGGTTTATATATTAGCTGTTCCAAACCTACTGTTTCTAACTGTTGCACAAATTTTCTACTATTAGCATTCTTACTGCTACATTTTTCCCAGCAGATGTCAGGATAGTTGAACTCTTCTGCCATAATGACATCTCCTTTCATTGTCATCTGTCCAATTTCCTTTTATCTATTTCCTTATTACTATTTGGTGGCCTATAATATAATCAAAATAGAATCTTTTTATCTACCTCCGTTACTTGAATCCATAATGATTCTATGATCTCATTTTCACTTTCTTTAAACTGCTATTTATTTTTTCTTTAATATAAATAGCTACTCATCCTCCTTTTCTATTCCTTCTAACTCTGGCATATACTTTATATCCCTCAATACCCCTATTCCATTGCACTTCTGGGTCCCACCAAGTTTCAGTTATCATACACAGGTCTATATTTTCACTAATCAACTTTACTTCTAATTCAACCTTCTTTTTAATATTTAAACTCCTTGCATTAAGTAACCAGATAGACATCCCCCCCCCCCTTTTTTACCCTGTTTCTGTTGGCCATTTCAAAAAGATAACTTTTCAGGACCCATTTAAATGCCTCCACCAAGGGAGAACTCCTAAGATGGTACAGTAAGAAGCATCAAATTACTGGTGCCACCACTAAAAAAAGCCCTATCACAAGATTGTATCAGGTGTGATCTTGGGACAACCAGCAAAAAACTCCTTGGTGGAGCAGAGTGGCTGGGAGCATACCAGGTGCAGAGGTCTTTCAGGTAGGCTGGGCCTTACTCATGCAGGACTTTGCATGTTAACAAAGCAATCTTGAATATGGTGTGCCATTTAATTGGAAGCCAGTACAGCTATCGCAGCACAGGGGTAGTATAATCTTTATACAGTGCCCCTGCCACCATTCCGACTGTGGCATTCGGCACCAGCTGCAGGCAGCATGCTAAATCCCCAGATAGCCCTAGGTATACAGCATTACAGAAGTCCAGTCTCGAAGTCAGAAAGGCATGTACTAGGTTTTGCCAGGTCCTCTTTTGCTAGATAACACCTAATACAGGAGATATTCCTTAATTGGAAAAATCCATGTTCGAGTGTCAGATGTGAGTCCACAATGACTCCTAGATTTCAGACCCTGTTCATAGCTGTCAGAAATGTGCCATTCTGAGATAGAAATATGATGGTATTATATCTTCTAGCCAATCCTTGAAGATCTGGTTCCACCAGTAACTATTCAGTCTTGGTCGGATTGAGACTCAACCAGCTGTAAGCTCTACAGTTAGAGATTTTATTAAGACAATGTTCCAGCACAGCCACCACTATGTGCCCATCTGATGTAAAGGATATGTACAGCTGAATATCATCTGTATAGCAGATTGAAAACTCAACTCATACTGTTTTATTACCTGCCCCAGTGGCAGCATGTACACCATGAACAACATGGGAGACAGAATTGGATCCTGGGGAACACCACAGCTGATCATAGCTGGCTGCAACCAGAAAGTTCTCTCACAACCCGCTTGATCTGTCAGTCAGGAAGGATTCCAACCACTTTAATGTTGCACTGGTGAGTCCCCAATATTCTGCAAGCTGTTCTATCTAGACCCCATAGTCCACAGTGTCAAATGGTGATGAGAGATCAAGGAGAATGATACAGCAGTGATCCCCATCTCTTGCTAGGAGCAGATCATCAAGCACCATGATGAGGGTGGTCTCTGTACTGTGTCTGAAACATGACTGGAATGGCTCATAGAAGTCAAACTGCTCAAGGTGTGCCTTCAGCTGTGCCACCACCTTCTCGATGACTTTCCCTAAAACAGGAAGATTTGAGACTGGTTTGTAGTTTGCCAACACATCAGGGTCCAAAGCTGGTTTCTTTAAGAGGGGTTTCACCACAGCCTTTTTCAGAACCAGTGGGAAACAACCCTCCTCTAGAGAACCCTGGACTTTGCTGGAAAACACTGGACCCAGGGCCTCTGGGCAGTCAACCAACAACCTAGTAGGGCTCAGATCTGACATACAGTAATTGGGGTGCAATGTTGCAGTCACCTCAAGTACATCCTCCATAATAACTGGATGGAACTGAGACCAGACCCACAGAGTGCCCTTGTGCCATTCCTTAGACCACTGCTAGTTCCTGACAGGTTACCAGTCAACATCTCAGATTGAATGGAGGGCATTCCATCCATAAAAAGAGCCCAAACTCCTCACATTTTTCTTGAAACAAGACTCCTCCAAGCTGAAGACAGCTAGGACTGAGCAACCTGTCCACAGTGTGGAAAAGTTGAGCAGGCCTATTTCCTCCTGAAGAAATAACCCGTGACAGTAATTCTACCTTTCTCAGTGTTACTGCCCTCTGATAGTCCTTGTAATGGGACCTCAGAGCCATACTGTCATCCACTGAGCCGAACCTCTTCCAGGAATGTTCCAACCTCTGCCCTTTTGCCATCAACTGCCATAGCTCGTTGTACCATGGTGAGCTGTGACGAGAGGTCAGTGGGTGGATAATGATCAGTGTGATGGAGATGAGCACCAAAGGAATGGCCAAATTATAGCCATCAATTACTGCCTCCATTGCATACTGCTTCCATGCCTGAGATGTCCAATACCGCCAGAAGATTTTCCTGTGTCAAAGCACATCTGGGATGGTACTGGACCACCTTCATGGGGGGAATGGTTTTTGGGGGACCCCTACAAGAAGCCCAACAGCATGGTGCTCCAACCACCCTACTGGATACAGCCTGAAATCAGAGATGTGCAGCCCAAAAGCGAAGGGGAGATTTAAGGTGTGGCCATGTACTGTACATGGGTGGTGGAGGAAACAACCTGTGTGAGGCTACTACTGTATAGTGTATGTTGGAACACTGTTCCCATCAGAAATCATTCACTTTCAAAACCTAGTTATGCTTTACTAGCTACCTCAGCTAGTTTGTTATGCTGTACGAGCTACGTAGCTAGTGCAGCATAACAACTTAGAACAGGGTTGCACATGCGCGCTGCTCGATCTTCCTCCTACCTGGCAGAGGTCACGGCAGTGAGAGCTAGCCCCTAGAGAGGGAAAAAAATCCAAAAATTAAGTGAAAAGTATTTTACCATGGCTCTTTTATTACTTATTTTGGTGATGGTGTCAACATACACTATAAAAAACTATCGATGACTAACGATCGTTAACAAGTCATGTTAGTACATCTTTAGGTTCCCATGGTGACCTAACCTCTTGAGCTGTCCTCTCAAGGTTCAAACAGTCACCATAGGAACCTCTCGATGAACTAACAGGCTTGTTACTGATAGTTAGTCATCCATTGTTCTCTGTATTATTGACCACTATTACATATGCTGTACTGTACTGCCATCTGTTTGTATCTGTGGACTCCTAATGAGTTTAAGAAAAACTAGAGCTACATATTTTAGTTTTGTGTTTGCAGTGATTTTCATTAAAGAATATTTACATTCTCTGCTTCTTTTTAATGAAAGTAATACAAAGTTGTATTGCCACTTAGTAGAGCAGAACTGATGTGAAAATAGTTGCAGTTGGTGGTAATACCTATTATTTGACTAAAAGATTTATTACACAGGCTTTCACAACCCCACCATCCCCTTCTTCAGGTGATGTGTGAACCTAAGACAGGAATTTACACAGAGGCTCATTTATTTACCACTGTTAATACAAGTGGTTTGGATGCAATACAACCCTGTTTTGGAATAATTAAAATTAGAGGTATCAGATCAAGACAACTTTCTTTTTCCTGAATTTCTTTTCAGTATGCAGTACAGTAGAACCCACTTAAAAGAATACCTAATAAAGGAAAGACCTGTTAAATGAATATTTTTACTGTGCACAGATTAATTTGTGCATTTTAAGTATAAGGCATTCTCTTAATGCCTGCTAAAGTATTAATGTCATATCCAGAAAGGTAGAATATAAGGGTTTTGCTGGCGTGGCTATTGTGCGAGCGTTTTTTTGAACAATGCGCTCACCTTCGACTCCATCAGCTGTTCAAGCTCAGTTAAAAGTGCTGCATTTTGGACCAGTTGAGCCGATTTCCAGTAGGACTGTGTTGTGCTGTCGCTGGGGTGCTCTGTGATGCTGGACATTGTGACTTTTAGGAAAAGCAGCTCTTTTGGTAGGCCAGCTCCTGATCCAATTGACAGCTTAGGTCAAGGAAGGGGGCATGGTTATTCTTGCTTTCTATTGTATTTGTATTTTAGTAGCTTCCTCAAATGTGGGAAAAGCACAAACAGACATTCATTCAAGGTATCTATCAGACACAATAGGCAAAAAAGAACCAAGTGCCAAAACTGACAGTAAAAGGGAATTTTATTACCAAAAAAGGTGACTTATATCCAAGAACCGGTAGCACAAAAAAAAACATGGCACTTTGCATCCAATGTGTGATGCTTCATCAGGGGCAGAGTCAAAGCAACAACATAGATAATTCATAATCAGGATTTAAAAGCATATTATACAGTTTGAACTGCTAAAAGTTTTATTTGCTCCAAGATACATCAGCCAGTATTCTTACTGTACCAAAATTCCACACCATACCCTATTGCAAAAAAATTGAAAGACTGGAATAGGCACGAAAACCCAATTACATACTGCTAAAAAATCACTAGCAAAGATACCATATTGAAGCCAAATGAAAATCTGGTTGCAGTATTTAAAATGAGAAATCATGGATTGGATTCAGTAATGACGAGGCAGGAGTACTTTAGTTAGCAACCTAAGTATAACAAAAATGGGGGAGGGAAGAAAAAGGAGGTCTACGTTACATGGGCGACACAATTATGCCACTGTGATATTAGCGCTGGCATTAGAGCGTCTTTGATGTTGCTGATAGGGATGCAGGATCGCTAAGTGTCTGGTGCTCGTAGTTGATGGATGCATGTCCTGAGGGAGCGTCCTGTGTCACAGATGCAGGCTATTGTTTTTGCAGGTCCTTGCTTGCTGTGTGTGACCCCCCATAACAGTGACAAAGGACAAATAGCAAGTACTATTGGTGATGCTAGGAAAGGAGGGCAGGATGGGAGGAGGGGAAAAGGGTGGAAGGTGGTTACCCTTAATGCTAGGAGCCTTGGGAGGAAAACTGCAGAGTTGCAGGTTCTCATGGCAGAGAGAGAGGTGGACATTGCAGCCATCACGGAAACATGGGCCACCCAATATAATGACTGGGACCTGTCTGTACCAGGGTACAGGTTATTTCGTAGGGACAGGGTGACTGGGAAAGGAGGGGGGGTGGCACTATATGTGAAGGAAGGACTGAAGTGTGTAAGGGAGGAAGGGGAGGAGGGCAGTACAGAGTCACTTTGGGTGCAAATCCAGGATTCCAAGAATAGGAGTCTTAGAATGGGAGTGGTGTACAGGCCACCATCTCAGATGGAGGAGTTAGACAGGGAACTAGCGGGACAGATCAGGAGGACCTGCGAGAAGGGTAGTGTGGTGATTGTGGGGGACTTCAACATGCCAGAAGTGGACTGGAGCACCCCAACAACCAGGAACAGAAGGGAGCAGGTACTGCTGGATGCCTTCCAGGACAGCTTCCTGCTGCAAATGGTCAGTGAACCAACCAGGTTAGGGAATACCCTTGACCTTGTGCTGGCAAATGGGGACTTTGTGAGAGAACTTACAGTGGAGGAACCGCTGTCGGGAGTGACCACCACTCAGTATGGCTCACATTGGATATGGGCAAGGAAGGAGTGGAATCTGGCACAAGAGTGCTGGACTTCAGGAGGGCTGACTTTGGGAGGATGGGGAAGTGGTAAAGGGTACCTGGCCAGAATTCAATCTAGTATGGATACTAACCAGAGATGGGAGCTCATAAAGTTGGGGATAGTGGAGAGCAAAACCTGCTGCAAAGCCCAGAGCAAGAAGGCTAGAGCTAAGAAACCGAGCTGGTTGAGCAAGGAGGTCATGGAAAGGTAAGGAAGAAAAGAGCTGCCTTTAGGAAATACAAGAAAACAGGGAGGGGAGGACAGAGAGGTACTTGACAGAATCGAAAGGAGGTGACAAGGGCAGTAAGGGAGCCAAAGCATCTACGGAACTCAGGCTGGCACAAGGCATTAAGAAGGGGAGAAGGACTTCTTAAGTACATCAGGAGAAAAAGGAGCTGTAAGGACCACATAGTAAGGATTAGGAAGGAGGGGGTTGGGTGGAAGCAGGGTATGATAAGGCGGAAGCACTAAATGAGTACTTCTGCTCAGTATTTACTAAAGAGAAGAGGGGTGACACCCAAGATGGGTGAAATGGCAGACGCAGGGGAAGTGGTGACAGATGGGAAATCATGGAGGACAGAGTTCGAGAGGGTTTGAAGGCACTGAGGGTGGACAAGGCACCAGGCCCAGATGGCATCCACCCAGGGTACTGAAGGAGCTGGCAGAGGTCCTTGCAGGACCTTTGGCAGACCTATTTAATGCCTCACTACATTCGAGGTGTGTACCTCAGGACTGGAGGATGGCTCATGGTTGCCCTCCACAAGAGTGGCCCCAAGGATGAACCGGGAAACTACAGACCAGTGAGCCTCACATCCATCGTGGGTAAGCTAATGGAGACTATCCTGAAGGAGAGGCTGGTGGCCCTCTTGAGGCCAAAGGACTACAGACAGCAGACAGCATGGCTTCATCGTGGCGATCCTGCCAAACCAACCTGGTCGGGTTCATGACTGGGTAACTAGGCAACTGGACGGGGACATGCAGTGGATGTCCTGTATCTGGACTTCAGTAAGGCATTCGACTCAGTGCCACATGGAAGGCTGGGAAGGAAGTTAGTAGGCACAGGGGCAGGTGCAATGCTGGTGAGATGGGTAGGAAACTGGCTGCAGGGAAGGCAACAGAGGGTGGTGGTGGGTGGGGAGCTCTCACACCCAAGGGCAGTGACGAGTGGTGTCCCACAGAGCTCGGTGTTGGGACCAGTGTTGTTTGGGATATTCATTGCAGACATATCATGGGACATCAAGAGCAAGATCAGTCTGTTTGCTGATGATACCAAGGTTGGCGCGGTGGTGGATGACCTAGGGGGATGGCAGGGGTTGCAGGATGATCTGGCAAAGCTTGAAACCTGGTCAGACACCTGGCAACTGGGCTTTAATGCCAAAAGTGCAAGGTGATGCATTTTGGGATGAAGAACCCAAGGAGGACTTACCAGCTAGGGGAGTGCAGCTAGCCCAGCAGAGGAGGAGAAGGATCTGGGTGTGCTCATCACAGGGTCAATGAACAACTCGGCACAGTGTAGGAAGGCAGCTGCAAAGGCCAACAAAATGCTGGGTTGTATTGCAAGGGGTATATCCTCAAGGAGGGAGGAGGTGATTCTGCCACTGTATAGGTCATTAGTTAGACCACACCTGGAGTACTGCGTGCAGTTCTGGCATCCGTATCTGAAAAGGGACATTAAGTTACTGGAGGGAGTGCAGCGCGGGGCGACAAAGATGATCAAGGGTCTGGGGGACTTATCATATGAGAGGAGGTTGAAGGAGTTGAACATGTACTCACTGGAGGAGAGGAGAGACAGGGGGGACATGATTGAAACCTTTAAATACATGAAAGGAATAAACAAGACAGGTACAGAGGGGCTGTTCAAAGTAAGGGAGGGGAGGGCCACCAGAGGCCATGATATGAGACTGGGCGAGGAAGGTTCAGGAGGGAGATGAGGAGACACTTTTTTACAGAGAGGGTGGTAGCTGGGTGGAATGCGTTACCTGCAGAAGTGGTATGCAGTAGAACAGTGGACTGCTTCAAACGAGGATGGGACAGGACAAGGGGGAGGGTTAATGAAGGGGAAGGGTGGAAGGGAGGGGCAGCTGCAGAATAAGGGGTGCTAGCTGCACATTCGAGCAGACTTGATAGACCTCTAGGCCTTTATCTGCTGGCAAATTTCGTATGTTCGTATGTTCGTAGGTGCAGTGTTTGGTTTTCTATGGAGATGTGCTTCAGTTTATTTCTATGATGACTAATGTGCACTGATTGGGGACACCATGGCAGAAATGAATTTTCCTTTGTTATGTCTGCAGTATGCTCCTAATAAATTCACTGTATTGACATAAACTATAATAAATGCATATTGCAGTACAATGTTGAACTGTCTCACTGTTGATCTCTAGATGCAGTGCATATACTTTTGATAGCCTAATCCTTGCAAATGCTGTGGACTAGCCACTAGGCTCAAATCTAACTGATTACGTACAAAGATCTCCAAACTAATGTAGCTAAAATGTAACCAATATTCTTTGTCATGTCCATGTAATCAATGTTTCTTTGATATGTTCATGTCTTTGTATGTCTGACCTGAAACCTTCTTCTGGCTCAAAGGTATTAATCCTAAACTTAAATAAATAAACTGCCTGTTCTTTCTTTATTACACTGCTTCCCAATGGTTCCACCAAGCAGAGTTGACAGGAAAAATAGCGACAGACACTACAGTGACAACATAGCCCCAACAGCCCCTACACAGCCAGTCAACAGCCCCGAAAGATCACAACAGTGAAAAAAAATGCTGATCGAACACCCACAAAATCACACAAAAAGAACAACCACCCCTACACAGAAACAAATAACACTATTGTTAATCTATAAAGAGTCCCCTGCACCCCCCATAAATTAATATAATATGCTCCATGGCGCAAATACCATGGAGAAAAAAGGAGACACCATGTCCCACACTAGTAGCACCCCATCTGATAGTCGAAACATACACCAAATGCATGCTCATGTGCAGTTCTTAACCTGATGACGTAAAACACCTGTCGGCGGCACAAACACCTTGCTGACACTCCACTTGCTGAACTTCAGTCATTGTAATTGACTCGCTGTCACAGCATCAGTGTAGCAATGGCCTACTTTTCCCAACTGTTGTGTGACTCGGAGTTCGTTATGTTAACTACTGGGGCGTGCCCCCCACAAACATATTGCTGGTTTGTTCTTACTGCTTCTCTGTAGTTTCACTGTATGGGTAAGGCTCATTCCATTTACCTCTCCCTATCTGATTACCCCCTTCCCCCCAGTCATATCTATTGTGCCTCCTTTCACTTTCTACCTAGGTGTTTCAATTTCCTACACTTTACTCGTACTATACTATTAATGTCTTTGGATTTCCTACCCTTCCTCTTCCCCCTTGTCTCTCTCTTCCACCAGTCACTACTCTCTTCCCCACTCTATCAACTCCCTCCTCTTCCTCTATGCTCCCATCTTCTTCTATTCCCTTCCTCCCATTCCCCTGGCATCCTAGGTGTCAACTCCTTCCTGCTCCTTGGCTTCATCTTAAAGCTCTCTTGTGCTTTCTGCCCTTTTTTCTCATTATCCTTCCACCTCCCCCTCCTCCTTCCCCCCCCAATCAGCATATTGCTTCCATTAAGCTCCTTGTTTCCTTGATGCTTTTGGTAGCAAGTGACATTGAACTAAATCCTAGCCCCATCACAGCACCACTGCCTCCGCTTCCAAAGAAGGAGAGCTGCTCATTTAAACATCCGAAGCCTCATCACAAAAATTTACCAACTTCAACCTATCATGCTTAACCTATGGCCTGATGTACTTGTCATATTTGAAACTTGGCTCTCCACTAAGGTCCAGGATTCTTCTGTAGATATCCCTGGTTACTCCTTAGCAAGGCAGGATCACACAAAGAGAGGCAGTGGTATTGCACTTTACATATCCAACAGCATCCCAACTTATGACTGTGCTTGCTGTCCCTTCTACTGTACCTCCTCATATGAGTTTCTCCTCCTCAAATTCTCCCTTCCCAACTTTACTGCTGTAGTTTACTGTTTCCTGGGTATGTCCCCAGCTTTAGTTACTGAGCTTCTTTCCTTTACCTATTCCTGTTATTCCAGATGTAAGCTGCTAATCCTTGGAGACTTCAATGTAAATTGGCTCTCCCCTCTGCAAATAAATTCTCTCAAAATGTAAAAGCCCGACAAGTGACTCGATTTCTGATTCCATACGTATACATTTTAAATCTTTAAATCACTCTCTCTCTTAGACTGGGTCCTCTCATCACATCCCTACCATATAGTGGTTGCAGGTATCCTTCCTAATGCCCTCAGTGACCATCATATGGTTTACTGTCCATGGAAGATACATCGTTTTAAGGCCCTGCCTAAATTTATCTATCTTAGGTCCTTTAGGTCACTGGACTTTTCCCCCTAGCTGACCTATGGGCATCTGACTGGTCCCCCACCTCTGCAGCCAATAATAAAAATTATGCCCTCCAATACTGTCCATCCAAATTAATGGTTGTATGGGATCATTGTGCAACTCTGAGAAAAACCTAAGTTCTGGACTTCCATCTTCCCTGGATAGCAGCTGAGTTGTTAGTTTGGCTCTGTACCAGAGACCTTGCCAGGGAATCCAATAAAATCACTGGTTACCGGCTGCTTTGGGCAACTACTGGTACCTTTGCAACACCTGTACCACAGCCATCAGGCTTGTAAAGTCTGGCATTTTGCATCCACACTCCAGAACAACATTAATCACCACTCCAAGTTCTGGAAGGTTATCCATTCCTTTTTCTCCCCTTTGACCCAGTCTCCCTCCACTGTTCTCAAGGTTCCTGAATCCCTCATTTTTAACCTTTCTTCTGTTTCCCCTTGCTTTAACTCCTATTTAATTGCCTGTGCTTTTTCTTGTCCCTTCCTCTTTCTCTATTGTCCCTCTGCCTTCCCCACTTCACTCTTTCTCCTTCTCTCCTACCTCTCCTTCCTCTCCTTCTGCTTCCCTTAAGGCCCTTCTTGCCCTTAATTCTCACAAGCAGAGGTAGCCCTGATGGTCTTGATCTTAATCTTCTGCTTCTCTCAGCTCATAGGCAAAGCCTGGGGGTTTCCAGGGTGCCCAGAAACCCCCTGCTATTTTTCTTCCATTATTTTTTTCATAAATTTTTTTTTCTACACCAAGACTAAATAAGATTTCTTTCGTAGAAACCCCCTGTTCCGAAATCCTATCTACGCAACAACAGTTCCTACCATCACTTTGCCTATTACCCAGCTTGTTAGTCTCTATTTTTCCTCTGCCACTGTCCCTGAAGCCTGGAAAAGGGCCACTATCATCCCTTTCCATAAAGGTGGTGATCCTTCTTCTCACGGTCACTTTCATCATATCTCTTTTCTTCCTACTCTAAGTTGCAAGAACATCTTGTTCTTTCTCAGCTCTCTTTCTTCTTTGACTCCTCCCCTTTCTTCACCCCTTTCCAGTCTGGTTTTAGGAAATCCCTCTCCACTTCCACCTCCCTCCTCCAGCTCACTGACTCCATCCTATCAGGTATGGACCTGGGTTTGATCACCTTTGCCATGTTTGCTCATCTTGCTCAAGCTTTTGACACTGTGGTACACACCCTCATTCTGGACAAGCTTAAAATAGTGGGCCTCTCTGACTTCTCAGTCAGATGGTTCTGCTCCTACCTTGAGGGAAGAGCTCAAGCTGTCTGCATCAGATGCTCCCTATCCCCCACCCCATCTGCTCAGCTGTTCCTCAAGGGTTAGTCCTGGGTCCTATTCTTTTTTCCATATTCTTGAATGACCTTCCCTCTGCCTGTTCCTCTGCGTCCATTAATATGTACCCTGCTGATACAATAATATTTGTCTGTGGCTCCTCTTCCCATGACCTCACTTTCCAGATTCAACTGGATTTTGACAATATTCAGTGCTGGTTCTAGGTCTAAACAACTGTCCCTCAATGTAAAAAAAAACAAAACACCAGTTTCAATGACATTTGGCAACCACCAGTGGCTTACCAGACTCACTTCCCTCCTGTTATTCCACATCCTTGACGTTGTTGTGATTGAGGCTGTATCCTCCTTTAAGTACCTCAGTATCTGGCTGGACTATCATCTGAATTTCTCGGGGCACACTGATGCCATACACCATAAGTTCCACCCCAAGCTTGGTGCACTGTACAGGAACAAAGCGAATATCCCGCTTCCTGCCCATTAAGAGATTGTTTAATGATGATTCTCTCTACTTCTATGGTAACATAGTTTAAAGTGGATTGCCTAAATCCTTCCTTGCCAGTCTGCACCCCCTCTTTTTGTTGTTTTCCATTAGACTGTCCCCCTCGTATCCACCACTGCTCACTGTACTCTGCTCTTTCTCCCCCCCCTCACTTTTTATTCCATTCTTTGTTTATGCCTCCTTCACACCATTACCTAGACTCCCTCCGAAACCCCTGGGTACCTGGCTCCACTGGACCCTGTCCCTCCACCAGCTGCCTACATTCACGCTGCCTTGGTTTTGCCCCTTCCCTGGGTAAGGCAGAGGGGCTGTGCCCCCCCGGACAGCAGTGTTCTCATCAGGTGGCTAGCTGTGGGGTCCAGGACCAGTTCTCTTCGGTACATTGGGATTCATCGTCTTTAGGGCAATTGGGTCATTTTCCATAGTTTCTCCCCATTCCTATGGGAGCAGATGCACTTAGGAGGTCCTAGGCTTGCATGCACATCAAGTGTGCTGTTGCACCAAACCTCTGGCCTGTGTCCATCCTTCCACCAGTGTCCTCAACTGCATTTCTGCCTGTGGTCACTGAGGTGACAGTACTGTGGCAATGATAGTGACCCACCCTCCCCAGAGGAGGAAACCATCTTCTGGGATGCTCAGTCCTCCTCTCCCTGGCCAGCTCCCGATGATCTGGGCTCATTCCCAAATGCAGGTCATTGGCGTCATGAGCAGCAATACTACCGCTGTGCTGATGGGCCGGCAACCTCCCCTCTCTTGGTGGCAGACACCTTTTCCCATTGTGCTTCCCTTATATCTAAATTCTGGTTTGGTTTCCTTCCCTCCAACTTCACCTCTCTACTATCCTCTCCCTCTCCTTCCTCTCACCCTCTCTGAAGCACTTTTTCCCATTATCTTTCTATTCCATCTAGTATTAATTGATTAATAAACAAGTTAGCCAGCCCGGGAGTTGGTCCCAGGTTGGTAGCCTGGGTAAAAAATTGGCTGGCCAACAGGACATGGAGGGTAACAGTAAACAGAGTCCACTCTGAAAAAAGGGGAGTTACCAGCAGGGTACTGCAGGGTTCAGACCAGTTCTTTTTAATGTTTTTATAAGTGACATTGCAGAGGGACTGGAAGGAAAAGTTTACCTCTTTGCAGATGACACAAAGATCTGCAACAGGGTCGATACACAAGGATGGGGTGGAAAGGATGAGAAGGGACTTGGCAAGGTTGCAGGAATGGTCAAAAGTATGGCAGCTTAGATTCAATGCAAAGAAGCGCAAAGTAATGCACCTGGGAAACAAAAACCCAGGGGAAGAGTACACAGTGGGGGGGGTACTAACAACAACAAAAATGGAAAGAGACCTGGGGTAGCCATATCAGATGACCTAAAGATAAGCAAGCAATGTGAGAAGGCAGTAAGGAGGGCTGGGGGTATACTGGGATGCATAAGGATAAGCATCACCACTAGAAAACAGGAAGCTGTTATCCCTCTGTACAGACAGTTGGTGAGAACCCATCTGGAGTACTGCATGCAGTTCTGGAGACTCATCTCCTCAAGGACACAGACAGGTTGGAGGTGGTCCAGAGGAGGGCAACTAAAATGGTGCAGGGTCTGCACCAGAAACCATATGAAGAGAGACTAAATGAGCTTAATATGTATACCCTTGAGGAAAGGAGGGAGAGGTGGGACATGATAGAAACTTTCAAGTACTTCAAGGGAATCAACAAAGTCCAAGAGGGTAGCATCTTTCAGAAAAAGAGATGTGCAAGAACAAGGGGGCACAATTTGAAGATAGAGGGGTGACAGCCTAGGTGCAACGTGAGGGAGTATTTTTTTCACGGAGAGGGTGGTAGTTGCATGGAATGGCCTTTCTGAGGAGGCCGTGGGTCAAAAACAGTGGGGGAATTCAAGAATGCATGGGACAGACATAAGGCAATTCTGGTGGGGGGGGTAGGAAGAAGTAGGCTGTTGGTTAACTAGGATCTGCAGCTTATCCAATAGGTAGGGAAATGGGCAGACTGGGTGAGCCAAGCAATCCTTATCTGACATCACAGTCTATGTTTCTATGTCTAGTAATTAATTTACTGTTTGTCAAGCTATCTTCTCTCATAATCTTTCTAAACTCTGGCCCACTCTTCCCCTGTCAGTTTGCTCTACCTCTTCTTCCTTTTACCTGAAGTCTCTTATTCATGACTTTTCAACTCCCAGTTGCAGCTGTCCATGACCCCTACCTCTTTTATCTCCTCCCCTCTACCCAAATTACCCTGCCCATTTTGCTTTCCCCCTCTCCCCACTATACCTATATGAGTAATTTCCCCGGCTTATCAAAGCTGTTTTATCTACTGCAAGTACCTGCTGTATTGTACTGTTTGCCTTACAGTGTTTATGATTATGCATGTATTGTATGCTGTATACCACTACTATTTTTGCAATGCTGTTAATTACTATTTATTTGTTCTCCTTTTGTACTATTTTGCATACCCCCACCACCAGGCATCTGGAAACCAACTGTTATCAGCTCAGAATGTCTCTCCTGGTAATATTTTTTAAATAAATAAATAAATATGTGACCTGTTAATCATTGTGTTCTGTTCGAATTTTGCATCGTGCAATAGTTTCAGAACTCTTATTAACCCCGCTCCTGATAAAGGAGTTCATTTAACCTAGACACGTGGTGGCAATCTATGCTTAGGATTGCTGCAGTCCCGTCCCCCTTCCCCAGGTTGCCACTGGAAAGGAGCCGTTTCGGAGTCAGTTTGCTTACCTGGTAGAGCATGTTTTAAATACCTAAATTAATTAACCTATTTGGACGAGACATTTAATGTCAGATCACAACTGGCCTGGTCAAATCAAGTCCCAGGACAGGTGACAACCCTGTATGCCATTGCTCCACGAAAAGCATCACACCTCCAGCCGTAAGACTCATTGCTCTGTATTGTTGGAGCCGATTCAGGCCCTGCCCCTTGCCCATCCTACCGCAGTTGGCTGAGCAAGACATCACAGTGGCGCCAGTCCAGCCAATAAGCGCCGTCGCCTTCTCTCCTTAAGACACCAGCCAGCCGCTGGGCCTAACCCCTTGCGGTCGTTGCCATGGAGATGGAGGCCGGCTCTGCAGCGGCTCCGCGCGCTGTTGCCATGGAGACAGAGGCCCGGGACGGAGCTGAAGCGCTTCGGTACCAGAGACAGCGGTCGGAAGGCGCAGCGCTGCTCATCGTCATCGGCGAGATCGGCAGCGAGAGGCAGCTGCGGGCGGCGCGGGAGCACGTCGCCCTCGGTGAGCCGGGATAATGGGTTTGGGAGAACGGGATATGCCGGTAGCATGGATACAGAGCCGGGGAAAGGAAGCAGGATAGTGGGTGAGGGAAGATGCAATTGGGAGACGGGGAGCTTGTCAGCCGGGGTGAGTCGGGATACCGGGACAGGCGAGCCGAGGCACCAGGAATGGGGAAAGGAGTCAGGAGACCAGGGAGAGGAGGAGGAGGACTGAGAGATCTGGACCGGAGGAATTGATACGGATATTGTGACAGCGGAGTTACGGGCGATGCGACCGGGACAAGGGGAGGATCGGGAGGACGTCAGTCCTGGCAAGCCAGGAAACGTTGGAAGGGTGAAGGGAGACTAGAAGAAAAAGAACGGAATGGGGCTGCGGGCCGTAAGGGATTAAGACAGTCAGTATGATGGTTCACATCAGAGGAAACAAGTATGATGTTTCTCCACAAAGAGTGGTACTGTGCCAGGGTCCCCCAGGGTGTGCAGCGGGTAGCACCGTCGGGAGTATTATTGGACGTGACGATTATTGCAACCGCAGGTCTCGGATGTGACTAATACTGCATCGGGCTTTACTGCCTAGGTCCCGGGACAGCTGTGACGGTCAGAACAGCAGATGGCACAGTAGGGGGTTCCAGGTGCGACGTAAAGCATTGCTAGCTGCACTGTGGGGGGACCAGGGTGTGACAGTCGCTACTGTTGAGGCGGTAATGTTGGCGAGTCCGGATGTGACAGATAATGAAGCGCAGGGATACTGCCTGGGTCTGTATGGCGGGCTGTCTTGAGTGGCTCAGGGTGTGAGAGCCGCGGGTTAGTTCCGTGGTTGGTAGTACTGCGGAAGTTACTGAGTGTGATGCTCATTGCGGCGAGCGGGTGGTGCAGTCTGAGAGGTCCCTGGGCGTAGGGATTGCACGACAGCCGGTGCTGTCGCTGTTATGGGTGTGATACTGCCAGTTCCAATGGGTCGGTGCTGTTGGTGGTCCTGGAAGTGGTGTCATTTCACCAGAATCTTAGGGCTTGCTAAGTTTCATTGCTGCAGAATTACAGGTGGTAGCAAAGTTTTCCACCCGCCAAATTCGTATAAATGGTAGGGAAATCTTGTTTTAAGGGTCCCTAGAGGTTGCGAAAGACACAGGAGTTGCAAAGAAACCATAGGGGTCTGAATCGCAACCTCTGGCTACTCCAGTCCTAAATGATAGCGGGCGGTACTGTCGGAGTCCCGGGTGTGACGGACTATGCAGCAGCCAATATTGTCTGGGTCTTGGTGTTACCGTTAGTGTAGCGGGCGGTGCAGTCGGGTTTTGGGGTGTTAAGGTATACGGGTCACATGTGCAAAGGATTGTGCAAGGGGCAGTATTGTTGTACTGTAGGTTCCTGATGTGAGTGACTGCCGGTGCAGCCTGAGGTACTGCGTGGTCCTGGGTGTGATAACCAGTGCAGTGGTATTGTCGAAGGTCATGAGTGCCACTGTTGGTGCAGAGGGCGATACCGAGTGTAAGGTCAGTGTATCGGGTAGTACTGTCGGGAATCGAGGGGGAGTTTGATGGATAACACAGCGGGCGGTACTGTTGGGTCCCGGGTATGGTGGCTAATGCAGGGGTCGGTACTGTAGGAGATTCTCTGGTTAGGTGTGATGTCGTTACTGGCGGGATCCTGGTTGTTTTGCTCAGTGTCAGTGGTCCTGAGTGTGACGGTATGTGTAGTGGTAGCCCAATGGTACTGGCCTGGGTGCGACACTGTATGCAGTGAGCGGCACTGTCGGAATGCTGGGTGTAAAGGTTAGTGTAGCGGGCAGTACTGTCAGGGCTCTGGGGTGTTACAGCCAGTGCCAGGACTTTGGAGTGTTAGAGTCGTAGGTACTGTCGGTGGTCGCCGGGGTGCCTGTCAGTGCAGCCGCCGATACCGTCGGAGGTTTAGGGTATGCAGCTGGCGTTACCGTCAGGGTCCTGGGGTGACGGTTAAAATGGTTGCTGCTTTGGGGATCCCTGCTGTGCTAGTCCTATTAAAGTGAAGTGGGAGTATGGGGGTGGGGTAGTTATGAGAGCCGGTGAGGGTATAATTACTGTATATCTGCGTGTTTTCGGCACTGCATTGACTTTTTACGCTTGCAATGCTCTCAAATGTCACTGTAAACTTGCTTCATTGTATACCCAGTTGTAAAGGAGTGTTCGTCTCAGTCTAGTTTTTACCTGATAAAACATGCATGGAACTGGAGAATCTGGACATAGTTGAAAGTTTATGGGCAGAGTCAAGCTTGACGGACTCTAGAAGGGAGAGAGAATTGTGCCTAGGGAAGAGTCAGTTTCAGCTGGGAGGGGGAAGTAGCTGTTTATTGCCTGACACTCCCCCCACCCACCCATTACCACAGCTTGTTACAGCTGATGATCCACTTATACTGGGGGCAGATGAGTACCACCTTGAACTGTAGGAAATGTACTGTCTGCCCACTGACTGTTCACACCTAAAGCTGCTCACTAGGCACTACTTATTAATCTTTCAGTAGTATCCCAATATCCTGATAGTCATTCAATCACCTGGTTGTTTCTCACTACAGTCATTAGTCTCTCACTACTAACATTAGAATTATTTAGTAGTTTGTTATTACAGCAACTACAGCTGCAGCAATTGACACGTTCAGATATTTCCAGAAATTTCTGCGATGTCTGTAGATAAATTGTCTGCTTGCCTGTTCTACCCTACAGTACCACTGCAGCGCACCAGAGAGTATCTCGTTAGAAATACTGTGAAATACCTGAAAATATCTGGCCTTGTCAATTGCTGCATGTTTATAGTCAAACCGTTTGGCACTGAAATGAGGGACATGGACATTTTTGGACACTCAGAATGAGGGACAGTGAGGGACACATCCTCAAACATGGAGATACAAGCTCAAGACACTAAAAACATTGTGTTTACTTGTACAACGTTTATTTTTGATTTAGCATCTTAGAATATTATGAATTTTTGCTTTAAAATCTGAATTTACAGCACATTCTCTGTGTGGGCAGCACCTTTTCTATGAATATGAATGAGGGACAGGGCAGTGTTAAGGGGTAAAATGAAGGATGTCCCTCATAATCAGGGACAGTTGAGAGGTATGTTTACAGTAGTCACGAACTATGTCAGTTGCTAGTTTACTTGCTAGTTTTTTTGTTGCATTTCTCACTACAGCCACTCACTTGAAGCAAACACTGCAGTCATGCACTTCAAGCCCCCCAATCAGCATCATTTCCTGGATCCACTGCTGCTTCTGCTACCTGAGTTTGGTCTCAGAGCATGTAACGTGTCAGAACATACTACAGGAAATAGTGTAAGGTCACTGTTGCCATCTCAGAATGGTGGTAGTAGTCAGAATTGGCCACCAAAGGATATCCATTCCTGACTACCACGATGGGATGGAAGGGGGCATGGTCAAAAGCTGTGCTATGGGGGGGTCATGATTGTTGATTGATTGGGGGGATACTGCCTGTTCAGTGTTATCTACATACCATTGCCAAACACTCCCATACTGTATTGGATGGGGTTTGGCTGCCAGTGGTCAATAACATCGTTCCACTGGAACTGCCAGAGTGTGGATAGGTGAACCATATACACGCCCCTAGAAGAGTAGGTTACTCACCTTAAACTGTAGTTCTAGGAGTGGTATATGGTTTGCATCCACACAATCCACTTAGCTTCCCTTGGCATGTGGCACATGAATTCCGCTTCCAGCTTGCAAGTTCTAACGTCAATGGGTGGAGTCAGGGGATATGCCACCCGGGTGGTGGGATGAGCTTAGCTTAAAGATGTCTGGACAGTAACATCATTCCAGTGGAACTGTTGAGGTGCTGGGTGTGATGGTTAGTGCAGCGGGCAGTACTTTCAGGGGTCTCGGATGTTACAGCCAGGGCTTTGGAGTGTTAGAGTCCATGCATGGATGTAGGTACTTTCGGGGGTCCCAGAGGTGATGTTCAGTGTATCTGCAGATACTGTCAGGGTCTGGGTTGCGCAGCAGGTGTTACTGTGTGGAATCTGGATGTGATGGTTAGAAACGCTAGTGCTTTGGGGGTCCTTGCTGTGCTAGTCCCAATGAAAGTGAAGTGAGAGATGGGAGTATGAGGTGGGGCAGTTGTTAGTGATTGTACATCTGTTTGTTTGCAGCACTGCATTGAAATTTTAGTTTTTTAATGCTCTCGAATGTCACTGTAAACCTGCTGCATGCCTGTTGTAATGTCTCCAGTTATAAAGGAGCATTCCTATCAGTTTAGTTTTTACGTGATAAAACATGCATGGATCTGGAGAATCTGGATATAGTAGAAAGTTAATGAGCAGAGCCAAGCTTGCTTGACTCTAGGAGGGAGAGAGAGGGCTGTGCATAGGGAAGACACAGTTTCATCTGGGGAGGGGGAGTAGCTGTTTATTGTCTGACCCCCATTACCACAGCTTTTCACAGCTGATGGTCCAATGATGCTGGGGCAGATGAGTATCACCTTGAACTGCAGGAGATCTGCTACACAGACATTATCACCAATCTTTCAGTAGTCACTGGCTGTTTAAAACTAAAGCTGCTCACTAGTTACCTAATCTTTCAGTGTCTCAGTATTCTGATAGTCATTCAGTCACATGGTTGTCTGTCACTACAGTCACTAGTCTTTCATTCTTGACACTAGAATTACTTCTTCGTTTGTTACTACAGTAACTACAGTTGCAGCAATTTACATGTTCAGATGTTTCCAGAAATTTCTGTGATGTTTCTGGAGAAATTCCCTGCTTGCCTGTTCTATGCTACAGTACCACTGTAGGGTACCAGAGAGAATCTCTTTATAAGTACTGTGAAATATCTGAAAACATTTGGCCTTGTTAATTGCTGCATGTTTATAGTAAGCACAAACTACTACTGTTACTCTGTACAGCCACTAACTTGCAGCAGTCACTACCATCATGTGCTGCAGATCTCCCATTCGTCATCATTTCCCCAAACTGCTGCCTTTGATATCTGTGTTTGGCCTATAAGGCTTGTAATAAGTCAGGAAATAGTACAGTAAATAGTTTACAGTTACTGTTACTGTCTCAGAATAGTGGTAGTAAAACTAGACACCAAAAGATATCCATTCCTGGCTGCCACAGTGGAATGGAAGGGGGCATGGTCTGCATGGAATCACAAGCTGCGCTATGGGTGTGGGGATACTGCCTGTTCCAATGTTATCTACAGGCCATTGCCAAATACCCCCATCCTGTATTGGACAGCGTTTGGCCAACACGGATGGGACAGATACCGCTGAAAAAAAACAGTGCTACCTGTTCCTGAATTCAGCTCATTGGGTGCAAACATATTACATGAGGTAGTGGCTGAGAGGATGGCTGGGGTTATAGCTGAAGTGGATAGCTGGGGTGATAGCTGAAGGGGATGACTGAGCGATGATTGGTTACTGAGCGATGATTGGTTATTGGGATGGATAGCATTGGGCGATGACATTGGCTACTCCCTCCCTGCCCTATGGAACAAGCTCCAAAAAGTACTACAAATTACCACCTCACTTTCCTTGGCCACTTTCAAAACCATACTGGCCAGGACAGCTACAGAAATTTGTAACTGTGCTTCATAAAACTCCCATGCATACACTTCCTTCATCTATCCCTTAACGTAGGCCCATACCACTATGATTTCTTACTGCCTTTTATCTTCTTTAAAGGTGGTCTTGCCTACCTACAGTTTCTGTCCCACATGGCTGGCGGTGCCTCAGCTAGCTATTGCCCTGGGCTCTTCCTGTATGATCTATATTTGTTTCTCAACCCCTAGAGGTGGCGTTGCCACCCTGCAGACCTCTGCCATCCTGGCCACTGGTTTGATATCTTGCCAGGCAGATTATACACTATATTAGACAGTTAGCTAATAGAAATGCTATCGTATTTTGTTTAAACCAATCTATATATATCCTAACCAATCTGTATAAATAGCCAATTGTTATGTTGTATCTGCTTGGAATATCTACTCTATGAGGATGTGTTGTTGTGTACTCCAATGTTATTCTGTCACATATGTAATTATTACCAGGTCCATCTTGTAAATGAGTTCTTCTCAACGATGTTTCGCCTGGCTAAATAAAGATTGATTGATTGCTTGATTGATTGAAGGCTAGTTCTGGATGTCTGGGGTAATGACTGAATGGGGTAGCTAGATGTGATGACTGGGCTGGTAGCAAGAAATGGTAAGTGGGGTGATGTCTAGGAGTGATGCATGTGTGGTGATGTGTCTTTCATGGCTGAGGTGATATCTTAAGTGGTGGGTGAGAATGTGACTGTTAGTGGCTTGATTGCTAAGGTAATGACTGGGGTGATGACTATCATGATGGCTGATGGTAATTGCTGGGATGATGATGGGTTAGGATTGATCACTTGGGAATAAAAGATGGGTGGCTGGGGTATGGCTTGAAGTAATGACTGTGTGTGATGACTGGGGTGATGTCTTGCTATTCTGAGTGGGAGTGGTGGCTAGGATTAATGAGTGGGGCGATGGCGGGGGTGATAGCTGATTACTAGTGGTGATGGCTAATAACTTGGAGTTTTGACTTGGATTTATGACTGGCAAGGGTGAGAACCAGCTTGGGTCATTGCTCGGGTAATGATTGATCACCAAGGAGATGACCTGGGTTATAGCTGAGTGATGTCTGGAGATGGTTAGGTGATGTCTGGGGAGATTCGGGTAATTTTGGGGGATGGTTGGGTTTGATGACTGCCTGCACACATGGTGGGGGTGATAACTGATTGCTGGAATGATGGCTGAGGATGATGGCTGTGGGGTTAACTGGGGTGATAGCTGGGATAACGTCTGATAGGATGAATGGGGATGTCAGAGTGATTGCTGGAGTGGTAACTGGGGCGATGGTTGGGTGGATGTCTGATTATTAGGTGTGCATGACGGTTGGTGAAGCTGTGGTTGATTCCTGGGGTGGCTGGTGGCCATAGATACAATTTGGGGATAATAACTGGGGATGATGGCCAGCAGTGATTTGTGGGAATGATAGCTAGGAGCAATGAGTGTAGAAAGTGATTGGAATGATGTTTGGTGCTGATTAATGGGGTCATTGCTGGGGCAGTGGCAGTTTATTTTGAACCGTGGCTTGGGTAGCTGACTGATTTGGGTAATGTTTCAGATGATGTTGTGGAATAATGGCTGATTACTGTGGATGATGGTTGGGAGTGATGTGTGATTAATAGGAGTAATGTCTGGGATGATGCTTGATTACCCAACACAGTGACTTGGGTTATAACTGGCTGGCATAATAATTAAGCAATAATGACCGAACAGCCAGTCATTTCCCTGGTGGTTAATGACCAGCTGGGGTGGGCACAAGGTGCAGCCAAGGGCCAACCCCGCCCAGCTGGTCCCTAATTGCCAGGAAATGACTGACTATGAAGTCATTATTGTGATTATAAGTCTAATCGCAATAATTTAGCTTTTTATTGACAGCAGCACCGAAAAGAGTTATTGTTTTGGTGCTGCTGCTGCTGCTGCTGTCAGTGTACAGCGCACAAGGAGCTGAGTGCTGCTGCCATGCTGGACGTTTCTTAGAGATTTCACACCGGGCACGGCAGCCAGTCAGTGAGCTAGTTTAGCTCATGAATAATTAATTAGACTTATAATTAGGGTGATGACTGATGGATAGGGATGATGGCTTGAGCTGATGACTAGCCAGTATGGTTACTGAGGTAATGACTCAGGGTGATAACTGACTGTTGGAAGTGATGGCTGGGGTTGATGTCTGCCTAGCAGGATGTCTGGGGGATGGCAAGGTGATGACTGGTTGTGATGCCTGGGAGTGACTGTGGTTAATGTCTGAGGTGATAAGTAATCCTGAGCTCTAACTGTCGGAAAATGTTGGCTTGTATATTAAGATTTAGTGCAGCTGGAAGGCATTGTACAGTAGAATTATATCAAGGGTATATTTATAACAGTGATCTCCACAGAGAAGGGGCCCTTGCACTTGTTTTAGTCTCAGGTGTGTCCAGAGATAGCACTAGATAGGGCAAAAAGGGAAAAAGTTGCAGCCTGCTCAGAAATGACCCACTTTCCACTTGACTGTGGGTTCATAGTGGTGCACCTAGGTTTGTAACAGTATCTACAAGATAGAAAACTGAACAATAGGAAAGTATTTTTACGTGACAAGTTTCAGCTTCTGTACTGGTGAAATTTGTACTTCCAATTAGATTTTGACCCAGTTATTTCTCATTTGACCCACATTTTTTACACCAATGGGTCTAATCTGACCTATGTTTTAGAACCCCTACTGCTGTCACGGTACTTGTAGTGCTCTTCCTGCACATTTTGTAGACAAAACAAAGGGCACAGTGTCATGGCATCTTGACACTGCTGTTACTGTTAATTATAAAATGGGCCATTTAAGTCCTGTAAGAACAAGTCACATGACTGACAAATATTCTGTTATGACTGTATTCCTTAGTTGGACTAAATACATAAACACTTCATAACCAAGGCAAATCCCTCCACACCTCACAGAATGTTTAAATGTGAACTAGCATCTAATTTGTTCCTTGACACCTAATTTAGGGCTGTTTACAATTTTAAAAAATACAGTCTGTCAGGAGTGTAATGCATTTAAAATAAACCTATCCTCCCACCCAGACCATCTAGCTGAAAAAAATCCCATCTCTCATGGATCTGCTTCTTGCAGTTTTTACCTCTTATTAAAAAGGGATAACCTTTCAAAATCAAAATTATGTCAGTGCCCATTTTATAAGCAGGATAACACACTTGGGGGGGGTATGGAGAGGTTATGGAATAACGCAGTTCCAGGGTGGTTGCAGACTTAGCTAGGCTTCATGCTTACAACCAACCAAGGCCTGCATTATTCCCTTACTACCACAAACCCCATCGTATGCTATTATTAGTAGGGTAGGTTAGTCAGTGTTATCTGGTAGGTAGAACAGAACTGTGAACCAGGGGATCTCAGGCTTGATCCCACTAGTAACTGACACAGTGTGGGACCCTGAGCAAGCCACTTAACCTCCATGTGCCTCAGCCCCCCCAGCTATAAAACTGTGTCGATGCAGGCCCCCCACCCACTCTTGACCACACAATGTTCCATCTCAGCTAGGCTGTCCTAAGTAAATTAATTGTAAATAAATAAATAAAATAATGTATGTGCTTAGGGTTGCTCATAGTAAGAAAACCCATGAAAGAAATGCTCTTTCAGATGAGGTATTCAGTTCAGAGCTATCCAGGTCTAAGTTATTCATATATCGAGTCAAAGTAGCTGCCATTTCATATCACCTTGAGACTGAAGATTATGTTTTCATTGGGAAGCTGTGTGTGGATTAGCACAGCCCCCCCAACTATGACATAACTTTCTGCCTCAAGAGTCCATGAAAAGGGTGCTGCATTTAATCAGTACAGGACAGACTTAGTAAGTGATATCTCCAGAGTAATGACACTTACAGATTAGTCCAGTACCTTGTTTAAAAGAACTAGAAGGGGCCTGCACACCCACATCTGTTTTTACATTAGATGGCTTTGCAAAAGTGGAATTAAAGTCTGATGGCATGTAACATGCAGAGAAGGAAGCCTCAAAGAACAGAAACACGACACATCTTTTTAAATAGCATGCAGCTCCTTGCTGACCACTGCTGTGTAGAATTCTGTTCAATGAACAATGTTTTAAACATTCATTATAAAGTTGGCATTTTCTTTGCCAGAAGGTCCAAGTGACCTTATTAAAACAGAGTAATGTTGGAGCAGTTTTGCGACTGGTGGACAGATTTATCAAACAAGCTAAGTTATTTTAATTGATACTGACTTTTTCCCAGGTTTCCTCATTTCCAAAACCTTGATCTTCAAGCTGCCCGTGGTCATAACTTGTCCTCATTCTGATGACCTGCATTCCCCCACCACTTAACCCAGGTGCCTCACTGTGAACCTGGGTCTCCCCCACAGCGCCTGCAAGCCATTTTCAATTAATGTACAGTATATGTATTGTTTTAACTTTCTTTTACTACCCTGATTTCTTCCTAGCCCTGCCAGGATCACCTCCCATCAGTCTTCCACTTCTGACCCAAAGAGACACTGCCCGGCACCCACACCCCTCTTCCTCCTACTTTAGGTCTCTATAGACAACTCCCATGGTAGGACATCTAAATGAGAAACACCAAAGCCATGGGAAGGGAACATTGTTTTACCAGGAGTAGCACACTAAGCTGAAGCTTGTTTCCAGATGCGACCTGGGAGCACAAGGAAGTTAAGTGACTTGCTCAGGATCACATAGTATGCACCTAGGTGGCTGTGGGAATCAAACCCAGGTCTCCAGATCTCCAGTGCAGAGCCTTAACCCACTGTGCTATACTGCCTGGAAGACCATTCCTAGTCCATCTCAAGCAGGACTAGAGAAGAATCTGCCGGAGCTGGCAGGGGCAAGCTGCCTGGACCTGGGCCCTTGAGTGTGTGGAGGTAGGAGTGATTTAATCCTCCTTGCATACCAGATCTGTAAGTCCCTAAACTCTCTACTCCCTGTGGGATGGGCCTGTAGGTTGGTTAGCTGAACCTTTTACTGCACTTAGCAGACTCATGCCTAGATGCTGATGCCTCTACATCCTAGCATCTGAAGGCTGAAGACGCCCAATGGAGCCTGACATTCCTGCCCAGATGACTAACACTCCCTGAGCCACCAGGGGGCAGTCATGTGCCCACAAAGGTGCCCCACATTCCCAGAGGCAAGAAGTGGCACAAGCTGATGCTTGCCCACACATTGTTGCCAAATTTGCAGCATTCTGGGTTTGGTGTGCAAACTGGGGTTGACTGCATGGTAAGGGAGTGTGCTTACCACTGGGCATCCCTTAAAGAGCTAGTGGAGCCAAACCAGGCAGACAGGAAAAGAACACACATTTTAAAGGAAAGCTGTCCTAACTGCAAATTCCCCACCTCACCAAACCGGGAATATGGCGTACAGTGTGCAGCTCCATTTGCTGTAAAAGTGTGGTGCCACACGTCTTACTTCAATTCATTTGTATTGAAGCAACTGGTGCAGCGCCGCACTTTTACAGCAAATGCAGCCATGCACCGTTTGCCATATTCCCTGATCTGCGTACTTTACAAAATAAAAATGAAGTAAGTAGCAGCTCATAAAAAAGGGGCTTTTATGTGCAAAAAGTTTAATCGAGGGGGTAAGTTTTGGGGGGTGGGGAATTTACAATTAGGACAGCTTTGAAGTAGTCAGTTGTAGCTTTTTGTTTCTAAAGTATTTTTTTTTCCTTTTGCTCTTTAGAAAGTCTTGTACAGTATTTGATAATGCTGTGACAGATGTGTGGAACAGCTCTCAGTCTGGCAGCTGACATATCTATCTCTATCACCTCACTACATCATCATCCTTGTGATCTCACTGACAGTGACATCACAGGTGACTAACCTGACAGCTGCTGAGTGGCTTTTCCTAAGTAGCAATGATGTCACAGTCAATGAGGTCACAAAGCTGATGATGTGATGGGGGTAATAAAGATAGATATGTCAGCTGCCAGGCAGAGTGCTGTCCCACACACCACACCTACTAACATCAGGTAAACAGTCTTCTGATTAACCAAAGGGAAAAGAAAAAAGTACCTCAGCTAAAAAAAGTAATGGTTAACTGCTTGTAAAAACTAATGTTAGTTTTAGGTAGTGCACTAGCTCTTTAAAAAAACATTTTAATGCATTTGCCACAAATTCTTTGGTTCCTTTTCATCCAGTTTAAAATCTAGCCATCTTATGCTCTTCCAGGATAATATGCGTTGTTTATCTGTGGTGCATTACACTAGGGCAGTGCACATTTCCACTTAGAGGGGTTCACTTTTGGTCCTAGTCTGATTCAGTTCAGTGGTCTGACTTTTCAGTTTCCTTTGCTACTCAGACCAGCACTAGACCTCAAAACAGTAACTCAGCTGTACTGAAATCAATTTTTCATTTTAATACTGCTGGTTATAAAGTCAGAAACAGAAAAAAGTGTGTCCAGGAGGCACAGTGCCTGGCCTCCAAGGTAATTGCAGCACCAGAACACAGAGAGGGACAGCACACTCTTGCTAGACCAAATAAATGCACCATACTCACCACAGAGTTATGTATTTGCTTATTTGAAATTGTTTTACCCAGTAAACATACAGAGATTAAAGGAAAATCTCACTTACAGATGTGACCTGGGGAGGGGCAGGGGACTACAGGAATAGTGTACAGGATAAATAAGTTAATGAAAAACATAAATATCTACATACGTGTGTGTGTGTGTATATATATATATATATATATATATAGCTTTTTTTTTTTTGTTAATCTTTTTTTCTCCACTTTCTCTGGCTGGCCCCTCCTTCTTAGCTGTACAAGGCCCACCTCCTGGTATCCCCCAGGACTTACTCAGCCTTCCTGTCCCCCCAGAGCTCCCCCCCCCGGGGCAGGGGCAGCGGGACTCCCCAGCTCCCTGCATGGAATGGATCCAGTTAGGAGGCGGTACCTGGTCAGCCAGGTGTGGGGGCCTGCGAGTGGCCAGCATCGTCCCACTGGTTGGGACATTTTCAAGTTTTTCATCCTGTCTACAAGGAGGTCGGCAGCTTGGATCTGCAAGCATGCATGGTGTGGTACCAGCCGCCATCCTCCCACCCACTAGCTGCTCTGACTGCACTGCCACCTCGGGTCCCCCAGGTGGCAATACAGCAGTGGAGCTGGCTGCCGTCCCCTGAGGGGAAGAGCATCCTCTGGGAAGCTCATTTCTCCTCCTCCTCCTGGCCAGCTTCCAGTGAGTCGATTTTGTTGCCTAAACTGGGTCACCAGCATCGCAAGCAGTAGCGCTACCGCTGTGCTGATAGGCCAGCTAATAAAAAACATATTGCAATAATTTTAAAGGAACAACACCCATACAACACAATTCGTAATAGAATACAAATGAAAGATCCTCAGTGGATGTGCCAGGAGGAGTTAAAGTGCAAAACCTCTATTGCAAAAGCTGGCATACGAGTGCAGGGGCAGGATTCACAAAGCTTTGTCCGGGTGCAAACCCAGTTTGCCTAAGGCAAATGGGGCTTTGTGAATAGCTGGTATTCACAGAGCCCAGTTTGCCCTGGGCAAAGTAGTGATGAAGGAACACAATTCAGATGAAGGGGCAGGGACCTGCATATCCTTGCAGTCCCATTCACAAAGGATTTTCTCCACACAAGGGCCTTTGCAAAGGTCTTTGCTTGGAGCAAATTACTGCCAAAAAGACCTGGTGGTAGTCCGCACAACCCTAGTAGTTGGCGGAGGTACTGTGGCCCCCCCTTCCCAGTCCATGATCCCCTGAGCTCCCGCACAGTACTAAAAATAATTAGTTGCCATAGTGTAGCAGTCCCACCTCAGTCCCCAATCGTATGAATACCCACCAGGTAATATAAATAAATATTTGCCATAGTGTAGCGATCCCACCCCAGTTCCTGATTGCATGAATTCCCACCCGTTCATATAAATAAATATTTGCCATAATGCAGCGGTCCCACCTCAGTCCCCAATCACACAAATTCCCAGCCGTTCATATAAATAAATATTTGCCATAGTGTAATGATCCCACCCTGGTCCCTGACAGCATGAATTCCCACCCATTCATATAAATAAATATTTGCCATAGTGTAGCGATCCCACCCTGGTTCCCTGAGTGCATGAATTCCCACCCGTTCATATAAATAAATATTTGCCATAGTGTAGTGGTCCCACTCCAGTCCCCAATCACATGAATTCCCATCCGATCATATAAATAAATATTTGCCATAGTGTAGTGGTCCCACTCCAGTCCCCAATCACATGAATTCCCACCCGTTCATATAAATAAATATTTGCCATAGTGTAGTGGTCCCACTCTGGTCCCCGATCACCCACCCGTATGTTATAGACCCTTTTGCATAGTGTAGTGGTCCCACCCCGGTCCCTGATCGCCCAATCACTAACCCGTAAATGAATGACACATTCCTATAGTGAAGGATCCAACCCCATAGTCTGATCTCCCACCTGATATTAAAGTTATCATTTTTCCATAGTGCAATGGTCCCCCAATTCCCCCACAACAGTAAGCACATACCACCCTGCTTCTCTGCCACAGCACGGCTGCTGGTCGGTGAGCAGCACAGCCCTCCTCACACCTCCACGGCTGCCCGCCAACTGAACTGTCAATGACAGCTTACAATATAACACTACACCGGCGACTGTGCTGGGGTTGGGGGAGTGGTGTGGTATGTGCTTACCAGTGTGGCTGAGGGGACCACTACGCTATTGAAAAATGATAATATCGGGTTGGAGATCAGGCTACGGGGTGGGACCCTTTACTATATTAATGTGTCTTTCATTTACAGGTGGGTGATTGGGCAGTCAGGGACCGGGGTGAGACCGCTACACTATGGAAAAGGGTCTTTAACTTAAGGGTGGGTGATCGGGTGATCGAGGACCAGGAAAGGACCGCTACACTTTGGCAAATGTTTATTTATATGAATAGGTTGGAATTCATACGATCGGGGACCGGGGTGGGACCCTACACTATGGAAAGTGATTTTTTTAAATTATCTGGTGGTCGACCGGGAGGGGGTGGACCCTATTATGGAAATATATATATTTTTTTACCATCTGGTCCATGATTGGCATGGAGGAGGGCACCACTACACTTTGGGGAATGAGGCTGCATGGGGTTTGGGCTGGTGGGGGGCAATGCATAATATTGACTCATTGGCATAAATGAACCCATAATGGGCATGTTAATTTACACTAGTGCCTCGCATGCCCAATGAGCTCATTTGCATGGCTGTGTTCATGAATAGCACTTTAGCACCTGAGCGCTATTGGCTATTTTCCTGGCTGGCTATGGGGGCAGCGCTTCTAGGTTTTCCACTGCTTTTTCTGGATTAGTGCTGCCCCCACTGGCCACTGTTCCAGATAGCCTACTGGGCTATCTGACTGTGAATAACTCCGTTGCCTACCAGCACAGCTGGGAAGTGCAGTGCAAACTTTTGCACCCACTTTGCGCTCCCTTTGTAAATCCTGCCCCAGGTATGCAAACAGCAGCAAAATCAGCATATGGAGTGGTAGCAGCCCAAGAAATGCCAACTACCCAATGGAGCAAAACCTAATATGTTGTGCCATTGTAAAGTCTACCCTTTAAGTCTAGGGAGAGTACTATTCCTTTAGTTGTTCTAGCTGATGTGAGTGCTATCCCCCTTTGTGTTCTGGTAATCCTAAGAAATGCCATTACTGTCACTTTAAATGACATTGTTGGTCCAGGTCCAGATTAAACCTCAGATGCATAACACTTCAGTCTGGTTCAGTTCATTTCTGGTACAGGTTCACCCAAGTGAAAACTAAAACCAGAAGTGGGCTGCAGGAGGACTAGAGCCATGCTAGACCAAGCGGCAGACAACTGATATTCATGTACTGTACATTTTCCGGTTGAGTCACATACACTATCACCCATTCCATTCATGTCCGAAACAGAGCTAGTCTAGGGGGCAGATGAACTGTAGCTGCCCTGCTACCTCTGCCTGGAAAGGCTTGCAGCAAGGACATTAGACCGTGGTGGTTCACTCTTGGAGTTCAGAGCAGAAAGAAACAGTTTACTTAACTCCATTTTACAGGGGGTTGGAGAAGAGATGTGGCCTTCTAGAAGGGTGTAGCCTTGTCTGTTCCTGAATGTTCTGTGTTTCTGCACTTGGGCATTGGCAGCAAAAACAGCAGCATACTTTTTCTGTCCTCAGTCAGTGGGAGGAGGGGCAAAAAATGGAAGATTTTCTGCCTAACAGATGGACTAAGTTTCTGTAAGGACACACAGCAATGATATAACAAACCTCAGATCATTTACCCACTTGCTTATTTATCATTTGGGAACTCAAGAAAGGAACACTATGTGTCTGTAGTCACTACAGTTATGAACAACTTCTGGCACTTTTAAGTCCTGTTGACAACCCCTGCATTTCAAGTTCCTTTGTGGTATTTCGTTAAATTTACTTGTGACCCACTGCACAAGGGTGAAAGCTACTGGTAAATTGTTGTATTTTAAAATAGAAAGACCCAGGATCAGATGTGCAACATCTATAGTACTTACTGATGAAATGCACTGACCTACAGTAAATCTTCACTGGTGGGTGGTTAACCAACTCGAATCACCCCTCTATCATTCCTCGGATGCAAAAGCAGTTTGAGTTGTCTGCTCCTGCATATATTGTGGCACGCTGCAGGTACTGTATACAAGGTTAGACTAGAATGAATGGGCAAGGATGACACACATGTGCTGTTTCAGAGCTTGTTGACAATTTTGCAGCCCTGATTTTTTTTGAGGCTAAGAAAATAAACCTCCTGGCATTTTTGGGCCTGCAGGTTCATAGTGGATTTAAACCTCTTGTGTGTCCCTGTGTGTACATTGTAAAATATAATGCCCATCATATTCTGCCAACTTTGTTATTCAAAGCCAGCAGTAGGCCCAGAGGAATAGGGGAAAAAAAACCCTTCTTGCCAGCAGGTCTGACTCAGAACTCTGAGTTCTTGTTGTTCCAGAGCCTCTGCTGAATGCCATAAAACTATCCCATTGATTGACCTCCTGCCTCTCCCTCGCTGCTTCAGAGCTGGCACAAAATAATGATTGTTCACAGCCACCTGATCGATTGCACATAAACACCGAGCAGCAGCTTCAAAGCCAAGCTGCTGCTGAGTTTGTTCCTTCAAGATTTAATCTCTTTTTCATAGCGTCTTGGGCTTGTCTGGGTTTTATTGTTTTACTAAATCTAGGCAGCAAGGGAGCCGGGCAGCAGCCACGTTTGCCAGAGTATGTGCTTATGTACCATTTGGCAGACAGGGGGGACATACAGTACCTCTGACGTCCCTCCTGAGTACTTAAGCTAAACTGTAACACCACTGAACCAGGTTAAAACATCTGAGATATGACTGTGAATAAAGCTTTGTTCAGAGCTTACCTGAGGGCCCATTTTGTACCCAATTAGCATTTTGCAAACTGGGTGGACTAGAAGGCTCATTATTGACTTATTGTTGCTTTATTGCTTTTTATCAACTGAGTAGTACAAATGTTTAAACGATCTCTCAACGCTTACATTTAGCATACTGCATTTTATAAAGAATGTGTAGTCATTCAAAGTGAAAGGCTATTGTTTACATGCATGCTGAAACTGCATTTATTTAATTAGATGGCATTTAACGTTGTACAGTAAATGTATTCTGAGGTCCTTGGGCATGTTTTCACAATATCGAGGAAGCTGGCTAGGTGTTTTTTTTTTTTTCTGGATCTGAACTTAGTGCAAGTGAGGGAAATGACTAGGGGGACACTAAACACACACAGAACTAATTTCTGAGGGCACCTTACCTGCAAACTGAATAAGCTTTCAGGGGCTGTCTTCCCAGTTTTGGCTTCAACCTAGTCCTCCAAATAACATCAGACCACACTACGGTTTGCGAAACTGAAACAAATATTTATTGCTTCTTTATTTCATAAACAGTCCTCAAATGCATTCTGGGACTTATGCTGTCCACACAGTCTTTTTCCCCTCATAACAGTTTAATGAGTATCTTGTAAGGCAGCCCAGTGCATGGGCCTAGAACATCTAGTTGGTATAAGCCTAAATTCACATGTTGTAGGTCCTGGGTTGAGTTCTGGTTGCACTGCCTGCATATATTAATTCAAACAGTTAATTCAGTGGTCAAAACATCTAACTTTATCACCCCCCCCCCCCGTGAGTTTGGGGCTCTGCTTGCGAGAATGTGCCTGTGGTCCCAGTCTGCATGCTTGCACCCCATACACTGGGTACTTAAATTGTTCTGCTCTTTTGGGAGCATGCTTGCCTTGTCAGCATCTGATCTCAGAAGACTCTCTCTCTTCCTGGGTTGAGAAGAGCCTTGGGTAGTTCTTTTGGGGATATCTTTAATGGAGTGCCCTCTGCCACTATTCCTGGACATTTTGGGTATCCCTTCAATGCCCCAGTCACCTCCTCTCAACTCTGAAAAAACACACAACAAACTCCAGTTGGAGAAAAACAATGTTTCTATTACTCCTCTTGTCCCATAGTTATGAGTGATGTGCAGGGTCAGGATTACAAACTCAGGTGCCATCTGGGAGTGTGCCACAACCTAAGCAACATTTTCTCACACTATCGGGGTGAGTATACACAATGGCATCAGTGGCGGAGCCAGGCTTGGGATCAGTTGGGAGCCAGGGAGGGCCATTCAGTCAATCACAGGCTCCACAATGGGCACTAAACAGTGTATAAAGATGGTGGCGGGGCACCACTACTCATACTGGGGCAGCCAGGAGGGGTGACCGCCCCCCCCAGTCCCCCCTCTGGCTCCGCTACTGAATGGCATACTTATGTATGCTCCTGCCCACCTACCATTGCTGTATCATCTCCACCATTTTGGCTTTAAAGCCCACATAGTTAACAGAGTCCCTGTGCCTGCCCTGGACCAGTACCTCAGCCATCCAGTCATGTAAGGGGAGAGTGGCCAGTGGACTTCAGCAGAGAGTGGTTCTGGGTTCCCTCTTATATAACAGTTACATAGTGGGTACCAAATGTCAAAGTTGATTAACATCATTTGCAGATTATATCAGAATAATCCACTGAGTAGCAACAATAAATGAACACATAATTTTGCAAAATTACCTTAATCACTTTAGTAGTTGGGCAGAAGAATCTGATATGACTGTCAGTATTGATAAATGGACCATCATGCACGTAGGGTAAAACAATACAATAATCCCTCTTTACAAGACACTGGTTAGGCCCCATCTGGAGTACTGCATGCAGTACTGGAGGCCACACCTTCACAAGGACATTAACCAAATTGAGGCAGTCCAGAGAAGGGCAACCAAAATGGTGCAGGGATTGCATCAGAAAACATATGAGGACAGATTAACGGAGCTCAATATGTATACCCTAGAGCAAAGGAGGGAGAGAGGTGATATGATCAAAACATTCAAACACCTTAAGGGCATTAACAAGGTGAAAGAGTCTAACATTGTTTTAATATAAGAAAAATAGGACAAGAGGACACAGCATGAGATTTAAGGGAGGCCGATTAAGGGGTAATGTGAGGAAGTTCTTTTTCACAGAAAGGGTGGTGGATGCATGGAATGGCTTACCTCAGGAAGTGGTGGATATGAATACAGTGCAGGGCTTCAAACAGGCATGGGATAGGCATAAGGTAGTAATACAGATGAGTATGAACAGATAGGCCATTGACAGAGCAAAGGCCGATGGCACATTCATAAGGTAGAAAAAGAAATGGGCAGACTGGATGGGCCTTGTGGTCCTTATGTGCCATCAACTTCTATGTTTCTGTGTTTCTATGTAACTTATCACCAACGGAGTAAAATGGTTAAATTGAAAACTTGTGAAAAGGACTTTGGTAATATGATTGATAAAAGTTAAAACTTTAAAAACCAGTGCAAATGAGCAACTAAAAATGTAATTAGCCTTTAGGTTACATAAAAAAATATTTTTTGTATAAATAAGTCAAAAGCAGCTAGAGGAACACTGTACTGCTTTATGGTGAGGCAACATTTGGGGTACACTGTGCAGTTCTGAACACCATACCAGAAAGGGGATATGGCTAGAATGGAGAAAGTACAGATTGAGAAGGATTGGAATGGTGGGACAGTGCCAGGAAATGCACCTTGAACCCGAGTGTCAGAATTAAACCTCTTTTCCTTGGATAAAATAGGATTGTGAGGGGACATGATTTTGGTCTTCAAATCCTTAGAAACAATTCACTTAAAACACTACATTTACATCCCAAATCAAGGATCCTAAGAACTAGAGGGCATTTATTTTAGCTTGCTAGTGAAAAATGTAGAACTGGAAAAAAAGGATTAAAATGTAGAATGGAAAAAAAAAGGATTCCTTTTTTTCTCAAAGGATGGTTTATTTCTGGAACAGGTTCCCTGATTCAGTGGTGACAAGTCTGATCGTGGAGGCCTTAAATGTAATTTAGATAATTGTGACCTCAACCTTTTTATCCCCCTCCTGGTCTTCTCTGTAAAGTTTGCTATGATCCAACTGTTTAGCGTACCCAGGAAAGACGCACTCTTTATTTTCCTTTGCATGAGCAAGAATGTCACAAAACAGTGCTCATCAGGGATAATATTAAGTCTTGCAGTCATAGCTTCATTTTCCTCCTCCTGTATATCAGTGCCACCCCCAGGGGAATACCCTTCTGCTCTTCCAGAACGTCCATCCTCTCACCCTTCTCTAGGAGCATCCAACACCCCACAAGCCTCTGTAGTAGTAGTAGTGGTGTCAGGCACCAAAGAAGCCTCAGCCTCTGAGAAGACATTGCCTGGCACAATTCCATAAGTGGCCCCACCCTAGTCACTCACCTTAATTGCCTCTGTATTGCCACTAGTAACTGACACTGCTCTTAGTGAGGATGTGTGCTCTTCTTCCTCCTTGACCTCAAGTGCTGGCACTTTTGGGGGGTGACTGTTGCTGTGCAGGTAGAACCAGTAGACTGGATAGTCAGTTGCATCCAGCCTCTGTGCAACAGCCACAATCACCTGCTTCTGCACAGTCCACAGCTTCCTCTGACTGATGCTTGGCTTTATTCAAGCCATAGGTTGTCTTTCCCAAGGGGAGTTGGCATAGGTCTCATGAACACCACCTGACACCTTTTGACACTGGAAGGATGTGTGAAGTCTGGTACCTGGTTTGCCACAAAGCTCATGCAGGAACTAGATGGAAGATATCCCACACCTGTGGTTTGGCACAGACACCCCAGATGTGAAAGCTGGCCATCTCTGCTTCTGCAGTTGGTGTTAAATTACTGCCACAAAGTGCTATTGAGATGCAAACATAAACCACTTTACTATTTTGCCCAGTGCTGCAAATCAGTTGCTCTTGCTGGACACGCTTCACTGTATCCAGTCAAGCATCTGGCTTTCTTACTTTTTTTTTTTTATTTAGTTGTTTAACCAGGTATAGCACACTAAGCTGAAAGCTTTTTTACAGGAGCGACCTGGGAGCACAAGGAGGTTAAGTGACTTGCTCAGGGTCACACAGTATGCAAGTGGAAGCTGTGGGATTCAAACCCAGGTCTGGTCTGCTGGATGTCACCAGATTTGCAGCTCAGAGCCTTAGACCACTGTGCTATACTGCCCATACTTAATTTCTTACTTTCTCAAGCAGATCGATGACCAGCAAACCACTCCAGCCACCCCTCCCAATGTGCCAACCTTGTGGCACGTGTGCTTCACACCTGTCATCTCAAGACTTGAAATTCTCTACAGTACAAGTTCCTCAGAGGTTCATGGTGGCATACACTTTAAGTGCTGCATTTCAAACTGGCATCTTCCTCCACATGCAGAGTCACTGTACTTCAGAATTGCAGGTCCTTGTTTGGGCACCATTTGTAGTTTGGAGCTACAGGAGTGTTTTACAGATATCACAGATGCTAACCAGGGTTTCTTTCTATGGATCGTAACTTAATCTAAGTGAGGGAAATTCATGGGGTAAACATTAAACACACAAAACTCATATATGAAAGTCCTTACTTGTACAGTAGATTTAATTTTTCCATTTGGTGCAGTAGGGAAACTCTTCCTGGCTTGAGCTCTACTCTGTTCACCCTCTGAATAACATCAAACCACACTAGGGTTTGCACCATTTAAACAAATGTTGCTTCTTTATTCTACAAACAAATCTCAAATGCTTTGAGGGGCTTGTCCTGCCCCCACAGTCTGTACAGTTGATAACTGTTATAAGTATCTTCTAACATAGTCCCCCTGCATGTACCTTGAGCAGCTAGTTAGAATAGACTTCAATTCACTTATTGTATGTCCTGGGTTAAGACTTGTTTGCGTTGCTTACCTATTCCAATTCAACCGTTAATTTTAAAGTCAACATTTTTTCACTTCCTTCTGAATGGGGCCTGACCAACAGCCCTGTTCCCGATCACCTACATGTTGAGCTAGCTTATGTACTTGTATCCTCAGATTGGGAACTAGAGCCTTTGTTCTCCTTCTGAAGTATCCTTGCCTTGCCAACAGGGCATCTGCATCATAGGAGACACTCTTTTCTGCCCTGACAGAAAAGCATCTTAGGTAGTCTCAATGGGAACTTTTTTTATGGAGTAGCCTCTGCCACTGTCCCTGAACCTTTTGGGATCTCCTTCTGTGCTACAGAGGATCTGGGAGCCACCCATGCTCACCCATGCCCTAGGCCTCAGCAGACTCTCTGGTAGCTATGGCAGAATCTGAAACCTCTTCAGTCTTTGTAGGTCCCCTTTTTTAAGTGTGCCAGGACTGGGCCACTGTAGAGTGGTCTTCTACAGTGGAAATATATATGCTATACTAGAACCCCTGAATGGGGGAGGGGGGTACATAAACAAAGGCTAGCAATAGGTTGTATTTAATATGGCTGCCAACATATAGCATGAGTACAGTAAGCATTATTTACTGCAGAGCTGTACACTTGACGTCATGCTCATTTTGATCAGACTAATAAAAATCATGACTTGTGGATTATGTTGACTATAACACAGCTGAAGCTGTGGTTTTGGTATATATTCACAAGAATTGTACCCCTACCCCATTGGTATTCAAAGTACTTGGTGATCTAGTGGTTGTAGAAACCTGCCACACAATGATCGTGACCTAGCCTTTCGCCTCTTCCTCCTCTCCTGGATGAAGTACATCACCGCAACATCTTTCTCTTCCCTGTGTCTGTTACTTAACCCCAATCTCAATTTTGTTTCTGTTACCACATGCCAAAAATGTCCTAGGATTTCCTCTCAGAAATGTCCTAGGATTTCCTGTCTTGTTCTCTTGTGCCCCGATGGTTATCGACCTACTTCTCTCCTCTCCTCTCTTCATGGATTACTTTCTACAAGGTACATCCAGTGATATGCTGACAGATGTGTATTTGTGGCAGGGAGATTTTTCCGTCTGATCATGTCTCGTCCTGAAGACAAAAAGAAGAAATCTTCAAAGGCAGGCCAGCCCCTGATGTGGCAGTGTCCCTGTGGCTGGCTTTATTCCGTCTCGGACCGGCATGATCATCACCTGACCCTCCTGGGCCCCAACCACAATATGGACTGTTGCGATGCCTGTTTCTCCATGGACCACAGACTGTTTGAACACCGTGCGTTTAAAGTCGGCTGCACGCTGCTGACTTTTGGAGGACAGTTGCGCACTATGGACTCCAGACACAGGTCTCTTGACCCTTTTCCTGGGTCCCCTTCTGATTCTGTATGGGTCATGGAAGAGGGGGCTTCCATCCCTTCTATTCTTGCTACGGCGGAAGCCTCTCTCATGGTGCCGGAGACCTGGTCCGTCTCTTCCAGGGGTTGGCCCTGAGGCACCGTTCTAGCAGTCACCACTTCAGAGGTGAAAGCTCCCCCAGCATCGTGGCTTGTGTTTGCTAGGCCCAGCCTGGTGGTTTCCTTGGTGCTGCCTTGGATCCCTGCGCCATTCACGGTGCCAGTGATTGGGGCAGCGCCATGGGCAGTGCTGGGCTGACTTGCAGTGCTGCTTGCGGTGCCGGGAGCAGGAGGGTTCGGGAGGTCTTCAGGATCCACTTCTTCTCTGGGTATGATGATTCGGAGGTAGATCCAGACTGGATTCTTGATTCTTTGGAGTCCTCTGACTCTCCTCAACCCAGCACTTTTGTGCCTATCCAACCCCTCCTTCGGAGCTGGTGGTTTCTGTTGGCACCGGTGTTGGAGCTGCTTGCGGTGCCAATGGATCTTCCGGAGCTGGGGGCGGCACCGGAGGGTTCACCGGAGCTGGTTGGGCCTCTGGACTTGGAGGAGGTGAGCCCCCTGTTTTAGGTGTCCAGGCTGGGCCCACTTTTGGGCCTGCTCGGACGTCTGGGGCAGGGGTGAAGGTTCTCTCACCGGCTGCCCTTTGGGTGCTGGTAGGTGAAGTTGAGCTTCCACAGTTGGTCCTGAGGAAGAGTTCCCTCTCTGAGTCTGAGGGGTTGAGGGGACAGCGCCAGAAGCAGTGCCCTTCCCTGGTATTCCACAAGGGTTCGGGTAGGAGCAGCAGCATCAGCCCTGCCTTCTCCCCTGAGGTCTTTCTGGGTGGGATCTCATTTCTTGAGGCTAGCGGCCACCCTTCTAGACCCATGTGGCCCCGGTCGCCTCACAGGGAGAATCCCCTTCAGGGCTCAGTCCTGACTATTTCAGTATGGTTGAACGGCCGGTGACTGCCTTGACTGATGGATCCTTCTGGAGTGTTGGATTGCCTGTATGGTCCCCTAGCCCTGGGAGAAGATGTCCTCTCCCTTAGAAGCATTTGGCCCCTTTACCTCTGCCTTTCCCTGCCCTTCCTCTGGGCCACTCCAGTCCTATGAGGCCTCTAACCTGGGAACAGTTTAGAGCCACAACTGCCCATTTCCCAGCATATGTCAGATCCATGGACAAGCAGGTGTTTCATCACTTACCCCTGCGGCAGCCAGACTCTGACTTCTTGGACTCATCTGCCTCCTCGTCTTCCTCACATGAGGGAGAGGAGCCTTCTGTCCACCTGTCCTTGGAGGCTGATCAGACCTCCTATCAGCGTTTCCTTTCGAGGTTGGTCAAAGAGATCCACTTTTTGCTTTTGGCAAGACGCAATCCTGAGTGGGTGACGCGTGCTGTTTTTAAGTGAATACAGTGCGGACAGCTTAGTGGTGCCCACCTGACCCTTCCCCTTTTGGGAGGCATCGTGCCACATCTGACAGCGTCCATCAGTCCCCTCCACAGCCCCAATGGACTGCCAGCACAGGTATTGCACACCCCAGGGATCTCTAGGAGACCTACCTCACCCCTCTTTGGGCGTGATGCTCTTGGACACTCTCTCTGGGCAGAGAAGCCCGAGGCGTGATGGACCGCTGGATGCAGACTCTGCAGAGTTCGACTTCTGGGGGAGGAGAGCCTTTTCCTTGGCGTGTCTCTCTCTCTCTCTCCATTGCAGCACATCAGGCCCATCATGCTGCCTACAACAGGCACCTATGATCTTTGCTAGGACAAATCGTAGCATCTGTGCTTGATACGAGGCAACCAGACAAGCCATTGCCCTCTCCGCACATGGCCTGGAGCTTGTGAGGCACCAAGCAAGGGCATCGTATGACACCAGTGAGGTGGCATCCAGGTTAGCGGAGACAGCAGTCTGCTTAAGGCGGATGGCATGGCTTTGTCTTTCCTGGTTATCACCCATGGCCCAGTATAGGGTGATTGCCTCCTCCTTCGGGGTAGAATGAGGCAGAAATATAAGGGGTGACTTCCATCTCCCAGGCAGAGGGAAACCCTGCCTGACCCTGACCAGTCCAAGGCCTAACTAAGCCTGTAGGGGTCTCCCCCCTCCTGTGTCTTCCCTACAGGAGGCTGAGGGACATTCCTTCCTCAGGGAGGCACCAGGTCCCCTTTGGGGGGGGCTTGATAATCACCCACCAGTGATGAATGGTGAAGATTGACACAGATAAGATATGAATATTAAAGTATCTACTGTAATTCTTGATCTTTCTGTGTATCTTCATGATTCATCACAGCTTCCCACCCTCCTTCCCCTCTTGGGCCTCAGACTCTGGGCAGTGCCTCCCCCCTGCTTGCCATTCCCCAGTTGATGCCAATCGTGGCCCAAGTCCTGCTGGTACCTCTGAGCTCTCTGTTCCTTCTGGTAAAAGTGACAGAGGTTCACTGTTGGGGGAGGGCAAACAGGGGCGCTTGTCCCTTCATGATGGGGGCTCACCTGGGCCCTTTTCTTGCGGTCATGATGAGGACTCCTTCTTCCGGCTGTGGTCTGTACCTCTCTGAGGGTGCGAATCGCCAGCTCTGATCATCTCAACCCATGGGATCCTCGTTAGGATTAAAGTAATTGGGAGGGCCCTGGTGACCCCTAGAACCCTTCCTTTCTGGAGTTGTGACTACTGTATTTTCCCCACTGGTTCCTGCTGATTTCTTCCTAGGCAGGGTCCCCCTCTGGATTGTATGATATATGTCTGTAGAGGGAGGATCAGTCTCCTGGCATCCTCTTTCCCTCCTTCTGTCCAACTTAGGGGGTGCATCATCTATCTCTAGACCCTCTGTGGGAGGAATCTTTCCACAGGGGGACGCTGCAGTGGCGTGGGTCCTGTCCCCACCCCAGGGTATTTTTAAGGACAGGAGTGGGAGACTCTTGACACCCACTTCACCTCTTCTGGACTGAGGGAGAGGGCACCTTCAAGCTGGCCCCCTGGCTTGCTTACTGTCTTGCTGGACCATTGTCCAGTTAACCCCCCCCCACAGGTTTCTTCAGACCCTAAGGGTATTGTCTCCTGCTCCTCTTCTGTCGAGATAAAAAAAAAAAAGAACAACAATAACTCAGGTGTGGCTCAAGACAGTAGTGCCCCTCTCTCCTGGGCCCCAGAGAGTCCTCTGGACCTCTGCAGGGGTGGTATAGTGTCTCCTTTTTCCTCTCCTGTTTATCTTTTCTTCTTTCCTATCCTCTTACTCTACTTCCCTAACTCTGTCCCTCCCTTGCCTGCCCAGAGGTTGAGGACCCCTGTCCCAGACCCCTAGGTTCACCTTTCTGTGCTCTTGGCTGGCATTATCTCTTTCTCTGTTTATATCCTTTCCTTTTCCTATCTCTTGGGCTCCCTTGCTCCACCCTCTTTCTTTTCTCTTTTCCTGACTTCACTCTCCGGCGTGCAGAACTGGGATAGAGGAGGAGTCGGTGTCAGTTAATGGCCAACCCGCGAGCACCACACAGTGCGTCGACCTCGAAAGTGGTGCCATCCATGGCACTGGCTCCTCCCCTTTTAGGAAAAAAATGCTCCCGCAGGGTCCTGCTCCTGTGGCCAGAACCCACCAGTGATGAATGGTGAAGACACACAGAAAGATCAAGAATTACTGTAGGTACTTAATTTTCATTTCTTCTCACCAAACTAATTTCAGTTCGTCAAAAACATCCCTTCATGGGTTTCCAAGTTATTTACAGTATCTGGTCAATCTCAACATGTCACCTTTAGAGAACATCATTCCTCTTATGCGAAAATGTCTGTCTGAGTCCCTCAGCATTCCATTCTGGGTCTGTTATTTTGTTGGCATAATAATGATCAATTACCTTTTCACAAGAATATTAATGTGTATTCTCATGCAGATGAGACAGTTCCTTACTTCAGTAGTCCAGATCCTCACTTTTTTCTATTCACTCTTCAGGAAGGTTTTGATTACATTAAGGATTATTTTTATAAACACAAATGTGTCCTGAATACTGAAAAGACCAAGGTCATGCTTTTTTTTTTTCACCTCATTCTAAAGTGTCTTCTGGAGTTTCTTCAACTGATGTTACTGCTATTGATAATGGTCATATATAGCTAGTTGATCAATACAAACATCTTGGTGTATAGTTGGACTCGTACCTCAGCTGGTCTATTCATAGTAAGGACATATACAAAAAAAATTGACTCTAAAATAGATTTTTATATTGAAATAGAAATTCTCTCTCTCTCTCTCTCTCTCTCTCTTCCCATCTCTGAATAATCAATAGTATCCTTTTGCCCCACTTTGACTACAGAGACAGTATTCTGTGGTATTGTGAATCGGTCATTGTTATCCAGTTTAGATATTTTGTATAACTGAATTAGTATTGCTCGTATAGTATGCTACCAGGTCGGATACCATCATTTTGGTTTGATATTGGTTAGACTTGTATGGCACAGACATCCAACCAAGAATCTGACCTCCTAGAATCCACTGTAAGTATCCATGGATCCGATCTGGATCTGATGGATCTGATCATTGGATCAAACAATCTGAGGCTGGATCCAGTGGATCCTCCCACTGAATCCAACTATCTGAGGTTCGATCCGATGGATCCATTAGCCGGATCCTAGGTCCAATACCAGCATTATCTGATGGAGGATACTCAGATCCACAAAAGCACTATCGTAGCAACACTTAACTGAATAGCGAGATTCCTACTGCAAGCTTTTTTTTTTTTTTTACATATAGACCTTTTATTCCACTGGCCGGCTCAGACTCTGTGGCAGCATACCAGCGATCTGTGGCGCCCAGCCCCTCTTGCGGGGATCACGCTGCACGGCAGTGGGGTTGGGATTTTACACGGTTGCCATAACTGCGTAGTCTCCTAATCCTACCCCAGGGGAAGCCGGCATGCAGGACCGAAGTTCAGGCAAGGAATTGTGCTGAGACACAGCTTCTGCCAAGCGCCTAACGGCTTTCCTCTCCCACCCAATACCATCCGCTAATCTGAATGGCATCTAACCCACCCCAGGAGAGGAGAGCTGCCTATGGTGGCTCAGTCCAACTCCTACCTCCACTCCCAAGCCAACCCCTGGTGACACGGGCTCATTCTCGAACCCGGGTCACTAGTGTTGCGTGAGGTGTGGCGTCCAGTGGCTCAACCTTCAGCTCCACTGGGAGCCAAGCTCCTTTTTTCACTCACTGTTGTGGATTCTGTCTTTGGTTGGAGACATTTACATGTACTCCAGTTCATGTTTTAAGGTTTCAATATCATTTAGATCCCGTTTATATTTTAGAATACTTTCAATTTTGTGTTGTAAACCTTTTTCTTAGATTTACAGAAGGTTTTGAGTATGTTGTTCTAATGACAAAAACTAGATTTGGTTTCAGCCTTTTTTAACTTGATGATCATTTTCCTTGCTCCTTGTCAATGTCTGTCAGGATGCTCCCCCCTTCCTCAGCCCAGCCAACCACCATACCCAGTACTTACACCTGTTTCCCCAAGAACTTATCCTTTGTAACGGGGTCTTAGGGGACTGCCTTTGCCCCACTGAAGCAGGATCAGATTAGTGCCGAGTTTGTATGTCAGATCTGTGAGGAGCCTTCCTTCATCTGGCTACAGAAAGGGATTTTTTATCTGCCCCTGGGATGTCGATGCACAATGATGTGGAGCATCTTTCAAGGTCCCACACCCTTCTGGGCCTCCCATCTGTCATGACATGCAGCTTTTGTAAGGTGTCATGCACATTGTGGGAGCCCCCCATGACTCCTACTCCCCATAACTGGAGAGCAGTCCCTTGAATACTCAGTCCTGTCACCCCTGGCTGAACTCCAGAACTCAGGTTTATTTCTGAACCCAGGTCACCATTGTAGCAAGTAATAGTGCTATCACTGCACAACTGGGCCTGGTTCCGACTCTATAATGGTGAAAGGTCCAGTTACATGGAGTAGTCTTCCACTTAGACTTTGACGGCAGATAAGGACCACTTGGCCCACCCAGTCTGCCCATTTCCCTACCTATTGGATAAGCTGCAGATTCTAGTTAACCAATAGCCTTCTTTCTGCAACCCTCCACTATAATTGCCTTATGTCTGTCCCATGCATGTTTGAATTCCCCCACTGTTTTAGACCCCACAACATCTCCAGGAAGGCGGTTCCATGTGCCCACCACTCTCTCCGTGAAAAAGAATTTCCTCACATTACCCCTGAGCTGTCCCCCCCTAACTTTAAATTGTGCCTCCTTGTTCTTACACATCTCTTTTTCTGAAAGATGCTACCCTCCTGGACTTTGTTGATTCCCTTGAGGTACTTAAAAGTTTCTATCATGTCCCCCCCCGTCCCACCTTTCATCAAGGGTATACATATTAAGCTCTCTCAGTCTCTCTTTTATATGGCTTCTGATGTAGACCCTGCACCATTTTAGTTGCCCTCTTCTGGACTCTTCCATCCTGTCTATGTCCTTGCGTAGATGGGGTCTCCAAAACTGCATGCAGTGCTCCAGATGGGGTCTCACCAACTGTCTGTATGGGGATAACCACTTCCTTTTTCTACTTGTGATGCCCTCCTATGCATCCCCGTATCCCCTGGCTCTCCTTACTGACTTCCTCACATTGCTTACCCACCTTTAGGTCATCTGATATGACTACACCCAGATCCCTTTCCATTATTGTTGTTGTTAGTACCTCCCCTGCTATTGTGTACCTTTCTCCTGGATTTTATTTCCCAGGTGCATTACTTTGCACTTCTTTGCATTGAATCTAAGTTGCCATATGTCTGACCATTCCTCCAACCTTGCCAAGTCCCTTCTCATCCTTTCTACCCCCCCCTTGTGTATCAACTCTGTTACAGATCTTTGTGTCATCTGCAAAGAGGCATGTCTTTCCTTCCAGACCCTCTGCAATGTCGCCTATAAAGACGTTAAAGAGGACTGGACCCAGTACTGAGCCCTGAGGTACTCCACTAGTAACCCCCTTCTTCAGAATGTGTTCCATTCACTATTACCTTCTGTGTCCTGTTGTGCAGCCAGTTTGCTACCCAGGCTTCCACCCTGGGACCCACTCCCAGGCTGACTAACTTGATTAATTTACAATATTAGGAGCCAGGGAACCAAACCGTGGTCCCCAGGTCTCCACCACTCCAGGCGATAGTACCATAGTCACTCCACCATGGGAGCAGCTTGCCTGGAAACCTAAAACTCCTGTACATCCTTCATCATCATCATTAAAGGGAATGTCCCCTCAGCCTTGTATTCTGTTTACTTTTGTAATTTGTAGGCATGAATAATGATTGCTTCTATTGCACCCTCCTAATTTCATTAGGATTTAAATGTAAATGAAGGTACTTAACTCTGGTGTGAAAACCTTCTTGATTCCATTGCAAAGGTCATGACCTGACACATGTAAGGCATCCTGGAATTTTTTGATGTTTTAGTTCTAAAGTCTGCAGTAGTTATACTGTATTGGTCAGTATTGTCCTCAGTAGTCCCTACATTCTTGTCTTATGCTGGCCATGAAGCTTTTCAAGGCGTAATAAGTGCCCTGCTGTTTTCTGTAATTTAAGGTGCATCTGAGTTAGAAAAAATGCTTTTAGAGAATACAGGGACTTCATAAGACATGTAACAGAACTGAGTGAGAGTATACTGTCTGCTGGCACGTGCAGGCATGCATCATCAACTCCCATGATGCCTTTCACGAGTGTGGTCATGACCTTTGCAATGGAGACAAACAGGTTTTCATGCCAGGGTAAAACAGAGTGAAGCAACCTCATTTATATTTAAACTAGGATGTAATTAGGGGGATGCAAGAGATGGAATCATTGTTCATGCCCACATACTACACAGGTATACAGAAAATAGGTTGGTGGGACCTTCCCTTTAACTAAGTGGTTTATTTTATCTGTTTCACAAAACAAAAAATAGCTGCTCATGAATTAAAACTGTGTGTAACACTTTTGTACTTTATGTAATTGTTACACTGATGATTTATAAACCCATCGTAAATGAGCATCTGCTCAGTTGGTGTTATTCCTAATTTATAATAAACATAGATTACTCCTGTCTTTGTGTTCACTGTCTTCATTGGTAGGCCAAAGAAATGCCTCCTAACTTTACCCCTGAAATTTACCACATTTGAGCTTCAGGGTATAGATACATAGATACATAGACAGTGTCGGCAGATAAGGGCCTATGGCCCACCCAGTCTGCCCATTTGAGCTTGTAAGTTCAGTTTATGTTTTCCAAGAAGTCTGTTGCCCCTTACCCCTGACCTCCAGAATTCCTTTATGTCTATCCCATGCATTCTTAAATCCCGTGATTGTTTCAGCCCCCACCACTTCCTCTGGCAAGGTGTTCTACTTGTCCACCACCCGTTCTGTGAAGAAATTCTTCCTCGCTCTCTCTGAATCGTCCTCCCTCCAACTTCATCCCATGCCCTCTAGTCCTGGAACATCTTTTTCGCTTAAAATAGTGTATTCTGCACCCTGTTCCTCCCTGTAAGATACTTGTATGTTCCATCATATCCCTCTCTCCTCCTCTCCTCCAGGGAGTACATGTTCAGTTCCTTCAACCTGTCCTCATAGGACTTGTGATGCAATCCATACACCATCTTTGTTGCCCTCCTCTGAACCATCTCTACCCTGTCTATGTCCTTCGTGAGTTAAGGTCTCCAGAACTATGCAGTGTACTCCAGGTGGGAGCCTCACTAGTGTCTTGTATAGTGGAATTATGACCTCCCTTTTCCTGCTGGTGATGCCCCTGCCTGCATCCCAGCATCCTATTTGCTTTACCTGCTGCCTTGTCACACTGTTTCCTGCCTTGAGGTCATCAGAGATGATAACCCCAAGATCCCTTTCCTGCTTGGTGCATGCTATATCCTCACCCCCAACTGATATATTGTGCCCAGTTTTTGTGTCCCATATGCATTATCTTGCACTTCCTTGCATTGAATTTCAACTGCCAAACGCCTGACCATTCTTCAAGTTTCTGCAGGTCCCTTCTCATTCTGTCTACACCCTCTGGTGTGTCTACTCTGTTACAGAGCTTTGTGTCATCAGCGAACAGTGAAATTCTGCCTTCTAGGTCCTGCGCAATGTCACTGATGAAGATATTGAATAGGCATTCTACATTCTGCTGGGACACACCAGATCAAACATTTTCATTGGTTCAGTTTTGTCAATACCATTCAGTATGCGGAAGACTGAAATCATGCCCCCTTTAGCCTCCTTTTCTCTAGGGTGGACATATTATGGGCCACAAGTCTTTCCTCATAGTGTTTATCCTGCATACCCTGTATTACTTTGGTGGTCCTGCGTTGAACCCTCTACTTTTTTGTAATGGGACACGCAGAACTGCGCACAATACTCCAGGCATGATTTTACTAGGGTTTGATAAAGTGACAGTATTACTTCCCCATCTTCTCTGGCCAACCTCGTTTGATGCACTGAAGCATGCTTCTGGCCCTCTTGACAGCATCCATACACTGCTCATTCTATTTTAGCCCCATGTCTGTTATGGCCCCTAGGTCTTTTTCTTCCCTGACTACAGCTAGGGGAGCCCCAAGCAGTGTGAAGATGTTGAATAGTAGTGACCCCAGCACTGATCCCTGAGAGATGCCATTGAATACTCTCTGTTTGCAGTAGTACCCATCCACCACTACCTTCAGCTTCCTTCTCCACCTCCAAGCCAGTTAACAGTTCACCCTATGTGTGTCTTGTGTATACTGTACAGGTTTACTTTGCCCAGAAGTTTGTCATATGCCACAATATCAAAGGCCCTGCTGAAGTCCAGATAAATGGCATCAGTGACCCTCCTCCTGTCCACCTTCTTGGTCAGTGATCAGGTTGGTTTGGCATGATCTGCCCCTCATAAAGCCATACTGAGAGGGGGCAAGATCCTTGGTTTTAGCCAAGTGCTCCATTATTCTGTCCTCTATAATGACCTTCAGGACCTTGCCTGGCACTGAAGTCAGGTTGACCAGCTATAGTTGCTGGGGTCCCACCTTGACCACATGTTGAAGATACTGGACAGACTCCAGAAAGAGCATAGCAAGTGACACCACCAGCTGTTCCTTTATCTCCAATATGATACTGGGATGAATCCCATTCACCCTTTGAGACTTACGTAGCTTGATCTTTGTCAGGGGGTTAGCTACCTAGGCAGGCACGATACCCAATGGCTACATTGTGTCTACCTCTGATGTCATTGGCCCTCCTTAAGAGCCCCCTCCTCCACCAGGGGCCCTTCGGTGAACACTAAAGCAAAGTAGCCATTAAAGGACACATAAAAAGATGTTTTTTAACAAGTAAAATTGGCAAAACTGAAATCATAGCACTGTAGGTTAAAGACTTACCTACATAAAGGTGTGCTTTGTTTGCCCAGGAACTAAGTGCTGTTTAATCTGTTTTTATCAGGTTTAAAAGTGTCCCACAGATGTAAACAAACCGTGTCTTTGTATTCTAACTCCGCGCTCCAGTAGATGCCTCAAATGGGCACAATGTCCTTATGCAATGATGTCAGTGGAGTGACAGCACTCTGGAGCAATAATACAGCTGCATACGGGCCTCACATATATATTGTAGAAATAACTTTAATAAAGCATTTCTCCTGCAAATCCTTTACTGTGTGTGTGTGAAAAGGTTGCCACACATGCACAGTAAAGGATTTGGAGAAGAAACTATTTGATAATGTTATTTCTATAGTACTGTATATTTGTAAGGTCCATGTGCAGGCTGTATTATAGCTGTGGAGCACATTCACTACATTGACATCATTGTGTAAGGACATCGCGTCTATTTTAAGCATCTACTGGAGCACAGAGTTTGAATACAAAGCTATGGTTTGTTTACATTTGTGGGATACTTTTAAACCTGACAAAAATGGATTAACATGCATTTCTTGAGCAATCGGAGCATGTCATTATGTAGGTATGCCTCTAACTTACCATGCTATGTTTTTGGTTTTGACGATTTTTACTTGTTAAAAAAAGTCTGTATATGTGTCCTTTAAACATCTCAGACATTGCCTCTGGCTGTCTCACAGGATCCTACATCATACCTCTGTTGTCAAGGGGCCAGTCCTCTTCTTCACTTTCTTCCTTCCATTTATGTACTTTAAGAACACTTTGGTGTTGTTTGCAGCTTCTGCTGCTGTTCTGGCATCCAGCCTTTCCCTGGTGATCTTAATTCTAGTTGTGCAGGTCCTCGGTACTGACCAGTACTCTCTGGTGTGGAAGCAGCCCATATTTTTTCCAGCAGTCATAGAACTTCATTTTGTTTATAATCAGTTGCATTCGGCCCTGTTGAACCAGAGGGGCTAATTTGTTGGTTCTTTCCCCCTTACTGCATACAGTAATGTAGACCTCTGCAGCTGCTTCAGGCATCTTCTTCAACAAACATGTGTGCTGCATTACCAGCCTCATACAGCCACACTAAACTTTGACCATCAAGTCATTCATCATGACAAAGTCTGCCTTTCTAATGTTTTTGATGCTGGTGGCTGAGGTTTAGCTATTTTTCCTTGTCATCAGGGAGATTATCTACTTGTCGTCACTGCCTCCACTGGTTCCTTGACTTTTACATTGGAGATGAGCTCGTCCCCACTGCTAAGAACAAGGTCAGTGGTGGGCTCAAAAATCTAGTACTGTGTTGAACAGGCTGCCCTAGAAAGCAGTCTTTGAAGGCAGACAGAAATTCGGTCTCAATGCATCTGTTAGCCCTCTCAAGACACCAGTCTTTGCTTAGGGGTTTGAAGTCTCCCAGGCTCACCGCTGCATCTGGTTTGGCTGCTGCCATACTCTTTCTGACTGTCTGAGCATCGTGCACCACTGAGCTTTTAGGGGGTCTGAAGTATACACCAGCATTACTTCTTTGCCCTTCATTTCCCTAGCTCTACCCAGATGGACTCTGTGAAACACTTTGCATCTCGATTTCCTTCTTGTTCTCCACAGTGACTCCTTCCCTTCCCTTACAAAGAGAGCCACCCCTTCCTAACAGGGCTTTCCCTCCAGAATAGTATACATACTGCTGTGTTCTTGTGTCCCAGTCATTTTCTTCCCCTTCCCCATCAAGCGTCTCTGGGGGACACTAAGGACTGGCCTTTGAAGTGAAATTTAAGCTCAGTCATTTTCTGGGTCTGCTCGTCATGTTGTCCTGCATTCTAGTGAGGATAGTTGCCCCTTCGTGCCTCTTTGACCCCTTTTGCTCAGTTGCTGTGCTGTCCTTACCTCTGTCATTCCTTGTATCTGCCTTCTGCACGTGGTGATCCCTTGCACAAGTTTCTGCTTTCTGCCTTCTAGTTCAGATTCTCCCTAAATGCCTTGGCCATCCTCCCGGTCAGTACCCCTACTCCCTCCTGGTGCAGGTGCAGCTGTTCCTTGGCATAAAGGTATCCTTTGCTGCCAAAAACCCTGTACTGTACTTGGCCAAAAAAACAAAACCCATCCTCTTCCCTCAGATCCTTAACCAAGCATCAGCCTGCCTAATGATCTGCTGCTATTTCTCATGGAGGTCTCAATGACTGCTACCTTCCAGTCCCTCTTTCTAGCCTTTTCCTTTCTTCCCCATGGTAGGTTGGGTGTCCTGATACCAGGTCTGCCTCCACCAGCCTCAAATGCCTGTTGGCCCCATTCAGCCTACCCAGACAGAAGCAGATATCTGGTGGTAGTATCCACTGGTTATGTATCCCCTTTACCTTGCCTGCTACCTCCCATCTCCACTCTGGTACATCAGTTATCCCTACAACTAAAGGTCACAGTCCCTGTCATTCTTCTTTCTACCCTATCTGTTCCTGCTAACCACCCCGTCTCCAGTCCTAGGGCCTATATCTGTAGCCTACTTCCCCCATATTTCTCCGCTGTCTTCTCACCTCCCAGCACCCCAGTGATGTCTCCAACCATCACTCAAGCCTGGTAATGCACTACTTGAGAGCATCGACCACCCCACTGTGGCTGCAGATGTATTCCCCCCCGCCATCCATAGGCAGGATGGTGCACAGCCCTGGCAGCACACCAGATGTGCTTCTTTTCCAGTGTCCTGAATGCTACCTTCCATCCCCTATCCTGCCACCCAAAGTCCCCTTTGGATGCCAGCTTTCCTCCCTCTGGCCCCACTGTGTAACCAGTTGCCATGCCAGACAGGCTACATGACTCTCCAGAGCAGGGATCAGCTTGATTTGCCTACAGATGTAGCTCCCCCTGACCTCTGCAGGCAGGGTGGCATACGTCTTTCAGCCATGGCAATGTCCCAAGTGCACTTACATCCTTCCAGGTAACCTACATACTTAAAAACATTTGTTAAACCACTGGCCACTGTCCTTCAGCTCAGTCCCGACTCCTGCCAACCTCATTAGCAAGGTCACAGGTTTTTGATTTTTACCAGAAAACCTGTTAAAGTTCCAGAATTTGGACTATCTGCAAACTGGTAAAAACAAATAATTTCATGGAATTTGACATTTTCTACCAGATCAGTTAATGTTTCTTTATATTGCTTCCTGAAGTATTTTAAATTTGCTTTATTTAATTTGCTGTTTACTAAGCCTTCTTTTTTTTTTTTTTTTTTACTTTCTGTTTATCCACCTGTCCTGCCCTCTACCGTCCACTCCTTCGGACCGGTCAACCCCCCAGGCCACCGTCATGGAGTCTGCCTCTAGAGTGCTAGGCTTCTCCTTATACTTCCTTGATGCCCGGATAACCCCCCGGATGGGGCGAGGAGGGACCCCCTCCTCTACCTTCAGAGGAGAGCCTGCACAATGGGGTCTGCCCGTGGATCGGTGGGTGGAAGGCATAGATCGGTCATTATCTAGGACCGATGAGGGTTTTTCCCTTTTACTGTGGTCCCCTTCCACCCCTGAGGATGCTGGCTCAGGTAGACAGTGTGCTGACACACGTCGCTACCAAGTGCCTTACAGTGTCCTCCCTCCCGACTCCATCGCATGGGAGCTGCCAGCCCCAAATGGTGTCTCACTGACCTCAGGGACGTCAGATGCCTGAAGCACCCCTGAAATCCCACCCCAAAGGAGAACAGCATCCATTGGGATGCTCAATCCTCCTTCCCCCTGCCGACCCCCGGTGACCCGAGTTCCTTCCCAAACCCGGATCGCCAGTGTGGTGTGAGTTGTGGTGTCCAGTGCCTCAACCCTCAGTGCCACTGGGTCAGCCTAAACCTTCTTTTCTGATTATTTATATACATACTAAAAGCTTGATAATGGACTCCTGTTAAAATCCAGAAATTATAGTGCAATCCTTGAATTTCAAATCTTGAAAACAGAATTTCATTGCTTCAGACACCATAAATCAGTGGCCTTGTTCATTTACCTTGTGACTGTTCCCCACTTTGACTGCTCACTGCTGGCTCACATTTTGTCTGACTTACAAGATAGTGAGCCCCACCTCCCAGTTAATCACTTGTTCAAACTAGTTCCTTCAACGCTATAGCCCTGGGTCCCAATTTTTGGCTGTTCTGGGACTAAGTCCCACGTTGCAACCACCGCTGTGTTACAACTTCTCCGCACCTGCAGACATTTGTATCTTCAGCCTGTGTTCTGCATGGGTGGAAGTCGCAGCTGTGTAGGGATGTTACACTTGGTCCAACCAGGTGTAACATTTTGGCACAGCTGCACCCAAAAATGGCTGCAAGCTGCCGGAAATCATGGACTTGGTCATAAACAGGCTCCAGCTTTGAGAATGTGGCACGTGTGGGGAAAAGTGTAGCTCCACAAGTGAAGCCCCACTTGTGCCATTTTGTCCCACACCTGCGCTGATTTCAGGGGGTTTGAAGATCCTGCCTCTGGCTTCAAACAACTGATTTCAGATGAAACTTTATCTTTGGCTGTTTTGTGCATACCTGACCTGATTGCTGCTAAAGTTCGTAGGACCTTACATTTTAAAAGAATCATCTGGCTCCTTAGAATAAATTAGATTCCCCTTCTATTCCTACATGAATATACTCTGTGTTAGCTTCTGAGGTCTGTTATCCCCCACACTTCCCTCTTTCTGGCGCAGTTTAAACTGCCCCTTCACAAATAAGAAATCTGTTGCTCCAAAAAGTTATACACCACTTACTTCACTCACAGTAGGGTGAGTTACTTGCAAGTTCTTCTTTGAAGAAAATCTTACAGCATATGCTTTGGCTGACACCAGGGTCATCTCATGTGATCCAGTAGTTCACTATCCCTGATGGCTGTATAAAGCTGCTAGAGAAATGACTGAAGCAGGTCAGCTCAGTTTAGAGGTGCATGCAAGAGAAATGACTACAGCAGGTCAGGTCAGTTTAAAGGCGTACTCACACACACACACACACACACACACACACACACACCTTTATTAAAAATCAGTCCCTGCTTCTACTGAGTGACCCACACAGATTTGTCCAGACTTCTTCTGACTGATCCATATGGATCGGTCACTGCTTCTAGTGATGGGTCCATACAGATCGATCCCTGCTTTGCTCGCTAATCCATGCAGATTGTTCTCTGCTTCTACAGCTGATCCAGATGGATCGGCACTGGCACCTGTTGGCTGATCATGCAGATTGGTCCATATGCTACTTGTCCCCTTCATCAAAGTACCTTCTTGACCCATGTTCCCTTTGTACTTGAGTACCTTACTAATTCTTCCACGATATTCTGATTACCATGCCTTCTTGATTCTTCTTGCCCCATATGTCCCCATTCATAACATGTATCTGACTTATCTTGCTGCACTGTTTATCCCCTTAGTCATAAGGGCATATACAGGAGTCAATGTTTTTGTTGTTTGTTTGATGACTAGTCCAGGACCAGTCTCTAGAAACATTTACTGGCCTAGGAAATCCACTCAATGATCCATCATAAAGATTAAGAATATTGGCACTGAGCTAGAGTGTATCAAAACTAATGAGACATGCCCACATTTTATCACATTATGGCTGTGTACAGAATTACTTTTCTCTCAGACTCATAACAGGCAGAAATTTGTGCTCTTATTGATCCATTCAGATTTTAGTTCCGGTGATTACCTTTATCTCCATTGGTTCACAGGAGTAGTAAAAATGTATTTTAGTGGTCCAAGAAAAAAAAAACAGCAGGTCCCATACCCAGGATCCGTGGAATTTTCAAGCCCTGAATAAAAGACAGAGTGCAGGATTTTCAAAAGTCTTAGATCGCCACAAGCCCCAGTGTGCTGATGAGGCTTGTGGCAATCTAGCGGGATTTTCTATCCTGTGTGGCAGTTGCCGCAAGTTAGACCAACTTTTTCTGGTCTAACTTGTTGCAATCCTGGGGGCCGTTTTTACAGAGCTTGTGCCAGATATTCAGCGCAAGCTGCTATAATTCATGGAAACTCACAGTTGTGCCCAAGATTGTAAAATTGGATGCAGATATGTCAATGGGTTTGGCACACCACCAGAACCTAAGTGCTGTGGCACAGAGCTGGATGCAAGCCATGTGCCACACTTTGAGAATCCTTCCCAGAATCTCTGTTGCTTGAGCCATGCTTTTGAAGCCTCAGATTTCTGGGGGTTCCATTTGGTCCCATTTTCAGGATATTGTCACTAGTGTCATGTCAGGGCAAGTTTATTAACTGCATTCCATGCCAAGATAGCCAACCCATGATCTTTACTATAAATACACTATTCCCGGTACAAACTGCAATGAAGCAAGTAATTGATACATTCCAACGTGCTTTTACTTTGCACAAGACATTTAGGTGAATACCTTTATGCAGATATTTCCACAAACTAATCCTTTAATTTAATGTTACCACCTTCTAACCCCAGGAATCACTCAATGTTTACACTTTATCCAGTCGTCTCGGTTGAGAGTGATGCCCCGGAGATAGAACCTACTGTATGCAAACTGTAGAATTTGGAATGTAGGTTCGAACTCTGCTTCTGTGCTGTACTCAGGCTGTTGCTCAGATCTGTTTCTCTGCCTAAAGAGAACAGTTGCCCCATAGTGGAGTTCACTGTTAATGGCTGGTTCTTCAATCTGGTTTTTATATTATAGTTTATATAAAAAAGTGTATCTGAGTTTTATCAATTACTCTGCATTTATTTAGGGTTTTTTATTTGTAAATTAGTTTCTCCAGTTACCGTTTGATTCCTGCCCTTGCAAAAATGAAATATATTTTAAAATATATTATTAACAGTATATTTACCAGTGGTAAAATATATTCTATTCTACTTGTTTTGTAACATATTGGAAAATCAGTATATTTCTATATATATTTTAAAATTTGCAAATATATTGCAATGTACTGTAAATATACACATTATTACCACTTTAGTTTACTATGGCCCAATTGCCATGCGCAACCCACTGATGTGCCCGGCGCAATATTCAAATGGGGATTGTGCCTGGCATAAATCCGATCTTGGCGGGCGCATCTAATGTCTTACGGCACAGGTGGGGCGCGCTCATGCATACTCTGCACATCCTGATATTCAGCCCGGATGTGCTGAGTCCATGCATGCACAACCCTACTTGTGCCGCACACAGGTGAGCCAAAAAGGAACAACGGTTGGCCACCCACAGGTGAGCTGCCGTATTGCAGGGTGCAACACAGCAGCTGCCACCTGTGGGTGGCCACCTGAGTTCCGGCTGCACCTGGCAGTGCCTCCCCATGCCCGATCGCGGGCATACATACAAAAATGATCCACCGAAATCTCTGGTGGTCCAGTGGACTGCTGTCAGCCTGATCGCGGGCTTAAGTATATATAAAATAAAGTCCTATATCCCTGGTGGTCCAGTGGACTGCTCGCAGCCTGATCGTGGGCTTAAGTATAAAGAAAATAAAGTCAAATATCCCTGGTGATCCAGTGGACCGCTCGCAGCCCGATCGCGGGCTGAAGTATAAAGAAAATAAAGTCAAATATCCCTGGTGGTCCAGTGGACCAATCACAGCCCGATCACGGGCTTAAGTATAAAGAAAATAAAGTCAGACATCCCTGGTGGTCCAGTGGACCGCTCGCAGCCCGATCGTGGGCATTTGTATTAAAAACAAATGACATCCAATATCCCTGGTGGTCCAGCGGTACCCCCCTCCCCACCTGCCCACTGAGTCCCACTGCCCCGCTCCCCCCCCGGTCAGCGGCGAGCGCAGCACCCACCTGCCTGCTGCCCGCCAACTGACACTGGGCTGTCGTCATTGGTCAGGCGTGAGCTAATGGGCATGCAGCCTGTACCATATACATTCCAGATATGTGAATGGATCCATTCACATATCTGGAATGTATAGTACGGCAGGTTGCATGCCCATTGGCTCACGCCAGGACCAATGGGCGACAGCCCTTATTTATAGGTAAGTCAGTCGGGCGTGCAGGCAGATGGGTGCTGCCGCCGCTGACTGGGGAGCCGGCGTGTGGGGCCTGTGTGCGAGTGGGGGGGTACCGCTGAACCACCAGGGATATTGGACGCCATTTGTTTTATACAAATGCCCGCAATCGGCAGCGAGCGTCCACTGACCACCAGGGATATCTGACTTTTATTTTCATGCTTAAGTCCACAATCAGGCTGCATCAGTCCACTGGACCACCAGGGATATTTGACTTTATTTTCTTTATACTTAAGCCCGTGATCGGGCTGCGAGCGGTCCACTGGACCACCAGGATATAGGACTTTATTTTATTTACAAATGCCCGCGATCGGCTAGCAGCGTCCACTGGACCAACAGGATATAGGACGTGATTTATATTTACTGAAGCCCGCGAATCGAGCTGTGGGGCATTGCACGCTTGTGCGGTGGGTCGGTCCCTGGCGGCTGCTGCCTGGCAGGGTGCCAGGTGCAAGTCGCCGGGGATCGGTGCACCTCCATGCAAATGGGGTCATAATGACATGCAAATGGCCCCATTTGCGCCTTGCATACATTATGGCCCCATTTGCATGTGCACTTCTGAATATCGCGGTTGCTGCGCATAGCGCAACAGAACTTGCGCTAGTGCATCCCTTTGCTCCATTCTGGCCACTTGCGCTGGTGCAGTGCCACTGCCCCATGCACACTGCAGGTGGCCAGGGTGCGATATTCAACGATACTGTGCCATGGCTCAGCTCTGCTGAATATCGCCCAGTCAACGCCCCTGCGCAGCCATGTTGCGCTGCGCCCAGGCTTGCGCCACAGCCTGGCACAGTTTGACTATCCAGGCCTATGCATGTTGCAAAATATATTGATTAAATACCACATATATTGAAATAAGGATGGTAAATACATGTTATCAGTATATTGCCAATAGGTGTATACTTTTTTTTTACATTTCAAATTTTGTTTGTTATATTTACAGATATGTGTAATAGACACGAATATAACTATTTACTTAACCAGACAAAAAACTCCAGGAATTATTTATGATTTAATGTGCCTTTATCTGTACAACTGGAGTTCATCTTGTTCATAACCATGGAAATATTTACATTGAAATTATTGTTTTACAGTGCAGCTTTAACTCAAACAGACATTTTACACTTTTATGCTTACACATTAGACTCACTCACTAGCTCATGCTTAATAAGGTCTCATATCAGTATTTATGACACCCTATTTTGTTTCACTTTTAGGTCAGGGTGAGATCCTACATACACTTGCTTTATAACTTGTAACTTACCTGTCAGTCTGTAAGCTAATGTTGTAAATGATCATGATTTTGGCTGATAAACTATGTTTTTGAAATATGCAAATTTGTTATGCAAATATACACATGGGACGAGACTAAGCATTTACAAAAAATATATGTAACATAAAAATATATGTAACACGTATAAAATGTATGTAACATGTATAAAATGTATGTAACATATTCAAGGAATACAGTATATATTTTGAAATATACTAATAATATATTTCAGGCAATGTATTACTAAATAGATTGACATGATCTCAAGCAATACATGAGGCAGAAATACATTATAATTATATATTTCTTAAATATATTGTTTAATGTATTTCATTAATTCAATGTACTGACATACTTAACATAATTTCCAGTGTATTAAAATATATATTTTTAATAAAATGTATGCTTTCAATACATTTAACATACTGTACATTAAACCATTTACAATTTCTTTAATTAGAAATATATAGTTTCAGTATATGCTGTAATACACTGTGTATTATATTTCATTGAGTTAACATATTTCTTTAATATAAGTGACATATATTTTTGCATACTGTGAGTTAGAAATATGTTATGTCATATATTTAAAAATATATTTCATAATATAGAATGTAATATATTACATTGGGTCATTGTATTTCTCAGTGTATTTACGTACATTAGCGTATATTTTTCAGTATATTGCAGTATATTCCATTTTCGTAAGGGCAGGAATCTGACAATATCCTACTTGGCTACCATTGTTATTTTTTACTGTTTGGTTAGTAAACTACATTTGTTTTTCACTGTTATTGGTGGTTTACTGTTTTTAGCTATTCAGTTTACAAAGAACGGAGCATTTTCACTTTCTATTTCTGTCTGTGCCCTTTTCACCTTAATTAACTGGTCGCTATTACAGGAGCTGTGATTTGACCTTTGGCACAGTTCCTTCAGTACAAGAGCTGTTTTTTTCCTATTGGGCTCTTATACTGCATCGTTTTTTTAAGAATCACTTTATTATTTCAAGGTTCTCTCAAATTGGTATGTCAGCGAGACCTTGTGAATCATCACAAAATTGCACAAATTGTTTTTCAGTTCCTGGCAAGGGCAGACTGTGTCACAAGCTTTGTTTAAAGTGCTTAGGCCCACAACATGACTTTATAAACTGTAAGTCCTGTCATACTTTTTGACCCAAAACCTCATTTAAAAGGGTAAAGATTTTAAAAAGAAGCATGCCTTCTCAATCTGCCTGTGTGCCACCTAAAAATAATAAAAAAGGCTCTGAGGGCTGTCCTGTCTATGGTGGAAAGCATGCATCAGAAGTGTCCATCTCCCCACCTACAGCAGCAACGTTTTTAAAAGGTGACAAGAAAAAAGAAAATGCTGCACAGTCATTAGAAAGGTTTGGTAAAGATGGTTTAGATAGCAGGGTGTTCAAAAGGGGAAACCTTGAACCCAGGGATGGAAGAAATAAAAGAGCCTTTGAGCAGTCACTGGAAACAGTGTCTGCCAAAAAGAATGTAAAAGAAAATAATGCCACTATCACTCCTTCTGCACGGAAAAAGATGCAAGCAGATGGCACAGAAAAAATACCTTTATCAGAGGACATATAACAAATGTGGCAAATTTTCCAGGTGGTCTAGGCCATGGGAAGTTTGAATTAGATACCTGCCACCTCCCTTCCCCAGGCTCAGGCTCTAACCTATCTGTCTGAGGAGGAGGACGAAGAAGAATATTCTGTGCCTGTTGAGGAAAGTGAACTCATGGAGTCAGAGGGCACACCTGAGCATGATTTCAAACCTCCAAGGCAAAGTGAGGACTTCTCTTCCTTTTCCTCATTTGTTAGACAAATGGTTGATACTTCAACATCCCTCCGCTAGAGACAGAGGAGGATAAAGAGGAGTCTGTCTTTATGGATATGTTGGGAGTAGCTCCTCCATGAAGGATGTTACTTCCCATACATAGCCCACTTAAAGGGAAACATCCACGTGTAACTGGACCATGCCTAGGTGTAAGGCATGGCCCAATTAGCTTTTTCACAAAGTGTTTTAATTTTAGTAACTTACAGGTGCTGAAATATAGAGAATGTATCTGGTTGGTTCTGTTCCCTCCTGCTGGCATGTTGAAGTCCTCGGTGCACCTACAACCCCACCCCCGCGGCTGTCCCAGTGTGACATCTGACATGGGAGTAGTCACATGCGCATCATCAGACATCCTGTGTAAATGGAGCTATTAACAACTCCAGTTTGCAAAGTACATGTCCTGGTGCTATACCAAGACCAGGTATAGCCTGGCAGTCCACTGCTATACTGTACCTGGACACAGGATGTCTATAAACGCATGTACAGCTGCCCTCCATGTCCGCACGTGCAACTGCTCCTCATGTCAGACATCATACTGGGACAGCCGCGGGGAGTTGTGGGCACGCTGAGGATGTCAACATGCTGGCGGGAGGGGAAGCAGGATCAACCAGATATGATCTCTATATTTCAGCACTCATAAGTTACTAAAATGAAAACACATTTTGCGAAATAAAAGGTAATCAGGCCATGCCTTACACGGAGGCATGGCTGGATTACACATGGACGTTTCCCTTTAAAAGGCCATAGCAAAAATCATGGCTGCACCCACTTCATTGAAATTGAGAGAAAATATCAGGTGGACAACGAGGGAGTGGAATATCTGTATACCCACGCTGATTATCATGGGGTAGTCCAGGCTGCTAATTGTGAGAGAACAAAGATCACTCTATCTGCACAGCACCCTGAAAAAGAATCTAAAGAATGTGATACTGTGGCAAAAAAGGCTTATACAACAGCTTCCTTGCTTATCGGGCAGGCAGCTTATTCAGCACATATAGTTCAGTACCAGAAAGCGCTTTAGAACACTGTTCTGGCACTGGGAGAAGGCGTAAATGATGGTTTGGTACAGGCCTTGAGTGCCACAGTAAGATCAGCCTTAGAAGCTGCAAAATATTATTTCCATACTGTGGTGGACACGAACAACAATGCTGCCAGAGTTTTGACTCATGCAGTGTCCTTCAAGAAGGTTTTATCTCCACAAAGACATAGACAAGGTGGAGGCTGTCCAGCGGAGGGCAGACAAAATGGTGCAGGGTCTGCACCAGAAGACATATGAAGAAAGACTAAAGGAGCTTAATATGTGTAGCCTCGAGGAAAGGAGGGAGCGGGGGGACATGATAGAAACTTTCAAGTACCTCAAGGGAATCAACAAAGTTCAAGAGGGTAGCATCTTTCAGAAAATGAGATGTGCAAGAACAAGGGGGCACAATTTGAAGGTAGAGGGGAGACAGCTCAGAGGTAGTGTGAGGAAGTATTTCTTCATGGAGAGGGTTGTAGATGCATGGAACAGCCTTCCTGAGGAGGTCGTGGAGTCAAAAACAGTGGGAAACTCAAGAATGCATGGGACAGACATAAGGCAATTCTAGTGGGGGTAGGAAGAAGTAGGCTGTTGGTTAACTAGGATCTGCAGCTTATCCGTTAGGTAGGGAAATGGGCAGACTAGGTGGGCCAAGTGGTCCTTATCTGCCATCAAATTCTATGGTTCTATGTTTCCCTGGCTGAGGGCTACTGTCCTTTCCCAAGATACTCAAAACAAGGCCATGAATTTCTCCTTTGAGGGTGATTCATTATTTGGGGACAAAATAGAGGCCTACATGAAAAAGTGGATGAATAAAAAAACACTTTAAAAAGTAACAGTAAGAAGGACAAGGCCTCTACCTCCTACAGGTGATACAGAAGGGGAGGCAGAGGCAGGAGATACTTCACAAGTGCCTGTCTCTTAAACGTTTCTTATGAGTACCAGTGACAAAGTGTTTACTATGGGGGAAGGGGAAAAAAGACTTACAGGTGTAATGCTGCAGCTCCAGTACCTAAGCTCCAGCCAAAACAAAACCCCTGACAATTATGCCCAGGTCGCCCAGTAATTGCCAGTAAAGGAAGACTGGCACACTGCTTCCAGGAATGGGTAAACATTACCACAGACAAGTGGATACTGGAAGTGGTGGGCATGGGTTGTGTCTGCAGTTCAGACACTTTCTGAACCTGCAGAAATGCAGAAGTTTTCTAACCTACTCTTCCACAGAAACAAGTCTGCTGGAATTGGAAGTAAAACACTGTTCATATCAAAAGCTTTAGAAAAAGTCACTGTCTCCCAGTGGGGCAGGGGACTATTCCCAAGATACTTCCTGGCCCACAAGAAAAATGGAGGACCCATTTTAGACCTCAGGTTTCTGAACAGGCATTTGAAAAAAGAGAAATTCAAGATGGCCACATTGACAGTGATACCATCTCTCAGACAGGTCATTGACTGGGATCCCTGGATCTAAAAGATGCCTATCTTCATATCCCATTTGGAGAGTCTCACAGAAAATATCTCACTCAGATCTGGGGAACTGCCAATACCAGTTCACAGCTCTCTCATTTAGTCTCACCTCAGCTCCAAGGGTTTTCACAAAGTGCCTGGTTGTGGTTGCAGCACACCTGAGAAAACAAGGCGTGGTGGTTTTCCCCAACCTGAATGACTGGCTAGTCTCAGGGGAAAACAGAACAAGAGGCAAGACGCTGAGTTCAGTTGGTAAAAAGCACCTTGGAGAACCTGGGATTCATTATAAACCTGAAGAAGTCACAGCTAGAGCCTATTCAGTTATTGGACTTCATAGTAGCAGAGCTAGATACCCTGTACATGAAAGCTTCCCTCCCGCAGACCAGAGTTACAGCTTTGATACCAACAGCAGAGAATTTCAAAGCAGGTCAGCCAAGACCTGCAAGAGACATCCTACAGTTACTAGGCTTCATGGCTGAATCCACAACTGTGGTTCTATGGGCCTGGTTCTAAATGAGAGCTACCCAGTACTACTTAAGGGACAACTGATCACAAAGATGGGATCCACTTTCAAAGCTAGTGTCAGTGACAAAGGCACTAGTGGAATCATTAGAGTGGTGGAAATAAGAAAGCAACCTCAAAGAAGGCATTCCCTTTCTTCAGCAGTCACTAATGAGTATTCTTACTATGGATGCCTCACTCCTGGGGTGGGGCGCCCACCTGCAGGACATCACAGTGAGTGGCACGTGGAGCCCACAGGTATCACTAGGACACATAAACCTTCTGGAGCTCAGAGCAGTATTGTTAACAATGCAGTCTGTCTGATCCCAGCTACAGGGCCAGCCTGCCCAAATCAGGATTGACAGCACCACAGCAATGTACATCATAAACAAGCATGGAGGAAGAAGGTCCTCAAACCTGTGTACAGAGGCAATGAGGATCTGGGACAGGACAGATTCCTTCGGAGCAAACATATTTGCACTGTATCTGCCAGGCAAAGACAATGTCCTGCCAGATTCCCTAAACAAAATCAGCCAGGGAAATCAAGAATGGCTCATAAACCAGCAGGTTCTGACCACAGTGTTCAGAAGGTGGGGCACTCCAGATGTAGATCTGTTTTCATCTTGGGAGAACTACCAGCTCCTACAGTTCTGTTGCAGACCACCAGCCAGAGGAACAGTCCTGAGGATTCCCTGGTACTGGACTGATCAGAGAGGTTTCTGTATGCCTTCCCACAATTTCCACTCATTCAGAATGTACTCCTGAAACTCAGGAGGGAACCTGCAATAACGATCATGACTGCTCCAGACTGGGCCAGACAGGTCTGATACTCGATGCTCCTGTTCCTGTCTGACAAGTATCTAATCAGCTTGCCAGTCAGTCACAATCTGTTGACTTTGTCCCAAGGCAGAATATCATTTCCAAAACTCAGGACCCTATGCCTGAAGGCAAGGTTCTGAGGAGTTAGAATTTTCAGGACTGGATGTCTCAGAAGAAGTCCTGAAGACCTAAGCCACTTGTACCCACCAGTGAGGGACCCTGTGTCATGGTGGAACCTCAACATATGCTTTGTTCAGCTTATGGAGGCTCCGTCTGAGCCTATGGAAACTGTTGACCTGAAGTATGTCACATGGAAAACCATATTCCTGGCTGAAGTGACCTCTTTTAGGAGGGTAAGCGAATTTTAAGCCATCTGCACAGAGCCAAATTACATAATCCCACTCACGGAAAAGTAGTTCTTAGAACCAACAGAAAACTCCTTCCTAAGGTTTATTTATTTTAATTTAAATTTTGGTGACCAGGTCGGCCCACTGAGACCGAAACAGTCCCTTTTTCAGGGGCGACCCAGAATTAATTACATACATCTACAAATATAACCGAATACATACATGTCATTTCATAATTAACAGTCAATATAATCATACTGACCCAGTCAAGGATACAGTGGCAGGTTAATTACAATCAACATCAACAGGAGAAAAAGTACTATTATACACAAGATAGTCACAATCAGATTGATGTCCCAATGAGATTAGATCGGCAGTAGGGAGTCGGCTGACTCTCAGCGGTAGTGGGTACAGAGGCTCAGTTCCAACAGGTGGGGCTTAAGACCCTTCTTGAAGCCCCCAAGGGAGGTACATTCCTGGAGACCACTAGGGAGACCATTCCAGATGGGAGGGATGAAGGCAGCATAGGCCCAGAGTCCTAGGGAAGTTCTTACACTGGGGACTTGGAGAAGCTGGTGGCCAGAGGATCTTAGTGTTCTCACATTCTCTTTGGGAGCTAATGTGTTAATTAGGCTAGGAGGGGGTGCCATTTTGCTGGAGTTTAAAAGCAAGGCACAGTGAAGGATATGATGATCTGCTCTCAAGAGAAGACCACCTTAGAGGTAATAATACCTTGCAGTGATGCTCCTGTGGTGGTGCCCCTGTGGCGAAGTGCTCTATCCTGTGATACAGTGTTTTTAGCCTTTGCATTTCAGAGCTTCTTACAGAATGTAGTAGAGGTGCCCCATATAGCAAGGTTGGAAGGAGTGTACCAGTGGAAACCTTGAGTTTGGATTCCCGAGTGAGGAAAGGGCTCAGGCGATATAATAGACCTAACTTTTGGTTGAGTTTCTTGGTCAGATGGTCGATGTGGCCCTTAAAGGAGCAGTCTTGGTGTAAGTATACACCTAGATATTTGATACAATTGATCACTTCAATTTTTGAAGCATTGGAAAGAGCTGGGGACAATAAATGTGAACGAGCTGGGCCCAGGCTTTTAGGGCCAAATAGCATGGCTTTGGTCTTTCTATTATTTAGAACTAATTTATTAGTAAGAAACCAGTTCTCAAGTAGACCAAGGTCTTGACCAAGAAGGTTGTTTAGTTGGACAGTGTCTCGGGAGGACCTATAAAGCATGGCATCGTCTGCATATAAGGTCACCTTGGCCCCTCCACAATGTTGAGGCAAATCATTAATAAATAGAGAAAACAGGAGTGGTCCCAGTATCAAACCCTGCGGGATACCGTCCGTGATAGGACGTTTGTCAGACTTAGCTCCATGCCATCTGACAATTTGGGATCTGCTGTCAAGGTAGTCTGTGAACCATTGAGTAGACAGACGATCAAGACCAAGAGATGTTAGTTTAGTGATAAGCTGCTGCTGATTCGCCAAGTCAGATGCCTTGGTGATGTCCATAAAGACAGCGCCAGTCGGAAGGCCATCATCTAGAGCTGTGAAGATATCCCCAGTAAGGCTAATCAGGGTTGTGTTGGTACCATGATTTTTTCTAAAACCATGTTGTCATTTAGTGGTATGTGACTTTCACCTGAATCAGTCAGTGGCCCTCCCTGTGCTCTGTCAAGAGCATTCCAGTCCAGATGAGGAAAAGTTACATAGCCTGGACCTAAAGCAAGTCCTGACTGTCTACATGAACAGGGCAAAAGATGCTGAGTGCCATAGCACCAAGCTTTTTGTCACCTATGGTAAGGTTAGCAAAGGCAAACCAGCTGCAAAGAAATCTGTCACTGGATTGTCTCTTGCATTCAGTTCTGCTATGAAAAAGCTGGAAAAAAGGCCACCAAGAGGCTTAAGAGCACAATCCACAAGGGGTACCTCTGCTTCTGTGGCATCCTCAAGAGGCAGCCCATTGTTAGACATTTGCAAAGCAGCCACCTGGAAAACAGTACACATCTTCACAAAGCACTGCTGTTTGGACATACAGTCCAGAAGGGATGCCAGCTTTGGAACTGCTGTCATGCAGAACCTTTTTCGTAATTGGTTCTGGACCCAGCCTCCCAAGGTACTAATACTGAGTCTGCATAAAGTGTAAGCATTAAGTGAGTGATTCCTGGGGTTAGAAGAACAAATACTCACCGTAGTTATGTTGTTTCTTCTTAAGGGATCACTCACTGTGTCTACACTCCCTAATCCTGCCTCCCCTTCAAAAACTTGAAACAGGTTCACACAATAGTCATTTCCTTTTTTCATTGAGATTGCTTGAATATTAGTATTGTAGTTCCTACAATTGTAAGCGTGTTGTTATTATTGCTCATATTGTAACATTTCACAAGTCTGCTTCAATTTGTTTGGTGTTTTAAAAAGTATGAAAGTTTTTTCCAAAAATTTTTGGCAGCCTTTTTTAGCTAGTTTCATGAGCCGCTGCTCCAGTCTGGCTTGGAAACAGATCTAAGCAGTGGCTAGAGTGGAGCGTAGATGCAGAGTTCAAACCTACATTTAAAATTCTACAATTTGCATAGGTTCTGTCTCCAGGATGTCACTGTCAGCTGAGATGACTGCATAAAGTGTAAACATAGTGAGTGAATGTTTGCTTGCATGCATGTGGAAGAAACATAGTGCCATCATCCAAGTTTTCGGAGGTGTGGCACCCGTTTTCCAATTCAGGTAGTGTGTTTGCAGGTGCGGCCGCAGTTCTCCAATAAACGCTGCAGCTGTCTATGACAGCAGTTGAAAATGCAGTGCCGTACAGTTGAATGGGGCTCCACTTCAGTGAGCAGCGCTCCCCCTCCTGCCTTGCGCGCATATTGCGTGCTCATGCGCTCACGCACACACTGTATGGCCGGCCAAGGGGTGCCCAATCCCTGTCGGCTCCACCCCCAAAAATGCTTTTCAGGTGCCACGCCTGGGAGCCCACCCCAGCGTGGCAAAATTGTTATGTTCACGGGTGCCTAATCCCGGCCGGCTCCAGGCCCCCCAAACAGTCTTCCAGCTGCCACGCTGGGAGCTTCACCCCAGCGTGACAAACATCCCGCATCGTCTTCCTAAAAACAAACAAACCTGTAAACAAAAGTTCCCACGGCGGTCTCCCTGCCACCTAAGCCCACCCTCGGTACACCCTACCTCCTCACACCCCTCACCCCATAACACCTCCGAACTTGGTAAAGCGATCTTGATGGACAGAACACGTCTGCACTCTTCAAAGCCAACCGGAACTGAGGAAATGCTAGTAAGCTGTATAATGCAATAAATAGTTTTTATTCAATTTTAATGCATATCTCAGGCATTTTTTGGAATTTTGGCACCACATTTTCAACATGGGGTTTTTGGGACCCCTCCTCATGAATTCTGGAACTGTCATAGCGTTAATCGGGCCTGAAGGGTGATTTCGCAGTCACTGCGTGAAATCACCTTTCAGGACCAATTAACGAAACGACAGTGCCAGTGTTCATAAGGTGGACTCTCAAAAAGCCTATGTTGCAAATTTGCTGAAAACATTCCTAAAAGTGACTGTTTTACTAGAGTGCATTGCGCAGTTCCTACGCCACTCGTAAGTTCGCAAATTTTTAATATTTGCACTCCAGATTTTCAACATTGCCATTTTACCACACCTCCTTATGAGCAGTACAGCTGTCATTTTTCACATCTCGCCCAAAATGTGTTTCCGCACTTGTAGCGCACAATGGCGCAGTCGGTGTGTGAAATCAATGTATGGGACACATTAAGAAAATCACAGTGACACTGTTCATGAGCAGAGGTCTTAAAATGGCTATGTTGAAAATTTGGTGAAACAGTTTCTAAAAATTACTGTTTTACGAGCGTGCATTGCGCAGTTCCTACGCACGCTCATAAGTTCGCTAATTTTTAATATTTGCACTCCAGATTTTCAACATTGCCATTTTACCACACCTCCTTATGAGCAGTACAGCTATCATTTTTCACGTCGACCAAAATGTGTTTCCGCACATGTAGTGCACAATGGCGCAGTCGGTGTACGAAAGCAATGTTTGGGACAGATTAAGAAAATCACAGTGACACTGTTCATGAGCAGAGGTCTTAAAATGGCTATGTTGAAAATTTAGTGACAAAAGTCCATAAAATGACTGTGTTATGAGTGAGCATTGTGCAGTTTCCACACACCCTCGTAAGTTCATGAATTTGCAATATTTTCAGTCCAGATTTTCAACAGTGGCATTTTTCCACACTTCCTTATGAACAGTACAGCTGTCATTTTTCACAACATGGCCGTAATGTGTTTTCACACTTTCAGTGCAGAAATGCGTGGTCACTGTGGGAAATCATTGTTTGGGACAGATAAAGAAGATCACAGTGACACTGTTCATGATCGGAGGTCCCAAAATGCCTGTGTTGACAATCTGCTGTAAAAAATCCCCAAACTAATTACATTACGGGTGTGCGTTGCACAGTTTCTACACGCGCTCGTGACTTCACCAGTTTTTAATATTTTCACTGCAGATTTTCAGCATTGCCATTTTTACACCGCCCATGAACAGTGCAGCTGTCATTTTCACATCCTGTTCAGAATGTGTTTTGCACCTGTGGTGCTAAATGCCATAGTCGCTGTGCAAAAGCAGCTTTCGGCTAACAAACTGATATTGCCACTGTTCATGAAGTGTGGGTCACAAAAAAAACATGTTTATAAATTTGGAGTGAAAATACCAACAAATGCCTGAGGTGTTAAGGTTTCCAACCATAATGTCCCACCCTGTAGAGAATGACAGGCATCAGGGGTGTGACTTGGGATTCTCGCCTGTAATGCTCATACCATTCCACACCCTGCAGCCAGTGACAGGCATCGAGGTGTGCCTTGGACTCTTCGGACCCAAAGTTCACCCCGTTCTCCTATACCGCACCCATCTCACCGTATTTCCTGATGGAATGGGTGCGATAAGGGCCAAGACCCCAAGGCACACCGTGACACTTGTCGGTGTCTGCAGGGTAGGGTGTGGTGAAATGGCATGGCCGTTATGCCTGACGACCCAAAGGCACACCCCAGTGCCTGTCAGTCTCTGCAGGGTGGTGGTGGGGTTGGCTTCAGTTCAGTACTTCACTGCCATTCCTATTATGCAGCTCTGTAACGCCTACACTACCAATGCCAGTGCCAGCAAGCAAACATTCAGCATTGACAAATGCTTGTTTTCTTCCCTCTTTCCACAATCACACTTAGAAACTGAGACAGGTATATCCTTAAAGGAGAACTGCACTAAACCTGTAAGTTTTTTTTCCCATCCAAGTAGAAGCTGTTTTTAAATACTGGCTTTAATCATAATATAGTTCCATCTGTTCTGGGTGTTTAGTAACCTCTGTGAGTGTTACTGTTTACACACTGGTGGTCAGTACCATTTTAGAACTATATGATGCAGGTTGTCTCTTTCAGCAGCAGAGTTCTATAGTAGGACACGGATGTATAACTGTGAAGGCAATGGAAGAGCTTAGCAAGGGACATAAACTACTGTACATCACAGACTTCTAAAATTGTTTTTACCAGCAGTGTGTAACTCAGAAACACCCACTTGCATAACTAATAAAAGCCTATATAGATAGAACAACAACATAATTTGAACCCGTATTTATAGAACAATAACAGAATTTGAACCAGTATTTAAAAAAAAAAAACCTTTTCAAACCCCAGGAATCCCTCACTTACATTTAACAACAGCAGTCATTCTCCAGGAGTGAGCAGCTCCGGAGCTCTAGGATTGTATGCCAGTGATGGAACTTTTGAATGAAATTCAAACTGTGCTGTGTGGTCACGCTCACCCCCTGCCCTCCAATGTCAAATTTATTTCTCTGCTGAAGAGAGTAGTCTCCCCGAAGTCATCTTCACACTTCTGCCCAATTTAGTTTATTGTTTTTAATTCTCATAAGTGTTTAAGTATTTTAGTTTATTTCTTGATATACTGCATTAGTAAGGGTGTTATTTATTTATACAGTGCTCCCTCGCTGTAACAAACAAATCGGGAGCCATTGAACTGATTTCTTATAGTACTTTGTTGGTTACAGTAAGGCGCAGTGGGGAGCACCACTTAATGAATGCCACGACACTACGCTGACTTAGCGTAGCTAAAAAAAGCCCTACAACGTGTGCGTGTTAAGGCAAGGCAAATGTTTAAAAAATTGTTGTAATTCTACAAAGATTCATCCCCCCACCCAAATGTCATTTAGCTTCAGCTGAACATTATTTTCTTAGCATCTAGTTCCTTTGTGTATGATAGCAGTTGTGTGAGCTGCAGCACTTTGATAGGGTCTGCCCCATCCTGACACTCCAGCAACGAGAGTCCCTTTTGAATCCCCTCAATTGCCTCACTGCTGGTTGCTTGGTCTTCCAGACCCTCCTCTCTTTTTGACTCGCTACTGCTGTCCTCCAGTGTGCAATTTACATCTGTCACGGCAATTGTGTCATTTGACATCAGCTCATGAGGTGGACTTGTTTCGTCTGTGAGTAGCCAGTTGTCGATAATGGTTGCCACATGCTTGGAGTCACTCACAAGATTATGGTCAGTTGCCAGACATGCAATATCATCAGTGTCATCAGGCTCGGGTTCAATGTCCGGTTCTGTCATGGCAAGTGAAGAACCCAGCATAGGAGCACGCAAGCAGCGTTAACTGTGTTTTCTGAGACACTTGTCCATGCTTCTCCAGCATGGCGTATAACATGTTTAATGTTTAGACTTTTCAGGTAATCTGTAACTTTAATCCCTTGTTTTTGCACTAACAGAATCTCCCAGTAGCCACTTCCTATAATGTTTTTTTTTTTGAAGGTGGCAATGATGCCACCATCTAGTGGCTGGATTCAGGCAGTTCTCTTTTTGGGGAGGAGCAAAGTTTTGATTTGGCCATCCCTAGGTTACAGCTCTGTCTCTGGTGGATGGACAGGGCACTGGTACATTAGTAGCAGTGCTTTTAGGGGAAGTTTTTTATTTCTCAAATGGATATGAACTGAGGGGATGAAAGTATTCAGGAACCAGTATTTAAAAATGTCACTGGTCAGCCAAGCATTTTTACTGTTCTTGTAGTCCACGGGCAGTGCTTCTCTGTTTGTGTGGTGTAGACATCTGGGGTTCCAGAATTTCCCAATGCAGAGTGACTTTATCTTGTGGGTGCCTGTACTGTTTGTACAAAACAGAAATGTCTCTTTGAGACCTTAAAGCCCTTGGAAGCATTTATTTCAGTTCTGGTGGCTAGTGTCACATCTGGGAGGCATCGCCAGAATAACCCTGTTTCATCCCAGTTATACTCCTGTTCAGGTGTGTACCCTCCATCATCCAGGATTTTTCTGGGCTGGGGTGTGATTTCTGCAGCAACAGCATCATCACTGGATCATTGTTCCTTCAGGGATCACACACAGTGGATGCTGTGCTTGCACTGAAAATGCCAAAGCCATCGTGTCGATGATTTACATAAACAGGCATTGCCATACAGTTCTTTGGCAAACTTCTCCTGGACAAGTGAACGTGAAACTGTGACCCTGTTACACCACTGCTGGGAGAACCAGAGCAGATATGGGCAAAGTGGCCAAAATTCACTCTGTGAAGCAATTTGCGGAGTAACGCAGAATCCGCAAAGTAATCCGCAGCACGAAGCAGAATACTTCACATCATAATGAGGAACACGAAGTCCATTGAAAACAATGACTTTGCATTACTCTGCCTTCCTCCAGCCACTTCTGCACCAATTTTAAGGCAAAGTACATAGAAATCAATGTACTTTGCATCAATTTGCTGCGCATTACTTGTAGTGTGTGTGTGACTTGTGCCATCAAGTCAGACACGTTTTATTGTGCCACAAAGTAATTGCAGCAGTGTGAACCTGCTGTCCACTGCACCTGCATTATTTTGTACTGCCTTGTGGTATTTTGGTAGTGGACTGTTACTGCAGTTCACTGCCCCCACCCCCCCCCCCACCACCACCACCACCAACCGCAAAAGATATTCTTTCCAGATTTGGATTTGTGACTTGTGAGCACTGGTTAAGGTGTTGTGCCTTTGCGTCTGCATCTCTTGAGTGCGCAGCACAGTGTTAATCTGTCTGTGCATTTGCATCTCTTTAGAGCCTAATCTCCATCTGTAACTTAAGTCACAGTTGTTTATTTGACGTCCCTTCAGAGTACCTTGTGGTGCATATCTCGGCGTGAATATTGTACTCATTAATGTGCATTTTTAAGTCAGGTGATCATCACAAGTCACTCACGATACAAATTGAGTCCTTCATCTTAATGGTCATGATGGGTCACGAATTACAAAACTATGCATTTGTGGGTTGTAAGCTGCATGTAACCCTGTTTTGTATTATCTCAGCCTGACCATTGCACTCATTAGTATGTGTTTTCAAGTCAGGGTGTTTGGGGCGGTACAGGTCAGGGAAGTACAGCCGTAGGTATTTGCGTAGAATTCATTAGTCATGTCACACCAGTCACTCAGCACAAAACAAATCACATTCTTCACGAATCACAGCAGTTACAGTATATATATATATATATATATATATATATTTTTTTTTTTTTTTCAGTTCTGATGATACACTGATTGGGAACCAGAGAAAAAGAAAGTTAAGGTAGTTGTGCCTAGGTCTGTTGGTATTAAATCCCTCCCTCCTCAAAAAGGTTGTGATGTAGTGGTTCCTGTTGAAGATGATGATGATGACCCGGGGAGGGGCATTATAGAAAATATCAAGTACCAAAAGTGAATCAACAATGTTCAAAAGGGTAGCATCATCCAGAAAAAGAGATGTACGTGAGGAAGGGCCCAAAATTTAAAGATAGAGGTGGGGGGGTGGATAAGGGGCAATGTCAGGACCTATTGTTTTCACACAGAGGGTGGTGGGTGCAAGGATAAAATAAAACTAATGATCAGCGTTCAGATGGGACAGAAGCAGTTGAAGCATCCCCATAATTTGTAACTGGTGCCCCTCAATTCGCTCCAGCTGCTGCTCAGTGTTGTCAAGACGGTGGTTAACAGCCTCCAACTCACTCCACATCAGGCCCAAATCGACCTGTGTGGCAGGTAGTTGGACAGGGTTGCCACCATCACCTGCTGCAGGTTGCGGTGGTGGAGCAGCCAGCCGCTTGATCCATGCCCTTTCCCCCGCTTCACACCACTACTCGTAGATGGATGCCATGCTGCCCCCACTTCCCCAGCAGGGCCAGCAGGTGCATTACTGCCCTGTTCTGCAACCTTGGCCTGCCACTGTACATGGTGGTGGTTGTACAGGAAAGATTCAGATGTCCCCATTTTTTGTTAAATTAATCTAATTTTGTTGCCTTTGTAACTACACTGAATCCCTCTCTTCTCAGCACTTGCTGTGCTCTCTTTTCACACTGCCTGAATATTCAATGACATCAATAACGCCATTCCAAGCCCTTCAGATGACTAGCATAGAATGGTGTTACTGATGTCACAGAATGTCTCATAAATATGAAAAGAAAGAGCAGTAGCTGGGTAAGTACAGCGGAACTCTGTGTAGATCTGAAGGCACCCCAAAGCTGGATTATTTATTTATCAAAAATTAAAGCATATCAGAATACATAACTGGCATAGCAAGGAAGATGGAAGGGCAGTTAACTATGTAAAAATAATTTCCTATCTCCTTTAAGGGGTGGCTGTATGCAGTCAACATCTGTGGTTGGGGACATCATTTGGATTTTTTTATATTAGTATTAATTTTTCATATAATTTCGAAAGTAACATATAATAAGAATTCCTTCTGTAGCAAAGATTATACATAGAGGAATAATGCATTAAAAACAAGCAGTAGATATTTAAACAATAGAATAGATTGTCCTCAAATTGGGGAGAAGTTCAATATGTACTGTATAATATTTTCAAGATGAATTAAATTATAAAAGAGAGTTGAATAGTACCACAAGTACAGACTGATGTATGTTTCTGTAGGAAAGAAAAATATCCTATAGACACAAGAACACTGGTTTTTATTTTGTGAAAATAAGGCACTACTAGATTTTTATCTCATTCTCTGTTCTTTTTTTTCAGAAAATCAATGGTAAATCAGAAATTTTATTTACTTATTCTTAGTCTTTATAAAATTAATCTTGCTATTAGGGAGAGCAAAACAGAAATATAACTAAAAATGTAAATTATAGTCGCTAAAGACAAAACATAATTATGTATATTCCTCCCTCCCAAAACCTTTCTAAGTATTTATTTTTTCCTTTATTTTAACAGTTCGCATACTGCTAAAGTCTAGTTTATAAATGATTCTAAAGTCATTCTTATGTCCATGTTTCAAAAGAAAAACTCTTATTCCTTCAAGCCAGCTTCTATCTCTTCATAGGTAATATCCTCAGATACATCTGTACCGCCTTCTGTTCCATGTATCTGAACATATTACTCATGAATTGTGCCTTATTAGTATTTAGTTTAATTGTTTTGCACAGGTACCATTGCCTTATCTAACTGTTCAGTTTTTATTAAAGGAATAATGCCTGACAGGGTGGGTGTTATGCTGGGATAACATCCCGCCTCGGGTGGTTGGGCCCGAGGCCACTGGCCGAGGGCGTCCAACACCCGAGAAGAGATGTTATCCCAGCATAACGTCCACCCTGGAGGACATTATTCCTATTATACAATGGCTTGTTGTTTTATACAGGATAAAAAAAATAATTTTAAAGAATGTTTTTGTTCGAACAACATGAAGTCGTGCTGTATTCTGACCATATGCGGTTAGCCCCAGCACTTGAACTGCTCCAGAGAGGAAAGAGTTAACTCTATGCCAAGGCATAGAACGTTGAGCTCAAGCTCGGTTTTCAAACCTCTGTCCCAGGTACTCTTCAGTGTAACCATCAAATTCTTTACTTTACCTTACTGTGAAGTCGCTCCGGAGATCCTCCCCTTCACTTCAGTTCGGTTGTGGTAATATCGTTCAGTTTAGTAAACCGCTTCTTTATTTTTTCGGTTTTTACATCTCTGTCCCAGTACAGTAAGTGTATTAGTAGATAGTAGTGTGGTTTAGAAATAAATTGTTTTTTGTTTTCGGTTTCTATCTGGTCGGTCCTGTTGGGAACCGTAGCGATTTGTTGTTTCTGTTTCTACAGGTGTATTTAGTGTGGTTTTCTAGTATCTATCGGTTCCTGAAAAAAACTTCTGTTTCTCTGTTTTTTTCATCCGACCCGTGACACGGTTGAAACCGATAGGTTTGATTGTCACCTGGCTTGAACGCTGGTAAGGGTCACTTTGTATTTAAAGGCATGTCTGAGAAACCCAAAAAGAAAACCCAGCCCACTGGGTTTCAACACTGCACTGAGTGTGGGGAGGCTTTTGCCAAGGCTGATCCCCACCTCATCTGTGTTTATTGTCTGGGGTTTGACCACCTCAAAGAAGACCGCCAAATCTGCAGAAACTTTCCTAAGGCCACTGTGGATAAACGTTTAAGTAGGCTGAAGGAAAAGGAGGCTGAAAAATCCACTGACCCGGATGGCCAGCCCAGTTCGATTCCGACCAAACCTGAGGGGGTGCCCACTGACCTGGGCGATACCCCCTTGGGCAAGAGGAGAGCCAATTCTGTGGAATCGGTTTCTGCAAAAAGAAAGCGCAAGTCAGCCGGTTCAGATCCTGGTTCCCATGGTCCGACCGCTTACAAGATAGCCAAAGCGATCGCTATTGTGCAGTCGCTTTGCCTGGTTCTGACTGAACTGACACCGACACAGAGACTGTCGGTTTGGTCGAACTTGTCTGCTTCTGAATATGACCCTGAAGCATTTTATGAGGGCGATTGGGAAGGAGATGAAGATGATGAAGATGAAGATTATGAAGACCTAGATGAGCCTATTGAGCCTGACATCTCCCCAGACAGGCCTTCTAATGTGTCTCTTCCCAGGCTTTCTGAGTCCCCCTCCCACTTCTTGTTTTACAAGAAGGTGGCTGAGACACTTCAGCTTCCAGTGGAAGAAGCTGAACAGGATCAGGAGGAGCCTGACTATGTTGAGATGATGGATCTCCCAGAGTCAAAAAGGGTGTCTATCTCTCTGCACAAGTCCCTGGGGAAACAGACCCAAACAATATTACAGTTTCCAACATCCATACCTCCTGTGGATAAGAAAATGGACAGGAGATATGCTCTGTCAGGCCCTGGTATAGATTTCCTTACTAACCATTGCAGCCATGTTGGGGTTGTGCAAGCTGCAGCCTGTGACAAGGCTAATATTCCCCTGGCATCTCACTCCCCCAGATAAGGATGCCAGGAAAGTGGATGCCATGGCAAAGAAGCAGTACTTGGCATCCTCTTTGGGACTCAGGCAATCCAACTAGATGGCATATACAGCCAGATACCAGAAGTCTAGGTGGGATATTAAAGGAGCTTTGAAAACCCATCTTTTTAGTAAAGCTTATGATGATTTTTGAATATCTTAATGTTGTTTTAACTATTTATTGTTTTATGTTATATTGTACAGGCGCCTTGGTTTAAGAAAGGCGCCTTATATAAATAAAGAGTGATTTGATTTTATTTGATACGGTTCTGGAGCTGGCTAAGAATGCCCCTCCCCAGCTGGCCAAGGAGCTGGAGCAGGTGGCTGTGGATGGCATCGAAGCGTCAAAGGTCCAGTTTCATGCTGCTGTGGACTCGAATGATGTTCATTTTAGGGTCATGGCTACATCTGTTTCCATGAGGAGATTTGCCTGGCTCAGGTGTACCAGTTTATCTCAGGATACCCAGACTAAGGCCATGGATTTTCCTGTCACTGGTAACTCTCTGGGGAGCAAACAGAGACATACATGAAAAAGATGGACGAGTACAGGACCACATACAGGAGTGCTGCAGCCAAAGAAAAGCAGACCACTCCTCAGAGGCAGCAATCCAGGGCTGGCAGGGGCAGGCCTTTTCACAGGCCTTTCTACCAGGCCCAGGCCTCCTCTTCTTTTCAGCAGAGGGGGTTCTTTAGGGGAAGAGGCAGAAGGGGGATGACAAGGGCTGCATCCTCTTCTCAGTCTAAGCCCCCTGCCAGACACCCTGATGTGTCAGCCAGGGTTGCCTCCCCAATTCCTGTAGGGGGCAGACTGGCTCACCTCTTCCAGGCCTGGAAGTCTGTCACTTCAGACAAGTGGGTCCTGGAAGTGGTGAGCCAGGGTCTTGCTCTCAGCTTCAGCAGGTTCCCAAAGTTGAAAGCAAAGGCTTTCTGTCTTTCCTCAGCAGAGGAAACACAGGCCTTAGAAATAGAGGTCTCTTCTCTACTGCTTCTGCAAGCAATGGAAAGGGTACCTCTCATTTACAGGGGAAAAGGATTGTACTCCAGGTACTTCCTTACCCTAAAAAAGACAGGGGAGTGGTGACCCATCCTGGATCTACGGTACGTAAACAAACACATACTAAAGCCAAAGTTCAAGATGGTAACTCTGGGAATTATTCTTCCCTCTCTGAGACCAGGAGACTGGCTAGCCTCTCTGGATCTCAAGGATGCCTGTTTCCACATACCTATCAGGCAGTCCCACAGAAAGTACCTCCAGTTCGAACTGCCCTCAGGCCATTGCCAGTTCAGAGCAATGCCTTTCGGCCTAACATCTGCCCCAAGAGTATTCACCAAATGCCTAGCAGTAGTGGTGGCCTTCCTCAGAAGGCAAGGAATCTTACTGTTCCCTTACCTGGACGACTGGCTCATAGTAGGTCAGTCCACAGACCAAGTCAGGTCAGCTCTAGGGGTCACTCAAAATCTTCTACACTCCCTAGGATTCATTCTAAATCTGGAAAAGTCTATTCTGGAACCAGTTCAGCTTCTCACATTTATAGGAGTGGAGCTGGACACTGTTCAGGCCAAGGTCTTCCTTCTTCTCTCAAGGGTCCAATCCCTCATCTCTCTGGCTTCCTCTTTTCGTCCACTTGTGTCTCGGCCAGCCAGACACTTCTTGCAGTTGCTAGGCCACATGGCAGCCTGCACTGCAGTAGTGCAAGGGGCAAGGTTTCAGATGAGGGATATTCAATTTAATCTAAGAGCCTTTTGGTCTCAGAAAAAAGATCCCCTCTCCAAGTTGGTTCCAGTGTCTCTAACTTTGAGTCAGGCCCTCCAGTGGTGGCTGGAAGAGGACAACTTGAGGCAAGGGGTTCCCGTCCTCAGTCCGGTTCCCACAGTGATTCTCACCACAGACGCTTCCCTGCTGGGATGGGGAGCCCACCTGGATCAGCATACTGCTCAGGGGACTTGGTCTCCTCAGGAGTCCCTTCTACACATAAATCTTCTCGAACTCAGGGCTGGCTTTCTGGCACTTCAGACATTTTCGACTTTAATTCGGGGAAAGTGGTACAGATCAGGACAGACAACACCACAACCATGTGGTATATCAATAAGCAGGGGAGAACTCAGTCCTCGGCCTTGTGCACTGAGGCCATGAAAATATGGTCACTAGCTTATTCCCTGCAGGTTTCCCTGATTGCTGTGCATCTCCCAGGGAAGGACAGTGTACTTGCAAATGCTCTCAGCAGGATTTCCCAAGGTCACCACGAATGGGTCCTGAATCCTCTCATTCTTCAGATCATTTTCAAGAGATGGGGTGATCTAGAGATAGATCTCTTTGCAGCCCTGGACAACCATCATCTCCCTCTGTTCTGCTGCAGGCCCGCTCTGCATGGGTCTGTTTCTCTAGATGCCCTCCTGTTGGATTGGACCAACAGGTTTCTCTATGCTTTTCCTCCCTTTCCTCTGATATTCAGAGTTCTGGTCAAGATCAGATCCCAACCCTGCACTGTGATTCTGATAGCCCCGGATTGGGCCAGACAGCCTTGGTATCCTCTACTATTGTCACTATCAGTGACACTTCTCCTTTGCCTTCCCAGACAGTTCAACCTCCTCACCTCATTGCAGGGGAGGATATTGTACCCCAGTCTTCACAAACTTAGGCTCAAGGCCTGGTTCTTGAGGAGCTAGAATATGCAGACCTGCATCTCTCTCAATCAGCTCTGGATATCCTTAAGGCCAGTAGAAAACCTTCCACTAGAAAAACCTATGATTCTAAATGGAAGAGGTTTGGGGTTCTGGTGTTCCCAGAGGCACATTCAGCCAGATTCAGCTGATATTGCCACTGCCTTAGATTATTTAGTATATCTTAACAGTTTAGGCCTTCAGCCTACCACTCTCAAGGTGCATTTGGCAGCTATTTCTGCTTTTCTTTCGTCGGGGAAGGTCTTCTCTCTAGCCTCCCACCCAGTTTTCAAGGAATTCTTCAAAGGTTTGGTCCACATCAATCCTCCCTTCAGGGATCCTACTCCTCTATGGGCACTGAATATCTGTATTGCACAGCTGATGCAGCCTCACTTTGAACCACTTTGCTCAGCTGAGCTCAAATACCTGACTTGGAAAACTGTATTCTTGGTTGCTATTACTTCTGCCAGGAGAATCAGTGAGTTACAGGCTCTATCAATGGAACCTGATTTCATCTCATTTCATAGGGATAAGGTGGTCCTTCGTATAAATAGGAAATTTCTCCCTGAAGTGGCATCAGACTTCCATCTGAACCAGTCTATGACACTGACTGCATTTTTCACTGATCACTCCTCCTCTGGAGAGAGAGGAGATTACACTGTCTTGATGTAAAGAGGGTTCTGAGTTACTACTTAGAATCCACTAAGCCCCATAGAAACGACTGCTCCCAACTGTTTCTCACTTATGGGGAGGTGGGTAAAGGTAAGACTGCCACCAAGAGAACTGTTGCTAGGTGGATTGTCTCTTACATACAGTTCTGCTACTCAAAAGTGGGGAAAGAGCCACCCTCAGGCCTGAGGGCTCACTCTACCAGAGGTACAGCTGCTTCGGTCGCAGCAGCTAGAGACATACCCGTAGTGGAAATCTGTGAAGCAGCCACCTGGAAGACTGTTCACACATTTACCAAGCATTACTCCCTGGACATTCAGTCAAGAAGTGATGCTAGGTGTGGCACTGCAGTACTGTAGAGTCTGTTCCCAAAATAGGTCCTGTAGTTCCCTCCTCCTTGGGGGTACTGCTTGGTAGTCTGCATATAGTCAAAATACAGCAAGACTTCATGTTTGAAGAAAAAATTACTCACCTTAGTAATTGTGTTTCTTCTAATGGAGTCTTGCTGTATTCTGACCTCCCTCTCTGCCTTCCCTTCTGGAACCTAGTTGTTTTGGGATGTGGGTGGGCAGACACAGTGTTGCACCCCAAGGGTGTACCTGGGTGCCTCTTCTTAACTGAGGTTTTTCTTGTTCCTATGTTTTATGATTGTTTGCTTATTACCTACTTGGATTCTTTTTGGGGGTCTCAACTTGAGTCTTTGGACCCAAAATTTATGTCTTTTGCCTTTTGGCACAAAATCTCTAAAAACAATTTCTGGGTTGTTAGCTGGTTAGTATAGGGCTCGTAAGAATCTGATAGTTACACTGAAGAGTACCTGGGACAGAGGTTTGAAAACCGAGCTCGAGCTCAATGTTCTATGCCTTGGCATAGAGTTAACTCTTTCCTCTCTGGAGAGTTCAAGTGCTGGGACTAACTGCATATAGTCAGAATGCAGCAAGACTCCATTAGAAGAAACGCAATTACTAAGGTGAGTAATTTTTTCTTAGTGTGTAAAAATATTTGTGTTTCTTGAGAGAAGGTAGATCAAGTGCAACAAATCAGGCAAAATATCTGCAGGGATGTTATGCCAGAATAACAGCCCTGCTGTGATGGCCAACTGACCAATCAGAAGCCAGGATTCTTTCTTGCCATTGTATAATGTATTTTATTTCTCCTGCATCCCACTGCCCAGCCCCGTACAGGTCACAGCTGTGATCAAGATTGTTTGCTATCTCTGTCTTGCTTACCTGACTTTTAAATAAAATAAATAAATCTGACACCTGTCTGTAATGCCACAAGTCCCTAATATGAGTACTCAGTCATTAGGGCATGCCATGATCTGATGCATTTTATTCTTCTGGGAAATTTGGTCATTGTAATGATCTACAGGGGAGTGACATTCACCTCTCCGTGTGTGATGCATGTGAGCAATTATGCACCGTGTATCCAAAGCATGTAGGCAACCTTAAGTGCTAATGCCACACCGCGGGGGTCTGCTGGCATTCGTAACAGGTGCGCACATGATCCCCCAGCTGACTGCGCAGCTACATGCTGCAGACCATCCTGGGGCATGCCCACACTCCATGTCATTCACTAAGGTATAGAAAGCCAAGCACGGGGGATGGGGAACAAGATCTGGCCGGGAGGACCCTGCTGCAAAGCCTACTTGCCCCCTCAATGGATACTCGCCAGCTGTACAGTACTATGTGGGGCTATGGCACAGTATTGTGTACAGTACATCATCAGTGGCTCACATCCACCTAATGTACTGCATGTAGGTACAGTTGACAAGCATTAGATACCTGATGTACTGTGTTGTTCTACAGCAATGTAACAGGTGATGTGGTGCAGATACGATACTGTCCCTGTATGGTAACATAGAGACTGTGCACACTATTGTCATAGCAATATCTTCACTGATAGAAATAAGGTATGTTCTGCTACTACACCGGTTAGTGTATCATATCACAGTTGCAGCCCTCCCCCCAAGGAGAGGCTGGCATGCAGTACAGTCAAATCACAGTCCACATACAGGACTTACATGGCATGTAGGTTTACTGTACTGCACATCAGCCTCCCCTTTGGGGGGGTAGGACTGCAACTGTGTTATGATACACTAACTGGCATAATAGCAGAACATACCATATTGCTATGCACGGAGGTATTGCAAACAAAATACTGTGCATGGTCTCGATGTTTGCATTCAACAACACTATCTGCACCACATCACCTGTTACAAAAGCAAACATTAACACTGTACATCAGAGATCCAATGCTGAACAGCTATAGCACCACGTTGTACTGTAGGTGGCTGCGAGTCGCTACTTATGTACTGCTAGCACTCCTGGTCTGAAATACTGTAACTTGAGTGTCTGCCATGTGGTCTATGCAGACTCTTTGGTGTGTACTGTGGTCACGAGACACTGATGTCTGTGTCCCCACTCCGCACCATCCCTAGATCCTCTGCTATCATACAGTAGGGGATCCACTCCGGGACCTAGGATGGGCATCCGTTTGGATGCCCACCTGTGTCCCATACTGCTCCCATACAGCTGCACACTGGGATGGGGGGGCCTGCAGACAGGCAGCTGGTGATAATGAATGCCGGCCAGTGCATGCCTCTCCACAGGGGCAGAGCTGTGCACGCTGGGTACATGCCTTTCACATGTACCGGGTGCTCATTAGTGCATAGAGCCCATATTTTGTATGCTAAGTAGTAGCATACAGGGGAGGCAGCTTGCAAGAAAAGCAGTATGTGGGATTCTTAAAGCAGAGTTCAAAAAGGCCTAACTGCGAATAGCCTAGGTTGGGAGGAGTGCAGTTAAAGGGTAGCTAGCCCACTATGAGCAAGAAAAACCAAGAAACCTGCTCTCCAAAGCACTAAACATACACAACTCCATATATGTTTTAAATGCTTTGATAGCCAATAAAATGGAAGTGCATACAGATCTGACCACTGCCACAATGTCCACTTTGTGGCAGTGGTCAGATCTGCATGCACTTCCATTTTATTGGCTATCAAAGCATTTAAAACGTATATGGAGTTGCATATGCTTAGTGCTTTGGGGTGCAGGTTTCTTGTTTTTTCTGGATTCTGAAAGCAGCAGTATTTGTTAAGCAGCAAAACATTTCATCATTTTTTTTAGCATTAATATATTTCTGGCATAATTAGATTATATTTCTGACATGATTATATTCATCACAGTATTTCTCCAAGATGTTTTTAAAATGGCTTTTATTACCAATTGCTTAATTAATGACTTGCCCCATTAAAGATGGCTGCTACCTGCACATTTTAAAAAATCTGTTCCCTTGGGGTTACTTTTTGACTTTATGTACCGGATTCATACTGTGGATGTAATAGGAGGGTGCTGTCACACATTTCTGTTGGTAAACAACACAACATCATGCCAAATTTTGCAGTTTATTCATAGGGATGTGGTTAGAAAGCAGGGACTTTTAAAACACTTTAGAACCCCATATCTGACTTCTGAAGTGAAATACAGTGAAAAGAACAATGGATGGATTGAGGTTTTAACAGAAATACATTATTATTTAAACAAGTATATGGTGATTTTTTTCTCTACTAATACATACTGCTGCATTAAAAAAGAATGCAGGACGAGAAAAAATACCCATGTTTTGTTTTTGTGTCTCTCCCAACCATGTACTGTGCATACAGTCTTGAGACATGGAACCATGAGTAGCAGAAGGCAAGTCCTTGTGTCGGGCGAGCTTTCAGGGCTTCACTAGGACCAAATGTCTGAAAACAGGCTTTTACACAAGCAGACAGAGAACAATACAGGACAGAGACATGTGCCATCCTTTTGTGATTTCTCAGTGCAGTGAAGGCTGTGTCACAGGGCATCTGCCCTACACAGGGATTCCTGGACTGCTTTCACTAGGACCTTTCATGTGGCACGCCACTGTTATGTTACTCCCGTCTCACTGGTTTTGAGGTGCTGCCCCTACACCCATCCCACAGTTTTTTGACATTAACCCTACAACCATCCCATTGACAGTGAGGCATTACATTTGCACATATCTCATTGGCTGCAAGAGCAAATGAGATAGCACCTCTTCTTCATGGGTCCATGCAGCTACCAGTGGTGGCCACTAGGGGGAGTTCCAACAGGGTGCAAACTAAACCCTCGTCTACAGCTTGAATACCGGACCTCCACAATGCAACTCCTTCTCCACTGGTTCTCTGAGGTGGAGAAAGTGGAGGTCAAGACTGAACTCTGGTCTCCCTCAGTGTCATGCTGCCGTGTCGGGCTGCTTGAAGCCTGCTCTATTTTTACTTGGAAGGCTTGCTGGTACCCACAGAAGGTAAAACACCACTGCTGTGAACATTCTTTGTTTTGCATTGCAGGAACAGTGCAGAATTGTGCTTTCTCTGACTATTATATCAGCTGGGATACCTATCTCCACCTCTGTTTTTGCGTGAGTGTGGGTCATCATTACCACTGGCTACAGTCCTCAAGGTACCTCCCTCTCTCTGAGGTCACGGTCATTTGTTTTGCAGACTATAATGTGACAGGCTGAGCATATGGTGTCATGTAGTCATTCAGAGTCACTGATGACATCACAGTGCTTTCCAAGTAGACAGATTGAATTGTCATACATTGCAATTATAAGGCCAGTTGTTGGCAAGCAGGTGTTTTTGAAATGCACAGAGGAGTGAGCACTAGCTTATGCAAAAGTATTTATTTTATTTTATTTATTTCTCGGAATTACAAATACCTTTGAGTCAGAGACTCATTTACAAAGGTTCCATGTCTGAGCATACAATAGGTTTGAATACAGATAAGGTACAATAAAATAGTACAGACAATGGGATACTGAATCACAAGGCAGAATTATGTGGCAAACAAATGTAAACACATTTGGGTAATAGTTAGTATTGTGTACATTTGTGGATACAGTGGGTGCAGATGATAGTAGAGGGCACAGACAATGAGAACATTAGGTGACACTTGAACCATCAGTGAGGAGACATTGTAAAAAAGAGCATGGGGTTCCAATCCCAGTGCAAACTGATAAATAACGAGGAAAGGTAACAGTATGAACGTGTAGCAGGAAACAGGTAAGGAGGTAGAAAATACAAGTTTACAATACGAATTACAGGTTGGTGCACCAATAGTGTGACGCAGCAATGTTTGAGCAGTCAGACTATTGGTTTTGTCAAGTAACAGAGTGGAGAGAAGGAGAAGAGGCAAAAGCAGAGCAGTCAACAAGGAGACTTTGTTGGGCCGAGGATTGAATGGAGGGGAGGGGAGTGGTATGGGGGTGAGTGGGAGGGAGGGAGCACAGAGGACATGGTGGTGACAGAGAGATGGATCGGGGAAGAGTGTAGAAAATCTGGGAGCTGTCGGGTGAAGATGGGGGGAGTGGGGAGGGACTGACTGGCAAAGGGAAGGGGAGCTGATAGAGGGAGGGAGTAATAGGGTGCTAGGGCAAAATAGGGAATGGGATGGCAATGTTCTGCTAGGGTAAAAAGCTAGTTGGGACAGTCACAGGTGCTAAGTGCAGTAAAGTGCTGTCGGAGTTTGCGTTTGAAAGAACCAAGCTTGGGTTCATCGAGGATATCCTGGGGGATGTTGTTTACCCGGGGGGGGGGGTATTTTAAACACCAGTGATGGGATTTAAACTTTCTGTTTCAGAGCACACCTGCTGTTTTCTTTCTTTCATGTTCCCCAGAAACCACCTGCACCTTATATCAGGCAATTCCTCAGCCTCCTAGTCACATTCCCTCCTCCCCCCCCATTGTCACACCAGTGGGAATCCACATGGGTGGGACCTGAGAATACCGGCACCATCACATATAGTGGCTGGTGTGCATAGTTTTTTTTCCTTTTTCTGCCATGACCCCACCTACTCCACGGTGCAGGCAGCGCCCCGACAGCTCACGCCGGTACATAGGATGCCCCTGTGGAGAAGGCAAGATCACTGGCTGCCCATCACAGGGGTCATTAGTGCAGCATAACCTGGTGCCTTCTCTTCACGTTTGGAGCACTGCCACCTGGCAGCACCTCCACAGCCAGGACAGCCTGTCCAGCTCCCAAGCCTGCTCCCAAACTTGGGTCACCAGTCTGGGTGTGCAGCGCACTACTTAATGGGTCATTGGGCAGCCCCCATGCCTGATCTTTTAAGGATCAAAAGATCAAACACAACCATTCACATTCTGAATCTCCTTTTTTAAATGTTCTCGTTATCCCGCGGACCTGCTACATCCCCCCACACCTCTCTAGAGATATCACCACCACTGCAGCTTAGAGTTAAGTGCACTTGAGCAGTGTTTTAGAAGGGTATGCCAAGTGGGGCCCAGAGAGTCACGGAGGTGAAGAACTAGGCTCCTGGGGAGCACTCTTTACAGGCCAACCAAAGAGCAGCAGGGGCTTTGGCTGTGCAGAAAGCTACCCTGTCACCTTTGCAGCTGGGTGAAGGGTGCTGCGGTGGTGGCTGCAATTATCAGGGATGGGGCGATCCAAGGGAAGAAACTGGGGGGGCTGGGGGTTGGGAAAGAGTAACAGAAAAGAAAGGGATGTCTAGTAGCTTAAAGAGCTGGTGGCAAGAGGTATCATTTGACAACTTGCTGTGGTCCTACCCCACCTCCCAAGTAAACAAATACATCACAAGATAACCAAGGTCAGTCCCAAAATTAGGGTCTGCTTCCCATGCAAAAGTTCAAAATGCTGCTTCTGCGAGACTGACCAATATGAATTTATTACTTCAGCGATACACTGCTCAGCCTTCACTAAATTTGTTAAAAAATTTTTTATTTTTTCATTGTTTATTCCCCTGTTCACCACTCTAACGGTCAAGGCTGCCATGGCTGTACCTGTCCACTAGCTGGGAAAGCAGACAGCCTTTTACATAAAGTTAATACCACTCTGTAATGGACTTGAAGGGGGTGGCGTGAGTGCAGTGCAAGACTGACAGTGCCTTACCTCCCGAGTGTCCAATGCCTTGTTTCTGCAATGGGCTTAGCACCCAGCCAGCGTCAGAATGGGATTCTGTATCTCACTTGCAAATGCTGGTCTCCCAGGTGGCAGCAGTGACATGCTGCTGCCACAGCACTAGACCAGCCTCCATCGCTAGTTTCTGTCAGATAAAAGGTTTCTGGATGACAAAACAGTTTAGTGAGTCTCCGCTACCCTTTCCCAGTTTGCAGTCCCCTCATTACCATAATCTCTCCTCTTTCTCACTGTTCATTTATCATTCTAGTCTGTCTCTTCACAGTGACCCATCCAAAACTGCATGCTGCAGTAAACAAGATACATCAGACTTATTGTCTGCCTTTGGGAATGTGAGAGCTCGTGCTCGCGGGCTGTGCCTGCCACAAAGTCGGCAGGCAGGGGGCACTAATTTAAATCAGCTCAGTAACAATCCCACTGCAGATCTATCAGACATCATGACCTTTGAAAGGATTCCATTACAAACTGCAATTTCAAAGGCATTTTACGGGAAAATCGGACCGACTTGCCACATGCTGAAGGAAACGGGGGTATTTTTAGTACTGCATGTATTTATGTTACAGGGATCAATATATTGCCGTACAGGTTAGATCTGTGTCATTTTTTTTGTGCTGTAAGAATACCCTGACTACCATTAGCTGCAGTGCTAGCTAGGATGCGGATTCCTTTTGCTGCAGTACAAGCCATGTGGTCCACTGCTGTCTTAAAGAAACAGCAACCAATGTTATTGTTCCCATTCTGGACATGAAATGCTTTTTAAAGTATATTACATTTCATTTTATTTTTTATACTTGTAAGCAGGACGAGCAAAACTGCCCGTTTCAGCAGTGACAGGTTACAAACAAACTTAGCATACATAATTAAACAAACATTTAAAGACAATACAAAAATACAAAAAACATTTAACAATCAATTATTAGCATGAACATGTACAAATATCATTATCCATCATCCAGTGTTTTAGTCTAGTTTTAAAGGACCACAATATTATATAACACAACATAGAGTAGATGATGGCCTTACATTTTTGCAGGGTGATACACCCCGCCCCATCTAACGGGGCACTGCCTTCTACCACTTAGCCTTTGCCTAGTTTCCAGCCTCCTTTTACAGGACACTACACCCTGCCCCTCTGTACCCAGCCCTACCTTACAGTATTTCCTAGGACCATTTTATAGTGTGCAGCTAGCTGCCCCTCTGTACCCAGTTGTGCCCTATTTATAAGCCTGCTTTCATGTGCACTAAACGGGATCTCCCTTTAATGTAGCCCTGTCCTGTTTCCCACTCTTTTTACATGATGTTGCACCCTGCCATTCTCTGTAACTCAGCCCTGCCTTGTTTCCCAGCCCCATATACAGGATGCTGCTCCACACCTGTGTGTAACCGAGTCTCCACTATTCAGCCCTGCCTTATTTTTCAGCCATATTTCTAGGCCATTTCCCTGCCACTGTATAACTCGGCCCCACCCTATTCACCAGCCTTCTGTTATGTGTTGCTGCACTCTGCCTGTCTGTAAATCAGCTCTGCCCTATTTCCCAGCCTCGTTTTACAAGGTACTGTACCCTACCCCTTTGAAACCCTGCTGTGTATTACAGGCCTGCTAACCCTGCTCCTCTGTAACCCATCCCTGCCCTATGTACCAGCATTCGGTTACAAGGCACTTCACCCTGAATCAATGGAACCTAACCGTGCCGTATTTGCCAGCCTCCTTGTACAAGGCACTGCACCCTGCACCTCTGTTGCCTTGTTTCCTAACCTTATTTTACAGGGTGATGCATTCTGCTCCTCCATAACCTAGCCCTGTCCTATTTCTGAAACTTCTTTCACAGGGTGCTGTACCCTATACCTCTATAACCCATTCCTGTTCTATTTTTCAACCTCCTTTTACAGGATACTGCACCCTTCCCCTCTCTAGCCCAGCCCTGTCCTACTGTTCTATCTCCTATAAATGCAAAAAAAAGCACACCATTGAAGACATTACAGATAATGGAAATGTATTAAATGCAAAACAGCACAGAGTTTACAAAGTCACTAATATGCTTATACAGGTGAGACAAGTCTGTTTAGTACCCCATGCTGAGGCTTTGTCCGGCAAAGCCACAGTGCAAGGCATTACATAGGGGTGTCTGTCCTGTGAGAGCACGAGTGACTTTGTAAACGCTATGCTAATAAATTTGCACTATTAGTATCTCTCTGATGGTGTGCATCATTTTTGTTTTTACAGTTGTGTTCTTGCGTTTTCAAGTTGGCCTGTTGCACCCAATGGATTGTGTGTGCATTTTGTGGTTGTTTAACATTAACCTATCTCCTAGCTTCCTCTGTTGGAAGGCATATGCCGTGTCAGTGGCTCAGTCGGTAGCACACTCGCCTCTGAGGCCGGGAGATCAGAGGGCTTTGGGTTCAGTTCCCACATCTGGCACTTGGGTTACTATCCCAGTACTGACACTGTAGTGCAGCATGAAAGGGGTGCTGCACTTCTGAGGTGCCGTCTTTCGGATGAGACATTAAACCGAGGTCCCATCTGCCTGGAATGGTGGTAGTTCAGGTGGATGTTAAAGATCCCATGGCGCATATCGAAAAGAGTAGGGGAATTTCCCCGGTGTCCTGGCCAAAATTTCCCTCATTCACTAAAAATACCACCAACAGTTTAATCTGGTTCAAGGTCAGTTGGCATTCATCTGTATCCCCCTCCCCTGGGTCGTGCCTGAAAAGGCAGGACTTGTCTAGTGCACTTACCCGGTCAACAAAAACAAAATAAATATACAGGTTCCCTTGGAGTTTTGGTGAAGAGTTTTAGCCTTACCAAAGACACCCTTAAGACTGACAGAGTGCCGTGCTGGAATACAAAACTTTGAGTCTGTATGAGCATCCAGCCCTTGTGTCTGTTCTTTGTTTTATCAACATTAATACACAAAAGCACTTTGTCCCTTTATTGCATCAGCTTGCAGCAGGTTTGAGTGCTACTTTTTGTTTTATTGTGTTTTTTTTTGTTTGTTTGTTTGTTTACATTCAGCATGTGCTCCTCAGGAGTGGCCTTTGTGTTTTGGACACCCTTAACTTTTGGTCTGTGGAAGTTGTAATCCCCCAGTTTTGCATGAAAATAACTGCCATTGATTTGTTCAACAGGTATTCGCTCATGGAACATCGACCTTACTGCCTGCGACCTGAACCAGCAGCTGCATTTGTTCATTACTCGACACTCGGCTCAGTTCTCTTCAGAGGTCAAAGGTAAGTGCTGTTCCATTTTGTGCACAACAAGAGCAATAAGCAGAATATTCTTTTGTCAGTTCGAAAGAGCAGGAATCAGGATTCCAGTTTGCACTTCAAAATTAGTATAACATTGCTTTACAGTACCATACCATACCATTCACACCAGTGCAGTACTTAACCTGAATTTGTGTAACAATCTGCAGAGCTGTTTCACCCAAACACAAGACAGGAATCAGGACTGTACGCTGGTCAGAAAATGAGTGGGTGGGTTGGCCAAGGTGGAACTGTGTGCAGCACAAGTCGTGCTGCAAGGGTATCACTATTAATGAGAGCAAGACTCTGGGTTTTGAGGCATGCTAAACTTCTTTCATATATAGTCATGGGATGTAGTACATCCAGTGCAAAATAAAAGGAGAATCATAACATCATCTATAGCAAAAAATCTGCATTGCGCTCGATAATGGATGGAACAAGGGGCACTTTTTTTTTTTTACAGAAAAATAGATTTCTGTCATTTAGGATTCTCCCTGTATTAGTGGTACCCTGCGAATTAACAAGCTGGGATAAATACAACCATTTGCCAAACTCGTTTTTTTTATATGGCACAAGACTCTAACAGTTTAGTAGGGTACCTGTGATGCCAGTAATGGGAGGTAAATGAACGGCTGCACTATTGGGGTGGGGGGCACTGTATCACCGGGGAATAGAGGACTGTCACACTTGGAAACTGAGACTATACTGAACTACCAAGGATGCAGAGATGTCTGTGGTTGGGGTGCTGCATATACCACATTTGCATATGATCAGAGCTGTATTCCCCGCGCTACCAACACAGTGCAGAATTTCATCTGTGCCAAGATGTGACATGCTGCATACACCCATGTATTTATGGTGTAGGGCAAGCCAGAATCCCTAGAACCAAAGATGCTACCTTTCACTCCCATTAATTTTCGGCACCCAGGGTCAAGACTCATTCCGACAGACCAGAGACCGATCAGCTGCGAGCGTGACACAGTTATGGGCATGGACACTTTTTAATTTAACTTTGATCAGTCATCAGCCGAGGGTGCAATCTCAGAATGGCAGCAAGGATGCTAGTCTGTCGCTGGAACTGCCCGTAGTGCCCCGTCGACTTCCGGTTAAGAGTGCCTCAGTGGTATTAACTTTTTACAAGCGAAAAAAAAAAAAGCCAGAACTTGATATGTCATTGTTGAGGGGTCTTTCCAAACCTTCTAGCGTACAGGCCTGGGAATAGTAATAGTACATCCTACAGAGTACTGCAGTTGAGGAGCTATACTGTTCTATACTGCACCACTACCCTTCACTGCAGCAAGGAGCTGTACTTTCTATACTTCACTACTGTTCCCACCACTGCAATAAGGAGTTGTACCATTCAGTACTTCACAACTGCCCCCCACTGCATTGAGGAGCTGAGCTGTACCATTACTGCACCACTGCCCCCCCCCCCCGTAGTGAGGAACTGTACTGTCCCAAATGGCACCACTGGCCCCCCACTGCAGTGAGGAACTGTACTGTCCATGCTGCACCACTGCTCCATTCCACTGCAGAAAGGTGCTTTATTGTTCCATAGTGTACCACTACTCGCCCACTGCAGCAAGGAACTGTACTGCACCACTGCCTCCCCCACTGCAGTGAGGAACTGTACTGTTCCTATACTGCACCATTGCAGTGGGAAGCTGCACCATTCCATACTGCATCACTGTTACTCCCATTGCAGTGAGGAACTTTACTGGCCCATACTGCATCACCACTGCCCCACTACAGTAAGGAACTATACATTTCATTGCTGCATCATGCCCTCCAACTCAGAGAGGAACCATGTTGTCTCATACTACACCACTGTAGTGAGAAACTGTAATGTTTCATACTACACCACTGCCCCCCCCACTGCAGTGAGGAACTGTAGTGTTCCATACTGCAGCACCCCCCCCGCTGCAGTGAGGAACTGTACTGTCCCATACTGCAGCACTGTCCCCCCACTGTATCAAGGAACTGTACTCTCCCATACTGCAATGAGGAACTGTAATGTTCCATACTACACTGCAGTGAGGAACTGCATAGTTCCATACTTAATCACTGCTTTCCCCCACTGCAGTGAGGAACCATTCTGTCCTTTATGCATCACTGCTTCCCACTGAAGTAAGAAGCAACATTGTTCCATACTGCAGTGATGAACCATATTGTTCAGCATCTATCACTGCTCCCCACTGCAGTGAGGAGTTGCACTGTTCCATAATGCATCAGTGCCCCCCCCACTGCAGTGAGGAGCTGTATTGTTACAAACTGTACCATTGTCCCCACCATGGAGAAACTGGTACTGTCCATACTGTACCACTATGCCCCACTGCACTGAGGAACTGTATTATTTCATAGTGCACCACTGCTCACACAGTGCGGTGAGGAACTGTACTGTCCATACTGCACCACTATGCCCCACTGCAGTGAGGAACTGTATTATTTCATAGTGCACCACTGCTCACACAGTGTGGTGAGGAACTGTACTGTCCCATACTGCACAACTGCCCCAGCTCCACTTCAGCGAGGAATTGTACTGTTCTATATAGCACCACTGTCCACTGCTGCAGTGAAAGACTCTGCTGTCCTATATGCACCACTGCGTCCCGCTGAAGTCAGGAGCTGTGCTGATCTTCCTGGACATAAAGTCTCCACCACTCATTCACATTAATGGGACTACGCTGAAGCTGCTAGGACCCAGCGGGAGCCAAAACTCTTCAGAAGAACCAGTGCCGAGATAGGACCGTGCATGCGTGGTGCCACAAGGCTGGCTCGCACCTTATAGGCTATCTCAGCATTGACCCTCCAACCGCCTCAGTTCCTTTTTCCCCGCCGTCGAGTGCACTTCAGTGACAACGTCGCTGTCCCGGCAGGAGTCTAATCTTCACGTCTGTATGACAGCAGCTTAGTTGTTTGATATTTGATTAGTCTTTTAGTATATTTATTTATTTCATTAAAAAAAAAGTTTTAAATTTGTTTCAACTAATGAAGAAAAGAAGTCTTCAGCCCACCTTTGACGGAGTTGACCATGAACAAGGCTGGTGGTGGTAGGGAGACTTTGCTTGAAAGCTGTTTTAGCAGCAGGGCTGGGTCCGGTCACGCCCTCTTTGGGGGGTCTGACCCGGGCAGTCCAGTGCTTGGGAGGAAGGGCAATCCTCCCGAAGGCACAAAAAGGAGCGGGCCCGTTCCCGATCGAGGTCAGGGGCTCAGCACCACTCGGCCTCAAGCCTTTCTTCCTCCCACCAGTTGAAGAAGAAGCGGTACCACTTGAGGGCACCCTCTGGTACATCTACATGGAGATTGTCAGTAGCAGGGGACAGGAGGCCGATCCCTGCTCCGTCGGGGTCACCTACAGCCTCAGTCCCTGCTCCGGAGTCCCTCCCCGCCCCCTGAGGGGGTCTTCCAGTGAGCAGTTTCATCATTGGGCTGCTCTTATGGAGCAATGGGTCTGGTGGTTGTCCTGACTGCCCTTTCCTGCGGACCAGACCCTGGGGCCTTCGGGCCTAGGAGCTGTGGACCTATGGACGGAACAGTTGGGTCAGCCTGGTTGCACGACACCTTCTTCGGTGCTGTTGACAGTGTTTCCTCGTGCTTTTCCCCCTCACACGGCTGTGGCGCAGGGGCCAGCACAGGTACTGCTTCCCCTACTCCTCTTCATACTTTCAGGTCTCCAGCTTCAGGTGTCTCGGTGTTGGGTTTGGGGACCCCAGGTGCTCAGCCGGCGCTAGTTGAGGCACCGTTCTTGGACCCAGCCATGGCGGTGCTGCTTCCAGTGCCACGCACGATGCCAGTGCCGCCTCAGGTACCGGGGTTTTTGACTCTGATTCAGGGAGTGCCTCCTCCTGCACTTCTTTCTCCCTTTCCTTTCTATACTATCCCTTCTGGGGTAGTAGGAGACTGTTGAGTCTGATCCTAATCTACGATTAGGGGAGGATCTGGATTAGGATTCATCTTTTGGAGTGGAAAGTAAGTCCTCCACTTCAGCAGAGCCTGTAATTGAGGACCTTTCTTTTAAGTCTCTACTGAAGAATATGAATTGTACCCTTAATCTTCAGGCTTCTGAGGTGGGACCTGGAAAGCTTTTGCGCCTTCAGTATCTGCATGTTCCTGAAATTCCCATGGAACTGACACCACTGGTGCAACCCTCTTTTGACACTCTTTCACAAATGGTGTGGGACAGACCGGTGCTCATTCCTTCCGTGGCTAAGTCCATAGACAGGAAGTACGCACCCCCTAAGGATAGGCCAGTCCTTGCCTCTGATGCCCTTGCGGATGCAGTAGTGGTCTTGGCAGAGAATGACAAAGTGGTTCTTCCCCAGGAATCCATGGCCTGTCCAGTGAATAAAGAATCCCATAAAATTGACACTCTGAGGAAGCGAATGTTCGCTGCTGCTACCCTAGGCATGCGTATTGCTAGCTATCAGGGTTAGTTCTCTCAGTATGAGTATACCCTCTGGTATTCGCTCAAAGAAACAGTGGAGGCTCTTCCGGAGTCGGACATTAACTCGGCGCTTCCTCAGACCATTACTAGGAGCATTGAGTCCAACAATCAGCAACTTAAGGCTGCTACGGATGCCTTTGATACTGCTTCTAGAGCAGCAGTGGCCGTGATATGCACCCGGCATCACTCATGACTAAGGACTTTGGGATTCACTAATGATGCTCAGCAGAGAGTCCTGAATTTTCCATTTGATGGTGTTTATCTGTTTAGCCCACAGGTGGAGCAGGCATTGGAGGCCACTCAGAAAACTAAGACTGCTATTAAGATGGCCAGACTGGCCCCTGCTGCCCCTCAGTGGGGTGGAAACTGCTGGCAATTTCAAAACTGACTGTCCTTTCATGAACAGGGCAGTAGAAGTGGTTCCGCAGGCAGAATGGGACACAGGTTTCTACTCCCCCTACTTTCTAGTTCCAAAGAAAACAGGCAGTATGTGCCCTATTCTAGACCTAAGGAAGTTAAACAAATACCTGTTGAAACAGAAATTTAAGATGATATCGCTGGGAATGCTCCTGCCTTTGATTCATCAAAATGACTGACTGGTGTCTCTGGACCTGCAGGATGCCTACCAGCACATCTCAGTATACCCAATCCACGACAAGTACCTTCACTTTGTGGCTCTGGGTCAACACTACCAGTTCAGGGTTGTGCCTTTTGGGCTGTTCTCGGCACCACAAGTCTTTACAAAATGCTTCACAGTACTCACGGTACATCTCAGAAAGCTCAGAATTCAGGTGTACCTGTACCTGGACAATTGGCTCCTAGCGAGCTCCTCCAGACAAGGGGCACAGGAAGCAGTTTCCACAGCTTCCAAGTTACTCACATACATGGGAGTTCTCCTGAACCTGGAAAAATTGCAGCTTCAACCCTTCCAACAACTTCTCTTCATAGGAGCTCTCCTGGACACCTCTAGGGCAAGAGCCTTCCTCCCAGAAGCCAAGAGAAATGACATTCTCCAGATGGCTCATTTCATCAAGGAGAACAACTTGGTTTGGGCTGTCTCGATGCAATGGATACTGGATCCCATGGCGTCGTCCATGTTCATGGTGCCCTTGGCCTGCTTGCACATGAGAACCACACAATGGATGCTCAGCACTCAGTGGTCTCCGAACACGCATTTGCAATCTTTCCACATCAAGGTGACAGAGCCTCTAACAAGGTCACTCACCTGGTGGACTCAGGAGGACAACCTTCTCCAAGGTTTTCCCTTTGCCTCACTGGAGATGCAAATCACCATCATGATGGATGCATCTCTGACTGGTTGGGGAACTCACTGTCAGGACCTCCACACCCAGGGCCTGTGAAGTCAGGATGAGTCCCAGCTGCACATAAATGTCCTGGAGATAAGAGCTGTCCTGTATGCTGTCCGAGCCCTGAAGGATGTCCTCTGTCACAAAGTAATTCTCCTGCAGATAGACAACAAGGTGGTGATGTACTACATCAATAAACAGGGTGGAGCACACTCTTTCCCTCTGTGCAGAGAAGCCATGAGAGTGTGGGAATGGTGTCTCGGGCATGAAGCCCTGATCCAGGTGGTCTGCCTGCCAGGAATCCAGAACAATCTGGTGGATCGCCTCAGCAGGACAGAGGTGAATCCACATGAATGGTCTCTCGATGCAAACGTCATGCAATCACTATTCGGAGAGTGGGGTACTCCGGACCTGGTCCTTTTTGCATCCCCACTCAACGCAAAACTGCCTCTGTTCTGCTCCAGAAATCCAGAACCTGGTGCTTTCTGTCAGGATGCATTCAGACTGCAGTGGACAAGATGCTTTCTGTACGCGTTTCCTCCTCTTCCCTTAATTCAGAGGGTGCTGCTCAAGTTAGAGGCACAGAGGGGCAGCATGATTCTCACCGCCCCATACTGGCCTCATCAGAAATGGTTTATGTTAATCAACAGATTATCAGAGGTTCCACTGAGACAACTTCCACTTCAGACAGACCTCCTGACACAGGGTCTGGTAGTCCATCCCAACCTGCGGTCCCTTCATCTCCATGCCTGGCTCCTGAGGAGACAGAAGTGGGTCGGTTCAATGTCTCTCAGAGAATCTCAGACATCCTCCTAGTAGCGTGCAAGCCATCCACTAGGAAGACCTACACGGCAAAGTGGAAACGATTTTCCATTTGGTGTGCAAAGTCTACCCTTGACCCCTTTGCTTGCACACCAAACCAGGTGTTAGAGTACTTTTCCATACCTGTCGAGTGCAGGACTGCAATACTCGATGGTAAAGGTGCACCTTTGCGCGATTTCAGCCTACCACGAGCCTATCCACAATATGTCGGTGGCTCAGTTACCCTTGGTTAAGAGATTCCTTAAAGGTATCCTGCACACTAGACTGCCAGTCAGGAGATGGGTAGCTGCTTGGGATATCAACCTTGTGCTAGACATGCTCACCCGTAAGCCATTTAAGCCTCTAGCAACCTGCGACTTGAAGTTTCTGACCTGGAAGGCAGCCTTCCCTGTGGCCATTACCCCTGCTTGCAGGGTGTCTGAAATACATGTCATGATCACAGGGCCCCCTGTACACAGTATTTCATAAGGGCAAGGTGGTTCTCAGAACTCATCCTAAATTCCTTCCTAAAGTAGTCTCGGAATTCCACCTGAACCAGCCCTTGGTCCTTCCGACCTACATTGCAAATTTTCAGAATGAAGGGGGAGCGTACCCTACATTTTCTGGTTGTAAAAAGGGTTTTGCAATTCTACATTGATGGAACAAGAGATTCGCAAATCCAAGCAACTCCTTGTCTCATTCAGTATGGCCTAGCTGGGTCAGCCAGTTGCCATCAGAAGCATTTCAGCATGGCTGGTAACGTTTCTCTGACATTGCTATTCAGTGGCGCAGGTCAAGCTGGAAGGCAGGGTGTATGCCCACTCTACCAGAAAGGTCGCAGCATCTCTGGGAAAGATTCGGAATGTGCCCATTGCAGACATCTGCAGTGCGGCCACTTGGAGCTCTATGCACACTTTTGTGAAGCACTACGCCCTGGATGTCCATGCCAGACAGCATCCTTTCTTTGGCAGGACAATCCTTAATGGACTTCTGTCCTGAGTGAGCTCTTTTTTCCTGCCACCCTTCTTGGGGAATTATTTTAGTTCGGTACTCTCCCATTAGTGTGAATGAGTGGTGGAGACTTTATGTCCAGGAAGATATGAAAATTACGTACCTACCATAATTCTTGATCTTTTTGGACAAAGTCTCCATCACTCATTCATATGCCCACCCACCATCTCTCAAGCTCACTCATCCGGTTTTGGTCTTCACTCCCTCGTTGGCTGAGCTGTGAAGACACTGTTGAGTTGACCCTTCTTACACGGGTCATACAAACTATCTTATGTCCAAATGGGTTATTTTTCTAGTTTAGTGTATGCTGCATCTCCTTGATAAAAAAGGTACTGAATCAGTTGGAGGGTCAACGCTGAGATAGCCTATACAGGGCGAGCCAGCCTCGTGGCACCACGCATGTGCAGTCCTATCTTGGTACTGGCCCTCCTGAAGAATTTTGGCTCCCACTGGGTTCTAGCACCTCCGCATAGTTCCATTAGTGTGAATGAGTGGTGGAGACTTCATCCAAAAAGAGCAAGAATTATGGTAGGTATATAATTTTCATTTCCATGCTGCACCACTGCCCCCACTGCAGTGAGGAACTGTACGGTTCCTTACTGCACCGCTGTCCCCCACTGCATTGAGGAACTGTATTGTTTCTTACTGTGCCACTGCCCCCGCACTGCGGCAAGAAACTGTACTGTCCTATATAGCACTGCTGCCCCCACTCTAGCAAGAAACTGTACTGCCCCATACTGCTCCCCTACTGCAGCAAGGAACTGTATTGTTCCATAGTACACCACTGCCCCCACTTCAGTGAGGAGCTCCGCTGTTCATACTGCTTCTGCGCTGTTCATACTGCACCAGTACTCCCCTCACTGCAGAGAGGAATTATACTGTCCTGAACACATCACTGATCCCCACTGCAGTGAGAAGCAACCCTGTTCCATACTGCATCACTGTTGCAAGGAGCTGTACTATCCAATATGCATCATTGCTCCCTACTACAGTGAGGAGCTGCACTGTTCCATAAAGCACCACTGTCCCTCCCACTGCAGCGAGGAGCTGTGCTCTTCCAGTTGCACCACTTCCCCCCTACAACAGGGAGGAATTGTACTGTCCATACTGCACCACTGTCCCCCACTGCAGTGAGGAACTGTATTGTTTCATACTGCTCACCCACTGCAGTGAGGAACTGTGGTGTCCCATACTGCGCCACTGCCCCCACTCCACTTCAGTGAGGAGTTGTACTGTTTCATACTGCACCACTGCCCCCTACTGCAGTGAGGAACTCTACTGTCCTATATGCACCACTGCTTCCCACTGCAGCGTAGCACTGTACTGTTCCATGCTGCACACCTACACCTGTTCCATACTGCACTGCTGCCCCACTGCAATGAGGAACTGTATTGTTTTGTTCCATATTGCACCACTGCCCCCCTCCCACTGCAGTGAGGAGCTGTACTGTTCCATATAGCACTACTACCCCCACTGCACTGAGAAGCTGTACTGTTCCACTCTGCAGCTTTGCACCCCATTCTATGTAGTGAGGAGTGTGCTGTTCCATAATGCACCACCACCCTCTACTGCAGTGAAGACTGTTACTGTTTCATACTGCATCAGTGTCCCCACTGCAGTAGGGAGCTCTGCTTTTCTATACCACACTACTGCACCCCCTCCACCGCATTGTGGAGCTGCACTGTTCTGTACTGCACCACTATACCTCTCTTCTACTACATTGAGGAGTAATATTGTTCTGTACTGCAACACTGCATCCCACTGAAATGAGGAGCTATGTGATTCAATACAGCACCACTGGTCCCCCATTTCAGTTATGCACAGTACTGTTACATACTGCATCACTTCTTCCTACTCCACTGCAGTGAGGACCTATACTGTTTCATACAGCACCATGACAACCCCACTTTAGTAAGAAACTTTACTGTCCTGTATGCACCAGTGCTTCACACTATGGTGAGGAGCTGTACTGTTTAGTGCTACACCACTATCCCCCACTGCAGTGAGGAACTGTAATGTTCCATGCTGCACCATTGTCCCCCTGCAGTGAGGAGCTATACTGTTCCATACTGCATTGCTGCCCCTACAGTGAGGAACTGTACGGTTCTGTTCCATACTGCACCACTGCCCCCCCGCTGCAGTGTGGAACTGTACTGTTCCATACATTATCACTTCCTCCACTACAGTGAGGAGCTGTAATGTTCCATACTATACCATTACCTCCAATGCAATGATGAACTGTATTGTTCCATACTGCACCACTGCACCCCATTCATTGTAGTGAAGATCTTGCTGTTCCAAAATACACCACCACCACCCACTGCAGTGGGGATCTGCACTGTTTCATACTGCAGCACTGCTTCCACTCAGTAAGGAGCTGTATATTTCCATACCATATGACTGCACACCCCTCCACTGCTGTGAGGAGCTGCACTGTTCCTTCCTGCATAAGTGCACCCCCTCTTCTACTGCAGTGAAGAACAGTATTGTTCCATAGTGCACCACTGCAGTCCATTGCAGTAAGGAACTGTGTGGTACTATACTGCACCACTGCCCCCATTTCGGTGATGCACTGTGCTGTTTTTACTGCACCGCCACTCCCCACCCCACTGCAGTGAGGGGCTGTACTGTTCCACACTGCAGCATGGCAACCCCACTGTAATAAGGAGCTGTGCAGTTCCATACTGCACCACTGCCCCCATTTCAGTGTTGCACTGTACTGTTTCATACTGCAGCATTGCCCTCAATCCCCTGCAGTGAGGAGCTGTACTGTTCCATACTGCACTGCTGCCCACACTCCACTGCAGTGAGGAACAGAACTGTTCCATGCTGCACCACTGACTTACACTCCCCTGCAGTGGGGAGATATATTGTACCATACTGCACCATTGTTCCCCACTGCACTGAGAAACTGTACTGCTTCATAATGCACCACTGCCCCCTCAGCTGCAGTCAGGAACTGTACTGTTCCATTCTATATCACTGCCCCACCCCCAACTTTGGTGAGGAGCTATATTGTGCCATACTGCACTGCTCTCCCCCACTGTAGTGAGGAACTGTGCTGTTCCATTCTGCCCCACTGCACCTCTCCGCTGCAGTGAGGAGTTGTACTGTTCATTCTGCCTCACTGCACCCCTTCCACTGCATTGAGGATCTGTACTGTTCAATACTGTCCCACTGCACCCCCTCCACAGCAGTGAGGATCTGTACTGTTCCATACTGCCCCACTGCACCTCTGCTCCAGTGCAGTGAGGTGTACTGTTCCATACTGCATCACTGCCCCTTCCACTGCAGTGATAGCCTGGGTGTGAATACAACAATTTTTAGCTTGGTTTCTGTTCATCAATTTAATTGCATAGCATGATGCTTAATACTTGAAGGAATAAATTAGCAATTTTACGCAGACTATACTCATCTGTTCTAAAAATGCATGGCAACTGTCAAGGAGTCAATAGCAACATTTAAAAAAAGTTAAAAGCACATTTATTTAATTTTATTGACCTTATCTTCCAATATGCCATGAACACCATTAAAATTTAGAAAAGGACAAGAACTCGGCACTCCCCATACCTGATGCTTATAAAAACTCCATCAATACACAGTTGCTGTTGCTGTAGTTCTTAAGAACTACTGCATCAGAAACTGTGTATCGGTTGAGTCTTTATCAGCATCAGGAGTAGTGAGTGTTTAGGTTTTTTTTGTCCATTTCATAAGAACTTCTGCAACAGCAACTGTGGTGGAGGAGTTTCTGTCAGCATCAGGAGTGGTGAGTGTTGAGTTCTTTCTTATCCTTTTTTATTGATGTGTTTGGAATGGTAGCCTGATGGACTCAGAAGTGGCCTGCTGGTGTTTTAACCTGTAAAAATGTATTGAACAGTGTACTTCTATGAATGTCATCAATAAATTGTTAGCATTCTTTCTTCAGTTGTAGCATTTTGTGATGTGATCCTACTACAGTACTGCTGGTCCACACAGTAGCCCAGTAGCCGAATTGACAATGCAGTTTTGCTAATGGATAAACCCAGGTAGTCGGGGTAATAAATTGTTCTCATATTGTTTTTTCTTGGGCTGTCTTGTACTGAGACAGTCCTCAAAACATTTAGCTGGACCTTCCCTCACTGGCAGTGCTTCAGATAAGATTTTACTCTCCCTATTGTAAACAAATACTGTGCTCTTTAGAAATATTTTTTTGAATGAGTACTGATGTTCATCCCAACACTTGGAAATACTCCACACCCCATGGAATATGGAGGACCTTAGACAAGGGGGGGAGAGAGAGAGAGAATAGAAATTGGTCTGTAGTTGGAAAGGTTAGAATAGTCACTGCTTTTAAATACTGGTGTAACCAGCATGGATTTCCATTTATCGGGGAACTGGGAGTGATGCAAGGAAGAGCTGAGAATTTTGGAACTGGGATAGGAGAGTTCCTCAATAGCCAGGGCAAGTAGCTTCCTATTAAATAAGTCACCCAATCCCTGGTTTTGACAAGCACCTTTCTGATATATTTAGAGGCGTCTTTAATGCAGACCAGCTTAACTCTGAGATAGGCTTAAAACAGAATTAAGGGTAACCTGGCTCAGGGTCCAGCAGCTGGTTGGCTTCAGGAGCAGGTCTGCTGCAGAGGAGCTGGGCAGGCTCAGCAGAGATGAAGGAGCATAGGTCAATATAGGCTGCATTGAGTTTATTTGCAATCACGATACTCAAGGACTTCACTTCCATCAACCATGAGCATTTTCAGAGACATTTTTTCTCCCTTGCCAAGGAGTTCTGAGACATTCTCCCAGAATATTTTACCATTGCTCCCGTTCTGGGTTTGCTAGGCCTTGCAGAAGTTGATTTGGCCAATCTAATCCTACTAGTGCATTTATTATGGGCTCCTTGTACTTTTGTAGGTGGACTGGGGACCCTGACTCCCTGGTCAACATCCACAGATTGTCTCTCTCTTTCATGATGGCTAGGAGTTCAGTGGTGATCCAGCCAGATATGGTATGCCTCTCACCTTGTTTTTTGATGGGTGCATATTCATTGCAGGCTTTTGTTAACTCAGTAATAAAAAATTTGAGAGCCAAATCAATATCAGGAATGGCATCCATTAAGCTCCAGTCAGTCTGGCCACACTCCATAGCTATACCCTGCGGCTGATACTCACTGCCAGCAGTTGTCTTTTCCCCTCAATCTTACTACTACCCTACTGTTTCAGGAAATCAAGCAAGTACTTCTCAAAACTGCTGCTGAGAGCACATGCTATGTTACCAGTGATTTTGATACATGTGTGCCTTGGACTGATATTGTATCTGCTGCTTGTCTATAACTGTTACTGAAACAGTCTGGCAGTATTTGTTGTATTCAAAAACTGTGAAGACTGGCAACCCAGTCTGTGTGAGAAAAAACTATCTCTAAGCTAGGTCATGATAAAAATCAGCATTTATTATAACAAGCAATTCGCAGCAAGCACCCCCACCTGCATGCATGTTGTATACCGTGACATTGTACCTGCACCTGTTTTCAATGCCTTTCAAGCCTAGATCAAGGGCTGTCCAATTCTGTCTGAATAAACGTAATGAATTGGTGAAGCATTGGAGGCTAACTGCTAGACAGTCATTGGATGTGGTGTACTGGTGAAGTGCTGGAGGTTCTTGCTGGATGGTTATTGTTGGATATGGAATGTTAACAGAAAACTAGAGGTTCATTCTTGAACAATTGTTTCTTGATATGAAAAATTCTCAGAATATTAGAAGTTGATTCACAGATAATTTTTAAAAGTTATTTTTACAGTTTTTAAATAATATTGTATGAACATGGTATCATATAACTACCCAATATACAAGTTTGATAGAATAATAGTCCTTAACAAACAAGTAAGAACAAAAGTCAAGGAAATACAATATAAATGTAGTATTAATAAATCAGCAGCCAACTGCCAACAAATAAAATATTATCAGGCCATTCAGCATATGTAGTGTGGATTTCTTCACTATCCAAAAAGCTGTCCCATTTGAGATACTGTTCTCTAAAACTGCAGATAGAAAAATTTAAATTCAGATTCCTCAGTGTCATGATTTGGGTATAACTAAAGTAACAATTTTGGAGTGATGTTAAGGATGTTTTCAAAATAATAGAGAAGGATTAGAAATGCTTTCTCTAAATTCTGATGTCAATGAAAAGTAGGTTACTTCTCAAACTCATACTATACTGTATGTGTGCGTGTGTGTGTATATATATATAGATATAGATATATATTTCTATGTAAAACAAGAATAAGTGACTGAAACTTCCCATATTTGATCTGTATGAATTATATGTATTTATATATAGCCATACAGAGGAAAACAAAAAACCAAATCCCTTTAACTTTAACCACCATGAGAATAACAGGATCTCTGGAAAGTAAAAATTATATTAGGACAAGATATTCATTAACAACACATAAAAAAATACTGCACTTCTCACATTATCACTACTCATAGGCAATTACTGAGAAATGTTTCTAGCCATCAGGGAACTCATGAGTAATTTGTCAGATAAAAAAGAAAGAACACAGTGTCAGTAAGAGTGAACAATTTTAACTTTCGATATTAAAAAAATGGTAAAATCTAAATTCTCTTACCATTAACCACAAGTTTCTAGCCATCCGGGAACTCATGAGTAATTTGTCAGATAAAAAAAAAAAGAGTACATAGTCAGTAGGAGTGAACAGTTTAACTTCCTATATTAAAAAATGTGTAAAATCTAAATTCCCATACCTTTAACCATTATGATAATAATATCTGGGCCAGATATTCAATCAAAGCACTGACAAAAGAATGCTTTACTGCTCATGTTATAACTACGTTAAATATTAAAAAGGCATAGGCAATTATTGAGAGATGCTTCCGGCCAGCAGGGAACTCACAGGAATCATTAGTTAGATAACAAAAATGAAAGAAATGACTGAACTTCCCATATTTAATTTGCACAAATGAAAGCATGACTAAACTTCACATATTCAATTCATAAGAATTCAGGTTGGTAGCGGTAGGGCAGAAGCATGGGGGTGGATAGTGTGGGTTAGAATCGCATATGGACAATCGGTCCTGGGTTTATTAGGGTTTTATGGGCAGATGGGATGGATTAGTGGTCTTTTTCGGCCATTATTTGCTATGTTTGTTATGTTTCTATGTATAAATCTAAATCACCATCACCATGAAAAAAATGTAGTCTCTAGAAAATAACAATTGTATAGAGACAAGATATTCAAACATATAATCCTCCCCCGGCTGATACATGTTGGATATATTTTGTACAATATGGAATATTGGCAGAACATTGAAGGCTGATTGTTGGACAATTATTTGATGTGGAATATTGGTAAAACATTATAGGCTGATTGTTGGACAATTATTTGATATGGAATATTGATAAAACATTGTAGGCTTATTGCTGGACAATTATTTGATATGGAATATTGGTAAAACATTGTAGGCTTATTGCTGGACAATTATTTGATGTGGAATATTGGTAAAATACTGTAGGCTGACTGTCGGACAATTATGTGACATGGAATATTGGCAGAACATCTGAGGTCCAGTTTTATATGTTTGATATGAAATATTAGTGGACAATGGGAGATACAAAGTTGTATGCCGGTCATTCAGGACAAAACAAAAATGAATATTACTGTAATTTGCGAATACCATGAATAATTAAATATTTGTTATTAGGAGCTGAATAATGGATATTGTTCACTATTTCTAGTATTCATATTTGGAAATAATAATTATTTAAAAAATATAAAATTAAAAAAGCATTTTGCCCTTTTTCCAGGTTGCCAGGACAAGTCCTATGACTACCCCCGCCAACTCTCAGAGATTTCCCATCCTGTACCCACCTCCGTCATCTCCAACACACAAAAAGGCTGTGACTTTATTTACAGTTAGTGGAACGGATGCAGTGCCAGCTCCTGACAGTGTCTTTTAAAGTCATCCTACCTCCCCATCAAACCCCTATCAGTTAAAGTAGTAGTACACCCTCATATCTTGCAAATGTTATGTTTCCTTGTCAACAGACAACTCTTTTCGTGTAGCTGTTGGTGATATATGTGTTTGCATTAGTTTGTTTGTACTGTTCACGCCAGCCCCTGTAACTATCCTGGGGGTCTTCATTTTCTGGTTGTTGAAATCTCATTGTCTGTGAGAGCTGCTTTGTCATATCATTAAGATTCACTAAGATAGCTCTAAAGGTGCAGAGGGTGGTAGCCCATGTAATGCTCCTATCATTCACCCGTAATAGACTAAAGAACATTCTGTTGACATATACTTGTCCAATTTATTTTTAAAAAAATTCTTTGATTCACTAATAACTACTGTGGTTGGTAAAGAGTTCCATGGTTTTGTTATTCTCTGCGAAAAAAGGTTTGCTCTTTTTTTGTATGAAATTTTTTTCTGCACAACTGTAGTGGGTGCCCTCTAATGTTAATATTTATTTGTTTAAAGTCTAAACCCATATTATCCATAAGGTATTGGTCATTTACTAGATCCCAAGTCAACGTATGATCCCCCTTTAATCTTCTAGTTTGTAATGGCATTAGATCAAAAATGTTTAATCTTTCGTCATAGGTGAGATTTTTAGCACCTTGTATATACTTTGTGATTTTTATTTGTATTTTTTCAATACGTAAGGTGTCCCTTTTTTATATGGGCTCCACAGTGGCATTGCAAAAATCCAATAGTGGGTGTATGTAGACCCTGTAAAGAGGCAGAATGACTTCATTTTCTTTTTATTTACTATTTTGTCTAATGGAACACCAAATTTTATTGGCCCTGTTTAAGTTTTCTGTTATTTGTCCATCAAAGTCAAAATTATTAGATATCATCACTCCAAGGTCTTTTTCAGATTTTGATTTTTTTAGTTGGTGTCCATTGAGAAAATAGTTATGCTCTGGATTTTGTGGTCCAAAATGCATGACGCTACATTTGTTAATATTAAAGTAGAGGGCCTACCTATTGGACAATGCTGTCAATTTATCTACTGTAGATCATTCTGAAGTTGAGTTATTTCTATATTGTTTTTGCATGTGCCACCAATTTAGAGAACATAATGCCACAGCGCTCATTTATGCCATGTACTGTATCTCTATGCTGAAAGTATACATAACATGAAAAACTGAAACAGACTGAATGCAGTTTAAAGGAAAAAAAAGCGTGTTGCATCTAAGACAGTTTGTAAAGCTATTTGAAGGTAAATGTGGCATTTTACACCTTGTTGCAACTTTTTTGTTGACTTCTAAGTAAGCAGACAGGCATACTGTGGAGTCTAAAGGATGCTGACACGTCATCTTCTGATATTCTAATGCAGCTTTCAGGCATAATGTGATTTTTATCAACCAGAAAATGGCTTGTTACAGGGGCTGGTGTGAACACTAAAAACAAACTAGAGAAAACACATATCTGCAACAGTTACACGAAAAGAGGTGTCAATTGACAAGTAAAGAAACAACATTTACAAGATATGAGGGTGTACTACTCCTTTAAGTAGCCCCCCCACTCCGATCCTGTTCCTTGAATGGGGGGAGGGGCAGTATTAGACAATACATCCAGGCTAACTGAGTGCCCCCCCCCCCATCCTTAATCAGCATCGTGCTCCCTTTCTTGTAATGCTACCTGGTTGTTCATTCTGCCTAGTGCCAATCAATGACACACAGGCCATTCCTCTCCTTCCCATGCATGCTTAACTTTCAGCCACAGAGACAGTATTAGAGGAAAGGTAGCACACTTTGGGTTAAGGAGAGGGGGTCTCTGATATACCACCTAATGTTTATTTATTTCAGTTTCAGATTTACACCTTTGAGTCAGGGACTCTTTTACAAAGGTTCCAAGTCAGTCAATACGATACAGTCAAATACAGTACATGGCAACACAGTACGGTATATTCACATCCTTATCACATATGAATACAGTTGATGTCAAAATGTTGCTCCCAATTGGGGATCAAGAATGGGACTGTGGGGGGCAGGCTAGGAAGGGGGTGGCTAAAAAAGGTGAACTGTGCCGGTTTCATTTGTAAATATAGCAACAACATTTTAATATATTGGAGATGATCGAGGTTGGGGAGGAGATCACTGAGAGTATGTAGGGGTAGTCATGGGACTGATCAAGGGCACCTGGAGGAAAGGCTTTTTAAAGCATCTTTTTTAACTTTTTAAGCTCAAATAATGAATGCCAACAGATTCCTCCCCAATAAGAACACTTGGCTAAGAATGCAGTAAAAGATATTCACACACGCCTGCTAACAATAGAATTATTCTGATGGTCACATGCTCCCTACACTGTCGCAGTTGGTGGGGATGCACACACAGGGTTCAAACCAGCTCCCACTGTGCTGCCACCAAAACCTGCTATAAACAGAGCTCTGACTTAGTCCGGGGAGAGGTGGGGGGGGGGGTTCCTGTAAGTAGGTCAGAAATTAATTCAGTTGGTCAGATGATAGTGGAAGTAAACAGGGTTTCACCTGCTAGCAAGCTTCCTCGCAGCACCTGCAGAGGTCTGGGCATGGCACATTACCAGTTGCATGGTGCTTTGCCATGCCTGGAACTCCAGGGACCTGGTACTGCCACCTTAATATTTCTTCCTCTGACCCTCATCTCTAGGCCTGCATCAGGGACAGTGCTGGCAGAATTTCTTTTCACCTTCTCTGGCACCAGACTGTTGGTCTAGTGGCCCCCCTACCCACACTCCAGACTTAAATCACTCCCAGGCATCCTGTAGAACCCTCCCCCCCTTACCTAGCCCCATTCCCTCATGATGACCACATAAACGGTTGTAGCCGTGAACAGAATCTGTCCCCTACCAGCTGTTACTCACTCCATCACAAGTTTGTGACACCCCTAATGCCTGCCTATAACAGTTCTAAAGGCAAAGGGCGTGATTCAGAATTCTCTTACAGGATTAGCAAGGATCACCATCATTTTGCAATGGCACTGCAGGCCATCTGCATGAGGATTCTTGCCCTTTCATCACGTGTGTTTCAATGTGTTTAGAGACCATGCAGGGAAGGTTCTGCCAGTAATGGACTGGTGCAAAAAAGGGTCATTGCAACCACTTAGCGATGGTTGCATGTGGGATAACACACTCCATTGTATGTGGTCATAAGGAAATAATGCACGTCTGTCCCAGTGCACTGTCTCTAACCAATCAGGATGCAGTATTTCCTGTATCAATTGTATAAGACCTGGTAGACATTAACAGCCCAGTCCACATACTGGGCAAGCATATGTGACCTTCGAGTTGCTCTGCACATTTGTGCTGCTCCACAGGCCTAGTTCACAGGCACCGTTCACTTACCCTGGCTACCTTGTCTGTTCATGCGGAGGTTCTTATGGTGGCATATGGCAGCCTGAGAAGCTATCTAGACCAGACACAGGGTTTGCTCTAGGAAGTCTGGGCTGGCCTGCTAGTGGATCTGCTGTGTGTGAGCAGAGGAGTTTGAGATACTGCTATATCTCCTTTACAGCCAGAAATTAATTTTTTTCAAATGAAAAAAGGGACCTGATGTCCCTCCAAGGCAGCCATACCATAGCAGAAGAATCAGCATTTATATAGCACTTTAGTAGATGACTGGAGACATGTATCAAGTTCAAGTTTATTGCAGGAAAACTCAGTTGAGCAAGCTCATTCACAAGGAGGTCCTAGATCATAATAATAGCCAAGTGGCTTGTCATAAAAAGACAACATATACAAAGTAACATAAAAAAACATATACACATAGGATTGCTATACATCAGTTTATAAAATTACAGTCTGACAGATTGAGGCACAGTAAGGTTCATATATTACCTGACATATATGTATGTGTATGTGTGTGTGAGACCGTACAGTGTGTTTGCATGTTAGTGTAGTATGTGTGTCTGTGTGTGTGAGATTGGGGTTCTGAATTCTGTAAATGGTCCTAGCAGGGGGCCTCTATAATATTCACGCCCTCTGTATTCCCTGGGGTGTGGTCCTACCCAGATGCTTACCACCCAACTCAACTGCCTGTGCATTCCTGGTGAGAGTAACATCAAGCCAGGGGGCCTTTGCTACAGGACTGTAGGAAGGGTTGCTGTTCGGTGCACTGCATTTGTGGAGGGTACTGTGCGGCACATGGCAGCCCTGCACACCTGCAAAGGGCTTTCAGGATGCGGTTCTAACATATTGGTGCCTGCTGGCTACTCCAAGCAGCTAAAACTGGTATATAACAGTGAATACTGGGAATGAGGACTTGAGCTCAGTCATTGGAAATTCCCATGCCTGTTTCCCATGACTGTATCCAATTTATTTTTCACTGACCCCAAAGTCACCTCTACAGCCGGTCTGGCAATTTCTTCAAATCATTCATTATGCACTGAGTGAAAAGTTGCCTCTGGTGTTTGTTTGGACTTTTTGCATTCTCCATCTTCCATATCTACCCTCTGGCTTGATACTCCATGCTGCTGAGTTGAAAGTAATCACTTCTGTTTTTTACATATCCATGCCATGAAGTGCTCTTTCATCTTGTATACATTTCTTGAATCAGTTATTTTGCAAAACAGCAAGATCTGAAGGTTACAGCACAGAATTCTGAAACAGAAGATCCCAGGCCCCATTTAATGCTGTACCTGATGGTGGTTAATAAATGGAGTGTATATAGGCTCCTCATTATGCCCTCACCAGTTTTGGCTATGCACAAATGTGTGCCTTAGTAGCTGCGGGGGAGGAGTCTCCCTGCAAATAAATCACAATGCAAATTAGTTGGTTTGATGGTAGTGGACACAAACAGGGTTTGCATCCTCTACATGCTGGATAGCAGCATACACAGAGGTCTCTGCCTGGCATAGCTCCGTTTTCAATGGCGGTATGCCATGTAGTGAGCTCATGGGGAAAATGGGGGTACGGCTAGAAGTTTTCCCTTCACCCAGCTTTCTTGTACCTTTAGGCCTTTTCTGGGCTGCCGCCTTGCCAAGTAATCCCTCCATCCATGGATTTCATTGGTGACCTAGCCCCCATCAACACACACACACACACACTGTCCCCTGCACCACACTGATTCCTGGCATCCAGAGGAACCACTTTCCCAAGCCCAGTCCCCCATGAGGCTCGGTTCCCATCTGGGTACAGAGATGATCTCCATCCCATGACAGCCTGCCTTCCTGTTGACCCCATGTGCCCTGCTGCAGTGCTGTGACACTCCCACTGTCTGCCTGTAATGGTTCTACAGACATGGGGTGCTGCAGATGTCTATGGCAGGCACTCCTGATGGTTACTGTAAGCTCACTAAGCTTTGTACTGTATATGCCTCTGAGACACTTGTTTATTTATTTATTTATTTTTTGTTTGCCGGGTAAGTGTGCTAGACAAAGATTTGCCTATTTTTAGGCATGACCCAGGATACTTTTGTATAGAAACCACTCTTAGAAACATAGACTTTGACGGCAGATAAGGACCACTTGGCCCACCCAGTCTGCCCATTTCCCTACCTAGTGGATAAGCTGCAGATTCTAGTTAACCAACAGCCTGCTTCCTGCAACCCCCCACTATAAGTGCCTAATGTCTGTCCCATGCATGTTTGAATTCCCCCCACTGTTTTAGACCCCACAACCTCTCCAGGAAGGCGGTTACATGCATCCACCACTCTCTCTGTGAAAAAGAATTTCCTCACATTACCCCTGAGCCACCCCCCAACTTTAAATTGTGCCCCCTTGTTCTTACACATCTCTTTTTCTGAAAGATGCTACCCTCCTGGACTTTGTTGATTCCCTTGAGGTACTTAAAAGTTTCTATGATGTCTCCCTGTCCCTCCTTTCATCAAGGGTATACATATTAAGCTCTCTCAGTCTCTCTTCATATGGTTTCTGATGTAGACCCTGCACCATTTAGTTGCCCTCCTCTGGACTGCTTCCATCCTGTCTCTGTCCTTGCGTAGATGAGGTCTCCAAAACTGCACGCAGTACTCCAGATGGGGTCTCACCAACTGTCTGTACTGAGGGATAACCACTTCCTTTTCTACTTGCGATGCCTCTCCTATGCATCCCAGTATCCCCTGGCTCTCCTTACTGACTTCTCACATTGCTTACCCACTTTTAGGTCATCTGATATGACTACACCCAGATCCTTTCCATTATTGTTGTTGTTAGTACCTCCCTGCTATTGTGTACTCTTCTCCTGGATTTTTATTTCCCAGGTGCATTACTTTGCACTTCTTTGCATTGAATCTAAGTTGCCATATGTCTGACCATTCCTCCAACCTTGCCAAGTCCCTTCTCATCCTTTCTACCCCCCTTTGTGTATCAACTCTGTTACAGATCTTTGTGTCATCTGCAAAGAGGCATACCTTTCCTTCCAGACCCTCTGCAATGTCACCTATAAAGACGTTAAATAGGACCGGACCCAGTACTGAGCCCTGAGATACTCCACTAGTAACCCCACTTTCTTCAGAATGTGTTCCATTCACTATTACCTTCTGTGTCCTGTTGTGCAGCCAGTTTGCTACCCAGGCTACCACCCTGGGACCCACTCCCAGGCTGGCTAACTTGATTATTATTTCAGTGTATGGAGGATTACAAGGGAAGTGGATTACTGAAAATAAAAAAATAGGTACAGTTCAAATAAAAACAGAAACAAGCTATAAATAGTTGTAATACCCCTCCTCCTCCAGCTTGGAGGTTTAGCTGGACAGTCTCATGGAGGGGGGGGCTGTTATAGCACTAAACCACTTACTGGACTTCTGGGGCTGAGGTGACCTCCCAGGCACAAGACCGGGCTTACAGGAACTGGGCTAAAGAGGGTTAAAGTCATATAACAAGAACTAAAACACAATAATTCAGGCCCATAGCCATAGCATTTGAGTCTAAACATAGATCCATTTATTTTAGCACAGCTCATATATGTTTTAACTTGCAGGCAGGATTATGCACATAATATAGTGTCTCCATCTGCCTTCCAGTTCATTCTTTGCCTCTGTTTAACTGCCATGGGGCAAATCTTTTTAAAGGTTTTAAATGTCCTTGTATTATAAATACCAACAGGGTGCATTTTCAGTTCATCAAAAGCATAATTTCGTAGGGTTAGGACAAGAGCCAAGATGGTACAGGACTTCAGATTTGGTCTTTTTTTCAGTCCTCAGCAGTAGCTGGGTACATCTGCTATATGTTTTCTACATTCAGTTCTAATCAGACAACGTCTCTTTGCCCTGGCACAGGAATTACCCTTCACTTGGGAAGGCCCTTCTGGGGGGCCTAACTCTCATGCTAAGGGGCAGCTCTGGCAATAGCCATCCTACTATCATTAAATTCAGAATCCCTAGGATATTTAGACTATTCTTTCTGAGCTACCCATTACCTGTAGTAGAAGGAGAGACTGCTGGGCTACTGCCGAATAGTGCGGGTGCCTAGGCTGCTGCTGGTCCACACAAGATAGAGTCCCCATCCAGATAAGCTAGACAGAATATCTGAGGTCCCAGCTTTTCTATTTCCTTGCTTGAAAGCACAGGGCTCCTGGAAGGCACCTACACATTTCTCAAGTAACAAAGCCCAAGTCTCTCTCAGTTTAAATCTTACTTTCTGTTCACAATTACAGTAGCTTTGCAGGCCATACCCCAGCAGGGACTGGCTGTAAAATGGGTGCTGCCATGTACAAGACAGGCTGGGATCTCCTTCTCTCTTCGGATACTGGGAATCAGCACTGGCTTCGAGGCAGCTACAGACAGCACTCTGCCCTCTCACCAACTCCCTCCAACTGCCAGGAACCTTCCTGCTTCAGGTACCTGGCCACACCCCTGGCTTCCATGTCCTGGTCACCTGACCAAGGAGCTCAAGGTGCTTCTGAAGTTAACCCCTAATATTCTGGACACTCTGACATCTAATTTCTGGAACCCATGGTGTACCCAGGTTACAACATTTTTACAGAATTAACTAAAGTGCAAACATAAAATTAAGATGCAGATTCTGAGGAAGGTGCAAGCACAAAAAGGTGAAACTGTGTACAGTAGTATCTACAAAACGAAGTGAGGCAATCCTGCCTACATCAACAAATTGGCATTGCCCCAAAGATCAAATTCTGGTAGTTTTCGGAGCAGGCAAGCACAATTTGCTTTTAGGAGTCAGTGTGGCTCAGTTGGTAGCACATCCACCTGTGTGCCAGAAAGTCATGGGTTCTAGGCTCATACCATAAACACTGGCACCTGAATGCAGTAGTAAGGGAATACTGTACTGTCAGGATGTGCTGTCCTTTGGATGACATGTTAAACTGAAGTCCCATCTACCCATGTCTAGTGCTATCTGGGTGTGAGTCCAGGTGGAACTAAAAGAACCCAAGGCACTTTTCACAAGAGATGGGGATTTTTCCCAGTATCCTGGCCAACATTCTCCTCCCATAAACAGCTAATGCAGTTGTCCAAACCTGTGTGTGTGTGTTGATGTGCAAAATGGCTGCTATTACATGGTTACCGCCACTTCACTACCAGTCTCTTGTTAGGGACTATGCACTATTTCAGACTGGGTATACGCAAGAGGCGTGTACCTGGCCTGCACCGTTCTGCACCCATGGACAGGCACAAGTTGGCTAACATTCATGATCACTAGCCACTGCCAGGCACCTTTCCATGGAACCATTCCCACCTCAGATGCTGCAGCATGGGAGAGGGTCAGAGAACACAGCCAGTCATCCAGTTGAATGCCCGTCCTGGGTCCAGAAGTGGAGCCCCTGCTCCATGTGAGCAGGGAATTCAGGGAAGGCCAGGAGGGAAAAAATTAAAGTTTATGGGTGTGTGCCCGAATGGCTGCCCCAAACCCTCCTGTGTGCCCAAAGGGGTGGCTCAGCATGGTGGGGGGTGGGGTGGATGGTTCTGCCGCAGCTGGCGGTTGTAGTCAGGGCCGGGCATGCAATGGATATGGCAGGGTCCCTGCCTGCGTATCCTGCGCCTTCCTTGTGCAGCACGCTACGCATGTGTGAATGGCATAATAATTAATTTTTACCTTAATATTTTGTGGATTTTAAGAAAACGATCATCTTTTCTGTTCCTAGTGACACTAGACCAATCATGTTAGATGTCCTTTTCAGGCAAGATGTAACAAAATCATGAATGACAATTGTCCTGTAAACATACAGTTAAGAGTAACAACAGTGGTGTCCAAGCTTTTCTGTTAAGTATATACAGATTATATTTTTCTGTTTTTTCTTCAAAGTACATCCCCTTTACCCGTGGGATCAACTTAGGGTGCCTTTGGTTTGCCTTTTCAAGTGTGGCTAGGTCTTGCATTCTTTGTCACTGAAACTGTTAGTATTTTTAGTGCAGTAACTGGCTTGGCTTTCTCTCATCGTAATAGGTAGGCTAGCTGTGTTGCCACTGGTCATATCAGTGGTAGTACAATAACATGGAAGCTAGTTAGATCATTTAATGATAGCCACAGGTGGCCTGTGGCGACACCCAGTAGCCTCAAAAGACAGTAATGGTGTTGATGTGAAGCATCATTGCTACTTCTTGAAGGGACTCTGGCCATAGTGACTGGACTTGGCTTTTGAGTATTTTTGGTGAAGTGATAGTGTTGGAGCAGTGTTATGTGCACAGTGTATTGTGAATTGCTATTAATTACGCAAATGGGACATTCACGCAGTTCAGGACATTACTAATAAAAATGCATTTCTTCCTTTATCTCAGCTAGTAGACAAGTATGAAATATCCCCTTTAGATGGTGGATTCTACACATCTCTACAGGAGGCAATCAAAAGCAAATTTGTTTTATTAATCCCACTTAATGATAATTTTATCTCTCTCCTGGGGTGCATAAGACTGTCAGCTTCTATATCTGCATTGTATGCACTTCTAGTGAAACTGGTTAGGGGCTCTGCCTCAGAGTCAGTTAGATGGTGGTCCCAAGCATTGGGGACTCCCACGGATTACTGGGACTGGGGCAGCATTTGGTCACTGGCATTCAAGACATTTAGCACTGTAGATCTTAGGTTAATACATTTAAAAACATTACATAATCTCTATTACACTCCTGTACAGAGATATAAGATGGGCATTGCCCCCTCTCCACTTTGTCATAAATGCAAGCTTAGCATGGATACCGTATTGAGCAGGTTCTGGTGCTGTCCACATGTCCAGCCCCTTTGGGTAGAAGTGGGACACCTGTTCCAGGACACTCCCATAATTTCTTCTCACATTCAATTGAATACTTATATCTTGGGTCACTTTGAAAAGAGCATACACTGGTCTAAAGAGCAGAAATATACCATTCTCTTGATAGGTGTCTCCATTAGACCTATTATTTTGAAGCACTGGATTGAAGACACATCCCCAAATGTACAAGAATGGAGAAACAGTGTTCTGGAAATTCTCAGGTTAGAAAAGCTGGCTCTGTCTTTAAGAGAAAATGTATCCAAATTTTGCAATAAGTGGGACATCATCTACAGAACACTGCGTCCAAGTGCCTATCCTCAGACTACCACACACTGAGGTGGTGTTTTTTGTTTTAATTGTGGGTTCAGCTCTCTTATGAACATATTCGACCATTGAACCATTTGTGTCATTGGCAGAACAAGCTCTACAGATAGTTTTCCCCTCTGCTTACCACTCCCTCTGTTTCTCCTTTTCTTTTCTTTTATCTTCCTTGACTGTTTTTCTGGCTTAGCTACAAATCGACTTCCAAATCACTTCTGCTTTCTTATAATTTAATTTTATATCTTTAATAACATGACATTATTTCTGAAAATAAGATTCAGTGTTGTTACACAGAATAGTCACTTTAAAGTAGCTGTTTTTAATGGAATCATTAATTTCTAGGACTCTAGCCGAAGGAACGTTGATTTTCATCTCAGATTAGTTCTATGTGGCTTTATCATATTTGTGGACTTTCAACCACCACTCAATTTACTTTTAAATTCATGGTTATTTTTGCTTTGGTTGCTATATAGATTCCTAGTTCATTTACTGCAATGTCTTATTAGATTCCATATTTAATATTAAGTTTATGGTAGCAAGTGTTTTCAATAATAGAAACATTAAAACAGCAAAACTGAAAAATGAATTTTGACAGTTATTTAAAGAGAATAATCATACTGTATTTTTTATAACGTCTATTAAAATTGTACTAATGCTTATTTTAATGATTTCATTTTTCTATGTAATGTTTTTCTTATTCTAAAGAATAAATAATTTTATTGACAAAAAAAAAGCTGTTGCAATCATTGTTGCAAAACAGATGCAAGCCAAATTGCAGATAATGAATTATGAACATATGAACATACGAAATCATCAGCAGAAAAGGCCCATAGGTCTATCAAATGTGCCCGAGTGTGCAGCTCACAGTTTAATATTCCTGCGGCTGCCCCACCCCCCATTCCCTTCCCATCATCCCCTCTCCCCGGACTATCCCTCAATTTGTTCTTGTCTTTATAAGCGACACTGCAGAGGGACTGGAAGGAAAAGTATGTCTCTGCAGACGACACAAAGATCTGCAACAGAGTTGATACGCAGGGTGGGATGGAAAAAATGAGAAGAAACTTGGCAAGACTGTAGGAATGGTGAAATTTATGGCAGCTTAGATTCAACGCTAAGAAGTGCAAAGTAATGCACCTGGGAAACAAAAACCCAGGGGAAGAGTACACAATGGGGGGTGAGATACTAACAACAGTTAAAATGGAAAGGGACCTGGGGTAGTCATATCAGATGACCTAAAGGTGGGCAAGCAACGTGAGAGGGCAGTAAGTAGGGCTGGGGGGATACTGGGGTGCATAAGGAGAGGCATCAATAGTAGAAAACAGGAAGTTATTATCCCTCCGTACAGACAGCTGGTAAGACCCCATCTGGAGTACTGTGTGCAGTTCTGGAGACCCAATCTTTGCAAAGACATAGACAGGATGGAGGCAGTCCAAAGAAGGGCAACTAAGATGGTGCAGGGTCTACACCAGAAGATGTATGAAGACAGACTTAAGGAGCTTAATATGTGTAGCCTCGAGGAAAGGAGGGAGAGGGGAGACATGATAGAAACTTTCAAGTTCCTCAAGGGAATCAACAAAGTCCAAGAGGGTAACATCTTTCAGAAAAAGAGGTGTGCAAGAACAAGGGGGCACAGTTTGAAGATTGAGGGGGGACGCCTCAGAGGTAATGTGAGGAAGTATTTTTTCACAGAGAGGGTTGTGGATGCATGGAACAGCTTTCCTGAGGAGGTTGTGGAGTCAAAAACAGTGATGGATTTCAAGAATGCATGGGACAGTCATAAGGCACTTCTAGTGGGTGGGGGTAGGAAAAAGTAGGCTGCTGGTCAACTAGGATCTGCAGCTTATCCATTAGGTAGGGAAATGGGCAGACTGGGTGGGTCAAGTGGTCCTTATCTGCCATTAAATTCTATGTTTCTATGTTGTCTGTACTTACCCTGACCCTGACTCTATCCCATTCCCACCTGAAGCTGTCCACTGTCCTCAGTTTGATCAACTCCTCTGGCAGTGTGTTCCACCCAGCCACCACCCCCTCTGTGAAATAGTGCCTCCTCATCTCCCTCCTGCATCTTCCCCCTACCATCTTCAGACTGTGCCCCCTCGTGACCCTTCCTCTTTAAGTGGAACAATCCTCCCGTTCTGACCTTGTTTATGCCTTTTAAGAATTTAAAGGTCTCTACCATGTCCCCATCTCCCTCTGTCCTCCAGGGAGTACATGTTGAGTTCCCTCAATCTTTCCTCATATAACATCTCCCCAAGCCCCATGATCATCTTTGTCACCCTACACTGCATGCCTTCTAGCAATCTCATGTCCTTTTTGAGGTAAGGGCACCAGTACTGCACACAATACTTCAAGTGCAGCCTCTCTAGTGATCTATACAAGGGCAGGCTAACCCCCCTTGGAAGTGATACCCCTGGGAATGCACCCCAGGATTGGTTTGACCATTGCTGCCACCCTTCTGCACTGTGCTGATACCTTCATATCCCCTGTGACTAGTGCCCCTAGGTCCTTCTCCTCTGAAGTTGATACCTGTACTCCCCCCAGCCAATAGCTGGTCCTGGGGTTTCTGGCTCCAAGGTGCATGACCTTGCACTTCTTAATGTTAAACCCCAACTGCCACACCTCAGACTAGTGCTCAAGTTTAGCTAGATCCTCCCTGAGTGCCTGTCTACCTTCTTCACTGTCCACTTTTGCACATATCTTTGTGTCATCTGCGAGCAGGCTGATCTTACTCTTGACCCCCTCTGCAATGTCCCCTATAAAGACATTGAATAAAATGAGGCCTAGCACAGAACCCTGTGGTACCCCACTAGTCATGGGTCTTGGCATGGATGTCTTCCCCCCCCCTTACAACTACCCTCTGATGTTTGCTGTCAAGCCAGCTCCTAACCCACCCCACTAATTTCTCCCCTGCCCCCAGGTCCCTCAGCTTGCCCAATAACCTTCCATGTGGCACTGAGTCAAAAGGTTTTCTGAAGTCCAGATACAGGACATCCACGGCATGGCCCTCATCAACCACTCTTGTGACCCAATCAAAGAAGTCAGTTAGGTTAGTCTGGCATGATCTTCCCAAGACAAACCCGTGCTGTCTCTCGTCTGGGAGTTCATTACTATCCAGAAAGGTTATCAACCTCTCCTTCAGAATGGTCTCCATCAGCTTCCCCACTATAGAAGTCAAGCTTACTGGTCTGTAATTTCCCGGTTCATCCTTGGGCCCACTCTTGTGGAGAGGCACCACGTGAGCCATTCTCCAGTCCCTGGGCACACTCTCTGTCTTCAAGGAGGCGTTAAACAGGTCTGCCAGAGAGCCTGCCAAAACCTTTGCCAATTCCTTCAGGACTCTTGGATTTACACCATCAGGTCCCGGTGCCTTGTCCACCAACAAGGCTTTAAGGCCTTTTAGAGCCCTATCCTCCTGGATGACCGCATCTGTTGCCTCTGCCCACCCTCCTTTTCATTGTGGTGTTGGTCCATACTTTTCTTTCATGAACACCAAGCAGAAGTACTCGTTGAATGCCTCCACTTGGTCTTCCTCTTTTTCTGCCCATCCCCCCCCTCCTGATTCTGACAATCTCATCTCTACAACTCCTCTTCTCCCTTATGTACTTGAATAACTCCTTATCCCCCTTCCTGATCCCCTAAGACAATGTCAGTTCCCTTGCTGCTTTAGCCACCCTGACTGCCCTACTCACTTCCCTTGATTTCTTCGAGTACACTTCCTTGTCCTCCTCTTGCCCAGATTTATTGTACTCGTTGAAGGCCACTCTCTTTTTCCTCAACTTCCCTGCTGAGACAGCTAGGTTTTTTGACCTGGACTGCTTAATCTGAGACTTGGCACGCATGTTCGTGGCCTCTCAGACCCTTCTTTATGATAGACTATTTCTGTTCAGCATCCATCCCTGGACTAATTCCAGCAAGATGCCCCCCCTAGGATGCTGCTCATCCTGGCAAAATCTGCCTTCCTGAAGTCTACCACTCTCATCCTGGTCTTAGATAACTCCATACCTGTGTTGAGGAAGAACCACTCTGAGCGGTGGTCACTTTCTGCTAATGGGTCCTGTATGACCACATCCTGGACTCTGTCTCCTTTTGCTAACACAATATCCAGTATGTTCCCTTCCCTGGTGGGCTCTGACACTCCCTGTTCTAGGTAGCTGTCCTGGATAGCCTCAAGCAGTACTTGTTCTCTGGTGTTTGTGGTAGTCATGGCCTTCTAGTCAATCCCAGGTAAGTTGAAGTCACCCACTATGACCATACTCCTTCTGTTGCTGGCCTTCCTGATTTGCTCCCCCAACTCCCTGTCATTCTCCTTGTCTTGTGAGGGTGGCCTGTACACCACCACCATCCTTATCTTCTTATCTTTGAAGTAGTACCGAAATGGCTTCTGGCTTCCCCTCTTCCACCTTCTCCCTGGAACATAGTATCCCATCCCTCACGTAAACAGCTACCTCTCCTCCTCTTCTTCCCCCCTCCCTGTCTTTACAGTACACCTTGTATTCAGGGATCGTGAGATCCCATTCATGGTACTAACTTAGAGATTTTAAGGGACTGATGAGTGCATCATTAATCACAAGTGAACGCGCAATGCAATAGTCTAATCATCACCATAGCTGACACGCTATTTTGCTGTTAGTCTTTATAACCTATTTGTTGTTGTGATCTTGTACAACTTTTTGTGTTTGTGAAATATAAAGTAAGACAAATTTCTGTTATGTAACTTTGCATGATTGAATGATATAAAATATATGTACAGTATATTGTAACATTGTATGCCGTTTTGTCCATAACATACTCATAAAACAATTTGGCCTGAACGATACCTTCCTTAATGAATGTATAAATGTGTGTGAGGATTCTAACATGAAGTCTTGCTGTATTCTGACTATTGCAGTTAGGTCCTGCCTTTCAACTGCCCCGGAGAACAAAGAGTTAACTTTCCATGGCCAGCATGGAACGTTCAGCGTGAGCTCGGTTGAAGCCCCTGTCTGCTGCTGTTTAAACGCCAACTGTCAGATTCTTTACTCCGCCTCACTGAACAGTCGCTCCGGAGATTTCTCCTTTGCTCGGTTCAAAAAAGTCTGTTAAAGTGTCATTTTTCGCTTGGTTTCTACCGAATTTCTGCTACCGAATCTGTCGCTTTAAGTCTCTGTCTGTGGTACTGTGAGTACTAGATAGGTTTTACATTTAGTTTCTGTGTGGAACTTGTAAATTTCGAATCAGTTCGGTTTGAACCGATCAGGTTGAGGTAAAAAAGTTTGTGCTTGTTTTAGAGTGTGGTAAGCGGTCCGTATCGGTTCTAAAAAAAACTGATTTTATTATGTTTTTTTCCAAGACCCGTGACATGGTCAGGAACCGATAGGGGAGTCTTGCCTGGCAGATTGCCAAAAAAAGGGTACGTTTTGGATAGGATTGCCCATGTCTAAGAAACCCAAGAAAAAAAACGGGCCCACTGGGTTTCAACACTGCAGTGTGTGTGGTGAAGTCTTTGCCAAGGCTGATCCCCACACCACCTGTGTTTATTGTCCGGGGTTTGACCACCTCGATTCAGACTGCCAAATTTGCAACAATTTTCCCAAATCTACCCTGGAAAAGAGATTAGGTAGACTGAGGGAAAGGGAGGCTGAGAAGTCCGCTGACCCGTATGGCCAGCCTGGTTCAGTTCCGACCAAACCAGAAGGAGTGCCCTCTGACCAGGGCGAAACTTCTTCGGGCAAAAGGAGAGCTGATTCTGAGGAGTAGGTTCTGGTTAAAAGAAAGAGAAGAGAAAAATCACCCGGTTCGGATCCACAAGTTCTTTCTCTGACCGCTGATGAAATAGCTAAAGCGATAAGGATAGTGCAATCACTTACTTCGGTTCCGGCCGAACTGGTACCATCTGGCAGGGGTTCGGTTCGGTTGGTTCCCCTGGTTCCAGATTATACTTTAGAAGAATTTTATGAACCGGAGAAGGAGGAGGAGGAGAGAGAGTATGAGGATGATGATGATGGTGATTATGAAAGTCTGGATGTGCCTATTGACCTGGACATCTCCCCAGACAGACCTTCAGGTGTTTCTCCTCCTAGGCTTTCTGAGTCCCCTTCCCACTTTGTGTTTTACAAGAAAGTGGCTGAAACCCTCCAGCTTCCAATGGAAGAAGCAGTAGAAGATCAGGAGGAGCCTGATTTTGTTGAAATGATGGACATCCCAGAGTCCAGGAGGCTATCTGTTCCCCTCCATAAATCTTTTGGGAAACGGACATTTAAAATTCTAAAGACTTCTAACTCCATACCTCCTGTGGACAGACGAATGGACAAGAGGTATACCCTTTCAGGCTCGGACACGGAGTTCCTTTCTCAACAATGCAGTCATGTTGGGGGTAGTGCAGGCTGCTGCCTGTGATAAGGCAAATATTCCCTTGGCATCACACCCCCCAGATAAGGACTCCAGGAGGATTTATGCCATGGCAAAGAAGCAGTACCTGGCAGCATCTTTGGGACTCAGGCAGGCTAACTATATGGCCTACACAGCTACATACCAGAAGTCCAGGTGGGACACTGTGCTGACTCTGGCTAAACAGGCCCCTGACCAGCTTGCCAAGGAGCTGGAGCAGGTGGCTGCGGATGGGATTGAGGCATCCAAGGTGCAATTTCATGCTGCTGTGGACTCCAGTGATGTTTCATCTAGAGCCATGGCTACGTCTGTGGCCCTTCGGAGGATGGTTTGGCTCAGATGTACTAGCCTATCACAGGATACCCAGGCTAAGGCCATGGATTTCCCTGTCATTGGTAATTCTCTGTTTGGAGAGCAGACAGAGAACTACATGAAAAAGATGGACGAGTACAGGACCACCTACAGGAGTGCTCAGGCCAAGGAAAGGCAAGCCACTCCTCAAAGACAGCACTCCAGGGGCAGGGGCAGGCCCTTTCAAAGGCCTTTTTACCAAGCCCAGGCCTCCTGTCCTGCTTTTGCTCAGAGGGGGTTCTTCAGAGGGAGAAGCAGATGAGGAATGAGCAGGCCTGCTTCCACCCCTCAGCCTAAAGCCCCTGCCAAGCAGACACCTGATGGGTCTGCCCGGGCCGATTCTCCAATACCTGTAGGGGCAGGCTGGCTTACTTTGTCCAGGACTGGAAGTCTCTGACATCAGACAAGTGGGTCCTGGAAGTAGTAAGCCAGGGACTGGTTCTCAACTTCAAAAAATTTCCCAAGATGAGAACCAGATCCTTTCCACCTGCAAATCCATCAGAGACCCTTGCCCTAGAGGCAGAGGTTTCTTCCCTTCTGGCTCTCAGAGCCATAGAAAGGGTTCCTACCCTACACAAGGGCAAAGGATTGTACTCTAGGTACTTCCTAACCCCCCAAAAAACAGGAGAATGGCATCCCATCCTGTATCTAAGATGTCTGAACAAGCACCTTTTACATAGAAACATAGATTTTGACGGCAGATAAGGACCGCTTGGCCCACCCAGTCTGCCCATTTCCCTACCTATTGGATAAGCTGCAGATCCTAGTTAACCAGCAGCCTACTTCTTCCTACCCCCACCCCCTAGAATTGCCTTATGACTGTCCCATGCATGCTTGAATTCCACCACTGTTTTTGACTCCACAACCTCCTCCGGAAGGCCATTCCATACATCCACAACCCTCTCTGTGAAAAAATACTTCCTTAAATTACCTCTGAGCTGCCCCCTTCTATCTTCAAATTGTGCCCCCTTGTTCTTGCACACCTCTTTTTTTGAAAGATGCTACCCTCTTGGACTTTGTTGATTCCCTTGAGATACTTGAAAGTTTCTATCATGTCCCCCCTCTCTCTCCTTTCCTCGAGGCTATACATATTCAGCTCCTTAAGTCTCTCTTCATATGTCTTCCGGTGCAGGCCCTGCACCATTTTAGTTGCCCTCCTCTGGACAGCCTCCATCCTGTCTATATCCTTGCGGAGATTGGGTCTCCAGAACTGCACGCAGTACTCCAGATGGGGTCTCACCAACTGTCTGTACAGAGGGATAATAACTTCCTGTTTTCTGCTGGTGATGCCTCTCCCTATGCATCCCAGTATCCCCCCAGCCCTCCTTGCTGCCCTCTCACATTGTTTGCCCTCCTCGGTGCCGTCTTCAGCCCGTTTTGCCGTCTCGGCGCCGGCAGCCCTTAGGGACTCTCCTTGTTTTTCTGCCATTTCCTCCTCTCCTAATTTTCACTCCTTTCCTGTCCAAACAGTCCTTTCTGGACCATCAGGAGATGATGTTGAGCCTGACCCAGACCTTCGGTTGGGTGATGAAGTGGAGGAAACAGGATCTTTCTTTGCTACAGAGCCTGTGGTCGAGGACCTGTCCTTTAAGTCTCTGTTGAAGAACCTGGGATCCACTCTTTCTCTCCAGACTACAGACATCGATCCTGGGAAGATATTAAGACTCCAGTATCTTCATGCTTCGGAGATCCCTACGGATTTGACTCCTCCGATTCAGCCTTCCTTCGAGACGCTGTCTCAAATGGTATGGAATAACCCTGCTCTTATTCCCTCAGTGGCTAAATCCATTGATAAGAAGTATTCAGCTCCCAAGGATCGTCCCATTTTGGCATCCCAAGCCTTTGCGGATCCTATTGTAGTCCTGGCAGAGAATGACAAGGTCGTTCTTCCTCAAACTACTACAGCTCGACCTATTAACAAAGAGTCTCGTAAGATTGATACATTAGGTAAGAGAGTCTTTGCTGCCTCACTCTAAGTATGCGTATTCAGTTATCAAGGCTATTTTTCTCAGTATGAGTATATCCTGTGGCACTCTATGAAAATGGTTGAAGCTCTTCCAGATTCGGATTCCAAGTCAGAGCTTCTTCTGACCGTTATTAGAGTATTGAGTCCAATAACCAACAGGTCAAAGCCGCCATGGATGCTTTCGACACTGCTTCTCGCTCAGCGCCAGCGAGGATTTGTACTCGGCGCCATTCCTGGCTGCGTCATTCTGGCTTCCACGAATGATGCTCAGCAGCAGGTGATGGCGCTGCTTTTGATGGCTCCTTTCTTTTGGCCCTCAGGTGGAGCAAGCCTTAGAGGCCACTCAGAAGACTAGATCGGCCATTAAGTTGGCCAGACCTCCGCCTGCCCCCTCTCGGGGGCATGTGAACAGACGTCAGTTTCATAGTCGTCAGTCCTTTCGAGGCAGAGGCAGGGGAAGCTTCCAGAAAAGCCAACCTGCCCAACCTCAAAAGAAGACGCAGCAGAAAGCGCAGGGACCTAAAGCTCCCAGCGCTACCTTATGAGTCGTTGGCCCAAGTTCCATCCACTCTGCCCGAGGTGGAACTTTCTCCTCCGGTGGGAGGTCGTCTGATGTACTTCTACAACCAGTGGAAGTCCATAACCTCAGACAAATGGGTTCTTCGGATAATTCGCGAGGTTACCTCTCAATTTCTTGGAACCCCAGGTGTCCTCCCATCGACAACCCAGGTTGTCGGCCTCTCAGTCAGATCTCCTCACCGCGGAGATCCAGGGCCTTCTGAACAACAGGGCAATAGAACTGGTGCCCCAGCATCTGCGAAACACAGGGTTCTATTCCCATTACTTTCTGGTTCCAAAGAAATCTGGGGGGATGCGCCCCATTCTAGACCTCAGAAAGTTAAACAAATTCCTCCCCAAGGAGAAATTCAAGATGATTTCCCTAGGTACCCTGTTACCCTTGCTGCATCAGCACGACTGGCTGGCCTCTCTGGATATGCAGGATGCTTACCAGCATATCCCCGTCCACCGACCCACACTTAAATTCCTCAGGTTTGTAGCTTTGGGTCAGCATTATCAGTTCAGAGTCCTGCCCTTTGGGCTATCCTCGGCGCGATGTTTTACAAAGTGTTGTGCAGTTCTCGCGCATCTCCAGGAAAGTCGGATCGAGTGTTTCCCACCTGGACGATTGGCTTCTGGCAAGCCCTTCCGGCCAAGGACTTTGGAAGCCGCAAACAACTTCGCCTTCTCACGTCCATGGGAGTTCTGCTGAATTTGAAAAATCTCAACTGCAACCCTCCCAGAGGCTCCTTTTCATAGGGACGCTTAGACACCTCTTCAGCGAAGGCTTTCCTTCCAGAGGACAGAAGACTCGACATCCTTCGTATGGCCCGTTACATCAGGGAGAACCAATCGGTTACAGCTCTCGATGCAACGCATGTTGGGTCTCATGGCTGCCCTCGGTCTTCACTGTCCTCTGGCCCGACTGCACATGAGAACCACCCAGTGGATGCTCTCCACTCATGGTCCCCGACCTCTCACCCCAGTCTTATCCCATCAAGGTGGCGGAGCCCTTGAAGGTCTCTCACCTGGTGGTCTCAAGAGAGCAATCTCCTGGAAGGATTCCCCTTTGCTCCCCCGGATCATCAGATCTCCATCACCACAGATGCATCGCTAATGGGATGGGGAGCTCACTGTCTCTCCCTCCACACTCAAGGTGTATGGACTCAGTTCGAAACTCATCTCCACATAAATGTCCTGGAGATGAGAGCGGTCCTCTATGCAATCCGAGCTCTGAAGGATGTCCTTTGTCACAAGAACATTCTCCTTCAAACGGACAACAAAGCAGTGATGTATTACATCAACAAGCAAGGCGGTGCTTATTCTTATCCCCTTTGCAGGGAAGCAATGAGGGTGTGGGAGTGGTGCTTGGAGCACAAGTCTCTGATTCAAGCGGTTTATCTGCCAGGTATACAAAACGACCTAGCAGATCACCTCAGCAGAACGGAGGCAGACCCTCACGAGTGGTCTCTCGATCCAGCCGTAGCTCGGTCCCTGTTCAAAGAGTGGGGGACTCCAGACCTGGACCTTTTTGCATCCCCACTCAACGCAAAACTGCCTCTCTTCTGCTCCAGAAATCCAGGGCCTGGCATTTTCTGTCAGGATGTTCTCAGGCTGCGGTGGACAAAACGCTTTTTACGCCCTTTCCACCACTTCCTCTAATCCAGAGAGTACTCCTCAAGTTCGAGTCTCAGGGGACCAAGATGATTCTCATTGCTCCTTCCTGGCCTCGGCAACTATGGTTTCCTCTACTCAACAGTATGTTGGCAGCCTCCGAGACCACTTCCTTTGCAAATCAGGTCTTCTGACTCAGGGTTCGTTGGTCCATCCCAACCTGAAATCACTTCACCTTCATGCTTGGCTCCTGAAGAGATAGAAGTGAATCGGTTCAACGTCTCTCGTAGAGTCTCAGACATCCTTCTGGCTGCTCGGGAGCCAGCCACCCGAAAAACGTACGCTTCCAAATGGAAACGTTTTTCTCTCTGGTGTGCAAAATCCTCTTGGAATCCCTTTTCCTGTCCTCCTGGCAAGGTTCTGGAGTATCTTTTGGACCTATCAAACTTAGGTCTTCAATACTCCACAGTTAAAGTTCACCTTAGTGCCATCTCAGCGTTCCATGAGCCGGTTTCTTCCTTAACTCTGGCTCAGTTACCTATGGTGAAGAGATTTCTTAAGGGGATTCTCCATACCAGACCCCCTGTTAAGCGTCCAGTTGCAGCCTGGGACATTAACCTGGTGCTGGACATGCTCACTGGAAGCCTTCGAACCCTTAGCTACCTGTGAGCTAAAATTTCTTACCTGGAAGACTGCCTTCCTGGTGGCCATTACCTCAGCCCGAGGGTCTCTGAGATACATGCACTGGTTACGGACCCTCCATGATACTGTATTCCATAAGGACAAGGTAGTTCTCCGTACTCATCCTAAATTTCTTCCCAAGGTTGTGTCAGAATTCCATCTGAACCAACCTCTGGTACTTCCAGCTTACTTAGCTAATTTCCAAAATGAAGGGAACGAGCTCTTCATTCCTTGGATGTTAAGAGAGCCTTGCAGGTTCTATTTAGATAGAACCAAGGATGTTGCAAGACCAGCAACTGTTCGTTTCTTTCAGCGACACCGGCTGGGTCAACTGTCGCTATTAGATGTATCTCTTCATGGTTAGTGGCATGCCTTCGTCATTGCTATTCCATGGCTCAAGTTAAATTAGAAGGTAGAGTGTACGCTCACTCTACTAGGGCGGTCGCGGCATCCCTAGCGGAAATTCGCAATGTTCCAATTGCAGATATATGCAACGCCGCTACCTGGAGCTCAGTGCATACTTTCGTTAAGCACTATGCACTGGATGTTCATGCCAGGCGGCATTCCGCATTCGGCAGAACTATCCTTAATGGGCTTCTATCTTAGACGCGTGAGCTCTGGCTTTCCTGCCGCCCTTTTGGGGGATTATCAGCTTGGTACTCTCCCACTAGTGTGAATGAGTGGTGGAGACTTATGTCCAGGAAGATAGGAAAATTACGTACCTACCGTAATTCTTGATCTTCTTGGACGAGTCTCCACCACTCATTCACACGCCCACCCTCCATCCCCCGAGCTCACCGCTGTATTGGTCTTCACTCCCTCAAATCTTTAGGCCGTGAGGACTTCTTTGCTGACCCTTCTTACACGGGTCATACGGACTATCTTATGTCCGTTTTTTAATGTTGGGTTTACCTTTTTCGTTAGTTGCGCTGCACCTCCTTGGTAAAAGGTACTGAGGCGGTTGGAGGGTACGTCGTCGAGATGGTCATTACCGCCGAGCCGCTGCTTCGCGGGGTGCCCTCGTCGCTGCCTCTCTCGCCCGACCCTCCAGCAAAAAGTTTGTTCCCGATGGGTCTTAGTGCCTCCGGCGCCAATCCCACTAGTGTGAATGAGTGGTGGAGACTCGTCCAAGAAGATCAAGAATTACGGTAGGTACGTAATTTTCCTTTTCTGCCTTCTCGTCAGTAGGCAAGCCCTCTCCTCTGTCAGCCCATCCTGTGTTTTGTAAGTTCTTCAAGGGATTGCTGCACACCAATCCCCCCTTTAGGGACCCTGCTCCTGCTTGGGACCTTACTGTTTGAATTGCTCAGCTTATGCAACCACCCTTTGAGCCTTTGTCCTCTGCAGAGCTTAAGTACTTGACTTGGAAAACTGTGTTTTTGGTAACCATTACCTCTGCCAGGCGTATCAGTGAAATGCAAGCCCTGTCAGTGAAGCCTGATTTCATCTTTTTCCATAGAGATAAAGTGGTCCTAAGAACTAACAGGAAGTTTTTGCCTAAGGTGGTTTCAGATTTCCACCTTAATCAGTCTATGTCTCTCCCTGTTTTCTTCACTGACCATTCCTCCTCTGGAGAGAGGAGGCTGCACAGCTTGGATGTTAAAAGGGCCCTCAGCTACTACATAGAGCGCACCGTGGGTCACAGGTTTGAGTCCCTCCAGTTGTTCCTCACATATGGAGAGGTCGGTAAGGGCAGATCTGCTACTAAGAGATCTGTTGCCAGGTGGATTGTCTCTTGTATACAATTCTGCTTTGAAAAACTGGGTAGAACCCCACCATCAGGCCTGAGGGCTCACTCTACTAGAGGTACAGCTGCTTCCCTGGCTGCTGCCAGGGATATTCTTATCTTAGAAATTTGTCAAGCAGCCACCTAGAAAACAGTCCATACATTCACCAAGCATTACTCTCTGGATATCCAGGCTAGGAGTGATGCTCAGTTTGGCACAGCAGTACTTCAGAGCCTATTCCCAAAGTATGTTCTGTCCCTCTTCCATGGAGGTACTGCTTGGTAGTCTGCAATAGTCTGAATACAGCAAGACTTCATGTTGTTTGAAGAAAAAATGACTCACCTTAGTAATGTTGTTTCTTCTAATGGAGTCTTGCTGTTTTCTGACCTCCCCGCCTCCCCTCTCAGAACCTGGTTTTTGGGATGTGGGTGAGCAGGAGCAGTGTTGGCACCCTAGGGGTGCCCCTTTTTCACTCTCCTTTACTTTGGGTGTGTGTTGTGTTTTGTTTTTTGGGGTTTCCTGACTTGAGTCTTTGCTTTGAAACCAAAAAACCCTTTTTAATAAATTTAGTTGCCAGTTGGCTAGTGTGAGTTTTACAGTTTCCACACAGAACGTCTAGTGAGTATTGCTCATAAAAATCTGACAGTTGGAGTTTAAACAACAGCAGACAGGGGCTTCAACCAAGCTCGCGCTGAATGTTCCATGCTGGCCATGGAAAGTTAACTCTTTGTTCTCTGGGGCAGTTGAAAGGCAGGACCTAACTGCAATAGTCAGACTACAGCAAGACTCTATTAGAAGAAACAACATTACTAAGGTGAGTAATTTTTTCTTATTGTGTAAATACTCTCCATTATCAGTGACATCATTTCATCAGTCATTCATGACTCTCACTATGAATTCCTATTATGCTCTTGTAAACAAAATGGAGAGCTTCCAAGCAGTGATGGTGGAAGCCCAACCAGAGTAAATAGCAGTAACAGAAACATGGGCAATGCAGAACCCTGACTAGAGCTTTACTATCCCAGGATATATCCTATTCAGAAACTATAGGAGTAAAGGCTGAGGGAGGGGGAGACAATGTAAAAGTGATGGAAGCCAAAAACCTTGGCGGAAGGAGGGATAGAAACAGTGTGTGGGCAACTGGTAGTTGAAAGCAGGAAAAAAAATCCAAGAGTGGGAGTGGCCTACAGGTCACCAAGCCTGTCTAAGGAGGGGGGCAGGGAACTAGGCGAGTAAATCAGAAGGGCTACCACCCTAGGGAACATGATACTAATGTTTGGTCTTATTCTCCCAGATGAGGACTGGGAAGCATCAACAGTTAGGAATGCAGGAGACAGGCCCTTTTAGATTAATAACAAGAGGGCTTTCTTGTACAGTGGGTGCAAGAACCTACCAGTGGGTGAAAGAACCCACCAGGGAGGGAATCGTACTTGATCTGGTTTTGTCAACCCAGGAGGTAGTGGAAGAGGTAAGTGTAAGAGTAAGGGAACCCCTGGGGATGAGTGATCACAACTCGGTTTGGTTCACCTTGGCCTGATGACAAGAAGACAAGGTCTAGGACAAAGTTCTTAGATTTTGAGAGAGCAGATGTTAGGAGAAAGGGGAAACCTTCCAAGACAAACTGAGGGAGGTGGAACTGATGAGGAAGTACAGAAAATGTAGGGACTCCTTAAGGGAAGTCTTTTGGACATCTCTAAAACCTTTCAGAAGCAGGTAAGTAAAACAAAAAAATACAGGAAGCCACTCTGGTTTTCTGGGGATGTGAGAGATGTAGTCCAGGCAAAGAAACCTGCATTCAGAAAGTAAGGGGATCAATCTAAGGGTAATAAAGAGGCTCACTTAGCGAAAATGAAGGCGTCAAGCAGAGTCTCAAGGAGTGCAAAGGCTGAGATCAGATTGTGGACAGCTGATGGGGTAAAAGACAATCAAATGGTCTTCTTTAGATATGCAGGAGAAAAGATGAACAGAGGGTGTTGTGAGGGGACTACAAAGACCCCCACTGGAAACTGTATCTCACAAATATAGTATCTAGGGAAGATATGCTTGATAGTCTTAAAAAGATTGGGAAACACTTCAGCAGAACCTGAGAAATTTTAGTGGCGATAATAAACCTGGTGACTCCATATATCGTCATACGTACATACGAAATTGACAGCAGATACAGGCTGTATGGTCTATCTAGTCTGCTCGAGTGTGCAGCCCTTCAGCCCATTAGACTGCAGCTGCCCCCCTCCCATTAACTTCCCTCTCCCAACTGCCCCCCAGTATGTACTTCCCCCTTGAACTTGTCCCACCCCCTCTTGAAGCACCCCACAGTCTGCACTGATATGAGTTGCTCAGGCAGTGCATTCCACCTAGTTACCCAGTTCTTTCAGTGAAGTAGTGCCTCCTCCTTTCCCTCCTGAATCCGCCCCCCTTTAACTTCAGGGAGTGCCCTCTGGTATCTCTTCCATTCTGGAGAGTAAACCCACACTGGAAGCCTACTTTGTTCATCCCCTTCAGGTACTTGAAGGTCTCGATCATGTCCCCTTTTTCTCTTCTGTCCTCCAGGGTATACATGTTGAGCTGTTTTAGTCTTTCCTCATAAGTTCTATAACCAACCCCTGTATCATCTTTGTTGCTCTTCACTGCACTGCCTTCAGTAGTTTTATATCCCTTTTCAAGTACGGGTGCCAGAACTGCACGCAGTACTCCCAAGTGTGGCCACACCAGGGACCTGTACTGGGGCAATATGCCTTCGCTACATCTGGATGTAATCCCCCTTGCTATGCACCCTAGCATCCTGTTAGCCTTAGCCGCTGCCTTCCTACACTGGGCTGAGTGGTTTAATTCCCTGGTCACCAGCACCCCCAGATCCTTCTCCTCATTGGATGTGGACAGTTTGATACCATCCATCAAGTAGCTGTATTCTGGGTTTTTGGCTCCGAAATGCATCACCTTGCACTTCTTGGCATTGAAACCAAGCTGCCAGGTGTGTGACCACTCCTTGAGTCTTGCTAAGTTCTCCTGCAGTAATTCGCCACCCCCTCCCCATCCACCTCAGCACAGATCTTGGTGTCATTGGCGAAGAGGCTGATCTTATTCTTGATCCCAACCATTATGTCTGTGATGAAAATGTTAAACAGGATTGGTCCCAGTACTAATCCCTGTGGGACACTGTGACACGTGGACAGCTGGTTCTGGTTACAATATGGTATCTTTTCTGCAATATAAAATATGTAAGGGAGTGTATGTCAGGAGACACTACAGTCTTTGCTGAAACTGACACATCAAAACCCCCAGGGATAAGTTCAAAGGACAGGAGGTAGCTTAAGCTGCAGATATCTAAACTACAATTACTTTGTTAACTTTTCTTTGAAGCCCAGGAAATAAAATATCCATTCATGACGTCCTCAGGGAAATCCTTTGATTTGCACTAAGTGTCATGAGAAAAAAGGCATATGCATTTGTTTGGTGTGTCTCCCAAGATAGCCAGTGATTACATCAAAGAGGCTTTCATGTTTGTGTGAAGCAGGTCCCAGACTGGTTCAAGAAGTCCAATATGCATATGTTAGGGGGTGTCATCTAAGGAAGCCAGAATTACGTCAAAGAGGCTTTGATGTCAGTGTGAAGCAGATCACAGACCGGTTTTGACAGGTCACATGGAGAGAGGAGATTCATTGGTCACCTATTTTGTTAAAATATCTTATTAGGACATCCTGTGTTATAAAATATAAATTTTAATACACCAAGGCGGAGTTAGGTGACCTGAGAGAGAAGGTCGGCTCAAGACTGCTTTTAAAAATACTGAGCAGACCTTACGGAATGACATTATTTACTGACAGAGAAAAGATAAACATCGAAGCACTAATAGATTAAGAAAGTAAGAATACATTAGATAAGACCAGTCTGAATGTATGGATTGTAGGAATTTGCAATTTTAAACCTGTTTTGTTTTTAAGATTGTACGTGTTGGGATATCGTGTTCTGTATTTTACTGTTTTCCTAGTTTACCTATTTTAAAGTAAAGATATATATTTTAAAAACAGAAACTGCCTGGTGTGCCTTGAAATTTCTTTTTTTATAAGTGAAGCTTAGATGGTTATAGTTGACACTGTGCATGAGCTTATTTGTAGTACCAAACTGGGAAACGGATAAGAGTTCTCTAGGTCTTGCATAGAGTTCTAAGGGTTCATTTTGTAATACCTGATTAGGTGCCTGTAGGCAAAGATATCTGGCCTTCCGAAGACATAATTATCTGAGCCTGACAATTGGGTGCGCTAACAAGAGGTTATCAGTTTGAATCCCTCCAGAACTTGGGACTAAGGTGACTCGAACCCACAAAACAGACAAGAGGGTTACCTTGTTCTGTTAAACTGTTCACAATTCTACGCTCAAGGTTGGCACTTTGGGAGTAGAGGGCTGACCTGCGGAGTGGGTTTATGACAGACACCACTTGTCACTGCCCTGGGCTCTGATGCTTCTCCCCCCACAACTACCCTCTGCTGCCTGTCCCTCAGCCAGTTTTCTACCCATCAGGCTAACTTCCACCCTATACCAAGACTCCTCAACTTGCAGGACAACCTTTCATGTGGCACTGAATCAAAGGCCTTGCTGAAATCCAGGTAGACTACGTCTACCACATGGACCTCGTTCAGCGCCCTTGTGACCCAGTCAAAAAAATCAACCAAGTTTATCTGACAGGATCTGCCAGCGACAAACCTATGCTGTCTGTCATCTTGCAGATCATTATCCACAAGAAACTGCACCAGCCTTTCTTTAAGGATAGATTACATTAGTTTCCCCACAATTGCGGTGAAGCTCACCAGTCTGTAGTTCCCTGGTTCATGCTTGGGCCCACTTTTGTAGAGAGGCACCATATGTGCCTCCCTCCAATCTCTGGGTACACCTGCCATATTTAGCGAGGTGTTGATCAGATCCGCCAGTGGCTGTGCCAGGACCTCTGCCAGCTCCCTCAGCACCCGGGGATGTACCCTGTCTGGACCAGGTGCCTAGTCTACCCTCACAGACCTAAGGCCCTCCAGCACCCTTTCCACCTTGATGACCCCATTTGTGGTCATCTCACCCCCCCATGCCTGCGCCCCCTTTCCTTGCAGGAATGGGCCCATCCCACTCCCTTGTGAACACTGAACAGAAGTACTCATTAAGTACTTCTGCCTTCTCAGCCCCCTTGTCTACCCATCCACTGCCTTTCCTGATCCTAACTATTTGATCCTTGCACTTCCACTTTTCCCTGATATACCTGAAGAAATCCTTTTCTCCTTCCTTAATCCCCTGTGCTAATTTCCTTTCCCTGGCTGCCTTTGCAGTCCTGACTGTTCTGCTCACTTCCCTGGATTTCTTCACATAGTTCTCCTTATCCTCTGCCCTGTTGGTTCTCTTATAGGTTTGGAAGGCCCTTCTCTTACCCCTCACCTTCTCTGTTACCTCTCTGGTTATCCAGCTTGGATGCTTGGTCCTTGATTTCTTTTGCTGGCTCCTGACACAAGCTTTAGTGGATTCAATCAGCCCTAGTTTTATGATCGCCCATTTCTGCTCTGCGTCCATGTCAGGGTGGATGCCATCTATGTGTGTTCTCATTAATTGCTCCATCTTGCCAAAGTCTGCCTTTCTGAAGGGCAGGACCTTTGTTTTTGTATTGTGGGTCTCTCTACCCAAACTGATAGAGAACCACACTGTGTGGTGATTGCTACCAGCCAGTGGTTCCTCCACCCTCACATCTGTGACCTGTTCTCCATCCTCCAGCACCAGGTCTAGAATATTTTCTTTTCTTGTTGGCACTGTCACCCTTTGGGTCAGGAAGCCATCCTGGATTGCTTTCAGGAGGATCTGCTCCCTGGCTCATGTGGTGGCTGGGATGCTTCAATCCACCCCTGGTAAATTGAAGTCTCCCACCACCACAGTGCTCCATTTGCCACAGAGTCTCCTTATCTGCTCCCCTAGCTCCCTATCCATGTCCTCTTTCTGGGTTGGGGGCCTATAAACAACCCCCAGTCGGACCCTAGCCCTCTTTGGGGCATGGAGTTGCATCCAAATGGCTTCTGACTTACCTTCTTCCCCCTCCTCCCTGACTCATCCAATCCCTTCCCTTATGTAAATGGTTACCCCCTTCCCCTTACTTTTTTCTCTGTTTTACCTGAATAATTTAAATCTTGAGATGGCCAAGTCCTACTCATGGTCTTGGGTTGCCTACGTCTCAGTGATGGCTGCTATGTCCACCTCTCCTTCTGCCAGTAGTGCCTGCAGCTCTGCCATCTTATTCCACAGGCTCCTAGCATTTAGTAATACCATCCTCCACCCTGACTTTCTCCCAGCTGCCCCCTTACTCTCCCCCCCCCGTCCTAGACAAAGTAGGCCCTATCATTGCTATGGGGGAAGGTCCTCTGGACCTCCTCTCCTGATTCACTCCACCTCCCTAGCCCCCCCCAGCAAGTTTAAACTATACATTGTGGTGATAAATTCCCTCAGTCTCCGCTTTAACACCCCTGAACCCTCCTTACTTAGGCCCTGTCCACACTTGTGCTAGCGGCAGCATAACAGTATCGGCAACGGTTTAAGCCTTACCGTTACAGTTCATCCACACTCTGCTGCACCCGTGCTTCCCATTCTGTGCTCTCGCTCACCTCGTGTCTGCACTGCTGCATTCCTCAGCAATCCCACACAGTTCCTCTGCTCAGTGCAGCCACAGTAATCCTGCAATCAGTAAAAGCACATACATCAGGCACAGGTTTATTTAGGGGAGAGGGGAACAAGGCCCGAGGGGAAGGAATGGATAAAGAGTACGAAGAACATGCAGTAACATACTGTGCAGTGACAGTCCCACACATGCCCTCTTCCATCAGTCTCACAATGTCTTCTAACTGGTGCAGCAGAATTAAGCACTCAGTCACTAGTTCTGAAGTACCCTCTGAGAGGGAAAAAGCAAAGTGTGCCACACTCCCTCATGGGATGCCTGGAGCGGCCATGGAGGACTGAGATCAAACACTCACCCATCTGCACTGGTGAGTATTCTGCTTCATGAGCATTTTCAAGTGGCAAACGTTCCTGCTACCGATCTGGACTGCCTTCCAATAGGTCTGAGATCGATATAACCTTGTCAGTTCCGTTACCAATGCGGACGCAAACCGCTTTTGCAAACTTCTGTAACGGTTGCGACCCGTGGTAACGGTATCAAGTGGCGAGTGTGGATAGGGCCTTAGGTGTCAATCCTTTTGTATGCATTTTCAGCCTTTCAGTCAACACAGGTGTGATTCTGTTGGGCTGACATAATACAACAGTTGTCCCATTCTTATTTTTTTATTTTATTTATTTGAAGCTTTGGATTACAATACCTTTGAACTAGCAGCACTTTTGCAAAGGTTTCATGACAGGTACAGGAAATATACAAGAACATAACATATCATATACAGTGGTTGCTAATACATGAGATAATTAAAAATCAAACAATCTTATTGGTAACAGCTAGCAGCCTTGTTTAAAAAGGGAAATAAATCAAAAGCAGCCAATTATAGACCATTCAGCTTCATTTCTGTGTAAGACTCCCTAGAGCATATCGTTAAAAATAATACTATAACATTTCTCGAAGAAAATAACTTAGAAGATATTTAATCACATAGATTCAGAAGGGGGCATTCATTTGTAACAAACCTAATCACTTTCTACAAAACTGCTAGCAAAATGTAGACTGTAGTAAACCAGTAGATTTAATTTTCCAAGATTTGGATCTTGTAGCACATCAAGCAATAACACACTTACGCGCGCACACACACACACACACACCATGAGTAAAATGGGATTCCTGCATTAGACTGGAAACTGGATTAAATATTGGCTTACTGATGGGCAGCAAAGGGTAATAATAATAAAGGGAAAGTAATGAAAATCGGGTCCTGTCACCAGTGGAGTATCTCAGGGATTGGTGCTGGATCTGGTACGGTTTCAGATATTTATCTCTGATACAGAGTTAGGGACTAGCAGCTGTTTAGTAAAATTTGCAGATGAGACCAAAACAGGCAACACAACTGATTTGGACAGAAAATGACTAGAATAACAAACTGACTTAAACACAATAGTGGAATGAACAAAAAATGGAGAAAGACACTAAATATTGACAAACTTAAGGTTATTTCCCTTGGACCTGGAAACATGAAACAGCCATATTACCTGAATGGAGTCATGATATCACACAGGTTGAAAGAGAACTTTGGAGTATCAGTGGCAAGCAGCTTGAGCAGTTCTAAACATTGCAATGAAATAGTGGGCACATCAAACAGAATACTCAGATGCATTAAACAGAATTTAAATTCAGATATTATTTCAGTCATTGGGTCACTGTACAGAAAACATGTCAGACCACATCTTGATTCTGTATCTTAGTACTAGTCCCCATACCAGGAAAAGAACAAGAGAAAGTATACTGTATTGAGAGAAGAACTACGAAAATTATTGGTGGGATGAGGGATCTTGATTACCAGACAATATTAGAGTATGCTGGTCTAATGGACCTTGAGATTTGGAGAAGAAGAAGGGATGAAGAACTACAATGATAAATGGGGGTAGAACTTAAAGAAAATCAGGCATTTACAAGAAGAGCTTACTCTAAACAAATAAGGTTGGGACTGTTTAAAATAACTAAGTGGAAGTATTTTTTCACCCAGTGTGTAGCAGGACTATATAACAGCCTTCATCAGGGTGTAATTGACAGTCCAATCAAAACGATATTTAAGAACAGAATTGATAAACTAATTTGTGATGAATTGCTACTACCACTGAGAAGTTGGGGTAGTCTTGGCAGTTCACTTTGACCTACTTCTGCTCTTCACTACCGAGTAATCCCAAGTAAAATTGGGAAATGTGTGTGTAGAAGAGAATGGGATGAAGGCTGACATCCTTCATGAGTACTTTTGCCTTATCACAGTAGAGGTGGTAGTAGGCAGGCTATGGGAGAGGATGGAGGGAACTGAACTTGGGACTGGTGTTAGGGGATCAGGTGCTTAAGGGACTAAAGGAACTTAGGGTGGATATATCTCCAGGACCAAATGGGTTATACCCTACAGTGCTGAGAGGATTGGGCTAGGAACTTGCATGGCTCTCAGCGGTCTTGTTCACCTGCTCCTTGTAGACTGGGGTAGTCCCAATGAATTAGAGGAGGGTAGACATGAACCCCCTGCACAAGAGTGGGAGCAGGGAGGACCTGGAAAACTACAGACCAGTTAGTTTGACATCTACAGTGGGAACACTCCTAGAGACTATCAACAAGGAGCAGCTGGTGGAATTTCTGGAAGTGAATGGACTACGAGGTAGGCGGCAGCGTGGCTTTGGCTTTGTGAGAACACCATGTCAGACTAACCTGATTAGGTTCTTTGCCTCTGTAACAAGAATAGTGGGACAAGGGCCAGGCAGTTAGTGTGCTGTATCTAGACTTCAGTAAGGCCTTCTACTTAGTACTCAATAGACAACTTTATTAAGATGCTGAGGGAATCTAGGGGTTGGGGTAAAGCAAACAAAGTGGGTGGAAAACTGGCTAGGTGGAAATACCCAGAGGTCGAATGTAATGGGGATCATTCAGAGATCAGGATGGTCTCAAGTATGGTACCACAAAGGTCAGTGCTTGGACCAGTACTGTGCAACATGTCCATCTGCGACACAGGGGAAGGGATCTTTGCAGTTGACATTAAGCTCTGTGGTAGGGTAGACTGCAAGAAGGGGGTCTGGCTGGAACAGAGACAGGTTGGAAGGGTGGTCTAAGATATGAAGTTTAGTGCAAAGAAGTACCAAGTTATGCACACAGGCAGGGGTAACCTGAAGATCGGTTATTAGCTGGGGGGGGTCAGTCTAACCACTGAGGAAAGAGATTTGGGGATCATCATTAGCAGTAGTCTCAAGTCAATGACCAGGTGCAGCACAGCACTCCGAGATGCAAGCAGGATACTGGGATGTATAGGGAGAGGGTTACTGAGTAGAAGAATAGAGGTACTGTTGCCTTCTATGGATCACTGTTGAGGTCACACCTAGAGTACTCTGTCCAGTTCTGGAGCCCGTACCTGAAAAATGGGTTTAGCAGGGTAAAGTGTCATGACCTGTTTAAGTGTAGTGAGAGATCAGCAACTAGGGGGCACAAGCATAATCTGATGGTGGGAGGTAGATTCAGGAAGGATATAAGAAAATAATTTCTTCACAGAAATGGTGGTGGATAGATGCAGTGGTTTGACAAGAGAGGTAGTAAATGTCAAGGTGATGGTAGGTTTCCGTGGAACATGGGATGAGTATAAGAGGTTGTAAAAACTAGGATAGTAAAGGGGGAGGAGAGCAGAGGGAAGAGGATAAATTACCAATGAGCATTCAGCCTAGGCACATCCAAGGATAGCTTGGCATGGCTCAGATAGGAAAATGGGCATACAAGTTGGACTAGGAGTCTTTTTCTACCAACACCTTTCTGTTTCCATGTTTTCTATGTTGCTAATAAGAGTGTTTGTTCACAGTTTATGGGGTGGCAATAAAACCATCTGTGTGCGGTCATGTAGTGTGTGTTGGCAGCTAAGCTTGCTTTCAGCTGTGCTTCATTTGGTGTTCTAACAATTAACAGAATATATGGAGCACTAACAGTGATTCTGTGCACAATTATGCACTATGTTTGGTGTTTGTCACAATCCAATACTAGTCCATGCACGCTGGCAGATTGCAGAAACATTAGCATGCCGACTCAGGCTGTTGTGACAGAAGGTATAAGGAGAGAGGAGGGTAGGGAAGTGTATCAGGGGAAACAGATGGAAGCAGGGAAAGCAGTAAGACATGCAAAGGTGCAAACTGAATAGAGAATAGCCTAGGAGGTAACAAAAGGGGACAAGACATTTTTTAGGCATGCAGGTGAAAAGAGGAAGACAAGGGTGGGATTGTAAGGTTAAAAAGGGGGAGACTGTGCAGACGTGGGCCAAAAAAAGGCAGACATCCTGAACAGGTACTTTTGTTTGGTGTTCACAGAAGAAGGAGAAAGGGATGGGCCACAAAGTAACAGAAGCTTTGGGGGGAGGAAGGTGGACACTTGTTCCTTTTTGGAGGAGAGAGTCCTGAAGGGGCTTGCTAATCTGAAGGTGGAAAAAGCAATGGGGCCAGATGGGATGCTTCCAAGGGTATTGAGGGAGCTTAGGGAAGGACTGACTGCACCCTGAAAGTTCTGTTTAACAGCTCAGTGGAAACAGAAGTGGCTTCATAGGACTAGAGGAGGGCTGATGTAGTCCCTCTACACAAAAGTGGTAGCAGGGAAGAGGCTGGCAATTATAGGCAAGTCAGCCTGACATCAGTGGTGGGAAAGTTAATAGAATCACTGCTGAAGGAAAGGATTGTGGAATATCTTATGGTTGTAAGACCTGAGGCAGCATGGTTTCTCAGAGGGAAGGTCACGGCAAACGAGTCTGATAGATTCCTTTGACTGGGTGACCAAGGAACTAGATCATGGTGGAGTGGTGGATGTGGCCTACCTAGATTTTAGTAAAGCTTTTGACATAGTTCCACATAGGAGATTAGTAAGCAAGCTGGGTAGCTTTAGAGTGGGTCCAAAGGTGGTAAACTGGATAACAAATTGGTTAGGGATGGGCGGCAGAGGGTGGTGGTAAACAGGAGTTCACCCTGAGGAATGGAGGGTGGCCAACGAGGTGCCTTTAGGGATCAGTGCTGGGACCGGTCCTCTTTAATATCTTTATAAGTGATATTACTGCAGAACTGGAAGGGAAGGTCTGCCTCTTTGTGGATGACACCAAAATCTGTAGTAGAGTGGACACACTGGGGGGTTGGGGTGGAAAGGATGAGCAGAGACCTGACAAAACTAGAGGAGTGGTCATGGGTATGGCAGCTAGGTTTTAATGCAAAAATTGAAAAATAATGCACTTAAGGCACACAAACTTGGGGGCAGAGTACAAAAATGGGTGGAATGGTATTGATGATCACCAAGAGACTAGGGGGGAGGAGTACTCATATTGGATGACTTAAATGTGGCCAGGCAGTATGACACGGCAGTAGGAAGAGCTAGTGGGATACTGGGATGCATAGGGAGGGGTATCGCCAGCAAAAAGAGCGAGGTGGTGTTGCCTCTGTGTAGATCGCTGGTAAGACCCTACCTAGGGTACTGTGTCCAGTTCTGGAGAACACATCTCTGGAAAGACATACTGTAGACAGAGTGGAGGTGGTCCAGAGGAGGGCAAGTAAAATGGTGCAGGGTCTGCAACAAAAGCCCTACAAGGAGAGACTAAAGGACCTCAAAATATACACTCTGGAACAGAGAAGGGAGAGGGGGGATATGATAGAGACCTTTAAATACATCACGGGGTAAATAAGGTACAGGAGGGAAGTATTTTTCAGAAGAAAAGGTGCTCAAGAACAAGGAGACATGCTATGAAGCTGGAAGGGGGTATAGTCAGGAGAAATGTGAGGAAGCACTTCTTCCACAGAAAGAGTGGTGGATTCTTGAAACAGCCTTTCAGAGGAGGAGGTGGTGGGAGTGAAAACAGTGGTTGGGTTCAAGAATGCATGGGATAAGCACAAAGGAATCATAGTGGAAAGGAAGGGGTGGAGGGAGAAAGAGCTGTAGATTGGGCATAGTCTGCGGTGATAGTGTAGATAGGGAGAAATGGGCAGACTGATTAGGCCAAGTGGTCCTTACCTGCCATCAAATTTTATGTTTCTGTGTGTAGCGTGCAAACCCAGAGGTAACACCAGAGGGCAAACAGACTATGGTGACACTAGCATGCAACCCCAGACAGCAGTTGCACCAGACTGCAAACCACCCTGACTATGGTGACACTATCATGCAAATCAGACAGTGATTGCACAACTATGCAAACCCAGACAGTGGTGATATGAGTGTGTAAACCAAGTCTGTGTTGATATGTGTTCAGACCCAGACTAGTGACACTAGTGTGCAAACACGGACTGTGATGACATTAACATGCACATCCAGGCTGTGGTAACCTTAATGTGCAAACCCAGACTGTGGTGTGTCTAGCATGCAAATAAATGCCATAATGACACTTGCATTTAACCCTTGACTGTAGTAACACTAGCGGTGCAAACCTAGTCAGTGTTGAGGACACTAGCATGCACCCTTGGATGGGATGGCACTTGCATGAAAACACAGAGCGTTTTAGAAGCATAGAAATTGATGGCAGATGGGGACCAAAGATCCATCTAGTCTGCCCTGAGTCCCACCCCCCCTTTAGGATTTCTGTGAGACAATCCCCTTGTGTCTGTCCCAAGCTGCTTTGAATTCCTCTACTGTTTTGGAGTCAATGACTCCAGCCGGTAGACCATTCCATGGGTCAGCCACCCTCTCTGTCAAGAAAAACCTTTGCACGTTGCCCCTGAATCTTCCTCCCCTCAATTTCTTATCATGTCCTCTTGTCCTACGGATGCTATTAACCTTAACTGACCATTGACCAGACCGAGTGGCCAGGTAACCCAAGGGGCTCTCTTGTCCACCAATCCCCTGAGGGCAGTGCTATGCAATGCCAGATCAATCAGGAACAAGACTGCGATTATTGCGGACTTGATTTCCTCAGTCAATCTGGCTTGCATCACAGAGGCCTGGATTGGGGATGATGCTACCCTGGTTTTTGAGGCTGCCATCCCCACTGGGTATACTGTGGTGCACTGCCCCAAAGAGCAATGTAGGGGAGATGGGATAGCCATCTGTTTTAGATCCAACTTGGGCTTCACCGTGCACCCAGTGAGAATCCCGGGTTCTTTTGAATGTGTGACCGTCCATGGGGGTCCAGGCACAAGCTGCAGGATTCTCCTGATCTACCACCCCCCCGAGGTGGCAGGGGATTTCCTGCAGGAGGTTACTGAATTCGTCATTGAGGAACATTGGAAGCCCCCAGATGTATTGTCATGGGGGGATTTCAATGTTTGGGCCAACGACAAATCCTCTTGGATTGGTTATAACCTCCTCCAGACCATGTAATCGCTGGGCCTGTTGCAAGCTGTTTCTGCCATGACACACCAGGGTGGGCACACGTTGGACCTGGTGTTCTCACTGGGGCTTGAGATAAATGATCTCAAGATTGATTGGGTGGCATGGTCCAATCACTGCACTGTGTGGTTCATGTTCAGGGCACCCACTGAATGCCCTTCCCTACAGAGATGATGAGCTGCCATCCTTTGCAGGGATTGATCCTGGAGGGCTTTTTGGTGGCAGCTGATCTATCTAGCATGGGTAATGCATGCATCGGAGGCATTGGTGCTGTGGTGGGCTCCTATACTAGGGTACTATCCGACGCCATTGACTCCCTTGCACCTATCAGTGTATTACCCAAATCTTCCTACCTGAGGTCCCCATGGTTTGATGGGGACCTCAGGGGGTTGAAGAGAAAGGGTCGGAGGTTAGAGCACTGCTAGATGAAGTCCTGCCAGGAGGAGGACAAACTGGCCCTGCGCAAGCATTATAATGCATACCATGGGACAATCAACCGTAAGAAGGCAATCATTCTGTCCAGGGAGATTGCTGCTCGGAAGAACCGACCAGCTATACTTTTTCAGACTGTCTACAGGCTACTTAATCCGGTCTGTCTACAGCCAAAGAATGTTTTTTCTAATGCTGAATGCAAAGAATTTGCTCGGTTCTTCTCGGACATTGTGTCCAGTATCCAGCATGGAGTTCCTTCAGTCAGCCAGTCCAGGGCTGGCAGTGGTCGCCCAAAGTGTTCTGGGTGCACTCCACGTGGTTGGGGGGAATTTAGATCAGTGGAGGTACATGAGGTCATTAAGGTGGTGACCAATCTGAAGCACACTTTTTGTGAACTGGACCCGGTGCCAACGCGTTTCTTGATGAGATTCATTGACGCCGTTGGCTCGGTGTTTGCCCTGATTGTCCGCTGTTCCTTTTCTGAGGGGGTCTTTCCCGATGCCTTGAAGGAGGCATTGCTGAGACCACTCCTTAAGAAACCATCTTTGGACCCGGAGGTTAGGGCAAATTACTGTCCTATCTCCAACCTTCCTTTCTTGGCGAAGATTGTGGAGAAGGTAGTGGCGCTTCAATTGGAGGAGCACCTTGTGACCCATGAGTTATATGAACACTTCCAGTCAGCATTTTGGGCGAGGCATAGCACAGAAACCACGCTTGTTCAGGTGCAGAATGATGTCCTCAGGGCTAGAGATCAAGGGGAAAGCACAATTCTTGTTCTCCTCAATCTCTCTCAGCATTTGACACTGTGGACCATTGTGTGTTGCTTGACCGCCTTAGGGAACTCTGTGGACTCACCGGCACTGTCATCTGCTGGTTTGAGTCATTTTTAACCAACAGGAGGCAACGGGTTGTGATGTAGAATTTCTCCTCCACCCCTAGTCCCCTATCTTGCAGAGTACCTCAGGGCTCAGTCCTTGCCCCAATGTTGTTCGCAGTGTATTTGCTGCCCCAGGAGGGATCATTAGGAAGTATGGTTTGGGTTTTCACTGCTATGCTGATGATACCCAGCTATACTTATCCTTTGCCCCAGGAACATCCAATGCAGCAGACGTGCTAAACTGCTGTCTTGCTGGGATCAATGACTGGATGGCCTCTAGCTGGTTGCGACTGAACTCTGATAAGACGGAGGTACTGGTGGTGGAGTCGAACAGAGTGCGGGATAGGATGGCCACTGGATCACAGACTTGACTTGTTCTGGGATCTGTTCCATTGAAGGCCTCCGCTAAGGTGTGAAATCTTGGTATCATTCTGGACAGGGGTTAGACGATGGAGAAGCAGGTGTCTTCCACTGTCCGCTCCTGTTTTTCCCATCTTAGAAATGTTGCCAGGATAAAGCCCCTTGTGCCGCCTCTGGACCTTCCCACTTTGATGCATGCCTTAGTTACATCAAGGCTTGAGTACTGTAATGGGCTCTACCTCAGGGTCATGGGAGGTTCTCTCAGCAGGCTGCAGCTGGTGCAGAATGCATCTGCCCGGTTACTTAACTGGGTATCCTAAATTTTGCCATATTACACCGGTACTGCGTGATCTGTACTGGCTGCCGCTCAGGTGAAGGATCCTCTTTAAGGTGGGTCTTCTCATCTATAAGGCCCTACATGGCCAGGGCCCTGGTTACCTATCAGATCTTCTTGCACCAGCTCTCTTGGTCCGCCCCCTTCGCGCCTCCTGTGGGGGCCCCCTGGCGATTACCAGAATGAGGGTAAAAATGGCTGGTGACAGGGCCTTTAGTGTCATTGCCCCCATCCTGTGGAACTTGCTACCCTTTGGGGTAGGGGGGCTCCAACCTTGGAGGTATTCAAGGCCCACCTTAAGGCTCTCCTATTCACCCAGGCCTTTCCCGATTCAACTTTTAATCTATTGGTATAGACAGTTCTTGGCACCCCTAGTTTTAGCCTTCTATCTGTGATAAATTTTATCTTGTGGATTTGATTGTTTAAGTGTTCTTTTTCATTTATTTATGGATTTATTTATGTTTATCTGATTTGCACGGCACCCAGAGCCTCCGGGATTGGGCATCTTTTAAATAAATATAGCCTTGCCTTGCCATAAAGAGCTCCTGGGTGGAGACTCTGATTATACCCTTCAGAAATGCAAATGTCTCAGTCATGTCCCCTCTATCCCTATATTGTTCCAGGGAGTACATGTTGAGTTCCTGTAACTTGTTTTCATATAGCAACTTATGGAGACTGTGTATCATTTTTGTCGCCCTCCTCTGTACTGTCTCCAATCTATCTATGTCCTTCCTGAAATAAGGTCTCCAGAACTGGACGCAGTACTCAAGGTGGGGTCTCAAGTTTTAGTAGTAGTTTTGACACTACTCTGCAAATGAAGGCCATAGTAGCATGCAAACCCAAACTGAAGAGCCACTAATGTGAAAACAAGCAGTGGTGAGTATAGTTTGGAAACCATGATTTTAGTGACCCTTGCATGTAAATGAAGGCTGCTGTGATACTAGCATGCAAATGTGGTGACACTACTAAGCGAATCCTAGCCTGTGGTGATACTAGTGTTCAAACAAAGGTCATGATAACACTAGTATGACCCGTCCAGACTGTTTGGCTGCAGGCATGCAAACCCAGGCTATGTTGACACCAGCATGCAGTCCCAGACTTCGGTGACAAAAGATGCAAATGAAGGCCATGGTAACATGACTCGTAAACCCAGAGTGCAGGGACCCTAGCATGCACACCCAGACTGCAGGGACTCTAGCATGCAAACCTAGACTGCAAGGACCCTAGCATGCAAACCCATACTGTGATGAAACATGCTTGCAAACTCAAACAGTGGTGACATGAGCATGCAAATGAAGGCCATAGTGACATGAACCTGGAAACCCAGAATGTAGGGACCCTAGCATGCAAACCGAGACTGCAGTGACATTAGCATGCAAACGCAGACTGTGGTGAAACATGGTTGCAAACCCAGACTGTGGTGACATGAGCCTGCACAATCATAGTAAGGTGACATTAGCGTGTAAACCCAGATTGTAGTGACATCAGCATGCAGACGAAGGCAGCTGTGAAAACCCTAATTGCCATGACACTAGGTTGCTAGTTAAGACTGCTGTGGCATGAGCGTGCAAAGGTCGTGGTGACGAGCTTGGAAACCCAGACTGGAGACATTAGTGCATAAACCCAAATGGCAGTGACACTAGTGTGCAAACCCAGACCATGATGACAATAGTATGCAAACCCAGGCTGTAGTGACTCTAGCATGAAAGCCGGACGTCAGGGATACTAGTGTGCACCCCAGACTGTAGTTACCCTAATATTTAAGCCTGGACTTTGGGGATACTAGTGTGTAAGGCCTGACTGCAGTGATACTAGTATGTAAACCCAGACTGTGGTGATACTGTTATGCAAGACTTGCCTGTGGTTACGTTAGCATATAAACTAAGACTGGTGATACTAGCATGCAAACCCAAGACTGGTGATGTTGTTATGCAAACCTAGACTGTGGTGTAAACCAAGACTGTGGTGATACTAGCATGTCTACCTAAACAGTAGTGGTGCTAGCATGCACACTCAGACTGCAGTGATACTAGTGTACAAACTCAGACTGCATTGACTCTAGAGAAGTCTGTGGTGACATGAGCATGCAAACCCAGACTGTGGTGACACTAGTGTACAAACCCAAACTGCAGTAACACTAATGAACAACCCCATACTGGCAAAAGTAACATGTAAACTTAGTGACACTAGTGTGCAAACCCAGACTGTGGTCACATTAGCATGCAAACCCACACTGTGGTGGCACTGGTGTGAAATTGCAGTGAAATTAATGTATAAACCAAGACTCATTAACCCAGAGTGCAGTGACACTAGTGGGCAAACCCAGACTATAGTGACAGTGGTGTGTGTAATGTAAACAGTATCAGTGCAGAATGCCATGTGGTGGAGAAAATGAAGACTGCAGTATACAAGAACAAGAGCCAGATATACCACTAGACTAAAAAAAAGTTTCCTTTTAGTTGAAGGGTTAGAGTCATTGACTTTGAGACCAGGAATGTAAGGATCACTCCCCAGGTCCAGCACTGAAATGTACACATGCCTTTAGTTTAGTCTACAGAAGATGTCCACCCAAGAAGCTGGGGAGAGGACATTACACTGGTGATGAGCATGGGATCCTTGATGTGAGGCCAGATGCTGACAACCATCTGGTGATAACAAAAAAAAAAAAAAGAGTAAGTGACATGAGGTACACAAAATCAGTAACTGGATGCAGAAGGCCATCTGGTGGAGAAAGTGAAGACTGCAGCAAACAAGAATAGGCGAGCCTGTCTTAGAACACCTTGACTGAAATAGAGACCAGGGTTACAGGGATCGATCCCTGGGACTGGCACAGAAATATGCAAGGTGCCCTCCAAGAAGCTGGGGGGGGGGCAAACATTACAGCGTGCAAACCAAATCTGTGTTGGCACTTCTTTGCAACCCTAGGCTATGCTCACACTAGCATGCAAACCCAGACTGTGTTTTTATTAGCATGCAGATTTCGACTATAGTGACATTAGGGGTGCCATGCACACCCACACTGGGGATACTGGTGGGCGAAGCTAAACTGCGGTGACACCAATTCGTAGCTTCAGACTGAAATTACATTAGTGGATAAACTCTTTTGAGGCATTAGCATGCAGTCCCAGACTGCAAAAACATTTGTTGGCAAACCCAGACTGCAGTGACACTAACACACATAGACTGCAATAAAATTAGCAGGCAGTCCCTGACTGCATACCTCTCAACTGTCCCTGATTTTCAGGGATTTCCCTGATTTGGCCTCAAAATTTTCCTCTGTCCCTCGCAAAATTTGTATTTTTGTGACAGAACAGTGGAGATTAATAACACAAAATAATGTCAAACATTCAAGTTACAGACTTGTTGTTCTTCAGAAAATGAATCTTAACACAAATGACTTTATTCTATCAGCTTTCTGAGTGAATAGTACCAGTTTTTAAGATATGTCCCTGATTTGGGGTCTTAGTCCCTGATTTTTTTAAACCTTGTCCCTGATTCATGAGGCGAGAGGTTGAGAAGTATGCCTGACTGTGATCATATTAGTGTGCAAACCAAGGCTGCAGTGATATTAGTGTGCAAAACCAGACTGCAGTAACACTAGTGTGCAAGCCCAGACTGCAGTAATACACTAGTGCGCCAACTCAGACTACAGTGACATTCGTTTGTGAACCAAGGATGCAGTGAAATAGTGAGCAAACCCAGACTACAGTGATGTTGGTGTTCAAACCAAAGGTACGGTGACACCAGCATGTAAGCTCTGGCTGTGGTGGCACTAGCTTTCAGTGAAGACTGGACTGACACTCATATACAGAACAAAGCTACGGTATACTCCAGTTCACCATACTGTAGTTGTTACTGCCACAGACACCACAGGGAGGGCAGAGCCAAGCTGTGATGTACATTGTCAAAGAACACTGCTTGTTCCCTTAGCAAAATACAGTTTGTAGGAGTTAGTGTGGGAGGGAGCACTCTACATTCAAAGCAGTGTTTGTGTACTGAAACCCAATTGCTGGAACATGGCTTTCAGATCTTACTAATGGATTTTGCAGCTTGAGCTCAGTATGAGACTCTGATTTGTCAGTGCAATGTTTAAAGTTTTGTAGGAGTGAGTGTATAGTATGTGATGGGAGCATCCTTGGAGACTATCATTAGCTGCTTCCACGGTCTTAGGAAACATTACTAGGCTGCAACTCTTTCATGTTTCTGATCTGTGGACCCTGGTCCAAGCTGTCATGTTGCCATGGTTAAATTACTGTAACGCACACTACAACAACTAGATACCTTTGTGACCTTTAACTTCACAATCCTGGAAAATAAATGTGATCCATGGGGTAGGGCTTGCTGAGGGTCCCTACCACATGCTTACAACCAACAGCAGACAGGGCCTTGCTGTGGTAGCTCCTGTGCTGTGGAATGCTGCTCTTCCATGATTTGTTTCACCCTGTCGGTGAACATCTTTAAAGCCAGAGTAAAAAGTTACATATGGTCACAAGCTTTCCCTGATGATACCCAACAGTCTGATCCACAGACAGGTCTAGGATACATACATGAATTGCATGTATCCTAGGCATGGAACCCCACACCATGATGCCAGTCCACATTGGAAGTCATCCAAAACCCTTGCCTGTCACAGGGAGCAGAAGGCATCCCAGGCTGTGCTGGACAGTGGCCACTTAGTCAGATGCCCAAGTCAGGGCCATTGTGAGACCCTTGACACACACAGACTGTGGGATACAGCATTCTTCTATGGATTCCGTAGCCTTTAAATGGCAATTCACTATAGTTTTTTTTTTAAAAAGAAAATGCAGTGAATGTCTGCCAGGACCAGGGCCTCTTGTGAGCCGCTGTAGGAGTATAGGTGCTGTGGTGAGGTTGTGCACCTGTCCTGTTGGCTGTGTGGCAGCCTCATGTGCTGCATAATGCTACCGGTCTCTACACACTCCTTTCAGCATGTACCTTGCATTGTGAATGGTGCAGATGCACATCCATGCCTCCGAGCCCACCCCCTTCCTGGCCTCGCATGGAATGGCAAATCCTGCATGATATCGGGAAAGGAGGGGTCATGTAACTGTCCTTGTGGATCCTGCAATGTGCTATGCATATGGGACCACTAGGCACTACATTTTTGCAAGACACCCGTGCTTGGGTACCTAAGTCCCCGGATGAATTTTGTTGATCGAGCCCTTAGACTTTCTTTGGCTGTATGCTGTTTTATGCATTTTTTGTATTGCTACTATGTTTTATGTTATTTATTCAGTTGTTTATGTCCCTTTGTTTGTGTTTGTGTACTTTGTGAATTGTTGGAGCACTCTAAGCTACTGCCATTACCTGCAGTGCCTCCTACCGGGAGAGGGTGAAACTAGAGTAGCTATGAGCTCCCATACATCCAGTTCTTCTATATAATTATCTGCATTGACTTCTGGTACTAGAGACTGGGACTGGAGTACCTGCGAGCTCCCACAGACCTATATTTTCTACACAGTTCTCTACAATGACTCCTGCTGGGAGATGTTGGGCCTGGAGGAGTTGCAAGCTCTCATACACCCAGTTTTCTACACCATTACCTACATTGACTCCTGCTGGGAGATGTTGGGCCTGGAGTAGCTGTGAGCTCCCATACACCCAGCTTTCTACACTATTACCTACATTGACTCCTTCTAGTAGATGTTGGGCCTGGAGTAGCTGTGAGCTCCCATACACCAAGCTTTCTACACTATTACCTACATTGGCTCCTTCTGGGAGATGTTGGGCCTGGAGTAGCTGTGAGCTCCCATACACCAAGCTTTCTACACTATTACCTACATTGGCTCCTTCTGGGAGATGTTGGGCCTGGAGTAGCTGTGAGCTCCCATACACCCAGCTTTCTACACTATTACCTACATTGACTCCTTCTGGGAGATGTTGGTCCTGGAGTAGCTGTGAGCTCCCATACACTCAGCTTTCTACACTGTTACCTACATTGACTCCTTCTGGGAGATGTTGGAACTGAAGTAGGTGGGAGCTCCCATACACCCACTTTTCTACACCATTACTTGCATTGGCCTCTGGTAGGTGAGGTTGAGACTGAAGTAGGAGTAGGTGGGAGCTCCCATACACCCAGTTTTCTACACCACAACCTACATTGGCCTCTGGTAGGAGAGATTGGGACTGGAGTAGGTGGTAGCTCCCATACACCCAGTTTTCTACACCATTACCTGCATTGGCCTCTGGTAGGAGAGGTTGGGACTGAAGTAGGTTGGAGCTCCCATGCACCCAGTTTTCTACACCATTATGTGCATTGACTTCTGCTGGGTGAGGTTGGGACTGGAGTAGTTGGGAAGTTGGGAACTCCCAGACACAAAGTTGTCCTACACCATTACCTACATTGACCTCTGCTGGGAGAAGTTGGGACTGTAGTGGCTGGAAGTTGCCACACACACACACACACACACTTGTCCTACACCACAACCTACATTGTCCCCTGCTGGGAGATGTTGGGACTGGAGTAGCTGGGAACTTCCATACACCTAGTAAACCAACATTATTACCTACAGGGATTCCTGCTGGGAAAGACTGGTGCTTGCAACTACAACTGACTCTGGTTTAGGAGTAGCCTGAGCTTCCATACGCCCATACACCATTACCTACAGTGACTCTTGCTGGAAGAGGCTAAGACTGGAGTAGTTGTGGGATACTCTGCAGCCAGTGCTCCTATACCATTTCCTACATAGATTCTTGCTGGGAAGAAGGGGGCTGAAGCAGCTGTGAGTACCCCCCACAGTAAGTGTTCCTACACCACTGTCTACAGTCAGTAGCATAAAGTATCTCTCTCAACCTATCATCATCATAGCACTGGCCTTCAAAATGTGGAACAAATGGCCAGAATGTGTAGCACCTTCTTATTTTAAAGAATAATAAGTTTATGAATAGTGGGCAACATATTTTTAGTGAGTTTCTGTCAATGTAGTTTAACTTTGTAATTGTTTATGTGTCCACAAATACCCACAACATTATGTTGAACTTCAGTATAGCTTCACAGAGTAAGAGACAGTATAGCACAGTGGTTTAAGGCTCTGAGCTGCAAATCTCGAGACCTGGGTTTGAATCCCACAACCCCCACTTGCATACTGTGTGACCCTGAGCAAGTCACTTAACTTCCTTGTGCTCCCAGGTTGCACCTGTAAACAAGCTTTCAGCTTAGTGTGCCACTCCTGGTTAAATAGTTCAAATAGTTCAATAAATAAATGTATATGTCAGATACAGAGCACTATGCAAAATGCATAGCTGTTAATAAGTATGACATTGTCTACTGCTACTGGTGGGAGAGGCTGTGACCGGAATGCCGTAGCTGTGAACTTCCTCAAAGCCAGTGCTCCTACACAACTACGTAGTGACTTGTACTGAAAGAGGGTGTTTAGGAGTGGAGTACCTTTGAGTTCCTCCATAGTCAGTGCTTGTACACCACTACGTATAGTGACACCCACTGAAATAGGTTAGGACTGGAGTACTGTACCTGTGAGTTCCTCCATAGTCAGTGCTCCTGCACCATGGTCTGTAGTGACTTCTGCTGGGACTGGGTGGAACTTAAGTACTGTAGTTGTGGGTTCCACCACTATGTACAGCGGTGAGTCCTGGAGGGAGAGTCAAAAGCCCCATTTACACTGCCGTCTTTGCAGTGCATCAAACCACGCGCACTGGTTGATGTGCTGCAAAGACTGCAGTGTAAACACTTATCAGAGAGCATTAAGAGCGCTTCGGATCCATTTTTTGATCTGACGCAGGAGTGGGTACCTCGCAGTGCAGCAAGAGCCCGGCAGTGTAAACCCCAGCCCTGTTCCAAGAGAATCTGTACAGCACGAAAGGAGCAGCGGAAAATAGGAAGCACTGTGGCCATGTGAACATGGCTAAAATCTGCAGTAGTTTGCAGGTTCCGCAGATTCACTCTTGGTTTTGGGTTGGGGGATGGGGAGCCACAGAACTCTGTGTATAGGTTGTGCAGATGCATAAGCAACCATTTTCTCTTAACAATTTAATTGCTCTTTAATAATATGGACACGGTATGAGTAGACTCTGTCATAGGCATCTCACAAGCTGTGTTAATTCTCACAGAAACACACCACTATAGCATGTTAGTGTGTCTGCCACTAGGGGTGCAAGCCAGGATATTGTAATGCCATTGCCCCCGAACCATGTGACCCTTCTTTGAGGTGCCCTAAGAGTTGATCCCTCCAACTGTCAGCCTGACATTGAAGAGGGCAGTCACTAGTCCCTGAGGTCTGCAACATTTAGTACTGCTAACCTCAATTTTTCAGCACTAGTGGTAGTCTCAGTTTCCTTTGTTTATCAAACACCATACCTGCTAGATATAGTAGGTTGCCCTTTGACCTCATGGAGAATTCAGGTGGTCTGCACAGTTGCAAGCTTTGAGAATAGGTGAGGTGGGGGGGGAGGTGATGAGAGCTATCTTAAAGGTGGTCAGGCCAGAGGAGGCTCGAGCCTGGCTCATGCCTAATGCCTTGTGCCTGGCTTGGCTCGACTCGACCTCTGTAAGCAATTGAGAGCCAGGGTCAAGCCAAGCCAGTTACCGTTAAAGTAATCATTTTGTCAGGCTGAGCAGTTAGCATAGTATCTGAAACATTCCATTCCTATGTAGAGAACAGCCTGCGGTAGCCAGGGTTTGGCTCTTGTTTTGACTAGTAGAGTCAAGCCAGACCCCTGGTTCTGCTCTGGCTTGGATCTAGGTGAAAAATGTCTGGCTTGCCCACCTCTAGTCATAGTGTCCCAATCAACTTGGCACCCTGTCAGCAACACTTAGCATGTATAACACCTTTTCCATTTGCAAGTAGCAGATTTTGCTCCCTGGAACTGTCAGACTTCCTTTTGGTCTTTGAATAAAACAGCATGGCTGTGACCATATTGCAACCATTCCACAGAGTCACTCATCTTGGTTGTTTGTCACTGCAGTTGGAGAAACATAAATCCATCCTTTTCCCTTGTCTTCACTCCCATTATTATCGGCATTATTGGGCCCCTCCCCCCCACACGCGCGCGCGCACACACACACACACACACACACACACACACACACACACACACACTCCCACTCTCTGAAACTGCAAAGATGTCTTTTCAAGTCTCATTAACAAACTGTTCTGTCAGATTCTGCCTGCTCAGGAATTTTGCAGTAGTTTAGTCTCACTGCAGTGGTACACTGGTGACAGATGACTCCATTATCACTGAAAGCCTGAACAAATTATTTTCTTTAATATTGTCAAGAGAAGTTAAAGTGAGAGGGGGGATACTAGAAAGAGGGATGCATATTCCAGCAGAGGCAAACTGAAATCCTAAAGGGACTTGGGATCACCTCTAACTCAGTGATGAAATTAGGCCTCTTGGAGATTGGAAAATCTTTCGATCTAGATGGGATTCATCCTAGAATTTTTTTTTAAAGAAGGAAGGAGAGCCCCTGCAGAGATCTGCATACAGTGTGCACACATGTTGACCTGAATGAAAATGTGCAGTTGAAGTTTATTTTCTCATGTGAGGGGCAGGACAATACCTCTTTAAGTGCCAATACTATGAGTGAGTTATGAAAGATCCCCCCCCCACGAGTGGTGCAGAATTGCTTGTTTTCTATCGGATCCTTGCATAGTCAGTTTATACAACACCTAAATATTCAATGTAGATATTTAAATTAGCTCTTTTTATCAAGCTAAACCATTTCTGTGTCAGTTTCACAGCTGGTTTGAGTGCTGTGCTGAGACATTGTGATGCCATCAACCATTCTTCAAGCTGATTTCTTAATTGGTTAACACATTTATCCTCACATGATGGCTGCGTACAACTTACATAACTTGTGGCCTCGCTACTCATGAGTCATGTAATGGCTGGCTTGTGATTTTCCCTAGGTAGTACCAAGTCCCTCTGGCAGCAGGCGTCCTGAACACAGTCCTAGACTATTTCTTATCAAGATGCGGGGCAGTTCTTGACAATGCTCTGGTTGCATGCAGGATGTTGTCTCAGGAAATACAAATTTGGGGATTTAAAGGGAAACATCCTTGTCCACAGGCTAGCACAGTTTGAAGGCGCATGCAAAGCTCTTTCAAACAAGATATTGGACCCACCTGTAACTGGAAGTACTGCAGAGATACAGATGACTAAGTATTTCAACAGTAATACTACATTGCAGCCGTTTTTAGAACACTGTGATGTCACCGAGGAACAACCTGTGCTTATCTACACTGAGTCAGGCACAGCTTAAAAGATGGTGCCATGGCCCACTGGTGCAGTGGTTGGATTTCTGCCTGCTACGCTGATGACCTGGGTTCGGGAATGGACTCAGGTGTCAGAGGGCTGGCCGGGGGGAGATAGCTCGAGCTTCCGACAACTGCTCACCTCCTGGGAGGGAGGGGGTTCATGGCTCAGTGGTTGCTGGCCCCTGGTGGAGGCCGGGAGCATGGCAACACATCAGATCACACCGTGGGTGGACATCAGCATATGCCTTGGCGTCATGTGGCATGTCACGGTCCCCCAGAAAACCAGAAAATGCCCCTAGTTCGACCGGATGACAGCCACCGGTCCCTGTCACACCACAGTAGCCAGGATAGCCCCGTGTTGCCCCCCTCGCTGCCGATTCCACAGGCTAATTGGTTGTGCCCACAGGCTTTTCTCCCCCGGAGGGGGGAGACCCACCCAATGAAGGGTTATGTAGAGGGTCACCTGGTGGGATCCATTGACAGATGTGGGAGGCAGTGGATGGCGACTGGAGGAGGTGGGTGGTCATGGGTCCTAGGTGGCCTGAAAGAGTGCTCAGGCCAGAGGGTGGGGAGGAGCAAAAAAAAAAAGAAGATGGTGCCAAAGGCTTGTAATGCCAGTGCAGCATCAAGAAATTATTCACAGCTGCTCATTTGATTATTCACTTGTCCAACAAGTGATATCTGCTTCTACTTCCATGCCTACACCTCCTGGTGACACAGCTCCTCCAACTTCTTCCACTTGTATTGTCACTGTTGTCTGGCATTCAATAGCAGTGCAACAGAGAATACAGAGCACACAAAGTTGGTATCTGTTCAAGATCTATCACAGGCAGTGTAACGCCTTACATTTTATGCATTTTAATGCCTTTTTTATTTATTTTATTTTTTTTAATACTTAACTTTTTTTTTTGAGGGGGGTGGAGTTGTTATTATATAACTTGAAAAGCAGTGCGGCCACACACCAGCGAGACAGTAGTAATTTCCGTGGAGATAAAGCAGAGACTACATGAGATCATACACCTTGAGGTCGGAAATGAACAGTGTTAATCCTGTTGCTCCCACTAGGCCATGGCCATCATAGTGGATTTGGCATTTTCTGTCACAGCACCACAAACAGTAATCCACAGCAGACACGTGCCAACAGTACCTGCCATTAGTAAGTTGTTCCATTCTCTATTTGGGGCCCATAAAGTGGATTGGCCAAATTCTCAAAGTCAGACTGAATTTATGGGCCCCAAGTAGTGTTGCTCAGATGGCTCCAAACAAATCCGGATCAACAGATACTGGCCCTTTGCGGCAGGATAGTGAATCAGCTGGATACTTCCACTATCTGCCTGTGGATCTAGCCATTGGATCCTAACTATCTTCCATAGGATCCGTGAATCCTAACTAGGATACCTGGATCCTAACCAGGATCCATCACTATCTGGCCCCGGATCCTAACTATCTGCCCTAGGATCCGTGGATCCTAACCAGGATCCATCACTATCTGGCCCCGGATCCTAACTATCTGCCCTAGGATCCCTGGATCCTAACCAGGATCCCTGGATCCTAACTAGGATCCATCTCTATCTAACCCTGGATCCTGCATCTGTCTTTGGCAGGATATCTGGTAGGATCCAAGTCAGGATACCAGCACTATCTAACAGATAGTGGTAGGAGCCACAAAAACACTATCCGAGCAACACTAGCCCCAAGTCAAAGTCAAACTGAAGCTGCCAATGGCCCACTTCTGTCACTCTCAAATAGAAGGACATGTGTAAATTTAAAGTTTGGTAATGGATAGTCAACATGGATCATGGCCGAACCCTCTGCTTGAGATTGTTGAAAGTGCAATCTGCCAGGATCGAGTGCTGTTTTCAGTTTTTACTGTGACAACTTGCAGGCTACTGTAGAAACTTGGTGTACTCCAGTGGTAATTACTTCAGTTTGTCATTATGAATACTGTGAAATTTCATTCAGAGTGCATGATCAAGGTGGACGACACTGTATACCACAATCGTTGGATGAGGGTGTCCACAAAGCAGTTCTTTGTCCATTACAGTGGTTTCCCACTCCTCACAGAGACATTACCCCTGATGAAGGGAGAGGAGCAGTATAAATCAGAGTGTGTGTGTGTGTGTGTGTGTGTGTGTGTGTGTGTGTGTGTGCATGTGCGTGTGATGTTCTGACTTTCACATTCATGAGCCAGTGCTAATGTCATTAGATTTCTGCCAGTGTTGGTGGGGTACTAGCACAGGAAAGTACTCAGTAGCATCACAGTCTACCAGCACCAGTGGATGTCCTTCTTGAACCTAATCAGGGCCAGAGGTGAGCGTGGCACTCAGAGGGTTAATGGGACTGGGCTTAAGTTAACAGCTTGGAGTTCTGCCATGAAGGGAATGACAGAAAGTGCGTACCAGAAGGAGACAAAAGCCACAAGCCAGGGACAGTGATGAATGTTGGAGAGATGAGCATGTAAAAAGGTTGTCGTTTGTGGGGCAGGCAGGCAGTGGTACAGAACCAGCTCCATGTTCTGTTTGGATCCGGAACCACTTCCTTGTGACAGGAGGGTTTGTAATGGGGGATCTTTATACTGCAGACAACAGAGAGCTGGTGGGCAGTTCATCGGAGTCATGCAGGCCGCAGGCAACATTTCAATCAGACCCATGCCTCTCATGCTAGGGTTTTATTGGTCTGTCTGTGGTTTGAGAATGTACAACAGAAATTGAAGCTAATTGGTGATTGCCATGCATAAGTAACTTTGTTTTTAAATGTTGATAATGGTTTTCACATCCTCTTCACAGCAGGGTCTGAAGTGCCCACAGATTTGATGTTTTGGTACTATTTCAAAACATAAAGTCTGATTTTTTTCAAATGCAAAGTTATATAGTAGTTGTAGTACCTTTATTTATAAGGTGCCCTTCCACGGAGGCTCAGGGCACTGTACAGGTGTAGAAAGTCAAATAGTAAAATAATACAATAAACATCACAAATAAATAAAGAACTATTTAAAATCAGTAATGCTGAAAAATAAAGAAATCACATTCAGTTAAAAACAGCAGCTGTATCAGAACAAAATACCAGAGATTAATCCTGGTCTTCAAAAGCCTGTCTGAACAGGTAAGCGTTTAACCCCTTTTAAAGGCCTCGATGGAGGGGCCCTCCCTCAGTGTCCTGGGCAGAGCATTCCATGACAAAGGGCTGGCCACCTCAAACATCTGATTCCCAGAGGATTTCAGCGGGGCCCTTGGGACAGAGAGGAGACCCTCGTCAGTGGAGCGAAGGAGGCATGAGGACTGGAAAGGATGCAGAAGCTCAGGCATATAGTCAGGATCCAACCCACGTAGGACTTTGTAGGTTAGTAAACCAACCTTGATGGGAACACACCATTTCACAGGCTTACGTAGTCTAAACTGGATGTCACAAATGCATGCACTCGTGTTGGCAGATATTCAGGAGGGATAAGGGACTTAATCTGACCGATGTTCCTAAGATGGTAAAAGTCACTTCTAACTACAGTAGACACCTGAGACTCCACTGTCAGCCGATCATCAAAAATCACTCCCAGATTTTTCACCTTTGTGCCTGTTAGTCACAAAGAACAGTTTGTACCTGTACAAAGTTGCAGTCCCTTTTAGCTGTGCACAGTGGGGTCACAAAGGCTTCCTGGGCACATGCAAAGTAATTTGTGAATACCAGAGAACAGGAGCATAGCCCACAATGCTAAGGACCCAAAGGGAAATCACACTGCATTGTGGCCCTATCCAGCAGTGATGCTGGCTGACGCAGGTGCACAGTTACCAACTGGTAAAAGCAAGCAGTAGTTCTGTGAGCTTGTTTGCAGCAATGTGAACAGAGTGGCTGTGGAGTTATCTCTAGTCACTAGGTAAAGGAACTGGATGGGTTAGTGTGGTGGGATGGTATGAAAGGATTGGTGGGGGGCCAATGGACATCAGCATAATGATCAGACAGGTTGGGGGGCTGCAGAGTTTTGAGTAAGGGGACTGGGGAAATGTAGACTTTCGGGTTGTGGGGTTGAGGTATCACTAGGCATCAGTGACAGTAGCTTCTGGTGGGTAAGGGGCTGGGGGAGGGGCTGGTGCCACAGAGGCACTGATGTGTAGTGCTGAGTATTACACTAAGCTCATAGCTTAGGCCGGTTCTGCACAGTGCTGCCTTTGTGCCTACACACTGAGATGTTGGTATGCACTACCCTCAATGGTTCCTGCTAACATATTTCTCAGCAGTTTGCATTTCTTCACAGTTGCCAGCGGACTGTCCAACCCAGCAGTGGAAGCATGGCTTTGAGTATGTTGATTTTCTTTGGTGGCACAATGGAAAGGGCTTTTGCATCCCTCAAAGAATGTGACTGAGACTCCTTGCCAAACTGCTTACTGTAGCTTCACATCTCTACTGTTATGTAAGCAATAAAACACAGCAGGGTGCGCCATAACACTGTGATCACTGCTTGCCATGGGTGGGTTGTGAGGTATAAGGTGCAGCCAAATACCTTAATTCTTCTGCAAAGTGTGGCTATTATAATATGATTGCACATCCTGGAGCATGTTATCACTCATAAAATGGCAAAATAAGCCCTAAAAACTCAAAATAAAGACATTTAACTGACTTGCCGATTATAATGTGATAACTTCATGGTCATACGACTGGATTCCACCAGTCACAGTGCACATGTTTAATTACAACCCAAATCTCCTCTCACTGTAGTGCTTTGATGCTGTTGCACTGTTCTGCCAATGTCACAGTGCTGTTATTAGTGGTTCATAGTACAGGTGCTACATTCCGATTTGGAATGCTATTGCTGTTTGAAGGAAAACAACAAATTTTTAAGATACTGCCTGCACAGCAAGGCTCTGTTTTTCCCCCCATAGTCACAGGAAATATTTTAGGGTAATCACCACTAGTCGAATCAAAAGGGCAAACAGAGCGAGTGTGACATTGACTGGCGCAAGTGTAAAATGTAACCACACACTAAATTTCTTTATGTAATTCTTTTTTTAAATAATTGTATTTATTTCACCTGTTTTTTCCCTTGGCCAACTGCTTTCCTATGGTTGTGGTGATGGGGTAACTTTCAGCCCTATCATTCACCTAATCCCGGGGTAGACTTGGTCCCACGGCTGTACCCCCCATGGCAGTGGTGTTGGGCAGACCCTCTGTTATGTCAAACTCTCCGGATCGCGAGGCTGTGGTGACATAGGGCCCAAGAGTTCCTTACAGTGTCATGCTTAATTACCAGCCATGTTTTTCCTCATGGTGTTTGTCCTCCCTCTGCCCACAGGACAGCTACTAATGGGCCTCTGGGAGTGGGCATACCGAGTTTGCTTGCATTGAGCCTCCCACCCATACCAGCTGCATCCAAGTCACTGGTTTTAAATTATTTTCAAGCTTTTATGTTGTTGAGAGTGGCAGCTAGACTGCTGTCTCGAACATTTTGTGAGAGAGAGGGGAGAGTGGAGGAGCAGTAAAGCAGTACTGAAACAGTCAGTGAGAGAGACAGAGACAGAGACCGGAACAAGTTAAAATTTGAAGAACTTGATCAATCACTAATTTTCTTCACTGTCTTTGAAATGTTTCAAATGTTGCTTCCTACATTATAAATAACAACAGAATGGCACTCATTGCTGGGTCCTGTGTAATGGTTGCTATGGTAACCCTCTTTAGCTTCATTCTCAAGAGTTACTGTAGCAACCATTACGCTCAAACCTGCAACAGCATTATCCTGAACTACGCATTAGTTATCTTGTTTGCCCCGTTTCCATGGACATAACTTCCTGTGGTATTAATAGACAGAATGGTGTAGGTTTTGCTCCACCAAATAACAGTGCCGAGAAATATATTTCCAGGGGAAGTAAAATAGAGGCGATGTTAACATCTTTTAGTGGGAAACATAAAAAGTAAAACGTCAGGAAAGGCAGCTGAGAGATGCTAGTGTTTTATAAGGGAGCATTAGAAACTGTTCTAATGAGTGTGCTGCGTAATGAGGTAATCATTGTGCCATAGCATGCCATTTGCATTGATAGAGTGCCTTTCATAAGAAATATACAACACAGTGCCAAGCCATCCCTGGAGCACAGCCACCTGTGAGGTGGAAAGTGGCAGCCATTCTGTGCCGACATAGTACACATTAGCTTTCCATTCCATATGCTGTGCGTACTGTGGGTGACATATAAGAGAAGCGAACATTTAGTCCTCTGTAGTCAGTGTGCTTTGAGTGATGTATCAGAGCTTTAGTCCTGGGTGATCAGTTTAAAAGAAAACTACACCCTCATATCATGTTAATTTTATTTGTTTCCATTTCAATAGACAATTCTTTTCCTGTAGTTGTTCAGGATATATGTGATTGATTTTGTTTATTTTCACTGTACATACTAGTCCCTGTAACTATCCTGGTGGTCTCCATGTACTGGTTGTTGAAATCTCACTGTCCCTAAGAGCTGTACTAGCATATGAGAACATGCTGTGCCAGCATCCTTCAGACTCCACGGTATGCCTGTCTGCTTAATTAGAGTTCAACAAAACAAGTCGTGCAAGGTGTAAAATACCACATTTACCTTCAGTTAGCTTTGCAAACTGTCTTAAATTGTAATTCATAGTCTTCCCTTTAAATTGCGTTCTGTTTGTGTGTTTCCAGAGAGTTTATTTTCAGGATATCTGTACTTTCTGCATAGAGAAACATGGTATAAATGGGTGCTGTGACATCATGTTCTCACATGCCAATGCAGCTCTCATGGCCAATGAGAGTTCAACGACCACAACATGGAGACCCACAGGATAGTTACAGGGGACTAGCATGAACAGTAAAAACAAACTAAAGCAAACAAGTATATCCCCAACAGCTACAGGAAAAGATGTGTCTGTTGACATTGTATCAAAATTCACGAGATATGAGGGTATAGTTTTCCTTTAAGGAGAATGGAGTACCAGAGAACTTTAGCCCTATGATATCAGTCCTGAGTAATTAGTGTGCCATGCCATATCATTTGCATTTTCATAGCGCCTTTTATACAGGTATCATAAAGTACTACAATAAACACACAACTAGATGCCAAGCTATCACTGAAGTGCAGCCCACTCGGGGGTTAAATGCAGCAGTTATTCTGCACCAGCATACTGCACAGCAGCTCTCCATTCTCTTAATGTTTATTCAAAATGTTGTCTTGTACAGAAATCAGGAAAGAACTACATACTGTAGTCAGCAACTTTGTGCATTCAGATGGATGTTAGTAGCCATTTAAACACAGTGTGACTGCTATCAGATATCCCACAGTTTTTACAATAGCGCAGAGTACTTCACTGTACAGACAGAACGTACAGTACATTCCATTAACAAGGAAAGAAAGAGACCCAAAACTATAACTATGAACTTACGTGATTTCCTTCCAGTCAATACAATTCAGTTACATTTTAAGTGTGCCCTGTGTCTGTGGTACAAAAGTGTCATCTTTTGTCCTTGCATACAGAATCCAGGGTTACCACAGCTCCATAAATTTAGGGAGTCTATTTTTAAAGGAGAAGATCATTTTTTTCCAGCTGGTATATCCCATGAACTATACCTCTCCACTGTAACACTGTCGGTGGAGTGTCCTTGAGCCATAACTTTGTAATAGCCATACATGCTGCCAGCAATATCATAGTCAGCTGGAAATGCCCTCATCCTAATCCTGATAGAAGGAATATTCAAGAATATCAATCAAGCATTTGGGGTTTGGAAATCCACAAACAACTGTGTCAGTTGGATTTCCACATCCGTCTAATAAGGTGCAAGTTTCAGACAGGTCCAGAATATGTAAGTCTGGTCTGCTTTTTCCTCCTCACACTTGCCCTACAGGTATCCCATTCCTCACCCATATAAGTGACCTGAACCGCCAGAGGCCGAAAATACCTACCCCAGCATTTGCAGGCAGATTGCCTCCAAAAGTGGGATGAAGTCACCATAATTGTAGGGAGAGATTACAAAACCCACTGTTCCCTTGAGACCTCTGTTCCCATCTCCTTTGTCCATCTATCTAAAATTACTGTGGAGTCAAGTCTCCCACTTGTCTGTAACCCCTCATAAAAATGGCCTATTTGGCCGGCCCGGTGGCACAGAGGGTTGAGGCACTGGGTGCCTTACCTCGTGCTATGGCGGTGGACCGGGTTCGGGAACTTCCTCAGCTCATCAGGGTGCCGGCATGGGGAGGGGGGGGCGGAGCAGAATTGAGCATTCCAGTGGGCAGCTCTCCTCTCCTGAGGGTGGTGAGGGTGGGTTGGCACCCCCCATCATTCTGCTCCAACCTGGTGGAGGTCCGGTGGGTAGTGTAGGTGGAGAGGGGCAGCAAAGTATCAGGAGGTGGAAGGGGCTGAGCTGGCACCACGGGTGTGAAGCATGCCTCCACACATGCTCATGGCCGGGGTCCAGGGAGAAAATCTGTAAAAAAAATATATATATATATATATATATATACCTATGTGTCGCCGTCACCAGTTGGCAGGAGGAGGCAACGGGGACAAAAAAGCTAAATAAAAAAAACAATGGCCTATTAGATGTACCCAGATATCCCCTTGTAAAGCCCCCATTAATAGGTCATCTTGTAAAAATGGAGACTTCAGTAGTCTGTACCATTCCCTACTTAACTTTAAAAAGATATGACCTAATCTGAAGATGGCAGAAATGTCCTATGCCTGTCAGACCATAATTTTATTTTCTGAAATGTTTCACCAGGAGGGCACACTGAACAACAAGTTGCTCATCTCACTGTGTGACCTGGGGGGAGGGGTTACATAGGGTTGTGAAGGATGATCAATTACAATAGTATATGGGTAATACAAACAATACAACATTGTAAGATTGTGCAACAGTTGGAACACAAGGTATTGTACAATAAAAAGTATTGGAACATTGGGTAAATTACAATACATGTCCAAAATCATACCAAAGAACATATAAACATACAAAACAGTAATAATGCGATAGAACCATTTATAGTGCATGAGTGTTCCAGGAGCAGGCTTGAGGTAGTACGCAAGTGCTGTTGGAGTAAAAAGGATAGGGGTTAGGTTGTGCACACTGGTGACCCAGAAGGGCAGGTGGGGGGAGGCAAGAACTGAATATGAGGAGAAGGGGTAGCCATTTCCTGATTTCCCCCTTCAGGATGTTGAGAACCCTGCCAGGGAGGGGGGTCATGGTAGGAAGACAGAAACTGGGGATAGGTATTAAGGTGGGTTAAAGCAGGAACAGCTGAGGGAAAGGTAATTGTGTAGGGCAGAGTTAAGGGAGTAGTTGGAGAAGGCGTGTCATAGTTCAGAGGGATGGGAATTCCAGACTTTAGGGAAACGATGGTCAAAACCAGTCTGACCGATGAGGGTGGAGCGGCGAGGGACCGTCAAAGTGCGGGTGTCATTTGATCTGAGAGAGTGGGTGGGGGGAGGTGGAGTGGAGAGAGAGAGAGAGAGGATGAGAGAAAGGAGGGGAGCCCCCCAAACCAGAATTTGGAGGTTAGTTTGGCACAGTGAGAGATGCATCTGTGAGATAGTGGAAGGAAGGTTAGAGAGCGTTAGAGTTCTCAGTGGTGGGAGTGGGAAGGGGAGTCGATAGCAAAGCGGCAGAGGAGTTAAAGAAAGTGTCCAACTTGGTCAGGGAAGATTTGGGAGCAGCACCATAGACTACGTCACAGTAGTCAAAGATGGGGAGTATCATCTTCTGGACAATTTCACGCCTCGCAGTCAGTAGGATGCAACTATGATTCCTGTTCCATATTTAAGCTGTATTTCAACAAAAGGGAGTACTCTGCTGACGTAAGAAATTTAAAAATATGGTTAAGACCTAGCCGGCCGCAGTGTTGAAACGTGTTTTCCATTTGGTGGGGAAGGGTATACATCATGCACCAACGCCCAAAACAGAAAGGTAATCCTCTGTGTCTGAGGTAGGGTACAGAAATAAATCCATTGTCGTAAGTATTTCCAGTATAAGTTGTGAACCTGCTAAGCAGGTGGAGTCTCAAGGGTGACGAAAGAGAAAAAGGAAAAGTATTTCCTAATGTCATGAAGGTTAGTAATATGAAATTCTATATCTTTCCAATGTGTTCTACATAATGGTATAGATAGTATATAAGTGTGTAGCCAGAAAATACCATAATTAACCCTCCTCCCTTTATCTCTGTAAAGTTGCAAAATGACATATTGAACTCTAGGGTATGTACTGCCCCATATAAACCTGGAGATCAACTTTTTCCAAGATTTAAAACAGACAGGCAAGACTGGATTGGTAACACCTGCACAAAAAGTATAACATGTGGGGGACATTCATCTTAATACCACTTTAGAGAAGAGACCCATGGGTAAATGTGTCCATGTATTTAAATGTCCTGTTAATTGTTGGGGGAAGGGCTCTAAATTAATGTATAGCAACACCACAGTAACCGCTTCCAGGAACTGATTCCTCAGAGTAAACAAGTCCAAAGTACAGGCAGAGAACAACTCGAGCACTCACCACTAAATGAGAGAGCAGTCCATAAACGTTTTTGGTGCAGTGCAGTGCAGTCTCTTTATTTACTGTAGGTGGAGGCACAGCAAAAAAAAGTGCAAGTAGGCCAGACTGGAGAAACAACCCAGTGTTTCACTCCTTCCGGAGCTTTATCAAGGGATAATGCCTCCTACCTATAGATCATATTTAAACACACAGTGCCATATCATTTAACAATTTAAAGTGACAGTGCTCAATCCTTGGACCCGGTTTTTTCTCCCTGTTTATAAATGATTTGCCTTCTGTATGCACCCACGCCCACATCCACATGTATGCCGATGATACCATTCTTTTCCTCTCTGGTCCCACTGCCCTTGATGTCCAAATTCCTCTCCAACATGATTTTACGGCACTAATAAACTGGTTTGAAGCAAATTGCCTCAAAATGAGCGCAAAAAAGACCGTAGCCATGACCTTTGGCTCTAAGCAGAAATTTGCCGGGCTACCCTTCCTCCCTGCCTTCTCTTCCTATGCTAGCACTCCTCTCAACAATGTCCCTACCTACAAATACCTTGGACAGTGGCTTGACCTTTTGCTGAACTTCTCCTCTCACATTAATGTCCTTCACTCTAAGCTTTCCCTCAAACTGGGGCTTCTTTACCATCACAAGAGTAGTCTTTCCCTCCCAGTCTGACATGATCTACTTGTAAAATGGATTCTCCCTGTCTTTGACTAAGCCGATGTTGTCTATGGCTCGGCCCTGGCCAACTCCCTCACCAAACTTGATGTCTGCTTCAACGCTTTCTGACGCTTTGGCTCTAACTCCCCACCCCAACCCGACTCATTACTGTGACCTCTACTTCTCACTATCTCTCCAACCCCCTCTCACAGAGACGATTGTCCCACTGTTCTACTTTCATCTCTAAATACTGGTTTGGCACTCTTCCATCGTACCTCTCCTCCCTACTCACCCCTGCCACTCCTTCCCCCTACCCCTCATGCAGAAATCACCTCCACTTCTTCGCCCTTCCATGAGGCTGCACCGCTGCTGGGAAACTTGCTTTCTCTTTCAAACTCCCATCCCTCTGGAATAACCTCCCCCCTCAAACCCGCCTCACCTCCTCCTTTCCCGCACTTAGCGCCTCCTCAAACCGTCTCCTGTTGCATCTTGCAGTTCTCCACCAACCTAATTCTCTCAACTAAGCTCCCATCCTCCTCCCTGACTCCCATCTGTAGTATTAATATTGTTTCCTTAATTTATGCTCTGACCCTTCTCGTGTTACAGATTTTTTATAACCTAATTTTTATAAATGGTCTATATTTATAGATTTTATATTACTGTACCTGAATTTCTGCATACTGTATTACTGTACCTAAATTTCTGCATACTGTATATTACTGTATCTGATTAGTTTATTTTTGTATATTGTATTTTACTGTACCTGAATTTTCAAACAACATGAAGTTTTGCTGTATTCTGACTAGTGCAGTTAGCCCTAGCCTTTAAACTGCCCCAGAGAACAATGGGTTAATGTTTCTATGCATGGCATAGAATGTTCATCTCGAGCTCGGTTGATGTCTCTGCCTGTTGTAATTCGAACTGCAACCATCAGATTCTTTACTCCACCTCACTGAATAGTCGCTCCTGAGATTTCTCCTTCTGCTCGGTTCAAAGTCGGTTGAAGTGTCGGTTTTTGGTCAGTTTTCTACCGAAATTTCGTTTCCGCATAGTCGGTTCAAGTCTCTCTCTGTGGTACCATGAGTACTAGATAGGTTTTGTTCTGTTTTCTGTGTGGAACTTGTAAAACATGCGGATCGGTTCGGCTGAACCGATCATTCAGGTAAATTTTGTATTTTCCTTTAGTGTGTGGTTACCGGTCCGTATCGGTTCTAAAAAAAACCGGTTTTAGTACAGTTTTTTCCGAGATCTGTGGCACGGTCAGGAACCGATAGGGGAGTCTTGCCTGGCGGTTGCCAAAAAAAGGGTAAGTTTTGTTAGGTTGGCCATGTCTGAGAAACCCAAGAAAAAACCGGGCCCACTGGGTTTCAACACTGCAGTGTGTGTGGGGAGGTCTTTGCTAGGGCCGATCCCCACACCACCTGTGTTTATTGTCTGCGGTTTGACCATCTCGATTCAGACTGCCAAATTTGTAAAAATTTTCCCAAATCTACCCTTGAAAAGAGATTAGGTAGACTGAGGGAAAGGGAGGCCAAGTCCGCTGACCTGGATGGCCAGCCCAGTTTGGTTCCGACTGAACCAGAAGGAGTGCCCTCTGACCAGGGCGATACTTCTTCAGGCAAAAGGAGAGCCAATTCCAAGGAATTGGTTCCGACAAAAAGAAAAGGCAAAGACAAATTGACCAGCTCAGATCCAGAATTTCATACTCTGACCGCCGACGAAATAGCCAAAGTGATTCGTATTGTGGAATCGCTTCGCCCTGTTCCGACTGATCCGGCACCTTTTGGCAGGGGCTCGGTTCGGTCGGTTCCCCCGGTTCAAGATTATACCCTGGAAGAATTTTATGAACCGAAGTTTTAAGGAGGAAGGAGAGTTGGAAGACGATTATGGTGAAGTTGAAAGTCTGGATGTGCCTATTGACCCGGACATCTCCTCAGACAGACCTTCAGGTGTTTCTCCTCCTAGGCTTTCTGAGTCCCCTTCGCACTTCATGTTTTACAGAAAGGTGGCTGATACCCTCCAGCTTCCTGTGGAGGAGGCAGTGGAGGATCAGGAGGAGCCTGACTATGTAGAGATGATGGACATCCCAGAGTCCAGGAGGCTGTCTGTTCCCCTCCACAAATCTTTTGGGAAACAGACACAAAAAATTCTTAAGTCTCCCAATTCCATACCTCCTGTGGATAGAAGAATGGACAAGAGGTGTACTCTTTCAGGCTGAGATATAGAGTTCCTTTATCAGCAATGCAGCCATGTTGGGGTTGTACAGGCTGCTGCCTGTGATAAGGCAAGCATTCCCTTGGCATCACACCCCTCAGACAAGGACTCCAGGAAGATTGATGCCATGGCAAAGAAGCAGTACATGGCATCTTCCTTGGGGCTCAGGCAGGCAAATTATATGGCCTATGCAGCCAGGTGTCAGAAGTCCAGGTGGGACACTGTACTGGCACTGGCTAAACAGGCTTCCCCCTAGCTTGCCAAGGAGCTGGAGGAGGTGGCTGCAGATGGGATTGAGCCATCAAAAGTTCAGTTTCATGCTGCGGTGGACTCCAAAGATTTATCATCAAGAGTCATGGCTACATCTGTGGCTCTTCGGAGAATGGCTTGGCTCAGATGTACTAGCCTCTTACAGGGTACCCAGGCTAAGGCCATGGATTTTCCTGTAGTGGGTAATTCTCTGTTTGGGGAGTAGACAGAGAATTACATGAAGAAAATGGATGAATACAGGACCACTTACAGGAGTGCTCAGGCCAAGGAAAGGCAGGCAACTCCTCAAAGGCAGCAGTCCAGGGGCAGGGGCAGGCCTTTTCAAATGCCTTTTTACCAAGCACAGGCCTCTTCTTCCTTTTCACAGAGGGGTTCTTCAGAGGGAGAGGCAGAAGGGGGATGAGCAGGCCTGCATCCACCCCTCAGCCTAAAGCCCCTGCCAAACAGACACCCTGATGGGTCTGCCTGGGTCGATTCTCCTATCCCAGTAGGAGGCAGGCTGGCTTACTTTGTCCAAGACTGGATGTCTGTTACATCAGACAAGTGGGTCCTGGAAGTAGTAAGCCAGGGACTGGTTTTCAGCTTCAGAAACTTTCCCAAGATGAGAGCCAGATCTTTTCCACCTGCAAATCTCTCAGAGACCCTTGCCCTGGAGGCAGAGGTTTCTTCTCTCCTAGCTCTAAGAGCTATAGAGAGAGTACCTACCCCACACTGGGGCAAAGGACTGTACTCCAGGTACTTCATAACCCCCAAAAAGACAGGAGAGTGGCGACCCATCCTGGATTTAAGATACCTGAACAAACATCTTTTAAAGCCAAAGTTCAAGATGATAACTCTGGGAATTATCCTTCCCTCTCTAAGGCCAGGGGACTGGCTAGCCTCCCTGGACCTCAAGATGCCTACTTTCACATTCCCATCAGGTGCTCCCACAGAGAACTACTCCAGGTTGAGGTGCCCTCAGGCCACTATCAGTTCAAACAATGCCTTTGGCCTAACCTCAGCCCCAAGGGTCTTCACAAAGTGCCTGGCAGTAGTTGTTGCCTTCCTAAGGACAAAAAGATTTCCATTTTTCCATATTTGGACGACTGGCTCATAGTGGGCCAGTCCCAGACCAAGTCAAGTCACACCTGCAAGTGATCCAGCAAGTGCTCACTTCTTTAGGATTTCTTCTCAACCTACCAAAGTCAGTTCTCGAACCAGTGCAGCTCCTCACCTTCATAGGGGCAGAGCTGGGTACGGTAAAAGCAAGAGCCTTCCTTCCCCTGGAAAGGGCAAGAGCTCTCATGGAGCTGCCCTCTTCATTCAGTCTTCAGGTGTCTCGACCATCATGGCATTTCCTTCAGCTCTTGAGCCACATGGCAGCTTCTACAGCAGTGGTCCAAGGCACAAGATTCCAGATGAGGGACATTCAGTTCCACTTAAGAGCTTTTTGGTCCCAAAGAAAGGAATCTCTTACCAAACTAATCCCAGTGACTCAAACTCTTATCTAAGCCCTGCAATGGTGGCAGGATCAGGACAATTTGAGGCAAGGGGTTCCATTTGCCACTCAGTCTCATTCAGTGGTCCTTACCACAGATGCTTCCCTGCTGGGCTGGGGAGCCCATTATGCGGACCTCACCACCCAGGGACTGTGGTCGCCTCAGGAATCTCTTCTACACATCAATCTCTTTGAACTCAGGGCAGTGTTTCTGGCACTGCAAGCTTTTTCTAAATCAGTACAGAACAAGGTGGTTCAGGTCAGAACAGACAATACCACCACCATGTGGTACATCAACAAGCAAGGAGGCACTCTGTCTACGGCCTTGTGCACAGAAGCAATGAAATTGTGGTCCCTCGCTGATTCCCTGCAAACCTTTCTGATAGCAGTTCACCTTCCAGGGAAGGACAGTGTCCTAGCAGATGCACTAAGCAGAATATCTCAGGGCCATCACAAATGGGCTCTGGATCCTCTGGTGTTGAAGGTGATTTTCTCAAGATGGGGCACTCCAGAGATGCATCTTTTTGCAGCCCCAGACAATCACCAACTTCCTGTCTTTTGTTGCAGACCCCCTGTCTTGGGCTCAGTGCCCCTGGATGCTCTGATTCTGAACTGGGAAGGGAAATTTCTGTATGCTTTCCCCCCTTCCCTCTCCTGTTCAAAGTGTTAGTCAAGATAAGGTCACAACCTTGCAAAGTGATTCTGATTGCTCCAGACTGGGCCAGGCAGCCATGGTATCCCTTGTTGCTGTCCCTAGCAGTCCATCTTCCCCTGTCTCTTCCCAGGAATTACAACCTGTTGACATCCTCTCAGGGGAGGATTTGATATCCGAACCTCAGATCTCTCAACCTCAAGGCATGGCTCTTGAAGAGTTAGAGTTTGCTGATCTGCACCTTTCTCAAGGAGTTCTAGATATCCTTAAGGCTTCCCCGAAAGCCTTCCACCAGAAAGACTTACAGCTCAAAATGGAAAAGGTTCACTATTTGGTGCTCTAATAAGCATATTTCTCCAGAATCTGCTGGGTTGCCTAAGTTCTGGACTATATGTTTTCAGTCTCTCAATCTCAAGGCTTGGCTCTTGAAGAGTTAGAGTTTGCAGATCTGCATCTTTCTCAAGGGGTTCTGGATATCCTCAAGGCTTCTCGGAAAGCCTTCCACCAGAAAGACTTACAACTCCAAATGGAAAAGATTCGGCATTTGGTGTTCTAAGAAGAATATTTCTCCAGACACTGCTGAATTGCCTACGGTTCTGGATTATATGGTCCATCTCAATGGCCTAGGCCTCAGACCAGCTACTCTCAAGGTACACTTGTCAGCTGTTTCTGCCTTCCTGTCAGTGGGCAAGTCTTCCTCACTGTCATCCCACCCTGTATTCTGTAAGTTTTTCAAGGGGATTGCTTCACACCAATCCCCCTTTAGGGATCCTGCTCCTGCTTGGGATCTTAATGTTTACATTGCTCATCTTATGCAACCCCCTTTTGAACCTTTGTCCTCAGCAGAGCTTAAGTACTTGACTTGGAAAACTGTGTTTTTGGTAGCCATTACTTCTGCTAGACGTATCAGTGAATTTGCAAGCCCTATCAGTGGAACCTGATTTCATCTCTTTTCACAGAGATAAAGTGGTCCTTAGAACTAACAGAAAGTTCTTGCCTAAAGTGGTTTCAGATTTCCACCTGAATCAGTCTATATCTCTCCCTGTTTTCTTCACTGATCATTCTTACTCGGGAGAGAGGAGGCTACACAGTTTAGATGTCAAAAGAGCCCTTAGTTACTACATAGAGTGTACCAAGGGTCACAGGTTTGACTTCCTCCAGTTGTTCCTCACTTATGGAGAAGTTGGGAAGGGCAAACCTGCCACCAAAAGATCTATTGCCAGGTGGATTGTGTCTTGTATACAGTTCTGCTATGAAAAAACTGAGTAAAACTCCTCTCTCAGGCCTGAGGGCTCATTCCACAAGAGGTACAGCTGCTTCCCTGGCTGCTGCCAGGGATATCCCTCTTTTAGAAATTTGTCAAGCAGCCACCTGGAAAACAGTCCATACTTTTACCAAGCATTACTCTCTGGATATCCAGGCCAGGAGTGATGCTCGGTTTGGCACAGCAGTACTTCAGAGCCTATTCCCAAAGTAGATTCTGTCCCTTCTCCATGGAGGTACTGCTTGGTAGTCTGCACTAGTCAGAATACAGCAAGACTTCATGTTGTTTGAAGAAAAAATTACTCACCTTAGTAATTATGTTTCTTCTAGTGGTGTCTTGCTGTATTCTGACCTCCCCCCCCCGCCTCCCCTCTCAGAATCTAGATTTTTTTGGGATGTGGGTGGGCAGGAGCAGTGTTGGCACCTTAGGGGGTCCCCTTTACACCCTCTGTTTCTCATGGGGTGAGATACTATTTCATTTGATTGTTTTTTTGTGTTTGGGTTTCCTGACTTGAGTCTTCCTTTGAGAACCCAAAACATTATTTTTTCTGCCGGTTGGCTAGTAGAAATTTTACAGTTTCTACACAGAACACCTAGTGAGTTTTGCTTGTAAAGATCTGACGGTTGCAGTTCAAATTACAACAGGCAGAGACATCAACCGAGCTCGAGATGAACATTCTATGCCATGCATAGAAAAGTTAACCCATTGTTCTCCGGGGCAGTTTAAAGGCTGGGGCTAACTGCACTAGTCAGAATACAGCGAGACTCCACTAGAAGAAACATAATTACTAAGGTGAGTAATTTTTTCTTTTTGCTACCCTGCGTTGTGTTTTGTACCCTCTGCCCTTGGGTCACACCTGGAAACAAGCTTCGGCTTAGTGTGCCTTTCCCAGGTACCAAATTTTACATAGAAACATAGACGTTGATGGCAGATAAGGACCGCTTGGCCCAACCAGTCTGCCCATTTCCCTACTTATTGCATAAGCTGCAGATCCTAGTTAACCAAGGCCTACGTCCTTCTATTCCCCACTATAATTGCCTTATGTCTGTCCCATGCATTCTTGAATTCCCCCACTGTTTTTGACCCCACAACCTCCTCAGGAAGGCTGTTCCATGCATTCACCACCCTCTCTGTGAAAAAAATACTCTCTCACGTTGCCCCTGAACCGTCCCCCGTCTATCTTTAAATTGTGCCCCCTTGTTCTTGCACATCTTTTTCTGAAATATGCTACCCTCTTGGACTTTGTTGATTCCCTTGAGGCACTTGAAAGTTTATATCATGTCCCCCCTCTCCCTCCTTTCCTCAAGGGTATACATATTAAGCTCTTATAGTCTCTCTTCGTATGGCTTCTGGTGCAGACCCTGCACCATTTTAGTTGCCCTCCTCTGGACTACCTCCATCCTGTCTATGTCTTTGCGGAGATGAGTCTCCAGAACTGCATGCAGTACTCCAGATGGGGTCTCACTAACTGTTTGCACAGAGGGATAACAACTTCCTGTTTTGTACTGGTGATGCCTCTCCCTATGCATCCCAGTATCCCCCCAGCCCTCCTTACTGCCTTCTCACATTGCTTGCCTACCTTAAGGTTGTATGATATGACTACCCCAGGTCCCTTTCCATTTCTGTTGTTGTTAGTACCCCCCCATTGTGTACTCTTCCCCTGGGTTTTTGTTTTCCAGGTGCATTACTTTACACTTCTTTGCATTGAATCTAAGCTGCCATACTTTTGACCATTCCTCCAGCCTTGCCAAGTCCCTGCTCATCCTTTCCACCCCCCCCTTGTGTATCAACCATGTTGCAGATCTTTGTGTCATCTGCAAAGAGGTATACTTTTCCTTCCAGCCCCTCTACAATGTCACCTATAAAGACATGAAAGAGGACCGGTCCCTGTACTGGACCTTCTGGTACCCGGCTAGTAACTTCCCTTTCTTCAGAGTGTACTCCGTTTACTATTACCCTCTGCGTCCTGTTGTCCAACCAGTGTGTTACCCAGGCTACTACCCTGGGACCCACTCCCTGGCTGGCTAACTTGTTTATTAATCTTTTGTGTAGGGCTGTGTCAAATGCCTTGGTAAAGTCTAGGTAGGCCATGTCCACAGCCCCTCCCTGGTCTACTACTTTGGTCACCCAACAAATAAATACATCAGGTATCAGTCAAGACACACTAAAACATGAAGCATTAAGAACATATTACCTCCTATGCTTTAAGGAACTCAGTTGAGAGTTGCTCTCTGCCTGCACATTGACTCTAAATTAAGTAATTCTGAAGTATCCATATTGTGGGGCAGGGTAGTCTCTAAATATTTAATAGCCACTATGTCCCACTTGAAGGGAACGGTTTTCTATATTTAGAACTGGGACTGTAATAACATTGTAATAACCCAGTTTTATGAATGTTCAGTTTAAACTCTGCCACTCTGCTAAAGGTTTCCAACATCTCCCACACCTCTGGGAGGGTGTCCTCTGGGACAACAACATCAATAAAACATCACCAGTATTAAGTGTTATTTCAAATTACAGTCCCCAGTGGGGAGACCTTCTATTTTAAGATTACGTTGAATGGACTCTGATGGCAGTTCAGCATGTAAAGCAAATAATAATGAGTATAGAGAGAATCCTTGATAGGTACTGTACCTCTTTCTAAGGTTTTCGGGGTTGGGGGGAGAGGGATCCATTTATCTTAACTCAAGCTTTGGGGGTAGCATAAAGACCATAAAGATTTTGCAGCAGGGCTATGAATTGCTCCTGAAAACCAAAGTTTGAAATGATGTCCAACAAAAAGACCAGGGCACATTGTCAAACACCTTCTCTGCATCCAGACTTACCACCACTGCTGGTAATTCTCTGTGAGTAATATACTCCATTATATGGCATGTTCTGCTAATGTTACTGTATGTTTGGCGAGCCCTGATAAATCCAGATTGATCCATTTAAAAAGTTTATAATCGATGTTCAAGATGGATATTTATTGGGTGAGGAGAAGAAGGTAGACTGGGGTCCTTGACTGGTTCTGGTATGGCCAAAATGGTGGCCAAACTCCAAAAAAAGGGAGAAGCAAATCCCCTCTGTACCACTCTGAAGGCCTGTAAAAATATAGGCAACAAATCTGATGAAAAACAGCTTATAAAATTCATCCCGAATGCCATCTGGACCCTGGCATTTGGATATCTTCAGGTGTTTAAGCATGTCCATTACCTACTTTCCCGTAATCGGGGCTAATAAACTGGTTTGTTGGACCTCATCCAATGTAGGGAGCTGTAAGGATGTAAAATAAGATGCAGTGGTGGGAGGAATTTCTGAGGAATGAAAGGAATAAAGTTTCTGATAATAGTCCCTTAGGATTTCCTCTGTATGGGAGGAGTTATGCGTGGCTGGGCCTGTGGATGATCCTTAAGCTGAGATATGCAAGCGTTTTTATGCCTGTTCCTTAGTTGCCTTGCCAAACGTTTGGCTCCTCCAGCCCCACTTTCATAGAAGTATTGTATAATGTGGACTAAAGGTTGCTCAACTTTTTGATGCAATATGTCTTATATTTGCACTTTTATTCTGAGGATCTGTTTATTATTATAATTAATGAGTTTCCTTTTTTCCCATATGGAAACCGTGGCGTAATTTGCCGTGCTAAAGGAGTGTTTATTATGGCAAACATGTGCACGGTTTCCATCACTCTGCACATGCACACACCGCAGCTCTCCACTCCTGACTGCTCGCTGATGGCCTCCTTCTCTTTCTGCTGGACATATCGCTACTAAGACTTGGCAGTAAGAGATAGAAAATCACTTTGGGGGGAATGTAACTTGGCTGCTGCCTACTAAAAAACTTCTCAATAAATAAATAAATACAGTTGACTGTGCACTCAAAGCCAACTGGATGGTGGCCACCAGGAACATCTCTTTATTTTATATAATTGCTGTGGCGAAAAAGGAAAACCAAGCAGTTATATAAAATAAAATATGGGCTGGTGTGTGTAATCTCGAAGTTTATACACACCTTCAGGAGTCAGATGCTTTTCATAAACTCCGAGGGTGTGTGTAAACTTACCATTACACACACCACCCCATACTTTATTCTGTTTATTTATTTCAAAGGTTTTACCAGGAAAGACATACTGAGTTAGTATCAGCTCATTTCCAGATGTGCCCTGGGGGAAGGGGAAGAGAGGAAGATAAAAGATATAAAATGGAAATAAGTATGTCAAAATAAACAGGACAATGCTTAATAATAAATTGATAAGTAAGTTAGCATGCAATAAATTGTGGACCTGAACAGAAGAACAATTAAATAAACAATTAAACAATTAAGTAATGAGCTGGCCCAGTGGCGCTGAGAGCTGAGGCATCTGCCTTACCTTGCGCAACACCAGCGACTCATGTTCGGGAGCGATCACAGGGCGTTGGGAGTCAGTCAGAAACGAAAGAGGATCAAGTGGCCGGAGGACTGCTCTCCTCTCCTCTCCTAGGGAGGGTGGGTTGTGGACTCCACAGTCTAGTGACTCCCAGTGGAGACAAGGAGGCACATAGCACGTAGCACAGGGGAGGTTCCGCAGGACATCCTGCGGGCGAGTGTGGGAGCACACCCATGGCACGCTGGGCACCATTGCATGGCCGTGCCTCAGGGGGACCATAACAAAAATGGAAAAACCCTGGCACCCGGGAAGGCAAAGGTGGGGCCCTTCCCTTTCTTGACTATGCTGTAGTATCCTTTTTAATGTTCCTTTTCCCTCTCAGGTCCTCGTACAGGAAGGTTATTGTTGTGACCTCCAGATGTATGTAAAATAGGTTGTGTTTATTGTTGTTGGATTTAGTATCTAATAGCGCTATGTTATAAAATACCTTAATGTATATACCTTATATTTATGAAACCTGTAAATATTTAAAATACCATGGCACTTGGTGTTTTGATAATAGTAAAAAAGTACTAGGTATCTATTATAGAAATTAAGCTAGTTGTGCTGTTTAAAATGCTTTGAAATTAATGTAAACTGAAAAAGTCTAAATGTCATGGTGATTTGCATATATCCCATGATGCATTGCATTATTGAAGTATGTATGATGTTGTATTTCTTTGAAACTTGATTTGTTACCAGTGCCCTTTGGGGTAACTGTTCTTTCAGTGATTCTGCATTGATGTTCTTTGTTTCTAGCTTGTTTTGTTTTTCTTCTTTTTGGGCCCCTACTATGTAAGCAAATGAGGGCTTGCATAAGGGTTATCGGTACCTCTCAACTAGTGAATTGGATCAGAGATCAGTGTTAATAGGTGTTGGTTAAATACAGAAAAAAGACATTTATAATTTGTTGCTGCAAGCTGATATACTGAAGAAGGAATATGGCATTGCAGAAGCTTATTTCTTGTATTTTGAATAAACATCACCCAGAGATTGTGTGTTGAACCTGAAGTTCAGTGTTTGGCCCATCTGTTATCCCACAATCCCTCCACATGGAGGCCCTAGAAGGCCAGTTGGAGAGAGCCTGGCAGTGGGCATGGGGGACAGGTGCCATCGCCTGTCCCATGAGCTGGTGTTTTCCCTGTTCTGCGTTCTCCCTCCCATATGGGGTGCACCCCTGCCTGCGTCGGCCACGCTAGTTATCTGCCACCCACCCGGCTTGCTGCAGTGCCCCGATCTCCACCGGGGGTCGCTGGCACGCCAGGTCATCCCTCCCTTGCATCCCGGGGAGGACAGCACCACAAGAGCACTCATCCTCGACCCTACCCTACTGACCCCTGGCACCCCGAGTTCACTCCCGAACCCGGGTCACCGGCATAGCGTGAGGTGTGGCATCCAGCACCTCAGCGCCACTGGCCTGGCTCATACAGTTCATCTTGAGGACAGATAAGGGGCTAGGGGAGACAATTCAAATCATACATCATGACCTGAGGAGAGGTCAAAATTCATGAGCACAGAGGTGGTCAGTTAGGGAAAGAGAAATCAGGTGTAACCTGAACCTTAGTTCTTTGCTTTTGTGTACAAACTATCCTATGGAATGTTAGGGAATAAAATCCTTGCGGGGGGGCTAAGTACAGCACCCATCTCCTCCACAGAATTTCGAACTGCTCTTATGCTTTATTTAAAACTGCTGTCAGTCTATCCATTCTTTTATCTCTATTAGTGTATCCTGCCATTGAGTGATGGAGGGAGGGTCCTTCGCCAGCCGTTTTTTAGTTATAGCTTTTTTGGCCGACAAAATCAGAATTGATAGCAGTTTGGCCGAACTGGGGTCTCTAAATGCGACTGGCCATTGAGATAAAAAAAAAGAGATGAGGGGTGAGCTCTAGATCGGGGGAGCAAATTAATGATAAAGCCCCCTGTAAGTTCCCAAAAGAGGAGTGAAGTATAGGGCAGCTCCAGAACATGTGCCCATGGGTGGCTGGGGAAACACCACACCCCCTCCAACACTGTGACATCCCCCTTTTGGAACATTTAGCAGTCACTGCTGGGGTTCTGAAAAATCGAACCAGATTTTTCCATGTAAATTCTCTCCATGTGATAGCTGAAATCCCCTTATATATATTGTGAAGGTGCCTTTCCCAAAGCTCTGATGAAGTGGGCACATTAAGATCTGAAGCCCAAGTTTTTCTAATGTGGTCTATGGAGTCCCCCTCTGATGCGTTAATTGCCTCATCAAGATCAAATGTTCTAAGGAAGCTCTACCTAGTGCCAATTTCATGATCTCTATTAATTGGGGAGGGGGAGTCTCAGACCACACATCCCTTAATAGGGATTTAATAAAGCCCCTCGCGTGAAGTATCTTGGTTACTTGGTTAGATGGACAAAAGGGGGCCGTGGCCCATTGGGATTGTCCTCCACACGTGTGGAACATTTAATTGATATGAATATGACCTTTCCCTTACGATTTATATTCTAATTCAATAACCACTTGTCAAGTTTACTTTTGAAAATATCAATATGTTTACAGTCTATAATATCTTGTGGTAGCGAGTTCCATGCACTGGGTGCGTGAACAGTGAAAAAAGATTGCCTTTTATTAGTTCTTGATCTTTCAACCACAAGCTGTTTATTGTGGCACCTAGCCACAATTTTTCTAGTGGTAAATGAAATTCCGCACTGAACCATTAGATTTGGATTTTGGATTATCTTAAAGAGTTGAAGTAAATCACCTCTTGGTCTTCTTAATCTAGGTGGGTATAACCCAGTACGTCTCAGTCTTTATTCGTAATCTAAGTGAGCAAGATGTGGAACTAATTTTGTTGCCCTATGTTGAGTCTGCTCTATTCTCTTTATATCAGCAACTAGATAAGGACTCCAGAGAGGCGAACCATAGTCTGTGTATGGCCTAATACGGGACCTGTACAAAGTCATAATACTTTCTTCAGATTTAGAAATGAAGGTGGTATTTATTCTACGAAGAAGAGCGTTGGCTTGATTCACTATTTTATTGCAATGTTCGGAGAAAGACAATTTATTATTAATCAATATTTCCACATCTTTTTCTACACTAGATTCTCTAATTCTGATATTGTTTAACAAGTAGGTCTGTTTGGGATGATTTTTACCCAAGTGTAGTACTACACATTTGGAAACATTGAAGAACATTTTGTTAGTCACTGCCCAATGTTCGATAATAGTAAGGTCTATTTTTAACTGGGTTTTATTTATGTCATTGTCAACAGTGCCCCCCAAGTTAGCATTGTCAGCAAATTTAACAATAATATTTTTAGATGAAATTATCATATCACTAATAAAGATGTTAAAAAGTGTTGGTCCTAAAACAGAACCCTGAGGGACACCACTAGTTATTTGTACTTAATCTGAAAATTCATTATTTACCCTAACTCTCTGCGTTCTTCCATTCAGACAACTGAATCTATCTCAATGGGGTATCCCATACCGTGTAACCAAGTCAGTAAAGCTTAGGATTGCCCCCTATCTATAAACTGGTGTATCATGTGAAGCCCCTGTTTTTCCCAATGGCGAAATCCCAGGTTCATTTTTGCTGGTTTAAAATCTTCCTGGTAAGGAAGGGAATAAAGGAGAGATTTCCATTGGTCTAGGTTCCTAGATTGCATTACCTTTTGCCAGGTCTGCAGCATGGTATTTGTGTAGAAATGATCCCTCTTCCTGAGATCCCCCCCCCCCCATGTGGACCAGTTAAGAGGATTCGATGCAGTTGTGTCAGGTCTTCCGTCTGTATTTCTAAGTCCTTCCACCTGGCCTAGTACATGGATGGGGTGGAGCCAATATAGTATAGTGCGTAACTGGGCTGCTTGGTGATAGAATTCTAGGTTTGGGAGGGAGAGTCTTCCCTTTCGGCGAGGAAGTTGTAAGATGGATAGCCGCACTCTTGGTCTCTGAGCTCCCCATATATACACCAGGAGATCTTCCTATTGAGGGATACATAATATTCCTTAGGGATTGCGATAGGGAGGACTTGTGCTAGATATAAAAATCTTGGAAGTAGGACCATTCGTAGTGAATCTATCCGTTGTATGAGGGGGAGAGGCAATACTCTCCATCTCTCCATTTCAGCTGTTAATTTATTAAGCAGAGGGGTGTAATTTAAGACAAACAGGCCTTCATGTGAGGGACCTATGTGAACTCCCAGATATTTTATGCTGGATGAGTCCCATTTGAAGGGAAATTGACGTTTGGTGTGAGCCGAGGGTGTATAATTTATCTGACGGGTTTCTATTTTAGCCAAATTTAATCTTAATCCTGCTAATTCTCGAAACTCCTCCAGAGTCCTCCATAGGGATGACAATGAGTTCTCTGGATCAGTTAAGTGAATTAACAAATCATCAGCATACAATGCTAGTTTGTGGGGATGATCTCCATGTGTGTTAATCCCCTCTATTTTATCCTCCTCCCTAAGAGCCCAGGCAAGGGGCTGTAGGTATAGGGCAAACAGCAGGGGTGACAATGGACACCCCTGCCTTGTGCCTCTTCCTAATGAAATTGGGGGTGACACTGCTCCATTTACCTTAATATAGGCCTGAGGGTGGGAATAGATCATCCCAATTGCCTTAACAAAGCCATCTGGGAAACTCATTTTCCCAAATGTTCGAAATAGGAAAGGCCAGGCCACCACCCTGTGAAAGGCCTTCTCCGCATCCAAACTAAGAAGCAGAAAGGGAGCCCCCGATAGGGTAGCCAGACGATGAATGTGTTAAGTTCTTTTAATATTATCCTGTGTTTGACGACCCGGCACAAAGCCCGTTTGGTCTGCGTGTATCAATCCTGGCACACACACCGCCAGCATCTTAGCCAAAACAGATGCAAATAACTTGTAGTCAACATTTAGGAACGAGATAGGTCGGTAGGAGGAGCAGTTAGTCTGGTCCTTCCTCGGTTTAAGTATACTTGTTATTGAGGCATAGTTCCATGTCTGGGGCAATGCTCCTCCTCCTTCCTGGACCTCTCGGCAGGCATCCAGCAAGGCCAGCAGGAGTGGGCCCTGGAAGGTTTAAAAAAATTCTCCAGTGTACCCATCAGGGCCTGGACTCTTGCCAGTCTTGGTACCCGACAGTGCCCCAGCCAGTTCAAGGCCAGATATGGGCTGGATTAGGGTCTGTTGCTGTTCTGGTGTTAATGAGGGCAGCTTTAATCTGCTGAGGAATCCCTCACCTTTCCTGCGTCTGCTTCTCTTTCCGGTGTATACAGCTGCCTGTAAAAGGATAGGAAGGCCTGCCTGATCTTCAAAGGGATTGTAGTTATCTTTCCTGTGTTAGTTCTCTAATTTGGGTAATAGTAGATTGCAATGTTCTCTGCCTAAGTCGGTTTGCCAGCAATTTTGTGGATCTTGGGGCCCCCTTCATGGTATTTAAGTTTTAGTCTCTGTAGTGCCTGTTCTGTTTTAGTCTCTAGTAACCTTTGTAATTGTTCCCTAGTAGCTTGGAGTGGGGGAAGAGCACCCTGGTCCCCAGCCGCATGTTGAGTCTGTAACTCCTTTAGCTGTCTTTGCAGTAAATCCTGTCTGTCTGTCTGACTGCTGTTTCTTCTAAAAGGAGGCATATTATATTATTTTGCCCTGAAGAACAACCTTAATTGTGTCCCATAGAGTTGGTTTTGCTATATCTGGGTGTGTATTCTCCTGGACTATTTGTGGGATCCAATACTTCATTAAATCTTGAATGTCTTTAAAATTTAACAAATTAATTATTAAGGCTGCAAAGGATTTCCCATCTCTCAGATGGCCAATCCAGTTTCAAGTATAACTGTGAATGGTCCGAGAGAGGGGAGGGTGTCATGGAGCAGTCCCGGACCCTATAATAGTGCTCCCCAGAAATATGAAAATAATCTATCCATGTATAGATTCTGTGGAGAGAGGAGTAATGGGAATATTCCTTTTGGTGTATGTGTTGGGCCCTCCAAACATTCAACCACTGCATGTCTTTAGTGTAAGTCAGCACAGCCTTTTGTGTAGGGCTTCTTCTGGGGACTTGAGTGTTGGTGTTGTCCAGCAAATCATATATCTGACTGTGGTCCCCTCCCAGAACTAGTACTCCCTCCTGAAGTTCTGTAATTTTCTGCAATAGTGGACGGTCCACATCAGCCTTGGTAACAGAGATAAGTTCTAACATTGGTAGAACAGCAGTACAATTGAAGGTACAGTTAAGGACTGAGATTAGCACATTATACAGCACTGAACAGACTGTGGGTATACGGGGCCAGGAGACCAGGCCTGGAGATACTTATTGGTAAGGGGAACAAATATAAGAGCAAAGAAGTTGGGGAACAACAGGCAATAAGGAAGGAGGAAGGGAAATGATGTGCAATTGCAGGAAGGGGAGAATAGGTCTCTTAGAAAGGAGGAGAGGACATGGGGGGAGGTGGTGTGATGGATGGGTGGAGGCAGGGAGTTCCATAGTTTGGGGAAGCGGTGGGAGAAAGCTGCCTGACCTACAGAGGTGGTCCTGGTTGGGATGGTCAGGGTACGAGAGTTGAGGTTTCTAAGAGAGTGAGAGGAAGGAAGCTTGAGGGAGAGAGAAGAGGAGAGGTAAGGGAGGAGAGAGTGGAACCAGAATTTAGCAAGGAAGTTGGCACAGTGAGCACAGCACCTGTCATCAAGAGAGGGGGGAGAGAGAGAGAGAGAGAGAGAGAGAGATTGGTAGAGGACACAGTGATGGGTACGTGGAGGGTAGTCGAGAGCAAAGTGACAGAAAGAATGGTAGAGAGTGTCCAGTCTGGCTAGGGAAGTTTTGGGAATGGCACTGTAGACTACATCCCTGTAGTCGAAAACAGGGAGGATCACTTTCTGGACATGTGCATAGTGGGCCAGCAATGGAATACACCCACGGTTCCTGTACTGGGTACCCAGTTTGAGATGCAGCTTCTTGTGGATGGCATTTACTTGTCCAAAAAAGTTGAGGTGCTGGTCAAGCCAGACCCTGAGATACCTAAATGAGGTAGCATCCTCAAGCAAAGTCCCATCTAGGGTGTGGAAAGAGGGGAGGAAGGGGGAGGAAGCCGAGAGAGTCTCTGCCCTGTGCCAAAGGTCACGAAGACTGTCTTCTTGGCATTCAAGAACAGCATTGCATGACTATCGTATCTAGCTGAACAATGGGTGAATTGCCGCCACGTTGAGTAAAGTTGTCACCAAACGTCTACCACTCCTAGGTGCTCTCAAGTGACTTTAATATATCATTGAGAAGAGGAAAGATGCAAACAAGCTGGATGAGCAATATCGAACACAGTGAAATTGATATCTTCCCCCATAATCAGCTGACCTTCCAAGAATGAAAGTACATCTTTAGAAAATGCTTGCATCACTTTTTTCTCTGCTTGTGGAGGTAGGTAAACATTAACAAGGGTAACATCTGTTTCATAAGGAACCCCTACAACATCTGTTTCATAAGGAACCCCTACAAGTATGACATACCAACTCTCGGGGTCTATAGCTTTGTCCCGTAGCTGAAATCTTGTACTAGAGGGGTATCAGCATTACTACCCCTCTCTGTTTTTCCTGGTGGTAGGAGGAGGCCTCAACTAATGAAAAAACAAATAATCTTCTTTGGGGGTATCTTAGTCATTAGGTTACACTATAGAAACCTTCATCGTTGGTGAAGGGGAATCCACACGGAAGATTTTCAGAGTACAACTGGGGCCACCCATGTTGTCGATGTCTGCCGACAACACCAACCCTATATAGTTGTGTGAGGCCCCGCTCCCTCCTCAGTTCTTTCCTGCCATCAACTTGCAAGCACAGTCTCTGCGAAAGCTCCGTTGCAGTGTTCGCACCTTTCTGGCCTACGGCCGCCTTTTTCTACTCTTTTATAAATTTCTTTTTGTTTATGTCGAGAGTTAATCCTTCTTCTGTTTTCCATCACTGCCACTGCAAAAAGAAGATTGCCTCTACTGACGAGCATTTGATTTGTGTCTGCTGTCTTGGGCCTGGGCATGACGCCTCCGGGTCATCAGCCCTCCCACCATTGGTGACGGTCTTGTCGTCAGTGACTACCCAGTCGAGACCTGCTCCATCCTCTCTGAGGGCTATGGGCTCATTGGGTTTACAGGATGGGTTGTCAGCTTCTATGCCATCGAATTGTCCTCCGTCGACGACCATGAACCTGAACGATGTTCTTGTCTGCTTTACCAATGTGCTGGTTTAGCAGTTGGGAGCCTTCAAAAGGCCTTCGTCGCCAGTGCCATTGACAACAGCTTTGTCATCAACACTTGTTCGTCGACCCAAGGAGCCTTCCCGTGGGCCGATGATGACTCATATGATGGTAGACCCAGAAGAGGTTGACGTCGAGGAGGAGTACCACCCTGACCTCATCCTTCCAGATGATGTGGAGGAGGAAGAGGAACAATTCTTCACCTCTGATAAGTCCACTGCCTCTTCAGTCAGTGAGGACTCAGTCAAGCACACCCCAAGGTCACCTCCTGAGGCTGCCACCTTCTGTAACATCATGAAGCAACTGTCTGCCACCTTGGGTTTTCAGACAGAGGAAGAGGACATCACCAGGAAGGATCTGGCTGACTACTTGGAGATTCCTGAATCTCCCCCCAGAATTATCCCTCCTATGCTTCCTGCCCTGAAATATGCTACTACGGCAGCCTGGCACAGACCAGACATGGTGCCTGCCATGCCCTGCAGGGCGGACAAACTGTATACTTCATTGACAGTCAGTCAGTGAGTGCGTACACTATACAGTACACACACTGTGACAGTTCAGTTGGCAGCTGGCCACTGAGGTGAGAGGAGGGCTGTGCTGGTCCATGGCTGTGTTTCAGGATGGGGGGAGTGTGGGGGTGGGCACTGCCTGCTGGGGTGGGGTCCACCAGGGAAGAGGGTTATATTAATTATATTTAGGAGCAACATTGGGTATCAGGGATGGGGGCCACTAGACCACCAGGGAAGAGTGTTTTTATTAACTATATTTTCGGGCGACATCAGAGATCGGGAAGGCACTAGACCACCAGGGAAGGGTGCTTTTATTAATTATACTTTCAGGTGACATTGGGGATTGGGGGCTGCTAGACCACCATGGAAGGGAGTTTTTATTAATTATATTTTCGAGCGACATTGGGAATTGGGGAAGGGGCCACTAGACCACCAGGGAGGGGTGTTTTTATTAATTATATTTTCGGGCGACATCAGGGATCGGGAAGGGGCCATTAGACCACCAGGGAGTTTACAGTAAACATAATGGGGGATTGGGGCTGGGGAAGGGGGACTGCAGCACATTGATGCAAATTGCTCAGCTGTCCCAGAGGGACATATTCTAAGTACTCTTAGACCGGCCCTGGCTGGTCTAATAGTACTTATATATTTGCACTCTGGGACAGTTTTGAGAATCACGATATAGGGGATGTGGCAGCTTGTGTCTGCCACATGCCCCCTAGCACCATGCCACAGCCAGTTTAGTGGTGCAAGGCTGGCACAAGCCCCCTTTGGCATGTGCAGCCTACATTTGACGCTGTCTGCTTTTCAGAATAGCTCAGGGTGCATTGTTTGATGCAAGGAGCTACTTTCATCGTTTACGTTTGATGCAGGCATCTTGTGACATTTTAAGGGCTTTGAGTATCGGGCCCTTAGTGTGCTATGTGTGATGTATTTGTTCAGTATGTTCAGTGTGCTGTGTGTGATGTATCAGAGAGCATTAGTCCTGTCTACTCAGTGCGTTGTGTGATATGTATCAGAGAGCATTAGTCCAGTTTACTCAGTGTGCTGTGTGTGATGTATTGGTGTTAGTTCAGTATGATTAGTGTGCTATGTGTTATGTATCAGGGAGTGCTAGTCCTGTATGATCAGTGTGCTGTGTGTGATGTATCAGAGAGCATTACTCCCGACTACTCAGTGTGCTGTGTGTGATGTATTAGTAATAGTTTAGTATGATTAGTGTGCGTATGTTATGTATCAGAGAGCACTAGTTCTGTATGTGCTCAGTGTGCTGTGTGAGATGTAATAGAGAACATTAGTTCTAGGGATACGGATATGATGTTCTATCCACATTTGTTGGCAGTTGCCTTTCCCCTTTAAGTCTGGCTGGAATGTCTTCAGACTAGCTCCTCCCAAACATGCAGGTGGTAACTCCTTCGGCTGTGCCCCACGATGCCAGATTGTCCTTTCCACTGGAAGAAGCAGGTTCCCTCCTTATCGCTCTCACGCTGAGTAGGCCATTTGCTATTAAAATCTATGCATTTACTTCCAAACTTCCAAAAATAACTTGCCTTCAGGCTCGTTCTTCAATTGCAACTGAGATGGACGATGACAAGTTCATTCTGGGGTTCCAGCAATGTTCTTGCGAGCAGAAGATGTCCCGAATGGATCTGCACACCACGTGCATCTACTGCTTTGGACATGAGCACGATCCCCAGGCCTGCGATATTTGTCGCACCTTCTATCTTGCCGTTCTTGAGGACCATTGTGCCCTACTTACTCTCAGATGTCTGAGTGAATGGAATCCTCCAGTCAGATTGAACGATGCCCATCGGGTGGCCTCTGCAGCTGTGGGGTCCGCTAAACAGCTAGCGGCGTTTGAGGGGGCAGCGGCCCAGGCCGCAGCTTACACCTCTTCGGCTTCAGCCTTCATTCCGCTTTCACTGGGCACCTCCTTCACAGGGATATTTAAGGAATAGTACCAGGCTTTACTGACTCTCGGTCAGGGCCCTTCTTCAGGGCAGAAATCCAAATAGAAAAAAAGAGAGCAAAAAACGGTCTCATCATTGATCATGGGATCGGGAACGCTCTCAGTTGAGGGCTTCTGATTTCCGCACTTCTTCAGATCTGACTTCGGTCGAATCTTTGGCTCAAGCCACCAGCTCCACAGTAACCCTGTGAGGCCAGTTGGCAGAGATGCTGGTCAGTCTTCTGGCTGAGATTTTCCTCGAGCCAATCGACCAGTTGTTGACTGAGGAGGCTGACACTTCTTTATCCAGGACTCCGGTCCTGACTCAGATCTTGGGAGGGATGGATCAGTCCACTGACCTGCTGCCTGTGGTCACCGACCATGACCCAGTGGTGCCTCGGCTTTCACCAACACCCTGCCACCCACCCAGGTGGTAACTCCCTTGGCTGTGCCCCATGATGCCAGATCTTCCTTTCTGCTGGAAGAAGCAGGTTCCCTCCTTATCGCTCTCATGCTGAGTAGGCCATTTGCTATTAAAATCTATGAATTTACTTCCAAACTTCCAAAAATAACTTGTCTTCAGGCTCGTTCTTCAATCGCGACTGCAATGGACGATGACAGGTTCATTCCGGGGTTCCAGTGATGTCCTTGCGGGCAGAAGATGTCCCGAATGGATCTGCACACCGCGTGCATCTACTGCCTGGGACATGAGCACGATCCCCAGGCCTGTGACATTTGTCGCACCTTCCATCTTACCGTTCTTGAGGACCATTGTGCCTGACTTACTGTAGGACATCCAAGTGAATGGAACCCTTCAGTCAAATTGAACGATGCCCATCGGATGGTCTCTGCAGCTGTGGGGTCCACTAAACAGTTAGCGGCATTTGAGAAGGCATTGGCCGAGGCTGCAGCCTACTCCTCCTCAGCTTCTGCCTTCATTCTGCTTTCTCTGGGCGCCTCCTTCATGGGGATATTAAAGGAATTGTGCCAGGCTTTACCGACTCTCGGTAAGGGCCCTTCTTCGGGGCACAAATCCAAATAGAAATAAGAGACAAAAAAAATGGTCTCATTATCAATCGTGGGATTGGGAATGCTCTCAGTTGAAGGCTTCTGATTTCCACGCTTCTCCATATCAGACTTTGGTTGACTCTTCAGCCCAGGACGCCAGCTCCACAGTAACCCTGTCAGGCCAGTTGACCGAGACGCTGGTCAATCTTCCGGCTGAGATTTTCCTCAAGCCAGCCGACTAGTTGTTGACTGAGGAGGCTGACACTTCTTTATCCAGGATAGCAGTCCTGACTCAGACCTTGGGAGGGACGGATCAGTCCACTGACCCACTGCCTTTAGTCACCGACTATGACTCAGAGGTGCCTTGGCTTTCACCAGCACCCTCTAAGCCCTGCCGGCGGTCCCCTTGGTGGTCATGGTCTCTGTCTTGGTCATACTGTCGGGGGTCAAGCAGTTCCCACTAACATTGGTGTTCCCTCTCTCGATGCTCTGGGAAGAGGCACTGCCGCAATTCTTCATCCTCACCCTTCTCGGGTGAGCAGAGGCTCTGGTGCAAGTTGCATCGATGCTATGAGGATCTTAAGTGGCAACAGCTGGTGTTCTCTGGTTTGAAGCCGATGCTGGCCTGTACCCTGGCCATCACCTGGCTGTGGCCTCAATAGCCAATGCCTTTTCTGCCTCAGGAGCAGACCAAGTCAGTCCCAACTCGGCCAGCCCAGTGTCTTCACTGATTCCCATGGAGCCACTTCCTAAACAGCTGAAGAACGGTGCTCTGACCAAGAAGTCTCGGACAGCCTCTGGGCTTCCCCATCGGCTGTCGGTCACCATCACTCCTGACTGTCCACAGAGGGTTGGCGGGGATTCTGGCGGGTGACCCCTCTTCGATGACTCCTTGGAGTCAGAAGGCTCCTCCTTACACTGGACATGGAGTTGGTTGGGGGTCTCTTGATGGATGAAGGCCCTATCTCCTTTATGGGCCTCCTCCACCTGATCTCAGAATCTATGGGTCTTAAGATAGAACCAGTCCAGAAATGGGCCTGTTACCCTCTGACCGAGATCTTATAATGGGGAGACTCTCCTGGCAAAGCCTTCCAGGTGGCAGGGGCCATCCTTGGTCCTGCCTTGGAGCTTTGGCAGTGTCCTGCTTCCTGTCCAGCACCATCAGCCCAGATGGCCCTACCGGCTCCCTTTCGGGATTCACAGAACACCCCTTGGCTGAGGTCTTGGTGGCTGATTCTGTGTTATGCTGCTCTGGCAATGTGGGAGACATCGACAAGCTGTCTAACAAAGAGTCCAAGAAGCTGGACCATGCCGCTAAAAAGTCTATGCTGCATCTTTGCTTGGCCTTCGACAGGTGAGCTTGGCTCTCCTCACGGCCCACTTCTTCCATGCCCTGTTGGGCACTCTGGATGAGGTGCTTTCTCACCTGCTTGTAGACCTCCAGACCACAGTCAAACATGTTCGGGATCAGGGCCGGACTGTAGCAAAGCAACAGCTCCAGACAGCCATGGACACTGGGGACTCCTGTGCCTGCTTCGTAGCGGCCGCAGTGGCCATGCGCTTTGGGGCTTGGCTGCAGATCTCTACCCTCATGGCAGATACCCAGCACAAGCTGGCAGATGTCCCTTTCCTGGACACTGACTTTTTTGGGCCCATAGTCAAGGGCCACCTCACTCACAGTGAAAAGTCCAATGCCACCTTGGACTTGGTGACATCTGCTGATAGGGGCCTCAAGGGCTCCAAGCAGCAGAAAAAGAAGTGCTTTCGGACCACGTCCACTCCTGCGGCCAAACCAGCCCAGTCCACAGCTGGGCAGCAGACTCAGGCCTGGTGACCTCAGGCCAAATCGGTGGCCTTGGTCATCCATAAGCCTGGATGGAGAGGCCCCAATGGCTCCCCTGCCAGGCCCTCCTCCTCCTCCTCCTCCTCCAAGCCTGCCCAGTGACAGGATGATGGGTGCCTCCCTCATGCCTGTCACACCTCCTCTGGGTCCTCCCATGGGGGGCTGGCTCCACCACTTCCTTTCTACCTGGTCCGCTGTCACCACGGACAGGTGGGTTCTTGAGCTGGTCAGTCAGGGTCTGCTTCTGGAATTCGAGCAGTACCCTCCTTGCCGAGCCCACGCCCCATGGGAGGACTTGGTATCCACAGTCATTCTGTTGGCTCTTCGGGATGACATTGCCCAGCTCCTTCGTAAGGAGATCGTGGTTCCTGTCACTGATCCTCAGGAACACCCAGGGTTTGTCTCCAGGTACTTCCTGGTGCCAAAATGGATGGGGCTGGTGCCCCCTTCTAGAGCTACACGACCTGAACAAGTTTCTCAAGTCCCGCACTTTCAGGATGGTCTCTCTTTCTCTCACACATCATGCCATCTCTAGAGCAAAACATGTGATTTTTGCTCCCTGGATCTTCAGGATGCGCTCTGTCACGTCCCAATCTGTCCGTCTCACAGGAAGTTCCTCTGCTTCTGAGCAGAGGGAGCCCTCTACAAGTTCCAGGCAATGCCATTCGGCCCCTTCTCGGCTCCCAGGGTCTTCACCAAGTGCATTGCAGTGGTGGCAGCTTACCTGAGGCACCGAGGGGTCTGGGTTTACCCCTACCTGGATGACTGGCTGACAGCAGGTCCCTCCAGGCAGGAGGTGGAGCAGTCCAGGGACCTGGCCCTCCAGACCTGTGTCTCCCTTGGCCTCCTGGTCAATGAGACCAACTTGGAACTAGTGCTTTCACAGGTGATCCACTTCATCGGGGCGAAGCTCGACTCTTGCAGAGACAGGGCGGAGGCTTTCTCCTCCATTGCCTATCATTTCAGGTTGGGCAATTGGGCAGGGGCCATTGCACCCTGCCTGTGACTTCCTGCACCTGCTGGGTTACATGGCGGCCTGCACTAGCATGGTCCATTAGGCCTGCTGGAGAATGCACTTTCTGCAGTGGCAGCTGACCAGCCAGTGGTATCAGTGCGGAGGTCACTTCAACCAGCTGGTCACTGTGACCCAGTGGATGTGGGACACTCTTCAGTGATAGCTAGTCCCAGAACATCTGCAGGAAGGGATACTGTTTGTCCGCCCTGAGCCAGCGGTCATCCTGATGACCGATGGCCTCTCATGGGCTGGGGTGCCCACCTGTACTCCCAGTGGGGCACCCCTCTGCTGTACCTGTTCACCTCCAGGGAGAATGCAAAGCTGAGGTTGTTTTGTGCCTGCCTCCCTCAACAGGGAATGCTGCAGTGAGATGCCTTCTTGAGGACCTGGACCCCAGGCCTCTTCTATGCCTTTCCTCCATGTCCCTTGATTCACAAGGTGCTTCTCAAGGCCAGGAGGGATAAGTCACAGGTGCCTGGTGGCTCCAGACTGGCCATGCCAGATCTTATCTGTGTCAGTCTTCACCATTCATCACAGATGGGTACTGGCTGGAGATCAGGACCCCACGGGAGCCTTTTTTTTCCTTTTTTTTAAAGGATAGGCGGAGTCGACGCAGCATTAGGCGCCCGCCCTAGAGGGCCTGACTGCTACGTGGCGCTCGGGGATTAGCCGGTCAAGCTTGTAGCGACCGCCTGCCTACCAGTTCTTCATCTCCCGCCATCGAGGTCACCTCGTGGGAAGCCACTGAAGAAGTTTTGACAGTTTTTAGGCCTTAGCTTTTCGCATTTGTGCATTCGACAGTCCGTTGGTCTCCTGCTAGTTCTGGGTTCTGCCTCCACTCGACGTCGCCGGTAAGATCTTTCCATTTATTTTAAAGTATAGCGACATTGAGTCTATTTTTGGTGTTTTTTTCTGCAGGTCATGTCGCTGTCGGAGGGCAAGAAACCTTCTAAGGCGGGGTGGCCCCCTATGCGTCGGTGCCCGTGCGGCCGCAAGTACTCCATTACCAACCAGCATGACCGGTGTCTCGCGTGTCTTGGCCCGCTTCACGACATGGATTCGTGCGACGCCTGCTTCTCCATGGACCGCCGCATCCTAGAACAGCTGGCGTTCAAAGTAGGGCGAGCTCCGCCAACTTTCGGGGGTAGGGTTCGCACTCGTCGGGCCAAGCTGCACTCTCTCGGCCTTTCCTCCGGGTCCCTCCTGGTTCTATATGGACTGAGGAGGATGGAGCCTCGGCTTCTTGTAGCCTAGCTCGGCGAGGCTCCTCCCGTGGCGCAGAGGCCCGTCCGCTTCCTCCCGGGAGGCGGGCGGGACGCCCGCTATGGCATACCTGCCGGTGAAAGCTCCCCGGTGTCGCTCCCGCAGTCTGGAGGCCGGGTCGATGCCATCCTCACGCCATCGGTCGGCGCCGTTGGGACGCCCGGCACCGTTCGGCGGTGCCGTGGGCCTTCGCTCCGGCTGACGGCGCCGACTCATCTCTCGGCGCCGTGGGCTTTGTTAGCGCCGTTTGTGGCACTGTGACCCTGGATTTGGCTCGCTCTTTCACTATGTCTCGCCTCGGTGCGAGGGTTGAAACGCAGCGCCATGGGGCCTTGAGGTAAATCTGTGGTGCCGTTGGTGCTCTTGGTGCGCTCGCGGTGCCGAGAACTAACGGTGCCGTGTTGGCGCAGTCCGCTTTCAGAGCCGTCGGTGCGCTTGGGTCCTCAGTGCGTTCGCGGCGCCAAAGGAGCCTGGCGGCGCGGAGCTGTTGCTGGGGCTGCCGTCGCTGACTCTCTGTTCCTGGTACCGCCCCGGTGCCAGTGGACTTGAGTGGCCTGCGGCTGACTCAACTCAGAGACCTTTGGCCCGAGCTGCCCTGCCGTCTTCTGTCAGCCCTGCTTGCGGGGTTATGGAGGGCACGGGTGCCACCTCGGCCACTGCTTTGGCTACTGGGCTTCTTGGTAAGGTCGCCTTTCCTCGCCCTCCTACTGTTTGGCTTAGGGCCTCCGACTCTACCTCTTCGGAGTCAGAGTCGGGCTTGGAGTCAGATGGGCAGTCACACCCTTCGGGGTTGTCTGCGGAGGAGGGCGAGCCAGTGGTCTCGACGAGTCACAGCCAGCCCCCTTCTGAGGAGCGTCAGGTTCTCCCCGAGGTTGGGAGCAGTGGTACTGACCAGCAGGCTATGGTGCATGCCACCATTGCCATGCAGCCTGGCCTTGGAGGGTTCCTTGACCCCTCGGCGGTGGTACCCCCTCCCATAGTGTGTCTCGATCGCCCAACTTTGGGGCCCATTGGGAGGTCTACAGGAGGGGAGGGTGCTGCTCCTGGGTCTCCCCTTGAGGGGCAGCCCAGAGCTGCAGCTACCTAGGCTGGCCCTCTCGGGGACCAGGACCCTCTCGGACTCCTAAGGGTGTCGAGGGTGTGGGGTTGGCGTGTCGGCCTTTCTCTGGGGTCACCCGGCCCTGAGCAAGCTGAAGTCGGACTTCGCCTTCCCTTCCGGTTCCTTGAGGGGTCCCTATTCTTTGGAGGCAGGGGACCGTCCTTCTAGATCTATACGGCCCCGGTCGCCTTACTGGGGGGATTCTTCTGGGCGCAGCCTAGGCAGTACCAACGTGGTTGTACAGCTGTCGGCTGCGGAGTCTTCCGGGACACCCTCCTCGGGTGTCCATGGTCCGCTCCCTAGCCCTGGCAGAGGTCAGCCGACTTCTTCTCTCGGCTCTGCCCCTATTCCTCTGCCGCATTCTCCAGTGCTCCCAGGCATTCTTGGTCCTAGCGGCCCTCTCACCTGGGAGCAGTTCAGAGCGGTGGCTGCTCGGTTCCCTGCCTACGTTAGGGCCATGGACAGCAAGGTTTTTCAACCTCCCCCCGAGGAACCACCCTCAGAACATGGTGACCTCCAGCTCCTCATCCCCTCTTCTGGGGAGAGAACTATCTGTCCATATCTCTCCTGCCGCTGATCTCTCCGAGTATCAGCGCTTCCTCGTGAGGATGATGGAGGACCTTCACCTTTCTCCCCTGTCGGTCAGCAATCCTGAGCATGCGGCGCATGCCTTTCTAGGTGATTTCGGTGCAGCCACCCTTGTGGTGCCGCCCTGGCCTGCTCCCTTTCGGGAGGCATCCATGCGTTTCTGGCAGAGGCCCTTCTCCGGAGTTCCTGCCCCTAGGGACCTCAGCCAGAGGTATTGCGCTCCCCTGGAGTCTCCAGGTTCTATGCCTCATCCACAGTCCGGATTGACACACCTGGACACCCCTGATGGGCTTCGCGCCCTCCACCGTGACCGGCCCCCAGATCAGGACTCTTCGGATTTTGATTTCTGGGGGAGGAGGACTTTCTACTCGGCACGGTTGCTTCTCTCCATCTCTGCTCAACAGGCCCATTATGCAGCCTACAACAGGTTCTTGTGGTCAGCGCTAGGTCAGATCCTAGCTGCTTTGCCTGACTCGGAGCAAACCAGGCAAGCCATCGCACTCTCTGCACGTGGCCTGGAGCTAGCAAGGCACCAAGCAAGGGCATCTTACGACACCAGTGAGGTAGCTACCAGGGTAGTAGGGACAGCGATCTGCACCAGGAGATCGGCGTGGTTTCACCTTTCCCGGTTGTCACCCTTGGCCCGGCGTAGGGTGATTTGCTCAGCTCACCAGGGAACCTATCTCTTTTCCCGTAGGGCAAGACGACATTTGTTGGGGCAAATTCCTTCCCCCTCCGGGGGGACCCCATCTCGCTCTCCCCACTCTCGGGCCTCCTCCAGGCCCAGAAGGTTCCCATAGTGTGTCACCCACTGAGGGCTAAGGGACCTGTCCTTAGGGTGCAATAGATCAACCCCTTGGGAGGCTTGGTACTCACCATCTGTGATGAATGGTGAACATTGACACAGATAAGATATAAAAATTGCATTACCTGTAATTAGATCTTTCTGTGTATCTTCACCATTCATCACAATCCCTCGCCATCCTGGGGCTTCAGTCGCTGGATCCTCCTCCCTCTGTGCCTACCCCTCTTTTTGAGCGGGGTAAAGTTGGGACACACAGGGGGGTAGTTTCTTCCCTAAGGGGTACAGTTCGAGTGGCACTCCTTCTCTACTACATATCTTCACTCCTACGGGGTGAGAGCTGGTGGTTGCCCTCCTTCAAACAACATGAAGTCTTGCTATATTATGACACATGCAGTATAACCCCAGGTTAGAACTGCTCCGGAGGTGAAAGAGTTAACTTCCATGCAGGACATGGAATCTTGAGCACGAGCTCGGTTGAACACTCTGTCTGTTGAAGCTCAAACTTAAACTGTCAGATTCTTTACTCCACCTCACTGAACAGTCGCTCCGAGATTCCTCCTGCTGCTCGGTTTGTTTTGGTTTTAAAGTGTAATTCTCGGTTTATTTACGAAATTTAACATGATCAGTCGGTTCAAGCTCTGTCTGTGGTATTGTAAGTAATAGATAGGCTTACTTTTTATTTTTCTTCTGTGTGGAACTTATAAGCGTCTTTTTGGTTCGGTTTGAACCGATCAGAGAGTTTAAAATTACTTTCTAGCCCTTTAGAGTGCGGTTCCGGTTCTTATCGGTTCAGCGGATTTTATTACGTTTTTTCCATGACCCGTGACACGGTTGGGAACCGATAAGAGAGTCTTGCTTGGTGGATTGCCGTTAACGGGCAAGTTTTGGTTAGGCTGGCACTATGTCTGAGAAACCCAAAAGAAAAACCAGACCCACTGGGTTTCAGCACTGTGGCCTCTGTGGGAAGCCTTTGCCAAGGCTGACCCACACCACTATGTTATATTGTCTGGGGTTTGACCACCTCAATGCAGACTGACAGATTTGTAGAAATTTTCCTGCTGCCACCGTGGAAAAAGAGTTGGTAGGCTCAGGAAAGGGAGGCCAAAAGTCCGCTGACACGGATGGCCAGCCGGTTCGGTTCCAACCCGAACCTGAGTACCCTCTGACCAGGCGATGCTTCCTCGGCAAATGAAAAGCCAGCTCTGAGGGCGGTTCTAACTAAAAGGGCTAGAAGGTCAGCTAGTTTGGGGCCAAAAGTTCTTTCTCCAACTGCTGAAAATAGCCAAAGCTATTCAGATTGTCCAGTCTCTTTCCCCAGTCCGTCCGAACCGGCACCATTGGGTAAGCGCCCGGTTTGGTTGGTCCTCGGTTCAAGATTATGATTTTGAAGATTTTTATGAACCAAGGAAAGGGAGAGAGGAGAGAGAGGTGTGATTTTGACAGTCTGGATGTGCCCATTGAACGGACATCTTTCCAGACAGACCTTCGGAGTATCCTCCCAGGCTATCTGAGTCCCCTCTCATTTTTGTTTTACAAGAAAGTTGCTGACACTCTGCAACTCCCTGTTGAGGAAGCTGTTGATGATCAAGAAGCAGCCTGATTTTGTGGAAATTATGGATATTCCAGAGTCTAGGAGACTGTCTATTCCCTTGCATAAATCTTTTAGGAAACAGACAGTAAAAATTCTGAAAACTCCTCATTCTGTCCTCCCTGTGGATAAAAGGATGGACAAGAGGTATGCTTTATCAGGCTGTGATACGGAGTTTCTTTCTCAGCAGTGCAGCCATGTGGGGATAGTGCAGGCTGCAGCCTGTGACAAGGCTAATATTCCTCTAGCCTCTCACCCTCCTGAAAAGGATTCCAGGAGGATGGATGCCATGGCAAAAAAGCAGTACATGGCAGCATCTTTGGGACTCAGACAGGCAAATTATATGGCTTACGTAGCTAGGTACCAGAAATCCAGGTGGGATACTGTCCTGGCCCTAGCAAAACAGGCCCTGAACAGCTTGCCGGGAGCTGGAGCAGGTGGCTGCGGATGTATTGAGGCATCAAGGTGCAATTTCATGCTGCTGTAGACTCTAATGATGTTTCATCTAGAGTTATGGCTACATCTGTGTCTCTTCAGAATGCCTGGCTCAGATGTACTGCCCTGTCACAGGATACCCAGTCTAAGGCTATGGATTTTCCTGTTGTGGGAAATTCTCTGTTTGGGAGCAGACAGAGAATTACATGAAGAAATGGATGAGTATAGGACCACCTAAGGAGTGCACAGGCCAAAAGAAAGTCAAGTCACTCTTCAAAGGCAGCATGTCAGGGGCAGGGCAGAGCCTTTTCATGACCATTTTACCAAGCCAGGACTCCTCTTCTGCTTATGCCCAGAGGGGGTTCTTTAGAGGAAGGGCAGGGGTCTAGTAAGCCTGCTTCTACCCCTCAACCCAAAGCCCCTGCAAAACAGGCTCCCTGATGGGGTAGCCAGGGCTGATTCTCCACTACCGGTGGGGCAGGCTGGCTTACTTTGTCCAGGACTGAAGTCTTTAACATCAGACAAGTGGGTCCTGGAGTAGTAAGCCAGGGACTGGTTCTCAGCTTAAAAAATTTCCGAAGATGAGCAGATCTTTCCACCTGCAAACCCATCAGAGGCACTTGCCCTGGAAGAAGAAGTTTCTGCCCTCCTGGCTCTCAGAGCCGTGGAAAGGGTTCTACCCATACACCAGGGCAAAGGGTTGTACTCCAGGTACTTCCTTACCCCAAAAAAGACAGGAGAATGGCGGCTCATTCTGGATCTCAGGTATCTAAACAAGCACCTTTTAAAACCAAAGTTCAAAATGGTGACCCTAGGGATTATTTTACCCTCTCTAAGGCCAGGGGACTGGCTAGCCTCCCTGGACCTCAAGGATGCCTACTTCCATGTTCTCATCAGAAGCTCCCATCGAAAGTACCTCAGATTCGAACTGCCCTCAGGCCATTACCAGTTCAGAGCAATGCCCTTGACCTCTCCTCAGCTCCAAGGGTGTTCACAAAATGCCTGGCAGTAGCAGTTGCTCATTTAAGAAGGCAAAATTGCCATCTTTCCTTATCTGGATGACTGGCTCATTGTAGGCCAGTCTCAGAACAGAGTCAAACTTCATTTGCAAGTAACCCAGCAGCTGCTTACATCTCTAGGTTTCCTTCTCAATCTTCCAAAGTCAGTTCTGGAGCCTGTCCAGCTTCTCACCTTCATAGGCGCAGAACTGAACACAAAAAGCCAGAGCCTTCCTTCCTCTGGAAGAGCAAGGACCCTGGTGTCTCTGGCCTCCTCTTTCACCCTGCAGGTCTCTCGACCAGCAAGGCATTTCCTACAGCTCCTAGGGCACATGGCTGCTTCTACAGCAGTAGTGCAGGGAGTGAGATTTCAGATGAGGGACATTCAGTTCCATTTGAGAGCCTTTTGGTCTCAAAGGACGGATCCCCTGACTAAATTGATTCCAGTGACTCAAGCCCTGATCCAGGCCCTTCAGTGGTGGCAGGATCAGAACAATCTGAGACAGGGGGTTCCCTTCACCCCCAGTCTCATTCCTTGACCCTTACTACAGATGCATCCCTCCTGGGTGGGGGCTCACATGGGCGACCTTTCCACCCAAGGGCTGTGGTCCCCTCAGGAATCCCTGCTCCACATCAATTTTCTGGAGCTCAGAGCAGTTTTTCTAGCACTTCAGGTTTTCTCCACATCTGTCCAGAACAAGTAGTTCAGGTCAGAACAGACAATACCACTACAATGTGGTACATCAACAAGCAAGGGGGCACTCGGTCTACAGCCTTGTGCACCGAAGCAATGAAGTTGTGGTCTCTGGCTTACTCTCTGAACACCTCCCTTACGGTAGAGTTCACCTCCCAGGCAAGGACAATGTCTAGCGGATGCTCTCAGCAGGATTTCCCAGGGCCATCACGAATGGGCACTGGATCCCCTAGTACTGGAGGTAATATTTGCCAAATGGGGCACTCCGCAAATAGATCTCTTTGCAGCCCCAGACAATCACCAACTTCCCCTTTTTTGCTGCAGGCCCCCAGTGTTGGGCTCAGTCCCTCTGGATGCCTTCCTTCTCAGTTGGGAAGGGAAGTTTCTCTATGCTTTTCCCCCTTCCCTCTTCTTTTCAAAGTGCTAGTCAGAATCAGATCTCAATCCTGCAAGATGATCCTGATTGCTCCAGATTGGGCCAGGCAGCCCTGGTACCCACTCCTCATGTCCTTAGCAGTCCACCCTCCCCTATGCCTTCCCAGGAATTACAACCTGTTAACCTGTGCCCAGGGAGAGTTTGGTATCGAACCTCAAATCTCTCAATTTCAAGGCTTGGCTCTTGAAGAGTTGAGTTGCTGACCTACACCTTCCTCAAGGTGTATTGGATATCTTGAAGGCCTCTGGAAGCCTTCCTGGGGCTACCTATAATTCAAAATGGAAGAGATTTTCCATATGGTGTGCTGGTAAACATATTTCCCCAGAATCTGCTGTTGTGCCCACGATCCTGGATTATTTGGTGCATTTGAATTCCTTGGGGCTGAGACCAGCTACCTAAAAGTGCACTTGGCAGCTGTGTCTGTCTTCTTGTCAGCAGGTAAGTCCTCTTCTTTATCAGCTCACCCTGTGTTCTCCAAGTTTTTAAAGGGTTGCTTCACACCAATTCCCGTTCAGGGATCCTGCCCCTGCTTGGGATCTTAATATTTGCATCGCTCAACTTATACAGCCCCTTTTGGGCCATTCTCTTCAGCAGGCTGAGTACTTGACGAAAACTGTATTTCTGGTAGCCATCACCTCTGCCAGGCACATAAGTGAGCTACAAGCCTTGTCAGTGGAGCCTGATTTCATCTCCTTTCATAGAGATAAGGTAGTCCTCAGGACTAACAGGAAGTTTTGCCTAAGGTGGTTTCAGACTTTCACCTTAATCAATCCATGTCTCTCCTGTGTACTTCACTGACCATTCCTCCTCTGGTGAGAGGAGATTGCACAGTTTAGATGTCAAAAGAGCCCTTCGTTACTATATAGAGCAGTACCAAGGGTCACAGGTTGAATCCCTCAATTGTTCCTCACTTATGGTGAGGTTGGTAAAGGGAAACCTGCCACTAAAAGATCCATTGCCAGGTGGATTGTCTCTTGTATCCAATTCTGTTACGAAAAACTGGGTAAGGTTCCTCCCTCAGGCCTGAGGGCTCACTCTACCAGAGGTACAGCTGCATCTCTGGCTGCTGCCAGGGACATTCCTATCCTAGAGATATGTCAAGCAGCTACCTGGAAAACAGTTCACACTTCTACTAAGCATTACTCCTTGGATATCCAGGCTAGGAGTGATGCTCGATTCAACACAACCCGTGCTTCAGAACTATTTCCCAAGTAGGTTCTGTCCCTCCTCCATGGAGGTACTGCTGTGTAAGTCTGCTATATGTCATAATATAGCAAGACTTCATGTTGTTTGAAGAAAAATTACTCACCTTAGTAATGTTGTTTCTTCTAATGGAGTCTTCTATATTATGACCTCCAACCTGCCCCTCTCAGAACCTCTGTTTTTGGGATGGTGGGTGGGCAGTGCAATGTTGGCACTTCTTTGATGCCCACTTCATTTCACCCTTCTAGGGTGCTTAGGTGTGTCTTCGTTTCTTCTTGAATCCCCGACTTGAGTCTTTGTTTTGGGATCAAGATCAAAAGGTGTTTTTGTAGTTAGTAGCCAGTGGCTAGTGTGGGTTCTGGCTTCTACACAGAACCTTAGTGAGTTTTTGCTCGTAAAGATCTGACAGTTTAAGTTTGAGCTTCAACAGACAGCGTGTTCAACCAAGCTCGCGCTCAAGATTCCATGCCCTGCATGGAAGTTAACTCTTTCACCTCCGGAGCAGTTCTAACCTGGGGTTATACTGCATATGTCATAATATAGCAAGACTCCATTAGAAGAAACAACATTACTAAGGTGAGTAATTTTTTCTTCTGTTATCCATCTAATTTAGAAAAAAAAAAAAAGAACTTCCCTTTTTTTCACCAAATATCTTTACAGAGAGAGTACTGAGTCCCTGTACCCTGTCCTTCTCCAGAATAGCCGACTCTGCTTTTGGGGTATTGCCAGTTATTCTGTGCCTTGAATTCTGGCAAATGAGCTTTGCTACTCCTTGCAGTTCCTATACAGTCTAGTGACGGACAAGGGTCCTGGATCCTTGTTACCTCTCACTCTCTCCTAAATTCTCTCTCCCCCTCCCTCCCTTCTTCCTTTTCCAGAGATTGGGGCCCCTACCCAATCCCCTTAGTCTTACTTCCTCTGTGCTGTCCTCTCAGTCATTATTTCTCCTTTTAGTTCAGTTTTCTCTTCCTTTTTCTGTCCCTTGGACTCTCTTGTCCCACCCTCCATCCCTTCCTCTTACCTCTCCGGTGACTCAGAACTGGTAGGCAGGCAGAGTCAACACAGCTTAACGGCTAATCCTCGAGCGCCACGTAGTACATCGGCCTCGAGGGCGGCGCCAATGCTGCGTCGACTCTGCCTATCCTTTTTAAAAAAAAAAAAAAGGCTCCTGCGGGGTCCTGATCTCCGGCCAGTACCCATCCGTGATGAATGGTGAAGATACACAGAAAGATCATAATTACGGTAGGTACGTAATTTTTATTTTTGGTACCCCAATCTCCTCAGCCTCAGCAGCAGGCTCCCGAGGCGTCTTCCTCTCTGCCCAGACCTACTCTCCAGCAGTCAGGGGAAGGTACTCCATCTGGACCTTCAGTCCCAGCACCTGAGAGCCTGGTTCTTGAGTGGCTAGAGGTCCAGGTTTTGGGTATCTCTGAAGATGTCCTCAGTGTTGTGGAGGCATCTCAGAAGGAGTCGATCAGGAAATGCTATGCCTTCAAATGGAAGAGGTTCTCCATTTGGTGCCAGGGCAAGGGGTTGGACCCTTTGTTTTGTCCAGCGGCTAACATCCTTGACTATCTGTGGTTCCTCTCTCAGTCAGGCCTTCGGTCGATGACTCTCAAGGTGCACCTGGCAGCCATCTCTGCTTGCCAGGCACAGGCCAGTCAGCAGTTGGTGGTGCAGGAGAAGGTGGTCTGGTGCTTCTTTAAGGGCCTAGACCACATTTCCCCTCCAGTGTGTGAACCACCACCACCTTGGAACTTGTTGCTGGTTTTGGCAAAGCTCATGAGCAAGCCATTCGAACCGATGCACAGGTGTGACATGTCTCACCTGTCATGGAAGACCACCTTCCTGGTGGCTATCATGTCAGCCAGAAGGATCAGTGAGCTCCAAGTGCTTTCAGTGGAGTCTCCTTACCTGGTCTTTCACAAGGACAAGGTTGTCTTTCGCCCCAACTCAAAGTTCCTCCCGAAGGTTGTGTCAGAGTTTCACCTCAACCAGGTGATTAATCTCCTGGTGTACTTCACCAGCACACCTCGGAGGTCGAGCACAGGCTCCATACTCTTGACCTGAGGCGAGCACTCACTTATTACAAAGAGTGCATGGCGGGAGTTCGAGGAGAGGTTTGCCAGCTGTTTGTCACTTACACTAAAGCCACACCTGGCAGACTGGCAGCCAAGCATACAATTGGCAGGTTGATTGTATCTTGCATTGATCTCTGTTATAGGTTGATGGGTAGGGAGCCTCCCATAGGGCTAAGGGCTCACTCCACCCATCATACCACTGCGTCGGTGACTGCTTCCAGGGACATCACTATCCAGGAAATCTGCAGGGCTGCTACCTGGAGGTCAGCACACACCTTCATTTCCCATTACCACATCGACCTTGAGTCACGCTGGGATCCTGGTTTTGGGGCTTCAGTTTTCCAATCTCTGTTTCCAAAGTAGGGGGTGTCTGCCTTGCCCCCTCCTCCCCAAGAAGTGCTAGGAGTCTGCCAACAAGTGTGGCTAGAACATCATATCCACGTCCCTTGAAAAACAGGTTACTCACCTGTAACAGTATTTCTAGGAGTGGTATATGATGTTCATCCATTCAGATCCACCCGACCTCCCCTGGTTTTGGTGCACACAGCTGCTTCCAGCGGGCGAGATCTGGCATCATGGGGTGGAGCCGAGGGAGTTACCACCCTGGTAGGTGGGAGGAGACAGCTTGAAAACATTCCAGCCAGCCTTAAAAGGGAAAGGTGACTGCCAACAAGTGTGGATGAACATCATATATCATTCCTAAAACTACTGTTACAGCTGTTACAGGTGAGTAACCTGTGTTTCTGTATGTGCTCAGTGTGCTATGTTATATATCAAAGAACAGTAGTCCTGTATGATCAACGTGCTGCACGTGATGTATCAGAGGTCATTAGTCCTTGTAGGACAAATCCAGCAGTGTAACTAAGCTGCCATTCAGCAAGGGTTTTGTTGGACTGCAGCATCCTAGTCCAACAAAACCCTCCCTGCCATGCATGAGTTGACACCTCAGTTTGCTGTCAGTGACACACCTCTCCCTTTTAAGCTGCACTGCATAGGCAGCACTGCAGCAGCATACAAACAATTACATCACCTCCACAAAACCATGGATCTGAGTGACTACAATTTGTCCCACTCAGGCAGGACTTCAGTTCAAGCATGCTGGGAATGGGCCCCAAAAGAGATGTCACCCTGTGTTGCTGCAACTTACGTGTATGTATCTGGCCTTGTCAATCCCAGTGACAGGCCACCACACCAACCCCTCTTGCGTCTCTGAATCAGCCAGTACAGTAAAGCATTTCCCCCACTATACAGTTTATAGTTGGTTAGCATGTAAGGAGTGGACAGACTGGACAAATGGGATGAAATGAATTGATATGCTTTAAATATCCCATTTCCTGAACAGTGCCCCACAACCTCGCCCCCCCCCAAAGTTTTATAGAGAAGTGAGTCACATACCGTACATTCACTGTAGTCTGTAGGTCTTCTGTCTTCTGTCTCCATTCAGGTACCCTGGAAATGGGCTGGTCTCGGGTTGCTTCAAGGCAGGTGAAGGGTTGTGCAAGGTCCTCTCCCCACACTTCACAGGATCAAATATGCACGGTGGCTGTCTGTCTCTTCTGGCTAAAAAACAACTTTATCCAGAGCACCCACCCACTCAAGTGATGCTGTGCTAGTGTCTGCAGTGCTTTCTAATATATATATATATATATATATTATTTTTTTATAGGTTTTGCTTTTTTTCTGCACTTCAGTTTTTAAACACCTTTTTATTTTGCAAGCACTGTAGTTCTTTCTATGGCACTTCTTTCAACAGTCCTCTTTGCTCCCAGCATCTTTATCTCACTTGCATCAGCATTTCTCTTCTTTTCAGCTTGAAGGACTCCCCTTCCCAGTACCTCCTCCTCCTCCAGTCCTCCAACAGGTCAGTCAGAGCAGCCAGCTTCTTCTTTTCAGCTCCCTTTGCCACTAGTTTCATGGGCCTGGCAGAAGCATCTTCATCCACAGCCCACAAGTTAGCTCTCTCCCCCTTCCCAGTACAGCAATTTCATTTTCCTGCTGCCTCCCTCAGATTCCAGCCCCCTTCAACTTTGCCACCACTTCAGTTCCTTCTGGGGATCTTATTCCCTTCTGTCCCCTTGCCGTTTGCCACAGAAAACAATCAATGGCAAGGCAGAAGCCCCCACATGCGTGACATACCCACAAGTTCATTCGCTACCTCTCCTCACATTGCAGCTGCTTTATTTAAGTTTTACCTCCCCCTCCAAGCCTCCGATGAATGCTGACAGTCTGGGGAAAGAACTGATCGAACCATTTGCTTGTTGACCACGAGCCGAGAGAAGATGGTGCCAATATGCGAGCGCCTGCGTAAAGGGGCTTTTTTAATGTACTGGAGCATAGCGCGACTTGCTCATGCACATTTCAGCGCTCTGCCCTTCTGAAAATGGAGGATTTAAAGGGACAGAGCACTACTGCACATGTGCCAATGTGGAAACCGGCAATCTGGCAAAAGTCACGGAGGCACCCAAAATTCACAGTTTCCGTGACCTCCGGGACAAACTTACACCCTTACTCATTAGTCCTGTATGATCAGTGTGCTGTGTGTGACATATATCAGAGAGTGTTAGTCCTGTATGATCAGTGTGCTGTGTGTTAGTCCTGTATGATCAGTGTGCTGTGTGTGAGATGTATCAGAGAGTGTTAATCCTGTATGATCAGTGTGTTGTGTGTGAGATATATCAGAGCGCATTAGTCCTGTATGATCAGTGTGATGTGTGTGAGGTGTATCAGAGAGTGTTAATCCTGTATGATCAGTGTGTTGTGTGTGAGATATATCAGAGCGCATTAGTCCTGTATGATCAGTGTGATGTGTGTGAGGTGTATCAGAGAGTGTTAATCCTGTATGCTCAGCGTGCTGCGTGTGATTTATCAGTGAATGTTATTTCTGTAGGCTGTATGTATTGTGTGTGATCTATCAGTGATTCTTAGTCCTGTATGCTTAGTACGCTGTGTGAGATGTATCAGAAAGCATTAGTTCTGTATGCTCAGTGTGCTGTATGTGATGTAGCAAAGAGCGTTCATCCTGTATATTCATTGTGCTGTGTGTGATGTATCAGAGAGCATTAATCCTGTATGATTAGTGTGCTGTGTGTGTGATGTATCAGAGAGCATTAGTCCTGTATAAGCAGTGTGCTGTGTGTGTGATGTATCAGAGAGCATTAGTCCTGTATAAGCAGTGTGCTGTGTGTGTGTGATGTATCAGAGAGCATTAGTCCTGTATAAGCAGTGTGCTCTGTGTGTGATGTATCAGAGAGCATTAGTCCTGTATAAGCAGTGTGCTGTGTGTGAATGTATCAGAGACCATTAGTCCTGTATGCTCAGTGTGCTGTTTGTGATTTAGCAGAGAGCGTTAACTCTGTATATTCAGTGTGCTGTGTGTGATGTATGAGACCATTAGTCCTGTATGATCAGGGTGCTGTGTGTGTGATGTATCAGAGAGCATTAGTCCTGTATGCTCAGTGTGCTGTGTGTGTGTCATGTATCAGAGAGCATTAGTCCTGTATAAGCAGTGTGCTTTGTGTGTGATGTATCAGAGAACAGTAGTCCTGTATGAGCAGTGTGCTGTATTTGTTGTATCACAGAGCATTAGTCCTGTGTACTCAGTGTGTTGTGTATGATGTATCAGAGAGCATTAGTCCTGTATGATCAGTGTGCTGTGTGTGTGATGTATCAGAGAGCATTAGTCCTGTACGAGCAGCGTGCTGTGTGTGCGATGTATCAAAGAGCATTAGTCCTGTATGAGCAGTGTGCTTTGTGTGTGATGTATCAGAGAGCATTAGTCCTGTATGAGCAGTATGCTGTATTTGTTGCATCACAGAGCATTAGTCCTGTGTACTCAGTGTGTTGTGTGTGATGTGTCAGACAGCGTTTGCTCTGTATGATCAGTGTGCTGTTTGTGATGTATCAGAGAGCATTAGTCCTGTATGATCAGTGTGCTGTGTGTGTGATGTATCAGAGAGCATTAGTCCTGTATAAGCAGTGTGCTGTGTGTGAGATGTATCAGAGTGTTAGTCCTGTATAAGCAGTGTGCTTTGTATGTGATGTATCAGAGAGCATTAGTCCTGTATGATCAGTGTGCTGTGTGTGATGTGTCAGAGAACAGTAGTCCTGTGTGAGCAGTGTGCTGTGTGTGTGTGATGTATCTGAGAACATTAGTCCTGTATGAGCAGTGCGCTGTGTGTGTGTTGTATCAGAGAACATTAGTCCTGTATGAGCAGTGTGTGATGTATCAGAGAACACTAGTCCTGTATAAGCAGCGTGCTGTGTGTGCGATGTATCAGAGAACATTAGTCCTGTATGAGCAGTGTGTGTGATGTATCAGAGAACATTAGTCCTGTATAAGCAGTGTGCTGTGTGTGTGTGTGTGTGTGTGTGTGTGTGTGTGTGTGTGTGTGATGTATCAGAGAACAGTAGTCCTGTATGAGCAATGTGCTGTATTTGTTGTATCACAGAGCATTAGTCCTGTGTACTCAGTGTGTTGTGTGTGATATGTCAGAGAGCGTTAGCCCTGTATGATCAGTGTGCTGTTTGTGATGTATCAGAGAGCAGTAGTCCTGCATATTCCATGTGTTGTGTGTGATGTACCGGTGTTAGTCCAGTGTAACCAGTGTACTGTTAATGGTGTATCAGAGTCAGGGAGCATCAGTCATGTATGCTCAGTGTGCTGTATGTGATGTATCAGTGTTAGTCCAGTATACTCAGTGTACTGTTTAGGATGTGTCAGAGAGCATTAGTCATGTATGAACAGTGTGCTGTTTGTGATGTAACAGTGTGTTAGTCCTGTATACTCAGTGTGCTTTGCATGATATATCAGTGTTAATCCTGTATGATCAGTGCTGTATGTGATGTATCCGAGAGTTGGTCCAGTATGATTAGTGTGCTGTGCGTGATGTATCTGAGAGCAACAAGTGTTAGTCCTGTATGATCAGTGTGCTTTGTGTGATGTATCAGTGTTAGCCCTGAATGATCAGTGTGCTGTGTGTAATGAATGAGCGCATTAGTCCTGTCTGATTGGTGTTCTCTGAATGTGTAATGCACTCACTCTGCAGACTCATTCAAGAAAGAAACCTTGATCCTTTCCCAGACTGCCGGCTGTTTCAAGACTGTAATTTTCCTATCAGAATGGAGTGACTGCTTTGAATGACGGTATTATTCTCAGTGGATGCTGATTAAAAATGATAAACAGAGAGCTTTTTGCATTTAACAAGGTTAGATTGTTTATGTTGGTATTAATCAGTATAAACGCACACTGTACATACACACTCATGCATACATGCCCAAAAAATGAACACATTTATAAAACAGACGAACAAATCCTAGCAATCTGAATGTCTGTGAGCATCACATCACTATTTGGTTATCACAAGACAATCGGGGAGTACAGAACAAATGACTGCAGAACTAAAAGAGCATTCAGGTTCTTTTCAGAACTTTTGGCTACCATATTTTCCCATCATCTTCCAACTTAAAAATGAAGTAACATATCCACATATTTTGCCTCTGCATTAACCTACATTCATTAGTACATGAAACATTGATGCAAGCAGAAAACTATGCCTACACTACACCAAAAAGCTGCAGATGCAGTATGATGTGCAAACTCTTCTTTGTTTGATATGCAGCAAAAAACAAACAGGGAGATCATGAGTGCATTGACTGTTTTCTCATCATTTCGCGTCCAGAGCTTTGTCAAGCGACTGGTGCAGCAGGGGCCTGAGGTGCCTCTTGCTTTAAGATACAGCCACCCCAGATGCTAACAAGTATATATACATGGTGCTAACATCAAAAATAAAGTGCTATACAGATTGGAGACATTTATGTTCCACTGGACTACCTGGGTCTTAAATGGCATAACACATTGCTTTGTGCCGTGACTAAGGACCATGTGACAACTGTGACAAATATATTGAGGCAAGCGGTGTGGTGCCGCATTTTCATAGCAAACGTACCTGCACAGCATCCGCCATGTTTGTAGATTGCGGACTTTACAAAATTAAATAAAGTAAATTCGATGAAAAAAAAAAATGTTATTCTACACGAAAAGCCTAATCAGAGGGTAAAAGCTTTGGGGGGTTCTCAATAAAGGGCAGCTTTCCTTTAAATTATATCAACGTGCCAATAAAGTGAGTTTAAAAAAAAAAGAAGTTGACATATTACTGTAAGACAGAGACAACAATAGATATGAAACTGTTTTGAAGCCGAGAATTGTAGCTGAGGCCTAGGGCACTGTAATGAAAGCAGATAACATAGTTGATTATAACTGTTCATCACAAAATACAAAGAATGCAACAGAAAAGATTTCTATACACTTCCATCAACACAGCGGCCTCAGTTACTAGAGGGTCTGGCTCACAGGTATGGAGCAATTTCTAATTTGTCATTTCATCCAGGAGAGACAGTCACTTCGAATTTGAAGATCTGGAAGATTTCTCTGTGAGCCAGTAAACCTTCCTAGTCTCCACCTCTCTTGGGCCTAAAACCAGCTTTTCAATAGCCTGAAAGGTCCAGCCATGCCTCCTAGGAGATAGCTGGTGTGTGTCTGTGCTTCAAGGACATAAACCAAGATTGTATTTTGGATTGGGTGCATATTGTTACCCGTACATTCCTTAAACTTGCATTTGGTGCAACCAGCTTAGTATGTACCAGTGTCATATTGCGAGGTATTTATTTTATTATTTATTTGTTTTTGTTAACCAGGTAGGCACACTAGACAATAAATGCCTATTTTCAGGTGTGACCTGGGAGGTTACAATACAGAAAACGATGTACAGAGTCAAGGTAGCAAACATACGCAATACAGAAAACAGGTACATAGACATGGTAGAAAACAAGCCCATACAACAGGTGAGCCAGCAAAAATATTACAATACAGAGAACATGGTACACTCTCAAGGTGGCATGCAAGCCATCACACAGGGAGGGGCCGGGGTGCAGGGTAAAGACTTGTGTTCAAACAACAGCTAGAAAGGAAAAAAGTAGAGTATAAGGCAACAGGTGCGTATAATCCGAAGCGAGAGGAAGGTGGAAGTCCACAGAAGGAGCAGGGAGTTAGCAGATGAACAGGGAGGGGCAGGCAGAGCAGGCGAGGCGGTGGTCAGGAGAGTAGGCAAGGGGGGAAGAGTAGGCAGGGAGGAAGGTCAAACAGGGAGCGGCAGGAGGACCGCCATGAGAAGATAGGCTAGGCCTGTAGGGAGAGAGTGGCCCAGCAGTAGCGAACCCCAGAGGGCAGGGCAAGGGAGTTGAAGGTACGTTAAGTGCCACAAGGGAAGGAGCTAATGGGTAAGTCAGGTGAGGGGGCTCCTTGCAGAGGGTAGGGGTTGAGGGTTAGTCTAAGTGCTGCTGGGAGAGAACAGAAGGGGTAGAAATGGGGGCAGGGCAGTGGAGGGCAAAAGTGTGAATAGGGTAAGGGCGCCTAACGGAGGAAGGAGGGAGGTGGAAGGGGGGAGGTCAGAGGCCGAAGTTCAGTATGTGGGGGGGGGGTGAGAGGGGGAGGAGGGGAGACCCAGCAACTAGTGGGCACAGAGACGGTCCCCCAGCAACTAGTGGGGTAAACCACATGTGTTGTATTGCAGCTGATCAACCTGTGAATCTGTAGGGTTTCCCCCCTGTTCGGATTGATAAAGGAAGATTACTCCTTTACGACATCGCAGTACCTGACAAGCCCTGGATAGGGGTGGAATATTGGAGGTTGTCTCACTGGTGTCCTGCTACAAGTTGTGTGTTTGGAGTCTTGAACTTTAAATAAAGAAGTAACCAGATGAAGCTGCTTGTGGAACTTCTTTTTGTTTATCTGCGGTGGGTGCCTAAGTTGTTTTCCTGCCTTTGAAGTACTGTTTGGACATCAAGGGTAATGTTGCAATACATCCTACAGAATTCTTGGTGGAGTTATCCAAATTTGTTTTGGAAGGTCATTTTTTGTTGTTGTTTTTGGGGGACTACTTTCTGCAAATCAGTGGTACAGCAGTGGGGGTCATGTTTGCCCCCAATTTTTCAAACTTATATTTGGGGTTATGAGGACAAAACTTTGTTCATAACAAGTCCAACGATCCTTTTTTGCAGAAAGTAGTACTATGGTGTACTAATATGAATGATTTCCTGATGGTGTGGCAGGGTACAGTTGATTAACTTTTTCTGTTTAAAAGGTCAACACCTTTTGCATCGTACTATTTTTAGCGGAAAGCACCCATTTTCTGATTGCTTACCATCCCTAAAATTCAGTAATGTTGCTGGTTGTTCTGTTTCCTTTCTTTGTAAAACTGAAATGCATGCTTATGGTGTAATTATACCCCACTTTGTTTTGTTTCAAAAGCCTTGATCTTGTCTAATTGTATACTTCCGGAACCCTAGGAGCACCTTAAACAGTGCAGCCACTCCTGATGCAAAAGTTTTCTCTCCTGCCACTGCATCTTTTGTCTAGACTGTGCTGGGGTGTTCCAAAACCCAGGAAAGATGCAGCTGGCGTTGGTCAAGAAATGTAAACAAACATATTTTGGTGTTGTAATACCAGTATGGTGGGAAGTCTGTTTTTCACTTTTAAAAAGAAAAAAGGAATGAGAATTGAACTACCAGCTACATCGCTGATTTCTACATAAGGTGAGCGATCACAAAAATAATTCTTTAAACTAGGGCCTGTTTGAGGCCTAATGGGGTTGACAGTGTCCCTTTAATTTTCTGGAAGAGACAAACAATAATCGTTGGTTAACAGCGAACCACAGTTATGATTCAGTCTCTTTTTTGGACATACTGGGATGTATTCTCGGTGGTGTGGGTTATATGTGCGAAATGCACGTATAACACCTGTGTAGCTATGTGGCCATGGACATGCGAAGAGTGCATGGTATTCACAACCATGAACACCCACAGGGCTTCCTCCCCCCAGTGCACAGCTGCATGAGGTGGGTCTCAGCTGCACTGGGGGTCGATCACAGAGTGCAGGCTGGCATTCAGTGCGATGCCCCGCCTGGGTCCCATAGTGGATCCATGTGAGCAGTGATTTTAGGGCAGGTGCGTGTGCTGGGAAATCTGTAGGAATGAGTGAGTGCTCAAATGGTTGCCCCCAGCCCTACCGTGCAACTGGGCGCACTGCGGCAGCACGGTGGGTGTAATTCCTGCCCTGCTGTTGCTGATGGGTGTCATCAGTGGGGGCTCATAACAGTTACAGCAGGGTCTCCTGTTGTGTAACTTGTGCTCCCCCCACCCAGCACTCTGCGCCTTAGTGAATTGCGCAGAGTATTGGTCTGCCCTCGGACCACCTGTAGCATGTAGCTGTGGGATCGGCCAGGGGGTCATGTGCACAGAGGATTGCACTCCTGCTCTGAATGCTGCTGGGGATCTGCTGGACCCCCACTGTGTGGCATTCCTACTTAGGGTTGACTGTGCACCTCAGATATGTGACATAGCAATCTGCCCCTTTGTGAATAGACCCCATTGATTGTGAAGCGTGTGGAGGAGGATTTTGACACTGACCCCTTTAGCAAACCAACACACAGAAACACAGTACTGTTTGTCAAGTTCTTGCCATCCCCATGACACCATCAGGAATATCCCAAGTCAGTTCCTCAGGGTCTGCAGAACTTGCAGTACTGTATAAACCTTTAAATAATAGGGATGCAGACTTATGGGAAAAAAGTTTTGAATGACAGGGGTATAGTCATGTTGATATTGAGAAAGCTAGGACCAGAGCTACTGTAAGAGAGAGAGGGAGACAGAGAGAGAGAGAGAGAGAGAGAGAGACAGAGAGACTTCCTTTTGACCCCTGGAATCAGGAATGAAATAACTGATCACAGAATGAATTTTGTGGCAATGTGCATCAAGAGAACTAAGGAAGTTGAATCTGTCTGTAATCCAAAAACATTGAGAGATTCTCCAGACTGAACCAAAATTAGAGCAATATGTGACCAAACTACAGAGATGGTCTATAAAAGACCCTGTAACTTGGGTGATCATCTCCAGATCCACAATGGAGGACGAGCAGAAAGAGATCCAGGATAGTACTCTCCCACACACATGGGATGGTAGCAAGATATGGGGTACAAGGAACAATGCAGGGTTTATGAGAGTAAGGGGGGAACAGTTGTAAGAGGAAAAAACTGCAGGCATAGGCATTAAGATAGTGGGGAGAAAGCGTAGCAGACAAATGGGCAGCAGCAGAGCCAGAGCAGTGACCAGGTGGAAGGGGGTATGCATTAATGTCAGGAGTCTGGGGAACAAACTTAGTGAGCTCCAGGCAATGATGGCAGCCACTGAGGTAGGCCTTGTGGCCATCATAGAACATGGATCACAGAAAACGACTGGAGATGGCAGTCCCTGAATATAGATTATTCAGTAAGGATCGCAGGACAGGTGGGGGGGCTCACCCTCAATGTCAGGGAGGGCATTGAAGTGACATGATAGGGGCATTAGAGGTTCAGATGGGGAAACTGAGTTTGTATGGGTGCAATTTATGGTGGCCGCGGGCAGAAAGATAAGATTGGGGCGGTCTATGCACCCGCGTCAAGGGCAGGAAAGGGACAGAGTAATTGAAGAGGAACTTAGAAGAGAGGCAGCAAAGGGGGAGGTGGTAGTGGTAGGGGACTAAACTTGTCTGACATTGATTGGGAGGTCCTGATGGCCAAGAGCACCAAGAGTCAGTCACTGCTGGATGCATTTCAGGGCTGTCTCTTGGTACAACTAGTTAAGGAACCCATCAGGCAGTCTGCAATTCTAGATGTAGTACTTACCAACACAGAGCTGGTGGGGGCCGTGAAAGTGGGGGATTCGCTGGGGAATAGCGACACCATAGCTCTGTGTGGTTTGAAATGGCTCTAGGGAATGGTAAGCCACACTCAAAAACCAAAGTCCTTGACTTCAGGAGAGTGGATTCTTTGAGATGAAGAAACTGATCAGGGAGAAGTTAGAAGGGGTTGGGGGACACAGGCACGGTGGGGGAGAAATGGAAAGGGGGCTATCCTTGAGGCATCAAAGACATGCAGAAAAGCAGTGACAAAGAAAAATAGATCAAAGAAACTGCTATGGTTTCACGTAGAGTCAAGGAAGCAGTAGGGGCCAAAAAGGGCCTTTTATAAATACAAAAGCAAGCAAGGAGAGGCAGAATGGGAGGAATACCTTCAGAAAGCCAGGGAGGCTAAGAGGACCATCAGAGTAGGCAAAAGCAGACACAGAACTGCACATCACAGAGGGGTGAAGAAAGGGGAAAAACAGTTTTTTTGGTTATATTAGTGAAAAGCGTAAAGGGGGGTATCACAGGACTGGTGAAGGGGGGTAGAGTGATGAAAGAAGATGGGCAGAAAGCTGCCATTCTGAATGACTATCTTTGCTCCGTCTTCACTAAGGAAGAACACAGCTCCTGGCTGAGAATGGCATCTAAGCAACCTCAAAGGGAATCTCAGAATTGAGTCTGCCAGTGTTTACTAGGGGAAGAGTCCTGAAGGGGCTGGCAGCCCTCAAGATTGATAAGGCCACAGGACCAGATGGGTTGCACAAAGTATACTGAGGGAGTTGGCAGCCAAACTGGCTGATCTACTGGCTGAGTTGTTCAACAGCTCACTCAGGACTGGGGTAGTCCCAGCAGATTGGAAGTTAATGGATGTAGTATCGCTACATAAGGTGGTGACAGGGAGCAATCAGGGAATTACAGGCCTGTTAGCCTGACCTCCATTGTTGGGAAGCTGATGGAGTCCCTGATTAAAGAGGACCTCGTAGAATACCTAAAGAGCAGTGGACTCCAGGATGATAAACAACATGGTTTTGTTGCAGGAAGGTCTTGTCAGACCAACCTGATAGTCTTCTTTGACTAGGTGCCTAGGGAGATAGACAAGGGCCATGTGGTAGACTTGCTTTGCTTTGACTTTAGTAAGGCCTTTGATTCAATACCATACAAGAGGTTGCTTAAGAAAATGGAGGACCTGGGGGCAGCTAAAACTCTTGTGAGTTGGATGGAAAATTGGCTAGCAAGTAGTTGACAGTGGGTGGTAGTCAGTGGGGTTAAATCCGAAGAGAAGGAGATAACAAGTGGGGTTCCACAGGGATCAGTCCTTGGACCGGTCCTTTTCAACATGTTCATTAGCGACATTGGAGAAGGAATCCAGGACAAGTTGTGTCTATTTGCGGATGATACAAAACTATGTGGGAGGGTGGATTGTGAGGAAGGAATATGCAAAATTACCTGCTAAGACTAGAGGGATAGTCAAAGGCCAAGCAGTTAAAATTCAACGCAAAAAAGTGCAAAGTAATGCACTTGGGGGGGAATAGAACTTCATGACAGAGTACTGGTTGGGAGAAAAGAGACTTAGCACTACAAACGAGGAACGGGATCTAGGAGTTACCATCAGTAGCTCTCTTAAATAAACTAGTCAGTGTAACAAGGCCTGTAGTAAGGCCAACAGGATGCTGTGACACATTGGGAGGGGGACTGACAGTAGGAGAAATGAGGTGATACTACCCCTCTACAGTGCCCTGGCGAGGCCTCACTTGGAGTACTGTGCCCAGTTCTGGAGTCCTTACCTCAGAAAAGACAAAATAGATCAGAGACAGTGCGTCGCAGAGTGACCAGAATGATTCAGAGACAGCAGGGTACAGGGCACTACATTTGTGCTCACTGGAAACCAGAAGGGAGAGGGGTGACATAATTTACATAGATACATAGACAGTGTCAGCAGATAAGGGCCTACAGCCCACCCAGTCTGCCCATTTGAGCTTGTAAGTTCACTTTATGTTTTCCTAGAAGTCTGTTGCCCCTTAACCCTGACCAGAATTCCTTTATGTCTATCCCATGCATTCTTAAATCCCGTGATTGTTTCAGCCCCCACCACTTCCTCTGGCAGGGTGTTCCACTTGTCCATCACCCATTCTGTGAAGAAATTCTTCCTCACGTTTCCTCTGAATCATACTCCCTCCAACTTCATCCCATGCCCTCTAGTCCTGGAACATCTTTTTCACTTAAAAATAGTGTATTCATGCACCCTGTTCCTCCCTGTAAGATACTTGTATGTCTCTATCTTATCCCCTCTCTCCCTCCTCTCCTCCAGGGAGTACATAGTCAGTTCCTTCAACCTGTCCTCATAGGACTTGTGATGCAATCCATGTATCATCTTTGTTGCCGTCCTCTGAACCTTCTCTACCCTGTCTATGTTCTTATATAAGTAAGGTCTCCAGAACTGTACACTGTACTCCAGGTGGGGCCTCACTAGTGTCTTGTATAGTGGAATTATGACCTCCCTTTTCCTGCTGGTGATGCCCCTGCCTATGCATCCCAGCATCCTATTTGCTTTACCTGCTGCCTTGTCACACTGTTTCCCTACCTTGAGGTCATCAGAGATGATAACCCCAAGATCCCTTTCCTGCTTGGTGCATGCTATATCCTCACCCACCAGCTGATATATTGTGCCAGGGTTTTTGTGCCCCATATGCATTATCTTGTGTTTCTTTGCATTGAATTTCAACTGCCAAACTCCTAACCATTCTTCAAGTTTCTGCAGGTCCCTTCTCATTCTGTCTACACCCTCTGGTGTGTCTATTCTGTTACAGGGCTTTGTGTCATCAGTGAACAGGGAAATTCTGCCTTCTAGGTCCTGCGCAATGTCAGTGATGAAGTTGTTGAATAGGACCGGTCCCAGCACTGATCCCTGTGGTACCCCACTGGTCACTCTTCCCTCTGTGGAGTGACAGCCATTTACCACCAACCTCTGTGTCCTGCCACCCAGCCAGTTACCTACCCCCCACACTACTGTCTTACCCACATCCATATTCCCCAGCTTGTGTAATAGTCTTTTATGTGGCACCGTGTCAAAGGCCTTGCTGAAGTCCAGATAGGCCATGGCCACTGCCCTCCCTGATCCACCTCCCTAGTCACCCAGTCAAAAAATTCAATGAGGTTGGTCTGACATGACCTCCCCCTGGTGAAGCCATGCTGCCTTGGGAGCTGTAGTCCATTGACAACCAGATGTTCCACCAATCTCTCCTTCAGTAGTGCTTCCATGATCTTCCCCACTACCAAGGTGAGGCTGACTGGTCTGTAGTTCCCCGCTTCCTCTTTGTTCCCACTTTTGTATAAGGGGACTACATCTGCTATATCTAGACTTTCAAATTCCTCAAAGGAATTAATAAAGTGAACTATGGGAAATTATTTAGCTTGAGTACAAACTCAAGGTCACGGGGTCATGAATGGAAGTTGGCGGGTGGGAGGTTCAGGAAAGACGTGAGGAAGTACTTCTTTATTGAAAGGGTGGTGGAGCCCTGGTACAGTCTACCAGCTGAGGTGGTGGGAATGAGCACAGTAAGGGAGGTTCAGATAGACCTGGGCTAGAATGAAGGAATAGTGGGTATCTGGGCTGACATGACCAGGGAAGATAATTAGGGTAAAGTTTGGGAGGATTAGTACCTTGGGGAGAACATTAGGTTCCAAGAATGATCCCAGGAATTTAGGGAATCTGGGCAAACTGGATGGACCATGGAACTTTTTTCTGCCATCATTGTTTGTTTCTATGGTTCTATCTCACCCAGTCTACAGCCCACCCCCCAAGTTAGAACCTGGTTACCACCACTTCCTCCTGGTGCACATTGTTGCAGTAGATTTAAGTACTTTGATGTGTTAAAGGAGTCATCTTGCTTTATCAACTCCAGCAATGGGGAAACCCCTACAGATTCACATGTTTATCAACTGCGATACAACACATGTGCTCTACCTTGCAACTTGACATTGTGATGCATAATATGTTGTTTGCACAAATGCAAGTTTAAGGAGTGTATAGGTGACTACATGCATCCAGTCCAACATATAACCTTGGAGTATGTCCTTACAGCACACAAACACCAGCTATTTCCTGGTATGCATGGCTGGACCATTCGTGGTATTGAAAAGCTGTTTTTTGGATCAAGAGGTGAAGACTGGGAAGGTTTATTTGCTCAGAAGGTCATCTCCAGGATCTTTGAACTCAAAGCAACAGTCTCTCCTGGACAAAATTAAAAATTAAAAATTGCCCCATACCTGTAAGCATGACACCCTAGTAATTGAGGCCATTGTATTGACAGAATTATTCAGGAATCTTTCCTGTTGAAATATTTGTATTGTTTGAGGAGCAGTTATAGTTAACAACATTAAATAGCCTGTGGGTGTCAATAATAATTTATGTGTCCCATTGTATTTGATTGTAGATTTTACTATCTTCTTTTACTTTTGTTTCCTATGTTGATGGTTTTTTTTACTATCTTTTTGCAACTGTAGTGTATAAGTGTATATTTACTGCATGAACTTTATTGTAATATAACTTTTTAATGAAACACTGAATCTAGGATGTAATTGGAAGAAAGCCTCTGCGCTAATGATGTAATGTAATACTTTTTATATGTTGTTGATAAACACCTTTTTATTATTATTATTATTTATCCGCCTGCTGCGACAACTACCGGCTGGGGCATCCAGCCACTGGCCCTGCCCACCGGGAGAGCTACCAGGCTCACTCACATGATGGGGGATCCGGCACGGCCGTCACCGATCCGCTGGAGGGTCTCCCCATACCCTATCCGGCCAGACCGGCTCCGGACCCCCTCCAGTGTGATTCCACGCGAGTCCTCCTGGCGATGCAGGGCATGGCCATCAGGCTGCACGGTCGCGCCCAGCCATTTCCACTTTTCCTCCTGTTGGGAGCGCAGACGTGCAATGACGTCTGCGCACGTGCATGCCGACGTTTGCCGCACTCCCCCCCCCAGTCACACCAGCGCAAGCGGTACGACTGGGCATCCCCATGGGTCACTGCAGCACAGTGTGGATTCCCCAGCCCTCCTCGGGACTAGAGCTGTCTCCCGACGCTCAATCCTAGTCCTCCCCTGCTGATCCCCGATGACCCAGACTCGTTCCCGAACCCGGGCCGCCAACGTAGCGCGAGGTGTGGCGTCCAGCGCCTCAATCCTCAGCACCACTGGCCCGGCCAATAAACACCTTTTTGATTGAACTATGCTCTTGGCTTTCATTACAGTACCTCATCTACAATTTCTGGCTTCAACACACAGCTTTTTATCTACTGTTGTCTGTGTCTCTTATGGCAATCTGTCATCTTCAATTTTACATATGCACTTTATTATTGTCACCTTGATATCATGCAACACTTTATAGCACATTACTTTCAATATTTGAACTATATGCGTACTTGTGAATGTCCGGGGTGCCTGTATCTTTAAGCACGGTGTTTAAAAGGTACCTCGGCCTGCCCTCATGCCAGTGTTTTGACAGAAATGCTGGACATGAAATATTGAGATGGCAGTCTGTGTGCTCATGATCTCCCTGTTTATTTTTTGCTGTACATTAAATAAAGAAGAGTTTGCACAGCATACTGCATCTGCACCCTTTAGGTGTCGTGTGTGCATAGTTGTCTACTTACCTCAGTGTATTTGGTACCAGTAGCATCACACTTCCCCTTGTGTGTGGCCTTTATTGTTTCAGCTTTACATGAAACATTTTAATTCTAATGTAAGCAATAAGGCATGACAGAGGGTTGGTAATAGTGCAATGAATGCATACCCAGGTGTGTAGTGAAGCACAAGGCCATAGGCTTGGTGCCCTTATGCCCCAAGGCATGCATTTATGGACCAACACCCTGTATAATCTTATTGTGCTGATAGAATGGGTAAAGCAGGCACTAAAAATAATACACATGAAATTATTATACTATTGAATTTATTTGTTTACATTTGGTGTACTGTTGTAATGAAAAAGAAAATAGTCCCAAAACTGAGTGTGTTTGGGGGGGGGGGCGACTCTGGTCTTTTTTGGAGCAGGGTCTGTAGGTTGCATGTTGTGAAAGTGATGGATATTTGGTATTTAGGATACTACATTTTAGTTGGAAGAGTGTTATGTTAGGTCAGCGTGAGAGGTGGAACTTTCTTTTAGGTGTTACTAGCCAATCAAAATACATTTTTCTTTCCCCTTGTATTTATAGCATTCATACATGAATATTTTTGCAGCACTGATTGTTTTTCAATGTCCAGCCACTTCTGACAGTCATTTCCAACAGTAAAACATACTGTACCCCTCCCCATCATTCCTGCATTCCCCATCCCGTAGTTCATGTCACAAACATAGCCCCCCAACACCACCAACACCCAGCTGGCCTAATCTCACCTTACTTGCTGCTCCTACATACCCTAAAGAGCCCCCGTTTAGATGGAAAAAATGAAATGATCCTTGCTGCCAATCAAGCCACGTGGTATCAATTCATCATTTTTTTTATGTTTTGCACAAAGGAAGGGCAGGGATTCCGTTTTGGCTTTGCAGAGCCAGCAGCCCAATCCCTTTTATGTCCCTATCATTCCTCCTCACCCCGTATGGAGACATTTTCTGATGTAATAGCTTGGAGCATGTTCCAGTGCTCTCCATAGAAATCAATTGTGGTGTGTTTTTTGAGCAATCCTTTTACATTTTAGAGGGTCGTTTATTTACACTAAAAGTCATCACTATACTATCAAGGCCCTATGACATCACAGTAGCCGTGCGCATTACTGAAGCCAGTTGTTGAAATCAAAGAGAACAGCTCAGTCTTCACACAAACAGCAAATTTAAAAGATGTAACTTGTAAGCTGATGTTGTGTAACTCAAATGTGCATTGGGCTGATTCACAATAGCGTCAGTTATGAGTGGGCAAAACTTACAAAACTCACTCATGGCTCCATCTGTTATGAGATGCGGGCTCCCCCTACCACCACACTGGAAGATAAATTGCATATTTTCAGTTAAGTCATTGTATATCTATCTCTATATCTATCTCAGTATGTCTGTATCACATACACCATGACCTTACACAAATTATGCAGTTTTTCTCAATGGGAGAGTGAACAAGACCGTAAGTCAAAAGCGGTAAAGCCAAGACTCAGTTATTAAAGTCCTGCCCCCTCATAAGTGCAAATAAATTGCATATCTTGAGTCAAACCATTATATATTTGATTTATACAACATCAGTATGAAAGTTATTACTTTTAAATCAGTAGTCTGTGTGAATATTTAACTGTTTCTCTTTTATTTCATCTGAAGTGCTTCAAAGCAGGATATGGCCACTGTGGTGTTATCACTACTGTGAAAGCGTCACTCTTACTGGTTCTTAGTCCGAGGATAGTGATTTTGTCACACCCAACATCTAGATAAATGCTTATCTGGAGGTTTGGTGGTGTGATAAAAATATATATAAATAGAGATACTCAATGGCCTGACTGAAATACATACACCATTTATTTTCATGAGTGAGTGAGCAAGTGTTTTTCCACACCTCTGTGCTGAAGGTCACAATTCTAGTATTAATGCACTTCTGCTAGGAATTGGAGCTGGACAGTGGTCCTACTTTTCAGTCCTGGCATTTCACTCCTCAATTATGTTACCTCGTCTCTAGGATATATCTCTTTTCTCCTATGAGAGCTTAGTGCGTGTTTCTTTTTTTGTCTGCTGTTGAGGGCCATTTTCTCTAATGTACTTAAGGTCTAAGAAGACCTTGTCCCTGAGACACCTCTGGGGTGGAACCCTCCTCATGAGGCTTCCTGTATTGTTATGGCATCCCCAAAAGGATGGTAGGCCCAAATGTAGGGGCAAAGAGAAGGTAAGCCAAAGTTACAATCGTACTGCACAGGGATTCTCCATACTGACTTCCAGAGTACCTCAGTACCCTCTTTCAGATCATTTGCTTCTCGCCATCATTACAGCCCTACTAAACTCTACACATTCTTTCTTACCCGGTTCTTCCCTGTGTTTCATAAGCTTTCCTTCACAGAAGCCTGATGGTCCATTGAACCTATGTTATCTTTTCCTGTAATATATCTAACTTACTATATATTCTTTGGTTGGGACATATTTGACCTATGTTTTTTTTTAGTTATTAGGATAATAGGTATGTAATCCACAAAAATAACATTTGTCTGACAAAAACTATTTTCACTGGTATAGTATAAATAGGGAATATTCCATAGGACTTACAGGAATAAGCTTTTGATTCACTGATTCATTCTGAAATGCTGCCAACAATTCTGCCTAGTAATGTGGGGGGGGGGGGCAGAGTGAGGCCCCCCAGCGCCATGTCAGCATTGTTGGCAGCATTTCTGAATGTATATCCTGTTTATACTGTACCTTGGACTTGGAAATTAATTAGTGTTTCTATGATTAGTTGATCAAATATGTGCTTTTTTTTAAATAAAAGATACATTTGAGAGGGTGCCTTTTCATTGTCCATGCCCATTTTATTTTATTTTATTCATAACCTAAGTGACATGCATACGGGTGGGAGTGTGTGTTGGAGATTTGTTGAGTCATTTTTGAGTTACACAAAAAAATAAAATAACATGGATTATCTGTTTTAAACTTTTTGAAAAGTACAGTGTCTTTTTTTTTTGATCGGGGTTTTCCCTTTGTAGAGTGGTAAATGAATTGTCCCCTTGGAAACGTGAGGCTGAGTGGGACTACTGTTTCTCTTGGCGGGGGGGGGGGTAATTACAGTAATGTGTACTGTATGACTGTGGTAGCTGCTAGTAGTGTCTCCTAGGGAGGGTCTCAGAAAACAGCACAGTTGCACAGTTATGAAAATTAAGAAGATTGGCAGCTGCAAGGAAAATAACAAGGCTGGAAGGCAAGTAGCATATTATTCGCCTTGGAGGGAAATAACATGCCTGAATATTTTTTTTTTCCTTGCACTCCCTATGGAATGTCCTTTATGCCATGGGTGTATAAATGATTTTGTGTGTGTGTGTATCTCTTTTGAGCCGGCTTACAATAGCTGGTTAAAACAGTTATAGTGAAAATTACAACAAGCGTTTGTCAATGCCGAATGTTCGCTGCTTGCATTGCTGTTGTACCGGGTCTTGCATGTATGCATTTTTACTATATATTCACCCAGGACAGACCAGATGAGGTGCAGCATCTCATTTTCAGTGGGCTTCCACATTTTGTCCCCAAATTTTCAGTAGTCTTTATATGCCTTAACATTATGATCAAGGCAGGTGGAATTTTCTTAATCCCATCTGAAAGGTGATTTTGCAGTAACTGTGAAAACAAGTTTTGGAGGGGATTTGAAAAATGACACCTGTCATGCTCAGGTGGGGTAACACAAGTGATGTGTTGAACATTAGGGGTCAAAATCTGCAACAAATAAAGTTATGAGTAAACGCTGGAACAGTTCGACATTTCTTCACAACGTAGTTGTTTTTTCACATTTTGACCCCAAATTTTCAACAGTCTTTGTATGACCACTCCTTCTGAACATGAGAGCTGTCATATATAAAATGGTGGCTGAAAGTGTGAAAACATATTTTGGCCAGAATTTGAAAAATGACGGCTGCACATTCATGAGGTGGTGTGAAAAAATAGCTATGTTGAAAATGTGGGGTCAAAATATTGAAACTTACCAAAGTTAAAAGCTTGCATTGAAAAACTTTAACATACACTCATAACTTTGTTGCTTTTTAAATATTTTTACCCCAAATTTTCAACATAGCCTTTTTATGACCCCATCTCATAAACAAGGGCAGAGAAAATTTTCAAATCCTGCTAGAAAGGTGATTTTGTGGCACAAGTGCAAAAACACATTTGGGCCAGGATTTGAAAAATGTCCACTGCACGTTCATGAGGCGGTGTGAAAAATGGCTATGTTGAAAATTTGGGGTCAAAATATTGAACATTACCAAATTTATGAGTGTGTGTTGAAAAATTCAACGTACACTCATAGCTTTGTTGCTTTCTAATATTTGCACCCCAAATTTCAATATAGCCTTCACTCATGACCCCACCTTGTTTACAAGGGTGGAGAAAACTATGCAAATCCTGCCCAAAAGGTGATTTATTTTTATTTATTTTTCCAATTATTTAACCAGGTGAGACACACTAAGCTGAAAGCTTGTTTACAGGTGCAACCTGGAGCACAAGGAAGTTAAGTGACTTGCTCAGGGTCACACAGTATGCAGGTGGGGGCTGTGGGATTCAAACCCAGGTCTCCAGATTTGCAGCTCAGAGCCTTAAACCACTGCGCCATACTGCCTCCTGCCTATTTATTTATGACTTTGATAACAGGGTAAGTGCACTGATCCCAGGGACCGTTTCAGGCACGACCTGGGCCATAACACATGGCGCAGGGTGGCAGTGAGTACAAGGTAGTGATAACACACATGCAAAGGATTAGATACAGATACAGCAGTAGTAAGCACAATGTACAGGTATGGAACATAAGTCCAGTGTGAGACAGCGAATACAAGGTTACAATATGGCACATAAGAGATTTGATACACAAGCAGCAGTCGTCAGTACATATAGAAGGTAAGATACATAAGTACAGTGGAGATGAGGTAACAAAGAATATACAGTAGGAAATATATATACAGTATGTACCAGGCAGTGAAGTAGTAAATATATATACAGTATGTACAAGGCAGTGAAGTAGTAAATATATATACAGTATGTACAAGGCAGTGAAGTAGTAAATATATATATATAGTATGTACAAGGCAGTGAAGTAGTAAATATATATACAGAATGTACAAGGCAGTGAAGTAGTAAATATATATATAGTATGTACAAGGCAGTGAAGTCATAATTGCAATAAATTTACAATGTAAGCAAGGCAGGAGGCGGTTTCATGCAGTGACCCCAAAATCACTATAGTGTATGGGCAAACGCATTTCCGCATGGAAATCCATGCCTGGAACAGCCTTGTTGTGCTGCAGTAGTGACGTCATGATGTTGCGCTGCACTGAAGAAGTCACTACTGCAGCACAACAACATCAAACATCATCGTGCGACTGCCTCGTTTAAACCGTGGCTCTGATTGCTGATGCAAAACAGCACTGGAGATCGTGAAAGCTGCAGTTTTTGGTGATAATGCGACCAACGGCTGTGGCAGTGAGAGTGACACATCCAGGTGGGTGTGCATACTCTATAAAAGATTGTGTATGGTCACCCATACACGAACAAGCCTTTGTCCGACTTTCGAGGTTGTCTTGGCAACCAGTGGACCTCTCGAACTGTGCTCTTGAGGTCTCTGGTTGCCATTGCAACATTTTGAGTCATACACAGCCTTGTTGTGTATGGGTGGCCTTACACAATCCTCTATTTTTAGGATGGATTTGCATAATTCCGCCATCCCTTGTTCGTGATGTGGGGTTCCAAAAAGGCCATATTAAAAATTTGGAGAAAGAATTTTAAAAACTGAACAAGTTCAAAACTCACTGAAATACATTAAACCATATACCTGATTAACTCAATTACCTGTCCAATGTTGAAGAGTGAGGATGTGTCTCTGATCCAGAGAGGATTACAGTGTTGGACACCTGGTAGGTAAATAAGGGGCAGTGGGGGTGCTGAGTGGGAGGGTCGGGTGGGGAGGGTAACAGTGGCAGTAGTCTGGCAGCAGCAACAGACATTGATGGACAGTTTCTTTTTTATGGGGTGTATGAAAAAAAGACTACGAGGGGACAGTTTTCTTTATTTCAGGTTCCAACATTGGGGATTGGGTACCCCAGTGTTCGTCTAACCTCTAGAGGCATGGGAAGCGATGGAGATGTGGGAGGGATATTTGGCAGAGGGTGGGAGTACAAACAATAAAAAAAATAAAAGGCTACAAGAGACAGTTTTATTTATTTCGGGTACTGACACTGGGGATTGGGCACCCTAGTGCCAGTGTTATGTTTGGTGGCAGGGGGGTGGGCTCCCTAGTGTTGCACAGTGAAAATGGGTGGGGTGGAGGGTACTACCTGGCACTGGGGTTTGGGCATCCTGTTGTCAGAAAATTTAGAGGGAATGGAGAAGCAATGGGAGGTGGGAGGGATACTTGGTAGAGGGTAGAAGGGATTGTTTTTAAGTTGGGGGACCACAGCAGGATGATCATGATGCTAATCAGCTCTGCTTGCTGGACAGCATTATGCAGATCAAAGCAAAGAGATGCACTATGATTTGGGTGGCTCTTTTCTTTGAACTACATGAAGTTTCCACCCAGCAAGACCAGAAGAGTGTCATGATCAGCCTGGCTGATGATTGGTCTGACACTGTCAAGCCCTTTACAGACTGCCCTGCATTAGACTGACAGTGTTTTACCTCTCAGAATCCACTATCATACCAATATGATCGCCCTTGAGGAAGCGCAAGGGTGAACATAATAAAAAGAAAGTTATAATGAAAACAGTTACAGTAAGACAATTTCTTTTCAAATGGAAGTTAAAGGGGACATATCATTTTTGGAATCGGCAGCTGCTTGTTGTGATTCTCCTTTTTTATTTTTTATTTCTTTTTATGCCCTTCTTCACGCTGGGCCTGAGCTCCTTCTAATACTCCAAAGCTGTCACCGCCCCCTAACCTGATCAACTTGAATGTGCATTCCTCTATGGAGCCATGGTTTACCCCCCCCCCCACCAGCAGGGATGAGGTGGGTCCTAGTCCCTCGAGCTGCTAGTGTTGTCTGGTGGCATGCTTTGGTGGTCCAGGCAGGGAAATCAGATGTAGCAGGAGGATCTTCATCATCGAGCCCAGGGTTCCCACTTTCTTCTTCTGGTTTTCTCCCAGCTGCTGTGCAGTTGAGGGCTGCAAGTGTGCATGTCACTACATTATGTGGAGCCAGCATGGTTTCTCCCATCCCTGGTCACGCTGAGCCCTACTGTCCCCTCCATCCAGGAGGCAGTGTGGCAGCAGCAAAAGAGATCCTTCCTCTCTGGGGAAGGAGAGTGTCCTCTGGGTTGCTCAGTCCTTCTCCTCTGGCCGGCCCTCGATGACTCAAGCTCATTCCAAAACCCAGGTCGCCGGCATCATGAGCAGCAGTGCTACTGTTGCACCGACAGGACGGTGCTTGTCATGTTTCTATCTTTACAAAAGATTTCTGATTTCAGCCCCACATCCCATACTACACTGAAAGGAGAGCAGGACCTAGCGTAGGTGTCTCCAGGCCCTCCAAGCAATTCGCCACTCTTGTGCCGTCATCTGGTCCCACTTGTGACATCAACTGGAGATGCAGGCAGAAGCAAGGAGGTTTCTTGCCCTCTTCTGGACCATCTCCAGCAGTTAAGGCATGCACCTTCCATTCAAGGGACCACATGATCACATCCGGAGCTCACAGTCCCAACTGGCTATGGCAGGAGGTGAGAGGCAGCCCTAAGGATGCACTCTCCTCTCCGAGAGGGCCTTCTGTGCTCCATGCAGAATGGCTGTCTTCTGGCACTCCAGGGGATGGAGGTCATTCTGCATGGAGCACAGGAGATCCTCTTGGAGAGAAGAATGCATCCTTGGGGCTGCCTCTCACCTCCTGCCATGGCCAGTTGGGACTGTGAGCTCGGGAAGTGATCATGTGGTCCCTTGAATGGAAGGTGGGTGCTTTAACTGCTTGGTCTCAAGAGTGTCTCAAAAGTTTTACGTACATTGAACACACAATAGTGTAATTCAGAGTATGCCACCTATGATCAGTTGTGAGGGGGCAGGACTTGCATAACTCACTCATTGTTTTGCCACTAATATGTTATATTGTCTTGCCTCCTTACTCATGAAGATAAATGGTATATTCTGAGTGAGGTCACTGTGTGTCCCATACATACAATATGCAACACCAGTGCACATACAGATACCTAGATACGTGATATCTGTGTAGTCCCTCTAAAGAGATCATGGTACTGTATCTTGTTAGTTTTGTCTTATAAAACGGCATGGAGTTTTTTCTGACTTCTGGTTGGTTAGAGAGCATTCTAAACAGTGGTGTTATCACAGTACAAAATTACACTTCATAAAAGTCCATGACCATCAACCTTTTCCCCTTTAAAAAAAACAAAACAATGAGACTTGTCAGCCATAGTTTTTCTACACAAACATGGCTGCCACCATTACTCACTAAAAACATTCAACTGGGCCCTAAAAATAAAACTGCTTCCTGACAAAAAAAAAAAAAAATAAGCAACTATTATTTGCCTCATAATCGTTTTCTTACACACACATACATAAATTAAAAAAAAAAACTAAGTACTGCAGTACTTACAGTTTTAATTTCTGGTGTTTCTTTCCTGATCATGAAAAATCCCCCTCCTGTCCTCACTTGCTTGCCGGGAAAATCTTTACCGTTTTAGCTGCTGCTTATAAAACAGAAGCCCTGGTTCCATCTGAGGCCTTCTGTTGTGTGATTGTGGGGTGAACATTCTGCTAGTAGAACTGAGCAGAGATTTGAATTCATGTGTTTCGTCCATAACTGTCTGTTGAATGTGGGAAAGAGAGACAAGAACTTGGGCTCCAAAGCACCCAGCTGGTTCAGCTCTAAGGTTGCCCAAGTGGTGAAGGATAAGAGGTCTGCCTACAAGAGATACAGGAAGACCGAGAGAGAGGTGGATAGGGAAAACTACCTACGTTTAGCCAAGGTGACAAGCAAGGTGGTGCAGCAGGCTAAGGCACAGAAAGTACTGCAGATGGGTAAGGGAATCAAAAAGGGGGCGTAGGCCTTCTTTTGCTACATAAATGAAAAAAGGGACAAGAAGGATGGGATTGTTAGACATGAAAGGGGATGAATGGGTAAAGGAGAACAGGGGAGAGGCTGTGGTACTGAATGAATACTTCTGCTCCGTCTTCACCAGGGAAAAAGACAGACTAGGCTTAGAAAAGGGCATGAATGGGTGGAGGAGAACAGGGGAGAGGCTGAGGTGCTGAACAAATACTTCTGCTCTGTCTTCATCAGGGAAAAAGCCAGACCAGTGCCTACAGGAGGGAGAATGGGAGCTGTGTGAAGGGAGCTCAAATGTGGTGATAGAGGAGGATAGAGTGAGGGAGGGGAGCACTGAAGGTGGGCAAATCACCAGGCCTGGACAGCATACACCCAGGAGTACAGAGGGAGCTGTCAGGGGAGCTTGCAGGGCCACTGGCGGGCCTGTTCAGTAGTTCCTTGGAGTCAGACATGGTACCGCAGGACTGGAGAATGGCACATGTAGTGCCCCTCTATAACAGTGGTTCCAAGGATGACCCGGGGAGTTAGTCTGACCTCAATCATGTGCAAGCTCATGGAGACCATACTTAAGGAAAGGTTGATAGGGTATCTAGAGGAGAATGATCTCCAGGATGAGAGGAGCATGGGTTTGTAGGAGGGATACTGTGTCAAGAGAATCTGATTGACTTCTTTGACCGTGTCACTAATACAGTGTACAGGGGCCAGGTGGTGGATATATTTTATCTGGACTTCAGCAAGTCCTTTGACTCTGTACCCACAAGAGGTTGATCAGGAAGCTGGTGGATCTTAGGGTTGGGGAGAAAATTACCCAGTAGGTGGAAAACTGGCTGAGGGATAAGACCCAAAGGGTGGTGGTGGAGGAGAGTTATCCAGCAACAGGGAAGTCACTAACAGGGTCCTCCAGGGCTGGGTGCTAAGGCCAGTGTTGTTCAATGTTTTCATCAATGACATTGGGGAGGGCATCAAGGGCAAATTCTGTGGGAGGGTGGACACAGTGGAGGGGATACAAGACCTGCAGGAGGACCTGAGAAAACTTGAGAGGTGGTCAGGAATTTGGCAGCTTGGCTTCTCACCCCAGGAATTCTTCAACATCTATTGACAGAAGCAGTATGACAGGTGGGTTCAGCTGCCCCTGAGAGGAGGAGTCAATGCAAATGAGGAAGGCATTGGCCAATCAGGAGACAGTTAGAGTAGAGTGCTGCCTGCAGTCAGCCTGAAGGACCTCAGAACTTTTTCTCCGCTGAACTGGCAACACTGCCCTGGAGCTCTTCTCTTCAGAGATCTTCCTGAGCCATTTTCCTTTTTTTTTTTTTGAGTGCTGCTTTAAGGTATTTTGTATATTTTCTTCATTTTATCTATTTTTACCGCATCTGCTCTGGGTTCCGCGCAGTTGCTGGATTTTTACGTTTTTTCCCGCTTCGGCATTGTTTTCTGAAGTAAATTTCGCCCGTGTGCATGATAAATTGCATCATTTTTATTTAATTTGTTAGTTTTTAGTATTTATCGGTGGTTTTTAACGCTTTTGCGGTAAAATCATTTATTTGGTTTTTCGCACACGTGTACATTTTTTCCATTGCGCACTAGCACGAATTCTTGGAACCCTTTTTTCTCTGTTTAAATTCAAAATGATTACTATTTGAAGGGTAATCCCCCCTCTTTTGGGGTGAGAGTCTCTTGTTTGGTGTGCAGTGGGCTTTGTTAACAAGAGGTGTGGAGGTGGTTCTGTTTTTTCCTCTTTGTGGAAAAAAAAATCTCAAAGTTGATTGTGATTTGTTTGAGCCTTGGCCTAACTATTATTATCTGGGCTTTTAGTCTACCTCCCCCTCCTCTAAAAGCGCTGAGGAGGGTACCTCAAGTTAACAGAAAAGAAATGACAAGTCCCCTTGGGACTTCTATTATTAAAAGTCTGGTTCTGTAGTAGTTGTTTCTCTGTCCAAGCCTTTAATTTGAAAATAGGCAGGGTGTCCTCTTCCCTGCACAAAGATAGAGATTAATCTCCTCTGACCCTCCCTCCTGAAGGACTTAGGGAAACATCAGGGGTTGATAAAATTATGCCCTCTGTAACTGAATTCTGAGAGCTTGGCAATTATTCCAGACTTTATTTTCATGCTTTCGGCCCTTCGGGGCCCAAGTATTCTCTCCTTGTTATCCTTACGCCCAAGGATATTATTGTTATGATTATTATTAGCAATTTAGGAGAGGATTTTCCTTCTTGAACTCCTCTCGGGGCCCACTAATTCCAGTTGGTCACCCTGAGGTTGATACAGGTTATGGTATAATGAGGCGTATATATATATATATATATATATATACACATCCAGTGGACTCCCTGGACTTTCCCCTTCAGGATGACACCAATAAAGAGGTGGAGGACGATGACTTCCTAGATCTGGTGGTTTCTCTCCTCCAGAGAAGTTGACAACTCTCTGAAGACTCCTACAGGTAGGTTCTGGAAACCCCTCCTTCTCTTCTGGGGTTGACAGAAGCATTCAAATGAAGTACCAGCTCGGTAAGTGTTCTGCTGTTTTTATCTGTACACTTTTAGATTAAAGAGAGTTAGTGCAAACAGCGACCTGCTTCTCAGCCTCGTGTCACTGTCTGCTTTCCCTCCAGAGATAGACTCTACATAACCATATACCATGTGTAAGTAATTCTACATAATGCCTTTAACCTTTGTAGCATACACTATTATATATTAAGAGTGTTTGATGTACACTCTCCTTGCCGTAGTGCGACATCTCTTGAGCACTATTCACAAGGAGGTTTGCTGGAATACCCAAGTGGCATTTAGTAGCACTATGCTCTCATAGTAAGTCATAATGTTACAGATTCTAGAGTCTTGGGGTAGGTCATTTCCCTCAGGCTTGCCTGTCTGAAAAGCCCAACCTTTTGGGTTATGCTTTGGTACAAATTTTGGTTGGTCTTTATTCAAACTGAGCTGACAGGCACTTATGAATGATTTAACTCTCCTAGTACTCAATTAAATATAAGCGTTCCTTCCCCAGAAGTCTCATTGGGGGACTTCGGGTAGGAATTATTCTCCCTTTAACCCTTTTTTCTATGCCAACACATTAGGAAATTTCCAAATGTGAAGTTTTCCAGGGGTTTAGGCAGGAATGCTCTTTCATTCCTGATAATCCCTTTTTCCTTCAGTTATTTTTCTTCTTGGTTCAAGTTTTTACCCCTTCTTTGTTTGGTAAAAAAAAAATAAATAAATAAAGGGAAATAGATATATGCAGATATTAACATTTAAATATTTATACAGTATATCTATGTGCATGATAAGTTAATAGATATCTAAAGTTTACCTCCAAATGCTGCATTCTCTGTTGTTCAGTAGCATGTCAGCTCTGTTAACTAGAGCACCAGAACCTCGTGAGGGTCAAAGTCGTAAAAGGGTTCCCTCCTGCTTGGGAGTTGGACTTTTTTTCCTAGGCTATTACCTGAATCTTAAAGGAAAATAGGGAAGAGTAAATCATTATATCAATTTTCACAACCTGGGGTCACCATGCTTCCTTGACTCAGGTCTTGCTTTGGCAAACACGGGATTTTTTTGTCTCCTTCGATACATTCTATGTTCTCAGCTCCTTAGTACAGGGTTGTTTCTCAGGCAGTTTTATTCCATGCCGTTTAGACTGCCTCCAGAGTGTTCTCAGATACGAATAAAAATCAGGCTGTTCTCCAGGTATCTGGGTAGGTTGGCAGTTCTCCCATGAAGACAGGGAATCTCTAGTTTCCCTTATCTGAGGCTTGGCTGACCTTAGCCAATTTCCCTTGACTTTGGTTTTCAAGCCCTAAGTCTGACATTTTGTTTTCTACAGTCTCGAGGGTTCTTTGTACCTACCAGAAAAAAGTCCCCTAACTATTTAAATCTCGGCAACTCTTAGGGGGCAGTGCTCATCTCTTATCAGGTGAAGCTCTTTCCCTGCATGGGGTGCATAATTTTGTCATTGAAGTCCCTGGGGCTAGGCCTCTAGGTTAGATTCCAAATAAGAGAATTTTTCGTGAAGCTTGAACCCTGTTACAAGCTGACTGGTGTAAGGAAACAGTGAACTTCACACCTCTCCCCTTAAAATCTTCGGTACAGAGGCTTTCTTCCGGTTGGCGCTTCCCTTCGGGGGGTTCCATCATTGGGTCTTGGTTTCTGAGAGAGTTCTTCTCTCTTCAGTTCCTGGAATCTCAGAGCATCTCTATCAGGCCTGCATTTTTTCAGTCCAGAGGCCATTTAGTTCGATATCCCTGCCCTGTATCACACTAATGAGCATTTAGGACACAGGGCTTTCAATCTCTCCGCAATAGCTACGAGTTGTTATCTCTAACTCGCTTCTTTGGAGGTGTCTTAGTCACTCATCCATCTGTCTGGCAAGGACAAAACTTTGGCAGGGCCACCACAAGTGGGCCCTTTGGCAGATCCTCTGAGTCATAATACTCAGGACCACCGCAAGTGAGCCCTCAGCACACAAGTCCTAGCCACATCATTCAGGGGAAAGGTCAGGTCCAGATATGAATTTTCGCCTCCAGCCCAAACCTCCAGTTTTTTCCTGTTGCAGGCCCCAGCTTGGGGTTCCTTCCAACGTATTTTCCTATCTCAAGACTGGCCTGAGAAGTTTTCTCTCTCCTTATATCCCTTGTTTCCTAAGTACCTCTCTAGTCAAGGTATCAGCCACCACGATCCTGGTGGCTCGGGACAACCTTAGTACTTTCTGAAAAATCAGGAGTAGTGTTTTTCTCAGCTCCCAGTCTTTTCTTCTCAAGGCCTGGTTCCTGAGAGGCTAGATTTCTTAGAGTCCCTGTATCCAAACAAGGCCTGGAACATCTGTAAAAAAAAAAAAAAAAAAGAGGTTTTAGTATCACGAAAACCTCAGTTTTTCTAGGGGAAGTAGCTTTTCCCCTGGCTACAAGGACACGAGCCTACAGTTTTTCAAACCTCTTTCCTCTCATGACCTGATTATTTAGTTCATTTCCAGACATTACAATCTTGGACTTTGAAATAGTTTGGTCTTTGTGACTCGTTTCCTGTAAAAGTATAAAGGTTTTTATTTTCCTTCCAACAGTGGGACAGTAGGCCTTTTTTCTTTGGGAGTACACCTAACGGTTACTCAGATTCTTTTTTCGTCAGGCAAAAGAAATATATCTTTTCTCAGACCATTTCAAAGAATTCCGCAAAGGGCCATCTTCACTTCCAGACCAGAGTTTTTTCCCATGGAACACAAACCTCTGTAAGTTTAGTTTCATGGGGTGTCCCTTTGAATCTGTGGAAATTCTGTCCTGAAGTGAGTAACATCGAAGACAATTTGTCTGCTTGTTTTCCTCTGTCAGACGTTTTTCAGAGTTTCAGGTTGTTCTCTTAGGCCTTATCCTCGCAGTGCCTTTGTTGACAAATTAGTCTTCTGGATGGATAGAAAATCTTTTTCCCAGGTGTTCTACCATTTCCTTCATCAATCCCTTTTCTCTGCCTGTACTGCTCTCAGGCTAGTCCTGTCTAGGCTATCTCTACCTGCTTGGAAGGGGCATGAATTAGTCCTACTGGTCTGCGTCAGCAGTCCTAGCAGTTCAGGTTCTGTCATTATCATATTTCCTTTCCTGCGTTTTTGCAGAAAAGGAGAAACCAATGACCAAGAGTATTTTCCCATGGGACTGTTTTCCCGTATTTCGGGTCTACTTCAGTAAAGCTGACATTCAGGCCTTCTTGTGCTTAGGGCCTATTTACTGGAGACCAACTGCCTCCTGGGCAGCGTTCAAGGCTATATCTTAACCTGAAGTGTGCAGACCACTTATTTGAAATTTACTTTTCACATTCAATAAGATCTTCTTGGATGTGTAGTATGATAGGATGCCAATTCTGGCAGGATGGTACTTCAGAGCCTCTTCTTAAAATATGTTTCTGTTCCCTCCTCCCAACTACAGTGCTTTGAAGTCTGCTTCTGTCAACAGATAATAAAGAATTCCTGGGGTGAGAAGAAACAATTACTCACCGAAGTAATATTACTTCTTCCAGGGTATTCTTTAGCATTATTGACACTCCCACCCTTTCTCCCCTTGAAACCTTGTCTAAAGGCTCTGCTAGGAGATTTAGCCATAGTTGACGACTGTCATTCGTTTGTGCGATTTTCAAAAAAAAAAAGAAAATGTTTTCATACTAGTGGGTTATTGCTAAAAGTGTTTTTGCCCCTAGTGGGCACAGTTTTTGCTCTTTTTCAGCTTCGAAATGCATTCTGAAGTCCTTCAGGCTGACTGCAGGTAGCACTGTAACTGTATCCTGATTGGCCAATGCCTTCCTCATTTGCATTGACTCCTCCTCTCCGGGGCAGTTGAACCCAGCTGGCATACTGCTTCTGTCAATAATGCTAAAGAATACCCTGGAAGAAGTAATATTACTTCAGTGAGTAATTGTTTCTTCAGTGCCAAGAAATGCAAAGTTATGCACATTGGAGCCAGGAATCCAAGGACCGAGTACCAGGGGGGTCCGGTCTGGGTAGCAGCAAAGGAGGAGGAGAAGGATCTGGGAGTGATGATCACTGGTGACCTAAAGCACTCCATGCAGTGCCAAAAAGCAGCAGCAAACAGGATGCTAGGGTGTATAGCCAGAGGAATCAGCAGTATGCGGAAGGAGGTTAAACTGCCCTTCCCTTGTACAGGTCATTGGTGAGGCCACATCTGGGGTATGGAGTAAGATACTGGTGTCCACACCTTAAGAAAGACATTAACCTGCTGCAGACTGTCCAGAGGATGGCAACTAAGATGTTTGCGGGTCAGCAGGGTAAGACATATGAAGAGAGGTTGGGTCCCTGAATATGTACTTCCTGAAGGAGAGGATGGAGAGTGGGGACATGATAGAGACCTTTAAGTACTTGAAAGGGTGGATAAGGAGGGTCTCTTCAAGCTAAGTGGCAGCCAAACCATGAGGGATCACAGTCTAAAACTGGAAAGGGGGGAAGTTTTGGAAGGTTAGGAGACGCTTCTTCACAGAGAGGGTGGTAGCCAACTGGAATGCGCTGCTAGAGGAAGTGGTCTTGATGAAGTTGGTGAGCAGCTTCAAGAGAGGCTGGGACAGGTAAAAGGGGAAAATATGGGGCTTGGAAGGGTGCAGATGGAGAGGAAGGGAGGACCGGGGGGGGGGGCGCAAGGTAAGTTGTATAAGCTGAGGACCCTGCAATATGAGAAGGCTAGATAAACTGAATGGACTTCTTTTGCTGGCTTCTTCATATGTAAGTATGTTCATATGAAACAAGATGGGGAAGAGGGAGGAAATAATATAAAGATGAAGGAGGAATGGTGAGAAACAGGTAAATGGGAATGAGTTGGGGAAAACAGAGGGTTTAAGGGTTAATTAAAAAGTTTTTATTTATTTATTTATTATATATATTTGAATTTTGATGCCCGGGTGGGCCCACTGAGACATTTAAGTCCCTTTTTCAGGGGCGACCCGGGGAATAGAGGCATGCCATACAATACATTGTAACATAATATTTAACAGACGTTGTACATTGAAAATAGTATTTTGCTGTGTATAATATTTGAAACTGAGATGGCATGCTAGTGCTAAGATGTGCTGGGACTATATTGCAGGGGTAGATAAATGTTTATATACATAAAAAAAGCATTTAAATGTATATTATTTTATTTTTGTACACTTTTGCACCCCTCCCAAAAAAACATAGCTTGGATCTATTTTATCATCACCATAAGACACTGCATGATTTGCCTTTCTGTGAGATAACACCACTTTTTGGGTGGTTGAAGGCACTCAGCTATGCCTCGTGCCTCACAACACTCCCAAGATGTGCCATTATCCCACTGAAATGCACACCCTGTCATGTCTTATTGTATTTAATAACTAGTATAAAAAAATAGCACAGAAAAATGTTTTACATTTTAATAAGTAGTAACTTTTCATTTCTTAAGTATTTTTCATTTTCTTCTTGCTTATTAGAAAGTTTTCTGTATGATATCATTATGCTGGAGGTGTGGAATAGCACTCTGCATGACAGCTGACATGTCTAGTTTTATTCCTGCTACTACATCATCAGCACTGTGACCTCTCTGACTGTGACATCACTGGTGAGTGACTTGGCAGCTGCAGTGTGGCCTTTTCAGAGCAGCTGTGATGTCACAGTCAGTGAGGTCACTAGGCTGATGTTGTAATGGGAGGAACAGAACTAGATATGTCAGCTGCCAGGCTGAGTGCTGTTCCACACATCACACCTACTAACATCAGGTAAAAAGTCTTCTCATTAACCAAAGGAAAAAGAAAAAGTGTCTCAGATGTAAAAGTTGATCTTTGGCTGCTTTTAAAAACTAGTATTAGGTGTACACTGGGGTGGGATATTCAGAAGGGTTGCACAAGGCGCAACACAGTTGCTCCATGCGCAACCCACTGATGCGCCCCTGCGCTATATTCAAAAGGGGAAAGTGTGTGGCACAAATCTCGATGCGCTGGGGCACATCAGTAATGTATGCAGTGCAAGTAGGGGGGGCGTTCCCATGCATACCCCCGCACATCCCGATATTCAACCCAGGATGTGCGGAGCCCATGCAGGCGCAACCCCTACATGCACCGCATACAGTTGTTCCAAAAAATAAAGGAGCAACAGCTGTCCACCCACAGGTGAGCTGCCGTATTGCAGGGTGCAACATGGCAGCTGCCAGCTGTGGGTGGCCACCCGAGCTCCAGTGGCACCCCCGTTGGGTAGCGCCCCTATGCCCGATCGCGGGCATAAGTATAAATATAAGAAACTCCTATATCACTGGTGGTCCAGTGGACCGTTCGCAGCCCGATCGCCGGCATAAGTATAAATATAAGAAACTCCTATATCGCTGGTGGTCCAGTGGACCGCTCGCAGCCTGATCGCGGGTATTAGTATAGAAATAAAACGTCCTATATCCCTGGTGGTCCAGTGGACCACTCGCTGCCTAATTGTGGGCAGAAGTCTAAAAAAATAATAGATCCAATCCCTGGTGGTCTAGTGGTACCTGCCTCCCCACCCTCCCACTGAGCCTGCTGCCGCCCCTCGTCAGTGGCGGGTGGCAGCTCTCCCCACCCGCAAGCCGCCCGCCCGACGGACTGCATACAGTACAGCTGTATGCCCATTGGTCCACAGCATGGGCCAATGGATGCGGCAGACTGTACTGTACTACACAGTCCAGATATATGTGAATGGATACGTACAGATATGTGAATGTACGCAGTCAGCGGGCGGACGGACGGCTTGGCGGGTGGGGAGTTGCTGCCCGCCACTGACCGGGGCGGGGCTCAGTGGGAGGGTGGGGAGGGAGGTGCCGCTGGACCACCAGGGATGGGATCTATTATTTCTTTTAGACTTCTGCCCGCGATCGGGCTGGGAGCAGTCCACTGGACCACCAGGGATATAGGAGTTCCTTATTTTTATACTTATGCCCGCAATCGGGCAGTTTGCCACTGTGCAGGGGGTGTCGGTCCCCGACTGCAGCCTGGCAGGGTGCCAGGTGCAAGTTGCCGGGGATAGGCGCACCTGCATGCAAATGGGGCAATAATGACATGCAAATGACCCAATTTGCACCTTGCATGCATTATGGCCCCATTTGCATGTGCACCTTTGAATATCGTGGTTGATGCACCTAGCGCAACGGCACTTGCGCTAGCGTATCCCCCTGCCCCTCTCTGGTCACTTGCGCTGGTGCAGTGCCACTGCACCATGCACAATGCGGGTGGCCACAGAGCGATATTCAATGGCGCTGAGCCATGGCGCAGCACCATTGAACATCACCCTGTCAGCACCCTGGCACATCCCAGTTGCGCTGCGCCAGGCTTGTGCCACAGCCTGGTGCAGTCTGAATATCCCACCCTAGCTCTTTAATAATTCATATCTTGATGGTTAGTTTCATCACAATGGAGTACTGAACTGAGAACAGCTTTTCCAATTCTCTCAATGCACAGTTGCCTAGTTCAGCACTGAAGCCAGCAGTTCAAATCAGTTCAGTCTTCCAACAAACAGTATGCTTAAAAGCTATAACTGATAAACTGATGTTGCATAAATCACATATGATGATGATATGACATAAAATGTGCAGTTTATCATCACTTGTGAGGGGTCATGAGTTTAATAATTCAATCATGGCTCTGCCACATGTGAGTTACGATCCTGCTCCCTCACGCTTGAAGATGAAATGCATATTTTGAGTCAGATTATTGCATAGTCATTATATCTCTTTCATCTTTAACTCTTCTTTACTCCTTTAGGAACAGTCCTCAATCAGGTACTGCAGTCTGTCCTTATAATTAAAGTCCTTCATGCCCCTCTACCATTTTGTTGCTCTCCACTGATCTCTTTCTAGCATTTTCTATATCTTTAAAATAGATGTTAGCAGATTTTGTTAGTTGTTTCTAAAAAGTTGTTATTCACATTGAATCGTGAAGAATAGGCTGACCTGGAGGCACAGGAGGTTGAGGTGCTGGATGCCACACCTCCCACCATGCTGGCGACTTGGTGACAGGAATGGACTCTGGTCACTTGGGGTTGGCTGTGGAGGGAGAGGATTGAGCATCTGACTGACAAGCTCTCTGCTTCTGGGGAGGGGGAACTAGGCACGCTGCTCCTACACTGCCACCGTGTGGAGGCATGGTGTCAAGGCAGCGAGCGTGACTCACAAAGGGACGGCCAGCAGCAGACACCAAAGTGCGTCTGCACCTCCATGTGCATGCTTGCCTAGGCTCTTTGCGTGCTGACGGTCTGAGGAGGGACCAGAAAAGAGGAAACTGGAAGCAGGAGTATGAAGCCTTGCGACCTGCCCACTCTGTTGCTGGAGACTCCTGCCAACTTCTGGATGTGTGTTCCACGATAGGGAGGATGGCCCTCCCTCCCTGGCCCCATTGCAGGGGGCAGTCCATGGGGGAACCTAGGGAGGTAAGCTTTGAGAGAGGTAGAGGATGGGAGAAAGGGTGAGGAGAGGCTGAAGAGCACCCTGCGACCATCATGGAAAAAAAGTTGCATGGAAAAGAAAAAACAGTTGCGAAGAACAACTTTGAGAACAGGATGAACAGCTTAGAACTCCCAAGTTCAATATCAACAACAGTAAAAGTAGCGCGTGGTACAATTAAGACTCCTCCCCGATATATTTTTGACCAGAGGAGGAGTGGGCTGTGAAGAAAGCATGACTGCGCTCGATTTGAAAGATGTTCAGTGTGCCTTTACTCTCCCCTGATGCCTGCTGTCAGAGGCTCAGGGGAGGAGAGAGTAAGTTATGGAGTGAATGGCAGGAGCCCTCCCCCAGCTCATTGGAAGCACCCAACTGGGCTAATTTAATACAAACCTGCAAAAGCTAGGATCATGCACTTGACCCCAAGGGGTGATGAAAGCAGCAGGTGCAGCATTACTTAGAGCCACACAATGGCTGTTGCTGAAGCCCTAAGAGGCCACTTCAGGATCACAGGGGTTGTAATTGTGATTGTGATAAAACCCGCTAAACCTCTTTATTATATGAAATGACAAATATCAGCCTGAAAAGAACAGGCTGATTTAGACACCTTGAAGCTACTGTGACATCAATGGGGCACTCGAGCTTTGGTCGCATGATTCATAATGTCACAGTAACCACTTGATGCCTGGATCAGCCTAGTCTGATGTTAGCATAGTTTTTTTTTGTAGGTCAGAACTGTACACTATACTCTACGCAGGGCCCAACCAAGAATCTACACAACTGCATTTTTATACGGATTGCTTACAAAATTTCCTTCACTACAACCAAAGGTTTTACGTGCTTTGTTTGCTGTAACTCTGTATTGTGACTCTCATTTTAGTTTGTTGTTTACAGTGACGGAAGTACCAATTTTCTGAGCCGCCATGCCATCAATTGCAGCTTCCTCTTGTTTTTAAAGAGGGGATTTTTTATGCTGCTTTGAGACGTCTGGCACGCAGCTGTCTGCTGAAGCGGTTCTTCACCCCAGGCCTGTAAAAAACAATCAGGTGTACAGAGATTCTCCTGAGACACAGCTTAATAACAGCCTGATGCCGCATGCCTGTTTCTTGATTTCGATCATCCTCATGTAAGGGGGATGGGTGCTTGTGTTCAGATTGAATAAAGAATAATAGGGGGTTCACAACAAAGTGGGAAAGAGAGCATACATACCAGCGTGGAGCCTCACGGGCATCATAAAACTCAAGTAGTCCCACCTGCTTGCTGGGGGCATTAATATAGGACTTTTTTAGACTTAATATATGATGGGCTCCACTAGCTACATTTCTGTTGTGCCTGTCTCCCATCCCTTTTTCCATCCACCAAGGTCTCTTCCCACCCCTGCTGCCCTTATGTTGAAGTGGCAGCCTGTTGTGATGGATCTTGGGAATGTTCACAAATCTGGGGGGGGGGGTCACAGCAGCCATTGCCTTTGATCAGATGACACTTCTGAAAATTCATTTGAAAGCCTGTTTCCTCCACAAGGGCAGGGCACTCCATGGAAGGACAGTGCATAATTTTTGGGGAAACTGGTCAGTGGTTCTCTAAGTTTGATAGATGAGCGTGCACTGAGGCAGGGCAGAGCAAGGTTGCCATGGTTACCAGCCTGCCTCCTATATCTCAGCTGGAACTGTTGGCTGCTGAAGAAAACACCTGAAGCATATCAACCAAAAACAATGAGGGAATTTGGGAAACTACGATTGTTTTGGGGTTGGGGGAATTAATGCTATGCTGCTTCGAGTTTCTATATAGAATAGTTTGCATCAAAATTCTATTTTTTTTAATGTAGCATTTTCATGAAATCCTGTATTCCATTTTTTTACTTCAGTTGATATAAACCTACTCTAAATTTCAGCAAGTGTGTCCTAAAATAAAGACCTGGGCATGTTTACAGGAACAGGGCACAGTGTTCAAGGACTATAGAGGCTGTGTTGACATTGTTACAAAAACAAAATTAACCCCAGATGCATGAGTAGTGGACCCCCACCTCTCTCACGTGCTGACTTGGACATATAATAACTTTTTCAAAAGCTACATTGACTGCAGTGTGTTAAAAACATGCTGCAACAATGTTATTTAGCTAAAAGGCCAGTCAAACAGCTAAGAATTTAAAGCAAAGTCCAGAGTTTCCCGGAGTGCAGAATTTGTTTTTTTAAACAATCATACTTGTGAAACATCTTCTGAAATCTTTTATTCAGCCATTATTAAGGGCCATAAATAGAGTGAAAGAAGCACTGAGACAGTGGTTAAATAATACACTGAAGCAGATAGAAATAGCCGGAGGCAATGATATAAGTGTAAAGACTGTATCTACCTAGTTAGATTGAGCTAGGCAGATAGGTTGAGCAACAAAGGTAGATACATAGCTGTAAAAGAGGTAATTAACTGGAGATGCTGGCATACAGCAGGTAGGGTGACAGAGGTAGATAGCTAGTTAGATTGGGGTAGGTAGGTAGACAGAGATGGCTTCACTCATGCTGTATCAGAACAGGTTTTGCCTTCCCCTCCCTGTCCACTGGGAACTTATTCTCAAAGTAAACCTTACGTGTTTACCTATGCAGCTCTTATCTACTGCAGCACACCAGCTTCGAATGTCTGCGCATGCTCGCCTCACAGAACCAGCGGCTCCAATCGCCAACACTGATACAAACTAAAGAGCTTTGGTGATTGTGAAAGCCACTTTTTTTTAAAAATGTTTAATATTGCGAGTGCCTAGACTCCTGCTGTCGTGTGCGTGTGGGGGGACCATACACTACAAAAGACAATGTATGGTGCACTATACACAAAAAGAATGTATAGCCATTTCGAGGCTGCCATGGCAACCGAACCTCTCAAGCTTCATCTCAGGGGTTAAACGGTCACCATGGCAACTTCTCGGTGGCTACACACCCTTGTTGGGTATAGTGGACCATACATTATCCTCTGTGTAGCCCAACTGACAGGCTGTTGTCCACTACCTGCAGTATCATGTACTGTGATGAGGCCTCCAGGATCTGGCAGCTGGGCTTCAGTGCCAAAAAGTGCAAAGTTATGCATGTGAGAAGCAAAAATCCAGAGGAAGAGTACAAGTTGGGGGAGTGTCAGTCACAATGATTGAGGAGGAAATGGATCTAGGGCTGGTGATTACAAACAGTCTAAAACATCTGTGCAGTGCAGTAAAGCAGTGTAAACAGAATGCTGGGAAACATAGGTAAAGGGATCAGAAGTAGGAGGAAAGAGGTCTTTTTGGCCCTGTACAGAACCCGAGCGAGAACACAACTGGAATACTGTGTGCAATTTTGGAACCCTCATCTAAAGAAGGACATTAACAAACTGGAATCAGTATGGTGCAGAGTGATGAAGATGAAAGGGGCCAACAAGGATAGACATACGAGCAGAGGCTGGAGAGCCTTAATATGTATTCGTTGGAGACCAGGAGGCAGAAGGGGGACATGAAAGGTATTAATAAGATGGAGTCTAGTGAGCTGTTCAAGATCAGTTGTAAAAAGACTACTAGGGGGACAGCAGCAAACTAGTGGGAGGTAGATTCAGGAGGGACACTAAGAAGTACTATTTTATGAAAAGATTGCTGGATATATGGAAAAAGCTTCTAGAGGTACTAGTAAGTTAAAAAACAGTGGAACGCTTCATGCAAGAGTGGCACAGACATATGGGGCTGTTGAGGGGGCTGGATAGAGGATGGATGGACATGAACCCCTAGAAGGCATGCACCACCACACAGGGCAGGCCAGATATACCATAAGGCCTTCTTCTGCTGGCACTTTTCTGTCTGGCACGTTTTCTGTGATTTTGTGTTTCTATGATTGGGTTGCAGTTTTAAGTCTTGCTGAACTGGGTCAGGAGCTGGTCACTGATACCCTAAAGAACCATAATAGGAACCATGATCCATGACCCAGCAGTTTTTTCTTTATTTCCATAGTCCTATTGTGTTATCTCTCCCTCTCTCTGGTAACTCCTTGTACTGGCAGATGCTCCGAGAAGAATCTCCCGGGGACATCACGAATGGTCTCTGCACCCTCACATCCTACAAGTCATCTTCAACAGATGGGGCATTCCAGAGATAGATCTCTTTGCAACCCTGGACAGTCACAAACTTCCTCTGTTTTGCTGCAGACCTCCAGTCCTGGGGACTGTTCCTCTGGATGCTCTCATTCAGGACTGGAAGGGCAGATTTCTTTATGCCCTCCCTCCCTTCCCTCTACTGTTCAGAGTTGTGATAAAAATCAGATCTCAACCCTGCACAGTGATTCTGATGGCTCCAGATTGGGCCAGTCAGCCTTGGTATCCCATGCTGCTATCTCTGGCAGTGTCACGTCCCCTCTCTCTTCAAGAGATACAATCTCCTAACCTCCTCTCAGGGGAGGCTCCTCCCTCTGGCAAGGGTAAAGGCCCTCACAGATCTTGCTTCATCTTTTCAACCTCTGGTCTCTCGTCCAGCAAGGCAGTTTCTTTAACTCCTGGGCCACATGGCAGCTTCCACTGCAGTGGTGCAAGGAGCCAGATTTCAGATGAGGGACATTCAGTTCCACTTCAGGTCCTTTTGGTCTCAGAAAAAAAGACTCTCTCACAAAATTGATTCCAGTGACTAGCTGGAGTTTTGCCCACTGTTGACTGCAGGCTTAGACTTGACCTGGGCTCACATAAAAAGCAGCGTGTCCTGGATATATGGCAGTGTGGTGAGAGGCTGCCGACCCCAGCATAAGACATGTAGCAAGAGACTGCACTTGGGAGCCAAATAATTCTAATTGTAATAATGTTCCACAATAGATACTTTATTTGTGTGTAGCCTGAATGACTAAACACCCCAGCACTTCAACCTGCAGTAGGCCTTCTGCAGGGGGCTTAGACTTGACCTGTGCATATTTGGCTGTTCACAGACAATTCTAGCTCTCCGTTTGCTGCTGAGCGATTTGCTGTTCATATGCACGCTGCTGAATGGTGACTGGCGTGTGGTAGGCTGTTGAAGCACTTGCTACTGAGTGGTTGGCTGTTGACATGCTTGCTACTCAGTAGTGGACTGTTGACATACTTGCTACTGAATGGGTGGCTGTTGATTTGCTTACTACTCAGTAGTTGGTTATTAATGTGCTTGCTACGTAGTAGTTTGCAGTTGACATGCTTGCTACTCAATGGTTGTCTGTTGACATGCTTGCTACTCAGTGGTTGAGTTTTGACATACTTGCTACTGAGTGGTTGGTTATTGATTTGCATGCTACTCAGTAGTTGGCTGTTAATGTGTTTGCTACTTACTACTGAATAGTTGGCTGTTAATGTTCTTGCTACTTAGTAGTTGACTATTGACATGCATGCTGTCCAGTAGTTTGTTGCTTTTGCTTGCTACTCAGTAGCTGGCTGTTAGTGAACTTGCTACTCAGTAGCTGGCTGTTAACATACTTGCTACTCAGTAGTTGGCTGTTGACATAAATGCTTCTCAGTAGTTGGCTGTTCATGTGCTTACTATTCAGTAGAGGGCTGTTAATGTTCTTGCTACTTTGCATGCTGTTCAGTAGTTTGCAGTCCTCACTTGCTGCTCAGTAGCTGGCTTTTAACCTACTTGCTACTCAGTAGTTGGCTGTTGACTTGCAAGTGTGCTTGCTATTCAGTAGTTAGAAACATAGACATTGTTGGCAGATAAGGACTGCTAGGCCCATCCAGCCTGCCCATAGGCCCCATACATGTATGCATCCATTCACCCTAAGTGGTCAATGGCTTTTCATCGCTCCCTTCCCACCCAAGTTTCCCTGTGCTTGTCCCAAGCATGTTTAAACCTCTCCACTGTGCTTACCCCTACCACCTCTTCTGTCAGACTATTCCAAGTGTTCACCACCCTCTCCATGTAGAAAAACGTCCTCACGTTACCTCTTAATCCCCCCCGCAATTTCATATTGTGCTCCCTTGTTCTTTTCTTCATTGGAAAAGATCTCCCAACTGCACCTTGTTTATGCCCTTGAGGTACTTAAAAGTTTCCATCATGTCACCCCTTTCTCTCCTCTCTTCCAGTGAGTACATATTGAGGTCTCTTAGTCTCTCCTCACATGTTTTGTGGTGCAAGCCATGCACCATCTTTGTCATCCTTCTCTGGACAGCCTCCACCATGTTTATGTCCTTATGCATGTGTGGTCTCCAGTACTGCACACAGTATTCCAGGTGAGGCCTTACTAGTGTTTTATACAATGGCATCACCACTTCCTGCCTCCTACTAGTAATACCTCTGCCTATGCACCCCAGCATGCCACTGGCCCTCCCTGCAGCCCTTGCACACTGCTTTGATATCTTCAGATCATAAGATATGATAACCCCTAGGTCCCACTCCTCTTTGGCGACGGTCAGCACCCCCCCTCATCCTGTAGTTCTCCCCAGGGTTGTTCCTACCCAGGTGCATTATTGTGCACTTTTTTGCATTGAACCTCAGTTGCCACACCTCTGACCATCTTTCAGTCTTCGTCAGGTCCTTCTTCATTATTTACACCCCTTCTGGAGTATCCACCATGTTGTAGATCTTGGTGTCATCTGCAAACAGGCAGACCTTTCCTTCCAGCCCCTCTGCAATGTCACTAATAAAGACATTGAACAGGACTGGTCCCAGTACTGATCCTTGTGGCACTCCACTGGTCACCCCTCTCTCCCCAGATTGGATCCCATTTACCACCACCCTCTGCCTTCTGTCTGTCAGCCAGTTTCTATCCCACTGTATCACCTTATGCCCCATGCCCAGACTACTCATCTTGTTAACCAGCCTTCTGTGTGGGACAGTATCGAAGGCTTTGCTGAAATCCAGGTAGGCAACGTCTAGGGCCTCTCCCTGATTCACTTCTCTAGTCACCCAATCCAAAAAATCTATAGATTTGTTTGACAAGACCTTCCTGATGTGAATCTGTGCTGCCTCAGATCCTGGGCACCAATGGATTCCAGGTGTGCCACTATCCTTTCTTTCAGCAGTGTCTCCATGATCTTCCCCACCACTGAAGTGAGGCTGACTGGCCTGTAGTTCCCCACTTTCACCCTACTGCCACTTTTGTGCAGTGGGATTACATGCACTATTCTCCAGTCCTCTGGAACCATGCCCATGTTGAGTGACTGTGTGAAAGGGTGGCCAGAGGTGCTGCTAGTTCTCTCTGCAGCTCCGTTAATTTCCTCGGGTGTATGTCATCTGGCCCTTGGCTTTATCCATCTTCAGCTTTGTGAGTTCCTCCAGAACTCTCTTCATTGTGAATGGACTAGTGTCCATTTGTCCCCCCCCCCCGATTACCTCTGCTCCCCAACTTTGGTCCTTGACCCTCTCCCTCCTCAGTGAATACTGAACAGAAGTATTTGTTCAGTATTTCTGCCTTGTCTAGATTCCCCTCCTTACACTCTTCCCTTCTCCCCTTTGAGCCTAACACAATCACCCCCGGTTTTCTTCTATTGCTGATGTATCTATAGAATGTCTTGTCCCCTTTTTTCACAGACCACACTAAACCCTCCTCTCTCTATGCCTTGGCTTTCCTAACAGCCTTCCCTGACTCTCTAAGACATTCAAGATGCACCTCACTGTCCTCCACCCTTTGGGTCCCCTTATACTTCCTGAAACTTGCTCTTTTAGCCCTTACTTGTCTCCCATCTCTTTAGAAAACCATAGTGGTTTCTTTCTTCTTTTCCCTTTGGCCACTGACCTAATGCATTGGTTAGTTACCTGCAGAATGGCTCCTTTTAGTCTCCCCCACTATTCCTCCACTCCTTCCATTACCTCTGCCTTCTCCAGGGCTGCTTTTAAACATCTACCCATTTCATTGAAATCCGCCCTCCTAAAATCTAATACTTTTGCCCTTGTGTGGCTTAATTGAGTCCCTGTCTCCATGTCCGACCACACCATGTGGTGGTCGCTGGATCCCAGCTGCCCTTCCACCTGGATTCTTTTGACTCTGTCCCCATTAGTCCATACCAGATCTAGAATCGATTTGTCCCTAGTTGGCTCATGCGCCAGCTGTCTGAGTCCAGCTCCCTGTAGGGATACCAGGATGGCTGTGCTTCTGGCTGAAGCAGCTGCCTGGGTGGTCCAATCCACGTCCGGTATATTGAAATCTCCCATCAACAGGATTTCGCCTTTAGCTGCCATGTTGTGAATTTCCTCCACTAGTACCATGTCCACTTCCTCCCTCTGTGCCGGAGGTCTGTAGCTCACCCCTGGACATATTGCAGTGCCATTTCCTGGTTCAAGGGTGACCCACAATGCCTCAGCCTCTCCCTGCCTTCCATGTACTTCTGTAGCCTTTATGCCATCTCTGACATACAGGGCCACCCCCCCCCTCCCATTTTACCTTCTCTATCCCTTTTGAACAGTGTATAGCCTGGTACACTGATGTCCCAGCTGTGTTTAGTAGAATACCATGTCTCTGTTATTGCTGCTGTGTCAAGGTCTGCATCTGTCATCAAGGCTTACAGGTCTGGAACCTTATTTCCCAGACTGAGGGCATTTGCGAACATGACCATTCATGTTTTACTCCCTGCCTTCCCTCTCTTCCTGTTTTCTCTACTTTGCCTCTTCCCCCCGTCCCAATATTCATGCTCATGTGCTGTTGCCCCCCATTCCCCCTTATAAAAGTTTTCACTGCCTGCCCCTCACTGCTCGCTTGCGCTGTTCCTGTTGTCAGTTTGTACTTTTGTATGTTCTTGCGGGAGGAGGTGTTCCTAAGCCACCTGTCTCTCCTGGCTCTGCCCGCTTGGCCAGTTTAAATGCTCTCTGCTGAAGCATTCAAACTTCTCACTAAGGACTGAGGTCCCCTTTCCAGACAGATGCAAGCCATCCTCCTGATAAAAGCTTGCATCTGCCCAGGTTGGGCCCCAGTCCCCTATGAAGCCAAATCCTTCCACACCAATCCTTCAATCAGGAGTTGAAGGTTTGGATGGGGAGTGCCCTGGCCTCCCTCATGCCTTGGACAGGTAGCACCACTGAGAATGACACAGAATGTGCTACCCATTTCAGGTCCTCTCCCAGCTTACTGAAATCCACCTGGACTCTGGCTAACTCTACCTTTTTCCTCGTCAAGTCATTGATCCCCAGGTAGACAATGACATCCAGCTCCTCCCTCCTGGCTATCGCCCTAGCAATCCTATGGATCCACTTCCCATCCCTCCATGCAGCGCTTCCTGGGAGGCACTTGACCTCCCTCTCCCCCCGCTAGTTTCCCTAATTTCACACCCCATACAATAGAGTCCCCCACTAGGAGAAGCTTCCCCCTCCTCCGGGGTCCCTTGCCCCCTTCCCTGGGACTCCGGATTGGAGATCCTGACCGTCCTCCCTGGTCCCAGCTGTGGGTGCCTGTGTGGGGCAGTCCCATTCCTCCAAAACAGCATAGGAGCTATTAAGCTGGACTGGTTGGGGGATGTGTCTCTGACCCCCTTCCCACTCTCCCTGAGCCCACTGTGGTTCAGTCATCCTTCTTCCTGTGCAACCTTTGAGGTTGACGCTGTGGACCCAGTGGTCTCTGGGTGGGGGTGGATGCTGCCTGTAACTTGGCCACCTCTGCACGGAGACAGTCAACCTCATTCCTCAGCCCAGAGAGGTGCCTGCAGATAGGGCAGCATCGCAGCCTCCAGAATACCTCCCTGAAGACTGCTGCTCCACAGCCACTGCACTGCACCACTTCTGTCATGTCTGATGTGACCTGGCCTGCAATATAACCTAGATATGCCCTCTAGATGAACCCCTATGCTCCTCCCTTTCCTCAGTGTGGAACTTCCTGTGTGGTGTAGGAAGGTATAACACTATGGGCCCACACCCTATAAAAGGAGGACTAGCCCAGGGGTGGGTGGTATTACCTTCTGGCTGAGTCCAGAAACAATCAGCTGAGGACCTTTTTATCCTATGTTCACAGAGGACAAGCCCCAGCGAAAAAAGGAAAATGAAAGAAAAAACAAAACTGAACAAAAAAACAGGTCCCCCAAAAGCTGTTGAAATATGAGACCTGCCCTAAAGGTGACAGACTCAAACAAGTACAAACAGTTCCAATCTCTCCAGCAACTAAATCCTTCACTCCTGCCCCTCCGCAAACTTAGCAGCAACAGAAAGGTACATCCACCTGAGCAAGCATAAGTCTGCTTCTGCACTACTGCTGTGTGAGAGAACCCACTGGTATTTAAACCACAATTAGCTGTAAATTGATCCTAGCTGAGCAGAGAGAGAACAGAACCTTCCAGAAAGCTGCTACCAATGCCTGTTGAAAAGAATAAATGAATCTCCAGCTCACACTATAGATCACACACACAAAAAAATACACTGTATTAAACAAACTCCACACTACTGCCCTAAAGATAACAGACTCAGACAAGTACAAACAGTTCCAAGCTTACCAGCAACTAAATCCTTCACTCCTGCCCCTCCGCAAACTTCGCAGCAACAGAAAGGTACATCTACCTGTTAGTGTGCTTGCTACTCAGTAGTTGACAGTTGACATGCTTGCAGTTCAGTAGTTGACTGCTGACATGCTTGTGTAACCCCTAGGTGGTGCTACCCCAAGGGCTACTACCCCTGCCTGCTTGACTACTGATGGATTTAGGGGACTAGGTTCTATGACGGGTGCCTCCACCCAGAGGTCAGGGTTGGTAGTGGTTAAACTAGCTCGGGTACAGCCCGATGGGACACTGTGACCCCCCCCTTTGTTCCCACTAGTGGCCCACACAGTACACGGGAATTATCTTCCCAATACCCCACATATGAACACTTTTTACACATATAGATACCACTTACCCTCGAGACTGATTCCCCCTGTAACACAAGGTTAAGCAACATACACTATGCAATGCTGGCACTATATGTACTGACACCACAGACAGTATATAGTTCAATAGCAACAAATCGGATTTATTTAGGGGACAGTAACACAGGAGGGGGCAATCAGGTTGATTTAGCTTGGCAATATTCAAATCACACTACTGTGCACACATATAGGGTCCAAAAAGTCACACTCTGGGTACCCAGGATGGGGGGGGGGGGCCTAGCCAGGTCCATTGCCTGGGGTTGGCCAACAGGTGCAGATGGATGGGGCCCTGTAGGAAGAAAATATATGCACAACACACACTTGTAATCCAGAGCCGGATGGCTCAGTCCATGGTAAGAAAACACAAGGAAATCAGTTGGCACACTTTGATTAAATGAATGTCGCAGGGTGTTGCCCTGATTTGTACTCACGATACCCAAGACAGTTACAGGATGGATAGTGTTGCTTCTGTGTTTCCAGCATTCAGCACACACTGCAGAGCGAGGGGAATTAAGACCACGATTCCTCACATGCACCAAGCACATTCATATGTAAAGGAAATTATTATACCAGGCAGGCTGCTCCTCGATCCCAATCGCAAAACACTGCAAAAACCCGGGAGCACTAGCAGCAGCTTCAGTCCCTGACAGGCCGATCGCACTTCAGCAAAATCTTCGGTCTTCTACAGGTTAAGCCTGGTTTCCACACTTCTGCTTCTTCTTCCTTCTACAACAGCTCGGATTCAGTCTGCTTCAGCTACACTAACGGCTGCAGACCGACTTGGGGTCCTACACACGCGCTTCTTGCTGCACAGTACAGAGCTCCTTCTCCCTTCACTGTCTCTACTGAACTGACTTTTCCAGCAACAGTGCAGGGCATTTCCTTTGGGCTCACAGCAGTTCGGTTAGCTGGTTCGGCTGTCAATCACTGTAGGGCTCCCCCTGTTGGTGCAAAAAGACGCCAACGTCCAAACTACATTTCCATGAGCACCTACCATACAATCCCTTTGTCGCAGGCTCCAGATGAGAGTCCAAGTTCTGATTTGCCAGCAGGCTCCATTTTAAGGACCTCCTTTCCACTGATTGGCCCAGTTCAGCAGTTCAGGACCAAAATGAAGAAACTACACTGCCCAGTCCTTGCTACAAGTAAGCAGGTTAGAACAAACTGTATTTTCATTATTACTCTAACAGATCACCAGCAAACAATTGCATCTTTTTATTAGGCTCCCTCTGTGCATATAGTAACTGCAGAAATGGAGCACTTAGCCAACAACCAGTGGGATTCGGGCATTGTAACCACCACCTCCCCATGCCAATTAATTATGTCTGCAAGCAGACAGCTTTTAAGAGACAATGCGCCGGAGGCTCTAAAGCACTTGCTGCAGTGCCATTTAAATGGCTTAAACGCTGAATGCCACCCAGACTTGGAGCACTCAGACAAGCTCCTGGAAGACTTTTGGGAACCCCCATTTGCAGGGGGGCTACACTTGCTACTCAGTAGTTGACTGTAAATGTGCTTGCTACTCAGTAGTTGACTGTTGACTTGTTTACTGCTCAGTAGTTGACTGTTAATGTGCTTGCTACTCAGTAGCTGGCTATAAATGTACTTGCTACTCTAGTTAGTTGTTGACATGCTTTCTACTCAGTAGTTGACTGTTAATGTGCTTGCTACTCAGATGTTGGTTGTTAATGTGCTTGCTACTCAGTAGCTGGCTGTTAATGTACTTGCTACTCAGTAGTTGGCTGTTTACATGCTTGCTGCTCAGTAGTTGACTGTTAATGTGTTTGCTACTCAGTAGCTGACTGTTAATGTACTTACTACTCAGTAGTTGGTTTATGACATGCTTGCAACTCAGTAGTTGACTGTTAATGTGCTTGCTACTCAGATGTTGGCTGTTAATGTGCTTGCTGCTCAGTAGTTGGCTGTTAATGTGCTTACTACTGTGTCACTGACTGACAAGTTGGCTGGGAGTAAGACACTGTCAGGATAGCAGGTTTGTATGTGGCCAGCAGTGGTTGGCTACTGACTTTCCAGTCTCCCTTCCCATCATCATCTGTTAGTTTTCCTTGTAGTCTCTGCTTCTCGTATGGCTGTCCCCCATCCATTTCAAACCTTGTCCCCTTCTTTCCATCCATTCATAGTTTAAGATCATTTTAGCATTCTTTTTTTCTCTCTGCCTCATTCCTGTGGCTTGTGTTGCTCTTCTGATTTGTTGCTATAGTTCTGCAAGGCCAGTGCTTGTACTCTGATGTGCTACAGAGTTACATGATTTGAATGAAGGAGGCAGACTGTTCTGTCATGCAGGCACCTGCCTAGCAAAGGCTCAAAAGACAAGACAGACCAGGCTGGGTATATGTGAATCCCAATGCCCCCCCAATCTACTCTCATACTGTACCCAATCCCAAGTGCTATTGACTGTTTAATTGTCTGTGAAGCATTCCATTCAGCTTGGCGGGGATTCTAGTACACCTGATTCAGTGCCCCCATATTCTGTGTCACAGAGTCTGCGTCTGTTCATGTGTCTGACTGGAAGCATAAACAACCTTCATCCGAAGGCGAACTGGAATCTATAATGATGCTAGATCATCCCGGTTGGTGTTCAGGGCAAAGAGATGTATGATTGGGCCTTTCCATTTCATAAATGGGTGCTAAAGGCTAATTCCATCCCAGATGCCATCAGAAGTGTGATTGCAGATGTATGTATATGTGTGTGTGTGTGTGTGTTGGGGGGATGGTTGAAGTATATTAACAACTGCAGAAGTGAGAGAGGCATCTCATACCATGACAGCACCACATGGGTTGGGGTGTCTGCTGATAGTCTTGAGAGTACAGAGGTCACAATGCACCAGTGTCCAGTTTTCTGTGTCTTGTCTTCTTCAGTCCTGAAAAAAAAGAGGCAGTGAAGCCCCACAGCTAAAGCCCCAAACTTTGAACCAGGAGACCCAGGTTTAAATCCCACCACAGCCACAGCCCACTGGCTGCTTTTGTGTGGCCATATCATAATATACCATACCATACTGTGACAGGAACCTGGAGGGGAGAGAGGGTGAAAGGGACACGCATATCTGACAGTGCCCTGCTGAAACTATCAGCTCTGTCTGTATGCTGCCTGTGCTCACAAATAACATCTGATTTGTTATGGATATATGGATGCATGTTATCACCTGCAAGGGCAAGCAGGGTGGATGCCAAGGCATTTTTTTCTTTGAGCTCAAATACAGAGACAAGAGATGAGAGGAAACTCAAAGTGGCAAGGGGAAATTCAGGAAAGATGTCCATAAACACGTTTTCACAGAAATGGTGGTGGACAAGTGGAACAAGCTACTGGGAGAAGTGGTCTGGGCCAAATTGTGAAACAATTTCAAGCAGGGATGGGTGGGCTTAGTCAAAAGATGGGGAGCAGAAACTAAGGGGCAGGATGGCCACTGTGGTCAGAGTAGAATAGTGAGGTAGGATGGGCAGACTGGATGGGCTGGTAGGCTTTTTTCTGCCGACAGTATGTGTGTGTCTATGTATTTACTCACTGTGTGACCTTTAGCAAATGTACTTGATCTTCTAATGCTTCTGTCCCTCCCTGCTGTAAAATCATGGGTTGAAAGAGGGCCTCCACTGTAGAGGAGATGCTGCACAGGAGCCAGAGAATCAGTGGGCCAAGAGTAACTGAAAACAAGCTGTCATGACCTTGCTGCTGTGCTTGTGTTTGCTTTGTAGAGTTCTGTGCTGCAGTTTCAAAACTGGTGTGGTGAACTGAGATGGCGGCACTGTTCTTAAGTTTGAAGCCTCTGATACTGTTCCTTCTCCCTAATGGATTGCTAGCATCACCAGACCGTCTCCCTCATTGATGATACAAACAGTGCTGATTGGTTGCCTTTGTATGACCATATCATCACAGAAACCTGGGTTGGGGGGTTGGGGACAGGGAGAACGGGACATGCGTATCTGACAGTGCCCTCTGAAACTTGTCAGCTCTATCTCTCTGCCGCCTGTGCTCATGACTAACATCCTATTGGTTACAGCTATTAGGATTCATGTTTATCATTGTAGGCAATTCTCTCTCATTTTGATCTGTGACTCAGAGGCATTGATGTTCTGAAGTGGTGGCGGTACGAGAGAAAGCAAGAGGCTAAGGTTTTCAAAATGGTCTTTGACGTCAGGCTGTTTAATAGCAATTTGCATAATATGCATCATGCATTATGATTTTCAGTGTCTGATTTCTTCCCTGTGCCTTACCCCACATCTTCATTCTGGTGCAGCAGTGCTTGCAGATGTCTTTGAGATTGCGGCATTCTTGCTGGCTGCCCCATGGTGAAGCTCTGAAAATGATGGCATTGCTGAAACTGTTACTAAAATGTCTGATACAGAGACAGAATTAGAGCAGGCAGGCACTGGCCCAGTTCCAACTAGCTAGCCTCTGCCTCCTCAGTTCCCATTCCTAAGACATGAAATATGAAGTTATTTTCAAATAACATGCAGTAGATAGACTTGCTTTTATACGTCACATTAAATGTTTTTGTTATGCCGAAATGAAGTTGGGTTGGGAACAAAATTTGCACTACGTGACCTGCTCAGTCTGTGGGTACCACCACTATCTGTTAGAGCTGTTGAAAATTCCACCTGCAATGGAGGCTCATGGGATAGCACAGCCTTGGCAGTTAGCCTAGTTCAAGGCATTGGGACAGCTGCAGATTTCAGAGGCTAATCCGTCAGTGATAGTCATGTAGTACCTTCTCCTAGACATTGCAAAGCGCGTGCGTGCGCGCGCGTGTGTTTGTGTGTGTGCGTGTGTGTGTGTGTGTGTGTGTGTGTGTGTGTGTGTGTGTGTGACAGCTACTGGTATCCTTTTATTAAACCAAAAATATCACTCTGTGAGAACAGACAGATTGACTCAACTGCCTTTGTGTTGCAGTAAAACTGGAATTGTGTTTCCTCTCTGCATATAATTTTCAGAGTATCTGCTTGTGTTAGGCTGATGAATGCCAACCAAGCAACTGAGGGTGTAAGCTAACCATTTAATGGGATAAAAGCAGCTAGACAAAGTGTTACATTTCCAGAATGTTGATATCACTGCAGAAGCAAAGCTTCAACTATTTTCATGCTTTTTTAAATCAAGGTATTTCGTTTCCTTTCCTTGATTACACCCTATTGTCCCTGGCCCGTGCAGCACCATCACCTGCCTTCTCAGAGACTTTCCTGGCTCTGTGAGTTCCCCCACAGATTTTGCCCTGTGGCAGTGCTGAAGGAAGGAGGTCTGTCCTCTCCCTGAGGCACAATCCAGATCTGGCGCCCTGCCCAGTCGGTGGTGTGGGGCCTGTGGTGGGCCGGGGAGTCACTAAGCCATTCAGGTTCTTTTCTCTTGTGTTATCTCCCCAGGTCTGCCAGTGTGCAGTGGAACACGTGGTACATCAGTATGTCCACATGCACATTCATATTAGCATCAATGGCAGACCTTCCTACGACTTGGGAGATCCCACTGCACTACCACATGAATGCTGCCAGGTGGAAGCCTATGAGCCGGATGTCAGACTCCCCCCCCACCAAAAGAGGAGAGCAGTCCCTTAGATGCTCCATCCTCTCTCTCTCTCTCTCTCCTTACCTACCCCCAGCTGACCAATGTCTGCTCCCAAGCCCATTCCCAAGCAGTGCCACCGAACCACGTGACTGGCTTATTTTTATGTTGTTATTTTATCTTTTTCAAGGGCCTTTTCACGTTGTTTACTCCCTCCCAAAACCCTCCATTTTTCACCCACTCAGTAAAGCGTTCCTACACCTTCTGCTACCTCTCAGTCTAAGCAAGTCACCAACTAGCTCTAATTTGATGTGACTAAAAATATGGGTGTATGGCATGTGTCTCCCATATTGAGAAATTGAGGCCCAGGGTTCCTGATGTGCATGCTCTCTGCAAGAACCCCGGGAGGGGAGGGCTCCTTTCAGTGCGGACTGAGCTGGTACTTGGTAAATGAATGTGCTCGTTGCAGTGGAGGGAAGTGAGGGTTACAGTGAACAGATGCAAGTGTTGCAGTGGAGGTGGTTGTGGTGGAGGGATGTGAGGTTTTCAGTAAATGGAGGTGATAGCTGCAGTGGAAGAAAGTGAGGGGTACTGTGACTGGAATTGGTGGTTTCAGTGGATGGATGTGAGTGTCACAATGAATGGGAGTGGTAGTTGCAGTGGAGGGAGTTGAGGGTTACAGTGAATAGAGGTGGAGGCTGCAGTGTCGAGAGTTTAGGGTTGCAGTGAATGGTGATGGAGTTGCAACAGATGGATGTGACAGTTCAGTGTGGGAAATAGGGAACTGCACTTTTGTCCCGCACTATGTACCATTTTTCCTTTTTACTGTACTCTTATGCTGTTTTTCTTCTCATAGATTGCAATCTCTGGAATTGTGCTGCAGCGTGTATGTACTTCATTTTGTATTATTCTTAGTGCTTGTACCCATGTTACCACTTGTAAGCTTCTTTTCTACTGTAAATGTTAATTGCGTCCTGTATTTTATACTGTCTGTGCCACTTCTGTGGCCTGGGCTGTGCCTGAAAATGGTCCTTAGATCGGTGTACTTACCTGGTTATCAAAGACTTAAATAAATAAATGAATAAATAAGGGAGTGGCTGTTGGTGAGGCCCGCACTGGCTAGAACTGAGGCTGCACTGGATAGAGGTTGGTGTTGCAGGGTGTGGGGCTGGAGTTTGCAGAGGAAAGAGGTAGAGTTTACAGTGGATTAAGATTTTTTTTTAGTGACTGGATGTGGAGTTTGCAATAGATAAAAGTGTTTTATGGCTGAAAGTGGGATTTGCTAGGGCTGGGGGTGGAAGTTTAAGTGACTGCAGTTGTTTACAGTGACTTGAGATGTGGATGCAGGGTTTAGAGATGGCAGTTCCAGTTGCTCGAGTGAGGTTTCAAAAAGTTGTGGTAGGTTTGCAGTGAGTAGCGTGGGGCCCACCTTCCCAGTGAACAGAGGTGGGGCTTGCATTGGCAGGAGGTATAGGTTGCAGTGGAGGGAAGTGATGGTTGCAGTGGAGGGAACTGGGAGTTCAGTGCTGGGAAGTGGAATATGAAATGAGGAGTTATAGGGCCTGGAGTTTACAGAGGACCAAGGCAGAGTTTGCAGAGGACTGATGTGGGATTTTTCAGTGATGAGTGGTTGGTTTGCATTGTCTGGCGGTGGGGCATATAATGGCTGGATGTGAAGGTAGCAGTAGCTAAGGTGGGGGCTGTAGTAATTAGAAACATAGACAATGACAGTAGAAAAAGACCAGTGGTCCATCCAGTCTGCCCAAGTTCCCTATAATCCCTGGAACCTACTGTTCCTCCAGGCTACTAACCCTCCCTGTCATCTCACTGTTCTCCTTTCTGGTCCTGTCACTCCCGGTAACCACTGTTCCCTTCATTATGTCCCGGTCCTGCTTGAATCCCCTGACTGTTTTTGCACCCACCACCTCAGCCGACAGACTGTTCCAAGATTCCACCACCCTTTACATAAAGTAGTACTTCCTCACATCCCTCCTGAATCTACTTCCTGTTAACTTGCATTTGTGTCCATGTGACCGCGAATTGGCATTCAGGCTAAATAGTTCCCCGCAGTTCATTTTGTTAATTCCTTTAAGGAACTTGAAGGTATCTGTCATATCTCCCCTCTCTCTTCTGGTTTCTAGTGAGTACATATTTAGTGCCTTGAGGCACTTCTCATAGGATCTGCCCTGCTGGCCCCCAGTCATTTTGTTACTCTGCACTGCACTATCTCCAGCCTGTCCTCATCCTTTCTGAGGTGAGGACTTCAGAACTGGGTATAGTACTCTACGTGAGGCTTCACCGGAGATTTGTAGAGGGGAAGTATTAACTCTTTTCTTATCAGTACCCCTCCTGATACATCCCAGCATCCTGTTAGCCTTGCTATAGGCCTCGTTGCACTGAGTGGATTGCTTAAATGAGCTACTAATGATAATTCCCAGATCCCGCTCCTATCTGTATTGATAAGTCTCTGTCTCATCCCATCCAGTACTCTGTCTTGGAGTTCTTTTTCCCTAGGTGTATTACCTTGCACTTTTTAGCATTGAATTTTAACAGTTATTCCTTTGACCACCGCTCTAGCTTTTGTAGGTCTCTCTGCATTTCCCTTATTCCTTTGTCACTATCCACCCTCGCACATAGTTTTGTGTCATCTGTGAAGACACACAGCCTGCCCTGGATTCCTTCTCCAATGTCACTAATGAACATGTTGAAGAGGACCAGACCCAGGACTGATCCCTGTGGAACTCCACTTATAACCTCCCTCTCTTCTGATTTAACCTCCATTGACTACCACCCTGTGCTGCCTCTCCTCTAGCCAGTTACCCACCCAATTCACTATGGGTTTAGTTGCACCTAGGTCTTCAAACAACATGAAGTATCTTGCTGTATTCTGACATTATGCAGTTAGCCCCAGCACTTGAACTGCTCCAGAGAGGAGTTAACTCTATGCCAGAGCATAGAACATTGAGCTCGAGCTCTGTTCAAACCTGTCTGCTGCACTTCAAAGTGTAGCTGTCAGATTCTTTACTCTGCCTAACTGAACAGTAACTCCGGAGAAATCTCTTTCGCTTGTCGGTTCGGTCTCAGTAAAACTTCGGTTTTAAACTGCAAATTTTATTGTTTTTTCAGTTCAGATCCCTGTCTTCAGTACAGTAAGTGTTGTAGGTAGTGGACATTAGTTTATTTTCTGTGTGTGGAAATTGTAAAAACTTTTCAATCAGTCTGGCTGGAACCGATTGTTTTTTCTTTCTTTATTCTGTAAAGTCTTTGGTTTATTTGTATTAGTGTGAGGTACCGGTCCGTATCGGTTTCAAAAAAACATATTTTAGACGTGTTTTTCCACAGCCTGTAACACGGTTGGTAACTGATAGGGGGGTCTTGCCTGGCTTTAAAGCTGCTAAAGGGGAAATGGATAGGATGGCTATGTCTGAGAAACCCAAAAGAAAACCGGGCCCAGTGGGTTTCAGCACTGTAGTGAGTGTGGGGATGCCTTTGCTAAGGCAGACCCTCACACCACCTGTGTGTATTGTCTGGGGTTTGACCACCTTGATTCAGACTGCCAAATATGTAAGAATTTCCCGAAGGCCACTCTGGTAAAGAGAATGGGTAGGCTTAGGGAAAAGGAGGCAGAGAAGTCCGCTGATCCGGATGGCCAGCCCGGTTCAGTTCCGACCGAACCTGAGGGAGTGCCCACTGACCTGGGCGATACTTCCTTGGGCAAAAGGAGAGCCGATCCTGAGGGGTCAGTTCCGTCTAAAAGAAAAAAGAAATTGGCCGGTTCGGATCCAGAACCGTCACGTCCAACTGCTGAAGAAATTGCCAGGGCAATTAGCATTGTAGAATCGCTCCCTTCGGTTTCGGCTGACTCGGTGCCTCCCGGTAGGTGCTCGGTTCGGTTGGTTCCTCCGGTTCTGGAATATTGTCCGGATGATTACTATGAACCAGATTTGGAAGGGGAAGAAGGGTTTGTTGATGATGATGATGATGATGGTGTGGAAGGCCTGGATGAGCCCCTTGAGCTGGACATCAACCCAGACAGGCCTTCCAATGTTTCCCCTCCCAGGCTTTCTGAGTCCCCTTCCCACTATTTGTTTTACAAAAAAGTGGCAGAGACCCTCCCACTCCCTCTGGTCGAAGCTGTTGAGGAACAAGAGGAGCCTTACTATACAGAGATGATGGCCATCCCAGAGTCTAAAAGGCTGTCTATTCCCCTCCATAAATCTTTTGGGAAACAGACGCAAAAGATTCTTCAGACACCAAATGCATTACCTCCTGTGGACAAGATAATGGACAGGAGGTATATGCTGTCAGGCTCAGGTACAGAGTACTAGTTCCAGCAATGCAGCCATGTTGGGGCCGTGCAGGCTGCAGCCTGTGACAAGGCTAATATACCTTTGGCTTCACACCCCCCAGATAAAGACTCTAGGAAGGTGGATGCTATGGCCAAGAAACAGTACTTGGCATCCTCCTTGGGACTCAGGAAGGCAAACTATATGGCCTACACAGCTAGATACCAGAAGTCCAGGTGGGATACTGTTCTGGAGCTGGCTAAACAGGCTTTCCCCCAGCTGGCCAGAGAGCTGGAGGAGGTGGCTGCTGATGGGATTGAGGCATTCAAAGTCCAATTTCATGCTGCTGTGGACTCTAAATGATGTGTCATCATGAGTCATGGCTACATCTGTGTCTCTTAGGAGATTTTCTTGTCTCAGATGTACTAGCCTTTCACAGGACACCCAGGCTAAGGCCATGGATTTCCCTGTGGTGGGTAATTTTTTGTTTGAGGAGCAGCCAGAGAATTACATGAAAAAGATGGACGAGTGTAGGACCACCTTCAGGAGTGCACAGGCCAAGGAAAGGCAGTCAACTCCTCAGAAACAGCAATCTAGGGGCAGGGGAAGCCTTTCTACCAGGCACAGGCCTCCTCTCCTTTTCCTCAGAGGGGGTTCTTCAGAGGGATAGGTAGAAGGGGGATGAGCAGGGCTGGATCCTGCTCTCAGTCCAAGGCTCCTGCCAAGCAGACACCCTGATGTGTCAGCCCGGGTCGACTCCCCCTTTCCAGTAGGAGGCAGGTTGGCTTACTACTTCCAGGCTTGGAAGTCAGTTACCTCAGACAAGTGGGTCCTGGAGGTAGTAAGCCAGGGACTGGCTCTCAGCTTCAAATAATTTCCAAAGCTGAGGGTCAGGTCCTTTCCACCTGCAAACATCTCCGAAACCATTGCCCTTTAGGCAGAAGTTTCCTTTCTGCTGGCTTTCAGGGCCATAGAGAGAGTTCCTACTACACACAGGGGCGAGGGTCTGTATTCCAGATACTTCCTTACCCCAAAAAAGACAGGGGAGTGGCAGCCCATCATAGATCAATGATACTTAAACAAGCACCTAGTCAAGCCAAAATTCAAAATGGTGACTCTGGGAATAATTCTTCCCTCTCTGAGGCCAGGGGATTGGTTAGCCTCCCTGGACCTCAAGGATGCCTATTTTCACATTCCCATCAGGTGCTCCCACAAAAAGTACCTCAGGTTCGAACTGCCTTCGGGCCATTATCACTTCAGAGCAATGCCCTTCGGACTAACATCAGCACCAAGGGTGTTCACAAAATGCCTAGCAGTAGTAGTGGCCTTTCTAAGGAGACAAAACATTTCCATATTTCCATACCTGGATGACTGGCTCATTGTGGGGCAGTCTCCAGACCAAGTCATGTCAAACCTGCAAGTGACCCACCAATCGCTCACTTTTCTGGGATTCCTCCTCAGTCTTCCAAAGTCAGTTCTCGAACCAGTGCAACTCCTGACCTTCATGGGGTAGAGTTGGGCACTGTCCAAGCAAGAGATTTTCTTCCTCTGGCAAGGGTAAAGGCCCTTACAGACCTGGCTTTTTCTTTTCACCTTCTGGTGCCTCGACCAGCAAGGCACTTTCTTCAACTCCTGGGCAGCATGGCAGCTTCCATTGCAGTAGTACAAGGGGCCAGATTTCAGATGAGGGACATCCAGTTCCACTTGAGGGCTTTTTTGTCTCAGAAAAAAGATCCTCTAACCAAACTAATTCCAGTGACTCAGACACTGATCCAGGCTCTCCAATGGTGGTTGAATCAGCACAACCTCAGACAAGGACTTCCATTCATCACCCAGACTCATTCTGTGGTACTAACCACAGATGCTTCTCTCCTAGGGTGGGGAGCTCACTTGGGAGTTCTCACAGCACAGGGAGTGTGGTCCCCTCAGAAGTCTCTACTTCATATCAATCTTCTGGAGCTCAGGGCAGTATACCTGGCTCTAGAAGCTTTCTCAGACTCAGTACAGAACAAGGTGGTTCAGGTCAGGACAGACAACACCACCACCATGTGGTATATCAACAAGCAGGAAGGCACTCTGTCTAAGGCCTTGTACACGGAAGCCATGAAATTATGGTCCCTGGCTTATTCCCTACAGACATCTCTGGTAGCAGTCCACCTCCCAGGGAAGGACAATGTGCTAGCAGATCCTCTGAGCAGGATATCTCAGGGCCATCATGAATGGTCCCTGGATCCCCTAGTGTCAAAAGTGATTTTTTCAAGATGGGGCACTCCAGAGATAGATCTCTTTGCAGCCCCAGACAATCACCAACTTCCTCTCTTCTGTTGCAGACCCCCAGTCTTGGATTCAGTCCCCCTGGATGCTCTACTTCTGGATTGGGAGGGGAAATTTCTGTATACCTTCCCCCCTCTTTCCTCTATTGTTCAAGGTTCTGGTCAAGATAAGGTCACAATCTTGCAAAGTGATCCTGATTGCTCCCGACTGGGCCAGGCAGCCTTGGTATCCTCTATTGCTGTCCCTGGCAGTCCATCTTCCCCTATCTCTTCCCAAGAATCACAATCTGTTAACCTCCTCTCGGGGGAGGATTTGGTACCCCAACCTTTGGTCTCTCAACCTCAAGGCGTGGCTGTTGAAGAGTTAGAATATGCAAGCTTGCATCTGTCTCAGGAAGTTCTGGATATTCTCAAAGCCTCTCGGAAACATGCCACCAGAAAAACGTATAATTCCAAATGGAAAAGATTCAGCATTCGGTGTTCCAACAGGCAGATATCCCCAGATACTGCTGATTTGGCTACATTTCTGGATTATATGGTTCATCTTAATGGCTTAGGCTTCAGACCAGCTACACTGAAAGTACACTTGGCAGCTGTTTCTGCATTTCTGTCAGTGGGGAAGGCTTCCTCACTGGCATCTCATCCTGTTTTCTGTAAATTCTTTAAAGGATTGCTCCATACCAATCCTCCTTTTAAGGATCATACTCCTGCTTGGGATCTTAATGTTTGCATTGCTCAGCTTATGCAACCCCCTTTTGAGCCTTTGGCCTCAGCAGAACTTAAGTACTTGACTTGGAAAGCTGTGTTCCTGGTAGCTATTACCTCTGACAGGCGTATCAGTGAATTACAAGCTCTGTCAGTGGAGCATGATTTTATCTCATTCCATAGAGATAAGGTGGTCCTTAGAACTAACAGGAGGTTCTTACTCAAGGTGGTTTCAGATTTTCATCTGTACCAGTCCATGTCTCTTCCTGTCTTCTTCACTGAACATTCTTCTTCAGGAGAGAGAAGGTTACACAGCCTGGATGTTAAGAGGGCACTTAGCTACTACATTGAGCACACTAAGCACTTAGGTTTGACTGTCCTCAGTTGTTTCTCACTTATGGTGAAGTGGGAAAGGGCAAACCTGCTACTAAGAGGACTATTGCCAGGTGGATTTTCTCTTGTATACAATTCTGCTATGAGAAGCTAGGCAAAATACCCCCTTCAGGCCTGAGGGCTCATTCGACTAGAGGTACAGCTGCTTCACTGGCTGCTGCAAGAGATATACCACTATTAGAGATATGCAAAGCAGCCACCTGGAAAATGGTCCATACATTCACCAAGGATTACTCCCTGAATATCCAGGCTAGGAGTGATGCTAGGTTTGGTACAGCAGTACTGCAGAGCCTATTCCCAAAATAGGTTTGGCCCCTCCTCCACGGAGGTACTGCTTGGTAGTCTGCATAATGTCAGAATACAGCAAGATTTTAATGTTGTTTGAAGAAAAAATTACTCACCTTAGTAATTGTGTTTCTTCTAATGGAGTCTTGCTGTATTCTGACCTCCCTCCCTGCCTCCCCTCTCAGAATCTGGTTTTTGGGAAGTGGGGATGGCAGGTACAGTGCTGCACCTCTGGGGTGCACTTAGCACTCCCCCCTGTATAAATAGGGGGAGTGGGTTATGTTTATGTTGTTTTTTGTAGTTATGTTGTTCGCTACCTAGTTTTTGTATTGGAGTTCTCGACTTGAGTCTTTTGGGACCCAAAACATTTGGTTACCTTTTGGCTAGTTAATTTACAATTTCCACCTAGCAGGTGTAGTTAGTTACTATTAGCTCGTAGGAATCTGACCGTTACACTTTGAAGTGCAGCAGACAGAGGTTTGAACCGAGCTCGAGCTCAACGTTCTATGCTCTGGCATAGAGTTAACTCTTTCTTTTCCGGAGCAGTTCAAGTGCTGGGGCTAACTGCATAATGTCAGAATACAGCAAGGCTCCATTAGAAGAAGCACAATTACTAAGGTGAGTAATTTTTTCTTCCATCTTCTTGTGCAATCGTTTGTAAGGTACTGAGTTAACAGCCTTGCTGAAGTCAAAGTAGAGCAGATCCATAGCATGGCCCTTGTCTAATTCCTTTGTCACCCAGTCAAAGAAAAATATCAGGTTAGTCTGACAAGAACTTCCTGCCACGAAGGAACTGTAAATTGTAGTTTATAGCCCTGTTTACACTGATCAAGCTGTATACTGCAGTGTGGCTTACTAAGTCTCCACCTGGTCATTAAATCAATGAAGCCAGTGGTGTACACCGTGGGACATTAGGCTCATTCACACAGCATCTTGCCGCAGCGGCTCCTTTTTAATTGTTCTGAAAATTTCTTCTGAAGTGCTCGAGAGTCACATTCACACGGCCTCAGTGTTGCTGCTGCCCTTTTCCCTTTCTGATGATTCGAGCATTGTTCTGGTCTATTGGGTTGGAATATACTGTACATCGATGCAGGTGTTTAATCTATTCAGATGGCAAATCAAACCACCAACACTGTGCGCAAACCAAGGGAAAGAGGGATCATAGTGGCAACACCTTGCAATGGAAAAATGCCAAAACGGTAAGGTTCACACGTGGGCAGGGGCATCTGGCCACTGTGAGCCAGTGATTGTGGCTCACAACTGGTCGTGTGAACAAGCCTACTGACTTCCACATTGGTGCCACACCAGTGATGTGGGACCTGTCCTGCAAGGAGTTCCCTGTGTGTTGTGATGCTAAATTACCCTCTGACAGTGAGGTGAAAAGTGGCCACTGTTTACACAGTACTTGAAACTGCCCATATCAGTTCAGCTCCTTTGTCTGGGGGAAAGGAACAAAAGAGCCACACCGGTTTGGTGCTTGCAGAGTTTACACACGGAGATGTACACTGGTGTGGCTCTCCAAACCATCTACACCAGTGTAGAAATTATGAATGTAAACAGGGCTTGTGTTTACAGTGGCTAAAGATGGGAATGCAGTGCCTGTAGATGAGAATTCTGACTGCTAGGGCTGTGGGTTGCAGCAGAGGAATGTGAGTGCATTGTTTAAGTAGGTGGGGTGAATTGCAGTTGGCTGAGGTAGGTCAGCATTGACTGGACGTGGGGTTTGCAGTCAATGGAGGCAGGGTTATAGAGGAAATTGGAAGAGACAGAAAAAATGCATGGGCTCTGTGAGAGCAGCAGGGTGCCTTCCTCAACAGCAGTTTATTCCAGTTTACTCTCTATTTTCTAGTTTTAGCTGTCATTTCCAGACTTCATAGGTATCAGGTAAAACTATAGTAGCTCTCCGAGGAGCCCTCAGATTTCTGTCTCTGGCATCTGGAAGACTTTGTTTATTCAGCTGAATTTAAAGCCTGTAAGAACCAATTTTCAGTGAAACTGATCTGCAGTTCTCTGAAGGAAAACCTGCTGACAGGATAGTTATTTCCAGGAGACCAGTCGCACTGGCCATTAATCGGTGCCTTTGATATTTTTATGAAGGAACAATACTAAGCATTTGGATATAAAATAAAAACATTCAGATTCAAAATCTCAATCAAACTGTGATGGGTGGATGTTAGCAACCCCTCCTTCTGTGCACATGCACATGCACATGCACGCACAGTCTACCACACACCACACACAGAGACACACACACACACCATGCACAAGACACACACACACGACACACTCACCACACACAGACACACAACTCACACACACACACATGAAAGTCATACTGTTGTTGCAGACTGAAGAGAAGAGCTTCAGCCTCTTGTATTTAAGTTTTTAAAATGTGCATTTGCAATACAGTTGTGTATGTATTGGGTATGCTATTGTGTGTACATATATGTATGTATGGAAATCCATCTAGTTAAAGAATTCAAACTTACACAAAATACTAGCAGTCTGGACAGCCTAAATATGAAATTAAAATCCAACATAAAAATAACTAAGATCATAGTAAGCAGCTTTTTTTGAGGGGGTGGTGTTAAAGGGAGACTTGCAAAAACATTTTTTCACGCAGAGAATAGTACATATTTTGAGTAATTTACTGAGACATTGGTTGAATCAGGAACACTAAATTAAAAAGACAGAGCTAAGAAAGGAGTTACATCTATTTTGGATGAAATACTGCAAGATTGTAGACTCAGATATTAAATGTCACTTGCACCGAGTTTTCTCGATCCTAGAGAGGAGACTGAGTTGCAGAGGGACAGTGCCCTGTACGGAGCCTAGGAAACATAACAGGGCTGGGTTACAGAGGGGCAGGATGCAGTGTCCTGTAAAAGGAAGCTGCGGAGTAGGGCAGGGCTGGGTTACAGAGAGGCGGGATCAGTGATGTGGGAATGCATATGCTAAGTAAACTATGGCTTATGAGTTGATTGGGGGGCATTCTGAGCCCTAACTAATTTTGGTTGCTTCTACTGTTTTATATTCCCCCTACTGGTGTTATAATAATAATGCTGTACTCTATTTGATTTAAACATAATGTTAAATGCAAAAAAAAACAAGTACTGTATTTTCTACTGTTATTTGCAGTTCCAGAGAAACACTATTTATTTAGTTTTTATTAACCAGGTAGGGTGCACAAGCATTTGCCTGTTTTCTGCATGACTAGGGAGAGGACAGCCTGGAAACAATGCAAGGTATGTCAATGACAACTGTACAAACGTTTTAAAATAAGGTAATGAACAAGGTGTAAACAGGTGTCCAGTCTACAACAGCATATGAACAAATTGAGAAGTGCAGGTGTGTTATACACATAGGCAAATAGTCATAGTTCAAAGACTAGTAGCAGGTGCATACTGCCAACTCCTTAAGTGGGAGTGGTACTAGTTTCTGAAGGTGCTGGTAACGGCAAAGTATGGGGTGTCATGAAGGATATTTCTATGTTTACTAATTGTTACTTTTTTCTCCAATTTTAGTTTTATATTGTAGCCTTATTTATTATTTATTTATTTGCTTTTGTTAACCGGGTAAGCACACTAGACAGCCAAGTGCCTATTTTCAGTTGCGACCCGGGAGATTACAAGGTACATTACAAGGTACATACATGAACATCAGGCAAATACAAGTGGAGGATTACATTACATAGAATTAGCACAACAGGGACTTTACAAGCATCAGATTTCATCAGGCAAATAGTAGTGAAGAGTTAATATAAAGTGACCAGAACACAGGGACTTTGTAAGACAACAATACCAAAAACAGATATTACAATACAGTATTAAACATTGCAGTCAGTAGGAAGAAGTGCAGTGTGACTTCATCGCTCCAGGCAGTAAGTTGTAAGGCTAGCAGTTAGAATAAGGAGGAGTCACAGCTGGGATAGAGTGGGCCCAGTGTGAGAGAAAGGAGTGCACAGTTACAGTGCTCACCCTGTTTTGCCGGTTGGCCTAAATGGTCCATTTTTATATATGCTGTGAGAATAGGAGGAGTATGAGCACAGTTGTGCTCTGCCCAAGTCGTAATGTTTAGGTAGCATCTCAGTTAGTTGGGGCATCTCAGGCTGAGAGGGTTTGCCTAGTGCAGAGACAGGTGGCAGCCATTTTGAGAAAACCGCAGAGGGATGTTTAAAGCTCTGGTGCGAGGGAGAGGAGCGAGTGCTAGTTGGAAGAGAGTTCTAAACCCTGGGCGTATACGCAGTGAAGGCTCGGTCACCCATTTGTGTGCGGGTTTTAGGTACCAGGAGGGCATGGGAGCCACTGGATCGCAGGTTGTAGGAGGGTGTAGCAAGAACAAGGGTCTCAGCAAGGTTTTGAGGGGTGGCAGTTCTGACAATATTGTCAATGAAGTTGCCCACGACATAAGAACGATGAGTTTCCAGTGGGAGCCACTCAAGCCGGGTGTAAAGCTCACAGCGGTGAGTGAGGTGGGGGGCTGAGAGTGCAAAACGGCATATGTTGTTGTACGCTGAATCCCACTTTACTAGACTAGTTTTTGCAACGTGGGCAAAGGTGATTAGTCCGTAGCAAAGTGTGGGTAGGAGGACTCCCCTGGCTAGAGCAAGACGGGCAGCTGGAGTTAGACAGCTTTTTGCTCTGTAAGCCTGACCCAGCTTGCAGTTTGAGGTCTTGCATGTATTTAGTATGTGTAGGTTCATATCCAGCTGCGGGTCAAGGGTTACCCCCAGGTACTTGACCGAGCCTGCAAAAGTCAGCGGTGACCCATCATCCCCGGAGATCTGTAGTGAATTCGGGATGGCTTTTAACTTGGCTGCTGAGCCAAATAGCATGGCCCGGCGTCTTCCATAGGTTAATAACAAGTTTATGGTCCTGCAACCAGGCTTGGATGTGGTCGAAGTCCGAGTTTAGTTTGGTGTTAATGGTGGCGATGTCCTGGGATTTGGCCATGATGACTAGGTCGTCTGCGTACAGCACTGAGGACCCTAGAGCTGGAGCCAAGGATAGCTCATTTATGAAGAGAGAGAACAGGAGAGGCCCCAGGACAGAGCCCTGGGGGACTCCGCAGTTAACCTGAGCAGGCTTAGACAGGACCATGTTGAATTTGGTGTACTGATGCCTGCCCGTGAGGTAATTACTGATCCATGCAAGAGCTGGGGAGGAGAAGCCAAGTGACAGGAGAGAGGAGCACAGTAATGTGTGGTCAGCCCGATCAAAGGCTTTTGAGAGATCAACAAAGATTTCCCCGGTCAGTTCACCTCGGTCAGCAGCAGACCTGATCTCTGAGGTAACAACTGCTAGGGCCGTGGAGGTGCTATGCCCCTTTCTAAACCCATGTTGTGCAGGGGAGAGAAGGTTGTGGGTCTGTAGGTAGTGGGTGACCTGAGAGGCGACTACCTTTTCCAGGAGCTTGCTGATCGCTGATAGGATTGCAATGGGATGGTAGTTCTTGAGGTCTTTTGTGTCCCCTTGCTTGGGTACAGGTATCACCATGGCCATCTTCCAGATGTCCGGGACTATGCCTGAGGTGAGCGATGCGTTGAAGACATGGGCTATGGGCCGGGCTAGTACTGACGCCCCTAACCTCAGCAGCTTTAGCTCCAGGCAGTCATGCCCAGCTCCAGTGTATGGGGATAGACCAGCAAAGAGCTTCTGGACCTCCATGTCTGTTACTGCCTTGAGGTAAAAGGGCAATAGGGGGTTGTCCCTCTGGGTGAGGAGGCCCAGCCAGCAGGGTAGTGCGGCAGTTTGGGTAAAGCAGGCAAGTCTGTGAACTGAACGTTGAAGGCATTGGCAATAGTGAAGGGGTTGTTGCAGTTAACCCCGCCAATGAGCATGTCAGTGATCTGCGGTCTTGTGGCCCCACCCACCACTTTCTTAATGCTCTGCCAGAAAGTCCTCGGATTTTTGGCTGTGGAGAGCAGGATGGACTGACAGTATTCACTTTTTGCTGAGTGAATGGCTCTCTTGCATGAGTTCCCCAGCTGTCTGTAATTCTGGAGATCCGTGCTGGACAGTGAGATCTTATACTTCGCCCAGCATTTATCCCTTTGCCTCATGAGAGTATACAGGCCTCCATGGAGCCATTTAGTTGCAGTGCCCCTCACTCTCCTTCTTGTGATGGGGGGCATGCCTGTCTTGAAGTGGGGTGAACGCTTTTGGAAAGTTGTCAAGGGCCATTGAGGGGTCATTGGTGGCCATGACCTGAGACCAGTCAGTATGCTTCAGGTCTTCAAGGAAGTCTCCAGCATTGAGTTTGGAATAATCCCTCATTTGAATCATCTTGTGCGGGATTTTGGGAGGGGCGTTGCCCCATACGCAGAAGGTGGGAGAATGATCCGATATAGGATCAGGTAGAACGCCACAGGAGATAATTTTCTCCGTTCTGTTGCTTAGTACCCAGTCGATGATGGAGCCCTTGTCTCCTCTGAGAGAGGGCCTAGTGGGTGCAGAGATGAGCTGGCTTAGGGCCAGTCCAGCCAACAGTGGTTTGTATTGCTGGGCACTACGACCTGCCCAGTTAAGGTTGAAATCCCCCAGGACTAGTAACTCATTCGAGCCAACCTTTGGGCTGAGACTGTCTAGGAGGTAGGAGAGCCCGGACACACCACCCTTGGGAGGGTTGTAGGCACATATCACATGCACCTTTTTGGTGTTCCCTAGCAGGAGGAGGACGTGTAGGAACTCACAGAGCTGCGATGTAGATTGTGAGTGTCCTGTGACTGAGATGTTTAAGTGCATCTTGTAGTATATGAGTACTCCGCCCCCCCCCCATTCTGGGGCCTAGCCAACCTAATGAGGTTGTAGCCTGGAAGGTCACAAACTGAGTCAGATATGTGTGGCTAAAGCCATGTCTCAGTGATCCCCATAATGTCTGGATTATAGTGGGCCACCCAAGCTGTTAGCTCAGTAAGGTTTGGTAGAAGGCTGCATATGTTTAAGTGCACAAGCCTCAAGCCTTTGGCCGATAGCCAGGAGGAGGGTAGTTTCGGGGAGGGTCTAGCGTTCATCGAGCCCATAATTTGAATAGGGGCCCCAGCCAGTCCATGCCACCCAGGACAGCCTCTCAGTGGAGGCATCCTCTCAAGCTGCCGGGGTGTCAGGCACAGAAGGGAGGCAGGGGCAGTGAGAGGACTGAGTTGATTAGCAGAAGGGGAAGAGGAGCAGGGAGGAGGGAGAGTGGGCAGTAAAGAGAGGAGGTACAGGAGAGAGAGTATCCAATAGGAAATGAAAGGGCGGTTCCCTAGGCAGAAGTGGGCGGAGCTAAGGCCTGTTTAATTAAGGTGGGAGGTGGGGAGGAGGGGGCGAAAATTTTCTTCTGAAACCCACTGAAGTCTATGGGCGCAGAGCCCAGCAAAACAGTTTGAATCAGTCAAGATTGCAGGGCCAATCAGTGGCCATGTGGAGCACAAGAGGAGATGGAAGCAACAGGCAGAAGCCAATGGGAGCCTTTCAGCACTTCCAAGTTCGGCCTGGGAGCGTGCCAGCAAGAGGAGGGTTCCTTGGCGGTGAGCAGTGGTGGTGTGGACGGGTGGCCCAAGTATCCCTGGCCGCTCAGATGTTTCCCTTATCAGGGGCTGAGAGATCTGAGGAAAGGAACAGATTGTGAGTCACAGTAATAAAGGGTGACACTGGAGTGTAAATCAGGGCATGTGAGTGAGAGAGAGAGAGAGAGAGATTTGAGGGGTGGGGAAGGCTGCCACAGACAAGAGAAATAAGCTTGCACTGGAACCAGGGGGAGGACAGAGGGGAGATTTAGTAGAATATGAAATTTACAAGGGGAGGAGGAGGAGAAGAGAAAGATGCAGGGTTTAACAGCAGGGGGGAAGGTGGAGAGAAAGAGTGAATGCAGAGGGGCAGGAATTACTTCACAGTTTAGTGCAGCACTCTGAAAAAGAAGACTAGGACATTGAGCAGGGCTGAGTTACAGAGAGGCCTGATACATGGCCTTGTAAAGGAGGCTGAGATACAGGACAGAAATGGGCTACAGAGGGGTTTGATGTAGCACACTTCAAACAGAGGATGGGAAATAAGGAGAATGTGTTACAGAGGGGCATTGCATAGTACTCTGTAAAAGGAGGCTGGGAAATAGGACATGCCTGTCTCACAGAGGAGCAAGGTGCAGCACCCTGTAAAAAGAAGATGGGAGCTAGAACGCAACTGATTTACAGAGGATCAAGATGCAGCACCTTAGAAATGAGGCTGAAAAAGGCTGGTTTACATAGAGGCAGGGTGCAGTGTTCTATAAAAGGAGATAGGGCAATAGGGCAGAGTTGCTTTAAAGGGGCAGAGTGCAGTGCCTTGTAAAAGAAGGCAGAGAAAGAAAGAAAGACTGGGTTGGTTATAGAGGAATGGTACAGTGCCCAGTAAAAAGGAGGATGGGAAATAGGGTGTGGCCGGGTAACAGACAGGCAGGATACAGTGCACTGTACAAGGAGGATGGGAAATAGGGTGTGGCCGGGTAACAGACAGGCAGGATACAGTGCACTGTACAAGGAGGATGGGAAATAGAGTGTGGCTGTGTTACAGTGGATGAAGCACCTTACCAGAACAAAAGAACTGTGAATCAGTGATCAAGTAGTCAGCAGTAGATGCAAAAGATGTTCACTGCACACAAAATCAGGATGTGAAGGGCAGCACTATACCCTAGTGCTTTGGGTCATCACAGCCCCCCTCAAGTCATCATTGCCCCCTCAAGTCATCACAGTGACTCTATGTCAGGGGGCTGTGATGACTCAAAGCACTGGGGCACAATGCTGCCTTTCACATCCTGCTTTTGTGTGAAATAACCCCTTTTGTATCTACTGGTGACTACTTGATAGCTGATTTAGAGTCAGGTAACTAGGTAAGGTGCTTTTCAGTCTGCCTTTCCAGCAACATTAAATTATCTTCCATGAGTGCACACAGCCGCTTCTGTCTTTGTGTTACAGAGAAACGGGATGCAGTGCCCGTAAAGGAAGGCTGAGGAATTGGGCAGGGCTGGATTACAGAGGGTACCAAAACAAAGGAGGTGAAGCACTCCAGCCAAAATAAAACTTCAGATCAGGACTTCCAGTGCGGGATATTTCATCAGTGATCCTCAGTTTACACAACTGCTAGGAGCAGGCCAGGTCCCCTAGTTGTGTAAACCGAGGATTAATGATGAAATATCCTGCACTGGAAATCCTGGTCTAAAGTTTTATTTTGCCTGGAGTGCTCCACCTCCTTTGTTTCAGTACATCACGTTGGCTTGCAAACCTGTGTGAAGCACCCTGGAACAACCTGTGTCGCACCTGAATTTTTTTGAGCAAAACTGGGTTACACAGGGGCAAGGTACAGCACACTATAAAAGGACGCTTTGAAATAGGGCAAGGATAGGTTGCAAACAGAACAAGTCAATGAATAGGAGTAACAGAGGTGTTGCTGCAAACAACAGTTCTAAAACAAACAAAAAAAATGCTTGGCACTTACCGACTCTCCGAAAGGTAGACTGTCACAAAAGATAAGAGTAGAAAGGTTTCAAATAATTCTTCTACTTAAAGTATCGAAGAGAAAGATGAAATTCTATCAGACTTATAGTAATTTATTTTTCGGTTTGCTCCAATATTGTCTGTAGGTTATCTTTACACATGGGTATATGTGCAATCTGACTAGGGGTCACTGGTACAGCTACAGCTTTAAGAAGTTTTGCCTAGCAGCTTGGTACATTTGGGTTGTCAGTGTTCTGAGACTCCTTATACCTCTGTCAACACATATTGTAATAACTTGCTATCTGGAACACTTCCAGCTATAAATGACACCCAATGGCTCTCTGATGTACTGCGCTCCCATAAATCTGTTCTACTCTGATGTACTCACATAAATGAAATAAAGAAAAGGCCTGTCTTAATTTGCCAGAGATTAAGTCATCCCTTTCTCCTTATAGCCTCTGCAGGAAGATGTTATCTCAATCACCTGTCACATTGTTCAGCCTTGCATCCAGTTCTGAACATGGAAGTGTAAATCCTTTGGATGGTACGTGTAATGACTTTTTCTTCACTGGGAAAGGAACTGAATAGTTCTCCAGGACAACAGGAAAAGATTGTTCACATGCCTGTTAATAGAGAATAGTAACAAATTAGAACTGTAATTTTCATAGCATTATTTTAAAATATATTTTTAATTCTTGATCCGGAAGGGCACACTAAACTTGAGATAGCTTGTTTCTAGGAGTGTCCTAGGATAAATTTTTGAATAAGACTATATTCTCCAGGAGAGCAACAGAGACTCTTGGCGCGGTCCCATTGACAACGTTGGCGCTAACAGAAAAAGAAATTATGGTTAAGTCTGATAAAATTTCATCTTTCTGTGTCATTTCAAGTTGTCAATAGGTAATATGTACACAGAAAAGGAATAAGAGGCAGCATTCAAGAGCACTGATCACTACAGTCTGAAGGTTGGCAGATAACTGAAGAAGCAAGAGTGCCAGCATGGACACTTTATTAAAGTCCATCTATTAACTTCTGGACATCCAAATAGGTGCCTAGGAGAGAACACACAGAGATCCTGACTGCCCCTGTAGTAGACATCTGTTCAGGAAGAGAGCTAGAAAAACAACCTGTCTATACAAGACTGAAAAGTGTCTGAAAATTTGCTGTACCGCAGCCTTGGAGGTTTGACTCCCATCTATTGTTTGGCGAGGTAAAAACAAACCAGATCCTGTCTTACATCGAACTGATCGCCCAAAAGCAGATGTTGACTGGGTAGATTGTATCGCCCTTTAGGTCCCCCTTGAGAAAGAGAAAACAGGAAAAAAGATAAAGAACACTAAAAGGAAATGTGCAACAAGAGATGTGCAATGCCCTGTGGATATTCTTTATCTCAAGCACCCCCAGAGTAGCCTGGCATGGCTGTATCTCCTCGGATGATGCTAGGACTATGACTAGCTAGACCTAGTCTATGCTAGTTGCCTGGGTAAAGTCCAGGAAGTATGGTTCTGACTTCTAAGGAAAAGAACATCATAGTTAAATTTCATCATAATTTACTGCTGCTGATTCCCGCACTGAGCTCTGCACAGAACAGATCTCATGCTAATAGAGTGGGTCTTGCCCCAATAGCCAAATTGGAAGAGGGGGTCTTTAGAAATGGTCCCTAAGCTCCTCATCATCATCAAGAGAAGTAATAGACACAATCCCTGAAGAAAGGAAACTGAAATGGAAGAGGCTTAGGAGACAGTCTGTTGTTGAAAAGGGAATCGTCCCTGGAGGCTTTTGTTAGGATACAGAACCAGAACTGGCTAGGCCCAGAAATCCTTTGAGGTTCAGAGAATGAACTGATGCCATAGCATACCCCCCTTCCTGCAAGTGGGTGGGGGGTAGAATACTCATCTATCCATACCAAATTGAAGGCAGGTCCCAGAGAAGTTGATTCCTTAAAGGAAAGCTGTCCAAACCACTCTTGCCAATTACCAGGGCTGCAGAAACGCTGGTTTAGCGCTACCTTTATGCGGTTACAAGCTTCCAGCTAACCTGTCATATTTAATTTGCTCCATTTCTGTGCCTTGAGTGTGGTATTGAGTTCTGTGCTGAAGCTGCCATTTGGACACTGCCACCACACCGGAAGACTGAGTGTGTGCTCCGTTCAGTAGTTTCCTTCCTGCACTCTGCTGGAACGCTCATTCATGACGAGCTGGGCAAATTTTTACGAAGGAAAAATAACTGGTGTGGCATGTACTACTCATTTAACTAAACTTTTAGAAGTAAGCCCCATTAAAAACGGAGCATGGTAACCTGTTTCATTTTTTAATTGAAAGTTGAAGTTCTGAGTTCGAAATTCGCATGCCCGAACTCAGAACTTCAACTTTCAATTAAAAAATTAAACAGGTTACCATGCTCCATTTTCAATGGGGCTAACTTCTAAAAGTTCAATTAAATGAGTAGTACATGCCACACCAGGTATTTTTCCTTTGTATGTAACCTCTAGGTGGCGCTATCCCAAGGGCTACTATCCCTGCCTGCTTGGCTAGTAGCAGGTTAAGGGGCCTGAGTTCTGAAACGGGTGCCTCCACCCGGAGGTCAGGGTTGGTAGTGGTCAAGCTAACCTGGGCACAGCCCTCTGGGACACTGTAACCCCCCCCTCTTTCCGCTCTAGTGGCCTGAACACTGTACAATAATCACTTTCTCAATACCCCTGGTACACCACACTGTTTGCACTTACCACCAGGGCTGGTTCCTCTGGCTCGACCCTGGGGACCCCTGTAAAACAAGGCTATGCACAGCAAATAGCAACAGTACAGTACTTTGAGCACAAACTGGAACCACAGTCAGATTACATGCAGAAAAGTTAGATCTGATTTATTCAGGGACTTGAACAAGGGAGGGGCAAAATCAGGTTAATTAGCTTAAAGGTTATATCAATCAAGCAGTTATGCATGCGTTTTGAGTCCCCCCACACAGTCACACCTCTGGGTACCCAGGTGGAGAAGAGATGGGCTAGCCAGGACTGTTGCCCAGGGTTGGCCGGCGTTGCAGCTAGTTAGGGCCTTGTGATGGAAAACACAGCATGCACGGTACACAATTTGTAATCCGGAGCCAGAGGTCTCAGTTCATAAAGGAAACGAAACAACAAGACAATCAGATGACACACTCAGATTAAGCTGTTGTTGCAGGGAGCTACCCTGGTATTTACTCACGATTCCCAAGACTGGACACAGGCTGGACCAAAATCGAGACTGCAGGTGGTTAATCTGGAATGCCAGGAGAAGCAGGGCCCACATGAGTCACAGAGGCATCATTCCTGTTCAAGCGTAGAGCAGGGGGCTGATCCCCAGGCAGGTCTCTCGTTGATGGCTTCTCTGTACAATGGGTAGTCTGGCTGGGCCAGTCTGGCATTGCCCAGACCGCATGGAGACAAATTTGGATGCAGTCCATTTTGGGCTAGATACAGCTTCCAGCAAGTAGAACACAGTTCACACAGTGGGGAACTAACTCACAACCACTAGCAACTCATAGCACATTTACATGTTTGGGAATTCTACTGTACCAGGCAAAGAGCTCCCCGGTCACGATTGTAAAGTCTCTGCACACACCGGGAGCTTAGGGGTAGCTGGAACTCCTGACAGGCCGATCGCATTCAGCAAAATCTTCGGTCTTCTTCAGGTTGAGCCTGGCCCAATTCAGTAGCATACTTTAGTCACACAAACTTGGATTTAGTCCAAAATAATTCTCTTCGTTCCCTCTCAGGAGCAGCAGGCAGACATGCAGGCCAAACTCTCAGCCCTTTCACAGTTTTCCCATGTGAATCCACTCAGGATTGCTGCTCAGAATCACTTCAGCTCCTCTCATTTCACTTCCCAGCTCAGAACTAACTGAAAACTGCAAGCAGCCCGGGACTTCCCCAAGATTCAAAAGATTTGGTTGGCTGATTTGGCTGTCAGTCAAAGCAAGAGCTCCCCCTTCAGTGGCAAAAAAGGCGCAAAAAGCTCAAACCACAGTTCCTACAGATTTTGAATTCAGACAGCTCCTGTAGTCCGGCTACATTTTAGGTCCCACCAGTACTGTTTGGTCCAATTTGCAGTCCAGGACCAAGATAGTGGAGACAAACAAAACAGTCCTTGCTACAAAGAAAGCAGGTTAGACAAACTACATTATCATTATCACTCTAAATGATTTTCAGTAAATAGTTACATCTTTCAATAGAGCTCCCTCTCAGATTACTTAAGCTGCAATTAGGCAGCTCTTAAAGAGACAGTACACAGAGGCTATACAGGCTCTGGTAATCACATTTCAACTACTAAAACGCAGGACACCAGCCTGGCAGTGAGCATTTAGGCAAGCTCAAGGAAGACTTTTTGGGAACCCCCATTTGTAGGGGGTTACATGTAAAAATGTGCCCAGCTCATCATGAACGAGCGTTCCAGCAGAGCGCAGGAATGAAACTCTGCTAATTTGCATACAAGTTGCGACTCTGGGCGCCACAAGAAATGAAATGACGCCACTCACTCCGTGATATAAAAATATCAATTTCTAATAAAATACATGCCCTCTGACAGAAATGCAGCTCTCTGACCACATATTGGCAGGTGAGTCGAGGCTGAGAGAAAAACTGGGTTTATGACAGCTTTCCTTTAAACAAGTAGAAGAACTCCTCATGAGAAAAGCATGTCCCCAGGACATGCCAGGTCTGAGAAAAGAAAAAACACTGAGTAGGACCTGATAATGTTCTAAGATTCACGCTGCTTGTTGCTCAGACTAGGGGCTATGGTTGTAGGTGACAGCATGGAAATTAAATCTATAAGGCTGTCTCCAGACCTAGTAGAGTCTGGAATAGGTAAGAGCTGTTAGAATGAAAACTGCAAAAGTTCCATGAGTCAGCTAGATGACACATGGGGACAGGACACTGATGTCTCAACAAGGATGAGATAGATTCCCTAACAAACTCTTCTGTTAGCATAAGGATGGACTCGAGCAAAAACTGGCATGATTACAGTTCTGACCTTGTGCAGAGAGCCTTAACATCCTGTCAGAGCTGAACATTTTTTTGGACTCTTCGGGGAAGTTCAGACACTCAAACTGATGCAGATAACCCCAACCCCCTGCTGCCAGTATCCATTGAACATCTAGAACAACATTTCTGGGTACATGTGGAGTTTAGACAAAGAGTCATTCCTGTCTCTGCAGTGGTTTAAAATATGTGAAGGACATGCAAATAACCTCCTCCTCCTCCTCCTCCTCCCCCCCCCCCGGAAATGAGGGGGGAGGAAAAACCCTGTCCCTCAGAGAAAACCTGTCCCAGAATATGTAAAACTACAACAAGCACTTTGAAAACAGAGCTTGTTAATGATAGCTTTTTTTTTTTTTCCAATTCTGTTTGTGTACTCTGTGTCCTGGAACTCTCTCGGGCTGCTTCTGCTCGCTGGCCTCTCTACCGCCGACCTGGTCCTTTGCCTCCTCAGAGGGTATGCTACCTCTCCACCAACCTCCGACTGGGAACCCCCCTACTCTGAGCCCCCTGGGGCAGGACCCCAACTCAATCTGGCACTCTCTCTCTACAATGTAGTGCCGGCTGAGGAGGAGGGGAGAGGGGCGGAGGCAAGGCCCAGTATTGGCATGTGGCGGTGACTCGGAGAGAACCATCACCTGTCCAGGCTCAGGGGGAATTTTTTTTCCTGTGTGTGTTACCCCCAGGAGCCGGATGTGCAGTGACGCCTGCATGGAGAAGCCGTAGGCGTCCGTCGTGCTCCTCCCCTTACGTTCCAGGCCCAGGTAGTACATCTGGTCTCCACCAGGTGTCACTACTGCTCCGAGGAGCCCCCGAACCCACCCCAGGGAGAGGGAAGCCATCCTCCGGATGCTCAATCTTCTCCCTCCCCTGCCAGCCCCCGGCAGTCCGGGCTCGTTCCCAAACCCAGGTCACTGGCACGGCACGAGGTGTGGCGTCCAGCACCTCAACCCTCAGTGCCACTGGGCCGGCTTCTGTTAATGACAGTTTTTTTTTTTTTATTGATTTTTCCTGCTCGGAGTCCTCTGCTATCCCTCTGACATCCTCCCCACATGGACACGGAGACACAGGCCCCCTCCCTGAACCCCGACTTACGCCCGTGGCAGGGGGCGGGGAGCGACTCGACCCACCAGACTGGACGAGCATTCGGGGAGGTTCCCTCCTGGGCCGTTGTGGTGCAGGACCATCGTCATCCTGCAGAGGATTCCCATTTTCGCTATTCTGGCTTCCCCCGAGGACTGCGGCATGCAGTGGCACCAACGGCAGTAGCGCACATGCTCCCGTGCACACCCACGCCAAGTGCCTGCCACAGTCACTCACCCTGTCTCTAGCACGGACCATGCCTCAGCCTCCGCTGGGGCAGGCAGTTGCCGGGCGCTGCTAACCCCCTCCCGGAGAAGGAGAGCAGTCCTGAGGGCGCTCAATCCTTCTCCTCCCTGTAACCCCCCCCCGTGACCCATGCTCGTTCCCGAACATGGGTTGCCAGCATGATGCAAGGTAAGGCGCCTAGCGCCTTAGCCCTCAGTGCCACTGGGCTGGCCTGTTAATGATAGTTAACCTCTCATTTCCTTTATTTCAGAAGAAAAACAGTAACCAAAGGTCTAGTAGGCTTAGACCCTAGATCAAAGCTACTAACAGATTATACTCCAGAATGAACTGCTAAGGCAAACAAGACAAAACCACAGAGGAGACTTCTAGCAAAAAAACAAACAAAAAAAACAAGAATGGAGCAGTTAGGACTCAAACCTTGTAGCGCACCTCCAGGTATAGTATGTTATGATCAAAACTCAATACACAGAGTCATTGTTTCTGGTATTGAGAGAATATAAAAACAGGCATGATAAGCCACCAAACTAGGAGAAAGACAAAAAAGGTGAGCAGGTTTCATATCATAACATTTTGCACATACGTCACTGTGTTACCCTTCACACATTAACTGTATCGCCAAAAAGTGGCGGCACCTAAAAACTGCAATCATCAACTGTTCACCTCTTTTTTTTATACTATATGTTTATTGTTTTGGACAAGTACATACAGTAAAAGTTTAGTGACATAGCATCAATATGTACATAATACAATGAGGGCGCCACTCCTCTCAATACAAACAGTAAAGAAATTACCATGTCATACTAACATACTAACATACTATTTGCCAGCAGATTAGGCCTTATGGTCTATCAAGTCTGCTCGAACCTAGATCCTTAGTTGGGTGCCGAGACCCTCCCATCCCTTGTGCTCCAGAAACCCCTATCATCCATCCCCACCCCGGGACAGGCCATCATCTGATACATCCACTTTCTGTGTCTGTCCCACCCTCTCTTAAAGCTCTCCACTGTGGATCTCTGAACCAGCTCACCAGGCAGAGCATTCCAAGGTCCACCACCCTCTCAGTGAAAAACCTCCTCCTCTTTTCCCCCTCACCCTTCCACCTTCCAACTTCAAACCATGCCCTCTGGTGATGCCTCCCTGCTTTAGTCTAAAGATCCCTCCATGTTTACCTATTTATTCCCTTGAGGTACTTGAAGACCTCAATCATGTCCCCTGTCTCCTCTCCTCCAGTGAAAACAGGCAGAGCTCCTCAAGTCTGTCCTCGTAAGTCAACTCCCTAGCCCTCGTATCATCTTTGTTGCCCTCCTCTGTACCCTCTCCAGGGCTGTATGTCCCTCTTCAAGTGTGGTCTCAGTACTGTACACAGTACTGAAGGTGTGGTCTAACCAGTCCATTGTACAGTGGCAGAATCACTTCCTTGCTCCTAGAGGTGATCCCCTGCGATGCATCCCAACATCCTGTTTGCCTTGCTAGCTGCTCTCCTGCACTGCTCAGTGTTATTCATACATGTATCCACCATGACCCCTAGGTCTTTTCCCTGTTGAGGCTTCCAGCACCTCCCTCCAGGGTGTACCTGTGTTTAGGGTTTCCCGACCAAGATGCAACACCTTGCACTTGGTGATATTGAAATTAATTTCCATCGTGAGCCCAGCTTTCCAGGGTGTCAGGTCCTTGCAGGGCCAACCTCCCTCTACTCCCTCAACTACTGCTCCCATCTTGGAGTCATCCTGAAGAGACTCATTTCACACCCTATACCATCCCTGATGTCTGATATGTATGCATTAAACAGGATTGGACCCAGGACCGAGCCCTGTGGTACCCCACTACCAACCTCTGTAGGTTCGAGAGCTCCCCACAGACCACTACTCTCTGAGTCGTCCAGCTATCCAGTTTTCAATCCATCTGACCATCAAAGGGCCTACTCCTAACCCCATCAGTTTCTCCACCAGACCATTGTGGGGACAGAGTCAAGCGCCTTGCTGAAGTCCAAGAATAATACATCCACAGGCTTACCCCTGTCCAGTTCTGATGTTACCCATTCATAGAACTCCACAAGGTTGGTTTGACATGATCTACCTGGCACAAACCCATGCTGCCGACTATCCAGACCTCCCACCTCCTCCAAGTAAACCCCAATCGTCCTTTAGTATACTCTCCATTAATTTTCCCACCACCGAGGTTAAACTGATGGGTCTATAGTTTCCTGGTACTTCCTTGACCCCCTTTATGGATTGGTACCACATGTGCCTCTCGCCAATCCTAGGTACCCTCCCTGTCTCAAGTGACCTGTTGAAAAGCTCCGCCGAAGTGCAGCCAGTATGTCCGTCAATTCCCATAGTACTCTCGGATGAATGCCATCCATTCAGGAGATTGTCTTTCTTTAGGGCCTTGAGGGCAAACCACACCCTTTTGGTGGGGATGGCATCATCCGTCCCCTCCACCTTACTGGTCTTTTTATCCTTATCCAGATGTGACACCCCTAGGGTACCTTTCCCTCCCTTTTGCTCCATTTCTGCTGCTCCCCTGATCCCACTCCCTGCCGCTTCTATCCCCTTTGTGCCTTGCTTTGTAGATATCCCATCCCCCTTCCTAGTGAACACAGAGGCAAAGTACTCGTTAAATACCTCTGCCTGGTCCCTCGCCTCTTCCACCCACCCTCCTTCTGATCTCAATCTGCTGAGATGGCCTTAGTTTTCTCCCCTCCCCAATGTCCGGAAGAACCCTTTTCCCTCCATGTATCCCCTGTGCCAGCTGTTGCTCTTTACTGGACTTTGCTCCCCTCATCATACGGGTGACTTTTCTAGATGCAAGCTGGTACATTTCCTTATCCCTATCCCCTCTTGTTGTTTTATATTTTTTGTAAGCCGCCTTCTTTTCTCTGACTGCTACCTGGACCTCACTGGACCACCAGCATGGTTTATGTGACCTTGCTCCCTTACGTTTCAACTTAGCGCAGATCCTGACTGCCTCATGAAGTCCCCGATTTATGACCTCCCATCTCCTTTCCACACTTGTTGTTGAGGTAATCCTCTTCAAGTGATCCTTGAGAATATTTCCCATGCCCATAAGGTCTGCCCCCTGAAGTCCACTGCCAGTGTCCTAGATCTCACCCCCACTCCCCCAATGCTTATTTGAAACCAGACAGTATTGTGGTCACTCCCAGTCAGGGGGTCCTGTACAACCATGTACCTTACCAGATCCCCATCTGCCAGAACCACATCCAGGACATGCCCCTCCCTTGTGGGCTCCATCACATGCTGTGTTAAGAACACATCCTGGAAGCCATCCAGCAGCCTCTGCTCCTTGGCCACCTTAGAGGACATGGTTCCCCAGTTAGTACCTGCATATTAAGGTCCCCATCAACACCACTCCTTCCCTTTTGGACCACACTGGGCAATGATGTTGTCCAGCAAACCATCCTCTAGAACATCACTCATCCCGGGGCCTATATGCTACTCCCAGCTTGACCTTATCTCCTGCTGGGGATCGTGGAGTGACCCATAAGGCCTCACGTTTCCTCTGCCTCTTCTACCATAGCAATTTCTATGTCATCTCTAATGAACATAGCCACTCCACCCCTCTGCCCTCCTTTCTATCTCTTCCTAAGCATAGTGTACCCCGTACATTTAGGTCCCAGTCATGGTTTTGTTGGCCCACATTTCCGTGACTGCGCCACATCCACCCCCTCGAACAGCATGGCCTGGAACTCCTGGCAACTTGTTTCCCAAGCTCCTGGCATTTACTAACACTAACCCCACCCTTATCCCTGATCCTTTTGTCGAACCCACCCAGATTCCTTATACTTCCATCCTCCCCTGCTCCTCCTGAAACCTCCACCTCCAGTCTGTTTCCCCCTCCCCTTGGGCTTGAAGGCTACTCCCTCATCTGGAGGAGGCTTCTGTCAGCCCTCCTTATCCCTTCCCCTTACAAGTTTAAATCCCACCTTTCTTGTATGTAGTCAGCCATCCCCTGTTTAGGACTTCCTTCCTAATGGGGCAAGATGAAACCTGTCCTTGGCATATAGTCCCTTATCCTCCCAAACTCCATTCCAGTTCCTACACCCAACCCATTCTCTTCACCCCACTTCCTGAGCCATTCATTAACCTCTGTGAGTTTCATTTTTTTCTCCACTGGGGCCTTTGGTACTGGCAATATCTCCAAAGGAAATGTTGCATCCATTATCCCGACAGACTCTGGCAGTTCTTGGAACCTTGCTTGGATTTCCATAATGCTATTTCCTCTAGATCATTAGTTCCCAAATGCACCAGGAAATCGGTTTCCCTCCACAATCCCTAACCATTTCATACACCATGAACTTTGCTCTGTGCACTGTCAGCCCAGAGATACTCACTACCTTCACCTGGCTATGCATCCATCCCCTGTCCCTCCCAATGGATACCCTTAATCATCGAGTCTCCCAGTAACAGAACCTAACACCGCATCATCTTATGGTTACCTCACTATGCCCTCTCAGCCCCCCTCCCCCACTTTATTCATGATCGCAATTTCATGGGAGTCTTCCTGCCTTATTAGAGACCCCCTTGTCACCCTCCCCTTTCTGCCTCCCTTGCTATTTTGCCCACTTAACTCAAACCCCCTCTGAATAGGTGTCCCCTTTAACCCTCTCTTATCTGAACCATTTATCCTGGCCCTGATGGTTTCCCCTTCCCCTCCCCCACCCTCATCCCCCCTTGTAATAGTACCCCTGTCTCCAGAGGCTCTCTGTGGGTCCCCTTTAGCTAGGGCCCCATCCTTGGTACTGACCTTCCTGCTGAAGGGGGGCTCCTCTCCCACCTCCTTGTCTCCCAGTTCCTCTCCAATCATGCTCTCCTTCCTCATGTCTGGAATATGTTGCATCTCCCCCATTTGCTTAACATATATGTTTCCCCTTCTCCCTCTGGGACTATGTCTATCCTTTCCATAGCTGTTCTGTGATGCCCTATGGGTATCTGACTCCCTCTCCCCGGCCTCTGTATAAGTTTCCTCATTTCCATCAACCCCTTCCTCCCCCTCTAGGATGCTTAGTATCTCAAATTTATTGTGACACTCTATGTCAGCCTCCATCAAGTAACCAGAGTTTCCCCTGACTGCATCTCTAAACTGACCCTCTTCTTCCTCTCTTGCACTGTTCACCTTAGAGCTCCCTTCCCACAGTCTGCTGTTTTAGGCTTCCATACAACAGCCCTCCTGACTCTTCCCCTCCAGTCTCCTTGAATTCAAATTTTCACCTATGCGCTTTCCCTTAGCATCAACTTCCCTATCTAAGGGTCCTCTGTCCCTAATATCCCCTTCTGCTTGCTGTAGCATAATGTCCTGTAATTTCAGGCGTTGCTCCAGCCTCCCCTCAGCCCCACCCTTCTGCTGCCATATCCACACCCTTATCCTTGGACACCCCCCAGCTCCCACAGCTTACTCCTTAACCAATATACCTCACTCCTGATACAAGATAGCTGTCTACAGAGTGGGCAGCCTCCTCTCTCAGGCCCAATTTAGAATTATTGCCATCCCACAGCCTGTGCAGCCTACAACCCTTCCGAAGATGCCTGCCATGGTGGAATATGGCCACCTGATTATCCTCCTCTGTTTATAATAGCACACCCCTTTTCTCAGTCCCTTTCCCTGGGTACAGTTTCTCTCTATACTGACTGTAGTTGTTTACAAACCAGTTTCAACCCCACCAACAAAGTTCCCAAGTCTCACAAACACATACAGTCCAGTATGTGTTCAGTCCCACTAACAGTGTGTGTAAGCAGACTCCAGGTACCGTGTGATGTCACAGGCCCACCAACTCCTGTTGCTTCCAAATTTCAGTCCCAAACAGAAATACTCAGCCTTCAATACCAACCCCAGTGGCTTTTCAGTATTTAAGAAAGCCTACAAAACAGAGTGGGTGGGAGGCTCTTACCAAACACCAGGCAAACAACACATTTAAATTTACCTTCTAATTTTCCTGCCAAACATCTATCCCCAAACCTACGATATCACAGCCCAAGTATCAGTTCAAATTCAAGGTAATAATTTTTAACACATAGAACTAATTTCACTAACAAACTATTCAAATATTTCAGTTTAAAACAAAATATAACTCCTGGCCTCTTTTCTACCAACCTGTTGCTTAAGCTCCCAAGTGAACAATGAAAGCCACAGTAATTCCTGTTTAAAGACAAGTTAATTGCAGCTAATGTTCCCTCCTCCAAGCACCAGGCAAACAACACATTTAAATTACCTTCTAATTTTCCCTGCCAAACATCTATCCCCAAACCTACAATATCACAGCCCAAGTATCAGTTCAAATTCAAGGTAATAATTTTTAACACATAGAACTAATTTCACTAACAAACTATTCAAATATTTCAGTTTAAAACAAAATATAACTCCTGGCCTCTTTTCTACCAACCTGTTGCTTAAGCTCCCAAGTGAACAATGAAAGCCACAGTAATTCCTGTTTAAAGACAAGTTAATTGCAGCTAATGTCCCCTCCTCCAAACACCAGGCAAACAACACATTTAAATTACCTTCTAATTTTCCCTGCCAAACATCTATCCCCAAACCTACAATATCACAGCCCAAGTATCAGTTCAAATTCAAGGTAATAATTTTTAACACATAGAACTAATTTCACTAACAAACTATTCAAATATTTCAGTTTAAAACAAATATAACTCCTGGCCTCTTTTCTACCAACCTGTTGTAAGCTCCCAAGTGAACAATGAAAGCCACAGTAATTTCTGTTTAAAGACAAGTTAATTGCAGCTAATGTCCCTCCTCCAAACACCAGGCAAACAACACATTTAAATTACCTTCTAATTTTCCCTGCCAAACATCTATCCCCAAACCTACAATATCACAGCCCAAGTATCAGTTCAAATTCAAGGTAATAATTTTTAACACATAGAACTAATTTCACTAACAAACTATTCAAATATTTCAGTTTAAAACAAAATATAACTCCTGGCCTCTTCTACCAACCTGTTGCTTAAGCTCCCAAGTGAACAATGAAAGCCACAGTAATTCCTGTTTAAAGACAAGTTAATTGCAGCTAATGTCCCCTCCTCCAAACACCAGGCAAACAACACATTTAAATTACCTTCTAATTTTCCCTGCCAAACATCTATCCCCAAACCTACAATATCACAGCCCAAGTATCAGTTCAAATTCAAGGTAATAATTTTTAACACATAGAACTAATTTCACTAACAAACTATTCAAATATTTCAGTTTAAAACAAAATATAACTCCTGGCCTCTTTTCTACCAACCTGTTGCTTAAGCTCCCAAGTGAACAATGAAAGCCACAGTAATTCCTGTTTAAAGACAAGCTAATTGCAGCTAATGTCCCTCCTCCAAACACCAGGCAAACAACACATTTAAATTACCTTCTAATTTTCCTCTGCAAACATCTATCCCCAAACCTACTATATCACAGCCCAAGTATCAGTTCAAATTCAAGGTAATAATTTTAACACATAGAACTAATTTCACTAACAAACTATTCAAATATTTCAGTTTAAAACAAATATAACTCCTGGCCTCTTTTCTACCAACCTGTTGCTTAAGCTCCCAAGTGAACAATGAAAGCCACAGTAATTCCTGTTTAAAGACAAGTTAATTGCAGCTAATGTCCCCTCCTCCAAACACCAGGCAAACAACACATTTAAATTACCTTCTAATTTTCTCTGCCAAACATCTATCCCCAAACCTACTATATCACAGCCCAAGTATCAGTTCAAATTCAAGGTAATAATTTTTAACACATAGAACTAATTTCACTAACAAACTATTCAAATATTTCAGTTTAAAACAAAATATAATTCCTGGCCTCTTTTCTACCAACCTGTTGCTTAAGCTCCCAAGTGAACAATGAAAGCCACAGTAATTCCTGTTTAAAGACAAGTTAATTGCAGCTAATGTCCCTCCTCCAAACACCAGGCAAACAACACATTTAAATTACCTTCTAATTTTCCTGCCAAACATCTATCCCCAAACCTACAATATCACAGCCCAAGTATCAGTTCAAATTCAAGGTAATAATTTTTAACACATAGAACTAATTTCACTAACAAACTATTCAAATATTTCAGTTTAAAACAAAATATAACTCCTGGCCTCTTTTCTACCAACCTGTTGCTTAAGCTCCCAAGTGAACAATGAAAGCCACAGTAATTCCTGTTTAAAGACAAGTTAATTGCAGCTAATGTCCCTCCTCCAAACACCAGGCAAACAACACATTTAAATTACCTTCTAATTTTCCTGCCAAACATCTATCCCAAACCTACAATATCACAGCCCAAGTATCAGTTCAAATTCAAGGTAATAATTTTTAACACATAGAACTAATTTCACTAACAAACTATTCAAATATTTCAGTTTAAAACAAAATATAACTCCTGGCCTCTTTTCTACCAACCTGTTGCTTAAGCTCCCAAGTGAACAATGAAAGCCACAGTAATTCCTGTTTAAAGACAAGTTAATTGCAGCTAATGTCCCCTCCTCCAAACACCAGGCAAACAACACATTTAAATTACCTTCTAATTTTCCCTGCCAAACATCTATCCCCAAACCTACAATATCACAGCCCAAGTATCAGTTCAAATTCAAGGTAATAATTTTTAACACATAGAACTAATTTCACTAACAAACTATTCAAATATTTCAGTTTAAAACAAAATATAACTCCTGGCCTCTTTTCTACCAACCTGTTGCTTAAGCTCCCAAGTGAACAATGAAAGCCACTGTAATTCCTGTTTAAAGACAAGTTAATTGCAGCTAATGTCCCCTCCTCCAAACACCAGGAAAACAACACATTTAAATTACCTTCTAATTTTCCCTGCCAAACATCTATCCCCAAACCTACAATATCACAGCCCAAGTATCAGTTCAAATTCAAGGTAATAATTTTTAACACATAGAACTAATTTCACTAACAAACTATTCAAATATTTCAGTTTAAAACAAAATATAACTCCTGGCCTCTTTTCTACCAGCCTGTTGCTTAAGCTCCCAAGTGAACAATGAAAGCCACAGTAATTCCTGTTTAAAGACAAGTTAATTGCAGCTAATGTCCCCTCCTCCAAACACCAGGCAAACAACACATTTAAATTACCTTCTAATTTTCCCTGCCAAACATCTATCCCCAAACCTACAATATCACAGCCCAAGTATCAGTTCAAATTCAAGGTAATAATTTTAACACATAGAACTAATTTCACTAACAAACTATTCAAATATTTCAGTTTAAAACAAAATATAACTCCTGGCCTCTTTTCTACCAACCTGTTGCTTAAGCTCCCAAGTGAACAATGAAAGCCACAGTAATTCCTGTTTAAAACAAGTTAATTGCAGCTAATGTCCCTCCTCCAAACACCAGGCAAACAACACATTTAAATTACTTCTAATTTTCCCTGCCAAACATCTATCCCCAAACCTACAATATCACAGCCCAAGTATCAGTTCAAATTCAAGGTAATAATTTTTAACACATAGAACTAATTTCACTAACAAACTATTCAAATATTTCAGTTTAAAACAAAATATAACTCCTGGCCTCTTTTCTACCAACCTGTTGCTTAAGCTCCCAAGTGAACAATGATACATCATGGGGAAGGGGAATCTGTAGTTGTAAAAATAAAATTGTCCACATAGATGCTGTGCTAATGAGTCCATGAGTGGCACGGCAATAAACTGCAGTACATGCAACGATAAAGGTATACAAGTCTTTGTTCTCCTACCTGAGGAGAACCTATAAAGGAGCTGTGCAATACCAAAGTACACAGATGTGTAAAACTAAAAACAGTTTCAAGCTACTTAGTAAGTTCGCAAAGTAATATGAATAGTTGGCACTTTATAGATCGTTATAAACCAAAAGTAATATAACAGTCACTTTAAATCAACAGAATAGAACTGTCACCAATGAAGTTTTAAACTTCTAACTTTGATCTGACCTGACTCTCGAGTGTCTCCTGACTTTTCATAGCAGCCAGTGTAGTAAATTATAACAAACTGTAAGGTTGGTCAGGTTGCAAGGCGCAACACAGCAGCCGCCAGCCGTGGGTGGCCACCTGCCCACCCAGGACACCGCCGGAGAACAGAGAGAGCATGTTGCTCTTATCGGGGAGGACCCGAGAATGAAAACTCTACAAACAGCATCTAACTGAACCTGTAGCTACACTGAGAACTGACTTCTAACAAGGCTAATGGAGTGGCGCACTTGAGCAGTTGTGTGATGACTTCACATGACCACTGCAAGCAGCAGAAGGGATTGTCCGAAATGGAGCCCTGGATGTGCTGCACCTCATAATAAAAGAAAAAACACAGACCTATTGTCCCCTGGCAAGAAAAGGCCTAGGAGAAAAGGAAGAAACAGAGGGCAGCTTCAGGTTACCTAACAAGCAGCAATAACATCACAAAGTAAAGATCATCTGGGAAAATAATTACAGGAACCTTCTTCGATGTGAGGGAGGGCTGCCAACAAGACCACCACACTGTTACTTGGCTGAGACATTAGGCAGGCTGAAAGAAAGGTAGACCCTTGTAAGAAATCCTGTTTAACACTATACTTTTAAACCTTTAAATCTTCCAGTGGCAAAGTCCCATCCAGACCTTCATGACTGAAGCTGTAATGGAGTGAGCAGGCTTACCAATAAGAGAACTTGCATTCTTTTTTAACATGGGCACAATTTGAATTAGGAGGGGCTGCCTGGAACCCAAGCAGCCCTTGCCTGCTGGAGTTATTTCATTTTCAGAAAACAAGAAAAATGACAAAGATGATACTTGCTGTGGAGAGCTTGGTCTCAGAGCTGCTAACCCGTCACTGGTACAGAAAGACTGAAGAAAATGAGTCTCGGAACTCTGAGGACACCAAAGTCCTAAGCTGCTAAGCACAGCTTCTTTTTTTTTTTTTTATCAGCAAAAGCTTTTGCTTATTAGCATTTTTCACACATCAGACAAACAGTATAACAGTTGCATGCATATACTCCGATGCACAGTACACAGCTGAATTTATTTAGAACATCAATTTCATCACACATCAGTTCCTGAGAAAATCAAATCTGCTTTTAGCTAGCGTCATATGCTATGTACAGAATATGCAACAAAAACTTTCATTCTAACAAACAAGACACACTTCTGATTATCCTAACTGAATTTGCTGGCTGTCAGATCCTACCAACATGGCTCAGTACAATGTTGTGCAAATATTATGTAACCACCCTCTGGGAGCTTACTAGTTAACTTCGGTTGCTAAATGCAGTTAGGCTGGTTGCTAGGTGTAGCTAGGCAGGAAGAGCTAGTAGTGCTGGTAGGTCTGGGATTTGGGCTTGTTTGCTGCAGGCAAGGGGGCCCTATCCCTAGAGGGTATAAATAGGAGAGAGATTACATTTTGGAGGAAGCTTCCAAAAGAGGAGAGAGGAGTCGGGGGGGTTCAGCCCGCAAGTTTGGCCGCAGGGCTGAGGCAGGGCCAGGGTTGGCCGCTTGCCACCCCGGCCCTCCTCCCTCGAAGGCCCATGTATGGAGAAGGGGTGGTTCAGGCAGAAAGTCTGAGGGGAGCAGTGGAGCAACAAGCCTGGGTCCTGTCAGTGCTATTGGGAGTCGGAACCCGTGAGCGGCAGAAAGGATGGAAGCCCGCCAAGTGATCCCTGGCACCTTGGAAGGGTAAGCACTGATACGGGCCCTGTTTTTTGAGTAATCTCGCCTGTGGGTAAGTGCAACCTGAGAGCCGGTGAGTGTTCTGTGGGTGGGCCTGCTATGGCAGTTTGGACCTAGGGGGCAGTTCAGTGGTGGCAGCCTGGACTGTTGTGGGTATAGTGGTGGCAGAGCTACCCCTTTTCCCCTGGTCAGTGCCGCTACAGTGGTTGGACCCTCAGGTGGTGCAGCCTATGGAGGAAGGGAAAGGTCCATGTGGGGAATGGTTGATTGGGACCCTGGTGGGGTGACAGGCCGTCCGGTTGCTCTGTGTAGCACAAGCAGTAGTCCTCTGGGTGAAGGCAGTCCAGAAATTGAAATCACTGCATGAGCGGATGTGCAGTTAGTTTCCAGATCAGGATGCAGAATTCCCTTGGAAGCCATTCTAGGCATGAGGCATCAGTGATTGGGTGTCTGGAAGGTCTTCGGTGGTTCGGTTCTTGCTCAGAACACTATTTTACCACTTAAGACTTTGAAGTAAAGAAAATGCTCCTTGTATTGTAAGACCCCCCCCCCTTCCCGTGGAGAAAGTTTAAAGTTAAGACCAAGTTGAAAATGGGATTGGGACAGTAGAAACATCTTGTGCTGTCATAGTCCCCAGTGTATGTCCAGTTTTCTGAGTCTGAGAGAATGGAAAGTAAGCAGTACCTGTGTAAAGTTTGAGGGAAAGAAAGAGATGTTCAATCCTGAGGAAATGCTGCTGCCTGTGAAATGTCATTAAGTGTTTTCTGTTCAGTGCACTGCATTACTGCTGTCAGGAATGTAGCCTTTCCGGCTCTTGGGAATGTCTGCATGCAATAAATCAGTCTGCTGGGAAACGAGACTGTTGCAGAACAAATGTCAGGTGCCTACCTGTAAAGTAACCCTACCATGAATTGTTTACCCCCCTGCTCCATGGAGTGACTGTTCCTGTTTTTTATCAACTGTTCATTAAATGGGATCCCTTGTTTCTGCAGTTTGGGTGTTTGTCTTGTTTGTTGGAGAAACTGTTTTCCTGTTAAAAGAAGTTTGCCTCCACAGTCAGCCACCACTGTGTTCCAGGGTGTGATCCCCGAGAACCATCCCACCATCGAGAGAAATCACCGAGAGGCCTACCTGGTTGATCGTCTACAAAGGCCTCTGGGCAAAGTTGGCAAGGCCAGGCAGCTGAAGGTCTGCGTCATCCCACCAGTGCACCACTCTTGCATCGTTTGGTGGTCTGTGGGCACACCCGATGGAGCTAATCCATCACCAGCAACATCCAAGGAAATTTAGGTACTGTTTTTCCTGTTATTATTTCTGGACTGTGTTTACGTAGTTGTACAGTGCCCCCCTCCCCAGGACATTTACCATCTGAATACCCATAGACACGGAGAGGTGGGGCTTACAGTTATTTGGGGGAAGCAAGTGGGAGAAAGCAAATGAAAAAAAGGTAATACAGTTTCTAGGGATGTGGATATGATGTTCTATCCACACTTTATTTATTTTTCTTATTTACATTTTTGCGTTTTGTCCCCAGTTTTTCTTCCCGATCCCGGGACCCCAGCAGACACGGCCGTGCATGCGCGTGGTGGTGGTGCACACGCAGGCCGTGTACTAGCTCGGTCCCTTCTGCCCCACCCCGTGGCTGTTGCCGGGCTCCCCATTGCGTGAACTGCCACCTGTCCTCCACCAGGTGGCAGCCAAGGGCTGGGGAAACCCCTCATCCCTTCCCGGGAGAGGAGAACCGCCTTGCAGCAGCTGAATCCCGCTCCTTGCCCCCCCCCACCCCTGCTGACAACCCAGGCTCATTCCCAAACCTGGGTCGCCGACGTAGAGTTAAGGTGTGGCGCTCAGTGCCTCAACCCTCAGCACCACCGGGCCAGCCTATCCACATTTTCTGGCAGTTGCCTTTCCCTTTAAGACTGGCTGGAAACATCTTCAAGCTGGCTCCTCCCATCCACCTGAGTGATAACTTCCTCGGCTCCACCCCATGACGCCAGATCCTCCTTTCCGCTGGAAGAAGAAGGTTCCCTCCTTACTGCTCCTGCGCTGAGTAGGTCCTTGTGACTTAAATCTTTGGATTTACTTCCTAAAACAGTTGAATTTCTTTGTCTTCAGCGCGATCACCGATCGCAACCGCGATGGACAATAAGTCCGCTACCGGGCTCTGCCAGTGCCCTTGTAGGCAGAAGATGTCCTTAACAGATCCGCACTTCATGTGCATCTACTGCCTGGGGCACAAGTACGATCCCCAGGCCTGCGATTTTTGTCACTCCTTTCATCCTACCGTTCTTGAGGATCATCTAGCAGTTTAGGCTGACCGAGTGAACGGAACCCTCCAGTCAAATCCAAGGATGCCCGTTGGGTGGTTTCCATGGCCGCAGGGTCTGCCGAGCACCTTGCGGCGTTTGAGGAAGCAGCGGCCCAGGCTGCATAGCACTCGTCTTCAACGTCTCCCTTCATGCCGCTCCAGCTGGGATCTATTGTTTCGGGGTCCTTCAAAAAACTAGGCCAGCCCATCAGCGCAGTGGTAGCACTACCACTTACGACGCCGGTGACCCAGGTTCGGGTGTGGACTTGGGTCATCAGGAGCCAGCCAGGGGGGAGGAGGATAGAGCATCTGTCGGATCGCTCGCCTCCTCCAGGGAGGGTGGGCTGTCATCTCCGCTGTGTTACCGCCACCTGGGTGACCACAGGTGGGAGGTGCAGTTTGGGATGCCGTGGGTGAGGAGGATGTCAAACGAGTTCTGGGATGGCCATCACATTGTGACATGCCTCCCTAGGAACCCCTAGAGCACCGACATCCTCAGGACCAGGAGAAAAAGCAGGAAATACCCCCACAGCCGAACCTGGAGACAGTCTCTGGCACGCAGCCCTTCTACCCAGACGATCCCTGAGAGGCGCCTGATGAAATTACAGACAGGTGGGGGGGGGAGTGGTAAGGGGAGGACTGCTCCCCCTCTCCCCACCGGGGGGCAAACCAAGGCAGCATGGAGGTGGCCCCAGGGAAGCCTAGGAGAGCCTGAGGGAAGGTAAGGCTGTTGGAGAAGGGTGTATAAAAAGCAAATATATAAAAAAAAAAAAAAAAAAGAACTGTACCAGTCCCTGCCGACCCTCAGTCAGTGACCCTCCAGGCACAAATCTAAGTCCAAATAATGGTCTCACAATCATTCGTGGGATTGGGAATGGTCAAGAGCTTTGGACTCCTGCACTGATTTGGATCCAACCTTGATCGAATCCTCGGCCTTGGCCGCCGACTCCACAGTAACCCCATCGCGCCAGTTAGGTGAGATGCTGGTTGATCTTTCGGTCGAGATTTTTCTCAAGCTGGTCAACCAGTTGTCAACTGAAGAAGCTGACACTTCCATATCCAGGACTCTGGTCCTCACTCAGACCATTGGAGGGACTGATCTAACCTGCCGCTTCTGGTTCCCGATCAAGATCCAGAGGAGTCTTAGCATTCTCTGACTCCCTCTGAGCCCCGCCACCGGTCCTCCTGGCGGTCATGGTTGACGTCTCGGTCCTATTCCCATTGGTCAAGTGAATCCTGCCAATGTCAGCGCTCTAGCTCTTGGCACCATGGGAAGCGGTGCTGCTGCTACTCTTCATCCTCATCCTCCTCAGGTGAAGAGAGGCTTTGGCACAAATTGCATCGATGCTACGAGGATCTCATGTGGCAACGGCTGGTGCTCACTGGCATGAAGCCGGCTCTGGCTACTATGCCAGCCATCACCTGGCTTACACCCGACAGGCCGATGTGTTCTCTGCCTAAGGAGTCAATCACATACTTGAAAGTGCTGAAACCTGTGTCTGTGCAGCACGTTCATATCATCACTCAGGGCACAACTTCTTAAAGCTATAGCTGTACCAGTGACCCCCAGGCAGGGTGCATACATAACCATGTGTAAAGGTTACCCATTGACAGCATAAAGCGACACAGAAAATGGATGTAGAGTGCTGGTGTGCATAGAAAAATCTGACAAATTGGGGTTGAAAATAGGGCAGGGATGATTTGTAGAGGGGTAGGGTATAGTGTCCTATAAAAAGAGGTGGAGAAATAGGACAGCATTTGGTTATAGAGGGGCAGTACAGAGCCCTGTAAAAGAAGGCTGGGAAATGGGGCTAGGTTACAGAGGAGCAAGGTACAGCACCTTGTAAAGGGGGCTGTAAAGCTGGTTTACAGAGGGGCAGGATACAGTGCTCTGTAAAAGTAGGCTGGGAAATAGGGCAGGGCTGGCACATCGAGGGGCCAGATGCAGCACTCTGTAAAGGGGCTGGGAAAAGAGAAGGACTGGTTTACAGAGGGCAGGATTCAGTTTCCTGTAAAAGGAAGAAGCGAAATAGGGCTGGACTAGGTTACAGAGGGGCAGGGTACAGTGTGTAAATGAGGTGGAGAAATAATAGGACAGAGCTGGGTTATAGCAGGGCAGGGTACAGTGCCTTGTAAAAGAAGGTAGGGTAACAGGGCATAACAAGGTTACAGAGGGGCAAGGTAAAGTGTGTAAAAAGAGGTGGAGAAATAGGACAGTGCTGGGTTATAGAGGGGTAGAGTGCAGTGCCCTGTAAAAAGAGATATGAAATAGAGCAGGACTGTGTTTCTGTGAGGAAGGGTGCTGCATCTTGTAAAAAGAGGTGGAGAAATATGGGCAGCAGTGGGCAGTGTGAGCCCCCTACGAAAGAAGGCTGGGAAATAAGGCAGAAGAAGAAGAATAATCAGCATTTATATAGCGCTTTTCATACACAATGTATCCCAAAGTGCTTTACAAGCAGTGCTAGACTGAATGTTTAGTGGCAACCATATCGTACATCAACACCCACACACAGCCTGGACAATTGCATGAACTGGTTTGGGAAGGGGACTGTTGGCCAGGACACCAGGAATGGTCCCTACTCTTTGTGAAGAATGCCCTGGGTTCTTTTACTTCCACCTGGACAGGTAGAAGGGACCACGGTTTAATGTCTCATCCAAAGGACGGCACACCCCAACAGTACAGGACCCCCCCCCAAATACTGCACTTGGGTGCCAGCGTTTTTAGGTACGAGTCCAATCCCGGTCTGGGATGCAAACCCACGCCCTTCTGGTCCAGAGGTAGATGTGCTACCAACTGAGCCACGCTGACACTTCTGGCAGGGCTACGTTACAGAGCGGTAGAGTGAGCTCCCAGCTAAACGAGGCTGGGAAATAAAGTAGGGTTACATTACAGAGGGGAAAGTGGAAGGCCCCTGCAAAAGGAGGCTAGGAAATAGGGTGGGCTGGGTTACAGAGAGGCAGGGTGAGCCCTCTGTAAATGCAGGCTGGAAAATAAGGAAGGGCTCTGTTAAAGTGAAGCAGGGCAGGGATGGAGCTAGGATTTTTTTTAAAGGGGAGTTCTTTTGCAAAGGGGGCAGCACTTTCACAGAAAAATGTAAAATGTTTGCTTTTAATAATTATACTAGGATAAAAGAGCTACTGTCTGCTGGCCTAAGGGGGTAATGGATACTACTTTGCTACATAGCTGGGTCTGCCAGTGGGGCAGAAAGGGTGCCTTGTCCTGTCTAGGATGGCCTTCTTCTTTGCATTAAAAGGTGCAGCAAAGGAATGATTTCTTGCCTGCTTTCCCTGCTCCACACCTGCTTGCTGTGGGGAGTTCGTGATGTCTCACAGGAGTTTGTTGCCATAATGTTTCTCAGCAGCACATAATGTGAGTAGCCTATTTTAAATATACTGTAATTATAACATTAAAGAATCATTTTGAACAATAAACCAACACTGAAAAGACAAAGGAGGCAATCCAATGGCTATTAATGTATTTTGTTGGACCATTCCAAAAGACAGATTCCTCTTTTCTTGCCTTGAAAGCAGTTTTCTTTGTTTGTACATTATATGGAAACATTAAGAATATCATCCTCCCTTTTTTAAACCTTTAACTGTCTTCCTGTTTTATCTGCCCCCTCTCTCCCTCTCTCTCTCTCTCTCTCTCTCTCTCTCTCTGTCTCTCTCCCCCTGCCTCCTCTCTCTCTCTCTCTCTCTCTCTCTCTCTCCCTGCTCACTGCCTGCTCACTCCTCTCTCTTACCCCATGCCTCCCCCTTACTTTTGCACCTCAATGGCCATTTTAATGCCATTAACACCTACACTTTATTATCCATGAATCACAACCTAATTACTCTGCTGATGGACTGATGTTATACATTTATTACATAGGAGATGCATTGACTGCAGTGAGCAAAGTGAATCACAGTCTAAAAAGCGCACAGTAAATCTGCCATAAATATTAGGTAATGGTTACATTTATTAATAGGTATTTATCACACATCACTCAAGTGCTAATTTGCTTTATGCAGATCTGTAGCTAAGGGTGTTCACTCTGAATTTTTATTTGACTGCTTGTTGTGCTGTTTTAAATTATTTAACCTGGTAAAGTGGATTGGGTTGTAAAATCCTTTTTCAAGCACGCCTGGGTATAGACATACAGACCATTACAATGTACATCACAACATCACTCACAATACAGTGTAGTTATTATCAAGCATCGCTGAAGTTACAATTATACATGTATCCCCCTCTCTGGTCAAGGGGTCAAAGATGGCACAGTTTTTTTTTTCAGGGAGGGTATACATATGAAACTACTTACTGTATTTGATCTTCCCAGGTCTGGGATGACCTCTCAGGATATCTGACACTCTTCAGGTCAGTGCAGGGCTGCAACAAAGAAGGTTAGCAAAGAAACAGTCCTCAGCAATAAGTGGATGTCCATAACTTGCTTAAAATCCAACCAGGATCATTTATTTAAACAGAAGGGCATGAGGATATTATTGTAAACATGTACTAATCACAGTACTTGGGTTTCAAGATTAATGTTAAAGTCAGTAGTTAAGTCCATATTCCTCAAAGGGATGGAGTTCTTTGGTTACGTCCATATTCCATTTAATGGGTGGGTAACTTTGGGATTCTACTGCCTGCAGATGTAAAAGTCCAGACAATTTTGTGACTGTACAATGCAACCCAGAGCCACTTACAGTTTAGCAGTTAACATGGCTTTTGACAGCCAGGAAGGATTTTAGGCACCCTGAAATTATGGACTTTGAGCACCCAGTAGATATAAGGGACCCAGAATGAGGTTAATTTAGACATACGCAGATTCTTTGGCACTTCAGAACATTACTAGATTGGGGCACCTGATGGCAATAATAGCACATTTGGCTCTGGAAGCTGCCCTGGGAATATCTTCTTACCCACAGTCCCATAGACCTGGTACCCCAAGCCTGACCACCTGCCAGGAGACTGTCCGTGAGTCCATGATAGCCAAAAACTAGGTTCCCATGTGTCCACCTCCCATTGGACTTACAACAGCTGACTGGGGCCCTTAGATCTACCACTTACCCCACCAAGTCCCTGCTTGTGCCCTTCTTCAAATGGGACAGGTGTTGATGGCCACAGTTTAAAATAGGCAAAGAGAGGCAATCACTCCCGGGTGTCCTAGTTGCAACAGTTCACACCTCTCTCCCTCTCCCAACCATGGGCAAGGAGGGGCAGCAGAGTACCTTACAGTCATTTTAGTGCAAACAATTTATATGTTTCCTCAGAGGCTACAACTTGTCTGTTGAAGTAGATGATAGATCAGCACTGTGTTTGGGAGTCACTTCATGGGGGCCCCGATGTGATGGCTTCTACCATGATCCCCAAGAATGTGGTGGGGTTCACTTCCAGCAAGGCCTTCAGTCTTCGAGCTACAGCAATGCAGTGTTGCCTAACTCCTCCATTAACTGAAAGTAAAAAACACCCTGAGACTCATCAATTCCAGGCTGCTGGCCATATCCACCTCAGGAATTCCAGCTAATCAAGCTGGCCTGGAGTCCCAAAGCTGGGTGAAGTTAGCCCTTTGAAGCACAGTAGACCTACAGGGGAGCCTTAACTTCCCTGTGGCTACACATCTGTTCACATAAGTATGAAGTTTAAACTTAAAATGTCTTGGGATACATGTTAAGTCTTAAACCTGATGGGAGAGGATTGAGCAGTTTGGGCCCAACGTATGCAAGGAAACGATCTTTAGTTTGAGTTTTGCAGAACTGTTTCTGTGTCTTGACAGTACTGGTGGGTCTGAGTTGCTACTGTACCCTTTTTGGCCAAGTTGGGTCACCATAAATGAACAGTACTGTACAACAGATTATAAATACAGTAGCAGATTCTTAATAATCAGGAAGAATATCCAGGGGCCGATATACAAAAACTGGGGCAAGCACAGCCATTTGTGCTGCACTTGCCCCTTTGCACCTCTCAGCTCCTGCGATAATCAGATGGATAATGCTTGCCAATGGAGCAGTGCTATCTGTCTGAATTTTGGTCTGAGTCGGCATAGCGCTATGTGAATCTGCATTGCCACAACATAGAACAAGGCTACATATGGCCCACAGGTAATAGCGCTGCCCGAAACGGGATAGCGCTAAGTCCCCTGTGGGCTATATTCAGTCCAAGTATGCAGATGAGTTTATTGGGTATGCAAGACCATATGGGGCCATTTGTCTGCCCATTGTGGGATCATTTGCATACACAGCAGACCCTTAGTGTCACTTACAAAATTCAGACGAGAGCCCTGATGGTCCAGTGGCTCCCCCAACCCCTGATCTCCCGTTCCCTTTAATGCTTGCATACCCTACTGGTCCAGTGGTTCCCTCACCCCTTGATTGACCATTTTCTCTACTGAAAGTATTCCCTGGCTGTCCAATGTCCCCACTGGACAACCTCCCACCCTACCCGCCTGCTCACATTCCACCTCCCCACATCCCTCCCTTTACCCGGGTGTCTGGTGTTCTTCATAGCTCTTTCCACAATACACGCATTCACTGACAACTCATACAGTGGCTGACTATGGAGTTGAGAGGAGGGCAGTGCCAGTTGCTGTATATAACTCTGAGGAGCATTGGACACCCAGGTAAGTGGGGGGTGCGAGGAGGTGTGATGTAAGCGGGTGGATCAGGTGGGGTGTTGTTCTGGGTAGGGAACAATGGACCACCTGGGAATATTTTCGGTAGAGAAAATGTCAATTGGGTAGTGGGGGAACCACTGGAAAACAGGGAAAACTTTAAATAGAAAAAAAAACAGGTGATCGGTGGCGTGGGGGGAACCACTGGACCACTAGAATATATGAACATTAAAGGGAATGGGTGATTGGGGGTTTGGGGAGAACCACTGGACCACCAAGCCATTTGAACATTAAAAGGAACAGGATATCATGGGTGGGCAGCAGCAATATAGCCGCCTTGCCTTTGGGGAGGCGGGGGCATGGACGTAACACTTAGTTAAGAGTAGGTTTTGGGCAGCAGTAAACAGCACCACTTGGGGGGCTGTTTAAAACTGCTGTAAAACCTTTGAATATAACACTGTGCCAGTGTACATGAGGGGAACCCCTCTTTGCATAGGCGCAGTGGTCTTTTAATGCCTTGGTGCTGCTGGATTTGGGGGGAGGAGGGCTCCTGGGGCCTGTGAATATGTCCTCGCCCAGCGTGCTCTCTCAAATTCAGGTTAACGTCAGCGCCAGCCACGTTAACGCAGGTGCTAACCTTTAAATATATCATATATTAAATATTAAATATGGGAGGATCGGGTGGTACCTGAGGACTGGAGGAGGGCAGATGTGATTCCACTTCACAAAAGTGGGAGCAGGGCAGAAGCAGAAAACTACAGACCTGTTAGTTTAACCTCAGTGATAGGGAAAATGAGTACCTAGAGGCCAAATGGGCACAGGACCCAAGGTAGCATGGATTCACAGCAGGAAGGTCATGTCAGATGAATCTAACAGATTTCTTTGACTGGGTGACCAAAGTAGTAGATCAGGGAGGGGCTGTGGACATGACCAACCTAGACTTTAGCAAGGCATTTGACACAGTCCCACACAAAAGATTAATATACAAGTTAGCCAGCCTGGGAGTAGGTCTCAAGATGGCAGCCTGGGTAAAGAATTGACTGGAGAACAGGACACAGAGGGTAATAGTAAACGGAGTCAACTCTGAAGAAGGGGGGGGGTTACTAGTGGGGTACCGCAGGGTTCAGCACTAGGACCGGTCCTGTTCAATGTCTTTATAAGCAACATTGCAGAGGGACTGGAAGGAAAAGTATGTCTCTTTGCAGACGACACAAAGATCTGCAACAGAGTTGATACACAAGGTGGGGTGGAAAGGATGACAAGGGACTTGGCAAGGTTGGAGGAATGGTCAAATGTATGGCAGCTTAGATTCAATGTTAAGAAGTGCAAGGTAATGCACCTGGGAAACAAAAACCCAGGGAAAGAGTACACAATGGGGGGTGAGATACTGACAACAACAAAAATGGAAAGGGACCTGGGGGTAGTCATAGCAGATGACCTAAAGGTGGGCAAGCAATGTTAGAGGGTAGTAAGGAGGACTGGGGGGATACTGGGATGCATAGGGAGAGGCATCACCAGTAGAAAACAGGAAGTTGTTATCCCTCTGTACAGACAGCTGGTGAGATCCCATCTGGAGTACTACGTGCAGTTCTGGAGACCAAATCTCTGCAAAGACATAAATAGGATGGAGGCAGTCCAGAGGAAGGCAACTAAAATGGTGCAGGGTCTGCACCGGAAGACATATGAAGAGAGACTTAAGGAGCTTAATATGTATAGCCTAGAGGAAAGGAGGGAGAGGGGAGACATGATAGAAACTTTCAAGTACCTCATGGGAATCAACAAAGTCCAAGAGGGTAGCATCTTTCTGAAAACGAGGTGTGCAAGAACAAGGGGGCACAATTCTATGTTTCTATCACTTATGTTTTCTAGGTGGTGTCATAGGGGAAAACAACAAATATTGTTGAAAGTAACAATATATTCTGTAAGACAGGTACCAGGGGCTTGCAATAGTGTCATCCACATTCAAGTCTGGTTAAAAGAACATGATTTACAATCATTTTTCTAACCTCAGATGTTAAGGAGTCCTTGTTAAAAAAACATCTCTAATTGTTGATTTACTATCTTTGAAATTATGCAAGTGTGATTTGACAGATTTAGCTATTGATCAAGATGAACTCCTAAATATTTAAAGGACTTGGCAGATTTGATTGGGTTAGGGTTAGGGTCTCCTGGGTCCTTTGATAAGTAAATGATCTGGAGCAGGCCAGTAACTGTTTTTTCACACTAGCTTAGTTCCTTATATTGTTTATGCAATGACTGCTATGAACATTGGCTTGGTTAATTACTGAGCAGTGATTAGTAAATGCATTGGTTAATGAACACAGTGCTGGTTTAAGTTACTTCTTAGTTACTGTCAGGAGAATTTATTTTGTTTATTTATTGAATACTAGGATTACAAATACCTTTGAACTAGAGGTTAATTTACAAAGGTTCCGCTTATACAAAAGTGAACAACCAACAAACGATAGTCAGTGCAAGAATAGGTAGACATAATAGTGCAATTAATAGTAAGATTAACAGGCTAGTACATTCTAGTGACTAACAACATTAGATAGATACAATTGATGGGAAAACAATGAAAGTGGGTAGATGTGAAAAAAAGTTCCAAAAGTATAGGTACGAGCATGGAGCAAAAGAAAATAAGGGCAACAAGTAGTGTAGAGGGGATGAGGCAGTCCTAGATGAGACATTGTTGTAGAAGTGCTAACAGTAGGAGAAGTGCTAGGTAGGATTGGGGAGTGGGCGGAGGAGGTAGGGCTTGGCATTGAAGCGAGAAAGAGGGATGGCTGTGGGACAGGGGAAGGAACAAGAAGGAGGAGGTGAAGAAACAGGAGGGGGCGGTAAAAGGAGCAGGGCCGGGGGTAGGGGAAGGGAGAAGAGGGGGGTAGGACTGGGATGGACAGAGGGTAGGAGAGGAAGAGCGTGGTACTGGGGGAGTAGGAGAGGGAGAGTGGTGTGGTGGAAGAGGGTAGGGTGAGAAGGGGTGATAGTACACTGGAAGATAAGGAGAGTGAGAGGAGGGGAAGGAGTGGTGTAAAAAAGGGCAGCATAAGTTGGGAGGAAGAAAAGGTAGGGTAGGCTTAATGGAGGATAGGAGAGAAAGGTGTGACATAGTGGAGAAGGGAAGGAAAAGGGGGAAGGGCGTGGACGGAGAAGAAAAAAGTGGGAATGGTCAGTAGAGTGACAGAAAGGTGTATTCCTAGTGGGTACAATCACAATTGCTGGGATTGGAGAGATGACGACGTAGTTTGCATTTGTAGAGGCCTAGCTTATTCTCAGCATAAATCTCAGGGGGGAGCCCATTTACCAGGGATGGGGCCCTGACATAGAGTGAACGTTGGGCTTGAGAGGTTCGACAGAAGGGGACCACATAAGTGGGGTTGCTGGTACTGCGAGTACGCCGCATGATAGGGGTGGGCAACATAATGGTATGTGTAGAAGGTGTGGTAAGACAGAGGCAGATTTTCTTTGCTAGGAGGCAGGTCTGGTAGGCTAGCCTACCTTGAAAGTTGAGCCAGTTAGAGTGTTTATATAGGTCACAAGTATGTGTACATTTCCCTGCGCCTGTAACAAGTCAGCAGCACTTGTTCAGTTCAGTCTTAACTCTTTTTAAGGTAGTATCTGTAGCAACACCATAGAAAACTAGCCCATAATCAATTATGGACAGAACTGAGCTGGTTAATGCTGTGCGCATGGCCTCAGTGGTTAGACAGTGGCGGTGGCGGTAAAGGATCCCTAATCCTGAGTTTATAGCTTTGGAGATGAGACTGACACGTGAGTTGTAAGAAAGGAGAAATGAGAATGACAGTACTAGTTAATGAACAGTGCTGGTTAAGTTGTTAGTTACTAACTGGTAATTAAATTTACTTTGGAAGTAACACAGTACTGGTTTGTTATTAATAAGTAACTGGACAGTGACTGTATTTGTTAATGAACACAGTGATGGTTTAGCTGTCAGTAGTTACTAACTGAATGATAACAGTACTGGGCAATGAATACAGTGTCAGTTTAGTTAGTTACTAACCAGACAGTAACTGTACTGGGAAATGAACAGTAACTGTGCTGGTTAATGAGCACTGTGCTGGTTTAGCTGTTAGTTAATTTGGTTACTAATTGGATATTAACAGCACTGGGAAATGAGCAGAGTTCTGGTTTGGTTGTTAGTTACAAACTGGACAGCAACTGTACCAGTTCATGAACACAGGGCTGATTTAGTTGTTACTGACTGGATAGTGACTGTACTGATTTATAAACACAGGGCTGGTTCAGCTGTTAGTTACTTTAGCTACTAATTGGATGGTTACTGTGCTAGGGGATGAACAGGAACTGTGCTGGTTAATGAACACAGTGCTGGTTATTAGGTACTAAATGGACATTAACTGTACTGGGCAAGGGACACAGTGCTGGTTCAGTTGTTAGTTACTAACTGGACAGTAACTGTACTGAACAATAACATTAACTGTGCTGGTTAATGAACACAGTGCTGGTTAAGCTGTTAGTTATTAATTGGATAGTAACTGTACTTGTGAATGAACACAGTGCTGGTTTAGTTGTTAGTTACTAGCTGGACAGTAACTATATGGAACAGTTAACAGTAAATTTGCTGGTTAATGAACACATTGGTGGTTTAGTTGTTAGTTACTAAATAGACAGTAAATGTACTGGGCATTGAACACAGTGCTGGTTTAGTTGTTAGCTACAAACTACCTTTCACTCCCAGTCTGCATTGAGATTACCCTCATGATGATCCTTCCGGTGTTTAACAACATGGATGTGGTTTACAGTGCTACCCCTAAAACTACCCTCACCAGCTGGATCCCTCTTTTACGTCTTCTGCCACTTTGCCCTTAACCGCCCTCCTCTGTAGTCATAACTGCTCCATCTACTTGAATTTTTCACTCCAGTCATTTGAGGGCAGGTGCCTCTCTTACTGTGCTTTCTTCTAAGCCAGACTCTGGTTCGGATCCCTTTGCTGTTATCTGTCCTTCCTCCGGTTTCTCTCTCTCTCTCTCTCTCACACTTTCTCCTCCTCCTACTCCATGTTCCTTCAACTCCCCTTCTTAGTCCTGTTTTGGAACCTCTGCTGGGAAATCCATTTTCATCTCTCATCTCAACAACCTCTGGAATAGCCTCCCTCCTGCTATGCACTCCTCCTCCTTCTTCAAAGCTCCCCTGCTGGATCTCTCCTCTCTTGTTTTTTGCAACTAGACATCATCCGTCCTCATCCAGCACACTCCTTTCCAGCTAGTACTTTTTGAAGGATAGCAGCATCTAGTCTTCCTTATGATGCTCATTAAATACACTGCAGCAAAAAGGTACCATGAGGGGAAATCTGAACTGAGCTATGTTCTTTTGGGTAGACTCAGTTTGGACTCACTATGGGAATTTCCTGATTTTTGGGATAAGGAAGGACTGGCACTCAATCACTCTTTATGGCTAGGCAAGCTTGGTTGTTTCCTCAGGGGAGATAGTAGTTAGATTATCATGCTTGCAGCCCTGAACAGAAGGGGCCCTGGTACAGTATGTGGAATGCATGCAGGATGAGCAACCTCAGTTGTTACTTATTGACTTACCGTCTCTGACAGCAACCTGCAGTTAACTCGTAAGTCTGCTGCCCAGTGGCAAGTCCTGTGTAGTGGAGTGACCCAGTCACCAAAACATCTATTACCTTAGTGTCTACAGGCTGGAGAGGGCATTCCCAGAGTTGAGCTTACCCACACAGAATAGGTACACAGAAAAGACCATGTCCAGTGGACTGTCAGGAACCACTTCTGGACTGTGAACTTCACATACTACCTTAAGCTGAAATCCATCCAGCACTGGATGCTTGAAGCGACATTGTATTGTTGATAACTGCTGATCCCATCCCACTAGAAGCAGATCTCTTTCTTGGATTTAGAGCCAGCCAACTGAGGTGATCCAGATCCTGATTTTCTCCAAACATTGTTCAAATCTCAGCATAGAGATACTCTGATGTGGCACAAAGGACAGATATAGCTAAGTATCATCCACATAACTGTGAACCTCCACGCTGTATCACCTAATGATCTATTTTTTATTTAGTATTTATTTATTTATTTATTGAAAATATTGGTATTACAAACCTTTGAGTCAGAGACTCCTTTACAAAGGCACCATATCAGAGAAGTGCAAGACAATTAAAGGTGCATACATATAATAAGGAGGATCCAAATAATACAGTGTATCGACAAACAATAGCTTATTGAGACACACCATGAGACAGCAGAATACAGATTAAACAAATAGTACATGCTACACAAGTATTTGGGCAAAATCAGGCCATGTAAGACCCAGTACAAAACTTTCAGAACTATAGTATTCAGCAAAACGCTGAATTTAAGAGTAATGGGAGGGGGCGTGGGTAGGTGAGGGATGCAGGGAGAAATGGGTGGGGCTGATGCAGTCAGAGAAGACCTTGTTCCCAGTAGCTGTGTGTATGTATATATATATATATATACTGTATATATGTATACCAAAAGCAAAGTGAGAAAACGGAATGATCCTTAAGGGATGACACAACACAGGGTAATCGGGCCTGATCGGTATTCACCAATCACTACCAATTGCTCCCTTTCTGAGAGGAATGCCCAGAAGTATTTTGGAATGGTACTCGGTAGTCCCCCATGTTCTTCCAGTCAATAAATCAACTCACAATGATTGATGATCTTAAATGCCAATGACAGGTCAAGGAGAATAAAAATGGACACCTGTTCTTAATCCCTCTCCAGGAAGAGATTGTTGAAGACCTTGACCAGTGCAGTCTTAGTACTGTGTGTCATGCTACCACCTGTTCCACAACTTTGACCAAAAACGGAAAATTGAAATAAAGTCTATAGTTTCCATGGTCAAGATGTGATGATTGCTTCCTGCTCCTCTTGAAACTGCCTGCTAAATACCTCTCCGGTCCCGATCTGGTGGCAGCAGTCGATGGACCGGTAAATGGGAGCTGGTGGTGACATGGGGAAGGAGGAAAGGCACCACACTACAAAAGGGAAGCTGATAGTATACCAGACTTTGCAGCACAAACACTACCTTGCACTTTACCTGCCATGGCTGAACTTTACTGAGTTCGCTTCCTGCTCCTCTTGAAACTGCCTGCTAAATACATCTCCAGTCCTAACCTGGTGGCAGCAGTCAGTGGACTGTTAAACAGGAGCTGGTTGTGATGTGGGGAAGGAGGAGGTGCACCATGGTCTGTTATAGCGGAGCAGCTCTTCGCATGAGTGGCTCTTGCAGGAGTAGCGAGAGTCACCAGCAAGAGTCTACAGCGGTAGGCTGCATTGTAATAAATTAGAAATAGTGATTACAAGTGTTTGGGATTACACTAAGGAAATTGTCAAATTGTATATTTATTAATCTGTTACTATATTTGGGCTTTGATTAGTTACAGTTCATTACATCGCCATGCGGATTACTATGTTAATCTGGGGCCGTAGCCTAAGGGGCTTTTAATAAGCCTGGAAAATAGGATGGATGTAAGCTTTAAGCAGTCTAACAGAAGTATCAATGTTTTTTCAATTGTCTGGGCGGTACAAACGTTTAAACCTCATTATGTAAACAGAAGAAATCATTTCTCAAATACTTGAAACTTGTATACAGGCAATGCACATATGGTTAAGGTAGTGTTAAGTGGGCACAGCAAAAAATAAGTAAGATATCCCTGGCTCTCCTGCTTGCACTAGGAGGGGACATAGAGCCCAACCCAGGGCCAGGCAAGGATATAAGACTAGAAGTAGTCCAGGAGAATGTCTGTAGTGTTGCCTGAAAAATAGATGAAAAATAGATGGACTAAGGGTTTGGGTAGACAAAGAGAAGCCTGACATTATGGGAATAACAGAAATGTGGCTCCACAAGGGGATAAAAAATAAGGAAGTTCAAATCAAAAATTATAACAGTCAAAGATTGGACAGGGGATGTAGAGGGGGAGGAGTGATGATGTATGTTGGGGTATACTTGGGGAGTTTTAAAACTATTCTGTCAGAAACCTTTGAAGAAATGGATTGTTTATTAATTGGTACTGTATGACTTAAATTGTTAATAGGCACAATTTACACCCCACCTAAAACCAAACTGCTCAGTTTTGAGGCTTTACAAAACAGACTACTAGATATAGTGAAAAACAACAAATTAATACTCATTGGGGATTTTAATGCAGGATGGAAACAGTATAGAGGACAGAAAATGGAAGAACACTTTGCACCCCTAGGACTAAAGCAAATAATTCAGAAACCAACCAGATTTTCTAAACATTTAAACCAGGGATCAGTACTGGACTAAGTTTTTATTTCAGAGGATATGGAAGTAATAGAATCAAAAGTTATGCCTCAATATCTAAGTGATCATTGTCCAGTAAGATGCACAATTAATTGGACAAAATTAAAAAGAGTAGAACTGAAAATATGTGGATGAGGCAGTTAAAACATTTTAACATTAACAGATAAAAAGAAAGTTTACAATCATTTAGATGGGATAGGCTGGATCTTATACCTGATATGGACTTAGCAGTCCAAGATTTGACTAGCACCCTAACACAAATAAATGATAAACATGCACCTAAAGTACAAAGGAAATTGGATAATAAGAACCTTCCATGGATAACGGAAAGATTAAAAACTCAAGTAGAATTAAAAACAGGTCATGGAGGAAAGCTAGACGGACAAACAGTGAAGAGGATTTGAATAATTATAAAGAATGGCGTAATAAATGCACTGAAAAAATGAAGTTAGCCAAGAAAAGATATTATAAAGCAAATTTTTAAAAGTCAGATAATCCACAAAAGTTCTGGAACTGTGTTAAAAAAGTACTATATCCTATAACAGAGTCAAAGCCAATACAGTTAATAAGTAAGGGTAATTTAATTAAAGATCAAAGGGAGGTGGGAGAAGTACTGAATTAATACTTTATACATCTCCCAGATTTAAAAATATCAGCACCAACCAGGGTAGCTGAAGAAACTGTACTGTCAGACCTGGTAATGAAGCTAAAACAGAAAGGGGATAAAACATCTGGACAGTCACAATCTTCTGTATCCCCCTTTAGGTTTAAAAAGTGAACTGTGAAGGAAGTAGAGAAAGAGCTAAGGAACCTTAAAAGTAACAAGGCGGGGGTTATTTATGAAATAGGACCCAAATTCCTCATTATGGGAGCAGATATATTAGTTGTCCCAATGATATATTTGTATAACTGGAGTTTGAGCAGTGGAATTTTTCCAGATAACTGTAAAATAGGGAAAGTGATTCCAATTTTTAAAGGGGGTGAGGCAACTGAACCATCAAACTACTGGCCCATAGTCTTGCTATCCACCATGTCCAAGGTTCTGGAAAGACTTGTTAATAGGCAGATATGTCAATATTTTGAGAGATATGGATTATTGTCTGCTGCTCAACATGGGTTTAGGGCCAGGAGGTCCACGAGTACTGCCGTCGTTGATTTTAGCAACTTAATAACTACTTTCATGAATCAGGGGAGTAAGACAGGGTGGTATTTGTGGACCTCAGTAAGGCCTTTGACCTGGTTGACCACCAGACAATGCTAGGGAGACTGTTTGAGATTGGTGTACATCTGGAACCACTACATTGATCTCAATCTTATTTATCCAATAGGAGACAATGTGTTGTGAATGGTAACTGTATAACCCAGATGAAACCAGTAATTTGAGGTGTACCACAGGGATCCATCCTGGGTCCATTGCTTTTTAATGTTTATGTGAATGGATTGGAAAGGGAAGTTAAAAATAGTGGGGTGCGCCTGTACGCGGATGACACCTTATTGGTGGTGTCTGCGTGCAGTCGCTCCTTGCTAGAATAAAAACTACAGGAAGATATAAGCAGTATAGAGGCAGGGTTTGAAAAGTCTGATCTACTGTTGAACAAAAAAAAAAAAACATAATGCTTATATTTTCAACCAGGCCCCAAAAAATTGCAAGATAACATATTAGATTTGAGATTTAGCAATGGACTCAGGATGGAAAATGTCACAAGTTATAAATATCTGGGAGTAATAGTGGACACCAAATTAAACTTTAAAAGCAGATAAACCAAACTGTCAAAAAAACTAAACTGAAATTGGGGGCTGTCAGGAGAGTGGCTAATTGTTTAACCAAAGAAATAGGACAAAATTATGAATCATGTGATATTACTGGTAATGGAGTTTGATATAGTAATTTATAGGAATGCCAACAAAACTGATTTAAAGAAACTCAACCAACTCTATTATAAATTGGGAGAATTCATAACCAAGAGTAAACATGGAATACATCACTGTAAATTATTTGATCATATAAATTGGCTACACCCAGAAGAAAAAAGAAGTTGCATCTGTTTAAATTGGTGCCATAAACAAAGTTACCCACAGAAAAATATGCAGAACAGTTATATTATAAATACTTAAACGGTGGATAAGGAACACTATTTGTGATGTAATAATTTGAACATTCCAATAAGTAGAACACACAATAGATATGGAGATGCCATGCTACAGATTTCTATGGCAACATCTTGGAATGTACTGCCTAATGAAATAAAAGGTATCACCTCCCATCAGGGATTCCAAAATGAACTGAGGAAGTATCTGTTTTCAAGAAAAATGTCTATATATATATATATATATATATATATATATATATATATATAAAACTGAAGTTTTTATGTATAATGTTTGTATGTAAATGTCTTCTTCATATGTTTTGTACAGGAAATTGTTGAAAATAGGGTTTCACCGTAACAATTTATTCAGCCTGTGTAAAAAATAAAATTGTATTCATTCATTCTTTAGTAAAGGCCTGACCACTGCCTTTTTAAAACAGCAGGAAGACAGCCTTCCTGTAATGATGCCCCAACAACTCCTGTGAAAACTGAAGCCCAAGCCTCCAGCACTCCCTAAGGCACCTTTATATCAGTTTAAATCTGTGAGTTAATTTATTTTATTTTCCGGTAAAAGTTGTCATGTACCTAGCTCTAATGATCATGCTTTAGTGCAGCATGTTTCATTTCTGTCTGGATGGGGAATTCAAAGGAAAAATGGTGGTGGTGGTGGCAAAACTGGGCAGGAGACGGCTGGGCCCAGCCATGTGGGAGAGGCTGTGGATGGCAGAGAACAGGTCCTCCTTTCCTGCTAAATGATGTCATGCAGGTGATTAGAGCCATCAATCTCTTTGTAATCAATCTCTGTGTGGCAGTGATTGACTCCTAACTGCAACATTTTATTAACCACTTTAAAGTGTGGGAAATGCAATTAAGTGAAGTAAAAGAGGCAACAAGTTCCGCATTTTGAGCGGCAGGCAACAACATCCTCTGGCCTCGTAACAGAGAAGACATTGCTGTGGTTCCGATTGGAGGCCCTGGAAAATAAAACTAGGGCATCTAACATTAGAGTGCTAGGCCTAATTGATGAAGCTGAAACAGAGGACCCATGTCCTTTTGCTGTACACTGGTTGGGGAGTAACTACATTTAGATCCACCACCAAATGTGTACCGAGCATATAGTATTACACCAGTAAAACAGTGGGAGGAAGCCTCTGGTTCACATGAATTCCTGATCTTGCTATCTGGTGAGCATGAAAGAGACAGAGTTCTGGCAGCTGCAAGGAGGAAAGGTACTTTGAAGACAGAGGAGGGAACCAAAATGTCAGTCTACCCGGATCTCAGTTTTGTTATCAGGGACCAGAGGAAAGGGTTTGATGGCCTCCAGTTCATGTTGAGATCCTAAAGGGTGACTCACTCATTGCACTACCTTGCGAGACTTAAAATTGTCTACTCAGGGATGAAAAAACTTTGTTTCCCGGTAAGCACTGGACACTAATTTGGACTGAAATTAACTGTATCTTTCCTTATGTTTGAGTGATGTAGGGTTTGGTGGGTTATGGAAGAGGGTTTCTTTTAGTGGTGCAGTTTGGGAGCAGGCTAAATGCTTGCACGGAGTATATCCCTATATTTTTTGTTTGTATGTGCATGCTATCTGCTCTATAGAATGTGCTACACATTTATATGATCACATCTACTTTTAATAGTGGAGGCGCATGACGCCTACTGCATGGCAGCATATCCCCGCCCCCCCATTCCTTGGCCCCACAGACCATATACTATGCAAAGAGTTGCAAGGTTACAGTGTTCATACCATTCTTCCATTTTCTGCTGAAGTTCTAGATGTCCAGAGATAGACTTAACAGATGTTCCCAGTTTATAACAATTTACTTTTTCTTTACAATATGGACATTCTCGTTGGACTTTTGAAACAGTTTAATACATAGCACTCAGTGAAGTGCCCAGTTGCACTATTCATGGACTGATTTATGTATTTACATATGTTCTTAACTTGTTTGTTAGGAATGTTTTCATGGATTCCCAGAGGGAGAGAGTTTGAAGTACACAGATACTATATATGTGTTTTTTATTACTAGCTCTATGGGACCATTCCGTCGAATATAGTAAATCCAGTGATGTTATGATGTAAATGGAATGTGTTTATGGGTCATCTTTCCGTATGACATAATTGGCATCTATTTTTAGAAATATTAGATTTGTAAACTCCCTCCCTCCCTCCCTCCCTATATTTAGTTACAACCTGGGGTTTACAGTTAAGTATCCTAATATAAGAATGGGAATATATGACTGTAGGCTATACTTTATGCACCTGCTGTGGATGATGTTTTTAAATTTGTATTTTGAAATCAATAAGAAGTATTAACTGCAAAAAGAAAAGTACAAGTAACTGGTGAAGACTTGAACAATCTCACTTTTATGCAGCTGGCAGAGAAACAGCACTTGGATTGACAGAGAGTGTGAACTAATGATAGCTTTCAATTTTCTTGATATCCACCATTTGTAGGGAAGCGTTCCTCAGTTGTTCCAGACCATAGGTGCCGACCTAGAACTTGGATAGTTTCCTCAGTGTTACCAATTAGTTCTAAAATTTTAATTTAGCAAAGGACTATTCGTTGGATTTGAGGGGGTCGTATTATTTTATATCAACTATTGGAAATCATCTCAAGGTCTCAATGAAAGGTCTCATTCATATCTATAATGGTTTTAGAGGGAGCATGGGTAACTACTTCATGATCTAATATCCAGTCTAAGAGCTGATTTGGGGATTTTGGTAAATTGTACGTTTGTACTAATTAGATCTAAAACTGCATAATTTCTTGAGGGTTATTTAACTATTAACACAAGGCAGAGTGTCCTTTTGCCCCGGGAAGTGCATTCACATCTTTCAGTGCATGCCCTGGAGTGGTTTACTGCACTTATAAAATTCCTTGCTGCTTTGAATATGATTTCTTTTTGGCCTGTGTGGTGCTAGGAATTTAATGCACAATCAGATGAGGTTTCTCAGCTAATTAAGTTTCTTTTTTTTTTTTGTTTCTTTATTTATCGACCTTGCCTCCTGCTGGGGTGGTCCTATGGTTTCCCTATTCTGGTTCTGTCCTAGTGGCTCCTGCAATGGTCTCCTTGCCCGAGATGTAACCTTCTCACCCTCTCCCTCTTTAAGGTCACATCGTGGACCCCCTCGCAGAAGACTAAGGGGTCGGGACCAGAGGGAGCTCCTGGAAGTGTCCGATGCAGCACCGCAGACAGTCTTCTTGTGCGCTGGAGGATTGGCATTTTTGTCCCTAGAGTCCCCCGCCCCCACAGCATGGGCATGCAAGGACACTAATGACGCTGCGGTGCATGCATCCGCTCACCATACGTCGGACATCTGCCTGCACTGTCCCCTCCATCGTGCCGCGACTCGCACTACCCCCTAGCCACCACCAGGAGCCAGCACATTCGCGGGTACCTCGCCCCACCCTCCCCGAATGAGAGCTATCCCATGGACACTCAATCCTCATCCCCCGGCCGGCCCTTGATGACCCGAGTCCATTCCCAAACCTGGGTTGCCAGTGTAGCAGGAGGTGTGGCATCCAGCGCTTCAACCCTCAGTTCCACCAGGCTGGCCCTAGTCAGTGAAGTTTCTAGAGTTTTTTTTCTTGACATTTTAGAAACTGAATTAAAGCCACGTTGAATCAAATCTCATTTACTCAGTGTTACTAAATCTTTGGGCTTGAAGGTGATCTTTAATGTAGCACATCAGTCATACAGTGGCTTTACCCAATCTCTGTTTCCTAAAGGAGCTATTTTAAAGCCTTTCAGTCATACGACTGCATCTAAGACTGTATCTGAACATCCTTTCTGTAATTCCTATAATGTCTGACTTGTACTGCATGACAATAAAGTCCAGTTTGTCCACTTTATTTATTAAGCTGAGTCTGAGCTACCTGATACTGCTGGCCTGATTTGTTAGGTTTGGTCTGGGTGTGTGTGCGTACGTATGTGCGTGCACAGGGCATGTTTGTGTGTATTTGTGTGTATGCTTGTGTACATTTAGAAGCAGATTTGGAAACAGCAGTTATTTTAATTCCAAGAGGGACAGAGGCCAGTGACACTAGTCCCCATCTTGGCTGGCAACAATGCTTTCAACACTGGCTCAGAAAACCTATAATTTGCTACCCCATCATTATTACTGCAGCATCTCAAAGAAAGCTGTGAGGATGTACTGTATATAAATATCTCAGGCACCTACAAAAGCTTCTGTTGTGAGCTTTGTTTGTCTGTCTCATAACCTACATATTTTACTTTGCACTGTCGGTGTGATGAGCTTTTCAGGGCAACTCCAGTCTCCTTCCCCTCTTCCAAGATAATTAATGCTGTGTGTTCTGCAGATCTCTCTTGAGAATGCTCATTTCTCGCCATCACTCAGAAAAACAGAAGAAAGGAGATGATTTTTGTTTTGTGGACAACTGACATGTGACCTTGTCAAAAGCAATCAACCCTCTGTTAGGGTTATTTATACAGTATTCCTGCTGAAACAGCAGGGGGTCGCTAGTAAATGAGCTTACTCCTATTCCTGATGAGAAGATATTCATCACTTACAGTGAAAGAGAGACATTGGAGAGAAACTTCGGCATGCACGCTCTCAAATTATTTTTGAAGACAGAGTTAAGAACTACATTACAGCCTGGCATCTAAGCTGTTTGTTTGTCACTCTTGTTTGCCTTTGTGTACTTCCATCTTTTTTTCTTATGCCAAAGTTTAGTTAAAATGTGCCATGTCAAAGCTTTTCCTTCAGATATACCAAAGACATGGATTAATAGCAAAACCATTTTTTCGTATCTGGAGATTTATTTTTTATGAGCCATTAACCCCCTTCTCTCCAGGTGTTTCTCCGTTCCTCTCCAGAACATTAGTGGTCAGCATGACCATAGCTTGTCCTTCAACCAAGAGGACAGACAAGCAGCTGCTTTTGTAGTTCACCCCAACCCCGCTGTATCATCAGCTGGCAGCATGTGAGCAGGTACAGAGTGGCCCAGACCTTTCTTCCTTCTCTGCGAGCTGAACACCCCCCCCGACACCACATTTTGTACCCGCCAGTCCCAGGGTGGGACACTCAAGCTTGTGAACACTGTGCAGCTGGGTGGCAGTCTAGCGTGCTATCACTGTGTTTCTGGGCTGACCTAGGGAGACTGTTTTTGTTGTTTAATTCAAGTGTTCAGAACAGATAGTGGCTGTAGTCACCAGGTTATAGTCACTCTCTTTCTTCATGTAGTGAATTGGTATGCCTGACAAAAATGCCAATAATCATACGAAGGCTTGGGCACAGGGCATATCTACTGTATGTACATGTTATACTGAGTGATCATCTAATTTAGAAACTGGTGAATGGCTAGCTCATCTTCTCTCAGTCACTGCTCTTTCATACTCATCTTTTCCAAATCATTTTGAAACCAGTATTCAATATGCGATAAAGCAGGAATGCCCACAGCAGGATCAAGCTGAATTAGGGTAGCATGAGTGAGGAGGCAGGTATGCCTCACAGAGGGTATGAGCTGGTTTAGTTTAGGCTGAGAGAGGAGGTAGTAAGCCCTACAGTGGGTACCAGATGGGTTTGGTTGTAGTGAGAGAGGCTCGTACCAATAAGGTTAGGCTAAGGTAAGAGAGGAAGTAGGGGTGTCCCACTGTGGGTACTAGCATGGTTTTGTTAGCATGTAAGAGATGATCAGCTGGGTGAGGTTAGGGTAAGAGAGGAGGCTGGTACCAACAAGTTTAGTTTAGGGTGAGAGAGGAAGCCAAAATGCCCCATAGTGGATATGAGCTGGGTTAGGGTAGGATGAGAGAGGCTGGTACCACCAGCAAGGTTAAGTTAGGAGGCAGGGATGCAACACGGGGAGTACTAGCAGGGTTACATTAAAGCTGAAACAGGCTAGCACTGCAGAGTTAGGTTAGAATGGTATCGGAAGCTGGGATGCACCACAGCAGTGATGCACCACAGGGATTGTATGAGACTGTATTCTGTTTGTGCAATGTGACTTGCTTTTATGTACCTGCTTTTGCACTGTATGCTTGCACTTCATTGGTGGCTATATGCACACAGTTTTTAAACTAGAAATAAAAATGATGTAATTATATTTTTGGCTTGCTGCTTTATTGTGCTTCTTTCTTGTAATTTTCTTTAGGTTAGGGTGAAACAGGCTGGTGCTGCAGGATTAGATTAAGGTGGGTGAGGAGGCCGGCATGCACCACAGGGAGTACTAGCAGGGTTATGTTAGGGTGAAACAGACTGGTACCACAGGGTTAGATTAGGGTGGGAGAGAAGGCAGGCATGCACCACAGGGAGCACTAGCAGGGTTATGTTGGGTGAAAAAGGCTTGTACCGCAGGGTTAGGTTGGGGTGGGAGAGAAGGCAGACATGTATCACTGGGAGTACTAGCAGGGTTATGTTAGGGTGAAGCAGACTAGCACCGCAGGGTTGGTTTAGGTTAAGAGAGGAGGCAGGAATACACCACAGGGAGTACTGGCAGGGTTATGTTAAGATGAAACAGGCTGGTACCGCTGGGTTTAGTTAGGGTAAGAAAGGAGGAAGGTATGCACCTGAGGGAGGGCTAGAAGATTAGGTTAGGATGAAAGAGATTTGTACTGCAGGGTTAGGGTGGAGTTAGAGAGGAGGCAGGGATGCCTCACAGTGAGTACTAATAGAAAAACGGAAAATTTTATAGACAGAAAAAGACTGAGGTCTACCCAGTCTGCACTGTTCCTACCTGTTGCTACACATGAGAAATGCTAAGCAGGCTTAAGCTGTGCTCCCTAGTAGCAGCTCAGTCCTCCTTGGAATGACCCCCTTCCCACCTTCATTTTTTACCAGCACCTTATATCTGTCCTACCCTGTCTTCTCCTCCACTACCTCCTTGGGCAGTCTGGTTCATTTGTCCACCACTCCGTCAGTGAAGAATACTTCCTCACGTCCTTCATGAATTGTCCCCCACCCATAACCCCCTTTTTGAGGACTCCTCACAACACTCGAACAGTTGTTGGCAGCCTAACCCATTTATTCCAGTAATTGTAAATGTCTTGATCATGTCTCCCCACTTCCTCCCTACCTCTTTTGAGTACATATTTAGGCTGTCCAGTTGCTCCTCACACATCCTCCCCTGTTGGCCTTGAATTATCTTAGTCGCCTTCCTCTGGACTGACTCCAGCTGATCCCTGTCCTTTTTCAAGTGAGGGCTCCAGAACTATATGCAATACTTCAGATACTGCCTCCCCATGTTCCTGTATGGGGGCAAAATCTCCTCCTTACTCCTACTGGAAAAGTTGGAACCCCCCCCCCCCATATGGATTCTGGCATCCTGTTGGCTGTCCTGTATACCTTGTTAACTGGGCCATACCCTTTAAGGTATCAGCTGTGATCACCGCCTTCATCCCTTATGCACTTATATTAGGTTACCTTTACACCCCCAGCCAATAATCTATTTATGGACTGTTTATGCCAATATGCATGACTGCATTTCTTTGCATTTGCTGCCAGCACCCAGACCAGTGTTCCTTCCAACCTTTCTGTATCCCTAAGCATGTCCCTGTCACCTTATTCACTGTCCACCATCCAAAGTGCTGTCCCCCTTTGTGGTGGCCATTTACTACCACCTTTGCCCCCCGCCCCAGACATTTTGCTATTCACCCAATCAGACCTTCTCCCATCACTAAGTTCTCTGGCTTTTTCAGCAATATTCTTTTTTTTTTCCCTTAAACGTTTCAACAAATACAGTTGTACAGTCAAAAATGGATACAGGAGAAGTAGCCTTTCGAATTACAGCATAAGGTGTCAGAACAAAATGATAGTACAGAAACACATCTATACCTCAGTGTTAACTCTTAGTTGGCAACATGAAACACAAGGAGAGTCTCTAAAGGTGTTCTGAGCCAGGTAGAACAACTGCACGTTAGTATAACCAGGTGTCCAAGTAATTAAACATTATGGCACAAACTTTGAATTTTGTTCCATATAGTACAGCACCTATGATGGCCATCTTTCATGAAACTCTAGCAGTCTTCCTCTTAATTGATAAGTCAGTTTTACAAACATACATGTATTTAGTACAACCGATTGCCAATGATCAGTGTTCTGTATTTCAGTGGCATATGTTTTAACCATAATCTAGTTACTGTATGTCTTTCATTGCAGCCAATAAAGAACAGTGATTTGGCCCAGGGCCATAAACCCTCCTGTGGGATAGATAGATAAGAAAAACATTGCAGCTGCAATATCTGTGTGTCCGCAGAAAGCAGCGTGAACTGTTGCTTCAACTGGTCCCAGAAATCCTCCAGTACCAGGCAGGACCAAACTACATGGCTCTGACCTGCAATGTTGCCCCACATTTTCACTGGCAGTGACCATATCTGTCACCGATGTATTTAGCCTGCTTCTTGGGAGTATGGAAGTACCGCATGCGACATTTCCAGGTAAACTCCAGCAGGCCCACTGATGTTGTAACCTGTAGGAGGGAGAGACAGTACCTAATCCATTTATCATACTGATACAAGGTATTCAGTTCTCAATATCATTTCTGTGACATGTATCCCACATTTCAACCACTGTTCCTGTAGGCCTCTGTACAGACGGCCAATCAAATGAGTTCAAACATCTCCCCTCAAGAAGCCCAGGAGAATTTTAAGAAGTGGACAAGGGTCTGGAGCCTGTGTACCCCTTGCAGTTTGTGTAGAAAATAAGTGTGTATCTGTAGGTACCAGAAGTGTTCACAGCCCATGAGACCATATGTGCTATGTAATTGTTCAAAGGGAAGCATGCCTTGTTCGTTTAATAATTGAAAGACGTAATAGAGTCCAGTTGCCTCCATCATTTAAAGGTGATATCTATTTGTAAGTGGAAAAATTACCCATCTTCGGCCAATAATCTATAATACCAGAGCAGCTCAACATGGGCAGGTACCTTCACAAATTTACACCAGTATTGTAAAATAACTGGCATATAAATTGTAAAATCACCAAATGGAGCTGGCCGGTGGGGATTGGGGGGTGGGGTAGGCAAAATGATTATGAGCTGTATCAAACAAATCCTTTAATTGAACCTTCAGGCATAGGGTCCTGAGGTTCATGAATGTTATTCTGCTCTGGGTAAAGTCAGCAGAGTGTGACTGAGTGGCAGATTTATTGGATTATTGCTCAACAGGACCAGGAGTATTGAGTACCAGGCCTGTCTGGCCCAGTCTGGAGCTATCAGGATCATTGTTGCAGGTTCCCTCCTCAGTTTGAGGAGTACTTTCTGAATGAGTGGGAATGGTGGGAAGGCATACAGAAACTTCCCTGTCCAGTCCAGTACCAGGGTGTACTCTAGCACTGTCCCTCTGGCTGGTGGTCTGTAAGAAAACTGTGGGAGCTGATAGTTCTCCCAAGATGCAAACCGGTCTATATTAGGAGCGCCCACCTTAACAATACATGTTAGAGGGGTGGACTGGGAGGGTTTGTAAAAGGTATGACACTTTGGGTAACACTGTCATCCATATTGCATCTATTCTAGGAAAGAAAGCTAGTTAAAGTGCACTGCACACCCTTGGAGCGCTGGCCGTTGTGTGCCCATCAGTAGGGCGCCAAACCCACAAGTCGTCCCCCCTCCCCAAGGCCAGCCCCCACCTCGGATTAGATTCCTAAGTAAGTGGGGGGTGGAGGGCACAGCATGAAATGTGATTGATGACTTGCAGGATTGGTGCCCTATTGACGGGGTGCACAACAGCAGGTGCGTTCTGAGGGTGGGACCGGGAAAGTGACATTCTCCAAATTATATGGTACAGTATATAGATCCCTAAATATTTAGTTATAGTTCAGTTCCATTTCAATGTACACCAAGGTTTCAGGTCTCTGAGAGGTAAAAAATTAAACAGAAGAATTTCTGTTTTTTGCAGATTTAAGTGAAGGTCTGAGACCCTGCCAAACTGTTGGAGCTCATGCCAAGCCTCAACAATAGAAGTCTCTAGGGACAGCAGAGTAAGGAGCACATGATCTGCATAGAGATTAATCTTAGAAGACATTACACCCAAGGGGGACCCCTCAATCCCCTCATTCTGTCGGATTGCTACAGCTAAAGGCTCAATATTTAATGCGAAAAGGAGGGGAGCAAGGGGGCACGCTTGCCTTATGCCTCTCTGCGTAATAACAGTGTACAGCATGAGCCATTCACTGTTAAATAAACTTGCAGATCTACATACAAGTTCTGAATCTGGGAATCACCTAAAGGGGGAACCAATGGCTAGAAGGATATCCCAGAGAAAGTACCAGTAGACCGTATCAAATGCCTTCTCAGCATCAAGGTTGAAAAGGGCTAAGGGGATTGAATGTTTCTGAGCATGAGCAAGCAAGTGGAATGTCTTACGAATAGTACCTATAGTCTGCCTCTGTCGGACAAAACCAGATTGGTCAGGATAAAATAAAGAAGAGAGAAGGGAATAATGTCCATGTGGCCATCCATACTGAGAATAGCTATAAGGTGGTAAGAGGCAGGAAGACTAGGTTCTTTACCAAGCTTCAGAATCACTGAGATCGTAGCCACTTGCCAACTTGGATAGGTGCTCTGACCTTCCTGTACCACCCAAAATGCACACAGCAAGAGTCAAAGAAGTTGGGCAGAAAAGAAGCTTATAAAATTCCACTGGATAACCATCTGGTTCAGGGCATTTCAAAGTTTTGACCTGGTCAAGTACTGGCTGGACCTTGTCTTGCGTAATTGCCTGGAGTAATTGTTGACTTTGTGATAGAGAGAGAGAGAGAGAGAGAGAGAGAGAGGGAGGGAGGAGGAGGGAGAGAGAGAGAGAGAGAGAGACAGAGAGAGAGAGAGAGAGAGAGAGAGAGAGAGAGAGAGAGATTTAATTTAGTCAGGTATTGTTATGGAGTATTAGAGGAGTCAGAATGATCTTCTGAGTAAAGGACTTTGTAGTACTCTTTCATAATCAGCATTAATTTCCAGCTATGGGGTGTTCTAAGTTACTAGACTGTGGACAGTGGAGCTGCAAAATGCATGCTTTTCACAGTTGTGCCTTCAGTCTGTGGGCTAAAAATCAAGCACCCCTTTCTCCTCCCTCGTAATGAAATTGTTTAAGGGACATAAGGGAAACCTCTACCCTTTCTTGCAAAATTTTTGGATTACATATTCTATCTTAACAGTTTTGGACTGCTATTTGAGAATCTTGAGGGGTCTGAAGGTATTGAAACCTGGAGGTGTGATAAGATTATCAGTTAATTGAGTGAGGCGGTATTCCCTAGTATGCTTTTTGCAGGCAGAATAGAATATAATAGCCCTGCGTGTCACTGCCTTAATTATATCCTGCAGGATGGGGTCACTGACCTCCCGTGTGTCACAAAGTTGTAAAGTAGTTCGTAGGTAATCAGCCATCTGTGTTCTAAATTCCGCATCTCTCAGAAGCAAGAGATTCAGATGCCAAACTGTAGGTTTTTTTTTTCACATTGGCCCAGATTAACCTTTAAAGTAAGAAGTGAGCAGTTGAACCAGTCTGCCAGAGGTGCTGCCAGTGCCTGCCCCACTTCCTTCAACACCCTGGGATGCAGCCCTTTCAGGCCTGGTAACTTGTTTACTAGGGCTGTATGAACTTCCTAAAGTTCGACCTCATGAACTTTGGCCACTGAACGGCCTAAAGTCACCAAATTTCTCTTAATGGTGAACTGGTTCAACCTGGTTCACCCATTCTCTGATCACTCTGAGCCTGCTGCACTAACATCATCAAAACACGTGAGAAACTTGTCACTTTGTGACCTCTAAGATAAGTGATACACTACTCCCTACCTAATAAAAACAGACGTGCTCTCAGATGTATGTTGTTGTAACGTAGGGCTACTCAAGAGATGCATTAATGCCAGGTAAACTAACTAAATGGAAACATCTTTAAACAGTCCCCCCCTTCCCCCATTGCAGCCAAGCTTTAATTAGAACTTAAACTTACCGAACTGCAGGTCCAGAAGGAGTCAAGACTTCACTGCTTTGAGTGCACGGCTCATGGCATCGAGAGACAGTGAGGGTTATTGATGGGTGCCCTGTACTAGCCTGATTGAGACCTGCAGGCCAGGATGTCAGGAATGCTCATGTAGCACAAGGTCACTGGTGGCGGTGGTGGGTACAGGCAAGAATTCGTGGCAGGCAGCAAACTTAGGGATGGAGGCTGCACCTGTAAAAAAGCTTTCAGCTTAGTATGCTACTCCTGGTTAAACAACTTAAAAAAAAAAAAAAAAAAGAGAGAGATTTATTTTAGCAGTAGATCCAAGACCCAAGTTTCTCTCTCTAATCGATGATGTTCCTGGCAGTGTGAGCATTCGGGACCTGTCAGTCGTATTTGACAGCAACTAAACTAACTCCTAACTCACCTCACTGGTGCTGGGACTGCCGGTGTGGTGCACACACTCCCTTTCAGGCAGCACAGGACAGGTGCAGAGTCAGACCACCCACATCCTACCAGTGATATCATGCAACTTTCTAGGAAGGGTTGGCTCAGCAGGCACCAACTGAATAAGGCAGCTAATGACGACTGAACTAGAACTTGTGCCATAGGTGAGAACTGCTGTTTGCGGTTCAGCTGGTTCGACTGCTCCACCCCATTTGGATCAGGTTGAACTAGCTGAACCAAAAGTCCACATATTTCCACAAAAGTTCACCACCGTCTGAAAGAATCGAATACCCAAAGTTTGAGGTGTTCGATTCTTTTGGAGATCGAACTTGCAACCTTATTGTTTACCTTCAATGACCTAAGTCCTTTTAGTACTCTGTCCACGGTGATATGCCTCACTTACAATTTCTGGCCAAGCCTGCAATCCTTTTTTATGTTTTCATCTTCTTTTTCAGATAGCTTTTTTCCCCCAGCTGGTAGTGTGTCTCAGGGATATACCCCAATCAGAGTGAACCTAGCCATAATTTAGACAGCTACCATTTTTTTCCCTCCATTTTCTCACCTCCCTCCTTCCCAGGCAAGGGCAGTGCTACTATCGGCCTAACATAGCCACAGCTCACCTTGTGGCAGGAACAAGCTCCTTGGCCCAGTCGTAGAGGTCGCTGTGGTGGTGGAAGCTGCTGCCAATCCTTTCCAGTTGAGATACACTGCTGAGTGGCGGCTGTATTGGTCTTGACCTGCCTCCAGAATGGTAGCACAATTTGCTACCACTGGACCATTGGGGCAGCCCCTAGGATCCTTTTTACTTCAAATTCTGACAGGAGTCCATTCCTTTCCTTAGTTAAAATGAACTGGAATATTCATTCAGTACATCCACCTTTACCTGCTCATCCACCACCCACTCCATCTCTGTTGCTAACCTTTCTATGCCCTCCTTGGTTTTTCCTCTTTTCATTAGCATATTTGAAGAATGCCTTGCTATTGACTTTCACTCCCTCTGCAATCCCAGGCGGTCTGCTCTATAGCCTTCTTAACAGTTGTGCTGAAATGGGTAGAAACAGGACCCCACTGGCATCTCAGCTGGGCTATCCAGGATAGGAAAATTGTAAAATAAAAGGTTATTCTTTTTTTTATATTTTTCTGTAACTTACCTGTAAACAAACCCATTAGAATCTTTATTGCAAGCCCCTTCATTTAAATGGTGTTGATTTCTTTTTTTTTCCCCAGCCTGTGTTTATCCGCTAGCCAAAGACTGGCTCCCTTCTGACCCAGTCCTCTCAATCCCATCACACACCTTCTCTATAGCTTGTCTCTCTTTCCAGTGAGTCCTGCATAGATTGCCCCTTATGGTGGGGTCTTTGTGACTGTCCTAGCTTCTCTGGATCACAGTTCAGATTATATGGAGGAGGTGTCTAGTTGGTGGTGCAAGACCTGTGGAGAACAGGGCATTATCCAACCACAGTTGGGAGTTTTCCTCCCAGTGTTTCCTCCCCATGTCATGAAATGATGCACCATGTGTGTGGAGGCTTGCGCGTGCTCATATCAGCATCTGAAGGCGGCCCCCCCCCCCATGCAATCACATTGTGCTGTCACTTGGTTTCCTCCAGGTGGCAAGCAGTTAGCAGGATGCAGTGCTCCCCCTCTTCAAGTGGAGTGAGTTGTCCTTCAGGTCCTTAGTCTTCCCGCCCCAGCCAGCCCCCTAGTGTACTGAGCCCCTTCATGAACCTGAGTTGCCAGTGTATCAAGCGGTAGCCCAACTGCTGCTGTATGGGGCTAAATGATGTTGATTGCTGTGAGAACTTTGATGTTAGACATGCCTGAACTACATCCAACATCGGTGACTGGAAGGCTCATTGTAAGTGGCACTTTCTGTTTGCACAAATCTTCTCCCTAAGCAGGTGTGAGTTCTAATTATAGTAAAATCCAGTCTTGCATTGTTTTTGTTTGGGGAAGGGGGAGGGGGATCCATCCCTTGGTGTTGAAATAGGGTGGAGGCTTCAGCCAACTTTCCTTCATAGCACCCCACAATAGTGGGTGGGTTACACTCCATGTTTTTCAAGGCAGGCTGTTGGCCACTCCTGAATTCCACCACGCTGTTCCAAGCCAGTCACAGAACCGCTGCTTTGCTTTGCTGGAGAACAGTGCTAGTTAGTGGCTGCTTTTCAGAGAGATCCCATTGGTGGCGTAACAAACAGTTTCACTGACGAGAAAACAGCACAAACCCAAACCATGTATAGAAGTATCCCCGCAGTCTTGCCTTGGTCTCCAGCTTGGGAAGGGCCTCAACAGGAAGTAAATGATAAATATTTATAACTCTGTAATTGATAGACTTGCTTTGCTTTCCGCAGTGTCAGGTTGAAGAGTTGTTCCCCCCTCAGGCTGTGTTGTTTTCACTCCAAATCTCGGAACTAATAAATTATTCAGGAGCTGCTCTCTCAGTCTCTCAGCCGCGCTCTCTCGCTGGCTCTTTCTGTTTTCATCTTTTCCTCTTTTGAATATTGGGGTGGCAGTTGGCTTTCTTTGAACAGGCTGGGGCATGGCACAGCTTTCCATCATACTCTGAAGCAGCACGGCTGTGACTGCAGTGAGGGTAGGGCAGGGACAAACTGGGTGAACCAACAGTCTGACTTCATACTGCAGTCCCTAGCTGTGCTCCTGACACAGTCTGACTTGTGAAGCCTGCCACTGCACACTGGAGGAAGGGAATAATTTACTCAAAATCCGTGAAGGGCACAGTAAGAAACAAAAATGCTTCACTTTACACTGTTTATATTCGTGGATCTCAAGTTTTTAGAAGGATTTACTAAAGCAGTCAGTGCAGTTCAGCAGAGGAATGGGGAAGGCGATACGATGCTGGGGTGCATAGGCAGGGGGATCAGCTGCACAAGGATGGAGGTACTCTGCTCCTGGACAGATCCCTGGTGCAGTCACATTTGGAGTACAGTGTGCAGTTCTGGAACCTGCAGTTGAAAAAGGATGGGGATAAGGCAGAGGCAGTGAAGAGCATGGCAACAAAATGATTCAAAATGTACAGTATGCATTGGAGACGGGGGGGGGGGACGACGACGACTTCATTGAAACTTTCAAGTTAAGTTACTTTACTGAATAAACAAGATAGACTCTGGGGAACTGTTCATAGTGAGGGGAACTCATAGAAACTGGTGGGAGGGAGATTCAGAAAGTTATTTCTTTACGGAGAGAGGTGGTGGATAAGTGGAATAGGATGCCGGAGGGGTTAGTCTGTACCAAATCAGCGGAGGGATTTAAGTGAGGATGGAGCAGACATATGGGGCTGCTGAGGATAACGGGAGGATGACATGAGGGGAGGGGGAGTGACTGACCACTAGGGCATTCGCATTATATTGGGGGTAGCACTGGTCAGACTAGGTGGGCCAGCGAGCTTTCTTCTGCCATCAGTTTCTATGTTTCTAGATCAGTCACATACTGTCTTTAATAGAAACAGACACCTTCACATTTCTGTACAGTGGTGTATTTATGACTGGTGAAAGGTGAGGGACTGATAGTACTGGAGACTGCAGCCCTCTGTTTATCTACAGGGATCCGTACAGTGTGTATGGGTGTAGGCGTCCTATGCAGCAGTATTAAAGAGATTCACTAAGTTATTCTAAAATAGATTTGCACCACATGTTGTGGTGCCTTACCTTTGTGACACCTAATCTGGCTATGTGTGGTTAAAATTCTTTGCAATATGTAAGAGTGGAAGGGATTGTAAATTTGTTAGTCACCGGATGCCCTTGGTTAATGACAAAATGACTGATGCGATATATAAAAATGTTTAAAAAGTTGTCCCCCATAGACTTGAATAGAGTGTGTCCTTTCGCTCTCCCTAGGCACACGTCATTACGTGCCGGAGCATGGGGCAGGACTTCAGCAGCTCCCAGAACCAGGAAGTGGAAGGGATCAGCTGAGGAAAAATTTATGATCCCTTCCACTCTTACATATTGCAAAGAATTTTAATCACACAGAGCCAGATCGGAGCCAGCCCAGTGGTGCTGAGGGTTGAGGTGCTGGATGCCATACCTTACGCCATGCCATTGACCCGGGTTTGGGAGTGAGCCAGGGTTGTCGGAGGCCAGTGGTGCTGGTGGGGGGGAAGGGGAGGAAGAGGCTGTGACTATGCTGCCGGCTGGCAGCACTCCTCCTTGGGAGGAGTTCTTCAGCTCACTCGGAGCTTGGCGGTGCCTAGGTGGAGGCCGGAGGGATGGTGCCACTCTGAGAAGCGCCGATGTTAGGTCGATGGGGAGGGCGGAAGAGACCTGGTCTGGAGCTGTGGTGTGCATGTGCGCCTCCACGCACATGCGTCACTGCTTCCGGGGGTCTTGGGTAACGAAGAGTACACTGGGTGAAAAATGGAGGATAACGCAGGGGTCCACTGAGGATGAAGTCTCCTGGCCTGGCTCGGGGGTTCGCGGGGGCACGTATCATCACCACAAGACCCCGAAAGACTCCAGGTTCAGCCTTACCCGGTTACTAAAGACTAAAAAAAAAAAAAATTTGGACCCACTGCAGGAGGATACAAATAGTTGACAAAAAAAAAACATAGCCAGACGGGTGTCGCGGAGGTAAGGCACCACAGCATGTGGTGCAGAACGTTATCTTGGGAGATCTCTTTAAGTAATGGTGAAAGGTGTGAAACTGACAGCACTGGAGACTGAAGCCCTTTGTTTTTCTATAGGGACAGGTTCAGTGCAGGCAGGTGCACTACAGCCTTCCCCACACTGTGATGTTTTTAGTGCAGTTTAGGTTTTAGTCCTAGTGAAAGGCTTGACTTTTCTGTGTAGATCCCTGCAGCAGAGGAAATTGATGAATGCGAGTGAAAACAGAGACATCTTTGAAACACAGAAACTTCAATATTGTCTGCATATGAAGGCCTTCTCTGCCCAAAATATGTCTATTAGTGGGAAATGCTCCCAGCAGTTATTTCCCCCTTCCCTGCCCCCACAACTGTCGCACCACACACTTCCAATGTGTCAGCCCATCCCCTTTTGACCACCCCACACTGTTTTGGCTCTTACAAGCTCCTCTAGAAACCTGCTCTATTTTCCCACTACCTTTTCTATAGAAGAGTGCTTCCTGATATCCTCAGCTTCATGGAGTTTCCTCTGGTGCCCATGTTCCCACTCATTGTAAATAAATCCGTGCTGTTAACCTTGTTTATCACTCAGAGGTACTAGAATGCCTCTATCATGTCCCCCCATTCTCTTTGATTTTCCAGTGTGTACGTATTAAGGTCTTTCTCCCTCTCTCCATATCACCTCTCCTGCTGTCCCTGTAATATGTTTAATCTGATAGGGTTGTGAGCCATTGCAAGTACATATAGCCATAAAATACATACAATAAAATGTTGAATCAATAAATCAGATTAAAAAACAATGAAAATAAACTCTGGCCAAAAGCAACATATTGTTAAAAAAAAAAAAAAAAAACTAATAAAGCAGCTTAAGGCTCACTATACATGGATGAAGATAAGGAAAGGTAGTCTATTAAAGAGCAGCTGACATGTTCCAGGTAGGGCAACTCATACCAAGGACCTGCCTGCCTGTGGAGCTAATTTAGCCCAGTATTAACATTTTTGGTGCAGTGATTAATGAAGGACTTATTGCCTGGCTTGTAACTTCCGAGTACGAGCTGAGCGGCCACTGAACATTGCAGCTCCGCCCCTAAAAACAGCACTTTGATGACACATGGTTGGTGCCAGGGCTGCAGGCCCTCTACATAGGGATCAGTGATATCTGGGGGAGTCTAAACATGCATACAGTATCTTTGATTGCAGTTACACATGTATGTAACTAATTTATAATATCAGGGTTGGATACTGTTGTTCAGTTGACTGTTAGTCTACCTGTACATCATAACAGAGCTATTAATAGCTCCGACCATAGGAATACGCAATACAGGGCTCCTGATAAGATTTCTGGGAGTGAGTATTGTACTTCTCATTTTCAAAGTAAGGTGAGTGGACCCAAATTTGGAGCATACAAATTATTAAACAGTGTCAAGTGAGGAGTACTTTTTTGTTTGTTTGTTTAAACAATACGTTTTCTTCGTGCAATCAGTTGGGGTAGGCTAGAACCCTGGAGGTACAATAGATTCCAGGGGTAAATAGGGAACTTTTTCTGTCATCATTGTCTATGTTTCTGTGTTAAACATGAGTTGACAATTACATGAGACAGAAATTCACCAGTTGCTGGTACTTGCCTAAACAGTTACCTATTGCGCAGCACACTCAGAACCAGTTTCTTTAATTTGTTAAAAGTTTCACAATTCTTTTACTCGGATGTTGGCACTGCAGCATGTTCACTGCCCTCTCCCATTCTTCCCTCTCTGGCAGTTCCCAAAAGCAACAATCCACTCAGGCACACCCACCATGAGGGGACCAGTATTTTCATTTCTGACCTGACTTACCCTCTCTCCATGTCCGCTGTCTGTTCTGTATGATGGCCTGCCACTGCACTGTCCCTGACTCACTCATCCGAAGTTAAACACAGGCACTGTGACTGCCAGATGTTGCCATTCGTTAGACTGCCTGCACTTGGCTTGTTCCTGCTCTCACCAACACAAGCCTTGCATGAGCTTTACAGTGAGAAGGCATGAGGGCAGATGAAGGTAGTAAGCGTGTGCTGCTATTGGTAAAGAAAGAAAGTGTTGTGTAATGTGTTGTCCAATCAGTGGCCAGCAATTCGGCAGGTGGGTGGGAGCTTGGGTGTGGCTTGTAGGAGGAGAGGACCAAGAAAAAAGAACTCAAGGTATTAGCTGTGGTTGGGATGAGGGAACAAAAATACAGGACAGGCTTGGACAGGCAGCTTAAAATAGAGAAAATTAACATATTCAGTATATAGCCGGCCCGTCGGCGCAGCGGTGGGATTTCCGCTTGCGACGCCGGCGACCCGGGTTCGAGGCGGATCCGTGTCGTTGGAGGGCGGCGGGGAAGGAGGATCGAGCGTCCGATGGGCAGCTCTCCTACTCCGGGGAGGGCGGGCAGCACTCCGGCGCGAGGGACCCCTGGTGGAGACCGGGAGTTCCACGCAACCGACGCCGATGGGAGGAGGGGAGGCTGGGCGCACGCTGGCATCATTGCACGCCCCTGCCTCCTCCGGGAGAAAATCTGGTGGAAAAGAAGGCGGGCAGGACCACCGATCTATGAACCCTCCTGGAGAGCCTCCACATTGCCTCCGTCGCTGCGGGACCCGACCAGTTACAGTTCGGGGTCACGAGGTGTGTCAGCCCCACCCTCCAGGGGCAAGCTGGGGTGACTGTGGGACCCAGCAGCAATTGACGGAGGTAGAGGTCTCCGGGGGCCGTGACCAGGGCGGATGGCCCCGGTGGTCCTGCCAGGAAAAAGGGCAAATTAAAAAAAAACAAAAAAAAAACATATTCAGTATATAAACAACTGCAAAATTTAATCATAAATGCCCTTTTCACACATGTACAGAGGTTCTGTATGCAACCTGTCTGGCACTCTAATGCTGTACATTCTCGTGGGGCTGCTACCCAGCTCTGACATCAGCCTCAGGACAGCAGCAGGAGGTTATGGGATGTACTGCTAGTGGAGTTCAAATCAAAATGCCAACAGGAGTGATGGTAGGATCAATCAGATAAAATATACTCAAAGGACAGTAAGTAAAAAAATTCTATCATAATGCGAAATTGCTAGTTGGGGGGTGCCCCACACTGAGGAGTTTGGCACTTAGAGGTAGACGTTTCCCTTTAGGTGACTGGCCTGGTATACTCCCAGCTGCTGTCTCCACTCCACCGAGGAGTAGTTGGCTGTCTTGAGATCATGCTTGAAACAATCAGGCAATAAAGCCTTCTCAGTTGTGGCCCCAGCGATATGGAACTTCTTGTTTGTCCGTCTAAGGAGTTCTGCCTCAGTGGAGACCTTTAAAAGGGGCCTGAAAAGTTACTGGTTTGATCTTGCATATCACCTGAAATTTTGAGCAGTTGTTTTTTTGTACCTCAAGCAGAATTTTAGTGTACTGTATTTATGTGGAGTTTAATTTATTATTTAACTGTTCTACTTGATGTGAAGTATCTTGAACCCCTTTAGATATGATGTTTAACAAATAAAATTGTCTTGCCTTGCCTACCATTGTGGTCACTCTCCTTTGTACTGCCTCCAACCTCTCTCTACCCTTCCAAGTGTGGGCTCTAGAACTGTAGCACACAGAACTCCCAAGTGCAGTCTAACCAGAGATATGTACAAGGGCAGCATCACCTTCCTTCTCCTGATACTGATCGCCCGCCTTGTGCATCCCAGCAATGTCTTTTCACAGCCTACAGCTGTCATACACTGTGCCAGGGCTTTCAAGTTCTTCATAAGCACCCCTCTTTCTTCCATTGTTCTTGCCACACACACACCCTCCTGTACTATGTTCTTGGGTTTCTGGCTCCTATGTGGGTTAATGGCACACACGCTAAGGACTGGAAAGTGACCATCAGAGTACCACAAGGTTTGCCACTGGGACCATTCCTCTTCAGGATCTCCACTGGGGACATTGCTGAAAAACTGGAGAGAAAGGTGTGCTTTTTTGCAGATGACACCAACATCTGCAATAGTGTGGACACTTAGGAGGGGGTGGAGAAAATACGCAGGCATCTAGGAAAACTTGAGGAGTGGTGAAAAACATAGCAGTTGGGGTTCAATGTCAAAAAGTGCAAAATCATGCACTTAGGGCATAGGAACCCGGTGCTGAGTATAGGATGGGGGGGGGGACTGTCAGTCACTGGACAGAAAATGGACCTTGGGGTCGTTATATCAGAGGACTGTAAGGTGACAGAGTAGTGTGACAAGGTCATAGGCAGGGCTAGTGGGATGCTGAGATACATAGGGAGGGGCACCACCAGCACTCCAGAAGATTATTTCTCTAAGACTAGGTCTGAGACAGTTTCTTTGTTGCGCTGTTTTTTTCTTGTACTTTATACCCTTTACTGTATATTTACTATTCTAACACTACAATGCCATGGATCAATCACCACTCCTGTGAAATTTGAAGTTAACAGAATTTTTGGGAAATTGGGATTCAGACTTAGACCTCTTGGATCATAGCTTCATGCCCTAACCACTGGGCTGTTTGGTACTTAATAAGCTCGCAGTTAGATACATGCGTGATCTAACTGGTCCCAGACCAGTTTAAAAGAGAAACTAGTCTCAGATCAGGTGGGGGGGGGGAACAAACTGGTCTCAGACCAGGTGTGGGGAGAATAGACTGTTCCCAGACCAGTTTAAAAGAGAAACTGGTCTCAGACCAGATGTGGGGGAACAGACTGGTCCCATACCAGTGTAACCCGTAGATGGCGCTATCCCAGGGGCTACTACCCCTGCCTGATTTGCCACTAACAGGTTGAGGGGCCTGGATCCAATGGCGGGTGCCTCCACCCAGAGGTCAGGGTTTACAATAGTTAAACTAACTTGGTCACAGCCCTCTGGGACACTGCAACCCCCCTTTCTTCCCACTAGTGGCCCACACAATACATCAGAATTACCTTTACAGTATACACTTACCCCCAGGACTGGTTCCGCACTGGGACCTCCTGTGAAATAAGATACAGTGCAACAATCACAGTACAGTACTTTAACATAGACAAATACCTCAGGCAGTATAACTTTGCTGAAACAAGCAGCTCTGATTTATTTGGGGGATATAACAAGGACAGGGAAATCAGGTTAATTAGCTTATCACTCTACTCATCTACCTATGGCTCTGTGACAGGCCTATCCCTATCAGTTACTGTCCCTGGGTACCCAAGCCCTAGTGGCTAGTCCAAACCGTGGCAGCTGGTAGGGGCCCTTTCACACAGAGAAAAGGAGAATTAAACAGTCAGCAGTACAGTAATTCCATTTGGATTTAATGTGGCAATTCAACAGGGAGCGACCCTGAATTAGTACTCACGACCTCCAAATAAGATAGGGTCCTTCAATGTCAGCAGGGCTACTCTTGAGCTCCAAGAGACTTCTCACACATTTATATGGTAAACAGTCACAGGCAAAAGTCACTTAATGGCAGCAGGATTCACTTGAGGTACACAAACCTCTTCACACATTTATATGGTAAAAAGAAAGCACTATACCAGGCAGGCTGCATCTGTATCCCGATCGCAATTACTGCACAATACCCGGGAGAACACACAGCAGATTCAGTTCCTGACAGACCGAGTGCAATTTTCAGCAATTCCTCCAGTCTTCTACAGGGTGAGCCTGGTTTCTACTCTTCAGATATCCTTTGATTCTCTTCACAGGACGGATTCAGTCCTAACAAGCTGCAGACCGGAACTCTGAACCCTACACATGTTTTTGACTAAAACTGTGCACTGAAGGAGCACAGGGTTCCTTTCCCTTCACTGCCAAAGCTCAACTGAAACTCCCAACAGACAAAACGGGCACTTCCTTTGAGTTCCTCCCAGTTCTTGACTGGATTGGCTGTCACTCACAATAGACTGCTGCTGTTGGTCCAAAAGGCCAAGTCTAAACTACATCTCCCAGAGTCACTGCCCATACAATCCTCTTGTGGCTGGCTCAGATTATGAGTCCAAGTTCTGATTAGTCAAGGCACCATTTTAGAGCTAGCTTACCCCACACTGATTGGTCCAGTTCAGCAGTTCAAAACCAGAATGGGGAACTAGGCAGACACAGTTCTGACTGCAAAGAAAGCAGGTTAGACAGACTGTAATTTCATTATTACTGTAAATGATTTCTGGCAAACAGTTACATATTTCAGATAGGTTCCTTTGCACTCCTAGTGACTGCAAAATGGAGTGAATTGGCAGCAGCTCGAGTGGTACTCAAACAGAGAAGCACACAGTCCCCCATACAAACTAATTATGTCTGCAAGCAGACAGCTCTTAAAGAGACAGTACCAGAGGTTCTAAAAACACTCACTGATAAATGGCTTAAACGCCAAACACCATTCAGGCTTGGAGTATTCAAGCAAGCTCCTGGAAGTCTTTTGGGAACCCCATTTGCAGGGGGGTTACACCAGTTTAAAAGAGAAACTGGTCTCAGACCAGGTGTGGGGGGGAATAAACTGGTCTCAGACCAGATGTTAGGGAACTAATCTTCCTAGATCACCACTAGCAGGAGGAGGGATGTGGCGCTGCTGCTTTATCACTCTCTGATATCCCACCACCTGGAGTACTGAGTCCAGTTCTGGAGACAGCACCTCAGAAAGGACATAGGGTGGAGGCGGTCCAGAGGAGGGCAACCAAAATGATGCAGGGGTTGCAAGGGGAAGCCCTATGAGAAGAGACTGAAGGATCACAACATGTTTAGTTTATTCCTATCCCTGTTACAACAAAATAAGGCCATAAACCATATCTCACCATAACATCCTTTATTACAAATGGAAGCATTGGCCCCTGGCCAGGAAAAGCAGCATGCCCACACAAATGGAAGTCTCTGACGTTTTAACCAAACAGTCTTTTTCAAAGATTTTTTCCCCTTCCCCTCCCCCCTTTTTTCCTCCCCCATTCCCCCCTTTCCTTCCCCCTTCCCCTGCTTCCTTCCTTCTCTTTTCCTCTTTCCTTTTCTTCTGATGCAAATATATATATAAATGTGTCTGTAAATGCTAGCAAAATAATTTTAGCTGGTAATTGTCTTTTTTATATATACATCTGGAGCTATATGCTTGCTAGCTTCTCCATCTGAATGTATCTTTTAAATAAGATCAGCTGTGCGAACACACAGATCAATATTGGCAAGTAATGAGAAGGGACTTTTTTCTCCATCATTAACCTCAAGGAGATGAAGGAGAATTATTTTATGAGCGTGCTTTATAGTCCTTCTATTAAATTCAAAATGGATCTTTTGTTGAACTTGTAAGAATTGGACATTGTGTATAGCTCTGAGAAATATAGTTCTTTAAGAAGTCTGTATTGTTGATATCTGTGTAACCCCTAGGTGGCGCTATCCCTTGGGTTACTACCCCTGCCTGCTTGGCTAGTAACAGGTTAAGGGGCCTAGGTTCAGTGACGGGTGCTTCCACCCAAAGGTCTGGGTTAGTATTAGTCTGAATAACCAGGCCACAGCCCTCTGAGACACTGTAACCCCCCCCCCCCATGTCTCCTACTAGTGGCCCACACAGTACACAGTGTATACCTTCCCAATACTCTTGACCAGTCTAGCACATGCACATATGCTGAGCACTTACTTCTAGGACTGGTTCCTTCAGCTTGGCTCCGGGGACCCCCTGTAAAACAAGGTGATGCAATACCAAAGAAACAGTGCAATAGCTTCAACATAAACTGACACCACAGTCAATGTAAATTGCAGAAAAAAGTAGATCTGATGTATTCAGGGGGACTATAACAAGGATGGGGCAATCAGGTTAATTGGCTTAATCACACTAAAAATCACAGTGTTGTGTATGCAATCAGAGTCCCAATTAGTCACGCTCTCTGGGTACCCAAGATGGAAAAAAGGGCTAGCCAGGACCATTGCCCAGGGTAAGCTGGCATTGTAGCTGGTTGGGGCCTGTGGAGAAAGAAACAATATGCACACCCCCCAATTGTAATCCGGAGCCGGAGGGCTCAGTTCATGGAAACAACACAATAATCAGATGACACACTTTTGATTTAAAAGATAGGTTGGAGGGAGCTACCCTGTGTACTACTCACGATACCCAATACTGAGAACAACATGGATGATGGTGGTTCTGGATTGCCAGAAGAAGCAGGGTAGGGAGACAAGACCCTTGTGGCAGGACCCAACAGCATGTGAGGGCAAGCGGATTCAGTCCGATGCAGCTGGGAACAGCTTCCAGCCTTCAACACACAGCTCAGTTCGGGAAGGGGAACCAGGCAGCAACCCCCTTCCAGTTCACAGCACATTTATATGTAAAGAAAGTTTACTGTACCAGGCAGGCGACTCCTCAGTCCCGATCACAAAATCACTGCTAAACCCGGGAGCACTACAGTAGTTAAAGTTCCTGACAGGCCGATCGCTTTTAGCAAAATCTTCGGTCTTCTTCAGGTGAGCCTGGTATTCTTCCCATAGTTTACTTTGCAGCGCACTAAGCAGATCGCTGTCCGACTAGCTCTCTCTCTCTCTCTCGATGAGATGACAACAGGCCGGGTTTCGGGCCTTCCATGGTTCTCCCGTGCGAACTGCTGTGCAACACGGCCACTTGATTATGCATGCTCTTTCCTCTTCAACTTCCAACTCGAATCTTGCTCGTCAGCAAACAGCTCAGGGGATTTCCCTTAGATCCAAAAGGTTCGGTTGGGCAGTTTAGCTGTCAGTCACAGTAAGAGCTCCCCCTCCTGTTGCAAAAAGGCACCAACAGTCTAAAACTACAAATCCCAACTGGTAATCCATATAGCCCCATTTCAGTAGGCTCCATTTTAGATTTCCCCAATACTGATTGGTCCAATTCGGCAGTTCAGGACCAAAATGGTGGAGCTACACTGAACAGTCCTTGCTACAAGAAAGGCAGGTTAGCACAAACTACATTTTCATTACTACTCCAAATGATTACCAGCAATTAGTTACATCTTTCAGTAGGGCTCCCTCTGCACAATTAGCGATGGCAGAAACGGAGCAATTCTTCAGCAGCCCAGGTAGGACTCAGACATAGAAACACACAGACACCCTATTCAGATTAATTACACTGCAAAACAGGCAGCCCTTAAAGAGACAGTACACGGAGGCCTTAAAAGCACTCACTGGCAACAACATTTAAACGGTTTTGCACCGAACACCAACCAGGCTGTGAGCAATTAGGCAAGTTTCGGGAACCCCCATTTATAGGGGGGGTTACACCTATGTTGTGCTCTTTTTTAATATGCTGTTCTATTGTTCCCTTTTTCTAAATTTTGAAGTTCTTTTTTCCATTTCTTTCTGCCCTGTGGGTTCCCTGATGGAAATATCCACATATGTAAAGAAAATATTCTTGAAAAATATAAATTTATAATTCTGTGGAGATGAAACAAAACGGGGAACTATTGGGGTTAAAATATAAGAAAACGTTGGATGTGCCATTTTGGTGTTTGGTTAAATAATATGATAGGTATGTAGTAAGTATGATTAATTGCACATTATCACTTTAATAATATAATTGGGTTACACATGTGACAATCTTTTAACGGTATTTAAAGGAATCAAACAGTAGGTGGCACTATCTTTGAAAAAGACTGTTTGGTTGAGACGTCAAAGACTTACGTTTGTGTGGGCATGCTGCTTTTCCTGGCCATGGGCCATTGCTTCCATTTGTAATAAAGGATGTTACGGTGAGGTACGGTGTATGGCCTTATTTTGTTGTAACAAGGATGGGAGTGCCTTGCTTGTTCTTGTGTTTGTAATTATTGTCACAGAACACCTCTCACTTGAGTTCAGCTCTTTTTGTTTTACCATGTTTAGTTTATTGTTTTACCAGGATAAGGCTCCATCGAGCCTGCTCATTTTCAAGGAGGTCCTGGGTAGGACAGCATAAAGTAAACAACAATGTCAGCAGAGTACAGTAGAATAATACATACTTGTAAACTAAATGGAGTACTGTAAGTAATGTAGGATAGTACTTAATAGTAATACATGTAAAGGGATTACACCCTGAAGAAGAAGAGAGCGAGAGGTGACATGATGGAGACCTACAAGTACCTCACAGGGGTGAACTGGGTGCAGGAGGGGAGTTATTTTCCAAACAAGGACGAGCTCCAGGACTAGGGGGAATGCGATGAAGCTGGAGAGTGGGGGAGTTCAGGAGGGATGTGAGGAAATATTTCTTCACTGAAAGGACGGTAGATGCATGGAACTGACTGCCAGCCAAAGTGGAGGAAGCTAGAATGGTGGCTTGCTTCAAGCAAGCCTGCAATGCCAGCATGCTGGCGCAGTGGTAGCACTACCGTTTGTGACACCGATGACCCGGGTTCAGAAACTAGCCAGAACTGTTGGAGGGCCGGGGGGGGGGAAGGGGCACAAACATCCCAGGCATGCTCTCCTTCTCTGGAGAGGGGGAGATTCGCCACTCAACTGCTCTACTGCCATGTGGGTAACCACAGGTGGAGGTGCAGGAGAAAAGCATCAGTATGGGGGCCTGGAGCAAACGTTGAGGTCATGGGGATGTGTTAACTTGCCGGCATTCTGTGACACAGCATGTTCCTGGGGGGAAGGCGGGACTATGTGGAGTAATTTGGGACTGTGAAGGGCAGATGAAACCCCTGCCGCCGCCCACCACGCTTACCACCAGATCCACACCACCACTGACTGGGGACCTTCAAGGTCTTCACCTCCACTGCGGGTGGCCAGATAGACAGTGGGGAAAGTAGCCGAAGTGGCAGAAGGCAACCCCATCCCTGGTGGTGCAAGCCAGGGGGCAGCACAGCAGTATGTCACGGGTGGGCCTGGAGGTCCAGTCAGGTGAGTGGTTGGATCTCGGTAGTGCGGGAACCAGGATTGGTAGAGGGTGGAAGGAGGACCCAACCAGTGCCCTGGGGGGATAAAAAATGTTGAAAAAACAAACATGCCTGGAATAAATATAGGGTATATGAGGTGAGAAGCAAGGAGGAGGGAGAGTCGCTGGAGACCAGATAGGGTCTGAAGTGGTAGAACAGGCAGGGAATGCTTGGGCAGACTAGGTGAGCCAAGTGGTCCTTTTTTGCTGACAGATTTTGTTTCTATATTACTTCATACTTTTTGGCATTACATTTCGGCTGCCACACCCTTGATCACCTCTCCAGCCTTTCCAGGTCATCTGTCACGACCCTTATACCCGCTTTGCTGTCTACCCTTCTGCAGATCACAGTACTGTCTGCAAAGAGGCCTATCTTTCCCTGGACCCCTTCCCCTGTCTCACATATACCGTAAATATGTTAAAGATGACTGGTCCCAAAACCGATCCTTGGGGGTACTCCACTTGTGATGTTAGTCACTTCTGAATGCTCCCCATTCAGGACCACCCTCTGGTTCCTCCCACTCAGCCAGTTTCTCACTCATCTAATTACTTTGTTCCCCACCCGTAAGTCACCCAATTTCTTGACCAACTATCCATGTGGGACAGAGTCAAAGGCTTTACTGAAGTTCAGATACAGGACATCTGCTACCTGACCGTTATGCACAGACCTTGAAACCCAGTCAAAGAATATGATCAGATTTGTTTGGTAAGACCTCCCCTACTGGTAAAACCATACTGCCTGCTGTCCCATAGACCATTTGTCTCCAGAGACTCTTCCAGCCTCTCCTCTATTATTGATTCAATAGTTTCCCACCGATAAACTGACTGGTCTGTAGTTGCCAGGCTCTTCTTGCCTCCCATATTTGTACAGGGGGACCACATTTGCTATCGTCCAGTCCCCCAACACTTTCCCAGTTTCCATCTGCCAATGGTCCTGCAGGCAGCTGTAGCCATCCAGTTAAGGAGAAATTCCCATTAGCTGGACTGTTAAGACTGACCACTTGTACTTTACATATTGCAGTCTTCACCATCACCATCAGATGGCACTCTGCATTTTGTGAAACCTTCTTTCCCATATACAACAGCTGAGGAGGTACTAAACTAGGACACAAAGGAAACAATGCTTTCATCTACCGATCACTCTGCAAGTGTAGTGGAGTACGTGCTGCACTTACAGATGGATTTTTAGATTAACGCATTAAAAAGCTTTTTTACTCTCAAGCAACATTTTTTTTTCATTCCTAGTTTTAGTGCAATGCTTTGTATTTCCTTTATGCACCTGTTTGGTTTGGTGGCATCGACTCTTCCTAAGAATGAGCAGTTCTGTTCTTGCTACTGTGCTAAACCAGAGGCACACCAGTTACTGAGCCCAGTAGTGCTTGTCCAGTACTAGTACCAGTCATTGTGCTGCTGTTGCCTTTACTAAACTGGTCCTGGTGGAGATGCAAATTTCTCGAGGGCTGAGAGTTGCATATTATGCATCACTAGTTAAGAGCTAGTCCCTAAACCAACACAACTGACTGTCTCCCATAGCTCCCGATAGGCCCTGTTGTTCTGAACGTTCCTCCTCCTTTTCCTCCATGTTCCTCCTAGCTCGGTGGATTTTATGAAGGCATAGGTTCTTGGGGTCGCACTCACTTTGTCAGGTTATGTTTTAGCTAACTGAGAAAGAGCCTTGTGGATTTGTCTGAGAAATCATTTTTAAATTTGCATGCTGGAGGTGCTGAGCGTAGAGCTCAGTTTGAAGCCTGCATCTTGCTGAGTGCGTGAATGGTTACGTGATGCAGCATATATTAAAATTCTCCCGAGACTAGCAGCATGAATGGTTGGATTAACCTATGTATTCCATGCCACTTGTTATGCAACATATTGGGTCCAGTGTTTTCATATTTCCTGATGACGTAAATAGGAACAGGCAATAACAATATTAACCCTTGCTTGATTCTGAACGTTTTTTGCCGGATTTAGAGGGTAACATTACTGCCGCTTTCCTGCACTGGGATGTTTTCCTGGATGCTGTGTGCTGTGAGGAGTTCTGGGAAGCCAATATTGTGAAAGAAAACTCAGGGGAAGTTGACCCCTTTCTCATCTGGACTATAGACATAGTAATTTAATGTCAGAAGGGACTATAAGTCCATTGTATCTGCCTCTATCAGTTTATAAGCAGGCATGAAATAAGTACGTACTGTAGTGTATCTGGAAAGCTAAAGGTGTCTGAGGTTACCCTAAAGCCCTGCACTTTCTTCATGTCCATTGTCTCAGCTGGCAGGCTGTTCCATTGGTTCACCGCCCACTGGGAGTAAAAGTGCTTCCTAACCTCACCCCTGAATTTATCACCCCTGAGTATTAGAGCGTGGCCATATGTCATGTTGCAGGATACCAGATCAAACATCTCCCAGCTGACTGATCTTGTTGATACTCTTGAGTATGCGAGAGACTGGCATCATGTCTCCTCTCAGCCTCCTTTTCTCCAGGGTAAACATGTATAGGGTCTCCAGTCTCTTCCCATAGCCTATACCTCTGATCATTTTGGTAGCCCTTAGTTAAAGTCTCTCAACTGCTGCCATGTCCTTTTTGTACTGACCAGAACGAAACTGCACACTGTACTCCAGGTGGGTTCTGAGCAGTGTCTTATAGAGAGATGAGACTACTTTCCCCTGCTCCGCTGGTCACCCACCTTTTGATATTCCCCAGCATTCTACTAAACCTCTTGTCAGTAAAACTTTTGGGTGTTATGATATTACAGATCTGAAGTGGCATGTAGAACAGATCTTGAGAAAAGTGACAGATGTTTGTATTGTAACTGTACCATAAAAGCGCTGGGTTAAGTGGTAAACAGTGGTTAACCATATACAAACAATCATGAGAGCTGTTCTCAAATATGTCTGCTCTGCATGGCACTCCAGGCTCACTGCCAAAGATACAATGATACTGGAGGCCATACAAAAAAGTTTGTAGAATAATACAATGGAATTTTCCTTATTAGACTTTTCACCAGGAATGGGGTTTAGAAACTTTGGACAAGAAGTGAACGGATATGTGTAAAGCAATTTTTGACTCTTGTGACAGATCCAGATTATAAATTGAGCAATTTGCTTTGGACAAATAACCAAAAAGCATATCACCAGATTTAAGAAGAATGGTGTACAAACAGAGGTTATACCGGAAGGTTTATGAAAATGTCTGTCCCATTGGCTGTACAAGAATTTGGATAGGGTTTTGACTGAGGGGAGTTTACTGTAGGTTTGTTTAAATCTGTATTAGCAGTTTTCATACAACATATGAAAATGCCAGCAGAAACAGGCCATTTTGGTCTATTTAGCCTGCTCAAGTGTGCAGCTCTCAGATGAATTTATCTGAACTGCCCCCCCTTTCCACATACAGTCTTCCTTCTTCCCCCTTTCATCCCCCCTACTCATCTTCCCACCTGTTATGACTGTCCCTTTCACTCTGTCCCAACCTCTTTTAAAGCTGTCCACTGTTTTCAATGATACCATCTCCTCCAGCAGTTTGTTCCACTTGGACACCACTCTTTCTGTGAAAAAATGCCTTCTCATTTCCCTTTTGAATCTTCCTCCCACTAATTTAAGACTGTGCACCCTAGTGGACCCATTCCCCTGAGATTGAAGATGCCTTCCATGCTAACATACCTTTAAAGTACTTGAAGGTTTTGGTGATGTCCCCTTTCTCTCTTCTGTCCTCCAGGGAATACATGTTGAACACCTGCAGTCTCTCCTCACAGGGGTTGTCCTGCAGGCCCTGGATCCTCTTGGTTGCCCTTCGCTGCACCCCCTTCAGTTAACTGATGTCCTTTTTCAGATATGGGCACCAGAACTGCACACAGCAGTCCAAGTGCAGTCTCACCAAGGACCTGTACAGCGGCAGAATGACCTCCCCTTTCCAGGAGGTGTTTCCTCTGGTGATGCATCACAGCATCCTGGTGGCTTTGGCTGCTGCTTTATGGCAATGTGCAGAGTGCTTCAGATCCCTTGTTATGATTACCCCAGGTCCTTTTCCTCCTCAGAACTGGACACTTGTACCCCTCCCAACCAGTAAGTGGTCCCTAGGTTCTTAGTTCCCAGGTGCATGACCTTGCACTTCTTGACATTGAACCCCAGCTGCCAGATACCTGACCACTTTTTGAGCCTAGCCAGGTCCTTCCAGAGCTCCTGTCTCCCCTCCTGTGTGACCACTCTCCCACAGAGCTTAGTGTAGTCTGCGAATAGGCATATTTTACCTTTGATCCCATCCGCCATGTCACTAATAAAGATATTAAATAACATTGGGCCAAACACTGAGCCCTGTGGGACCCCATTGGTTACAGGCCTAGTCTTTGAGAGTTCCCCCCTACTACCACCCTCTGGTTTCTATCTTGTGGCCAGCTCTTGACCCAACTGGCCAGCTTCACCCCAACTCCCAGATCCTGCAGCTTACTGAGCAGTCTCCTATGTGGCACAGAGTTGAAGGCCTTGTTAAAGTCCAGATATAGAACATCAACCAGCTGGCCTCTGTCCACAGTCCTTGCGACCCAATCAAAAAAGTTTATCAGGTTGGTCTGGCAGGATCTCCCTAAGACAAACCCATGTTGACTTTCATCATGGAGACCATTAACCTCTAGAAAGTCCACTAGTCTCTCCTTTAGTATGGTCTCCATTAATTTCCCTACAATGGAGGTAAGGCTGACTGGTCTGTAGTTACTTGGTTCATCCCTCGGTCCACTCTTGTGGAGAGGCACCATATGTGCCACTGTCCAGCCCTGAGGCATGCACCGTGTCTCTAGCAAGGTGTTAAATAGGTCTGATAGGGGGCTAGCCAGGACTTTTGCCAACTCCCACAGAACTCTAGGGTACACACCATCTGGTTCAGGAGCTTTGTCCACCCTGAGGACCCTAAAGCCTTTTAAAACCTTGTCCTCCTGAATTGCTCCATCTGTTTTACCCCTCCTACCCATCCGAATCCATATTTTTCCCTGTGGCACAGCTCTATCCTTCTCTCTCTCTAGTGAAAACCGAGCTGAAGCACTTATTCAGTGCCTCCGCCTGTTCCTCACTACTTTCTGCCCTCCCCCCCCTTGCTTTAATCTAACAATCCCATCCTTAATACTCCTTTTCTCCCTTATGTGCTTGAAAAAGTCATTTTCCCCACTTTTATCCCCTGAGCTAGTTTTAGTTCCCTTGTAGCCTTTGCTGCCCTGACCACTCTGCCTGCCTCTCTTGACTTCACTGAGTAAATCTCCCTGTCTGCATCCTTAGGAGTACGTTTATACTTATGAAAGGCTGCTCTGTTTTCCCCTCACTTTTGCTGCTACCTCTTCACTGAACCAGCTTGGTTTTTTTGATCCTGGCTTTCCTGCTTTGGGCTTTGGTACACATATTAGTGGCCTCAATCAGACCAGTTTTTACAATGGACCATTTCTGCTCCATTTCCATCTCCGGAATGATTTTGGTAAGATGTCCCTCTAGGATTTCACCCATCTTTCCAAAGTCAGCCTTCCTAAAGTCAACTACCCTCATCTTAGTCCTGGCTATTCTTTTGCCCAGATTTGGGTAGAACCACACCATGCGGTGGTCACTGCCTGCAAGAGGGTCTTCCACTTTTATTTCCTGGACATACTCGCTGTTGGAGAGTACTAGGTCCAGTATGGCTCCATCCCTCTAAAGGAAGGAAAGTTAGATTGCACCCTCACAGAATGAGGAAACGGAGTTGGGGGAACAAATGAGAAGACTCAGTGGCAAGGGTAACAATGTCATAATGGGCGACTTCAGTCTGCCTGGGGTGGACTGGAGCACCAAGGCTACCTCCAATACCAGGGAACAGGTACTTCTGGAGGCTTTCCAGAACAGCTACCTCATGCAGGGGTTACAGAGCTAACCAGGGAGGGTAACATACTGGACCTTGTGTTGTCAAATGGGGATCATGTCCAGGATATACTCGTGCAGGACCCCCTAGTGGACAGCAATCACCGCACAGTGTGGTTCTTACTTAACTTGGGCAAGGAAGCAGCCAGGACCAAGATGAGAGTGGTGGACTTCAGAAGAACGGATTTTGGCAAGATGGGTAACCTCCTAGAAGGGTATCTTGCCACAATCTGCCCAGAGATGGATGCTGATCAGAAATGGTCCATTATCAAGCTGGATCTAACAGAGGCCACCAACACATGTGCCAAGACCCAGAGTAAGGAGGCCAGGACCAAAACACTGAGCTGGCTCAGCAAGGAGGTAGCAAAGGAAGTGAAAGACAAGAGTGTGGCCTTTGGCCGGTACAAGAGAACTAGGCATGGGGAAGACAAGAAGGAGTACTGCAGGAAATCCAGAGAAGTGAGCAGAGTGGTCAGGGTGGCTAAAGCTTCAAGGGAGCTAAGGCTGGCAGAGGGGATCAGAGAAGGGGAAAAGGATTTCTTCAGGTACACAAAAGAGAAGAGGAGCTGTAAGGATGGGATTGTCTGGATCAAGTGGGAAGGGGGTTGGGCAGAAAGGGGAGTGGACTGGGGGAGGCACTTAACGAGTACTTCTGTTCGGTGTTCACCAAGGAAAAGGATGGGCCTATGCCACAAGGTGAAAAGATGGATGGCAAAGGGAGGAGCATGGGTAAAAGATGGGGTAATCCCAGTGGATAGGGTTGTAAAATGCCTTAAAGCCCTGAGGGTGGACAAGGCCCTGGAGCCAGATGGAGTGCATCCACGAGTCCTGAGAGGATGGAGTGCATCCACAAGTCCTGAGAGAGTTAGCGGAGGTCTTGGTGGGCCCACTGGTGGACCTGTTCAACACCTTACTGGAGATGGGGTGCGTGCCCCTGGACTAAAGGATGGCTCATGTGGTGCTTCTCCAAAAGAGTGGTCCCAGGGACAAGCCAGGTAACTATAGACCGGTCAACCTTACCTCCATTGTGGGGAAGTTAATAGAGACCATTCTAAAAGAGAGATTAGTGACCTTTCTGGCAAGGTAAGGCACATTTATTTATATGGCGCCCAATCCCTAAGGCTCTGAGCGCCTTACATAAAAGCAGGCAGGGAAATACAAAATTACAAAAACACATACAGCATACATTTAAATATTAAAAAAATAAATATAATAATATAATATAATATCTAAAATTAAATTAACTCTGGTCAGCCAGGTCTGAATTATATGGTCTCCAGGATGAAAGACAACATGGGTTTGTCTCGGGGAGATCCTGTCAGACCACCCTAATTTACTTTTTCGGTTGGGTCACAATGGCACTTGACAGGGGCTGTGCCTTGGATGTCCTGTATCTGGACTTCAACAAAGTCTTCAACTTGGTACCATATGGAAGGTTTCTGGGCAAACTAATGAACCTGGGGTCCGGGGAGAAACTAGTGGGGTTGGTCAGGAGCTGGCTGTAGAACAGACAGCAGAGGGTAATGGTAAAGGAGGAGCCCTCAAAGTCAAGACCTGTAACCAGTGGGGTACTTCATGGCTTGGTTCTCAGACTGATGTTATTCAATATCTTTATCGGGGACATAGCAGAAGGGATCAAGAGTAAGATCAGCCTGTTTGCAAATGACACAAAGATCTGTGTGACAGTGGGCAGTGAAGAAGGGAGGCAAGAACTCAGGGAAGACCTGGCAAAACTCGAGAACTGGTGAAGTATATGGCAGTTAGGGTTTAACGCTAACCCGGGACTAGCTACTGGCTGGGGGGAGTGCAGGTATCTATTTTGGAGGAGGAAAAGGACCTAGGGGTGCTAGTCATAGGAGACATGAAGCTTTTGGCACAGTGCCATAGGGCAGCAGCAAGAGCCAACCAAATGTTGGGGTGCATAGCCAGAGGAATCATCTCTAGGAGTGAGGAAGTCATCCTGCCACTGTACAGGTCACTGGTGAGACCACACGTGTAGTACGGTGTGCAGTTCTGGTGCCCGTCTTTAAAAAAGGATGTCAGATTACTGGAGGGGGTGCAGTGTAGGATGATAAAGATGTCCCTAGGAGTTTGGGGAAAAACCTTATGAGAAAAGATTGAGGGAGCTCAACATGTATTCCCTGGAAGATAGAAGGACGGGGAGGGGCATGAGAGAGAGACCTTCAAATACTTTAAAGGTATAAATAGGGTTAGTACGTAGGGCTTGTTGAGCTTAAAGGGAGGGAGGGTAACAAGGGGACACAGTCTGAAATTGGAGGAAGGAAGATTCAGGGGGGAAGAGACGCTGCTTTACAGAAAGGGTGTTGGCAAGGTGGAATGAATTACTGGAGATGGGGATCTCGCTGAAGACTGGGGGCAGTTTAAAGGGGGTGGGATAGGGTAAAAGGAAAGGTCAGTATAGAAGGGAGGTTAGGGAGGGTGGTGGAGGCGGGTAGGGAGGATCAGGAAGGGGGACTGGGAACAGCGGGGGGGCAGCTGCAGTAAAGTATACTGCAAGCTGCACACTCTGGCAGACTTGATAGACTTCTAGACCTTTTTCTGCCGGTGTTTTTGTGTGTTTGTATGTTCATATCCCTGGTAGGCTCCATGACTCCCTGCACCAGGAAACTATCCTGGAAAGCCTCCAGAAGGACCTGTTCCCTGGAGCAGAAGGTAGCTATGGTCTTCCAGTTCACTCCAGGCAGGTTGAAATCTCCTGTTATGACTACGTTTCCTCTACTAGAGATCATTCTAATCTGCTCCCCCAATGCGCTGTCTAACTCTTTGTCCTGTGAAGGTGTTCTGTATACTACCCACTTTTCCTCCATTATAGTAAGACATTTAAGGTCTGTAAGACCAAAGTTCAAATTTTCTGTATCTGTAAGTGGGTAACATGATAAATAATGATTATAAAAATTTATAATATGGATTGTATTGTAATGCTTGCTGAATCAACTGCCTTGTTACTTCCTTGCTGTCCCTCCTCTGTGCTATGGTCTATTAATGCAAGAGGAATTTCGGTATAGTAATGTGTCTGTATATATCATCTTATGATAATGACGCTGTTTTAATTGTGTCAATTGTTTTATTGTACTTGGCCTTGATATCTGAAAGGCGCATTATAAATAAAGTATTATTATTATTATATGTATGTGTATAAATAATTTGGATATTTTTTTATTTACTATACTAATTTCAATCCCATTTTACACTTGATTGTAATGAATGAATACATATTATTATAATTATAATTAGTAATGCCCACAGACTGCATTTCCTGCTTCAGTATTTTGTCTGTTTTAACCCAGGGTTGCTGTTCTCCTATACTAGAGCAAGAGGAGTCCCACACAGTGTATAGATTCTACCTCTGTTTTTGCTCTTCAAGTGTAGCACCCTTCATTTGGCTACATTGACTCTGAAACTCCTGGAGTCAGACCTATCACCCAGCTTGTTCAGGTCCTCCTGAAGTTTGCACCCATCCTCAAGGGAGTCCACTACCCAATTTAGTATTGTCAGAAAACTTAAAGCAGCCCGTTGAAGACCCTAGCTTCAAGATCATTGATGGAGATGTTGAAGAGCATTGGCCCTAGCACAGATCCCTGAAGGATACCTCTGAGTACTCCTGTCCACTCACTGTAGTGCCTGTCCACCACCACTCTCTGCTTCTTGCCCCAAACCAGTTAGCAACCTCCCTTTTGTATGTTAAATGTATACTGCATGGGTTTACTTTTTCCAATAGCTTGTCATGCACCACAGTATCAAAAACCTTGCTGAAGTCCAGACAGACCATGCCCATGGCCCTGCCCCAATCCAGTAGATCACTCCCTCAAAGAAGATGATCAGGTTTGTTTAGCTTAATCTACTCCTTGCAAAGCTATCCTGAGCAGAGAGAAGAACCTTGGGCTCAGCCATGTGCTCCATTAATCTGTCCTTGATCATGGCCTCCAGAACCTTGCCCAGCACTGTCCAGCACTGATTGTAGGCTGATGGACCTGTAGTTGCTAATGTCAGTCTTTGCAGCTTCTTGAAGATGGGGACCACACTGGCCACTTTCCAGTTCTCTGGTGCTACACCTGTCCAGACAGACTCCTGAAAGATTTTTTTTTCTAATTGTTTAACCAGGTGAGACACACTAAGCTGAAAGCTTGTTTACATGTGCAACCTGGGAGCACAGGGAAGGTAAGTGACTTGCTCAGGGTCACACAGTATGCAAGTGGGGGCTGTGGGATTCAAACCCAGGTCTCCAGGTTTGCAGCTCAGAGCCTTAAACCACTGCGCTATACTGCCTCTCTAATTAAGATTATTGCAAGTGGCACCACCAATCATTCTTTAATGCCACTAGGATCCTGGGGTGTATCCTGTCCACCCCTTAGAAGATATCCAGCTTGATCTTTGCCAGGTAGTCAGTTACCATGGCAGGTGGTGATGCTGTATCATGCAATCCCTCATGTTATGAGCCCTCTTCCCTCACCGGTGGCCCTTTGGTGAAGACTGAAAGTATTTGTGAAGCATCTCAACCATCACCTCAGTCCCTTTCACAGGCCCTCCTGTTTCTAAGGGCACAGTCTCATCTTTCATATTTCTACTTCTTTGTATATACTGGAAGAAGGCTTTGGTGTTGCCTGCAGCTCCTGCTGCTGTCAATGATTTCAGCCCTTTAATGGCTATTTTCTTTCTAGTTTTGCTTTCCCACAGTGCTGAGCTGAACTGTTCTCTGGTCCGAATGCAACTTGTCTCCCAGTAGTCATAGGCCTTCTTTATGTTTAGAATCAGTTGTCTTAGGTCCCTGTTGAGCCATGGAGCCACTTTTTGGTCCTTTTCCTTATTTACTGGAATGAATACCTCTGCAGCTGCTTTAAGCACTTTCTGCAATAAATACCGCCTGAACTCTGCATTTCCAGCATCATGCAGTCACTACAGAGTAGACCCTTGGATACCAGGTCCTTCAATGTGGCAAAATCTGCCTTTCTAAATGTTTTGGTGTTGGTGACTACGGTGTGGCTAGTTTTTCCTGTCACCAGGGAGAAGGTGACCCACTTGTGGTCACTGCCTGCCATGGTTGCTTCACATTCACACTGGTGATTACTTCATCCCCAGTGCTGAAAAGAAGGTCATTTGTGGTCTAAAAAATAGTACACTACTGGACATGCTGCTGCAGAAACTAGTCCTTTGAGCTGAACAGGAATTAATTCTCAGCCCTGTCATTAGCCCTCTCAAGATGTCAGTCTCTCTCTGGAAGATTGAAGCTCCCCCAGGATTACCCCTACATCTGATTTTGCTATGATTATAATTTCCCTCACCAGCTGGGCTGCATGCTCGACTGAGCTATGTCGGAGCCTGTATCACTCCCCTATGATGACTCTTATGCCCGCCTTTCCCCTAGCTCTACTTTGATGGACTCTGAGGCACTGTTTGCCCTCTGATATCCTACTTGCTTACTTTTTTATGAAGAGAGCTACCCACCTCTCTTTGTGTCCCACCTAGCCATATGGTAGTCTGTAGTCCTCTATTCTTGTGCCCCAGTCATTTTCTTCCTCCCATCACATCTCTGTGAGGGACACTAAGTGCTGGCCTTCAAAGTGCATCAGACCCTTGAGCTCACTCTTTTTGCTGGGCGTGCACTTCATGTTGTCCTGCATGCAAGTGAGGAGAGATTCTACTCCATGCTTCCTTGACCCCCAGGGGTCTCTTTTCATTGTGCTCAAGTGCTATGCTATCCTTCCCTTGATGATCCCCTGTCTGCCTTCTGCCCATGGCAAGTCTCTGCACCAGCTCCCTGTAATCAATTTAATCAATTTCTTTGATAACCTTAGAAGTAATCATACTGTGTTTGTGATCTGTGGCCATCTTAGGGACACCAGCCAGCTTCTTGTGCTCTCCTTATGCTAGTTAGCACTGCAGACCTCTGCCATTAGTCAACAGTGCTAATTAGCATAAAGAGACCACAGAAAGATGGCTGCATGTGATGGCTGCGGGCGCACTTTTAAATTGAATTGCAACACACTAAGATTATGCTTTTAAAAGCATATTGTAGGGAAATAAAAACAATTGAATTATGAGGCAAAACCATACCTCTCAACATTTTGTCACTGAAATGAGGGACATGAACACTCAAAATGAGGGACTATGTGGGACACAGACCCTCATAATGAGGGACATATTTTCAAACATGAAGATGCAAGATCAGCACACCGTGGAAACAATTGCCTTCACTTGTACAAAGTTTATTTTTGATTTAACATGTTAAAACATTATGAATTTCTGCTTTACAGTCTTAATTTACACCTTCTCAGTGTGGGCAGTACGTTTTCTGTGAGGGACAGATGAGGCACAGAGTAGTTTTGAGGGGTAAAATGATGGATGCCCCTCATAATTGGGGACAATTGAGAGGTATGGGCAAAACCCTAGCTGGAGGCATATCTATTGACTGGGGAGAGTGCTAAGTTTATGTGCCATTTTCCTTTAACAATCGGACTCTATTTAGATGCCCCTTAGTTCAGTTATCTATTAGGAACTTTCATGGAATCATTCCTTGTGCTCCCAGGACACTGATATCACACACAGCTCTGTCAGGAACAGTCATAACACTACTACCTGTGTTTTCAGGACAGTGACATATAGAGCTTTGTGAACCCTTGCCTTCTGTTCACTGGACATTGATGTCACACAGAGTGTCATCAGGAACTGCCATAGAAATGTTTATCTCTCGTGTTCCCAGAACAATGAAGTCACACAGAGCTCCATTAGGACTTGTCAATGAACCATTCTTTGTGTTTCCAGGACAGTGATATCGTACAGAGCTCTTTGGAAATATTCCTTGTGATCCCAGGACAGTGATGTCATACAGAGCTCCATTAGTAACTGCCATGTAACCTTTCTTTATGTTGCCAGGTGGAGTTCTGTTAGGAAGTGAGATCATCTGTGGACAACAAGAAGGTTCTAGATCTTTAGGCACTCATTATGTTTGCTTGCACGCATGTGCAAGAAACGTAGTGCTATCATCCGAAATGCAGTGCCGTACAGTTGAAAGGGAGAGAGCCGCTTCAGTGAGCACGATCAGATAACTGAAGCGTGCTCTCCCTTTCAAACTGTAACGGGCACTGCATTTCGGATGATCTGAAGTGCGCCCTCTCCCCGCCCAACAGCTCTTTCCAGCTGCCACGCCTGGGAGCGCACTCCCAGCATGGCAAAATTGTTATGTACGACGGGGTGCCCAATCCCTGTCGGCTCCATGCCCCCCAAACAGCCTTCCAGCTGCTACGCCTGAGGGCCCACCCCAGTGTGGCAAACGTCCTGTCGCTGTCATGCTGTTAAAAACGACCTGAAAACAAAACAGTCCCTCAGCGGTCTCCTTGCCCCCTCCCCACCTGCACCCACCTCTCCGCGACACTGCCTCCCACACACCCCCACCCCATACTTACTTCCGGAGTCCGCGAATGATCTTCGTGGACCGGAACACATCTGCACTCTTCAAAGCCGACCGTGAACTGAGGAAATGCCGGTAAGATGTATAATGGAATAAATAGTTTTTTTTCAACTTGGATGCATATCTCAGGCATTTTTTGGAATTTTGGCACCAAATTTTCAACATAGGGTTTTGGGACCCCTCCTCATGAACACTGTCACTGTCATGGCATTAATCGGCCCCGAAAGGTGATTTCGTGGTCACTGTACAGAATCACCTTTCAGGACCGATTAACAGAATGACAGTGCCAGTGTTCATGAGGTGGGCTCTCAAAAAGCTTATGTTGCAAATTTGGTGAAAAAAGTCCTAAAAATGACTGTTTTACGAGCATGAGTTACGCAGTTCTTATGCACACTCGTAAGTTCACAAATTTTTAATATTTGCACTCCAGATTTGCAACACTGCCATTTTACCACACCTCCTTATGAGCAGTACAGCTGTCATTTTTCACGTCGGCCAAAATGTGTTTTTGCGCATGTAGTGCCCAATGGCGCAGTCGTAAAGTAAATCAATGTTTGGGACAGATTAAGAAAATCACAGTGACACTGTTCATGAGCAGAGGTCTTAAAATGGCTATGTTGAAAATTTGGTGGAAAAATTCCCAAAAATGACTGTTTTACGAGCATGAGTTGCGCAGTTCATACGCACGCTCGCAAGTTTGCAAATTTTTAATATTTGCACACCAGATTTTCAACATTGCCATTTTACCATACCTCCTTATGAGCAGTACAGCTGTCATTTTTCACATGTCAGCCAAAATGTGTTTCCGTGCATGTAGCGCACAATGGCGCAGTCGGTGTGTGAAATCAATGTTTGGGACAGATTAAGAAAATCACAGCAACACTGTTCATGAGCAGAGGTCTTAAAATGGCTATGTTGAAAATTTGGTGAACAAATTCATATAAATGACTGTGTTACGAGTGTGCATTGCGCAGTTTCCATGCACCCTTGTAAGGTCACAAATTTGTACTATTTTCAGTCCAGATTTTCAACACTGGCATTTTTCCACACCTCCTTATGAACAGTACAGCTGTCGTTTTTCACACCCTGCCTGAAATGTGTTTTTGCACTTCTGGCGCAGAAATATGTGGTTGCTGTGGGGCATCAGTGTTCGGGACAGATTAAGAAAATGACAGTGACACTGTTCATCAGCAGAGGTGTCAAAATGCCTGTGTTGACCATCTTCTGTAAAAAATCCCCAAACTAATTACATTACAGGTGTGCGTTGCACAGTTTCTACACATGCTCGTGACTTTGTTTTTTTTAATATTTTCCCTCCAGATTTTCAACATTGCCATTTTTTACACTCCCCATGAACAGTACAGCTGTAATTTTTCACATCCTGTTCGAAATATGTTTTTGCACCTGTGGTGCCAAATGGCATAGTCACTGTGCAAAATCAGCTTTCGGCTAACAAACTGATATTGTCACTGTTCATGAGGTGGGGGTCACAAAAAAAACGTTGAAAATTTGGAGTGAAAATACCAACGAACGCCTGGGGCATTAGGGTTTCCGACCATAACGCCCCACCCTGTAGAGACCGACAGGCATCAGGGATGTCACTTGGGATTGCCGCCTGTAATGCTCATGCCATTCCACCCCCACCCACACCCTGCAGCCACTGACAGGCATCGAGGTGCGCCTTGGACTCTTTGGCCCCAAAGTTCACCCCGTTCTCCTATACTGTGCCCATCTCACTGTATTTCCTTATGAAATGGGGTGAGCACAAGGCCCAAAGACCCCAAGGCACACTGTGATACTTGTTGGTGTCTGCAGGGTAGGATGTGGTGAAATGACGTGGCCATTATGCCTGACGACCCAAAGGCACACCCCAATGTCTGTCAGTCTCTTCAGGGTGGTGGTGGGGTTGGCTTCAGTTCAATACTTCACTGCCATTCCTATTATGCATCTCTCTAACTCCTACACTATCAATGCCAATGCCAGCAAGCAAACATTCGGCATTGACAAGTGCTTGTTTTTAAGAGGCTCTGCAACTTTTTCATGGGGATAACAGAGAGTTTACTGTGTTTTTAGGCACAAGATGTCACTGGCATATTAGTGGTGGGGAAGTGTGTGTAGTGCTGCACTGGGAGATACAGTGTTGATTTCCAAAGAGCTAAGAACATTTTCTCTACCCACAGTTCTGCAAGGATGAAATATTCCCAGCCATTGCTATTTTATTCCTGTAGCTGTGACTGAAAATGCACTTTAGGCCATTCCCCTGAAATAAGGAGATAGCACATTTAGAGTGAGCACACAGGAAGCTATGTGTTGGTGCCAGAAGTCTCCATGAAAAGAATCTATTTGCAGATTACCGGGGTTGACATGTTTTCAGTAGGACTGTCTACAAGTTGCCTGAAACTGAGTGTTACACTCAGTCCACTGTAGTCAAGAGCACCTGTCACAGCCACACAGGGTATTTATCAATGTGGTGTAGTTGCTGTCCTAGCCGGAGACGAGATTCCAAGACAGTGAGTGAGCAATACCTTCTGTTTGGAATTCTATCCTCCTTGAGAGAGAGAAAACTCTCAGACAGCAGGACTCAGAGGCCAGGATAGTGCAAACAGGTTAGCAAATGCCGAATAGGTTACTGGCTCACTAACACTGTTTGGAACCCCTAAAACAGGGTATTAGCAAAAAGTGGTAATTGGATGGCATGCGAGGCACTAGCCCATTTTAGAGAGGCCCTAACATATGCCAATTTGCTTATATGTAGCACCTGACTGTGCTTTGCATTTAAGCGCACTGACATATTGGAAGGTTTGCAGAGGCAGTAAATAGCCATTAATGCCTTGCTATTTACTGCCTCCATAAACCAGATCTTTTGGTATTCCCCTTCCCTACCGCCCAACACCTGCTTGATACCTGCAGTGTAATCCCCTGGTGACCTAGTGTCCTTCCATCCCCATCGAACACCCACCCATGTATCTATCCTGGTGGTATGGTGCCCCCTCGCCCCTGCTCACCCATCCATGAATCAGTCTATCTAACCTGTTGGTCTGGTGTCCGCCCCAACCCCTGATCACCTGCCTGTGAATTTATTTATCTACCCTGCTGGTCTAGTGTCCCCTCAGTTGCCCACCTGTGAATCTTTCTACCCTGGTGGTGTATTGTCCCTCTGCCCCCCCCCATTTGCCTGCATGTGAATCTGTGTATCTTCCCTTGTGGTCTGGGGTCCCCCCCAGACCCCAACCACCTACCCATGCATATATCTAACTACCCTGGTGGTCTAGTGTTCCCTGACCCTCCCTGATCTCCTGTCTGGTCCTGGCCTCCCAAGATCCTCCACCACCCCACCCACCCCTGTAGCAATTGTCCCTGTCCTGAGATAGTGACTGGCACAGACCCTCCACTCAGCATCTTGGCCAGCCATCATCTGAATTCCTGGGATCAGGTATGCATCTAATGTAAAAACAGCTCATGTGCTATATTTTGCCATCATGAAGTTAGACCTGGGGATTTACCCCTTAGTTGCTTCCCAGCTACTGAACCCACACTCGGAGGACATGAGCTCCAGGACAGTTGTCCCAGTGGAAGGGCACATGTGTATAGCTCCCCACAAGCTCTGCAGTGTCACTCTTCCTGTCGCTCCTGTCTGGTGCACTACTGATGGTATTCTTACAGGTGGCAGTGACAGTGCCTGGTGGCGCCGCCCTCCCTCTCTGGAGGAGATGAGTGTCTGATGTCTTAGGCTCGTTCCTGAACCTGGGCCGCTGGCATAGTGAGTGGCTTCCCTTCCACTGAGTCAACAGGCCGGCACTGAACCATGATTTCCAATATGGAGGGTGGTCAATGCTAGATTGTAAGGCTCGCAGCTGCCCACATCATTAAAACAATAACATCAGAAGCTCAGAGCACTCTTCAGGGTACGTCGTTATTAACTCCAAGCAAAACTGAAATCTAATTTTGCAGTAACCCTGTTACCTGTTTTGGAGTATGGAGAGATCATTTTCAGTCACCCCATTATAGCAGATTATGGTAGTGTACAACGACATGTGCAGCTTCACCCTCGGCTACAGCAGGGACACCAGTCAATGGCAGCTGAACATCAGCCTCTGCCTTCTACCTCTGAACAAGAAAAGAGAATTTCAGTGGACCACTATCACACACATGCGTACTCGATGCATATCCCACCTGTAGTACCTCAGAAATCTTCTAATGAAACCAACACAGCAATATGCACTTAGGGCCCAATCCATAAAACATTTTTGCCATAGGCACAGAATGTGAGAAATTGCTTTGTGGATCAGGCCCTTAGGTGTTAGTCAAAAGGTCTTATTCAAGCAAAAGACCTGTCAATTGTGGCACTTATAACCTGGAACTCTCTGACAAACTGTGCTAAGGACTCTCGCACCTTTCCGTTTTTCAAGAAAGTTACTGTTTGTTTACGCACCTTTCTGCCCCATGTTTCTGTATATAGCCCTGTACTTCCATTATCCCACATACTAGACTTCAGCCCTGACCTTTGTCCTTCCCTTCCTTAGCCTAGTTCCCATTCAGATTGAATTAGTTTTACTTGTGATTATTATTTTAACATGTATCTACAGCAGAGCCAGCCAAGGTGCAATGCAGTACTTTGCAGTAAATAACATGTCACAAAATACTGCATGACAAAAGGGCTTAATTGCCACTTAACTGTACTGTTCCCTGCAGCTTACTGTAGCATTTTGCAGTAATACTGCAAGGTACTGCATTGCATCATGGCTGACTACACTGCATGTACCATGCTTAAGCAATAATACATGACAAGGTATGGGATATCATGGGATATTGCCCTGCCCCAGGTGCATTGTGAGGCATGAAGCCATAGGCCGAGTGACTTCAACCACCTGAGCAGGGATAATATTGGATGATATCACACACCTTGGAGTGTATTACTGTGATTATGAAATGGATCTGTTTTGATTTTGTTAACTGATGACATGACATGAAATAGCAAAAGAAGTGACGGTACACCACCAACTCTGCACTTACAAGGATATCATCCAGACACCAGCTCCTTCACTAAGTATATTTTATTTTTCAGACACCACTTGCAGTAAAAACAGGAAAAGGCACAAGCCTGGAGGGAACAGCTAACAGCAAACGACCTTTAGACATTTAGGTCCGGACCACTATCAGAAGTGAGGCACTAACATTTCAGGCCTGGATCCCTATCATCAGCATTGAGACCCTAATGCTTATGTCAGGCCTGGATCACAATCAGCAGTGAGGCCCTTACACTCGCATCAGGCCTGGAACAAAATCGACAGTGAGGCCCTTACACTCACATCAGGCCTAGATCGCAATCAGCAGAGAGGCCCTTATATTCATGCTAGGCCTGGGTCACTATCAGCAGTGAGGCCCTTCGTTTCATGTTAGACTTGGATCACAGTCAGCAAGGAGGTTGACATTTCTGGCCTGGAGCCCTATCAGCAACAACAAACCCCTGACAATCATGTAATGTCTAGATCACTATCAGCAGTGAGGCCCTTGCACTCATGTCAGACCTGGATTACTACTAGCCGTGAGGCTCTGACACATCAGACCTGGATCAATATCAGCAGTGAAGTCCTGACACTTCAAAACCAGATCACTATCAGCCATGAGACCCTGACATGTCAGACCAGAATCATTGTCAGCAGTGAGGTCCTGATACATCCGATCTGGATCACTATCAGCCGTGACACCTTGACACTGTGTATCTGGATCACTGTTAGTCATGAAGCTGTGACACATCAGACCTGGATCACAATCAGCAGTGAAGTTCTGACACTTCAAAACTGGATCACTATATCAGCCATGAGGCCCTGTTAGTAGCAGTGAGACCCTGATGTTCACTTCAGGCTTTAATCACTATTACCAGTGAGGTTCTGACACATCTGATCTGGATTACTATCAGCCGTGACACCTTGACACTGTGTATCTGGATCACTGTTAGCCATGAAGCTCTGACACATCAGACCTGGATCACAATCAGCAGTGAAGTTCTGACACTTCAAAACCAGATCACTATCAGCCATGAGACCCTGACATATCAGACCAGGATCACTGTCAGCAGTTAAGTTCTGACACTTCAAAACTGGGTCACTAGTAACCACGAGACCCTGACAGGTTAGATCTGGATTACTATAAACCATTAGGCTCTAACATGTTAGACCTGGATTACTATAAGCCATGAGACCCTGACATGTTAGATCTGGATTACTATAAACCATGAGGCCCTGACATGTTAGATCTGGATTACTATAAGTCATGAGACCCTGACATGTTAGATCTGGATTACTATAAGCCATGAGACCCTGACATGTTAGATCTGGATTACTATAAACCATGAGACCCTGACATGTTAGATCTGGATTACTACAAGCCATGAGGCCCTGACATGTTAGACCTGGATTACTATAAATCATGAGACCCTGACATGTTAGATCTGGTTTACTATAAGCCATGAGACCCTGACATGTTAGATCTGGATTACTATAAACCATGAGGCTCTGACATGTTAGACCTGGATTACTATAAATCATGAGACCCTGACATGTTAGATCTGGATTACTATCAGCCATGAGGCCCTGACATGTCAGACCAGGATTGCTATCAGCCATGAAGTCCTGACACATCAGACCTGGATCACTATCAGCAGTGAAGTCCTGACACTTCAAAATCAGATCACTATCAGCCATGAGACCCTGACATGTCAGACCAGGATCACTGTCAGCAGTGAGGTCCTGACACATCCGATCTGGATTACTATCAGCCGTGACACCTTGACACTGTGGATCTAGATCACTGTTAACTATGAAGCTCTGACACATCAGACCTGGATCACAATCAGCAGTGAAGTCCTGACACTTCAAAACTGGATCACTATATCAGCCATGAGGCCCTGTTAGTAGCAGTGAGACCCTGATGTTCACTTCAGGCTTTAATCACTATTACCGGTGAGGTTCTGACACATCAGGGCAGGATCACAATCAGCGGCGATTCCTTTACAGTCACACCTGACCTGGCTTATAGTCAGCAGGGAGGCTTTGACACTTAAGGTCTGCATCCCTATCAGCAACAGTGAGTCTCTGACACTCATGTCAGACCTGAATCACTATCAGCAGTTAGAAAATGTGTTCAACAAATCCTGAAACCTGATTGACTGACAGCAGTAACAAAGCATAAATTTATTAGGCAACAGAGCCCTCTAAAAAAACAGCCAACTGTGTTCCTGCATAAGGTGTATTTTACATATAAAACATGTTCTTTAAATGTTTTAAAATAATTCCATTTATTTTTTTAATTTTGTTACTGCAAGAGTCCATTTTGTATGTGCAAAAAGACCTTTCAGGATGTGAAGTGTGGGGGATACCCACACTTCCAGGGACTGTAAGGCTCACTACACCTTGGTTGTGCAGGTATCCCACAACACTCCACACCCTGTTGGGCCATATTGCTTACTTAGGCACTTTCACTCATGTCAGGCCTGGATCCCTACCAGCAGTGAGGCACTGACACATCAGGCCTGCATCACTCTTAGAAGCAGTCAGACCCTGACACTCACGTAGGTCTGAATACTTATCAGCAGTGTGGTCTTGAGATGTCAGGCCTGGAATGCAGTCAACAGTTAGGCCCTTACACACACATGTCAGGCCTGGCTCACTATCAGTAGGGAGGTCTGGACACTTACCTGTCTCGTTGGCCCTGACACATTCCCTTCAGCTTTCTTTTCCTGTGTAGCATGCTTGCTTTGCATCAGCTCCTTCAGCTGCTTTCTGGCTAGTATTCAACCCTGCTGTAATACTTGTATCTCAGCCCACCCTCTTCTGAGTGATGTGCAGTATAGATCCTAGCTGACCTTGAGCCTTTGTCTGTTATATAAAACAGATGAAACAGACATTTTAAGGCCTTCTGTGTCTGTATTTAGCACCTTATGTAAGACTTTGTGCTACCAAAGGCTGTTCTGTTTCCCAGAAGCACAGCCACATAACCTATTTTTTCATATCAGGTTTTACATTTATACCAAAAATAACTGCCTTGCTTAGTGGATGTCCTTTCTTTTTTGTTCAGGTTTGCAGATTAAAGGAATAATGCTGAACCTTTGTGTATAGCTGTTATTGATGGTTTCTCAGCAGCTGCCTATAACTGTTACTGCTTTTTTTTTCTGGATCTGCCTGTATCGATTACTTGTGAAAAAGGACCTGGGGGTCATAATAGACAAGGGGGGAAGCACTGTGCAATCACTGTCAAGAGGCCTGGAAGAATGTCAGTGGGCATCGCAAGGGGGTTACCAGCAGAGCAGGGGATGTAACATACCTGTAATGACACAGTAATTTAAGGTCAGAAGGGACTCTAGGATCATTAGGTCTGCATCCCTGCTTCATAAGCAGTTACCAGCAGAGCAGGGGGAGTAACACACCTGTAATAACACAGTAATTTAAGGTCAGAAGGGACTCTGGGATCATCAGGTCCACCTCCTTGCTACATAAGAAGGAATTAATTAGTACGCTGTACAAACATATATTAATTTACTCCACCCACTCTTCTACCCAGGGTACTCAGTAACTCCATTCATAATCCAAAATTTGTTCAGGTCTACTTTGAAGGTGTGTGCTGCTTTCATATAGACTGTCTTCACTGTCAGGCTGTTGTATAGGTTCACCACCCCCTCATAGAAGTGCCTCATAATGTTATACGTGTATTTACCCCAGCATCTTACTGCAACATGTCAAATATCTCCATCAGTTCAGTAATGTTATCCATGTATTTACCCAAGCATCTTACTGCAACACATCAAATATCTCCATCAGTTCAATCATGTTATCTGTATATTTACCCCAGCATCTTACTGCAACACGTCAAAGATCTCCCTTCAGTTCAATCATGTTGAAACCCTCGAGTTTGTAGAAGATTAAGATCTTGCCCCTTTTCAGACTTCTTTACTACAGGGTGAACCTACTAAAGGGAGACTGTCAACATCTTGGTGTTGAGATTGCCTGTTTTGAGGTGTCTTAGATCCTCTTGTATAAGTTTCACTCAAAAGTGACATTGTTTATTTTAATTTGATGTTATTTTCATTTCAGCGGCACAACCTGCATATTCCTCCATGTTTTGCAGTGATTGTAAAGTGAGATTGCCTGCTTTGTGCAGATGCAATCTTGTACCCATGCATGTTCTTTTGGGATCGTGCTTAGACTGCTGTTGTCTGATGGTGCGGTCACATTATTATCTCTGTATTCTTTGATTCCCTGCATATTTAGTGTCATGTTACCAGGATCAGAATGGGGACAGGAAGCAGCACATGATGACTAATGGGGATAACTAAACTAACGTTGTCATCTACATGCTGAAAGTGAACCATGTTCAGTTAGGTTTGGGATCTTAACAATAATAGCAGCAGTCTGAATAAGCGATCTGTCATAATCGGAGTACCGTATGTGAACGTGAAAGTGATTGTTTATCTTGGAGTAAATGAAACGTGCATGTGAAGAGGTTGTGCTTTGTGGCCACTTTACCAGTTATGTTGCTGAGTGTCCTCAGTTGGTTTTTATTGTTCCAAGAAGAATCCTTGTGGTCTCTCATTCTCTTAACTGACACCCTTCCCAGTCCAGTAATCACCATTTTTTTAGTTTATCTCAGGAACCTCTATGTGTCTAATCTCCCCCTCCCCATATCAACAGGCTTGACCAGTTGTTGTGGGTAAGAGTGCAAACACAGATTCTACATGTGCCAACTTTCACTTCAAACAGGTGATATGTCTCACAGCATGTTGATGGGTGGGTTATAGAGATAAATTTGAAATGCTGTCTTACATCTAATATCTTCGCAAAGATGATGCCTCCATTTTTGAGTTGCCTTTTGTTGTAGACAGTGTTCCAGATAAGGCGAACAAGCCTATTTTATGCAATCTATTTTAAGAAATACTATTAAGAAAAATGTTTAAATGAGTACCAGTACTCATACCAACACTTGGAAAAGCTCACCACTTCATGGAATAGCCGGGGGAAAGAGAGGGGTAGAGCAAGGAGGGGTGGGCAGGTAACAAAAAGGGGGGAAGGGCAGACTCGATGAGCCACTGGTGTCCCTTTCTGCTGACAGCATTCTATGACTCTATGATGACACCATTTGTGATTCAAAAGGAGCCCTCTTTTTTCAAATTTAAAACACTGGTACACATCCAGATTTTTCTTACCATATTTTAAAAACGGGTGAGTAAATTTCTCTTACCTGTCAAAATTATCTGAAGCACTTGTAGATAATGTATATCTTCACTAGAAGCCACAATCCAGAAGGGGAAGGAAACAGATTAATTTCATTGCTTTACAGTAACTGTTCATTGCTATTTTTGCTTTAAACTTAGATGGTGGACTTTTAGTGACACTGTAATTTCTTTGTTGTCTTTACTTAGAATTGTTTGTGGGCTGTTGAAAATTTAAAACCTAGTTTGGTGTGCTTGTAGTGGTGGTGTATTCCTTTGCTGTCTTTAATTGCTGCAAACTTTTGCTCCCCTTCCTCCTCTGCCCTCCACTCTTAATGATATGCCCTGTTAAATCTGATTGACAGGAGCTAAGCACAGGGGATAGTAGGGGTTGTGGAGTAGGAGGGGCATAAGGGGGAAGAAGCCCACCCTTGGCACATCTAGTGTTTTGACTCATTTTTTATTTATTTTTTCCTTATTAAAGAAAAGTATCTGAGGATCAGTGGCAGGATTTTTAGGACAGTAAATTAATAAAAAGGGAATTAGGAGAGCTTCAGTAATAGACAAGTACTGGAATAGCCGTATAAGTGCAGTATAATGTGGGGAGCGGTGCAATGCAGTGGCTGTGGGGCAGCCATATTCAGGCAGACCTTCTGGATGCTGAGGTGCTGTTCTATCTGCATGCATCTCTCTGGACTGTGGGATGAGGTAGCCAGACAAAGAGCGGAAGTAAACTGGGTCAGAAGTACCATCACCCCTATCTAAAAACCACCCAGTTCAATGCCGCTGCCTCAAAGGATACCGAGAACGAGGAGCACTTGGATGACAGTGGGCTCGGGGAGGGTTAGGGTGGTCAGGCAGAGGCACATCCCAGATCCTATTCCACTCAAGAACTCATATGCCACACTGATAAATGGGGACAACCAAATAGAGGTACCCAGAGAAGTGGAAGGAAAGGATGTGGAGGTTAGCCAAGTAGGTGACCTCAGTGGGGAGAGCAGTAGACCCCAGAGGAGGATGAAGCGAATCCTGGGTGGGGGACTCCATCATAAGAGGGATCCAGCTAGGAACACAGGAGGGGGAGGACAGGGAGGTGTGAGGAGCCTACCAGGTGCCACGGCATGGAGGGATGGGAGGAAGATCCTGGGGATCACTGGGAAGGCAAGACGGGAGGGTGAACTGGATGTTATTATCCACCTAGGTACTAATGACCTGGCAATTGGGGAGCCAAAGGAAGTTCAGGAAGGGTTTAGGAAATTGGGGAAGGGTCTCAAGCAAGTAGCTACTTCTGTCACCTTCTCAGAAGTACTACCTGCAAGAGGCATGGGAGAGCATAGGGGTGCATGCACCAGGAACTTTGACTCATGGTTGAAGAACTGGTGCTGTGAGGAAGGGTTTGGATTCATTGGTGACTGGGGGCCCACCTGGAGGGATGGAGGCTTGTTCAAGCCTGACGGCCTGCATCCATCCTGGAAGGGAATCCAACCACTGAATGATAAGTTTAAATGCTACATGAACAAGCACTTAAACTAGCCAAGGGGGGTGGCAGGCCAGCAAGGAGGGTACTTAATTGCCCCCCCCACAGCTAGCAGTGGAACCAGTGGACCGGAGGAGTGGATCTCTCTACAAAGCAGTGTGCAAATGATGGAGCTAAGCGCCCAAGAGGTGGATAGGCAGAAAAGGGGCAAAATTCAACAGAAGGGCAGACAGCAGGAAGAACCAGGGATAAAGGACAACCAGGGAAGGGGCTGGAGTAGAATAGCTAAACAGTCTAGGGAGGTCAAATCATGGAAAGCCATGTTTGCCAATGCCAGGAGCCTTAGCAACAAGATGGAGGATCTGGAGGCTGTCATGGTGCAGACAGACCTGGACATTGTGACTATCACAGAAACCTGGTGTAATGATAACCACGACTGGGAGAAGGTCATACCTGGCTACAACATATTCAGAAGAGACAGGGGAGGTAGGAAGGGAGGAGGAGTGGCACTTTATGTTAAAAATGACATAAGGGCCACAGAGATACAGGAGGAACAAAATGGGGGAGAGATACTGTGGGTTAAGCTGGAAACGAAAATGGGGCCAGCCATCCACACAGGTGTGGTCTATAAACCACCAGCCCAGAAGGAAGAAACAGATAGGGAGCTGATGCTAGCCATTCAAAGTTTGGCAGACAAGGGTGAGGTAGTGCTGGTTGGAGACCTCAATAATCCAGACGTGGACTGGAGCATTCCAGCAGCAGCATCAACTAGGAGCAGATTTATCCTGGACTCCCTTCAAGGTGCCTTCCTCAAGCAACTGGTCATGGAACCAACTCGGTAGAAGGCAATACTGGACCTTGTGCTCACAAACAGGGGCAGTGTGATGGGGGTAACAGTGGGGGAGCACCTGGGGAACAATGACCGCCAATCATTGTGGTTTGAAATCACAGAAGGAGCAGAACCAACCACACAAAAACATGTATTCCGGATTTTAGGGGGCAGACTTTGGGAAAATGGGGAGATGCTTGAAAGAGGCATTAAGGGGAATGGGGCAGGAATCGGGTTGAGGAACAGTGGGCAGTATTTAAAACCGGGATTACAAGAGCAACAGAATTATGCATTAAGCAGGTTAGCAAGGGGAAAAGGAAGAGGAGGACATTATGGTTTTCCAAGGAGTTAGCGGAGAAAGTGAAAGCTAAAAAGAATTCATTTAGACAATACAAAAAGACACAGGCAGAAGGGGATAGGGAGAAGTACCAGGAGGGGCAAAGGGAGGCAGGGAGGTCAGTAAGGGAAGCCAAAGCTCAAACAGAAGAGCACATTGCAAAATCGGTGAGTAGAGGGGACAAAACCTTTTACAGGTACATAAGTGAAAAAAGAAAGGCAATGGGAGGGATAGTGAGACTGGGGGGGATGGGGGCCGCGTGGAGGATGACAACAGTCAAGCTGACATATTGAATAGGTATTTCTGCTCAGTCTTTACTGAGGAAGAGGAGGGTAATGGGTCTGAATGGAGTACAAGGGGTGGAAGTGGTGCAGAAATGGACACAAGTCCCTTTACATGAGAAAGGGTCCTGATGGAACTGGAAGTAATAAGAGTTGATAAAGCAGTGGGGCCAGATGGCGTGCACACCAGGGTCCTTAAAGAACTAAGAGAGGTGGTGGCTGAACCTCTGGCAGTCCTGTTTAGCCAATCACTGGAAACGGGATGTACCCAAAGACTGGAGGACAGCAGATGTAGTCCCCTTATACAAAAGTGGGAACAAAGAGGATGCGGGGAAGTACAGACCAGTCAGCCTCACCTTGGTAGTGGGGAAGATCATTGAAGCACTACTGAAGGAGAGATTGGTGGAACATCTGGTTGTCAGTGGACTACAAGACCCAAGGCAGCATGGTTTCACCAGGGGCGGTCACATCAGACCAACCTCACTGAATTTTTCGACTGGGTGACTAGGAAGGTGGATTGGGGAGGGCAGTGGACATGGCCTATCTGGACTTCAGCAAGGCCTTTGACACTGTGCCACACAGAAGACTATTACACAAACTGGGGAATATGGGTGTGGGTAGGACAGTAGTGTGGTGGGTAGGTAACTGGCTGGGCAGCAGGACACAGAGGGTGGTGGTAAATGGCTGCCACTCCACAGAGGGAAGAGTGACCAGTGGGGTACCACAGGGATCAGTGCCTGGACCGGTCCTATTCAACATTTTCATCAGTGACATTGCGCGGGACCTAGAAGGCAGAATTTCACTGTTTGCTGATGACACAAAGCTCTGTACCAGAGTAGACACACCAGAGAGTATAGACAGAATGAGAAGAGACCTGCAGAAACTTGAAGAATGGTCAGGGGTTTGGCATCTGAAATTCAGAGCAAAGAAGTGCAAGATAATGCATATGGGACACAAAATGCCTGGCACAATATATCAGTTGGGGGGTGAGGATATAGCATGCTCCAAGCAGGAAAGGGATCTTGGGGTTATCATCTCTGATGACCTCAAGGTAGGGGAAACAGTGCGACAGGGCAGCAGGTGAAGCAAATAGGATGCTGGGATGCTTAGGCAGGGGCATCACCAGCAGGAAAAAGAAGGTCATAATTCCACTATATAAGACACTAGTGAAGCCCCACCTGGAGTACAGTGTACAGTTCTGGAGACCTTACATACATAAGGACATAGACAGGGTAGAGAAGGTTCAGAGGAGGGCAACAAAGATGGTACATGGATTGCATCACAAGTCCTATGAGGACAGGTTGAAAGACTTGAATATGTACTCACTGGAGGAGAGGAGAGAGAGAGAGGGCATATGATAGAAACATACAAGTATCTTACAGGGAGGAACAGGGTGCAGATATACACTATTTTTAAGCAAAGAAGATGCTCCAGGACTAGAGGGCATGGAATGAAGTTGGAGGACGATTCAGTGGAAACATGAGGAAGAATTTCTTCACAGAACGGGTGGTGGACTAGTGGAACACCCTGCCAGAGGAAGTGGTGGGGGCTGAAACAATCACAGGATTTAAGAATGCATGGGATAGACATGAAGGAATTCTGGAGGTCGGGGTAAGGGGCAACAGACTTCTAGGAAAACATAAAGTGAACTTACAAGCTCAAATGGGCAGACTGGGTGGGCCGTAGGCCCTTATCTGCTGACACTGTCTATGTATCTATGTATCTAAATGTCAATGAAGAGTTGACCCAGAATCCCAAATATTTATACTTCTCAACTTGATCTATTTTACCTTCATTCAGGGACAAACTTTGAGTATCATTTGGTTTATGGTATCTCAAATTTTAAAATGTCCAAAATAACACAGAATTATTATTTTTTTGTAATGATAATGTCTGTTTTCAGTAAGCATTTTTGTGGATTTATAAAATCTTTTTGTATGATTCTTTTTGATTCTATGCTGAAGTTAACAACTCAGAGTTATCTGCATAAAACTAACTTAAAGAAAACAAGATCACCTTGGGCACTGTTAAAGCTGGAAAGGTAAGGTTCAGAAAAGAGGTCAGGAGACACTTCTTTACAAAGAGTGTGGTGTGGGGATGGAATGAACTTCTAGTAGAGATCGTCACTCAAAAGACAGTGGGGGTGTACAAAGCAGGGTAGGAAAGAGCAAACAGAAGAGTCAGGGCTGGAGAGGGGGCAGGGCCCACTGTAATCTGTGGATCAGGGGCTCTGAAATCGAGCAGACTTGATAAAGGGAAAGGGGAAATTGTTTAACCACGAGAGGCACACTAAGCTGGGAACCCAAGGAAGCTTAGTGACTTGCTCAGGGTCATACAGTATGCAAGTGCGGGCTGATGGGATTCAGACCCAGATCTCCAGGTTTGCAGCTCAGTGCCCTTAACCACTACACTATACTGAAACACTATGTACACTGTGAATCACAAGACCTTCTTCTGCTGGCTATTTCATATGTTTGTTTGTATTTAGAATGTGAGACAGTATGAGACATATTATATACAGTATAAACACCAAGAACAGGAGAGGACTCAGTATTGAGCCTTGAGGTACAAACACCCCTGCTAATGGGTAGTATATTGAACTGTCTACCTGCCTCATTTACCAGGTGTCTTCACTTAACCAAACACAAATGGAACCTTAGAACATGACTTAACCATATAGAAAAACGCCATGTGTAGTTGGGATGTCTTGGGGGAACTAAATACGAACCTAAGTTTGTTTATCTGACCTTAATTACTCTATAAGCAGTTTTCTTTTTCCTTTTTCTCTTTATATGCTGATTGTAGCTCATTTTAATAATCCAGCACATGGTTTGGCTATATCTGTTTTTGAGAGCACTTCCTTTTTTCACAGCAAGCAGCATGTTTAATTTGTTCAGACTCTTGGTCATAAGAAGTTTGACAACTTTAGAAGCCCTTGGTGATTATATTCTTTGGACTGGACACTTAACCAAGGGGTTCATTTTGATATGTGCTATAACTCATGGCACCAATATATGAGTTGATGTTCTATACTGTGTTTTATATTGTACTCCATGCTGAGATGTTGCATCTTTACCTTAATAAAATATATCGAAGTTCAAAAAAACACAAATAGGACCAAGAATAGGCTTCTGTACTTACCCCTAGTTTATTCCATTTTTATAACAACTGGATGGTTGACCATGTTAAGTCATTAACAGGTCTACAAACATATAGGGCCCCAAAAGCAGAGTCTGTTTATAAGTGATTGAGCAATCAGATTTACAAAATTAAGCAGGGTGCTCATTGCTTAATACCTGTTCCTGCTCAGAGAACGAGTTATAATTCACAGGCTTAGATCATAGATCCCAGGCCCAGTAGCTGCCATGCATTCCAAAAATTAAAGGGGTCAATCTGCAAAATTCTTTAAATTATGTCACACCTCCTTAATGGAGTTGTTAGCCTTCCCTGTTGAGATGCATAGTGTTACCACTTTCTTTTAACATTGGTCAATCAGTAAATCATCATTCACAGGTGTTGAAGGTCAATCATGATCAGTCATCAAATATTACCATATGGTCATCAAGGGAGATTGTGAATGAAGATCATCATTTAGATCATGATTTGAGAATCACAAGCATAGCTGTCAAATCACAGACCGATGATGATTGGTTTTCTCTGTAAGCTTAAATCAGCATAACAATTTTTGGTGATAAGTAAATCATCAAAGGTTGATTATTGATTATTAAATTCATCTCTATAACCCCCCGGTCGACATTGATTATTGTCGATTACATTATTTAATGATGTGAGCTTCCAAGTTACATGGGAAATATTGAACACGGTTTTTATCTGTAGTAAATGTATAACTATGAATGTGATAATGAATTATAAAATTATGTGAGGTCAGTTTTTAAAAATTATGCTTATTGAATGTTTAAGCATAAAACATGAACCGACATACCGTCACAGATACAACCAATTCATCGTATTTGTGTACAGTGAGGTCACTTTTGAAACCTTTTAAAGAAGAGTAAATGCTAAGTTTGATGTAGGGAATATATACTTGCACTACTAACTCATATATTTCAAAAACACAGTTTATGAACCAACACAATGGTAATTTATATTTTTAAATTAATTTAGAATTGAAATGATTAGTTTCAGGTTGTAGTAAATGGTTATGAGCACAAACCAAGTGTTTGTAGGAACTCACCATAACCTAAGAGGTGACCCTCTTTCTAGAGATATTTAAGCCAATTTCAGCCTTTACATTTTATGAGTTAGAGGCAAGTACTAGGAGTAAAAACACATTAAATTATGGGTTTGGGTTGTGGATGAATTAGAATCTGTGATTCTTGTCTACCAGTAAATTCCAAAAGGTTTTGTAAGAATATTTTCAAAAGTTAAGAAAACATAAAGAAGCTAATTATCTTGAATTTATTGCACGGAGCCTGGCCATGGAAATCTTGAAAAATCATGAGGGTATGAGAAGATAACACATTTATCACAATCATAATTTCATTGACATCATGGTTTTTGATTGGTGGCCTTTTAATGTTTATGTTTAATCATCGTTAGTCATGATCATAGTGTTGGTTTATGAAGGTTGAACATGGTCTTTGAACACAATTGATAATGAAGGTGGGGATGTGGAGGAAGGTGACCGAGATGATCAGGTTCATGCAAGCCAGGCATTATAACACAAGACTTACAGATTTCAAACTATTCTCACTTGACAGAAGAATGAAAAGAGGTAATATGATTTTGGTATACAGAGCCTCATGAGATCCCCATCTGCAAGAATGCTGAAACTGGATACAGAGACAGAATGTTTAGAATCTCAAGGGCATAGTTACCATCTTAGGGGGTGAGCTTTCTAAGTCACAGAGAAGGAGAAATTGATTTACTTAGAGGGTTGTGTCAGCCTGGAATTTTTTTCTAATGGAAGTGCCTGAGAGTGCTACTTTTAGAAGTTTCAAAAATAATCGAGATCTTTAAATGAATAATAGGAAATTGATCAAGTGTATTTGCTGAGCAGCAGCAGCAGCAAAGAAACAAGATAGGTTGACAACCTTCTTTTGTCTGAATCTCCTATGTTCCTAACACGACATAGCATGATTAAATCATCTTCTTTGCAGCTGGGATATCTGCAATGACCAGGCACCTTCACCAGCCTTACATGCTCATACAACCCCTCATATAATCCACAAGCTTGACTCCCTTCAGGTTCTTGCCACCCATTACGCTCCAGATATCCTCACCCTGTCTGAAACCTGGCTCAACAAAATCATCAACAACTCCTCTGTCGCTATCCCAGGCTACACTATGGCCCACCAGGATAGAGCCTTTAAAGGCGGTGAAATAGCCATCTATGTAAACTTGGACTTGCACTATTCAGTGGTCCTGACCAAGTCTGAACCAAAAGTCCTTGAAGTAATACTAATTCAGCTTATCCTTCCCTTCTCACTACCAATCTACATTGCTGGGATATACTGCCGACCTGGTACACCAGCTTCTGCTGTCACCAACCTCCTCAAGCAAATCTCCTGCCTAACCACGACAGGGAAACTCTACATTATGGGCGATCTTAACCACAATTGGCTAGCTCCTGCCCTCAACAAAACCGGACTGAAATTTCCACCCTCAACCTCTCACAAATCATTACTGAGCCCACCCAGCTTAACCTAAAATCTGGTAACCACTCGCTCATTGACTGGGTCCTTGCCACACACCCCCACCGGGTCAAACAAGCCAGTATTCTTCCTGACTCCCTCAGTGACCACCACATAACCTTCTTAGTTCATAAAATCCACCACCCAAAATCCCCCATTAAATTTGTAGTCCAACGCTCTTATAAATCCCTCAATCTAGCCCCTGTATTAGATGACCTTGCACTAGCAAACTGGGCCCCTGCCCCTCCTACGATCTCCATTGATGATGCCTTCCTACACTTTAAAAATACATTCCTCATCGTCTGGAACACACACGTCCCACTTCGTCATACAAGAGTACGAGGAAACCACCTATCTTGGATCACCCAAGAACTGGCTGCATATCAAATTGCACGGGACAAAGCCTGGAAAATGTATAAATCCTCACGCCTCCCACAACACCTCTCCACATACCGCATGTTCCGTAACAAGTGCACCAGTGCCACTCGTCTTGCAAAAGCAGAGTACTTCAGCAGCTCCCTCCAGTCAAACCTAAATAAACCCTCAAAATTATGGAGGTCATTCACTCCCTTTTCACCCCACCAGCTGCCAATCCCACTCCAATGCTAAAAGTTAATAACTCTTTCCTATCAAAGCCCACAGCAGTCGCCACTGAGTTCAATGTGTATTCCCCCACTTGTGCTGCCACCCTCCTCTCTTCCCTGCCCAACACTACACCTCTCGCACCGCCTACAGACATAAAGACCCAGACTAGGCCTCGCTCCTTTTCCTTCAAAGACATCTCTGCAACTGAGGCCCTAGATGCATTACTTTCTCTCAACTCTTCAAAAGGCAAATCCCCGGATGGATTAGACCCCAAACTTCTATACCTTTCCGCCCCCGCTATAGCAACTCCGCTTTCCAAACTCCTACTCCAATCCTTTTCTGCCGCTGCTGTCCCCCATACATGGAAGCACGCCACTGTCATCCCTCTGCCAAAAGGAGGTGCCCCTACCTCCCCCTCTAACTACCACCCTATCTCCCTCCTACCAGCCGTAGCAAAACTACAAGAGCACCTTGTGCTCACCCAACTTATCTCCTTCCTCACTGACTCCAAATTCTTCACGCCATTCCAGTCTGGCTTCAGGAAGGGACACTCCACCACTTCCTCCCTGTTAAGGCTTACAGACACTATCCTGACAGGCATGGACAGTGGACCGATCACCTCAGCCATTTTTGTCGACCTTGCAAAAGCCTTTGACACCGTCTCCCACCCCATATTGCTCTCGAGTCTTGCTGAATCAGGCCCCTCTCTCGCAGCCACAAACTGGCTCAGATCATACCTCTCTGATAGAACTCAGTCCGTTATAGTCTCAAATGCAGTCTCCACCCCCCTTCCCTTAACTACCGGTGTCCCACAGGGGTCGGTTCTTGGTCCCATTCTGTTCTCTATATTCCTAAATGACTTGCCACTCATCTGCTCAACTTTCTCAATCCACATGTATGCAGATGATACTGTACTCTACTACTCGGGCTCTGCCCCACATGTGGTACAATCAAGCCTCCAGGCTGACTTCAACAAGGTATAGCAATGGTTTAGCTCACACCAGCTCTCCCTAAATGCAAAAAACACTGTTACTATGATCTTTGGCACATGACAACGCCTGGCGAGACTCCCCTCCCTTCCCTACTTCACCACTCTGGATGGCCAAAAACTTGAAGATGTCTCCTTGTTCCGTTACTTGGGGGTCTGGCTCAACAGCCATCTCTCCTTCTCTGACCACATCGATGCTATCTCAAAAAAACTGCGCCCCATGCTCAGTGCACTATATAGGAACTGCAGCAGCCTTCCTCCCCAAGTCCAACGTGAACTGGTCCTGAAGATGATACTCCCCTCCATCGACTACTGCGACATTGTATAATGTGCAGCCCCTAAGTCCAGCCTATCCAAACTGGACACACTTTATAATGCTTTCTGCCGCTTTGCCCTCAATACCTCTCCCTTCACCCACCATTGCAACCTCTACCAAGCCTTGGCACTACCGTCCCTCAAAAGCCGCCGCATCTCTCACTGTGCTAAATTTGTCTCCAACCTATGTCTTGGGTCCATCCCCTCCTACCTTGCCACCGTGCTCATAGATGCCCCACCCCCCTCCCATCATCTTAAATCCAGTGGCTCCCACCAACTTTCAGTCCCTAGGCGGAAGACCTCTGCCGGTCAAGCTGCCTTCTCACACTGGCTACCCAAGCTCTGGATTGCCCTCCCACCGCAAATTCGGCACTCCTCCTCCTCTTTCTACTCTCTGTCTTCCGCCCTAGCAAACTTTCTTACTACAAATTGCTCCTGTCTCTGAACCTGCCATGCCCCACTATCCCCTCCCCAATGCCTGACCAGCGACCTTAGCCTTGCTACAGAAGCTGGCATATAACCCCAACCTTGCACTTACGTCCTGGGCCTATTTTGCCCTATGTACTGTGTATAACTGTATAACTGTGATATAGGTCCTCTGTTGTTTACAGCTGTTACTACTGTGATAATTTACCTTGTCTGCTGCTTCTTGTCACAAAAATTGTTATTTGATACTATAATATCCTAAGCATTCAATGTGCACTGCTTCTATATTCATGCAGTCATGAATCCTTATGCTGCTTTTTATTTGCTTCTGTTAACTGTTCACTTGATAACCTGCGTGTTATTATATCCATGTGTACCCCCCCCCCCCCGGTTGCACCGGGAGACGAGTATCTTGTTGCTCAGTGTGCCTTTCCTGGGAAACAATTGCAATAAATAAATAAAATAAATACATATAGCCCTCCTTTTCTCCCTGTCTACACTGCACACTTCACTGTGTGCACAGGGCAACCCTCACTGGAAATGGATACATTTTTAACATTGTGGTGCATGTGTTGTATCCAAATCCTTAAGTATTTGATGGCTAGTGACTCTTGATGAAAACCATGTGTATAACCCACTTATAGAGGACCCTGTTTTAGTGGACAACCAGTTATAACAGATGGATCTCCCTTGCCAAAAGCCAAAAATTAGCTGGAATGTTAAATATCCCATTTATACTATACTCTGCTTCCCCTGTGTAGTGGACACTGCAAGCTCCTCTATGCTTTTGCTACATGCTGCCAACTACCTGCTAACTGTCTGTTAATCATTCATCATCTGGTTTGTGTGGCACTATAAAGAGAGCATTCACTTCACCTGATACCTTACTTCAGGGGATTTCTCCACAGCACACTTGCATTTCCAGGTAACCTCCCCCTCCTCTCCCTTGATGGTTGCTGGCCAGCCCCCTGATTCCTCCAGTTAGCACAGGTACTGTATGCACAATCTTAACAATCTCGTTTACTGCTCACTCCCCAATCAGCCACAAATAGCAGTTCCCATACCCTTGGTTGGTGGGGGAAGGGCTATGTTCTGATTTTGGATTCAGTGTGTGAGCTTTGGTAAAGGAAATTCATATTTTAATATCTATGGATATAGCGGACACCCTTTAGAATGGACAAAACCTGCTTACATGAACATGTTCATTATAAGACAGTTTCACTGTTACTACTACTCAAAGTAGGCTGTAGATTTAAAACCTTGTTAGAGAGTAAATATGTAACCTGATATCTTTAAAGCCTTGTGTTGTTACCTTGCACTGCTTACTTCTGCTAGCATTTTGCCCTCCTGGGAGCCTCATAGAAATTGTACTGCACCTAAATAAGGCTATCCTGCCTGGAGTTGAAATTCTAAAGAAATAATAGAAACAGTCAATGGAGTTGGTTCAGGGAAAACATTGCATCCTGATTGGTCAACAGCCACTCCCAGGCCTGTGTTTACAGAGCAACAATCCTGCAGTTGGCACTTTTCTGGCAACTAGGATGCAGCGCATTCCCACATATCCATGCCTGCCAGAAATGTCACTTTCTGGCAGCCATGTTAGTGCTATAAAAAACACAACACCCACTACTGCCCTAACACATAAAAAACATGTTATGCACAGTTTTCAGTCACTCTCCACCCCACCCCACAACTAACAGCCAATTAATATCACAATACAATATTTAAAAGCATCATTTTACCTTTGTTGTCTATTTTTTTGTTTCTTTACTTTAGGTCTGAGATCCACAGTTGTCTTCCCTTGAATGACCTCCCACAGTGATCCTCGCTGACAGCAGTAACGTGACCGCCTGCTGTCAACAGCCTGCACCAATGACTTGCCTGTACGCCCACTCACTCTGTTATATAAAATCACTCTCCACCCCTTAAGCACAACAATTCCAAACATTATCGATTAGCACAAAAAGTATTATTTCTTTTAAAATGAAACATGGTCATGCTATGAGCGCTAATACTAAGAGATTAGCGTCAACGGAAAGCTTGTGTAAATTAGAAATAGCTCACTGTTTCAGTGAAGCAGGTGGCCTTGGACCAGCTCTGCTCTTCACTAAGCTTCATAACATGTTACGCCACTACTGAACGCAGCAGAGAAGGCAACTTTTATTAAACAGAGGAATCACACTCCAAAAGCAGGAAGCAAATAACAAAACAAAACAAAAAAAAAATGTGAGTGTGTGGGGGGGAGGCAGTACTGTAATAGTAAGCAGCATTACACATCGATACCATGCCACTGACCCCTAGTGGCTTCAACACCATGTCCATTATAAAACAGAATACAAGGACTACGTTTTTCTTTTTCATGTATTTTAACATTTTTTTTAACTGTTTTAAATAACATGAGTACATTTTATTTTGTTTTTGATTTTTCCAGTTTTCGCAGGGGCACATTTTATAAGTGCAATAAGTCACTTTGAGGTGTGGGTTGTGTGTCTGATAAATGCCTCACTACACACCTTGGATCGTGCTTTTTTTAACACACAACAATCTATAGCCCTTTGTGGCTTATTGCTCACTTAACATCAGAAACCCTTTGTATTTCTTCCAGTTTGCCACAAGGAGTTTGTTTCAGACTGGAGTTTCATTAGGGTGTCCCCCTGCACCCACTACAGTTTGTTTAAGGGAGCAGGGATTTTCTCAGATGCAGATCCCCATGAGTGGGAAGCCTCTTGTTTGTGTGATGTAGTTTGTGTATTGAATTCATGGTGCGCTGTACTGTAATTAGGCCTGAATCCTGGTGAAGTGTGTGTGTGTGTGTGTGTGTGTGGGGTCTGATAGTCACAGAAAATTTACAGGGGGTGGAGGTCTGATTTACTCCCCCCGCCCCCCCAGCAGCCTTTGCCCTCAGAGTTGCTCCTTTCACTGACGACAAGACAAGGATTCAGGCTTATGCAATGACCCATTAGTTTGGATTTTGCCAAATAATGTATTCATACACAGCAAGGGACCCATTCGGTGCCTTTCTACTTTTGCCATTTCCCAACTTCTACTAGGTCTGCTTCTGTCACCTCCCTATTTCTTTTGCACACCACAACTTCTTCCACCTTTTTACTGCTGCGGCTCTACCTATTTCTGGCTCCAACACTTCTGCTGCCCTTTCCTAATCACAACCCCTTGTACAAATTAGAGTACCTTTATAAAGTCTGTGGTTTACCCAAGTTAGACAGAGGAGGAGCATCAGGCCTGCTGCATGGGTGGGCACCAAGAAACTGTGGCTAAATCTGGTGCATTGAAGTCAGCCTTTTAGGAGCACCACCCTGTTTTGACTGAGACAGCTGTCACAAATACCACATCCTCTGCCACCTTGCCAAAATCACACAAGCATGCATTTGTATATATGCATTCTGAAGACTTAACCTCCAAGCAACCATAGATCAATGTTCAAATGAAAACTGGGGCTAAAGTAAATTTTTCTGCAGTAAAGGATTTCTTTAAAAACAAAGTTTAACTTAGTAAATAACTCAGGTGTTCTGAGGACACAGTCCATGTGGTTGCAATGTTGGGGATTTCAGCGTTTTATGGCTTTTGATGGAATGGCTTTTTTATTTGCACATGATAGCAAAGAGCAGGTTAGAAAAAGCCAGCATTGCACAACAAAAATGTGATACATTCCAGTGGGTTGTGCCAACCCTTTTTTGAAATGGCTAACACTTCAGTGTGACTCAAATGTTTGGCAGGTTCCTGTTTTGTTGCTGGTTCTGCTTAGCTTCTTCATAAAATGTTACTTCCCACTGGTAAAGAACTGCTATAGTTTGTTGAAATTGCTAGGTAGTTTCACTCATAAATCATTTATCTGGAGTTATTTTCCACCTTAAAATGTGTTATTTACATGCAAATACACACACACACACAAAGTGCCTAGGTCTCATAGAAAGCAGGCAGATCTCACTCAGGAGTACAGAAAGATGAGAAAGTACTGTACATTGCAGGTTTCGCTAATCCCATTTCTCCAGTGGACTAATCCCTATCATGTGCTGTTTTTACGTTTAATTCTGCAGTTCTTGGCACTGTGAAAGCATATGCTCATCCATCACCATCCTTAGTCTCTCATTGGCTCCTGTCCCTCTGCACAAATTTCTGTAACCTTATTTAGCCTTCAGTTGCCAAACATGTATCATTTCTATCCATTGTTAAAGTGTTCCGCCCTCCTGCTGCCAGTTATCCAGTACAGACGGACTGTGGGTTTGGGAATGAGTGTGAGTGGCCAGAGGGCTGGCAGGAGAGGAGAGGAGAATTCAGTGTCCCAGAGGATGCTGCCCTCCTGTGGAGAGGGTGTCTGGTATCTCCTGCTGCAATACAGTGCGACCCAATTTGTTCCCAAAGGTGGCAGTACAGCTAGCAGACCAGGCAGGATCAGTCAGCGAGTATGGATGGATTTATTTTTTATTATTTATTTATTTAGTTTTTGTTGACCGGGAAAGGAAAACTAGACAATTCTCCCTATTTTCAGCCTCGTCGTGGGGCAGGTGGATACACAGGGATGCCAACTGACATTGAACCAGATTAAGCTGTTGGTAGTATTTTTAGTGAATGGGGGAGATTTGGCCAGGACACCAGGGAAATTCCCCATCTCTTTTCGAGGAGTGCCATGGCACACTTTTGTGATGTCTAGGCTTGACTACTGCAAAGCACTCTATCTTGGAGTCTCTGGAGGTACCCTCGCTGGCTGCAGCTGGTGCAGAACGCAGCTGCCAGGCTGTTGACAGGGCAGTCTAAGTGCTGTCACATCACCTCAGTGCTGCATGAACTGCAGTGGCTGCCGGTCAGGTGGAGGGTCCTACTTAAGGTGGGCTTGCTCACCTTTAAGGCCCTATACGGCCTGGGCCCTGGCTACCGGAAGAACCTTCTTACACCTGCTGTCTTGGTCCGCTCCCTCCACTCCTCCTTTAGAGGCCTCCTCGCGATTCCCAGGACAAGGTTATAAACTACCGGCGACAGAGCCTTTAGTGTCACTGGCCCTGTCCTGTGGAATTCGCTGCCTCCAGCTGTTAGAGAGGCCCCTTCAGTAGAGATATTCAAATCCCGCCTCAAGGCCTTTCTGTATAATCAGACCTTCCCAGCCTATGTCTTATAATCTTGACCTGACCTGACTTATGTGATTTCATTCTGTGCCAGGCTATTTTATTGTTGTTTTTTTCTTTGCAATTGTTTGATTTTTGTACAATGCCCAGATCCTCAGGGATGGGTGTCTTTTAAATAAAATTTGTCTTGCCATCTTTAACATCCACCTGAACAGGCAGATGGGACCTCGGTTTAACATCTCATCTGAAAGATGGCACCTCAGGAGTGCAGCACCCCCCTCATGCTGCACCACAGAGACAGTATTGGGATTTAACCCAAGCGCCTGGTGTGGGGATAGAACCCACAGTCTTCTGATCTTCCAGCCTCAGAGGCGAGTGTGCAGCTTGCTGAGCCACTGACACTGCAGTGTACTGTGTAAGACATCATCCAGTGGTGTTGTGAGTGCCTGCTTAGTGGAGGAAGAAGAAAGAGGAGGAAAACATGGCAGTTTGTCAGTTGATGAAACCGCATCAGCCTCTATGGGCAGCATGGGCCTCCCTCTGCCATCTCTCCCAATCCAGCTCCTCAGGGCACCACAATAGCTGGCAAGGTATGTTGAATTACGCCTGTCAAAGCACTAACAGGTATGGCTCCACACCAGGGGGTCCTAGTAGGGGTGACAATGCTGTGGTTGATGGGACCCAGACCAGGCTTCTTGAGGTGGTAGGTGGGGGGGGGAGAGCTTTTTATAGTGATGGATTACCTCTGGGATCAGGGTTCTGTCTAACCTTTGCTCTGTTGTAGTGACCTGATCTTCTTAATGTGGGTCTGCAGTCATCCCAGTTATTTGTAGGTAAGGCACATTGAGTTATTATTACCAGCATCTGTTACAGTGTGTGTCTCCTGATAATGACTGAACCACTTGTTTTAAAATTTTTTTTTTATCATTTGTTTGTTCTCCCAGTGGATGTTCAAACTCAAGCAGACAACCACCCAGTCCCATTACCTCCCAAAACACTTCAAGGTCCCGCACAGCTTGCACCCCTGTGATTGGGTCAGGGGAGGGTTACCTAACCTCTTCAACCAGAGCACAGTCTGGCATGGGAGTGGGGCAATCAGTGCCATGCCCAAGTGTGCCCCTGCCACTCAAGATGGCCATTATTTCCCAGCTTTTTCTCCCTGCTAGTCCCTCCTACAATGTCAGACAGTACTCAACAGGTCACACACAAATAGTGACACTCTTGCAGAGGAGCAAGGATCCCTAGCCTACTGCAGGAATGGATCCTGTCGCCAATCTCACTCTAGTTTGGAGCACAGCTGCACAGCAGCATCACCCCAGCCCCCTCAGTTACCCAAGCCAGCTGCTAAGTCTGCTCCCGAACCCAGGTCACCACCATGGGAACACAGTAGGCTTCTGCTGGGCCATCAGCTAAAAATGCATTTTAAAAGAAATGTTTTATTGTAGTAATATTTACTACAGCCCCTATTTTCACTTAACTGGTGGCCCATGGCTGTTAAGAATACTAAATCCACACTACACTGTCTATGGGAAGTCCTAGTAATGTTTGCATGGGTAGTACACCATCTGATCTGTCAGGATATCCAAAGGCTTAGAACCAGGTGGTGGCACTTTCACTAATGAGTGGTACTCCTCCCTATCTGTCAAATCAAGGAAAAGGGGGTACCACCTTGTATTTTGAATGCCACCACCGTGGCTTAGACAAGGCACAATCAGGACTCATCCAATTTGTTTAACCTGGATAATAGATAGGATATTGCACTATCTGCTGCAAAGTGACAGATAGAACACACTATCTGAATTGTTCCAAACAGAGTGGATACTGTCTACAGAACCCTACTCCTAATCCAAGTAACAAACTTGCATGTGTGCAACTCTTTTCTGTGTACCACAAATGAACGTTATGTGTGGTGACCATTTGGGCGTCATACCAAACTTTTAGTGACTACAGCTCCTGTGATGGTTGCCAGTTTTATTTGTAAAGGACATGTCCATGACATAGTGGTCCTATGTCTACTTAAACATATTTTCCGACAGACACTGGATTTCTAAATCCTGACGTGTGTTTCTGTGTGTGTGCATTGATGTACAGTACATATCATGTGCATGTTTGAGTAACTGAGTATGTATATACATGAATGTATTCTTTTGAAGTTACAGTTAGTATAGTGGTGATAATTTAACTATGAATTTTAGCAACCACAGCCATGGAACTATTTAACTTGTTTTTTAAACTTAAATTGTATTGTTTTAAAAATCAAACAATACAATAAGTATCATGTCAGTAGAGGCATTCAAAAATACAGACTCCATGTTTTAGCATATGGAGAATGTAGCCTATACTTCATTACAGCAAGGATATGTGCTTATAAGTTAATACAAGTTCAAGAAAGTAGAGACAGGTTAAATATTAATGCTAAGCCATTCCACTTCTGAGGTCTTATAGGTATCAGCCAGGAAATTGCAACCCCTGCATATACAGCTACTTATTAAACCATTTGTATCTGGCAATTATATGGGAAGACAGGCGCGCCGTCACCACTAGCTTCTTTCTGTGCTGGTGTTTGTCAGAGTACATTACTGATATAGAAATAACACCTAAAGTTATTACCACAAATTGAACGGTCTACAACAGAGCCCGTTTAATCTGAAGAGCAGTGAGCAGCTTTAACTAAACTGTAAAACAGCAGTGGCACTGTTTGGGGAGCAAGGACAGTGTTAATAGTGCAATGCCTTTTTTAGCAAAGTTCCAGAAAGTTCAATGTTGCTGACTCAGAGCCAGTGTGTATTAATGGCACCAGGAAAAAACGCATGTAAACAGGAGCCATGTTCATAGTGCCAACTCGTTCTACGTAAAGAATTATGTTTTGTGATCCACTAAAAAGATGGCATTCATAAAGGAAAGAAGAGTTCCCACAGTGAGCACACCATAGAGAACACCATTTTCAGTACCCCTGAACTTGGCCCAGTACAGTACCACTGATGAAAAAAGAGAAAATTATCAGTTTCAGAGCCAATCACTTCTTGTCCTCCTGCTCTTGATCCTGAAGTGACCGCTGCTAAAATGACCTGTAGGTCTTGTCGTGCCATCAGTCTGCATCTTTTAGGTCACTAAATACTAGGTTTTGCAATGGTATATGATTCCCAAGAGGGCTGGAAATAGAAGAGAGTTGCAAATGCCCATGGTTATGAGTTTGTGCTTGACCGCATCAAACTGTTTGCGCTGGTTCCTACTTTGAAAAGATAGGTTATGAAAAAATGTAATCGCTTGCTCATCAATTTGTAGGGTTTTATGCGATAAGGGCAACTTATAGGAGTGCCCACAACAAAAAGCAAACCAAAAATAGCTCACCATCAAAAGGGCTACGGAATAACAGCGACCACCACAAACAGCGACAGTTGCTTACTTTCTAAATGGCAGCAATACTATTTACATGTTTATGCACTCCCCAATTTAAATATAATCAACTCCGGGGCTGACAATGGGTAAAGGCAAAAAGTAGAAAAAAAAATATCCACTACAGCTGGACCTGAACCTGGGTCCGCTAGCTTCAGTGGCAGTGACTGAAGCCACTACACTAAACAACCAGCTTGGCAATGCTTGACTGAACATAACCCCATATCCTACAACAACTGGTTTACCTCACTGCTGCACTCACTGTTTCCTAATCCTCACTATACCTTATTCATAAGAGCGGTGAAATTGAGTCGCTCATATTGAGTGGCTCACTTTTGACTCGCTCATATCACTGCACATCATTTGCAGGAGTGTTGAAGACCAAAATGCCACCAACAAATTTTCTTTTATTCTGGAGCACATGTCCCGGAGATCCTCCCCCTCCATATTGATCAGTCTAGACTCCTACAAAGCCTTTGCCAGGGTCTACTGGGTATTTTTCTGGGAGGTCCTGTCATCATTTGGTTTCCCTGAGGAGGCGATTAAGTGGTTAAAGGGGATGTATACCTCTCCAAAAGCCTTTATTGGACAGTGGGGAGATTTCCACCCCGAAACCCCTTGAGAGAGGCACTTGACAAGGATGTCCTCTCTCTCCACTTCTTTTTGCAGTTTACATTGAGCCCCTGGCGATGATGATCCAAGACTCTCGGGCCCTTTTAGGAGTTGAAGCTGGACAAAGGGACTGGAGACTGGCTCTCTATGCTGATGACATCCTCCTTGCCTTGCTTGACACTGACAAATCTCTTCCAGCTCTCTGGGACATTCTGGAAAATTTTGCACAGTTGTCAGGCTATAGAATAAACTCCTCAAAAACAGAAGTTATTTCTTTTCATTATACCACCCCCAATAATATAAAGGCCCAGTTTCCCTTTAGATGGTGGAGCACCTAAATTAAGTATTATGGGGTGACTCTTCCCCAAGATGTCCAAAATATACTCCTTTTAAACTATGAGCCACTTACTCTACGAATAGAAGGTGACATTCATGAATGGTCCCAACTCCATCTCCCATTTTATCTAAAGATTGATCTTATCTGTATGAATATATTGCCCAGACTGTTGTACCTATTTCAAACTATACCCATATTTCCTACTCCTGCCTACTTTACCTCCTGGAACTGTACCCTGGCCAGGTTTGTTTGGGGAGGTAAAAGACCCTGGATTCGATGGACCATTTTACAGCTTCCCAAGGCTAGGTGACACTTGGCCCTCCCTAACTTGTTTAAATATGCTCAGGCCAGCGAGCCGGCCCTTCGGCGCAGCGGTGGGGTTCCGCTTGCGGCGGCGACCCGGTTCGAGGAGCGGATCGGTCGCCGGATGGTCGCTGGGGAGTAGGATCGAGCGTCCGATGGGCAGCTCTCCTACTCCGGGTGGAGGGCGGGCAGTACTCGGTGCGAGCAGGGACCCCTGGTGGAGACCGAGTTCCACGCAACCGACGCTCGATGTGGTGGGGGGGAGGAGGCTGGGCGGACGCTGGCGTCATTGCACGTCCCCGCCTCCTCCGGGGAGAAAATCTGGTGGAAAAAGAAGGCGGGCAGGACCACCGATCTATGAAGCCCTCCCTGAAGAGCCTCACATTGCCTCCGTCGCTGCAGGACCCCGACCAGTTACAGTTCCGGGGTCACGAAGGTGGCCTGTGGCCCCACCCTCCGGGGGGCAAGCCGGGGGTGACTGTGGGTCCCCAGCAGCAATTGACGGAGGTAGAGGTCTCCGGGGGCCGTGACCAGGGCGGATGGCCCCGGTGATCCTGCCAGGAAAAAGGGCAAATTTAAAAAAAAAAAAAAATATGCTCAGGCCACTGTCCTAGTTCGTATCATGCAGTGGAGCAACCCGGCATACACCCTCCTCTGGAAGATCTTAGACCAAACCCTTAACCAAATTCAGGACTTTGTCCCAGTTTTCTTCTATTCTCCAAACTCACTTTCAGCTGGGCCAACTACCTACTTACAGGGCATGCATTCCAATTTAGAGACCTGGTATAGACTACGGACCTCGGGGGGAATTTGAGGTAGTTTCCTATTTCTTGAAGCTTATCAAGTCAGAGATGCTTTCTGTTTTCCCCCAAGCACTGCAGACATTGGAGCATGGAGTGGGAGGGGCTTAAAATTCCTGTTTCAAATAATGGAGCTGGAAGGGCCTCTTCCCTTTCACAATATTTAGGAAATATATGGGATCCAGCAAGCTGACCTTCCGATATATGTCTCATTAAGGGACTTTTTAACTCAGAGGGGTCCTCATAGGAATGCCCTGCCAAAACCACTTCCTATGCTATTACACTTTTTTGTTGCAGCCCTGAAGGGGCAACAATGGCCACACCTTATTGTATGGATGTATGGGGGAATACAGGAGCTCTCTTGGGAATCTACTGTCTCAGTCCTGGAGGCCTGGAACAGGGCATTAGAGATTCTGGTCTCAGAGGAGGATTGGAGCAAATACACAAAGCTTTCTCTGAGGGTCCCTCTTGCCCCCATTGGAGGGAATTTTCTTGGAAAATGAGGAACAGATTGTGACCCTCATGGGAAATGTTGGAGAAATTGTGGGGAGGTGAAGGCAGGCCACTGCCATGTCTTCTGGTCCTGCCCTACAATTAGGGGGTTCTGGCAGGAAGTAGCAACAGCTCTGGTCAAATTAGTTGGAGAAGAGGCAGTTTTTAACCCCTGAATTGGTCCTCCTGATGGTCCCCCCTGAGGGACTTCGTGTCCAAAAGAGGTCTCTCCTGGTGACCTATATCTTGGCTGCCAAGAAGGTGATTACCCGCCTGTGGGGTAGAAGTGCCCCACCCATGCCCCATGATTGATTTAAGATTATAGAAGAACTTTGTGTGCTAGAGAGACTTTCCTCCAGGGGATTAAAACCAGATATTTCATTTGAACTTAGATGGCGAAAATGGGTAATATATGCAACTCAGCACGATCCCCTTTTCATACCATGATGTATAGATCTAAACAATATATTAGTTGTGGGGAACACTGAGAGGACATTACAGGTAGCTTGATTGTTTCTCAGATGGTACACCTGCTTGGCTTAAGATTAGACACCTTTAACCTTATATTGTATGCTTCTGTATGGTATTTGTATCCTCTCATGTACTTCTGTCTATGGACTTTTCACTATCAGACCATATCAGTATTATTCTTTCTCTACCTATTGTCCCTCTGTATGATTGACTCTGCTTTGAATCAGTTATGTCTCACCTGTACTGTTGTATGGATATTTATGAGAAAAAAAAACAAAAAACTAAAGTTTAAAAAAAAATGTCTTTTACTTCTACCCTTGCGGCCCATAGCAGTGTAGTGCGGGGTTGATTTTGACCAGCAGGTGGCTTGCCCATGTTGATCCGGTAGGTTTTTTTTGTTTAAAAGTCTCCAGAAGCTGCAGCGCATTACAGATCCATGTCTTGATATACAGTAGATAAAGAGATCCTCACCCTCAGCCCCATCTGGATATTAGTCACTGAGGCCTCATTCTCCAGTGCTTCGAGCCAGTTTTGTAATTGCACATTTTCTGGTGTTTTCCTGGTAAACTGCTGCCAGTATCAAGACTGATGTCTTATCGGCTTCATCCATTGTCAACATCAAAGTCAATGTTTTTAACTGGGCATGCTATGTCTCCAATCCATCACCCTCACCACAGTGAGGACCGACAGCCATGGCTGTTCAGTTCCTGCCTCTGTAGGCCTCACACTGCTTCTGGTTGTCGACTGGGCCTGTTTTTACTTCTTCTGTCCTTTGTCAGTAGCATTATGATATGGCAGCACCACTGTTCACAAATTATAACATTCTGTTCAGCAGGCATCCAGGAAATGAACTCCGTTATCAGTGTAACAACCCTCTCTTGTCAGCAGGGTAGAGGCCTTGTTTACTAGGATGCAGACCATGGAACCTACTGATTGGTAGGGTGGAGTTTAGAATGCCAGCTGAGTGATGGAGGCTTTAGAATTATCAAGATAGCCAAGTGATATAGGATACAGGTATGCCTTGAAGGTCACTTGCCAGGCTGCTTGAGGAGTCAAGTGCTCCCTCAAAGTGGTGTAGCATGGTTGGCATGAGCCCTGGTGTAAGGAATGAAGATGCCCCCTCCATGTACCGGCCAGCCAGTCCCCCGACCCTGTATCTCCTCTTTTTTTTTTTTTAATCATAAAACTAACTTGTCTTTCTTTATGTCTAGTTCCAGGACCACCACTGCCAGCTTCTGTTGCCTATTTGCTCAAAGTAGCCAGACAACGGCACTTTCTTGCATTTTCTGTGTCTGTCTGAACCTTTTATTTTATAGTGCTTTTATTTCTACTTTTTCTCCAATCTTATATCTCTTCTCTCCTTAGCTGAGCTCGGTCCCCTTTCATAATTATTCTCTCTCTCTCTCTCTCTCTCTCAGTCTGGCCCAGACAGTCCCCTGTCTCTACCTTTAAGTTTTATTTTTATTTTAGTTTAATCAAACTTCTGTTTTCTGTAGAGTTCCAGGAGGACCAGTGCCAGATTCTGTTCTGTTGCTTATCTGATTTTGGTAAAAGCACTGAAAGCATGCCAGAAGCAGTTCTTGCTTCTGTGAAGTCAGAAGTTCTGTATCTGTCTAAACCTTTTATTTTATAGTCTTGTTTTTGTACACTTCTATGTTTTCTCCAATAATCATCTAATCTCTCCTCTCCTTAGATAAGTGAGCTCAGTAGTAGTCCCCAGCTTTCATTATTATTCTCTTTCTCAGTCTGGCCCAGACAAGCCCCTGTCTCTATATTATTTCTTAATCGTTTTTATTTTAATTATCAAACTTCTGTTCTGTGTCCCCTCATCCTCCTCCAGACTCCCCTCCCCTCTCCCCGTATGATTTTATTTATTTTTCTCCTAAATAAATTCTCATCTTATCCCCAAGTCCAGTCCCAGGCCCAGCCGAGTCACCGCCCACAGCAGCAAACGCCACCAGACACAGTCGTTCCCCAATCCCCACAGGAAATATGCGGTGGCACTGGTGGATGGATTCAGTCAGACTTAGCATAGAAAATCAATGAATTTTTTTTTTCAGCAGGCAGCCACCTAAGTAAGGACTGAGAGCTCTCCTGAGTGTGAAGCAGAGAACAATAACTCTCCGACCCCACCAGCACTGCAGAGTCCAGCCCGGCGAGAGACACGATACTGACAAGTGTGCTGCAGTCAGAGATAGAAGAAAATGGCAGATTGCTCTTCTCTGACTGCAGGCTCAAAAGAGAATGGCCACTGACATGATGACATCCTACTCCCTTTCCACCTCCTGCCCACCCCAACAGTGTCTCCCTATGATCTGACTGGTCACTAGACCAGATCAGCCAGCACAGCACTTACTCACCAGATCGATGCCTAATCTGTCAATCATCATGACAGACAGGCGGCGCTGGCGATACCGTCCTCCTCATCAGCTCACTGGCTCCCTCCCTGCTCTTCTTGGCAGCTGCTCACAAGCCCTGGCCCCACGGGGTGTACATCTAGACTGTCATGTGAGGTATGGGGCACTAGTCCTGCTGGAACCTGCTTGCTGGGTGGTACGCACGGTGGGCGGGCACACGCCTTCGCTGTCAGAGTGGCACGCGCATGCCGCTGCAGTCAGGACATATACAAAGCAGGCAAGCAGCTGAGTCGGGGAGTGTGAGTGCTGACCGCGGGAGTTGGATCGGACAGCTAAGTCCACGAAGCTAACTGGTGAAAAATAATCATTTTGTTACAATTTAATTTATTGTGTAGAGTCTAGACTGGATGGGCCCCCTCTAGTTTGTTGGCCCCAGTGCAGGTGCACCACCTGCACACTCCATTCCTACACCCCTGCCCCCCTCATTTGAAGTAGCTGTCTGTGAATCCAGTGTGAGACAACAGAATTCATCTAGTTGTCTAATAGCCTTCAAGGACAGACACCAGGAGGCAGTGATGACCCTGGAGATTTGGCATCTGTAGGCCATTTAGTGTAGATTGCCATTAATTCAGGTGGTAGTGTAAGGGAGACACTGGGAAGGTGTGAGTATCCTAAGGGGCTGCCCCTCAAGGGAAGTTCCTGGTGGCCATAGAGCACACAGAGGAGCTCACCAAAGTGGGTGTTCATCTATTGGAGGGCTATTTGGCCCTGTATTCCTAGCAATGTTGCTAGCTGCGTTGAAGATGATGAGAGGTCTGGTGACAGAGACTGAGATGCTGATAAAGGTAGGAGATGGGCCTACTCTTTGTATGGGGAATTCCAAACTGAAATGGACAAACTGTGTCTGGCAGAGGGCCTGGGGAGATTGCTAGCCAATGCTGAGGATAGGCTGAGGTACATACTGCTGAACTGGTGCCCAGCATACTGTTTGGTGAAAGCAACGGACTGGCTAATTTGAGGGGCCCAAAGCCGGAGTGGCTGTCAGCCAGGTGTACCTGAATGAAAGTTCCTGCAGGATTGCTGCCTTCTGCGCACCATCTGAACTGATTCTGTGGTGTCAAGTAGTATGTGAGAAATAAGTGAACCTAGTGCATATAGATAGCAAGGTAGGAGATCTGGTAAATTCAGAGCCACAGTAGAAAGTAACTCGGTCCCAAGGTATAACCTCACCATAACTTCAGCTGTAAATGAATGGGCTTCTTACATTGCATGACACCCGGTCCAGGAATGGAGTAGAGGTAAAATCAGAATCACAACAATCTGAGATAGTTGTAAGTTTTAAGTGTCTAAAAAAGTAATATAGGCTGGCCCGGTGGCTTTTTTCAGTGAATGTTGAGTGGCTCTGTTCAGTGACTGTAGAGTGGGTCCATTCAGTGACTGCTCAGTGGTTCCATTCAGTGACTGTTTGGTGGCTCTGTTCAGTGACTTAGAGTGAGTCCATTCAGTGACTGTTTGGTGGCTCTGTTCAGTGACTGTTTGGTGGCTCTGTTCAGTGACTGTTTGGTGACTGTTTGGTGGCTTTGTTCAGTGACTGTTCCGTGGCTCCATTCAGTGACTGTTTGGTGGCTCCATTCAGTGACTGTTCGGTGACTCCGTTCAGTGACTGTTTGTTGGCCCTGTTCAGTGACTGTTCGGTGGCTCCATTCAATGACTGTTGGGTGGCTCTGTTCAGTGGCTCTGTTCAGTGACTGTTGAGTGGCTCTGTTTGGTGACTGTTGAGTGGCTCTGCTCGGTGACTGTTCAGTGGCTTCATTCAGTGACTGTTCAGTGGCTTCATTCAGTGACTGGTGGTTCTGTTCAGTGACTGTAGAGTGGCTCTTTTCAGAGACTGTAGAGTGGCTCTTTTCAAAGACTGTTGAGTGGCTCCATTCAGAGACTGTTGAGTGGCTCCATTCAGTGACTGTAGGGTGGCTCTGTTTAGTGACTGTTCGGTGGCTCTGTTCAGTGAATGATGGTTGGCACTATTGAGAGACTGTTGAATGGCTCTGTTCAGTGACTGTAGATTGGCTCCTTTCAGTGACTGTTCGGTGGCTCTGTTCAGTGAATGATGGGTGGCGCTATTGAGTGACTGTAGAGTGGCTCCATTCAGTGACTGTTCAGTGGCTCTGTTCAGTTAATGATGGGTGGCGCTATTGAGTGACTGTTGAGTGGCTCTGTTTAGTGACTGTTCAGTGGCTCTGTTCAGTGACTGTAGAGTGGCTCCATTAAGTGACTGTTCGGTGGCTCTTTTCAGTGAATGATGGTTGGCACTATTGAGTGACTGTTGAGTGGCTCTCTTCAGTGACTGTAGAGTGGCTCCATTCAGTGACTGTTCAGTGGCTCTGTTCAGTTAATGATGGGTGGCGCTATTGATTGACTGTTCAGTGGCTCTGTTCAGTGACTGTTGGGTGGCCCTTCTTTGGTGACTGGAGAGAACAGGACTGAAGTAGGCACTGTATACACCCTCCAGCAAAACTAAGATAATCTCTAAAATAATGCTCCCAATCATTGACTGCAGTAATATGGCTTGTAGTGCAGTTTCCAAGTCCTCCCTGGCCACATAGGATATCTTTTTTTTTACAGCAATTATTTTTTCTCCTTCTTTCTGGCTGCCTCAGTCTGCCCCTCTTGTCCCCACATCTGGTCTGGGGATTCCGGATGCCATGCACCTCTACCCAGTCGATCTCAGGCACCCGTATGCCCCTGTGGTTGTACCCTCCACAGCAGGGCTGCAGGGAGCCCCCCAGACTCCCCACGGAACACGGATCCAACCTGGGTGCCCAGCCATTACGAACCAAGGACAGCCATCAAGCTGCTCTAATCACGCCCATTTTTTTGTCCCTGAGAGCCGTGGGTGCAATTACGCCATCGGGGGGCGCGCACGCGTCCACATGTGCTCCCTCCAGACATCTGCCCTCAGCTCCACCCCTGTGTGCAATGAGCGTGTAGTCCCCCAGCCTCCACCAGGAGGCAACCATGCACTGACTGCTGTGGACCCCCCTCCCTAGAGAAGGAGAGCAGTCCTTCGGATGCTCAATCCTTCTCCTCCCCAGCCGACCCCCAGTGACCCATGCTCATTTCCAAACACCGGTCACCAGCATGGAGCGAGGTGCAGCAACCAGCGCCTCAGCCCTCAGTGCCACTGGGCCGGCCCACATAGGATATTTAGTGCTGTCTGTCTCTTTTCTCCCTGCTGCCCTCTGTGCACTCACCACTGCTCTGTGTACTTGCTTCTGGACTGACCCTGCCTGGAGGCAGGAATCTCTCCCATAGTGTTTTTTTTCCTGAAGGTTAAATGATGCAGTGCTCTCTGTTCTGTACATGGTTTCTTTTTTTTTTTGTGTGTTATCGTCTTTATTCATCCCGTCGTGCTCGGTGACCCCACTCCTTCAGGCTCCACAAGTCCCCTCTAGCCCCACTGTCCTTACTCGAGCCCCTCAGACTCCTCGTATTTGCAGCCCGTCCCTGGGATATCCTGGCATATCCCTTCACTGGGTGGGTCCCTCTCCTCTGAGAGGGAAGGCACCAGGGGAAGACAGCCCCAGTACACACTGATTAGGGCCCAGGGATGCTGCTGAGGAGAGAAGGAGGCCCGGGAAGCACCGTGGGAGTGTCGGGTACAGAGGCCATCATCCGGCTTTCAGCGGTATTTCCCTTTCTAGGTTCCCCTGCGGCTGGGTGCTGTGGTGCCTCCAGTCTCCACTGGGGGCCGCTACTGAGTGAGGCTATCCCCCAAACCCACCCCAGGATAGGAGAGCAGTCCTATGGATGCTCAATCCTTATCCTCCCCTGCCGACCCTCAACAACACGAGTCCGCTCCCGAACCCGGGTCGCCGGCATGGGTGGAGGTAAGGCGACAGCGCCTCAACCCTCTACGGCACCGGGCCGGCATCTGTGCATGGTTTCTAAAGGGTTAAATGATAATTTTTTGTGCATGGCATTTGGTTCCTAATGGGTTAAGTGAAGCAGTGCTCTCTGTATGGAGTGTGGTTCCTGAAGGGTTAAATGATGCTTTGTGTACATGGCATTTGGTTCCTGATTGGTTATGTGATGCAGTGCTCTCTCTTTGGCTTGGAGACATCCAATGGAGGGCCTGTTCCAGTGGAACTGCCAGAGGGTGGATGTAAACCACTCCTAGAACAATGATTACAGGTGAGTAACCTATCTTTCTGCTCTGTCTTCACAAGAGAAGACAGCGGGCCCATGCCTGAAAGTGGCATTAACGCGGCTGTCAGGGGCATTCTGAAAATAAGGAAGCCAGTATTTACCTGGTCCAGAAGGGTCTTGAAGCTCTAAAGACTGATAAAGCCCTGGGGTTGCGGATGCACCCAAGGGCGCTCAAGGAATTGGCAGTGGAACTGGCTGAACCCTTAGTAGGGTTATTCGGTATCTCACTTCAGATAGGTCTGGCTCCGAAAGACTGTAGGGTAGTGGATGTAGTCCCGCTACGCAAGGGGGTGGGACAGGGAGCAACCAGGGAATGATAGACCTGTCAGCCTTACCTCTGTAATGGGTAAACAGATGGAGTCACCAGTCAGAGAGGACCTTATGGACCTTATGGACTACGTTTTCTTTGTCTGGGTAATGAAGGTAGTAGATAAGGACCATGCTGTGGATTTACTCTACTTTAATTTCAGCAAGGCTTTTGACTTGGTGCCACACAAAATACTGCTGAAGTAGCTGGAGGACCTAGGCATGGCTGTGGACATAATTAGAAGTGTAGAAAACTGGTTGGAGGAGAGACAGTAGAGGGTGGTGGTAAAGGGGGTCAAATTGGAAGAGGGAAGTCATGAGCGGGGTGCTGCAGTGATCTGTCCTGGGTCCAGTATTTTCATCAGTGATATTGGAGAGGCCATCTGGGGCAAGTTGTATCTCTTCACAGATGGCATGAAGCGCTGTAGTAGTATAGATCATGGCAAAAGGATCAGGGAGATGCGAAAGGATCTACAAAGGCTAGAGCAGTGGTCTGAGGTTTGGCAGTTGAAATGCAACACCTGAAAATGCAAGATTATGCACCTAGGGAACAAAACCCCCAGGACAGAGTACTGGATGGGAGGGATAAAACTGAGCACTTTGGCAGAAGAAAGAGACCTGGGAGTCATCATTAGTGTCTCCCTCAAACAATCAAGCCAGTGTAACAAGGCCTATAGTAAAGCTAATAGGATGCTGGGGTGTATTGGAAAGTGTATTTACAGCAGGAAAAAGGAGGTGCTATTACCTCTCTATAGGTCACTGGTGAGGCTGCACTTGGAATACTGTGCTCAGTTCTGGAGTCCTAACCTAAGCAAGGAGGGGAACAGGCTGGATACGATGCAACACAGGGTGACCGAGATGATTGAGGGCCAACAGGGCAGATCTTACCAGCATTGTCTCAAGGCATTGAAAGTATACTCGCTGGAGACCAGACAAGAGAGGGGGAGTATGAAAGAGACCTTCAAGTTCCTGAAGGGAATAAACAAGATAAATTGCGGGGAACTATAAATCAGGAGTACAGATTAAAGAACACGAGGTCACAAGTAGAAGCTGGCGAGGGAGGTTTAAGAGTGATATGAGGAAGTTCTGTTTTACGGAAAGGGTGGTGGAGCTGTGAAACAGTCTGCCAGTAGATGTGATAACCACCAAGATCATAAATAGTTTCAAGCATGACTTGGACAAAGTGAAGGGTTTGGTGGTTACTCAGGTCGGTAGCAGTAGGGAGGGGAGCGGGGAGGTGAACTGGGAGGGATAAAGACACATATGGAGCAGGCTTGATGGACCCTTGGTCGTTTTCTGCCATTATTATGTATGTTTCTACATGGTTCCTGAAGGGGTTATTGATGCTTCCTGTAAATGCCATTTGGTTCCCGATGGCTTACGCGTTGCAATGCTCTTGTGTGTGGAGTTTGGTTCCTGAGGGTTATCTGACGTTTTCTGTATATGGTGTTTGATTCCTGATGGGTTTAAGTGATACAATGCTCTCTGTATATACAGTTTTGTCCTTGGACAGTTAAATTAGTCTTTCTGTACATGCCATTTGATTCCTGATGGGTTAAGTGATGAAATGCTCTCTGCATGTGACATTTGGTTTCTGAAGGGTTAAGTGATACATTTCTCTCTACAGTGAGCTGAACTGTATTATTTCTAATGGTTTTGGTGGCAACTTGTAAGGTGATCTAAATACAACAGTTAAATATCACTTATATTTACCAAGGATAGCCCAGTTGAAATGCAACATCTAGTTTTTCGTGGGGTCCTGATTTTTTCTCATTTTTACAGCTGGGTGGACTGAAGCATTGGAAGGCTAATTTACTTGATCAGGGTTATAAAGTCTGTAATTGGTTCTGGTGGGATCTGAACCTGGTCATCCTGGTTCTAAGTGTGTGCTACTGTCCACTAGCCCTCAAACAGGTCATTTACTTTACGAAGCAGAGGGAGCTGCAGTTTATAGTAGCATGACCACTACTAACTGTCCCAATAACTGCTCCAGTTCATTCCATGGACCCTCTGTTCCACTTTACCTTCAGAGTTTGGTCCTATAGTGGCCAAAGAATTGGGTGTTGGGGTTAGGATACTCAAACCGCCACCACTGGGACTGATAGTATGCTTCTCAAAAACTGGCTACCCATCCCTTTTCGACTGTCACAGGTGGTTTCACTGTGACAACATGTAGGGTTGGGGGAGTACTTCTGGCCAGGTCCTGATTGGCTTCTTCCACATTCAGGAGTAGTGGACTTTGTGGGGGGGGGTTTGAGGTCTTATGGAACTGATTTGCTCCCTGAGGGACCTCTGTGTCTCTCAGGGCAGCAAACTGAGAAAATGCTTTAAGTAATGCAATTCTTTATACATGGATTTTAGTTCTTGAAAAACTGTTATGCGAGGCTCTCTATACTTGGAGTTTAGGTCCTGAAGGGTTAAAGAGCCAGTGTACTGCCTAAAAATAATATTACATTTTAAAAGCAGCCAACCATTACCTTTTATATCTTAGGTACTTTTTCTCCCTTTTGTTTGTAATTAGTAGAGTGTTTACCTGATGCTAATAGGTGTGATGTGTGGAACAGCGCTCTGCTTGGCAGCTGACATATCTAGCTCTACTGCCCCCCACTACATCACCAGCTTTGTGACCTCACTAACTGTGACATCACTGCTACTTAGGAACAGCCTTTCAGTGACTGCCAGGTCAGTCACCTGTGATGTCACTGTCAGTGATATCACAATGTTGATGATGTAGTGGAGGGACTAGAAATAGATATGTCAGCTGCCAGGCAAAGAGCTGTTCCACATATCCAGCACAATATTATCACATAGAAGAAGTTCTAATGAGCAAAAGGAAAAAGAAAAATACTTTAGAAATAAAAAATTACAACTGACTACTTACTTAAAATTTGTATTATTTTCCTGCCTGCCTGTTTTGGTTCCACTAGCTCCTTGGGTGATATGCTTCTCTGTACATGAACTTTGGTCCAGAAGGGTCAAGTGATGCAGTTCTCTGTACATGGAGTTAGGTCACAGAAAGGGTTAAGTGACATGATGCTCTTTGTACGTGGAGTTTGGTTCCCAAAGGGTTAACTGATGTGAGGCTTGTACTAGGCTTAGCTCTGATTTCACAGACAGTGGATCTTGCCTTGAGGTTTCACTACAGCCTGCTACTCCCATCTGTAACACAGGAAGGCATTCTGTGAGCTTTGACCTGCTAGGGGTACTTCCATTCTGCTTTAAAACCATGCTGAGCAGGAACTGTGTCAGTTAAAATAGCAATTATAAGATATAATTTAGTAAGCACACTGCAGTGTGGACTGCAGCCTGCTGCTTCCATCTGGTACTCGGGTGAAGACACCATGACCTTTGTCACTGTAGCACTGCCTATCTTTTTGCAGCCCGTCATTTTTACTGCAAAAACCTTCTGATGTCTTGTCTCTAGATACCCCAACTCTCTGAGCCCAGCTTCACCATTTTTGTTATTTTTCAGTAGATGATATAACACTGTAGAGCTCTACTGCATTGCTGTAGGTATAAGGGAATGATGAGTCAGAGAAGTTGCTTCAGGATTGGTAACCAACACAACTCCAACATTGTTACTTGACTCCATACAACCTGTTCCTGGAATTTAAAGCAGGTCTGGCTCACTTAATCTCTTGTTATTGTCTTGTTGGCAGTGCCTTACCCCTTTGATAGCCTCTCCCTGCATGAGGCATTTGTCAGTCAGATGAGAAATGGAAGACCTGCTGTGAGACTGTCAGGGTTTCATCAGGCTGAAGATATCTGGGAATGCCTGTCCCTGCTTTCAAGTTTGGCAACTTTGAACCCAGGCACATGGGGGAAGATTCTGTCCCTAGTCTAATGGGTCTTTGTGTAAAGACTAGTTTACCCTGTCATTCATTTGAGTGGGTCCATAATTTTTTGCATAGTGTTTGCGTTCGCTTGCGAACATGTGCAAGGAACATTTGGATACAGTATGACTTTGGAGGTGTGTGACCCTCCTAGCGAATGCAGTGCTCAGTGTAGCAGGCATGATCCTACCGCACCAATACATGCCGAGCTGTGTATGACAGCAGTTCGGCTGTGCTAGTCTCACTTCAAAGAAAAGGTCAGCTGGACTCAGCGGTGGTAGCGTGTATGGAATTAGCATATTGACATCAGCCTTTTCAACACTGCCAAACTACTGTCATATGCACCTCGGCTTCCTCCCTCTGCTAATGTTCTTCCCCGTTATTGTCCTCCCCCCGGCCCCCACATTGTGTGCCATGGGGGGAGCCCAGTCCCCTCTCGACTCATGCGCCCCCCCAGTACACTGTGCGTCCGACGGGGGTGCCCAATCCCCATCAGCTGCAGCCCCCCCAACAAACAACCAGGTGGCACGCTGGGAGCCCATCCCAGCATGCTCATGCCCCCACACACACACACACACTGTATGGCTGACGGGGGTGCCCAATCCCCGTTGGCTCCAGTCTCCCCCCAACAAACACATAGGTGGCATGCTAGGAGCCCACCCCAGTGTACCAAAAGTGTCCCGTGGCATCTTTTTGTTTTAAAAAGTCCTGTGAAAGAAGAAAACAGTCCCTTGGTGAATCCCTTGCCCCTCCCTAACCCCCCCCACCCTCTCGCACCCCACCTCCCACACCCCACACCCCACTTACCTCCGGAGCCTGGCAGGACAATTGTCGATGGACCGGGAACACATCTGCACTCTCCAAAGCTGACCGCGAACTGAAGAAGTGCTGGTAAGCTGTATAATGGCATAAATAGGGTTTTTTCAACTTAGGTGGATATCTCAGACATTTTTTCAACTTTTGGCAGCAAATTTTCAGTATGGGGTTCTTGGGACCCCTCCTCTTGAATTCAGTCACTGTCATGGCGTTATTCGGTCCCAAAAGGTGATTTCATGGTCACTGTGTGGAATCACCTTTCGGGACCAATTAATGAAACAACAGCATCACTGTTCATGAGGTGGGCTCTCAAAAAGCCTATGTTGCAAATTTGGTGAAAAAATTCGGAAAAGTGACTGTTTTACGAGTGTGCATTGCGCAGTTTCCACACACACTCATAAGTTTGCGAATTTGTAATATTTTCACTCCAGATTTTTAACGCTGCCATTTTTCCACACCTCCTTATGAACAGTACAGCTGTCATTTTTCACGTCCTGGCTGAACTGTGTTTTTGCACTTCCGGTGCAAAATAGAGCAGTCGCTGTGGGAAATCAGTGTTCGGTACTGAGTAAGACAATCACAGTGACACTGTTTATGAGCAGAGTTCCTAAAATGCCTATGTTGAAAATTTGGTGAAAAAATTCCAAATAATGACTGTTTTAAAAGCGTGTGTTGCGCAGTTTCCACGCACACTCGTAATTTCGTGAATTTGTAATATTTTCACTCCAGATTTTCAACATTGACATCTTTTCACTCCTCCTTATGAATAGTACAGCTGTCATTTTTCACATCCTGCCCAAATGATGTGTTTGCAAATCTGGCGCACAATGGCGCGGTCGCTGTGGGAAATCAATGTTTGTGACAGATTAAGACAATCATAGTGACAGTGTTCATGAGCAGAGGTGACAAAATGCCTATGTTGAAAATTTGGTAAAATACTATAATTCCACTAAATGACTGTGTTACAAGTGTGAGTTGTGCAGTTTCCATACAGGCTCGTAACCTTAACAACGACCAAGGCGTTAGGGTTCCTAAGACAGACTCTTAAGAAGTATGAGGCTGAAATGTAAATCAGATGCAAGAGGAGTTGCAGAGAGGTACTCTGTTGGGACATGGATGCTGAAGGGACATAGATACAACTAAGGGGGGGGGGGGCTGTATAAATGCCAAACACCGCTGCAGATACCTGCAAGTGAACGTTTGGCATTGACAAATGCTTGTTCCTTTTTGGCATAGCCATCCTGTGCCACACAGCCATCTGTCCAACCATGGAGTCCTGTTCCAACCAGACATGTCCCCCACTGGACTCTTTCACCCATAGCCCTGGTACCCTCTCCTGAGTACCACCTATCAGCCCCACTGTGGGTGCTCCCCTCTTACCAGACCAGTTATTGTGTTGGGAGCCAGAGCAGAACCGTGGTGGAGTGAAGACTCGTGTTAGTTGTGGGGGCTGGCATGGTTTCATCTGTCTTCTCACTACTGCTGCGCTTTCCATTTTTTTTCTCCCAGACCCTCTCACAAGAGCAGGTACTCTGATATCCCCAGTGTAGGCCCACCTGATGCGTTGACCTCTGTGTGGTCTCCCATCCCAGGTGCATGAGCAAGGTATTTAACAGCACCACCATTTGTAGTCACACAGGTGCTAGTAATGCAGTGAGCAGCATGACCTTCACTCCCTGGAGGAGGAGCGTGTTCTCTGGAATAGTCAATCTTCCACCTGCTTGCCCTCCAGTGTACAAAGACAGGGACAAGAACCCAAGTCACTGGCATGACAAGGAACTGCTCTGCCACTGCTCAGGTGGATCAGTCTGAGTGGGCCCATCTTGATTAGGGTTTACAAGAGCTGATAGAGTTACAAGCACAGCACAGAATGGCTGAGTGGTGCCTTGCTTTAATGTGGATATGAGCAGAAAAGAGATAAAAAGCAACACTCACATGTCCTCTGCTCAAGTTCTGTTTCGTTGTGTAGTCACAATGTTCTTGGCTGATAGAAAAGCAGAGAGGAACCTTTCTTTAATTTAATCAGTGGGGCAAAGTTTCCATGCAAAATCATTAAAAACTAAACTTTAAAATTTAACAAACAGTGCTACTGACTGGTTAGTTTTTTTATATTGTAGATGGCTGTAGCTTTGTTTACTTCCTGGGTTTTACCTCCAGTAGCGCCACCGCTTTAAAAAATTATGAAATGTTGTAAAGTGGTTGAATGCATGAGGGATGTGTGCCTAGAGAGTCTCTACTGCTGTTGTGTACAAGGTCACCTCAGATCTTACTACTGTACATTCAGTGTAGTAGGTAGGATAGTCCTGTAAGGTGAGCTTACGATCAAGCTCAAGTTACAAAGGGAAGAAATTTGAAGGCTAGAACAGACTCAATTGCTAGGGTTCTAAAAACTTGTATTATAGATCGTGGGAGCACTTCCGACCAATCGGAGCACTCCTTTCCTGCGCGCGTGAGACACTCTTATTCTGTGAAGATCGTCTCATGCACAGGTGACCTCAAAATGGGCATTTTCAGGGAATGGGTTTTAAAAAAATATATATTATTGATCATGCTCAATCACGCTCGATCAATAATATACTAACATGTCTCCCATCGCCACTCTTTGCTGTATCAGAGTGGTTTCCCTTGCCTTCAGCATGAGCCAGAACACCTCAGCTTCACTTCACTGTTCTTGCTCAAGCTGAATGCACGTGAAACCACTCTTATACAGCAAAGAGTGACTCCAGGGGACATATTAACATACAATATGGAACCCTGAAAAATTCAGAAGCCCAGTTTGTAACTAAGGTTACACTAGATTCTCCTTTAGTTCAGGGCTATAACATAGAAACACAGAAGCATAGAATTTGGTGACAGAAAAGGATCGCTTATCCCACCCAGGATGCCTAGATACTACCTGCCTACTTTGTCTCTGCAGCTCCTGACTGATCTCTGGTGATCCTCTCCCTACCTGTTTCCTAATATACTCCGGTGTCTACCCCATGCATGCTTGAAGTTTCCCATTATTTTTGCCTCCACCACTTCCACTGGCAGTCTGTTGTATCATCCTTTCAGTGAAGAAGTGTTTTCACTCATCTCTCTTAAACTCCCCTGCCCCCTCCAGCTTCATCGCATGCCCCCTAGTCCTGGTGCCCCTTCTCATTTGAAAGAGACTTCCCTCCTGCACCCTGTTCTCCACTGAGAGGTACTGGGTAGGTCTCCATCAACTCATCTCTTACTCTTCTGTCTTCCAGGGTGTACATGATGAGATCCCTCAGTCTCTCCTCATAGGGCTTCTTGTGTAACCTTGGCAGCATTTTAGTTGCCCTCTTCTGGACTACCCCCACCCTGTCTTTATCCTTTCGGAGATGCGCTGTCCAAAACTGGACATGGTACTCCAGGTGGGGTCTCACCAGCGAGCGATACAGTGGCAACACCACCTCCCTCCGCCTGTTGGAGGTACCGCTTCCTATAAGAGTTGTATGTAGATGGCTGTTGCTTCTCTTTACTCACTGGTTTGAGCCCCAGTAACTCCACCTCTGAAAAGAAGTTGGGTAATATTGCACAGTGGTAGAAGTGGAGGTTTGTGTATCTGGAGAGCTGCCAACTGCTTTAATTTTTTATACAGCACTAATGGTGATACATTTTCCCTGATAAAATTGCTTACACCATGCCAGTGAGAATAAATTTTGGCAGATAAATAGTATTATTTTTTTGTTGCTGGCATACTTACTTTCAAACTAATGTGATATTTTGATGTTAGATACAGTATGACAGAAACAAAAATAACATAGGTTTGTTATGTCATAATAATGTACTTTATTTATTTATTTTATTTGAAAAAGTTTCACCAGGAAAGGCACACTGAGCTGCAATAGCTCCTCTCCCAGTGCATCCTGGGGGAAAGGGAAGTGAGGGTAACAACATGAAGTACAGAAATAGTAATTAACAAAAGAAGATGGTAAGAACAAAATGGAATGCACAGAAAATACATCAGATCATTTACAAAGCATTTCAAATTTACATACAGTACATCACTCATGAGACGGTTAGGTAATACTAAACAATAGACATACACATTTGATAATCATGAATTTACAATTTATGTACAACCCTAATTAAAGGCAATATAAGAGCTAAGGTAAAAGCTTAAATATACTCATAGGAGAGTCTAGTAAAATAGGAAAGGAGTTGGGGACTAAAGGGCCAACCCTTCCTTTCGGGATGCATGTACCCTGCAAAGGGGAAGGCCGGTGGGTAATACGTATACCGTTGTAACAGCGATGCTGTTACAACGAATCCTCCGTAGCAACACCAACCCATTGACACCTGCAGCATCAAACAGGCTGTTGGAGCGATGAACGATTCATCGACTCCTGGGTTTGGATGCTTTCCCCGACATCCGCCCCATGTTGGAATCCAGAAGTCTGGTGGGTGCTGGGGCAGATCCCCCCACACGAGGGGGGGCACGGTCCCTGCATTAACACCAAACAGTTGTTGCTGTGATCCCTGGTCACGGCCAGGACCTGGCAGTGTAGGGGATGTCAGCGACAATGCGTCACTGTGTTGGAGGTCAGTGAAATTCTTGTTGCCACAGCTTGGTGGAACCCGGGTAGTAAGGGAAACAAAAACAGGGAAATTGAGAAAAGGAACTGTAGGGGGTGTTAAGATGGGAAATGATAGGGAAAAAAGTAAAGACCTGGGTAGGGGAAGAATATAGGAGAGGAGAACAGGTAGTGTAAGGAGGGCTGGCTGAAGCAATCCCTGCTCCCCTATGATAACTGTGCCAGGAAAATAAAACAAGCCAACCAGAAAAGCAAATCCAGCACTAGTTTCCAGGTGAAAATAAAAGGCTTTCATTCAAAATAGCTAGAGTGCCTTTCAGCTCAGTGAACACAAACCCTCTACCGGTTTAGCTCAGTAGAGCGTCATCAGGAGGAACTGACCACATCACATACAACATTACTTAAATAGAGACAGATTGAAAGTACATACACACACTATATATTCACATAGCAATGTATACTTATAAGCAACAGGGCACCTACTGTATTTTAGAACAAAAGGGGGACCATTTCTTATATTAGTAACCTATTCGTAGATCATGCATTTCGAATCCATATATAGGAACATCCCTGGCTTTAATAAATAAGTACAAAACATGTACAAAATTTGTAAATACCAAAACTGATATAAACATTATTAACTAAAAAATCAGTAAAAGGGATTTATAAAGTTACTGGTCACATGACGTTGCAAAAGGGCTGCAGTTGGAGGAACTTATACTTCTGCATTTTTTAACTCTCACAGGTTGAACGCCAATAAAATCCAAAAAGAGCTTCACCCAGGATAACTACCTACAAGGAAGACAAAGATTCTTTATGAGATGAATTCACATAATGTAGGTTATTAAAGAAATCACTTTATCAAATAACCATTTAACTGTATGAAATCAAGTTTCCTAGTGTATATTCAAAACAGGAACAAAGAAACAGTTTACCAGTGGCCATACCACCCACCCATATAAAAACAAATATACGTGTACAAATGTGCACATGTGTACAAAAAGGCACATACCCACAGATCAAAGTACAATCAGGTCCTATTTTTAGAAACATAGAAACATAGAATTTGACGGCAGATAAGGACCGCTTGGCCCACCCAGTCTGCCCATTTCCCTACCTAATGGATAAGCTGCAGATCCTAGTTAACCAACAGCCTACTTCTTCCTTCCCCCAACCCCTAGAATTGCCTTATGACCGTCCCATGCATTCTTGAATTCCACCACTGTTTTTGACTCCACAGCCTCCTCCGGAAGGCATTCCATGCATCCACAGCCCTCTCTGTGAAAAAATATTTCCTTACATTACCTCTGAGCTCCACCCCCATCTTCAAATTGTGCCCCTTGTTCTTGCACACCTCTTTTTCTGAAAGATGCTACCCTCTTGGACTTTATTGATTCCCTTGAAGTACTTGAAAGTTTCTATCGTGTCCCCCCTCTCCCTCCTTTCCTCGAGGCTATACATATTAAGCTCCTTAAGTCTCTCTTCATATGTCTTTCGCTGCAGACCCTGCACCATTTTAGTTGCCCTCCTCTGGACTGCCTCTATCCTGTTTATGTCTTTGTGGAGATTGGGTCTCCAGAAATGCACCCAGTACTCCAGATGGGGTCTCACCAGCTGTCTGTACAGAGGGATAACAACTTCCTGTTTTCTACTGGTGCTGCCTCTCCATATGCATCCCAATATCCGCCCAGCCCTCCTTACTGCCCTCTCACATTGCTTGCCCACCTTTAGGTCATCTGGTATGACTACCCCAGGTCCCTTTCCATTTTTGTTGTTGTTAGTATCTCACTCCCCATTGTGTACTTTTTCCCTGGGTTTTTGTTTCCCAGGTGCATTACCTTGCACTTTTTAGCATTGAATCTAAGCTGCCATACATTTGACCATTCCTCCAACCTTGCTAAGTCCCTTCTCATCTTTTCCACCCCACCTTGTGTATCAACTCTGTTGCAGATCTTTGTGTTGTCTGCAAAGAGACATACTTTTCCTTCCAGTCCCTCTGCAATGTCGCTTATAAAGGCATTGAAGAGGACCGGTCCTAATACTGAACCCTGCAGTACCCCACTAGTAACCCCCCTTTCTTCAGAGTTGACTCCATTTTCTATTACCCTCTGTGTCCTGTTCTCCAGCCAATTCTTTACTCAGGCTACCATCTTGGGACCCACTCCCAGGCTGGCTAACTTGTATATTAATCTTTTGTGTGGGACTGTGTCAATTGCCTTGCTAAAGTCTAGGTAGGCCATGTCCACAGCCCCTCCCTGATCTATTACTTTGGTCACCCAGTCAAAGAAATCTATTAGATTCATCTAACATGACCTTCCTGCTGTGAATCCATGCTACCTTGGGTCCTGTGCCCCTCTGGCCTCTAGGTACTCAACAATTCTTTCCTTCAGAAGTGATTCCATCATTTTCCCTATCACTGAGGTTAAACTAACAGCTATGTAGTTTCCTGCTTCTGCCCTGCTCCCACTTTTGTGAAGTGGAATCACATCTGCCCTCCTCCAGTCTTCAGGTACCACCCCATCCTCCCATGATTTGTTAAAGAGGGTAGTCAATGGTGTCACTAGTTCTACCCTTAGTTCTTTTAGAATTCTGGGATGAATCCCATCAGGCCCCACTGCTTTGTCCACCTTCAGTTTTAAGAGTTCTTTCAGAACCCTTTCTTCAATTAATGGGCTGCTATCAACTCCTGTATCCAGAGTGTTTCTATTGTTTGGTTTAGGTACCTCCCCCTCTTCATTTGTGACTACTGAGCAAACATATTTGTTTAGTATCTCTGCCTTTTCACAGTCACCCTCTGCCCACCCCCACTCCCCTTTAATAAGCCTCACTATCCCTCCCTTGGTCTTCCTTCGCTCCCTGATGTACCTATAAAAGGTTTTATCCTCCTTCTTAACTGAGTTGCTATCTTTTCCTCGGTTTGGGCCTTTGCTGTTCTGACTGCCTTCCCAATTTCCTTTTGCTTTAACTGATACAATTCTCTGTCCTGCTCCTTCTGTGATTTCTTGTATTTCCTGAATGCTTTCTTTTTCTCTCAAACCTTCCCTGCCACCTCCTTTGGATGCCTTTTCTTTCTGATTAAAGGCATCCAGTCTATCTTATCTTTGAGGCCAGGGCTCTTCAAACCCCCAAGGGTATATATCCACAATGCCTCTCTTTCAAGCAACCAATTATCGAGATCTCCCCCTCTAGGTCCCATAGTCACTTGTTCTATCCCACAAAATTTAAAAACATGTTCTAATCTACTACTACCAGGTCTGTTTTCCCTTGCATTCATATTAGTCTGCCACCCCACCCCCCCACCGGAGTTGGAATCACTAATTCACTATAAATACCACCAACAGCTTAATCTGGTTCAAGATCAGTTGCCATTCATCTGTATCCCCCTCCCCCGGGTCGTGCCTGAAAATAGGCAGGATTTGTCTAGTGCACTTACCCGGCCAACAAAAGCTAAATAAATAAATAAATAAAATCCAGAAGTCTGGTGGGTGCCGGGGGCAGATCCCCTTGCATGGGGGGAGTGGAGGGGCACATCCCCCTGCACTAACACCAAACAGGTGTCGGTGTGATCCCTGGTCATAGTCAGGACATGGCAGTGTCAGGGATGTCGGTGACAATGTGAAACTATGGGGGAGGTTGGCGAAATTCTTGTCTCCACGACTTGGTGGAACCCGGGTAGTAAGGGAAGCAAAAAAGGGGAAATTGAGAAAAGGAACAGTAGGGGGTGTTGAGATGGGAAAGGACAGGGAAAAAATTAAAGACATGGGTAGGGGGAGAATATAGGAGAGGAGAACAGGTAGTGTAAGAAGGGCAAGGGTGGGAGTTAAGGAAGAGTTAGCGAGTCAGAAGAGTGGGTAGGGAAGGTCAACTGCAGTTACAGGAGGGAGATGTGTGATAACGAAGAAGACGAGACAGTGAACTGGAAGACAGGGCTGAACGAATATCTAAAGGTAGGGAATTCCAGGTGTTGGGGAAGTGATAGGAGAAAGCAGATCTTCCAGACATGGAAGATCGGGAGGGGAGGGCAGAGGTCCTATGGGTGGAGTTGCAGAAAGCATAGTGGGGAGTAGGAGGGAGTGAGAGGAGAGAAAGAAGTTAGGGTGGTAGAGAGCCAAGCCAGAATTTACCAGTCAGAGAAGCACTGTGGGCAAGGCATCTGGCACTAAGCGAAGGGAAAGAGAGAGAGGAGTAGAGGTCACAGTGATGTGTACGGGTTGGACAGTCAAGGGCAAAGTGGCAGAAGTAGTTAAAGAGAGTATTCAGTCTGATAAGGGTGAAGTTAGAAGCGATACTGTATACTATGTCTCCAAAATTAAAGATAGAGAGGATCATCTTTTGGACAATCTCCCGACAGGCAGGAAGGGGAAGGCAGCTGTGGTGTCTATACAGAACACCGGGTTTGGGGGTAGCTTTGTGTGGATAGCGTCCACATGCACAGCAAGGTTGAGGATCTTGTCTAGCCATAAGCCGAGGTATTTGAAGGAGGAGACATCTTCAAGAGAGGAACCATTAATGGTGTGGAAGGAGGGGGTGGCAGCTAGCCTGGCAAGCCTTTGCCTGGTGCCAAAGGTCATAGAGACCTTAACCATTTCTTAACCAGTACTTAATCAGTAGGAGAGCAGATGACACATTGCTTGATGATGCTTCAGTAAAGCTATGCAGCATTCTAATCAGAGCAGTGAAGTCAAAGTATTTTCACATTTTATTTTAAATTTTTGCAACCCATAATAGCCTCATTTAATTGCAACACCTATTTTACAGGAGGGTCTTGGGGGGCATTAGAGCAGCAGGGCAGCTGCGCATAAGGGAATCAGTTACAGACCAAATATCCATAGACACAGGTATCTGTCATACAGTGGGCAAAACAATATATACAAATACCAGTCACACAGCCACATGCTGTGTGACAGGAGAGGATAGATTGAGGAAGAAGAGCAGGGCAGGGAGAGGACAACAAAATAGGGGTAGTTAATTACCTTGCACAGCAGTGAAGTTCTCAGCAGGTGTAGGTGCTGAGGATGTAGGTGTGCATGGATCTCTTTAATGGCTCTAGAGCCTATGAAGTTGACCATGGACAAGTATAGGGCTTATGGGCAGACTGGATGTGCCTAGCGGTCCTTATCTGCCGACAATTTCTGTGTTTTTATGTCTAGAAGTGAATACCAGCTGCTCAGGACAGTAACAGTGAAAGCTTTGTTTCCAGTTACTTTATGAGTCCAAGAAACATTGAGGAGGTGTCTAGTGCGGGATTTTAGTGTGTATGTTGTACTTACCTCTTAGTCTGGATAGAGACCATGGACACAGCTATAGATCAGGGAGATCTACTTCTGTTATTGGGTGTTAGAATGCATAGGCTGCTGTAAAGCAAGCAGTGATTGGTCAGCTTGTCGCAGCCTAGGACAGATCAACAAATGTTACTGAATGCAACATTAGACACTTAAGAGTTCTATAAAAGAACAGATCTGAATTGTTTACATTAGAAATTGTGTGGTATAAACCAGGCACACAATTGCACACAATTGCCTTGTACAGAATATGTCATTTATTGTTATGTTTGAGGGGTTAGAGCCTTCCTTGCCAATCATTTTCATCACTCATGAGTTAGGGTCCTTCTGCCTCACAAATGGCATATTCTGAGTCAGGCCATTGCTTAGCTCTTAATTATCATGCCATCTAACCTCCAGATAATTGTTTATCTAGCCGTCAGGCACAGTATGTCACAATCACTGTCTTTGACAGGCACAAAGGTATCATTTCACAGGAAGGATAGATGGGGGGTGATAGTTACCCATATCGGGCAGACTACATGGATCTTGCAGTCCCCTTCTGCCATCAATTTCTATGTTGACCTCAGAATGTGGAATGAGAATGAGAACTGAACCAATTAAAGAGCACCTTTTTTTTCCAATTGTTTAACCAGGAGAGACACACTAAGCTGAAAGCTTGTTTACAGGTGCGACCTGGGAGCACAGGGAAGTTAAGTGACTTGCTCAAGGTCACACAGTATGCAAGTGAGGGTTGTGGGACTCAAACCCAGGTCTCCAGATTTGCAGCTCAGAGCTTTAAACCACTGCGCTATACTGGCTTACTATGCTGAGTGCATGAAAATTGTTTGGTGCTGACCTAAAGCAAACTGTTGAATTCAAAATATAGAATAGTGGATGCAAAAACATGCTCAAGACTGTGATCCCATTGAGGTACAGTATTTGGATGACATCACAAACCATCAGGGTGACACTCGAAGCTGAACAGTTTTTCAGTTATTTTTCTATTTTGTCATAACTTTGCCATTTTTGCCCATTCAGACCCCACATTTGCAGGGTGGAAGGAATGCCCGCCCCACCACCTAATGACCACCAAAACACATTTTGGGTGGACTTAAAGGGGAGCAGTCACCACAAAGGGCCCCACATTCAAGTGTGTGTGTGGCTGGTCCCAGTGTGCAGTTTGTGTGCAAAATAATTTTGGTTTGCATACTGTTTACTGTAGTCTAGCAGATTGTATCAGACTTAATTTGTTTACTTCTAGTCTAATCGTCTTCTGTTACTACAAATCCCAGAATCTCCTGCAGCTGACATCAGTGCAGTAGGCGGCAATGGGAGATTCAGTAGCTTCAACACATGTTAGGGCTTTTATAATCTTTGATCAGATGTTTTCCAGTTCTGCTTTTTTTCAGAGGATAAGTACAGTCCTGTGTGACTGTGTGACTGTACTTAGCTCAGAGAAGACAGCAGGACCAGTGAACAAAAGACCAGAGCTTGTATAAACTATAGTATGCACTGCAGGCTATTGTATCCCCTACTGCTGCCTATTGTTCTGCTGTCAGTTGCAGGGGATTCTGGGATTTGTAATAGCAAAAGATGTCACCCTGGAAGTAAACAAAATAAGTCTGATACAGTCTACTGTACTACAGTAAACAGTAAGTAAACCAAAATATTTTTGCACACAAAGTGCACATTGGGACAAGCCCCACACTTGAGTATGAGGACCTTTGTGGTGACTGTTCCCCTTTAGCAAAGTGTCACATACTGTATGTGATCATGAGGTGGTGTAGTGAATTGCCCACCCCAAAAATTTGCGATCAAAATTGATAAAAATGACCATGCTGTGACCAAAAGAAAATAAAAAAATAATTCTAGATGCATGTGTAAGGCAACCAAACTGGGGGGGGGGTGCTGCTTCAGGCCACCTGGTAAGTAGATTACTGCACATTGCTATACTGCTGCTTCCCAAGTGGCCTGCAGGGCCACTCATGAAGCAGGCTACAGATTAGATGCAGTGTGTGTGTAATCATGCAGCTGCTTCGTGACAGGCAGTTACCATTGACCTCATCGCGATGCACACCCTAAAGTACTCTGCCAGTCTAAAAATGACCTAAAATTCATTGCAAGAAACTACATTACTAAACAAGTTAGGGTTTTTAAAGCATCAAAAGAAGGAAATGCAATGTTCAAACAACATGAAGTCTTGATGTACTCTGACATATGCAGTTAGCCCCAGCATTTGAACTGGCCCGGAGAGGAAAGAGTTCATTTCTATGCCAGACATAGAACGTTGAGCTCGAGCTTGGTTTTCAGACCTCTGTCTGTGATGCCTCAGAGTATAACCATCAGATTCTTTACTCCGCCTAACTGTGAAGTTGCTCCGGAGATTGCTCCTTCTCTTCGGTTTGGTAAAGTTTCAAAACGCGTCGGTTTTTCAACCGATTTGCTTATTTTCGGTGCCGAGCTTCTGTCTACGGTACAGTAAGTAGTGTAGATAGATAGTGAACTGTGATTTTGTGTTTTTCTTCTGTAGAAATTGTAAACTTTGGTTCCTTCTCGGTCGGTCCGTTAATTAGTGTAGCACTGAAGTAAGCAGTTGAACTTAAAGAAAAACCAAGACATCTTCAAATAAACAGTCAATTTAAAAGTTAAATTAATGAAATAATGTTGTATAAATTGAATATGCTAAGATCTGACTCAAAATACCCAGCTTGTCATCGCTTATAAGAGGGCAGGACTTTCACAACTTACGCATAGCTCTGCCAGTCACGGATTACTGTCCTGCCCCATACACTTGAACTTAAACTGCTTATTCTGAGTCAGACTCTTGCATATCCCCTATATATATTAATTGCAAACAAAAACTATTCTATTGCACAAGTGTGGGTTTCTTTTTTAAAGTGACACAAGTAAGGAAATGCATTGTTAGGTTTTTTAAACCTGAACTCTGCCCACCCCAAGCACTACTCCACTGAACCCCACCGAACTGAGTGTTAAAGCACAGTCCAAAGTTCAAACATGTGCTTTGACATCATAAATAAATAACATAGGACAAGGAATATTGTTACACTCCTACTACCTTCACCCAGCATACAGGTACAGGCCCACTTCTGTTCCATCTGCCAGTTCCTTGGATAGCTGATATGACTTTACCAAGATCCCGCCCCCTTCATCTACACACCCTGATCCCTCTTTAATGGAATTCTCTTCAGTTCTGAAAGCCATTAGGTAGCACTCCTTGAGAGCATACTCCCTGTGGTTCCCTCCCCACCCCAGATCCTTCTAACTGTCCCACTACTAGGGCCACCTAGTTTGACTCCCAGTTTCGATCCTTAGGTCAAGAAATGTCATGCGCATCTGAGGTCAATGCTAGCCATGCTAGGACTGCAGATATACTGTACAGCTTCCTTACTGAGTGAGTTGTCCAGACCTAGTACCCCCCACACACACAATTGGTGAGAGTGGCAAGACATTCCCATATCCAGGCAGGAGCCTGCAATGGAAATGTTGCCTTACTGACCCATGTCCTGAGCCAGCTACCTGGCAACCCATATTGGTGGTCCACCCCCTCCAGGAGTATATCAGTAACCCTCCTCCACTCAGCCATGATGCTGGCATGCCTGTGAAGCTGCCCCTGGCCAGCAGCCTGACCTAGGGCACTACACCAGTCCCTCGCTCATGCCCCAAGGATATATATATACAGCAAGAATGCCTGTGAAATGATGCCCCCTCCACTCTCATTCCTGGACTTGCTAGCCCTTCCTTTTTTTCAGTCTGACTTCTGGCCAAGACCCCATGTTCCTGGGTCACAGGGGCCCCTTTTTATAGTCCCTATGTGCCTCCCAAACCCACCATCGCATACAGGTCTAAGCACAGGCCCATTAACCATCTGCTGGACATGGCATAATAAACCCTGGCCCTTACATTCTCTGCCCAGTTAAATGTTTCTATCCCCAGAAATAAGGAGAGATACAGTATATGTTTGGACCCATACACCACACAAGGGGTTGATAAAGTCACCCTTTGCCAAACTCCAGTGTGGGCAGTTGTGGCACAGCTTCTCACCTGGTCACAAAAACATCTCAAAATAACCTCACTATGCTACGCTACAAGGGAGAAGAACCCCCAATTTGTAACACACACCCATTTTCCCATAGGGTTGTGGTTCCACAGGTACCTATTCACACACACACACACACACACACACACACACACACACACACACATACACACAGTCATTCTAGCCACACAGACAAATGTACAATAGAGGCTGCAGACCTCTCTTCTGGCTTTACGTAACAGGTAGCCTGGAGTCCTACCCACCCTGCTTGACCACACCAGGTGTGCCACGGGAACCACCACTGCTACCATTGGTACCCCCTGAAACTGTGCCTCCAAACCAGTGGATAGGTCGGCCCATTCCAGCCTTCCCTTTTAGGGAGGATTGAGGAAACTCGCCTCAGCTAGCAAACTGCCTGGTTGCTCCAAGGGCATCCTGCTCCCTGTACCAGATTCCCACCTTGAGTTCACTACCTACCATGGTTTCCTTAAACATCTCCCTACCACAGGACTCAGTGCTGCACCCATGACCCCCACCTCTAGAGAAGAGACAAGGGTTTAGAAAAATATACCTTGTACTGTAATTACTTGCAAGCTTTGCATATAAATATACAAAGATAACATACTACATAGATGCCACAACATTTAGCACAATTTAAGCAATTTTTACAGACCTGGGGGAGGGAGGCTATCCCCAGTGGCAGTCTTTTGCCAAGGTTAGTCCTTTCCCCTGTCGATGGGGACCTGTTAACACCATAGATCAACCAGTATCCGCTTCAGCTGGCTAATACTGTACCTTATATCCTATGGAGTATATGAGAAAAGAAAACATGCATGCATACATTTCATGTACATTATTACTATACAGATTTCACTGACTTAATGCTAAGATCTGTTACCAGGATCTGAACTTTGTGCCTTACATGGCATTTCCTGCTGACCACCTTGAAGATGCTGCCTGGGGTTGATGCCCACTCATGTTCCCTCTTACCTTTCTGCCCCTGTCTCTCCAGGGGTTTTCCCATGAAGGTATTGATTTGATTGTTCTAGTACACCAATGGCTATGACTTCCCCCTCAATTCTAGCATTACATTTTGTATTAGACTGTGTTACATGATGTTCCTGTGGAATGTCATTTAATATATGCTTAAAATGGAAGTTAAAAGTGCATTACCATATGACTAGTGAATAATGGTTCTTAAAGTGCAACAAATCTCTTCATGATGTGCATTGTGTTTACTAGCCAGAATCTTAAGCATAAATGCAGTGTAAATTCTTTTCAGTTTGAAAAAAAAGGCTAGGAACTGAGTATTACTATGATTATACAAAACAAAGTCCTATGGGGCAAATGTCCAGTAAAAGTCCAAACATGGAAAACAGTGCTGCCAACAGCGTGAATGCTATTTTTCTGGTGGTTTTCAAGTCTCACTTCCTGCAGGACAGACACAATTTGTCAGTCTCTTCGTCTTTCTAGAACATGTCCAGTTAAGGGCCATTTAAAATCTGCGCACCAATAGTGGCAGGGATGAGGCTTCATAACCATTACTCAGCTGGCCGTTCCAGGTCTTCAGCTGCTTCCAGGTGGTCCGTCCAGTCCCTGTACACAGGCACAGGCATCCATTCCCTCTGTCGGCCACGGCAAATAACAGCCCTACCCCTACCATTGGGAGGGAGCTGTTACATAAGCATAATATAAACCACCATCAAATTAAGTTTGATGACATAATAAAAACAATTCTTTAAAAAATGTAAAAGAAACTGACACCCCCATTTTAGAACTGAAACATTTAAACGCTGCATGTTAGGCTTGCTTATGTGTTATAAGAGATTCTGAGGTGCAGGCAGATCCTCAGCACTGATTAGTTTATTTAATGTTTGGTTAATACGCCTGCCAAGTTTATTTTATATGTCTGCGCCGGTGAACTTTTACAGTGTAGCCAAATCCTTTAACCAGCTGTTGCTTTTTGCTATTTTACCTGTGTTCATTTGAGTGTATTGCTTGGCTTTTTGTCCCATATCCTCTGAAACCCCCTTCCCGAATCACACCTGGAAACAAGCCATGGTTCAGTGTGCCTCTTTCGATCTCCAGGGTACAAATAAATAAATAATGTTGTCTACGAGGTCATCTTAGTCCCTGCTACAACAATTTCATCATCACACAGCACAGTTATTAGCCAGACACCCATCAATACACACTGAGATCACTAACCACTTACCACCATCATAGGAGATCAGTCATGAGTAAGGGTTGTAACATAGTGTAAAGTGTAGCCCCCACATCTAACCTTATATTTGTATTCTTTAGTTGCCCCCTCCCCCAAAGACTATAATAAAATCTGTGCTTTGGGCAGCATTTTCACTGATGCTGCTCAGTTTTGCTAACACTCTGGGTAACAGTCTGCTGCTCATAGCTCAGCAGTTTGGGCAGATTGTGTGAATCAGACTTTTAGTTGCAAATTATAGTTGACCTTTAGTTTTATTATAGAGTTGGAGGTACTGTAAAGGTCATAAGGACAGAAAATGATTTTTTCTCCCTTAATGTATTTAGAAAATCACTCATCTACAGTTGCACAACTGTCAGAGCAAGCCTTTCGGCACATTTTATGATGCCTGTAATTATTTCTATGTAGGAAAACAACCATCCCCCCTTCCTGAAACTCGACCTACTTCATCTCCTCTTTCTGTAGACAAAGAAATACCCCAAACCTGCCTGGTGTGGTGGTGCTGGCAGAGTATGTCACACTGCCTTGTGGGTGAGCGGGGCTTGTGACATGAGCCAGATTCCCTCTGTTGGCCCGGTGGAGTTGCAGAGGTGTTGCAGAGGTCATACTCTCCGACTTTGGTGGAAGACGAGCCACATTCCCTGCTGATTGAGAGCCTCTTCTAGTAGGATTGGATGAGGGCCCCAACTTTGTGGATGACCATGTGACATCAGCCCTCCCTCTAGAGGTCAGGTGAAGCATGGGTGTGTCAGCATGGGAGGCAAGTGGGGACTATTGGGAATAAAACACAGGGCACTTTGTATATGATGCTGCCCCTAAGCCTCCCCATCACTGCACTTTGTCTCCTCCCTTGTCTGCCCTGCCTTTTCAGCTGAACATAGCCCTGGCTTCTTGAGGCCCAAACTAAGATGGAGAAGGTATTTCTTATGCTCTGGCCAGGTCGGTAGGTGGCAGCTGAAAGGCAGAACAGGAGCTGTGGCACAGTTTGCAGCCGCAGAGTGGCAGAGGGAATAGCGTACAAGTGGAGCAAGAGAGTGTAAAGGAGGTAACTGTGTACCTGGGGCAAAATAAAAATATATAAAAAAAAATTGCCCCCAAACTAACTTTGCCTGTCTCTTCTTTCTGTAGACAAATGCTCCAATCTTCTCTCGCCTGAGCCGTTTTTTTCTGTAGTCGAACAACCAAAACGTATCTCACCTCATCACCTCTTTCTGAAGGCAAACACTCTAATCTACCCCCACCCAGGCTCCTTCACTCTGTAGACAAAGGTCCCAAACTCTTTTTATTTCCTCATTCTAATGCTTTGTGACACTTTTGATTGTACTGTATGATCTTTGCTACAACTGCTGTTTAATCAGCCTTGATGTCACTGTAACTAGGCCTACCTAAAACTGTGATATTTTGTCACCACGGCTTTATTTTCCTACTTTTCCTGGTTGCTCACCTGGTACATGCCAATTATTGCTGCCTTTTGTACTTTATTGTAATATGTAATTCAAACAACCCCAGGAATCCCTTACATAGGTTTAACAAGTGCAGTCATTCACTGGGAATGAGTAGCTCCTGAGCTTTAGAATTTTATACAAATTATGTAAATAAAAAAAAAATGTTCTTGAACCACTTTTCGGTTTTACTTAAAATTAATCTTGGTTCCTCATTTCTAGGAACTGCGATGATATTTTTTCTATTTCTATGTAAGAAATCTCTTTTGAAGTACATCTTGTGGTTCTAATTTTTGAGGAACCAACCTGCATTTTTCACTTTTAAGCCCCTATTTAGCATTTCTTGGGCCTACTATATATTTCAGTTTATTCTATTGGGGACTGGTAATGTTTTCTCAGGGTCGTCAGTGTTCAGCATGATTGACAGCCCCAAAAAGAAGACAGGACCTACAGGCTTTAAAAATTGTACTGTTTGTTTTCAGCTCCTGGCAAGGGCAAACTGCAGCGAGCTGTGTTCAAAGTGTCTGGGTCCAGACCACGATTTTGCCAGTTGTGATCTCTGTATAAAGTTTTGCCCTGAAAGGCAAAAAAAGAGGACTAAAAAATTAGAAGATTTTATGGCTTCCCTGCCTCCTTATCATCACCAAAAGGCTCAGAGGAGTATCCAGCCTGTCAGAATAAGCATCAGTCCATGTCAAAGCGGACAGAAAAGAGAGAGAAAGCGACTAAAGATACTTCCGAACTCAGGGTGCCTGAAAGGGGGAACCCTGAACTCAGTAAAAATAAGACAACAGAACTGGAGTCTGCCAAGAAAAGACAAAAACATGTCACTCTGCCCTTCCTCCTGATGAAGGAAAGGTGCCACCAGTGGGCACAAATAAAGTGCCCTTAGTAAAGGACATGACAGAGAGATGGCAATTCCTCCAGGCATTCCAGGCTATGGAGAATTTCATGAATATATCTGTGCCCCCCCCCCCAAAGTCTCTGGTTCCATTCCCAATGCCTGTGGAAGAAGAAGCTGGTATTTCCTGGGAAGGTGAGAAGGAAGGAGAACCCACAGAACCAGATGATTCTGAGCAGGAATTTGGCTCTCCTCCTAGGCCATCAGAGGATTGCATTTTCTATTATACCTTTGTAAGGCATATGGTAAATACCCTCAACATCTCCTCCCACGAAACTGAGAAAGATGAAGATGCGGTGGAATTCATGGATATAATGGACTTAGCACCCAAAACGAGATTGATGCTGCCCATCCATAAATCCTTCAGGAAAGCCACATGCAAAATTATGTCTGCACCTACTTCAGCTGATGGGATGGACAAGAAAACTGAGGAAAATATACCAGGTGGACAAACAGGGCGCAGGGTATCTGTACTCCCACCGTGATCATCAGGGAGTGGTCCAGACTGCTACCTGTGATAAGGCCAAAGTGCTCCTTTTCTCCCAGCCTCCTGAGAAAGATTCCAGAAAGCACCCCAGGAGGAAATGGTTAATAAGCAAAAAGTAAGAATCTAGAGACATCTCTAAGCAAGGCATTACCAGAGGAAACTAAAACATTCCTGTCAGCCCTGACAAAGTAACGCATAGCCATATAATGTTGGCTTTGCCCAGTCCAGCTGGAACAGTAATAACTATATGTTTACAATGTTCAAGAGTGGAGCTCTCATTTTTCATTTTTTTACTTTATGGACCTTTTGCTCTTGGAGCAGCTGCTCCACACTACTCCTTAAACAGTCCTGTGAAACAGGAATGTCATCCCGGAACAAGCCACATTATATTTATTATTGGATTTCGCATTTAAGCAAGAAGGCATGACAGGGTGTGCATTGTGCTGGGATAACAGCACAATTTGGGTGGGTTGAAGCATGAGGCGCGGCAGGGATTACCTTGTAACTTCCATGCTTGGTAGTACTGTGGCAACAGAACTAGAAGGAAAGTCTTTTTTTCTACTTTTCTTCTAGTTCTGTGAGTGTGGCTGTCCCTCTGTCCCAAAGTGTGTTGTGAAGTTCGGCATGGGAGTGAGCAGGCAGTCAGCGGTAGCAGAGAGCAAGAAGTGATATCCCTGAGGCTGGACAGGGAAAACAAAACTTGGGATGCTCGGAACTTCTTCCCGTGCTGTTGTGCTGGGATATCTGCTCAGGGTTCCGAGGTCATCAGCAAATCAGGTCAGTAGATCTTCTTGACCCATTTCATAATATGTGTTATATGTTCATCTAGTGTTTGTTTTGCCCCACTGGTGTGGGTTTGTGATTTTTAAGTTTGTCTTTGTAGTAGCACTCTCTTTATCCTCTACACTGATTATGTATTTAACCGTTGTACTTTTGTCTCTGAGAGATACAGTCTTGCTTTAAGTAGTCCATATGTTTTTAAGGGTTCCTCATTGCTGCTGAATGCTGATATTCGTGAGCTTAATTTCCCAAGGTACAGTACTTGTGCTGTGAGCTCCCTCATCTTTTTAAAATCAGCCTTGCCAGTTTTTTCTCTGTTTCTCCCAATAGTGAATCTGATGATGTTATGGTCACTGTTGCTTGTCTTTTCTCCAATTTGCACTTCTCTGACCAGGCCATCCCCATTGCTAAGTAATCAGATCCAACGTTGCTAGGTTCATAGTGGTTCCATTAGCATACTGCACTGGGTAACAGTCCTCTACAAGATTACTGCACCTTGATTTAGGTGTACTTCTTCCCAGTCTATATCAAGATAGGTGAAGTCTCCCACTGGAAACATACTTCCCTTGCTTGTTGCTTTCCTGATCACAGGTTTGAACTTCCTGAGGCTTGCTCAACTCTGTGTTCTTTACTGAGGGGCTGCAATAAGAGAAAGACAGTTTGGTCATTTTTTCACTGGATAGCAGTCACAAAACACACAACGTTTTTTTTTGAGTCTACAGTAAAAATTATTCATCCTGGAGGATCATCTGTGATTTCATGGGGATAAAGGAGAGATGCACTTGTGGCTTCATAGCGGTGATACAGAGGTGGACATCAGTGAAAGATAACGAATGGATGAACATCTGTGATTTCACAGGGATGATAGAGAGGTAGACATCAGTGAAAGATAATGAATAGGTGGGCATCTGTGATTTCACTGGGATGATACAGAGGTAGACATCAGTGAAAGATAATGAACAGATGGGCATCTATGATTTCACAGGGATGATAGAGAGGTAGACAACAGTGAAAGATAATGAATAGATAGACATCTACAGTATATTAAAGCAGGAATGATAGAGGTGAGCATCAATGAATATAAAGGGATGATAGAAGGTAGATATTAGTGCTTCCACAGGGATGATAGATAGAGAGAGAGAGAGAGAGATGGATATCAGTGATTTCACATGGATGATGGAAAGGTGCACATCAGTGATTTCACACTGAGAATAGAGACATGGGCATCAGTTATTTTAGCGGGATGATAGGAGGTGCACATCAGTGATGTCACAGGGACGATAGAAGAGGTAGACGTCTGTGATTTCACAGGGGCGATTGAGAGGTGGACGATAAAATCTGTGATTTCACAGGGATGATGGTGAGGTGAACATCAGTGATTTCACAGAGATGATGAAGGGATGGGTATTGGTGATTTCACAGGGATAATAGAGAATTAGAAAATGGTCAAGTTAAATACTGTATTCTGATTGGCTGTTGTCATTCCATTGACATATGTTCATGTGCCAATACCCCGACCCCCTCCCCCCCCGGAAAAAAAAGGTCCAATGTGTGATATGGAATGTGGACAAATCACATACAGAATTCATGAGCCACTTCACTCATTCTTGATTTCCATCAAAAACATGGATGCCACCTCTACTCTTATGTGGAACCTTCAGCTAGGCCCTAAAAATAAAGCACCCTTGAATTACTGCTCATGTTTCCTTTCTTATACACATAAACACATTTAAAAAATCAAGCACTATTCATGTTTTTTTATTTCTGGTGTTTCTTTTGTAACCATGAAAAATCTTCCTCATAGCCCAACCAACTTGACAGAGCAATCTGCTGCTAACCCCTGCCCCAGATAAAACTGAACCTGTGGTTTCATATGAGGCCATTGTGTGTGTCTGTGTGAGTGTATGCCAGTGGAATTTTACAGAATTTTGAATTCATGCATTGCATGTTAACATTCTATTTTTCTGGGGGGGGGGATACTGCAGAATATTGCATTCTTATGTTCCATGATCAAACCTTCTATTGCACGTGTAGAAAGACAAATGACTGACAGGTGGAAACCCTCAGTGGTAGGACTGTTTGACATTTTCTAAGCAATATATTATTATGTTGTTTGTCTCTTTCATATTTTACATTTGCCCCATCCATTTTCTAATCGCAATAAAACCCTTCAGGGTGTGGGGTATTGGTGGATGCACACTCGTCCAGGGACTATAAGTCCCTCAGCCTGCATTGTCGGGCCTTATCATGTCCCTGAGCATGTGGGTATCCACCAACACCCCACACCCTGTCAGGTCTTACTGCTTACATGCACATCAGTGATTTTTCAGGGATGACACAGTAGAGGGGGGACATCTTTGATTACAAAGGGGTGACAGCGAGAAAGGCATCAGCAATTTCACAGGAATAACAGAGAGATTGACAGAATGGTTTCTAGGTGGACACCATTGATTTCCCAAGGAAGATATAGATAAAGGGAAAGTATAAGGGGGAAATTGTTTAACCAGGAAAGGCACACTAAGCTGAAGCTTGTTTGCAGGTGCAACCAGGGAGCACAAGAACGTTAAGTGACTTATTCAGGGTCACACAGTATGCAAGTGGGCGCTGTGGGTTCAAACCCAGGTCTCCAGGTTTGCAGCTCAGTACCCTTAACCACAGTGCTATACTGCCTCCTTAATGTAGAGGTGAACATCATCCATTTCACAGGGATAATACAAGGTGGACATTGGTTGGTAACCCATGAAGTGGGCGCATGTGGAAGGGCACCTTCCGTTACGGTGACTCCTTCCCGGCATAATCCACTTACGGCGATGGAAAGGTAGGGCGACTGGATGAGGGGGTGGGCAAACTAGGAGACAGGATGTCGCTATATGTACGCACGTGGAGGGGGAGCGAGCATGGCGAGCGTGGGCTGGGAGGGGGTGGAGAGGCTGTAGGGGTGGCGCTGTGGTTGCTGTTTGAGCTGTGTCATGGCATCGGGGATTGGCTAGTGGCTGGGGTGGCTGAGGTACTGAGTTCGGGTCCGGGCGCTGGGTGTGATTTTTTACTGCGCCTGGCCCGAACCTTTTATATTTACTGCTTTCATCCCCCCAACATGCACCCCCCTGGAGTTGAGAATCATAAGTAGGGGTGCGGGGCGAAGTCCCCATGAGGTAGGGGTGTGGGGTGCAGCCACCCCAGAAAGCAGTAAATATTCGTCTGGCGCCTTGTTCTGGTGCAGGGTTGTCAGAGTGCCAGAACGGCACTCTGACTGAGCAACAATGGTACGCCCGACCCACATTGGTTATTTCACAGTGATGACAGAGTGGTGGACTTTCTGATTTCACTGGGATTATGGAGAGGTGGGAATCAACCATTTTACATTTTACAGAATATTATAGAGAAGAACATGTGCAATTTCACAGGGGTGATATGAGGTGGACACCAGTGATTTCCCAGTGATGATAGAAGGTGGACATTAGTGATTTCACATAGATGATAGAGTGGTTAGCTTCAGTGATTTCACTATTATTATACAGAGATGGGCATCTTTGGTTTTACAATGATGATAGCAAGATGGACGTCATTGATTTCACATGAAATATATATATATATAGTAAGTAAATGATTTTACAGGAATAATAGGAGGTGGACACCAGTGATTTCACAGAGGTGATAGGAGGTGGACATTAGTGATTTCACAGAGATAATGAAGAGGTGGGTATCAGTTATTTCATGGTGATGACTTAGAGGTGGATGTTGGCAATTTCATAGGAATGGTATCTGTTGGGTATCAGTGATTTCACATGGATGATGGAAGGTGGACATCAGTGATTTTACAGGGATGATAGGAGGAGGTTACAACCAGTTCTTGGGGAAGGACATGCAGCCAATAGGTTGGAGCGCAGATCTGGGGTTCAAATCCCACTGCACTCACTGGCTCGTTGTGTGAAAATCAGTCAGTCATTTAACTTCCCAGAGCTTTAACCCCTCTCAGCTTTAATACTGGGTAAAAGCAAGGTGCCACTGAATATGAGCTGTTGTGTCTCAGCTGACCAGTCCTGGGGAAATACAGTGTAAACACAGAATGGCTGACAGAATCCGGAAGCAAAGCTTTTAGTTTTTGAACTGGTGTAATTGTGCATGTTTGTTTTTAAATAGCCACTCTCATTAAAAATTAATAGTAATAAATAATTCATGCCAAGTTATTGACCCTGTCTTTTTTTGCATAATTTCCTTGTCTCTAAATCAGAGCTGCTTAGTGCATGGTCAGCTGTGCTCAAATCCTAATGTTTCAATCGATCCTGTTGAGGAGTGTGTCAGATCTGAAGCCTGCAGGGTTAGTAGGGTGGGGGAAGGGGCTGAGGGCTGAGGGCTGAGGAAAGGTTTGCTCCCTACTAATGGACTTTAGTCTTTCAAAGTAAAGCGTAAGAGGACTCTGAATCTGATTTTCCCTGTTTTTCGATGACAAGAAGAGATGACTGACAATTTCTTTTCCAGTTGTAATTCCAGCAGACATTGCTCTACAAACAAATGTAATAAAATTGGGAAACGTATAACGATGAGTTACTGTACATAGATGGGCAGGGGCTTGGAGAATAAAACCTGTGAGAATAGACTCAAGGATTTGGGAATCTTCCTGTTGGAAAAGGGAAGACAGAAGGAAAATGATCAAAGTTTTCAAAATGGGGTGGGGGTGCAAGATAAAGGGCAGGATTTTTCAAATTCCTTTCGGGGGCACTGCATCATGATTGTGCCACATTTCTGTAGTGTGTGCTGTAAAATTAGACCACCAAAAAAATGGACTATTATTTGGGCGCATTTGTGGCAAATTGCACTCAAAAAATGCAGCATTTTGTATGTAAACTGAAGAAATTGTCACATACGGGTCAGTGTTTGAAAAATTACATCCAAACATTGTGCCACATTTTGGCATGATGCAGTCTGCGACCAAAATTGGGACTGCTTCTGTATCATGCCTTTTAAAAATCCTGCACAAAGAGTATTGGTCAAAGCTATTTTTATTGTCATAGAGTAGCAGAACAAGGGGACGTGAGATGAGTTTAAAGTTAACTGCCTCCAGTAGTGACACCAGAAGGACAGAAATCCATGAGATGGTGGTATTGCTGAGCCAGCTTCCATGATTTCACAGTAGAAGAGAGAGATCATAATATTTTCGCTGGTTGCAGTGGACTGTTTAAGATATACAGGTCTGTAGGAGGATAATGGAAAGGTTGCCTTTAAGAATACATAGTTTTTAATTTATTGTTTCCTACCCTGGCATTGCCTGGGCATTGTGGTTCCAATTCACATTTTTTTTGTGTGTGTGTGTGTGTGTTGTTTTTGGCATTTCTGCTACAAAAAAACTGAGTTTGAGTGAAAGGTAGTGTGTTCCCTGATTGAAAAATGCCCTCCCATATCAGTATGAGCCCTGTTTCCATTTCTTTGTTTGCCAAAAGCCCTGATTAATCTTTTTCTGTCTCGTGTTTTTTGAATTTCTTCTCTGTCAGCTGCTTCATTTGTATAATGGTACTAACAGTTATTTTTTTTGCTATAAAAATGGTAGACTATTGGTAATCTTTTTGCAAGAAATGCCCAGCTGCTGTGAGCAACTTGTCTCTCTGCACTCTCTGATCTTGAAATTAACTGTGGGGAGTAGGTCAGAAGCAGCCTACCTCTCTCCCAAGGGAAGCAATACTGGGACAGAGTACAGGCAGGCTGGTGTGTTCCCGGAAAGTCAATCCATCCACAGCCAGTAGTGTTCTTTAACCAGCTGGTGTCCAAAGTCAGTCAACATTTAAATTAGGAGAATGGTGTAGAGCAAAGGGAGGCAGGAGAGGGGGTGAGGTATAAGCAGACAGATTGCTGGAGTGGGGTAGGGGGGGGGGTATTTGGGGTAGAGAAGCATGGGATAATGTTGGGCTCGGAGTCCAGGGAGGACTGTGGCACTAACTAAAACTGGGACTTTGCAGAGTCTGACCCCACCCAAGTAAGGTACTGAGGGAAGGACTATGTGTTATTATTTGGAGGAAGGGCGGGATTATGAGTGGTGATCAAAAGTGTGCCTTGGGAGGGACAGATGGGCAAGCAGGGAGTTCCTTACTGCTAAAACAGACATAATGATTTCAAAAGATTCGATCTATAACCAATGTAGTACATGTTCTTTCAGAAATAAGCTTTTTATTTTATACATAAAATGAGGTCTGATTTTCTGGGTGTGGCTGGTCAGGCTGGGCAAATCAGAATCAGAAACAAAAATGTAAAATACACTACTGAAAACGGAATCCGGTACAATATTATGGAGCAGCTCTGGGTCTGTACTGCACTCAAAAGGTCAGTGTGAAGCAGTGACTTTACCTTACACCTCCTGTATGCTGCAGTGATCCCACCCAGCTTACTGTAGGCCCCTAGGTCAGGGCTCTGAATTTGAAGATCTGGGTATTAGACCCACCATAGATATTTCATTGTTGGGAGGTTTTGCAGTGGCTCACCCAAATCCAGTGCTGCCCTGATTCTGCTCTGGTAGGGAATCCTCTGTTCATATCTCATTAGTGTAGAGTACAGCCCCAGTACTTCTCCAACCTACAGCTGTCTGCCCTGTCAGGTTTAATATGAGCCCTGTTTCCATGCAATCAACAGGAGCCCATTCCCCTCCATTCCAGTTTGGTTGGCCAGATGTCAGTATGTGGTGTTGATGTGGGCGTGTACCTTATCTGTACACAATGCGCTCTACAGTGGCCTACCTTGTGGTCAGTTGCTTCACCTGCAGCTGGTCTGACTTCCATTCTGTTGACAGATAATCCCCTCTCTTCAGGTCTTGGGTTGGTTGCCAGTGAGTTGGGGCGCTGAGTACACCTCCCCACTCCCATTCTCGGGCTGACAGATGGGGAGGCGGGGCATTGAGTATGTCTCCTCACTTCCATTCTTGGGCTAGCAGTTGGGGAGGTGGTGCATTGAGTGTTCCCCTCACACTCAGAGTCTTGGGCTGGCTGCCAGTGAGGTGGTGAATTCAGTACACCCTCCCTCTCCAAGTCTTAGGCTGGGTGCCAATGAGGTGGGGAATTGAGTACAAGGTACCATTATTAACACACACAGGGCACTGAATGACCTGCATTCCCAGAATCTCATTGTCCTTCTCACCCCCTACACACCAACCAGGGTGATGAGGCCCACATGGTGGAGGCTTCTGAGGGTACTACCCTCTCGTTTGAAATCTACTGGTGACCTGGCATAAGTGGTGACTGCCCCATCCTTTGGAATTTTTTTCTGGTGGAGGTCCAGTCCTCTCACTTTCTGACCTCCTTTAAGTGCCTTTTAAAATCGTATTTAATGAAGCAGACTTTTAATCTTGCGGTCTGCGCATGTGTTCCTGTATGTCAGCAGAGAGCCTCTTTCTTAGGGTTCTTTCTATGTATTACACTGCATTATTTTAGTAGTACTGTAACCCTTCCTTTGGGGTAAGGGGCTTACCTGGCTGGGACTATGGTCCCACTGGGATCCTGATCCTGCCTCCGGTCCCCCTGGACTGTTAAATCGGGACTGGAGGGCATAGAGAAGAGCCCTGGTGGGATTTGGGCCAGGGCACTCCATTTGGTCCCTGCGGTGCGACCACTGAAATTCCTGTGTCTTGGCCACATGGACAAATGGGGGCCCAGCTCCGAAAGGGTTTCTGCACCTCTCGGTGTTTTAGGGGTGTTCCAGCAGTCCAGTGGCTGCCGAAAACTGGGCCACATAAAGTAAATAAAATTATGGCTGCCACATTCCTTGTGCGTATGTGTGGCCAGGAGAGCACCAAAATTTGAAGGAGTCATGGCTCCATCGAGTGGGCACAGTAAAAAGGGCACAAACAGCTGCCTCTTGTATCGGGAGCCTTGGTGGGTATAAGGGGGCTCCCACAAATAAAATAAAAGGTGTCCTGGTTCCATCAGGCAAATCAGAGCCAGGACAAATAAATGTCAGCCCCCTGAAAGGGCTTGTCATTAAATATTATGGGGCTGAGTTGTGCTGGGCAAACTGTAAATAAATATGGCAGTTCCCATAGGACTCAAGCAGCAGAGGGTTGCTGGGAATAGTGCAAAGGGCATGGAAAAAGCCCGGGAGTCATGCAGCCAATGAGAATGGGACTGTGCAAAAGTTATTTAAGGAACTGTTTGCCCGACAAAGGAGAGATTCTGAAGGAGTCCTGAGAGAGGAGAGTGCAGGAAAGACTACTGTGAGCTATCCAGCCCAAGGTCTGCACCCAGAACCCAGTTGCCTATTGGGCCCTCTAACTGAGCTAAAAGCTAACCTGGCACTTGCTACTTTTGTAAAGAAAACAATGCAATCTGACACACCTGCCTACCTAAAAAAAAAAAAAACCATGCTCGTGGATCTCCCCTCGTCCTGTTCTGCTGCAAACAACAACCTAGTAATCCCCATGTTTTGCACCAACATGGGACGGCGTTCTTTTAGCTACCGTGCTACATCTATTTGGAATTCACTTCCTCCCCTATCAAAAAACCCTTACCACCACTGCTTTTACAAAGCTCCTAAAAACACACTACTCCTCATCTCAAGCCTGCCGCTGCTTCTACTAATCTACCAAACTGCTACCAACCACACCCTACTAACTCTGCTCCCTACATCCTCAGACCTTTCCCTTCTCCTCCCCTCACCTCTCCTCCCACCCCTTGCCCCCAGCTATGCACTTACCCCTCCATCAGCTATATATGTACCCACCCCAGTCTGTCCTCTCAATTCCCCCCACTACCTCTGCTCCCCACCTCCTTGAACTCTCCCCTTTTCCTCTCCTTACCTCTCCCCCCAACCCTTTGCACCCAGCTACACACTTACCCCTCTACCTACTATATAGGTGTAACCCCCCTGCAAATGGGGGTTCCCAAAAGACTTCCAGGAGCTTGCTTGAATGCTCCAAGCCTGAATGGTGTTTGGCGTTTAAGCCATTTATCAGTGAGTGTTTTTAGAACCTCTGGTACTGTCTCTTTAAGAGCTGTCTGCTTGCAGACATAATTAGTTTGTATGGGGGACTGTGTGTTTCTTTGATTGAGTACCACTCGAGCTGCTGCCAATTACTCCATTTTGCAGTCACTAGGAGTGCAAAGGAACCTATCTGAAAGATGTAACTGTTTGCCAGAAATAATTTAGAGTAATAATGAAAATACAGTTTGTCTAACCTGCTTTCTTTGCAGTCAGAACTGTGTTTGCCTAGTTCCCATTCTGGTTTTGAACTGCTGAACTGGACCAATCAGTGTGAAGTAAGCTAGCTCTAAAATGGTGCCTTGACGAATCAGAACTTGGACTCATAATCTGAGCCAGCCACAAGAGGATTGTATGGGCAGTGACTCTGGGAGATGTAGTTTAGACTTGGCGCCTTTTGGACCAACAGGAGCAGTCTATTGTGAGTGACAGCCAATCCAGTCGAGAACTGGGAGGAACTCAAAGGAAGTGCCGGTTTTGTCTGTTGGAGTTTCAGTTTAGATCTGGCAGTGAAGGAAAAACCCTGTGCTCCTTCAGTGCACAGTTTCAGTCAAAACGTGTAAGGCCCAGAGTTCCGTCTGCAGCTTGTGTAACTGCTTGTTTGGACTGAATCTGCCCTGTGAAAAGAATCAAAGGATCTCTGAAGAGTAGAAACCAGGCTCACCCTGTAGAAGACTGGAGAAATTGTTGAATTGCACTCGGTCTGTCAGGAACTGAATCTGCTGTGTGTTCTCCCGGTATTGTGCAGTAATTGCGATCGGGATAGAGAAGCAGCCTGCCTGGTATAGTACTTTCTTTTTTACCATATAAATGTGTGAAGAGTCTCGTGGAGCTCAAGAGTAGCCCTGCTGACGTTGAAGGACCTTATCTTGTTTGGAGGTCGTAGTACTAATTCAGAATTCGCTCCCTGTTGAATTCCACATTAAATCCAAATGGAATCACTGTACTGCTGACTGTTTAAACTAATTTTCTTTTCACTGTGTGAAAGGGCCCCTACCAGCTGCCACGGTTTGGACTAGCCACTAGGGCTTGGGTACCCAGGGACAGTAACTGGTAGGGACTAGGCTAATGCACAGAGCCATAGGTAGATAGTAAAGTGATAAGCTAATTAACCTGATTTCCCCTGTCCTGTTATATCCCCAAATAAATCAGAGCTGCTTTGTTTCAGCAAAGTTATACTGCCTGAGGTATTTGTCTATGTTAAAGTACTGTACTGTGATTGTTGCACTGTATCTTATTTCACAGGAGGTCCCAGTGCCGGAACTAGTCCTAGGGGTAAGTGTATACTGTGAAGGTAATTCTGATATATTGTGTGGGCCACTAGTGGGGAGAAAGGGGGTTTGCAGTGTCCCAGAGGGCTGTGACCAAGTAAGTTTAACTATTGCAAACCCTGACCTCTGGGTGGAGGCACCCGCCATTGGATCCAGGCCCCTCAACCTGTTAGTGGCAAATCAGGCAGGGGTAGTAGCCCCCGGGATAGCGCCATCTAGGGGTTACATAGGTATTTACCCCACACTTCCCCATCCCTGATCTCCCCCCCTTCTTCAGTAATCTCCACCCCCTCTTTTCAGCAACCTTCCACGCCTCCCAACCCCTTCTCCCACTTACTTCCTTTATCTCTCTTAAGCTCCCCTTACCCTGTTATATCCCCAGTACACCTCTCAACATCTTTGACTACTTATAAGCTCTTGTTTTTTTTCTCTTTCACTCTTCTCACTGCCTTCCGATGCCTGTTGTTTCACATCTTACTTGATTCGTTGTATCTTCTCTTATGCCTGTAATATTTTATTATACTATTTTTTTCACCAGTACATTGCTGTAGGTTTCCTTGCAACAAAACTCATTATTCCAGTATCAAGCATAGTTCCTTGTCTGATGCTTTGAATTACTCATGACACACTGTACCTTCACCTCCTAATGTATTATATCATGAATGTACTATACCTTACCCATTGTCTGTGCTATTGCACCCGGGTCGTGACTGAAAAAATCACTTGTTGCTAGTGCACTCACCCGGTCAACAAAGTTAAATAAATAAATAAATAAAACTGATAGCAGGCAGAATGCCTGAAAAAATCCAGTGCTGCAGTGAGGAAGGATGTAGAGTGTGACAGCTAGAGTGAATGAAAATATTAAGTTGGAAACGAGACCTTGGAGCTTTCAGCCAGAGTGGGAGCCCAGTGCTGCAGTGTGAGAGCAAAGACTGTAAGTTGCAGCTTTGAAATAGAAAGTTCTACAGTGGAGAATAAAGAGTTTCCCGCAGTGAGAGTGAAGAGATTTGCAGTAGAGAATAAGGAGACTTTGCAGCCATGAGTAAAGAAACTAAGTAACCAGTGATCCCCTCTGGCGGGGCAAGTGTGTGATGCTACTTAATCGTCTCTAGTCAGAGAAATTGTGTGGTCTGGGGCTAGAGACTGAGCCAAAGCCCCTCCGCCAGTGTTTGTTCAAAGCTGTGCATCAAGTAGAAAGTCTAGGGGACTTCCAGCCTGCCCTGTCCCCCAAAACCAATGGAGAAGATGACCAGAGAGGAAGACGTTAAGAGGCCTGTCCAGTGAACACTGCATACAAAGGCACCAGGGGCGAAGTTTGGAAAGGCCTGACAGGTGAAGACCAGTGTTCACTTCTTCAGCCAGCAATAGCCTCCGGGTTACCTGCTACAGTGGTGCACCAACAGCAAACATCTTTTACCAGCATGGTACTGTCAGTCAAGCTTCTGCAACCCCCATTTGAACCTTCAAACTGTAAGTACCCATGGCTGTGGCTCAGGGGAGTCTCCAATTAAGCTAGTTAGTTAGTATCAAGGGGATTAAGTCCTGGCCTGGACAGTGCCAAAATTCAAGCTGTGGCCAGGCAGAGAAGTTAAAGGTTGTGTTGCTAAAATGTTTGGGCCCCAGCACAAGACTCCTGCTCAAGCCAACCTTCGGACACCCTGTTAGCACTCCCCAGTGTGATATCCATCGTTACCTGTACTGTTGGCCAGGGCCATTTGGGGAAAACGTTGGATGCACCCGCAGGTGGGAGGATTGGGAGAGTGTGTGGGGTATTACTATTTACTGCCTTGGTTGCTGCTCTGCTATTCCTGTTTTCCCCTTCCCCTAACAAAAATTGTGAGTGTTTCATGTTACATCCTGTTATTGGGAGTTATTGCAGAATGTGCAGAGTTACTGGGTGGGGGAGGCACTGTGGGGGCAGCTATTGTATTCTTCTGGGGGGTTAATCTGCTGTTTGCCCAAAACGTATCACCTATCACTACCCCAGGTGGAAGCACAATGCCATTTCTTGACCAGGTATCCCAACAACCACTGAACCTAGATCAGCCCACTCAGGTATGTGTCTGTGTGAGACCCGAGGGCCCTGAAAACGCCCAGGTGAGTCAAGGAGCTGCTACACTACTTTGTACTCCTGTCTGTAAAATCGTTCCAACAAATTACTGCTACAAGCTACTAGTACAGTGCTGTGTGAGGCAGCATTGTAACTAAATATTCATCAAGGGGAGCAACTAAAGATGCGAAGATGGAAACACTTTGGGGGCATACACTGCAGTGCTCCTTTAAAGAACCCCTGAAACCATTAGAAAAACTTGAACAAAAAAGTGAGTTTTAGACGCATTGTATCTATTTATTTGAAAACTGGTGACTGTGAAAGGTACACTGAGCCAAGGCAAAATTAGATTTAGACACATTTTATCTATTTATTTATTTGAAAAAGTAGTGACTGGGAAAGGCACACTGAGCCAGGGCTCATTTCCAGGTGCAACATGAGGGGAAGGGAACAGAGGAGACAAATACATAGCACAGACAGAGTACATAATTAAATGCAATTACATAGCATTGACACAGTTCACAGTTATGGTAACATGGAATACAGTACTTGATTAAAACAAAAGTAAGCACAATAAGAGCACATAGCAAAAATCAGGCAATTCAGCCAAGCCTACACTGGGGTAGGATGCAGATGTAAGGGGGGCAGTCAGGTAGGGGGAAAACTGGAGTGGGGGGGAGGGAAGGAGTTTCAGCTGGTACCTGATGGAAACAGGGTAGGTAGTGAAATGGAGAGAGGATAGGAGTAGATTCCAGAGTGAAGGGAGAAGATAGGGAAAGGCTGATTGCCCAGCAGAGGTGCGTGTATGAGGAATGGCGAAGGTGAGAGGGTCCCTGGAGCAGGGGGAATGGAGGAGAGGAGTGAGGAGAGGTAAGATAAAAGGCCCCAAACCGGCATTTGGATATGAATGAAGCATAATGGTTCTGGCAACGCGAAGGTAGAGGAAGAATGGATAAGGAGAAGTAGTGCGAGCAATGGTTGGTACGAGAGGGGGAGTTGGTAGCAAAAGAACAGACAGCGTTGAGAAGAGTGTCCAGTCTGGCCAGAGAGGTGGAGGGAGCGGTGCCATAGATAATGTTCACATAGTCAAAAACTGGGAGCATCATTTTTATGACGAGCTCATGGAGTACCTGCGGAGACAGACAGTCTTTATTGCATTACAAGACACCAAGTTTAGGGTGGAGTTTGGTGTGAATGGCATCAGTGTGGTCAGAGAAGTCAAGTCTGCTGTCTAGCCACACGCTGGGGTATTTGAATGAGTGAACCACTTCAAGAGGAGTGTCATCCAAGGGGGGGGAAGACAGGCAGAGTTGGGAGTCTGGCCAGCTTTTGGCTGGTGCTGAAGGCCATGGAAAAAGGTTTTTTGTGTTGACCCAGAGTTGGTTAGATTGAAACCAGTGCAGGACATTGTGGAAGTCTTGCTGGAGCAGACCTTCCATGGCTGTAGTGGCATGACTGAAGGTGTAAATGACTGTGTCATCTGCAGACATGTGGATATGCTAATTGGCACAAGCTGAGGTGAGGTCATTAAGGAAGATAGAGAACAGGATAGGCCTCAGGATGGAGCCCTGTGGGACCCTGTCCTGGATGGGAAGTGGAGGTGACAGGGCACTACCAACATCTATTGACTGCAGGCAGCCAGAGAGGTAAAAACAGAACCAGTGTATAGCAGAAACTAAGAGGCCAGCAGCACTCTGCTTATGCAGGAGGAGAAGGTGGGACACAAAGTTGAAAGCCTTGGTCAGATCGATGAAAATGGTAGCTGTGATGTGCTCCTGATCCATCCCTGAGAAGATAGATTCAGTTATGTGCAGCAGGGAGAGGACAGTGGAGTGATGTTTCTGGAAACTAGACTGGAATGGGTAGAGGAAATCGGTGGAGGACAGAAAATTGGAGAGCGTAGTGTAGACAAGCTTCTCTTGTAGTTTAGCGGGGGGGGGGATTGGCTGGGGAGGAAGGACCCCCCCCCTTTTGTGATGTGAATGAACTTTGGCCAACTCCAGGACTGTGGGACAGCACTGAGGGAGAAGGAGAGGTTGAGTAGGTGAGTCAGTGGATGTGCTATGGCAGGTGCAGAGATGTGGAGCTGTTTAGGTTCAAACCCCAGGAATCCCTCACTTATGCTTAACAACTGAAATCATTCCCCTGGAATGAGCTGACCCTAAGCTTTTAAAATCTTATGCAAATTATGGAACTTAGAACGAAATTCAAACTCTGCTGTGTAGTCGTGCTCACCCCTGCACTCGATTGTTAGAGTTATTTCTCTGCCTGAAGAAAGCAGTTACCCCAAAGTCTTCTCTTCACTTCTAGACAGTTTACAGTTTATCATTTTAATATTTAAAAGTGTTTAACTGTGTGACAGCCAGGTGGCGCTGAGAGTTGAGGCGCTGGATGCTACACCTCGCAGCACGCTGGCAACCTGCGTTCAGGAATGAGCGGGGCCGCCAGGGGTCAGCAGGGGAGGAGAAGGATCGAGCGTCCTAGGGACAGCTCTCCTTCTCCATGGAGGGGGGGTGGTCAGTGGTCGGTGCATGCCTAGCCCCTAGCGGAGGCTGGGGGTGGCACACCGACTCTGCCAACTCTGGTTCAGAGGCGGGGCAGATGCCTGATGGGATGTACACGGGAGCGTGCTTGCTACTGTCGCTGGCGTAATGCATGCTCCGCCCCTGATGGGGGTGAAAACTGGAGGAAAACAAAGCTCCCAGCTGGATGACAGAGGGGGCTCACAGGTCCTGCCCTGAACAGCCATGATGCTGACCACACTGGATCCGGTCTTCAGCGAGTTTGGGTCTTACCCAGAGGGTAAGCCCTGGGGTTAATGGTCGGTGTTAGCTGGTGGACGTTGGGAGATGGGACTGGGGCTCCCTCCCAATCGAGGGCCATGGAGCCAGGAGCATAAAAAACAACAGCAAAAAAAAGAAAGTTTTTAACTGTGCTTAGTTAACTTTGCAATACTCTGTGTTAGAGTTTTACCTATTGTTTTTGTGTAATAATCAATTTTTCTGTGGTTTGCCATCAGTTCTGAGGCACAGGAGAATGTCATTTTTGTCACTGTTACCACTTGTAGGGAGCCATTATATTTTCCATTGTGTACACATATAAAACTACTTTTACTTCAACTGCAGTTTTCATTTAAATTATTCTCTCTTCCTCTTTTGTGTGTGCGTGTGTGTATGTGGGGGGGGGGCGAGACGATAGTTGACTGTTTTAACTAAAAAACCTCATTTGAGGTGTATTTTACTTGCAGTTTGAATTTGTGAGGAACCAAATCGCATTTTTCCTATTTAAACTCCTCTTTAACAGTTGTAGGTTTTTTTATATTTTAAAGCTTTTTTCTGTTGTGAAATGCAAATGTCTTCCCAGGTTTTAAAAATTGCAATGTTTTTTTTCAACTCCTGGCAAAGACAGACTGCCACAAGTTGTATTTAAAGTGCCAGGGTCCAGACCACGATTTTGTCAGTTGTGAACTCTATATTAAGTTTTGCCCTAAAATGCAGAAGAAAAGGGCTAAAAAATTAGAAGACACAAGGGATTCTCAGTCTGGCTCCACGTCGCCTAAAGCTCAAATCGGGGTCCAGCCCCACAAAATAAGCAGCATTCCCTGTCAAAGGGACAGAAAAGAAAGATAAGACTGCAAGAGATGGTTCAGCACTCAGGGTGTCTGAAAAGGGGGAGCCTTAGAGCAGATGGTGCATGCCATGCAAAAAATGAAATAAAAATGTCACTGTCCCTCTTGCTGAAGAAGGAAATGAGCTGCCAGTGAACACAAATAAAATGTCCTTAGTAAAGGACATGACAAAGGTGTGGCAGTTCCTCCAGGCATTCAGGCTATGGGGAATTTCATAAATATGCCTGTCCCCCTTCCCAGGCTCTGGTTCCAATTCTCATACTTGTGGAGGAAGAGGTGGAAATGTACTATGGAGAGGAGGAGGAAGGAGAACCCATGGAACCAGATGGCTTTCCTGACCAAGAATCTGGCTCTCCTGCTAAGCCTTCAAATGATTATACCTCTCAGTATACCTTTGAGAGGCATATGGTAAATACCCTCAGCATCACCTCACAGGAAACGGAGGAGGATGAGGAGGATGTAGAATCCATGTGTAAGATGGGCTGAGCTCTCACAAAAGGTTAATGCTGCCAATCCACAAATCCCTTAAGAAAGCCACTTGTAGTCGTAAAATCATGTCAGCACCCTGCTCAGCCACTGGCATAGATAAGAAAATTGAGCAAAAATACCAGGTGGACAAACAGGGATCTGAGTAGCTATATTCCCACTCCGATCATAAGGATGTGGTCCAGACTGCTGCCTGTGACAAGGCCAAAGTGCCCCTTTCTTCCTAGCCTCCTTAGAAAGATTCCAGAAAACTGGATAGCATGGGCAAAGAGTTTGTACATCAGCTTCTCTGTTTCTAAGGCAGGTAGCTTACCAGGCCTATACAGCTCAGTACCAGAAAGCCCTGTGGAGTTCTGTACTGGCACTGAGCAAACAGGCTACTGGAGACTCAACGCAGAATATGGCTGGTGCATCAAGATCAGCCATAGATGCCACAAAGTACCAGCTCCGTATGACAGTGGACACAAACAACACTGCATCTAAGGGCTTGGCCCGTGCAGTGTCCTTAAGGAGGTTTGCCTGGCTTACAACTACCAATCTATCCCAGGACACCCGAACAAAAGCGATGGATTTCCCCTGTGTGGAAACTTCACTGTTTGGTGAGAAGGCAGAGGCTTGCATGAAAAAGGTTGATGGAAATAAAACCACCTACAAGAGCAACACTGAGAAGGAAAAGGCCTCCACTTCCTACAGGCCTTATGGAGGGGGAGGTAGAGGTAGGGGATACTACCCATGTGCTTATATCTCCTGTGACTACCCTCCAAATAGGAGTTACTTTAGAGGTAGGGGTAGAAGGGGCACCAGACATGCAGCTGCACCAGCAGCTCCCAAAGTCCAAGCTGAATAAAACCCCTGACAAGTCTGCATAGGTTGCACATCCATTGCCAGTTGGAGGAAGGCTGATTAACTATTTTCAGGAATGGACAAATATAACCACAGACAAGTGGGTCCTGGAAATAGTGAGTCAGGGTTTGTCTCTGCAGTTCAGGAGATTCCCAAAGCTGCAGGACCGCAAGGGTTTCCACCTTCATACCCCAACAGAAAGAATCCTGTTGGAGAGGGAGATGAAGAAACTGCTGCAAGCAAATCCAGTGGAAAAAGTACCTCCCACACAGTGGGCAGGGGACTTTATTTCAGATACTTCCTGACCCACAAGAAAAATGGGGAGTGGCGACCCATTTTATACCTGAGATGTCTGAACAAACACTTTATGGTAACACTGGACTCGGTAATCTCATCTCTTCAAGAAGGAGACTGGGGTCACTGAATCTGAAGGACTTCTGCTTTCATATACCAGTCAGGCCCAGCCACAGAAAGTACCTTAGGTTCAGGATAGGGAACTGCCACTACCATTTCACAGCCTTTCCCTTTGGCCTCACCTCAGCACCAAGCGTGTTTACAATGTGCCTAGTCATGGTGGTGTTAAGGCAAGGGGTGGTAGTTTTCCCTATCTCAACAACTGTCTAGTCTCAGGAAAAACACACCAGGAAGCAAAGTTCTCCTTACTACTGACACAAGGCACATTGGAGGACCTTGGCTTCCTCATAAATATTCAGAAGTCCCTAACAGAACTAGTGCAAGTTCTGGACTTTATAGGTGCACAGCTGGATACCCTGCAAGGGAAGGCTTTCCTTCTTCAAGCAAGGGTAGCAAATCCGATTGCAACTGCAGAATCCTTCAAGGCAGATCAGCTCAGATCTGCAAGGGATTTCCTGTGTTTACTGGGGCACATGGCCTTGTCCACTGCAGTGGTACCAGTGGCCAGGTACTAAATGAGGGATTTTCAATAACACCCAGGGAACCATTAGTCCCATAGGTGGAATCCACTGTCCAAACTGGTACCCATCACAAAGTCTTTGTTGAGGGCTCTGGAATGGCGGAAGGAAGAATGCAACCTTAGAGAAGGAATTCCCTTCCTTCAGCAACTATCTACGGCTATACTTACAACAGATGCCTCCCTCTGATGCTGGGGCACCCTCCTGTAGAACCTCACTGTAAGTGGTATTTGGAGTGCCTAGGAGACTCAAGAGCACATAAATCTCTGGAACTCAGGGCAGTGATCTAGCAATGCAGGCTTTTCCCTCCCAGATCAGTGGTCAGTCTATCCAGGTCAGAATAGACAACACCAACACCACAACAATGTATTACATAAACAAGCAGAGAAGAACAAGATCTTCAAAGCTGTGCAGAGAGGCTGCGAAGATCTGGAACTTAGCATACTCTCTGGGAGTTCATCTGTCAGCAGTACACCTGCCAGGGAAGAACAATGTTTTAGCAGATTCCCTGAGCAGAATCAGCCAGGGAAATCATAAATAGAACCTGAACCATCAGTTGCTGGCAACAGTGTTCAGATGGTGGGGTACACCAGAAATAGAACTGTTTGGCTCCAGGGAGCCAGAGGATGCTCTAGTCCTCAGCTGGTTGGGGAAGTTTCTATATGCCTTCATGTCTTTCCCACTTTTGCTGAGAGTACTGCTCAAACTGAGAAAGGAGTAAGCAACAATGATTTTCATAGCTCTGGACTGGGCCAGCCAGATCTGGTAATCCCGACTCTTGTCCCTGTCCAACAGGCATCCTATCAACCTGCCCCTGGGATACAGTTTTCTGACATTGTCTCAGGGCAGGATAACATTCCTGGATCTGTGAACTCCGCACCTCAGAGCATGGTTCTTGAAGAGCTAGAGTTCTTTGGACTAAATCTGTTTGAGAAGGTGATGGAAGTGCTTAAGGTTTCTAGGAGATCAGCAACAAGGAAAACCTATGCTTCAAAATGGAAACGATCTCCCTTTTGATGTTCCCCTAGACAGCTCAAAGCATTGCAAGCAAGTCTGTCTACAATCCTGGACTGACTAGTCCATCTCCAATTCTTGGGCCTCAGGCTCTCAACCCTGAAGGTTCATTTGGCAGCAGTGTCAGCTTACACATCAACTGACAAGGACAGGTCAGTGACCTCACAACCCATTTTTAAAAGGTTTTTCAGTGGCCTTAATCACCTATACCCTTCAATAAAGGGAACCTGTCTCTCCCTGGGACCTGAATGTGTGCTTTGCTCAGTTTATGTAGTCTCCTTTTGAGCTTGTGGCAACTGCTGCATTGAAGTATTCACCTAGAAAATAGGTTTACTACTAGCAATAATATTTGCCAGAAGGATGAATGAGCTGCAAGCCCTCTGCAGAGATCCTAACCACATCATCTTTCACAGGGACAAGGTAGTCCTAAGTACTAAGAGAAAATGCCTCCCCAAAGTGTCTGAATTTCATCTGAACCAATCAGTTACGCTTTCAGTTTTCTTTACAGCAAAATCCACCTCGGGAGAATAGAAGCTCAACAGTCTGGATTTGAAGAGAGCTCTGAGCTACTACTTGGACCACACAAAGGATATAGGGTCCACTAACAATCAGTTGTTTGTCACCTGTGGTGAAGTGGGGAAAGGGAAAACCAGCATCCAAGAGAACCATTTCTCGCTGGATAATTTCCAGCACATAGTTCTGGTATGACAAAGCTGGCAAGCTGCCACCTGAAGGCCTTAGGGTGCACTCCATAAGGAGCACCTCTGCCTCTGTGGCAGTATCAGAAGGTATTTCCCAACAGGAAATCTGTAAAGCAGCTACCTGGAAACAGTACACACTTTCACAAAGCACCACTGTCTGGACATACAGTCCAGAAGGGATGCAGCTTTGGCATTGCTATCTTGCAGAACCTTTTCCTAAGTAGGTTCCGTGCCCAGCCTCCAAAGATACTTCTATGGAGTCTGCAGTTGTTAAGCACAAGTGAGGGATTCCTGGTGTTTGAAGAAAAAAATACTCATCGTAGTAATAGTGTTGCTTCCAAAAGGGTCCCTCACTATGCTTAAAGTGATTTACCAAGTTTTTCAAACTGAGACATGCATTACAGGGCTTAAAGCTAAGGTTGGTGAAAGTCTGCAGAGGCACAAGGTATCATTTTTATTCCAACCTGAAAGGGAATGGAACGGACTGTCTTTTTTTCTCCAACCAGATAATCAGCCAATCTCTTCCACTTCCCAGATGAGTGATCCAGCCCCGTGCTCAGGCACGTAAGGACATGTGCCCAGATAGAGTGCGGGGGAGTGCCCCATTAACATCAGTGGGGTCCGTTTTAAGTACTTTTTTTACAGTCAAAAATGGCCAGTTGGAGAGCAATCGAAGGCACTGGAAGGGATCAGCTAATTTCCTGTTCAGAGAAAAAAATACGATCCCTTCCACTCCCTTTGAGGCTGGACTGAAAATGAAAACTTGTGCCTATGCAGTCTTTTGCTGACCTTAGCTTCAAGACCCTGTAAGGCATGTTAAAATGCTGGTAAATCACTTTAAAAATCCTTAATTGATACCTCCCCCTCCAGAACCTGGTAAATGGTTCACACGAGAATCAGTTCTTTATAGTTGCTTGAGCATTACTTGTTTCAGTGTCTTTTCAATTGCTGTTCAGTGGTCTCTGCTTCTTAATTTTTCATAATAATTAAAATTGTCCTGCCATGTTTAAACTGTTTTTCACATTTTTTGAAATAACTTTAGGTTTTTTTAGTAGTCATTTATCTAGTTTTAGTGGTCACTGCTCACCCTAGCATTAGAAATAAATCTGACGTTAGAGTGCAGGGATGAGTGTGACCACACAGCAGAGTTTGAATTTCATTCAAAGTTCCATAAATAGCTTAAAACTAAAAGCTCTGGAGTGGCTCATTCCAGGGGAATGATTACAGTTGTTAAGCATAGTGAGGGATCCCTTTGGAAGAAGCAACATTACTACAGTGAGTAATTTTTTTATCCAGTCCATGATAACTGAATTTTTGCAGGTTGAGAGAGTAAAAGAGCAGTAAGGGTTTCCTGGGTGGTAACAGGGGGAAAGAGGAAACCAGTAGAAGGGAGACAAGAGGGAATGTGAGGAGGAGTGGAGGAGGCTGGAGGGTGAGTGAAAGGGAGAGTACAAGTGGTAAAGAACTCATTGGCATGAGCAACAACAGAGGAGGGGCTGGACACTGGTGAACCATTTACAAGAAGGCCTGGGGGGGTGGATTGTGTGAGAGGGTCAAATGGGAGTGAATTACCTTCCAGAACTTTGAGGGGGCACTAAGATTGTATGACGGTTGGCCTTGAAACACTGTGATTTCACAACCCAGATAGCCTTAGTACTGGAGCTCTTGATAGTCTTGTGCAACCCCTTATCCCTCCAAAAGCGGCATCTTATAACCAGGACCCCCACAGACTTGTATCCAGACAAGGCAACAAACCACAAGTTGGGAGAAAATAGGCTTCAACCCTGGCACTGGGGAAAATACATGGCTCGGCATCTAGAAGTCGGGGGGGTTAGAGCGCAAAACAGCTAATATTCTTCAGGTGAAGCTACCTCTGGCTGGAAGCTGCAATACTGAACATAGGATTTGCAAAAAAGTGAGTTGTGCTCACAACAGAGGGGGGTGAACCTTACAATTGTCTTTGGTTTGTAGCAGATATTCTGCAGGTGGAGGCTATTTCTAACTGAAAGGTGAAATAAGGAACTTAGAATTATCAGGAAAGACAGTCTTTCAAGCAACAGAGGGAGGTGGATCTAGCTTTACTTTTGTTACAATTCTTAAGATTTTCAGTGCAGGAAGAGTTTAAAAAAGCACAATGACTTATTTTGAGGCTGACTGCTTTCGAGCACAAACCACCAGGCTGTTTTGCGGCTGGGAGGTTTACCTGTGTCTGATTTAGATGTCTGGATTTTTCTGTTTGATCAGCAGGGTATTTTCTCTGTCAAATTGTTGTGTAGGCATCTTGCTGACAGGAAGGCACTCATCGCAGCGGTGGGTCAGAGCTTTAGCTGATTGTTTCGGTGAGGGCACAGTTTAGCCCAACTCCTGCCCACCCTCGCCCCACCCACCCCTGGAAATAGTTCCTTATACCTGGGGTTCTGACATCATTTCTCAAGAGTGCAAGGTGCATATCACTGTCATATCCTCTAGCACACTGCACTGACAATATAAGCATACACATTGTATAATATGTATATTTCTATATAACAAACCAATCACACACAAAAAAAAAATTAGATAAACATGTGGGGAGTAGTGCAATGTAATGGCTGTGGGGCAGCAGTCTTCTGGGAGTCTTTCTGGAGGCTGAGATGCTGCCCTATTTGCAGACAACTCTCTGCCCTGAAAGAGGAAGTTGCCTGTCTTCAGGCCACACTGGACAGTAGTAAGGGAACCTTCCCCCAGGCCACACTGGACAGTAGGAAGGGAACCTCCCCCATCCAGGGAGCACCAGAGCCACCACCACTACCTCAGAGGTTGCGAAGAAAGCACAGCAGTTGGACCACAGTGGGCTCAGGGAGGGTGAGAATGGTGGAACAGAGGCACACCCAGTCAGTTGTTCCACTCCACAATCCATACACCATTCTGGGGGAGCATAGCTCCCCTATGGATGCACCCGCAGAGGAGACTAAGGAGGCTGAGGACAACTGTCACAAGGGAGGCCCACAGGAAGGAGGCAGAGGACACCACAGGGAAAGGAAGCAGCTTCTGGTGGGGGACCAATTATTAGGGGATAGAACTGGGGCGAGCAGGAAAACTGGAGGGCAGCCTGCCAGGTGCCATGGCTTGAGGGTCAGGAAGCCGATCCTCAAGATCACTCTGAACAGCTGCATCGGGAGTCTGAGCTGGACGCATTGTCCACCTAGGGACAAATGACTTGGCTCATCATGAGATTAGAGCAGTGCATGAGGACTTTGTAGAGTTGGGGAGGGGCCTAAGACAAGTAGCACACACAGTATCCTTCTCAGAGGTGCTGCCTGTCAATGGCATGGGTGAGGGGAGTGTACTTTGCACCATGCAGTTTAATGAATGGTTGAAAAAATGGTGTGGAGCACAGGGGTTTGGCTTCATTGGGGACTGGGGTTCCACCTCGAGGGACACCAGCCTATACTGGCAGGATGGTCTGCATCTGTCCAGGAAGGGAACAAGTCTTTGAGCAATCGGTTTAAATGCTTCATTGGCAAGCTTTAAACTAGTCAAGGGGAGGCACTGATAAGCAGCAGGAAAATCCCAGCCTCTCCGATAAAAACAGGGTACTAAATGAGAAAAGACCGAGGTAGAAAGGTCAGTGGGGGATGCTGCAACAGAAGGTAAAGCCATCAAAAAATGGAGAGCAATGAGCACCAATGCCTGTAGTCTGGGTAACAAGCTTCCTGAATTAGTGGCCTTGATGGAGGAGGAACATCTGGGTATCGTGGCAGTCACAGAAACATGGTACACACAAAACCATGACTGGGACATAAACATACCAGGATACACTATCTACAGGAGGGACAGGGAGGGTAAAAGAGGAGGAGGAGTAGCTCTTTACATAAGGGAAGGAATCAAAGCAACAGAACAAAAGGGTAAACAGGAGGAGAAGAAGCACTGTGGGTAAATTTGGAGACAGGCAATTGCACCACAATCCGCACAGGTTGGATACAGACCTCTTCTCAGGGGAGGAAATGGACAAGAAATGATAGAAAGTACTTAGAATGGCAGAAAAAGGGAGATATTGCTGATGGGTGATCTATGCCAGATGTTAACTGGAGTGCAGTTGCAGCAGCCACTTGAAGAGTGGGGTTATTCTAGATGCCCTACAGGGGGCATGCCTTAGACAACTAGTATTGGAGCCCACTCGAGAGGGAGCAATCTTAGACCTGGTTCTCTCGAATGGAGATGGAGAGAGGATCACAGATGTAGAAGTGGGTAGCCATCTGGGAACTAGCGACCATCAAACAGTATGGTTCACAATAAACACAACAATAGAGTCAAGTCATACAAAGGCAAAAGTACTGGTCTTTAGAAGGGCTGACTTTGCCAAAATGGGTGAGTGCCTAAGGAATGCACTAGCAAATGGGCAGGAAGGAGGGGTGGAAGAACAATGGGGAATAATAAAAACTGCCATCACAGAGGTAACAAGCCTTTGTGTGAAGCAAATAAACAAAACAAAGCGATGTAAGAAACCACTATGGTTCTCAAAGGAAGTGGCAGTAAGGTTCAAGAGGAAAAGAAAGTATTCAGGAAGTAAAGGAATCACAGAAGGAGCAGGACAGAGAACTGTATCAGTTAAAGCAAAAGGAAGCTGGGAAGGCAGTCAGAACAGCAAAGGCCCAAACCGAGGAAAGATAGCCAACTCAGTTAAGAAGGGATAAAACCTTTATAGGTACATCAGGGAGCGAAGGAAGACCAAGGGAGGGATAGTGAGGCTTAATAAAGGGAGGAGGTGGGGCTGGAGGTGACTGTAAAAGGCAGAGATATTAAACAAATATTTTTGCTCAGTATTTACAAATGAAGAGGGGGAGGTACCTAAAACAAACAGTAGAAACAGTATGGATACAGAAGTTGATACCAGCCCATTTACAGAAGAAAGGGTTATGAAAGAACTCTTAAAACTGAAGGTGGACAAAGCAATAGGGGCTGATGGGATTCATCCCAGAATTCTAAAAGAACTAAGGGTAGAACTAGTGACACCACTGACTACCCTCTTTAACAAATCATGGGAGGATGGGGTGGTGCCCGAGGACTGGAGGAGGGCAGATGTGATTCCCCTTCACAAAAGTGGGAGCAAGGCAGAAGCAGTAAACTACAGACCTGTTAGTTTAACCTCAGTGATAGGGAAAATGATGGAATCACTTCTGAAGGAAAGAATTGTCAAGTATCTAGAGGGCAGAGGGGCACAGGACCCACGGCAGCATGGATTCACAGTGGGAAGGTCATGCCAGACGAATCTGATAGATTTCTTTGACTGGGTGACCAAAGTAGTAGATCAGGGAGGGGCTGTGGACATGGCCTACCTAGACTTTAGCAAGGCATTTGACACAGTCCCACACAAAAGATTAATATACAAGTTAGCCAGCCTGGGAGTGTGTCCCAAGATGACAGCCTAGGTAAAGAATTGGCTGGAGAATAGGACACGAGAGTAATAGTAAATGGAGTCCACTGAAGAAAGGGGGTTACTAGTGGGTACCGCAGGGTTCAGTATTAGGACCGGTCCTCTTCAATGTCTTTATAAGTGACATTGCAGAGGGACTGGAAGGAAAAGTATGTCTCTTTGCAGATGACACAAAGATCTGCAACAGAGTTGATGCACAAGGTGGGGTGGAAAGGATGAGAAGGGACTTGGCAAGGTTAAAGGAATGGTCAAATGTATGGCAGCTTAGATTCAATGCTAAGAAGTGCAAGGTAATGCACCTGGGAAACAAAACCCAGGGAAGAGTACACAATGGGGGGTGATACTAACAACAACAAAATGGAAAGAGACCTGGGGTATACATCAGATGACCTAAAGGTGGGCAAGCAATGTGAGAGGGCAGCAAGGAGGCTTGGGGATACTGGGATGCATAGGGAGAGGCATCACCAGTAGAAAACAGGAAGTTATTATCCCTCTGTAGAGACAGCTGGTGAGACCCCATCTGGAGTACTGTGCAGTTCTGGAGACCCAATCTCCGCAAAGACATAGACAGGATGGAAGCTGTCCAGAGGAGGGCAACTAAAATGGTGCAGGGTCTGCACTGGAAGACATATGAAGAGAGACTTAAGGAGCTTAATATGTATAGCCTCGAGGAAAGGAGGGAGAGGGGATATGATAGAAACTTTCAAGTACCTCAAGGAATCAACAAAGTCCAAGGCGGTAGCATCTTTCAAAAAGAGGTGTGTGCAAGAACAAGGGGAGCAATTTGAAGATAATGGGGGCGGCTCAGAGGTAATTTAAGGAAGTATTTTTTTACAGAGAGGGTTGTGGATGCATGGAACGGCCTTCCGGAGGAGGTTGTGGAGTCAAAAACAGTGGTGGAATTCAAGCATGCATGGGACAGTCATAAGGCAATTCTAGGGGGTGGGGGTAGGAAGAAGTAGGCTGCTGGTTAACTAGGATCTGCAGCTTATCCAGTGAGTAGGGAAATGGGCAGACTAGGTGGGCCAAGCGGTCCTTACCTGCCGTCAAATTCTATGTTTCTATGTAAACATTTATATTTACTCCAAGTTCTGGGAGAGATGTGCTAGGGTTATGCTAGGTCTGTCTTCTGAGGGGGCCCATAAACAGTTTCACACAAGGAAGCATAGATCGAATGTCCACTACTGGAAATGGGATTGTACAGTATGGCTTTATTCTGACACATGATGGTAAACTCAGAATGGGATGGTCCCCAGTTTGGAACTGACTTTCTCAGGGTAACACACTTTTCTTTTCCAGAAACAACACTCGTCTTGGGTTTTTCTGTACATCCTTTTTCATACAGCAACTGTCGAACTGTCCATCCCTCTGTATCAGGGACCTCTGGACCTTTATCTCCCAATGTGTGTACATTGGGGGGGGGGGCACACACTTAAAAAACAACATTTCACATTCTTTCCTCATGATTCAATGGACTTAGTTAACATGGTGCCCTTCCATGAACCAGTTAGCCCTCAGTGAAGTTTCAGATGGGGGTTTGCCAACCCTGGCCCCAACCAGTCTCTGCCATTCCTTCGGTGTTACACCAATTGAGCCTTCAATTCCCTTGAATTGCTAAAGGACTCCCAACTTTAAACTTCACGTTCAACACATTTTTCTTGGTGATACAGGGGTCCTGACAGGTGTATTCTAGCCTTATCTCTGGGCACATACACCTCAGACAACTCCTTAAGAAAACAGTCCCATGTACAGTCGTGGCCAAAAATATTGGTGCCCTTGCACTTTTTCAAATAACTCACAATTTCCCTAAACATAAGTTGAAATTAACAGTACAGTATCTGGTCTCCAAAATTCTTTATTTCTCTGTTAATATTACAGAACCTTTGTTTTTGATTCAGAATTTAATATATCCTTTTAAATCAGAAAATGAAAAGAAATGACATTGACAAAATTGACACCCTAGACTTAATGTTTGGTATCACAGCCTTTGGTCAAAATAACTGCAATCAACCGCTTCCTATAGCTATGGATGAGCTTCCTGCACCTCTCTACTGGCAGTTTGGCCCACTCTTCTTGTGCAAACTGCTCCAGTTCTCCCAGATTTGAAGGATGCCTTCTCCCAACTGCTGTTTTCAGATTCTCCACAGGTTTTCAATGGGATTTAGATCTGACTCATTGCTGGCCACTTCAGAACAGTCCAGCATCTTGTCTTGAACCATTCCTGGGTGCTTTTTGAAGTGTGTTTGGGGTCATTGTCCTGCTGGAAGACCCATGACCTTCGACGGAGACCCAGCTTTCAGACACTGGGTTCAGCATTGCACTCCAAAATGGCCTGGTAATCTCCAGATTTCATGATGCCATGCACACGTTCAAGGCACCCAGTGAGAGGCAGCACAGCAACCCCAAAACATCACTGAACCTCCTCCATGTTTGACTGTAGGGAAGGTGCTCTTTTCTTTGAAGGCTTCATTTTGTTTTCTGTAAACATAGAGATGATGTGCTTTACCAAAAAGCTCTAATTTGGTCTCATCTGTCCACAGGACATTCTCCCAGAAGGATTTTGGCTTGTTCAGGTGTGTTTTGGCAACCCCAATCGGGCTTTCTTATGTCTCTCTCTCTCTCTCTCTCTCTCTCTCTCTCTCAGCAGTGGGGCTCTGGGCTCTACCATATAGCCTTTCATTGAGTTGGCGACGGATGGTGCGAAAGTTGAAACTGTCGTACTATGTGTCTGAAGGTCAGCTTGAATCTGTTTGGCAGTTGATCGAGGTGCTTTCTCCACCATTCGAACAATCCTGCGCTGCAATCTTCGATCAAGTTTTCTCTTGCGGCCACGTCTGGGGAGGTTGGCTACAGTGCCATGGGCCTTAAACAGCCTGATAACATTACATACGGTGGAAACAGGAACATCAAGGTCTCTGGAGATTGATTTGTAGCCTTGAGATTGTCCATGCTTGGCTACAGTCTTCTGTCTGACCTCCTCAGACAATTCTCTGGCTGTCTTTCTTTTCTCCATGCTCATTGCGGTACACACAGTGACACAAAACAGGAGAATGAGTCCTTTTCTCTATTCAAACTGGTTGAATGAGTGATTTTTATATTGCAAGCACCTGCAACTAACCACAGGTGAGTTCAGTTCCAAAGTGAAGGAGAATCACCTGCTTGAAATCTGATTATTTCTAACTACTTCTAAAAGGTGCCAATAATTTTGTCCGGGCCATTTAAGGATTTCTGTGTGGAATAAGCTAAGACTTAGTACATTTTCTGCTTTTTGTGTTTTATTCCACTGCAAACCAAATAAATACATATGTGGATACCAAAATATTTTTTTATTTCAACAATTTTCTGGAAGGAATGGTGCATTATTAAAAAAAACTGCAAGGACAGCAATATTTTTGGCCACGACTGTAGCTGTACTCACGGTTTTGTTTGTCCCTTTGTTACAGACATGGATGCTGGAATAAACACCTCTTCCCTTTCAGGTAGCTTTTCATGGCTTTACACAAAATTACTCTTGTCTCTCTCTGGGCAGCGGACACTCTTCTGGTTCCTCAGGGGACTGCCCCTTGGATCCACAGAAACTGAAGTCCCACTCACTTCTCTGTAGAATGACCCACTGGGGTCCTGCTGGCAGTGGTCTCCACCACTTCACTTGGCATTGTTGGTGTTGTCACTCATTAGGGTAAGAAAATGACCAGAGGTCCTTTACCCAGCCCAAACAGGCTGGCAGGCACCTCAAAACACTGAGAGCTCCCTCCTCACAGGGCTCCCACACTCAAACTCTTCTCTAACTAAAAACTCCAGTCTGAACATTCTAAATTGTCCCTCCCCTGCAGATGACAAAGGGTTATGTTGCAGTGAGAGTTCTAATAATCCATTCTCTACTTAGGCTAGCTGAGTAAACAATGATGTCATGTTGTAAGGAGCTTTTAACAGCTCCCTACAGGCTGCCCAGGAGCATTCCTAGTCTAACACTGATGGGATTCTAGTAACCCCAGGGGACTGGGTGGTTACGCTCATTGCCAAAAGATGAGACTTGCTATCCTCAGCAAGTGTTTCGGTCTGTAACACAGGACATCTAACCCCTAGGCACCCTGTGGACCGAGGTGGCCAGGCTACCCCCTACCTATGCCAAAACCTAGGCAGGTTGCACCAGAGAACAGAGGCCCACTGAGGAAACTTAAGCTCCTATCCTGACACAATATCTTGGGACTTTTCAGTGGCTCCAGGAGACTGCCTGAAGCATGCCCTGATAGAATAGCACAAAAGGCCTGTACTCAAGTTAGGACTCTCAGCCTGCCTATCCCCCAGCCCTCTAAGGAAAAAGCTATCTGACCTAAACTACCTACTGAGTACCTATACCCAACACACATTGCACAATTCTAGACTGTAGACTGCTTTAGAAACATACATTAGGCATTAATAAATAATAATAATAACAACATGTTATTTATTAAGCACCTTATCAACAACCAAGGCACCTCACAATTCATAAATAGACATACTTTAAAATACTAACAAACAAAGATAAGACAGCAGTTAAAAAGAAAACATCAATTAATAAACTCAGCTATATCAATTAATTAAAGGCCTGAAGCCACAAATACGTTTTGAGGGATTGTTTAAATCCGCCACAGTTGTGCTGTCCCGAAGCCGGCGGGGTAGAGAATTCCAAAGGGTAGGGGCAGCATATTCAAAAGCTCTTGCCTCCAATGTTTTTAAGCATACCCTTGGAATCTGTAGCAATCCCTCGTTGGCTGAGCGGAGAGATCGTCCAAGGCAGTAAAGAACCAGGAGCTCTTTCAGGTAGTTGGGGCCCATTCCATGTAGGGCTTTAAAAGTCAGCAAGCTGACTTTAAAGGTGATCCGCCACTGAACAGGCAGCCAGTGCAGTTCGCGCAGAACTGGCGAAATATGACAGGATCGAGGAGACCCCATCAATAGCTAGGCAGCTGCGTTCTGCATTTGCTGCAAGCGGCGGATTTCAATCCCAGGCAGCCCTAGGTAGAGGGAGTTGCAATAATCCAAGCGCGAGGACACAAAGGCATGGATCAAGGTGGGCAGGTCTCCGGACAGAACTAGGTGCCTAATCCTGGTGATATTCCTAAAATGGTAAAAGGAAGATTTGACAACAGCCGACACCTGCAAATGCAGGGTCAGCCCTTCATCAAAAATTACCCCCAGGTTATGCACCTGTTCAGAGGCCGGGAGTGAAACACCAACTCCCAACCCCCCTATCCGGTAACCCGGATCCACTACCAATACCTCCGTCTTTCCTGAGTTCAACTTCAGCCAACTGGCATCCATCCACTCCTGGATTTCCTTCAGACAGTTGTTAAAAACCGAGACAGCTCGAACCTGGTTGGGTGTGAAAAACAGGTAGAGCTGGGTATCATCAGCATAGCAGTGAAACCACAGCCCATACCTTCTTACAATGTCTCTGATGGGAAGCATGTACACCGCAAACAACATGGGGGAAAGCACCGAGCCCTGAGGGACTCCACACAACAGAGAAATGGGGTCTGAAGAATAAACTCCCGAAACCACTCTCTGTGTTCTACCTGTGAGGAACGATGCTACATCACCGCTCTGGATCTGGTTGAAAACAAATCTTAGGAACAGGTTCTTATATGCCACCTCTGGACCTGGTTGCTATGCATTTCCCAAACCCCAGCACTACATACTCTAAACCTGAAAAGCAAAAAAAATGTTTAACATTCTCTATTTAAACATTTCTAAAAATAAAAAAAAAAACACTGTAAAGGAGGACTCCGTGGAGCCGTGAACATCCTCTTCTTGTCTTCTTTTCTTCGCTCAGGAAAACCTGCAAAAGAAAACATTCCAGAACACATCCTGCAAACAAGAAACAACCTGCAAGAAAAACAGTAACCAAACCTCCCACCAGCAGATACTACACAATCCCAAAAAGATTTTAAAGGGTTTTCTACAAATGGCAGTATAAAAGTATCAAAATAACATATAAAACATTTGGGGAAGAAGGCCCTGTAATGACTAAGGGGAGAAGTCCTGAGTGCACATGGCGCTCCATGCAGGAAGAGTCTCTTTAGGTTGAAACCTGCTGGAAACTGTTCTTGGCACAGACTCGGGGCCTGCTACACTGCAGTTCAAGGGACACCTCCACTTATGGGCATGGTCAATAAAATAAAATGTAAAGAGGAAAAGAAGAAAAGTTTGGCCTACCAGTTCCTGAAGTACAGGCTGTACAGCTATATCACCGCTCTGGATCTGGTTGTAAACAAATCTTAGGATCAGGTTCTTCCATGCCACCTCTGGAACTGGTTGCTGCTGGATGAAGTTTGAGCTGGATTCACCAGGACAGATGCACCCATGTTGGTCTCCTCCGCTTGGTGCTTGGCAGAAGACTTGCACCATGGAAGCTGGATTCAACAGGACAGATGCACCCACGTTGGTCTCTTCCGCTTGGCGCTTGGTAGGAGACTTTACCCATGGAAACTGGATTTGGCAGGACAGATGCACCCATGTTGGTCTCCTCCGCTTGGCAGGAGACATGCACCGTCATGCTGGAGTAGTGGCACTCAGGGATAGTGCCACTCAGGATGAAGACCATAAACTACTGTCCCATCCGGACAAACAAATCTTTGGGTGTGAACTCTTTTCCAGTTTAGTCAATTACTTGGACAGAATTAGGTAAAGGGTGCGACCTGGCTTCCAAAAGTTCAATCTGTCATTACAGGAGTTTGATCCCCACATATTTGCACACATTGGGTCTAATGGTAGCTCAGACTTCTTCCCATAACCATATTTCTCTATTGTCCTCTATGGCTTCCCACATCCATCTTGGAAAAATTTATATTTTTGTCCATGTCAGGCCTCAGCCCTGCATCAGGCCAGACGTTCCTCTTCGCTGCTTTTAGGCAGACTCAACCCAATGGCCTGGTTTGGGGAAGGCCAGACCTGGTAAAGCCAGCCTTGGATGGTCACAACAGGGAAAAAGCAGTCCATCCCTGTATTTTCTATAACTTATCTTGAGCCCTGTACCGTCTCTTGTGGCTCACTTGCAGTTAGGGCCACTGGTAGCCCAGTCTCACTACCAGTTGCCTTACTAACTTGCTCCATTTCTTCCTCTTGTTCCACAAGTTCTGTTCAGGAGCTGATAGCTGCTTCAGACCCCAGTACAGTCCACTCCTTGCTACATTCCAAGGCAGTTGCCTCCCAATGCAAGACATCTTCTATTTCATCTTCTCCTATGAGACTTGGACTTGGGCCTGCTGCCCACGGATCTACTAACTCAGTCTCTGGCATGTCTCTTCCAACCTTTCCTAGAGTTGAAAAGACCATTTCTGTCTGCCACTGCAAGTTGCTCTGGGTCACACCCTCAGAAAACCCTTTCACTAGCTCCACTGGTTCCTACTTGCATTCAGACATTTGCTGTACTGCACAGGTGGGTCCCTCACACAGAGTCCACGTTGTAGCTAAACATATTGCTTTGGACTTGGCTTGCACAATGCCACTGTTTTTGCACATCCCATACTGCTTTCTGCAATCTTTACAGTGTGGTATCATTTAGACATCCCTCCCAGTTTAAATACATATCACACAGGCGTTCACTGGAAAACCAGGTAATGTAACATTTGCTGGTGCCCCTTCACACTTGTACAGCTTTTCATATTGAGATAACTTTCTTTTTTGCTGGGCTAGCCATGCTCTGGTGTGGAGGGGATACCCTGTCTTCTGTTAGCCATTTTTGTCTGCAACAGAAACAACACACAAGTTCAAGTTACTTATCTGCACTTCGCACTTAGCACTTGGGTTCTGACTAGTTTAAACTGCAAATGTCTCTTTGCTTTCTTTCTGCACTTTTCTGAAACTGCTGCCTGAATTGCACATTTATTTCAAAATACTTTGCACATGCTTTCTCGATTGTTTTGTACCATTAGACCCTTTGCCCAACATGGTGCCTGGTTGTTTGTTTACATTCTCTGGACTACGCCCCAGCATGGCCACTGAAACTTTTTTCCGCGGCATACACACATTGCTCTATCTGCCTTTGGTTCTCTGATATAGTGTTTGCTTATACTATGCACAACCTTGCAAATTTTCTTTTGGAAAAAATCACCACAGTCTTTAAAGAGCAGCTTCCTAGTAGCTGCCTGCCCCAGCCTGTTTGTTAGCTTTCCCCCTCAGACATCTCCCTAGGAAGTGTGGCTGAAAAACTCCTTTTCTAGTTAATGTTGTGCCCCTCGTAAAATTAAAATACTGCAGGTCGGCAAAAAAAAGATTGGCTTCCGGGTCCGCAAAACATGCCCCCATGTCGGCCCACGCAGCCTGTTTTATGATGTCACAAAACGAAGGCTGCGTGAGCACACCCCATTCAGTTCTATGGGGCTGATATTTCCAAGATTTTTACACCCTTAATTGGTGGGATTTTAGTAAATCAAAGCAATCGATCGACTAGTTGATCATGTTGTAAGGAGCCTTTAACAACTCCCTACAAGCTGCCCAGGAACATTCCTAGTCTAACACTGATGGGATTATTTCATTTTCATTTTTTATTTTTAACCAGGAGATGGACTGGAGCATGGTTTCCTACACGGAAACAGAGAGAGGGCAATGTTGATATCTGTGGTGGAGGGTGTGACTGTCCAGTCTGCAGCATTAAGGTCACTCAAGAGAGCAGAGGTGTTAAATGAGTGGAGGGACCTGGTCCAGATGTACTTAGTGAAGGAGGGTGGTTGCTGGATCTTCCTGACACAGAATGTCATACAGTGGTCACTGAAAGTGCTTGCAGGATTCCTGCTGCTACAGTATGGTGGGGGTGGAAGGAAAGAACCTAGTCCAGGAGGGAGTAATTATGAGAGTGAGGATTCAACCAGGTGGATTCAATGATTATCTGCTTGAGATTTAGGGTCTCAACCTTTAGATGGTCAGCCTGGAAGCCGGGGAAGGTCAATTGACATTGAAGTCCTTTAGCAAGATGAGTTCACCAGTGGAAGACTGAGAAGTTATGGCAGAGAGGGAATCAATCAACTGGCGTTAGGGGAGGGGGATTATCTAGAAGAGATATAGAAAACTCCAATGAAGATGAGCACAGAGGAGAGGAATAACAGCCTGACCAGGAGGAATTCATGGGAGGAAGATGCAACCTCACTGAAAGCTATGGTGGAAGAGAGGCTCTGATGGAAATACAGTAGATGGCAACATCACCCCCACATTTCCCCTGTCCTGCCTGAAAGATTATGGTAAGGAAGGGATAGACATAAGTTTAGGAACCTGGAGGAGAACTGGGACTTGGAGATACAGTGGATGTCGGGTGAATGTTGTGAAATTCAGTTTATAGTTCATATATTTTCTATCACTCTTTCCCATTTTCTTTATTAGTAAGGACAGTTGTACAGTTATATGAAAGAGGATTACTGTCCCTTAGACTTTATTTGCTCTTTCTGCTTCTCTATACCTGACATTGTAAAAATCTCATTTATGGCATCATAATTATGAATATTGTGAAATTCAGTTTATATTTCATGTATTTTCTATAGTTCTTTCCCTTTTTCTTTATTAGGATAGTTGTAGGAAAGAGGATTACTGTCCCTTAGACTTTATTTGCTCTTTCTGCTTCTCTATACCTGACATCATAAAAATCCTGTGTTTATGGCATCATAATTATCTCCACAGCAACAGATTATGTTGTCATAAACAGAACAGTGATGACAGGTGTAGGCAAGCAGCCAGAACAGATAGGGCAGCAATCTTGTTTAAATGCAAATGTCCTATAGTAATAAAGAAGTAAGGGAGAGAATTACAGAAAAAAAAATATTGCATTTTTTCAAAGTTGTTACAACAGCGTTAGGGGCTGTTTAAGACTGGGCTATTTTTTTTCTAATAAAAAATGGCACAGTAGTAAGAAGCTTCCAATACTGACAAGCTTCCCTCATCTTGCACCGAAGCAATCATAATCCTAATCCCTAAGAAAGAAAAATACCCTACTCACCCCGAAAGTTACAGGCCCATCTCTTTATTAAACACGGATGGGAAGATATTTGCTAAACTACTAAGTTCTCGACTTGAATCCTTGATTCCCAAGCTAACTCATTGTTCGCAAGCTGGTTTTATTAAACATAGATCTGGTACTGATTACCTACGTTCCCTATTTAATTTAATTCACAAAGCCAAATCCCTCAAGACACCAGCTGCAGCCATATCTATTGATTTCGAGAAGGCCTTTGATTCCTTAAACTGGTACTACCTTCATCAAGTTTTATCTTATTTCGATCTTTCTCATACCTTTTGCTCCTGGATCAAGCTATTATATAACTCCCCTGTTGCTAAAGTACTTACTAATTCCACCCTTTCCTCTTACTTTCATCTAACAAGGGGAACTAGACAAGGCTGTCCCCTGTCACCTTCCCTGTTTATTTTAGCCATGGAACCCCTGACTGCTTGTTTACGTCAATCTTCTGGCATTATGGGCATACCTGTGAGCAATTCAAGATATGTTTCTCTCTTCTATGCGGATGACCTCTTAATCTTACTCGAAAACCTGAATGAGACTGGGCCCCTGTTGGTTGATTTGCTTAATAATTTTACTAAAATTTCTGGCCTTGCTTTGAATTATGGCAAATCACAAACTATGCCTCTTAACGACCACTGTAAAGCCTTTTTGAACATACCTCTTGGATTTCGCTGGTCACCACAGGGTATAACATATATAGGAATCAAAATTACTAGTAACTTAGGGAAGATATGGGACATTGACTTTAACCTCTTATTTGATAACATCAAAACAATTCTTGACAGATGGAAGCTTATTAATCTCTCTTTCATGGGGAAAATTGCAGCCATTAAGATGTCCATTTCTCTCAAGATTCTTTACCTCTTTGGCAATATTCCTTTAGTCTTACCATCCTCCTTTTTTGCTAAAATTGATAAATTAATAGGTAACTTTATCTGGGATGGGAAACCACCGAGATTTAACCACAACAGACTTTGACCACATTGGAAAAAAGGAGGATTCGGACTCCCCTGGTTTAAAGGCTACCTCTGGGCTTTCGAGATGGCCCCAAACCATTAAATGGTTTCAGAAACCCTCCCCTCACTCACCACTATGGGTTGCAATGGAATCCGCATTGTGCCCGGGAGGAGTTCCCACTTCCTTCATATTTAATCCCATTTCCTCTAAACTAAAATCTCACCCAACTATATCATCCTCTGTTCTTTATTGGAAACTAACCCACAAATTCCTGAAATCCAGTCCAACACCCTGGTTTTATGCCCCCTTATGGGGCAATCCACTGCTCACTCTAGAAGATCCCCCAATTTTCTCTCGTACATGGAGGAACAAAGGCATTTTATTTCTCTGAGATATCTTGGACCAGAATTCACTCACTCTTAGATCATTCTCAAACTTGCAGGTCACATGGAAGCTTCCTAAACAGGACTTCTGGAAGTTTTTACAAATTTGGGCAGCTTATAACTCTCTAATTTAGTGTATAGGCATACTCTTCTAAACCCATACATCTCGCACTGGACTAATTTATCAGTAAAATTAAATAGTTCCATTTACAAAGACATTATTGATAATCTACCTGATCAATCTATACAGGCCAAAAATAAATGGAGTACTCTTCTTAACTACAATATTTCAGATGCACAATGAAGTAATTGTTGGCGTAGTGCATACAATACCTTTAAAGATGCCCGTAGTTCTTTAATACAAACTAAAATCCTACATCTTTGGTATAGAACCCCCTCTGTGCTTCAATGAATGGGTTTGTTCAATAATAATAATTGCTGGCGCTGCAATTTGGCCAACGGGGATCTACTTCATATCTTGTGGTCTTGCGCTCCCATTAATAAGCTCTGGCATAAAGTCTGTTTACTTGCCTCCAGAGTAACAAGACAAAAATTACCTTTTGACCCCAAGCTATTCCTTCTAGGTATCCTTATCCCCTATAGCTCTCTCTTCTCACATGTACATTTTAGATGGCTAAACATACTTTCTCTTCTGGTCAAACGTCTGATTCTTATGAAATGGAAATTAACTCTGGTGCCTTCTCTTTCAGATGTTCTTCAAAGCCTCTCTCAGTATGCCTCCCTAGACCGATGATCTCATGTTACTCATAACCGACTCACTGTATATGACAGATGTTTTGTTTTGTTGTTTTGTTGAATTTTGTTGACCCGGTAAGCCCACTGGGCCTAGAAGTCCCTTTTTCAGGGGCGACTGGGGGGGGGGGATACAGATGGTAAGCAACTGAAACTGAACCAGATTAAGCTGTTGGTGGTATTTTTAGTGAATGAGGGAAATTTAGCCAGGACACCGGGGAAATTCCCCTACTCTTTTTCGATAAGTGCCATGGGATCTTTTACATCCACCTGAACTACCACCAATCCAGTCAGATGGTGTGATGTAAACAGCCAGTTCTGAGTGTTGTATCATTTCTTTTTAATATAAAATGTATTACTGAATGTCTCCTGCTGAAAATCAAATGCTCTAGGAGTGACCTCACTCATCCCCCCCCCCAGATTTCAGCTGAGAGATGGAAGCCATAAGAAAAATGCTGACAGCATGTGAGTTCACACACACTCAGTTTTTAGAGACAGTGTGTTACATGGAAGACTTTAATCAAGGATCCTGTTTCTCTGAGTTAATTACAGACTTGTTTAAGTTAATTTTGTTAAGAGAGAAATCATACAGAAGGTTTATGATGTTGGAGAGGAACCTAGGTTGTTACACAGGGGTGCAAGGTTGTAAATATCCCTGTGAAGCCTGTGTGAGGGAGGATACAGCATGGGATCAAATGAAGTGTCATTTGAAGGACAGGAATCATGCTGAAGTTGCAGAATGTAATACTTTTGTATAAGATATATATTTTCATATATCCTGACAGGGAGGCGATAGGTGACCTCCTGTAAAGAGGTGGGGTAAAAGCCAGCTTTTAATTTAGCCTGTTTTACTTCACAGAGACACATTTTTACCCAGACTCTGACAAAGACACATCTTTGGAGCACTTTAAGCAAGTATTTAGAGTCTAAGTACTGAAGTAGGAATTTGCACTGTTTAAACCTTGTTCTTTTAAAGGATTTGTATGTCTTGTGATATAAGAGTTCTGTATTTTGTGTTTTACATATTCTTATCTATTATAGTAAAATTCTTTTTAGAACTTCCTTGATCTGTCTTGGACTTCTTTTTTTATTTGCAAGAAAAGTACATGGTTATAGCAGACAATAGACATAAGCTTGAATGGTGATACCAAACTGGAAAGAGAAGTGTTTTAAATCTGAGGTCTTTATTAAAGTTTTAAAGGGTTCATCTCTGTATACCTGGTTAGGTGCCTGTAGGCAAAGATATCTGCCCCCCCGAAGACAGATATATCTGAGCCTGTGCATTGGGTATGCTAACAAGAGGTTAACAGTTTGAATCCCTCCAGAACTTGGGACCAAAGGTTGATCCGCACTCACAAAACAGACAAGAGGGTTACCTTGTCTGTTACACTGTTCACAAGACTACGCTCAGAGGTTGGCACTTTGGGAGTTGAGGGCCTGACCTGCTGAGTGGATTTGTGACAGATGGGACCTCGGTTTAACGTCTCATCCGAAAGACAGCACCTCAGAAGTGCAGCATCCCTGTCATGCTGCACTATAGTGTCAGTACTGGGATATTATCCCAAGTGCCAGATGTGGGAACTGAACCCACAGCCCTCTGATCTCCCGGCCTTAGAGGCAAGTGTGCTACCTACTGAACCACTGACACTGACAGATGTTGGCAGGATTACTTCAAGTACATCGAATCTAGTTCTTCTAGACCCTAATTCTTAGGGATATTTAGCCCTCCTTCTTATTTTGCTCTCAGATTAGGTTTTCTCGAAACTTTTGTGCTCAGATTTCTCTTCTTTTTTCCCTTCTTCCTTGTTTTTTCCCCCTCTCCTTCCCTTCTTCCTTGCTTTTTTCTCTCTTCATTCTTTCCTTGCACACTTTTCTCTTATCTTCACCTCTCCATTACTGAACATTGTTCATATTACCACATTTATCACTTTTTGCAATTTACTGCATGCCTTGCCATAGCCTGTCCTAGTATGTATTTTGTACATGGTTGCTATTTCTGATCCTATAATACCCTATTGATTGTAACCCTTCTGCTCTCCACTTACATCCCGTCTAGGTTTGTGTTTTATTATCAGTACATGTATATAAGGCTTCTCCATTATGTTTACCCTAAATACTGTTTTGTTAAGTGATATTTTATACCTTACATGGAGGATAGTCTTCTATTGTATTAGATGTGTGCTTTCTTATATACTCAAATTTTAATAAAAAGATAAAGTGAAAAAAAAAATGGCATAGTAGTGACTGTGACAACATCACTATGGATGCCACTTCCCCACTTGTAGACATGGATGGGACACCCACTGCTGCGCCTTTTAAAATATAGGATACATAAGTTAGGGGGCAGGTGCAAACGGAGCATTTGGGTAGGGGGTAGTTTAGAGAGAAGGAAGGGAGATTTTTTCACACCAGTGTTGGAAGAGAACACAATCCTAGTGGCACAGCTGGCTAACATTTTGTTGGATAGGCGAAAACCCAGTTCTGTTCTGCCTGACCAGACTGGCCTGATTCTGCAGCCAAACCTAACGTATGCCTCTACATTAAATGTTTCTTTAATTTATATATTTTTCATACGCTGTGGTGGGTGTATAAATTCAGATGAGGTTGAGTGTGTTAATGTGATTTTCAACCCGCTGAAAATTGGGCAGATGCTGCAGAAATAGTTGTGCAACAGATGGTCCTAATACAGCCCCTCAGTTTATACTGCATGCACGTGATTTTCACATTTGGTGCCATTTTGTGACCTGTTATGGCAGCTTGTGGATATATTTTCTCTGCACGTGCATTGTCTGGTATAATGAGGTGCAGCATGCACACGGAATGGGAAGTCTGCCTTCTGTTGAGAAACTGCTGAAAAAAGCTATTTCTTTGCTGGTCGCTGGTACAGGTGTTCTGTCTGCTCTGGCACTGGGCTAGCCTAGTAAAGGTATCACATTTTCTTGCCAGGACACTGAGAAGTACCCCTTTTGATTTGATTGGCTGGCTGTTCCTGCACAGGAGCAACAAGCCAATCAAATCAAAGGGGTACTTGTCCTGCTAGGACATTGTCCTGGCAGGACAGTGTTGTGGTACCTTTACTAGTCTTGCCACTAGCAAGTAGTGCACTGGACTTAGTCCCTGACTCCATCCAGGCCCTTTGAAAATCGGGCCTCTGGTCTGTCAGCATTAGCATTAGTACAGAGGTTCGACAGCACAGCCATGTAGGCATGGTATCCCTTAGAACACTGAAATGTATTACATTCTAAAGGATCATTAAGCCTCATAATCAACAACTGTTTGCAGAGTTAACTTTTAACCCTTCTCTCTCCAAGGTAGAAGAGCTGACTGTGAAATAATCACCAACCAAACTCCTTATTACAGTGTCATTTAAAAAAAAAAGAACTTTGTGAAGATCTTCCTTGCACATGCAGTGTGATGTTTGGAGGGCAGCACAGTGTTCTAGAGGGTAGCACAGTGTTTTGAGGGCAGCGCAGGTTTACAGGATATTATAAATTATGACATAATTTCTTGCAAATCGCAACACAGAAAATGGCAACATTTTCTTACCTTTTATGTCACATACTGTACAGTTGTCATCTTGCGCTGTCAGCAGTGAGTAAACACTCCATTGCTTTCAGTTAGCTACTCACTCCCGCTTTAGAATTCTCAGCTCCTATAACCCCGCTGAAGCAACCATGGATGCCTGCATGTTCTATTTGTGTCATGAACAGACGAAACGTAATTAAAAAAATATTTTATTTTCACTTTTCTGCCGCTACATCTACTATTGTGTATGTACACCGGTCCCCTGCTTTCATGCCACTATCACCTGCATGGGTTTTACATTGATCTGTTCACATAGTTCAAGACGAAACTGCATGTACTTTTGTTTTTTCTTGTATGACTGTGCTGTAATGTCTATTGTACACACGATGGTTATTTATGTTCTTACCTGTCATGTTCATCTTCATTTGAACCCTTTTTGGGACATTCCTCTGCAATAGACAGAGCAGTGACATCACTGTGGATGCCACTTTCCCACTTGCAGACATGGAGGGGGAACCCTGGGGGACACCAATTGCTGTGCCTCTCAAAATATAAGATACGTAATTCAGGGGGAGGTGCAAAAATATGATTTGGGTGGGGGTGGTTTAATAGGAAAGAAAGGGATTTTCTCACCAGTGATGGGAGGGAATACTTCAAGTGGCACAGTCAACTACAGTTGGGTCACAAAGGCAAAAATCCAGTTCTGATCTGCCTAACCAGACTGGACAAAACCAGATTGACCTGACAGTCTTACAGGCGGGGGGAGGGGGGCATACAGTACAATAAAAGTCCTGGAATCCAGACCAGAAGGCCAGGGGGATGCAAGGGGCCACCTAGGCCCCAATATGCTATAGGGTTTTAGGTGCATTCTGGTGCATTTTGAGGGTCCGTTTTCACCTTTCTGAATGCATTTTGTAGCTTCTTTTACTTTTAGAAAAGATTCAGACAACATAATGCTTGACTTTATATGTTAGCACCCCACACACACATATATACATATGGGGCCTGGGTTCTGCCTGGGGGCCTTGCGTCTACCACATGCAAATTCAGCTATCATGCTGCCCACACATGTCCACCAACCCCACTGCAGCCAGGCCTGGCTGAGCTCCCTACCCACTACGTACATGCCCAAGCCCCGGCACCCTCATCCATTAAAGTCAGACCTAGAGACCTAAAGCACATTGAGCAGGCAGCGCACAGCTGTAGCAAACAAACAACTTTATTGGGTCAGGATCTGACTGCCAGAATTTCACACACAGTCTGATGCAGTCCATACGCCCACTACCCACCATGCCACAGTGCAACCAGACCAGCCTGAGCTCTCACCCCCAGTCCTATGCCTAGGCTTCAGCACCTCCATCACCTTCTGATCCATCAGAGTTAGGGAAGGGGAATTTTTTTTTCCGTAAAAAGCAGTATAAGCAGGCAGCACACAAAGTGACTGTAATATGTCAAAATCTGAATGATTGATAATTGTCACACAAAGCCTGATGCAGCCGCCAGCCCCACCATGACATGGTGGAACACAACCAGAGCAGCCTGAGCCATGGCCCAATGCCCAGGCCCCAGAACCCCATCCCATACATTAAAGTTACATCTTTCTAATCGGATTTTGAGTCAAATCACAATCCTCCTTACTGTTTCTAGACTCATTGCTTAGGCGGCTGCTGCTTGCTATTAGTCTCCACTCTCCAAACTTGGCTTCCTTAAATGCTGTCAACAAGCCAACTCCAGTCAACTCAGCTACTTACTGACAAACACAGTGATGACAGGCAGGCCAAGGGAGGTAAAGCCAGAGCACACTCTAAGTGAGGTGGAGGCACAGCAACAAGGGAAGACTGTGGCAAGAGCAAGAGCAGGAGTTGGGCCAGGGAATTGGATTCATTCATATTAATTAGTCCAGTCCAGAAGTCAGTCTGTCACAAAACCAATGAATGACAGACATATCACGTGAACCACAGCTAACTCACACCATGCCGCACTTCACTGTCTCCACTCCACTCCCACATGTGTGTACATATGCACCTGTCCTGAGCAATGTGGTTCAGATCTCTGTTTCTCCAAAAATTGGCAATCAAATGATTGCCATTGGCTTCTTCTTTTTTTTTTTTTGGAGAGGTAACCATGAGGTAAATTGATTGACAGGTACTTGCAGGAGCAGACAAAGATTCTCAGTGCAAGCAGCAGTGTGTAAGATGGGTGCTATACATGGGATATCAAGCTGCTGAGGAGACTGTCAACTTGCCCTGAAACTTGCAACCTGTAAAATAGTTGGGAATCATTTACAGTACTTGGCCATCTGGCCACAGATACCTTCATTGGAGGTGTGAAAGCATTTGGTTGGGTGCCTGACTGTGGAGTGGAAAAAGTCCAGTGGAGTTGTCAAAATCTAGATGTGGGACATCTGTTGACTGAAAGGTTCTACAATGTACTGATGGCTCTGAAGGTAAGCAAATTATTGGGGTCTTACAGGCTCCACCCTGGAGTGCTGAAGGAACTCAGCAAGCAGCTGGCTGCGCCCTTGGTTGATGTGCTTAGCAGCTTTCTGGCTTCAGGTCTAGTCCCAATGAACTGGGAAATAGCACAAGTAGTTCTATTTTACAAGGGTAGGAGAAAGAGGGGACAAAGGGAATGACAGGTAAGTGAGCCTGGTCTCCAGTTTGGGTAAATGGCTGGAGACCATCTTGAAGGAGAGCATGGTTGAGTTTCTGGAGAGGAATGGGCTACAGGATCTGAAACAGCTTTGTTACAGGGAGGTCCTGCCAACAAACCTCATTGATTTCTTCAATGTGGTTATGCAGGCGACAGACAAGGGTCAGGCTATGGATATCATCAACCTGGACTTCAATAAGGCCTTTGACATGGTAGTGCATAGATTAGTGAAAAAAATTGGGGATCAGGATTTAGAAGAAGGGATTTTCCAGGTGGCTAAGGAACTGGCTGAGTGACGGGACACAGAGAGTGATAGAAAATGGAGTGAAACTGGAGGAGAAGATTGTTGCCAGTGGAGTACCCCAGGGGTTGGTCTTTGGCCCAGTCTTTTCCAACTTGTTTATCTGTGACATAGGAGAGGGAATAAAAGTATTTTCAGACAACACCAAGTTGGGTGGGAGAGCCAATAGTGAGGAAGGCGTCTGGATATGAAAAGGGGCCTGGAGAAACTAGAGAGGTGGTCGGGGATCTGGCAGCTCAAGTTCAATGCAAAATAATTCAAGGTCATGCATGTAAGGAGGAACAACCCCAAGGCATAATATTGCCATGGGGGAGTAAAGCTTATGGTAATGACTGAGGAAAGGGATCTGGGTGTAACCATCAGTGACAACGTAAAGGTACTGGAAGACTGTAACAAGGCGTAGGGAAGTCAAATAGAATGCTGGGTTGTATAGGGGGAGGGCTGTCTAGTAGAAGTGAGAGAGTGAAGAAAGTCTAAATTATACTTGCACTTCAACAGAAAGAAAAGCAGCTCCCAGGTTTCCAGGTGTGGGTACGTGACAACTTAATTTCTCAAATGAAGCATTGCATGATTGGTACTTTTCTTGTAAAAGCAATTAGAAGCACTTTTGCTGGTGATGCAATCAAGTGTTTATTCTAGGTACAAAAGACACCAACTGGCTGCCCTGGAACTTCAACCAAGAAGGTCTTCGCCAGGAGACATGTTGGACAGACCTGCTGATCTACAGTTTAAAGCCAGATCTTAAAGAGGCAAAGTCATATTAAATGTGAACAAATAAAATTACTGCAGCTTAGTCCTGTCTCAGTTCTTAGCTGTTTTACAGCTTGTTCTAGCCCATTAGGAACATTATCGTAAACAATGATGCATATAAGAGCACTATTACTGCTATTTATGCAAAAGTTTATATTTAAATATGTAATGTTTTGTTTTTGAATATTTCCTGTGAAATGTGCAATACATGAGTGCCTTTGAATATAATTACTGTATTGCAGTATTTTCTCTACTTAGTTGAAACTGAATTGTATTAGTGACTGTGATGGTTAGAGCACCCCCAGTCCCCAGTGAGCCGCTTTCATTCTGTCTGGCCTTTGCCACTGTGACCGTCTGGACCAGTGTCACCACTATTGTCAAGGTGCCCTCTTTAGCAAGAGCTCAGACCCTGGTGCTCTCGTGGCCTTTTTTTGACACCTTCTACCCTTTAGAATCCCCATAGTGAGGGTCTCTGCTCTGGGTAGGACACAATCTACTCTCTCAAGAGACCTTTCACTATGTACCTCTTTTATCCAGGTACTCTTCCCTTGGAGATGTAGTCACAAACAACCAGTTGCCCCAAACACTGGTTGTGTAAATACAACAGTAATAATCAGGTATAACACCATTTACAGGTAGTAAAACAGCAGTACAGATACAGGATTATAAAAAAAAAAGTACACAATTGTGCAGGTAAATGCTTCTATCTTTCCTGCAAGTTACAAAGTCCTCTTACCTCACTATCCACTAGCCTTGTTTTCTCATCCTCTCTCTGTAGACACACAGTCTGTCTCCCTCCTTGGCCACACAGGTGCCCTAGTGAAACGAGGAAGAAACTATCTGAGTTGAAGCATTTATGCCCCCCCCCGGTGCCTTGGTCAAGCAAGGCTGATGTCACTTCCCTGTACCCATGTTCATCTGATTGGCTGAAACTGCTTCAGGCCTGGAATTTTGGGTGACATCTACTTTGCGATATTATTTGGGGAGGGCTGAAGCTCATGTTTTAAAGTTTGGGAATAGCTCCTCCGACATCCCCAATAAAACTTTGCCTTTCCTAGCAGCCCACACTTAACATGTTTCCAAGTACCCACCATCCTCCTCAGCCTCCTCCGACATGCTGCTCACCCGCATTACTGGGCCTTCTATTCCCTACAAGCTACATGGCTTATCTTCCAAGGGTGGGAATAGAGAAAGGCTGGCCAAAGTTTTACAGGTATACACAAGCACTACACTATTCACCAAGCATTGAAGTCCTTGATGTCTCTGGGACACAGCTTTCCTTTCCCAGATTTAGCATCTGAATGTATGTTTATAGATGCTGTTGAAACAGTCTGTCTCCAATTCCTTTGTGTATAATGAACTTATCTCCCTTCCAGGAAGCCAGTATCATGAGAGTCTACACTGCCTAAGAAACCCTGCTGGGCTATTAAGAATCTATCAATTAGACCAGTTTTCTGTCCTTTGAAGCCTGCTTCCTGGCCCCCCACCACTTACAGAAGTTACTAGCATTTGACAAAATATTGCAGAATACCAGCAAAATTTGGCTGGTCATCACACACCTCCCCGTTTACTTTTTTGAAGTTACTTATTTGTGAGGTCCACAAATACCTATTTCATGCAGGTTCTCTGGCCAAATGTTTACTCATATTGGCAAGACAGTCCATCTGCATTAGCATTTTGTGTTCCACTGTGATGCTGTATGGTGAAATCATAGTCTTGGAGGCTGATACTCCAGTGCAGCAGTTTCACCATTGCAATGGATTGTGATTTGTGACCACTGTAAATTACCTTCCATACATATAGGTTGTAATTTCTTGATTTCCCGGACAATGGCTAGACACTCCTTCTCAATGGTAGAGAAGTTAATTTCCCTCATTGTTCTTTTTACAGCCTCTGGCACCTGATATTGCCTTTGCCTTATGGGCTTCTTGGCAGTGGTGTTCGCCTCAGGCACAGGGAGATCAATGCACCCTGGAATGGCAGTGAAAAGTGGAGCAAATCTCTCATCTAGTCTGCTTGTCTGGGTGTGAACTCCTCAGACATTGTCACAGCACTTCAGTTGGCTTTTCCCTAACTCTTCTCTACCATGTCTGGAGCAGGCTCCTCCTGATCTCTATCTGCTGCACTGCAAACCATATGGGCAATGTCAGTATGGTCGTAATAGGGTTTCATCAGATTTACATGGAAAACCCACTGAGTGCACCTCTCATTGGGCAGCTCTATGACATAATCCACATTGTTCACCTGGCATAGGGTCCCTCCTATGCTGCCTGCAGCTTGTTATGCCTCACTGGAGTGAGCACCATTACCTTATGCCCTATGGTGTATGATCAAGCTCTGGCTTCTTTATCATACCATGTCTTTTGCTTCTGTTGCACTGTTGCTAAGTGATTCAGATTGAGACCCATGAACACCTTAAGCTGGCCCCAGAAATTCAGGACATACAGTAGTCTACAACAGACTCCCCTCTGGGTGGCAGTAGAACCTTCCCACTCATCTCTAAATCCAGGGGTCCTCTGACCCATCTAGCATACAGTAGCTCAGAAGGTAAAAAGCCTAATGATGCTTGTGGGACTTCCCAATATGCAGGCAGCAGGTGGGGTAGGAATTTCTCCCAGTGTCTTTTGTGTGTCCTGTGAACATGAGAAACAATTTTTTCCAACTTGCATGAAATCTCTCAACTAAGCCATTCATTTCTTTTGTGCGTAGTATGGGGTTGTATGCAGTAGCTGGCTCTACCCCATACCGCTTCCACAACTCAGTCATCAGATGAGATGCAAAGTTTGTTCCCTGATCTGACAAAATCTCCCTGGGAAATCCAACTCTACTGAAAATCCCTAGCAGCTTGTCTCCTGCCTTTTCTGCCTCTACAGAGGACATGGTTACAACTTCCGGATGTTGAGTGGCATAATCCACGATGACCAGAATGTACTTCTTTCCCCTCATGCTAGGCATAACTAATGAGATCACAATGTCCATAGTGGTCTAATAAAATGGTTCCTCAATAGCAGGGAGTGAAATCAAGGAAGCCTTTACTCGAATCCCTTTCTACCCCAAACACTGACACTCTGGGCATGAGTGACAGTACTCAGCCACATCTTTGTACAGCATTGATCAGTAAGAGTTCTGGAGCAAATTCTTCTTTATCTATTTAACCCCTTGCTGCCTGGACAAAGGCATTCAGTGTGCTACATCCAGGAGGGCTACCCGGTATTCCCAAGGAACCACAATCTTCTTGCACACATTCCAGTCCTCAGGTGCCTTCTTAGGAACCCAATCCCTATATAAAATGTCATTCCCAAAATATTTTCTGCTGCTCCTCCCTTGCAGAATCACTGCTACTGCTGGCTGCCAATAACCTAAGTGCAGATAGAGCTGGATCTGCTAGCTGAGCCTTGTGCAGTTCCTCTCATGAAACACGTCCCAGCTTTGTCTTCCTTTCAGCTGGTTGCAGCTACTGCTATCAGTGAGGTCTCCTTCTACATACTTCTGTTTCAGTGAACAGCTGCCCCCTGCAGAACTGTTGGGCACAGCCTCTCCCTGTGCCTCAGTAGTGGAAGATGTTTTCTCTGGCTGCTGTGAGCTCTTGGGTTTAGCGGCCACACTGTCTGGTATAGGCCCAAGGTTATGAACAGGATCAGATCTTTTCTCCCTCCCAGTCTTCCCATTTACCTCTACATGTCCCAGCTATCAAGCTTGACTATGAGTCACAGCACAGACTGTGTCTTACTTTCCTGCCTCAGCCCAGTCATTTCCTAGCAAAACATCTGTGGGTAATCCAGAAGCAACCACAACTTCCCTCTCACCATCACCTCCCTTCCACTTCAGGAGTATTCTGGCCTCTGGAGCTGTGACCCAGGGGGTGAGGACCAAATTTAATTGAAGTACCCTTCCCAGGCAGAATCTGATCCGGCTGTACCAGCACCTGTTGGACAACTGTGACACTAACCCCAGTATCCCTCAATCCTTGTGTCAAGGTATCATTTACCCAGAATGGCCTCAGGTGCTTCTGAGTATTGCTTGGAGTAGCACTTAAGAACTTGAGACAGTTTATCATGTGCTGCTCTCCTATGGAGGTATGACTCACACCCTCATCAATGAATGTGAGGTTGCCGCATTGGGTTCCGCAGTGAGGTAGTGGCCTCCCCCGTTGCCGTGGCTTAGTCCCTGTTGCATGAGGACAGTCATAAGACAAATGCCTCTCATCTTGGCACACATAACACTTATGACTTTCTACTGTATTACTTTAGGCTCTGTCAGGGTATTCCTTCTAGGTTCAAAAGACTGCTGGGTTTTAGGGCCCCCTTGTTCCCCACCCATCCCTTTGTTACCAAAACCCCCTTCCCTATGTACTTTCTTGTATGTGTCAGGATGGCTGTCAACATACTGACTGGGTCATTCAGCAGCTTCTGCCACAGTAGTAGGATTATGCTGTATCTGGTAAACATATTTTGAGATCAGCATGTACACATTTTAACAACTGTTCAATGAGCATCACTTTTAGTTACAGCTTTCTTCCCATTTAACCATCTCCCCAATAAAATACTCAATTGCACACTCAGTTCTTTATAATTCTCCCCCAGATGCTTTCTTAATTGTCTAAATTTGAGTCTGTAAGCCTCAGATGTCAACCCATAATGTTTTAAAATAGCAGCCTCAATTTTCACATAGTCCCTGCTGTTATTAGGGTCCCAGCATGCAGACGCTTGCCATAGAAACATAGACTGTAATGTCAGATAAGGACCGCTTGGACCACCCAGTCTGCCTATTTCCCTACCTTTCAGATAAGCTGCAGATCCTAGTTAACAAACAGCCTACTTCCTCCTACCCCCCACTAGAATTGCCTTATGTCTGTCTCATGCATTCTAGAATTCCCCACTGTTTTTGACCCCACAACCTCCTCATGAAGGCTGTTCCATGTGTCCACCACCCTCTCTGTGAAAAAATACTTCCTCACGTTGCCCCTGAGCCATCCCCTCTCTATCTTCAAATTGTGCCCCCCTGTTCTTGGACATCTCTTTTTCTGAAAGATGCTACCCTCTTGGACTTCATTGATTCCCTTGAGGTACTTGAATGTTTCTATCATGTCCCCCCTCTCCCTCTTTTCCTCTAAGGTATACATATTAAGCTCCATGCCTTCCCAGTAAGCAGTGGAGTCAGACTGATTGGCCAGTGCTGCTATGCCAATTCATACTGCAAATATAGTTTCTCAAATGAATTAAGAAAATAATCAATATCCATATCCTCTGTTAATTTTGGAAACAATTTGGATCCAGTTCTTGAGCCTTGGCTACCCCCATCTACCCCATTACTCAACTGGTCCGATGTCTGCCTCTGCTGAGTGCTGTCAGACGGAGTTCATGGTCTCTCATCTTGAGCTGATGTCTTCGTTCTTTCTCCATTTCATCTGCTTGGGCTGCCTCTGCTGCTGCTCGCTTGGCTTCCTCTAGGGCTGCCTCTGCTCTTGCTGCTTTTGCTTCTCTGCATCTGCCCTGCACCATTCCTTTTTCTCCTCTACCTTGGCCTTACACTGTTTTTCTCTCTCCACTGCATCTAGTTTAGCTGCTTCAATTTTTAACCTGGCATGTTCTATCTCCCTGTCCTTCTACCTTTCTGCAATGTGAGGTAATTCCATTTGAGCTTGCAGGGCTGCCTCAGACTTCTCACTGAAGTCCCTAAAGTCACCCAGGGCTCCTTGTTCAGCTGCTTCCAGAGCGTGAATCAGCTTAGCTCTGTTCAAGCCTTCATGTAGTATGTCTCTCTTCTCACACAGCTGCTTGGAGCTCAGGCAACCTCACTGCATCATCCTTGCCTTGCATTTCCATCTCTAACTTTGTAAACCCAGATAGAAAATAAAAAGAGTTACAAGTGAGAGAAGATGGATAGAGTTGTAGTGCTTCCTGTTGTCTACCTGTTATTACTGCTTAATTTTGTGATAGCCCCCTTAGGTACTGGATAGCCAAACTGTGCTTTGTGCAATGAAGTCTCACTTTCTCATCCTCACTGCTGCCACCATATGTGACTCTTAGAGCACCCGCAGTCCCCAGTGAGCCTCTTTTTCTCTCTCAGGACTTTGCTACTAAGACCATCTGGAGCAGCGTCACTGCTGTCATAGGTTCCATGTATCAGGTCACTGACCTCCAAACCAAGTCATTTTTGAAAGAGGGAACACACATACTGCACTGGGTCATCCCCTTCAACCTCCTCTGGGATTCTGAACAACCGTACATTCATGCCTCGAGCACTGGTTTCCAAATGCTCCATCCAGGTGCTGTTTTAAGAGTTTGTTCTTACCCCAGGAATCCACTAATATTATTAACTTCTGCAGTATCCCTTTAAGACAACACTGCCCCGGAGAGAATGGAACTATATGCAAATGATGGAACAGTTGCCACGTGCCATTTTTCAAAAGCTTCCCAGCCAACTGCCTATGTTCTAACTCCTCAGATTTTTTCTCTCTGCCTGCAAGTCAAGATGCCATGGAGTTTCCTCTCCCTCTCTGTCATTCCTGAAGTGTTATAACCTTCAAAAACTTAAGTATTTATTTATTTATTTTCAATTGCTGCCTAGTTTATTGCTGTTAGTTTACATTTTCCCTTTGTTAGTGTATTTTAGTTAGTTTTCGGTTCCTCTCATTTTACTTGAAACCGGGTGGGAACCTAGGGTTATTTATTTTATCAGAACCTTTTGTACTGTTCCGCTTGCTTTTTCAACATTTTCTACTTTAAAAAAAACACTAATTTTAAACCGAGTTATCGATTCTCTTTCCTTGGTTCCCGGTTACTGAACCGACACAACTGAGAGGTTTTGAATTTTTTCTCTGTTCCTGACCCAACCACGACCTTCAAATTTTATTAACGGTTGCCGGCCCGGTGGTGCTGAGAGTTGAGGTGCTGGACACCACACCTCGCGCCACATTAGCGACCCAGGTTCGGAAACAGACTCGGGGTGCTGTGGGCTGGCAGGGGAGAGGAAGGATTGAGCTTCCCACGACTGCTGTTCTTCCTCTGGGGTAGGTAAGGGGTATGTGGCGCTCTGCAGTGGCACCTAGCAGAGGCTGGGCGCACTGTCAGTGGTGTTCATTCTAAGAGGGAGGGAGCACAGCAGACGTCTGCACATAGGTGCATCAGATGTCATTGCACGTCCGGCTCCCTGGGGCAGTAGCGGTGGAAAAATTGTGGGGCAACTGCGGCGGCTCATGGCCGAGCCCCCAGACACGAGAGGCGTGGCCACCTGGTTCCCGGTCACGGGCCCCCAGAGGTGGGGGGGTGTCCCGTTAATTTCATCGGGCCTGTGTGAGTCAGGCGCATGCAGCATACACCAGACCTGGTCCGGGGGCTCGGGTGCCGCAGCTGGGCGGTCGTTGTGGTCAGTTCAAGAATGGAGGAACAAAAAAATGTTATTAACGGTTTGCGTGTTCCTGATTTCTAGCTCTCTTAAAATGTCAGAAAAGCCTAAAAGAAAAACAGGACCCACAGGATTCAAAAATGGTTTAAAATGTGCTGAGGTGTTTGCCAAGGCAGACAAACATGATCTTTGTGTTGTCTGCCTTGGACAACCACATTTCTCTGTGGATTGTGACATTTGCAAATCCTTTCCCCTAAGACACTTGAAAAACATTGGGAAAGGCTGCAAAAAAGACTTGAAAAGGGTGCCATGGGCTCTGACCAGTCCATTCCCTTTAAAAATATATCTGAAACTGCTAGAATCTCTTCTACCACCCTATTACGGGTGAGGGCTCTAGTAAAAAGGGCATTGAACTGGCTAACTCTCTGGTACCTGCCAAAAAGTTGAGAAAAACTAAGCACACTGAGGCCCCTGCTGGAAAGCAACAAGGGACCCCTCAGGTGCCTGCTTCTTCACCTTCGCCTGCTAACTTAGCACAGGCTTTACAGGTGCTTCAGGTTCTGCAGGGCTTGATGTCCCCTAAGCCACCTGTTCAGGCTTTGCCTGGGAAACCATCTGCCTCTGTTCCCCCTCCACTCCTGGAACATTTGGAGTATGGGGAACTGGAAGAGGTCGAGGCAGAAAGAGGAACTGAACTCGAAGTTGCTCCTGAACAGCGGTTCAGCTCACCTCCCAGAACTTTGGAGGATAATTTCTCACACTTTGCATTTGTGAGGAAAATGGTGGCATCCCTGGGCCTTGTCACCATTGAGGAGGTGCAAGATGAGGAGGAAGCTGAATATATGGAATTAATGGGTCTGACACCCACAGAAAAACTCCTGCTTACCCTCGGTAAGTTCTTTAAAAAGGACATTATGATGATTTTTACAAGCACCAAATACTGTTCCTCCTGTCGACAAAAAGAATGACAGGAAGTATCAGCTTGACAGGACAGGGGCTAAGTTTCTGTTCACTCACCCCAAGCACCAGGATGTTGTTCAACAGTCAGCATGTGAAAATGCTAGGGTACCTGTATCCTCGCACCGTCCTGAGAAGGATTCAAGGAAAATAGATACAATGGCAAAAAAGAGCTACCTGTCTGCTTCATTGGCAGTCAGATTGGTCAGTTACCAGGCATACGTTGCCCAGTACTAAAAGATCCTATGGCAGTCAATACTTGACACCTTGCAAAGGAATCCTTCTAACGCAGTGCCATACCTGGTTGAAGTTGCCAGACTGGGCTTAGAGGCTTCAAAATTCCAATTTCAAATGGCAGCTGATACCAGCAATGCTGCTAGATTGATGGCTGGTTCAGTAGCCCTCAGGAGGTTCGGCTGGCTCAGGACAACTAACCTGACTCCAGATACCCAGGCCAGAGTCATGGATTTCCGGGTGGAAAACAACGCACTCTTTGGTGAGCAAGCTGAGGCTTACCTGAAAAACGTGGATACTTATAAAACCACTTTCAGGAGCACAACTAAAGAGAAACCTTCCCCTTCTCCGAAGCCGGTGGAAAGGGAAGGTAAGGGTGTGGCATCTGGCAACAGACCTCTTTCCCAGACTGCCCCACAGCATATGCAGTACCCTACAGACAAATGTAGGGGTAAAAGGGGTCCTAGGAGGGGCTCCCAGGCTGAACAAGTTCAGCCACAACTACAACAAAACCCCTGAATTGGTTCTCAGGCCTGGCAGTGGGACCCCCCCCCCCCTTTTTTATACCTGGCGGTAAAGGGTCACTTTGGTAATAATGCCAGCATTATGTTAACAAGGGTTTTTTTTTCAATAGGGTCCTTTCAAGGAGTCCCCAGACCCCAGTTTTCCCCTTTAACCCAATCACTCCCCTTTACAGGGTCCTTCTGGGTGTGGTTTTTTTTTTTAGACAATTTCCATACAGTTTTGTTTTGGGCCCCTCTATTAATGTTTGTTCTGGCTCTGGTTGGCTTTACACTATGATCCATTTCTGAGCTCTGCTGATAAGTGCTTCATGTGGCTCAATATCTGAAATTAACCCTACTTTTGGCAAAACTGGATAGATCAGTTTTTTAACCCTAGCTGGATGACTGGCTAGTGATGGGGAACTTCCCCCATAAATAGGAAGAAAAAGGGGAAAAATTCAGTTCTAATCTCTGTGCAGTCACTGCATTTTTCCTAAATGGGCTGAGTACCATTGTGGGAGGGGCTTCCCCAACCGGGAAAGGCTAATCAAGCTCTATACCATAGCAGTGCCTGTATCTCTGGGACTACTTGGTTCCAACAACAGGTGCTTTATTGGACAACAGTTTTCAGGCGAAAGACTGATGGTCCTCAGAGCCAAGTTGTACCAGATAAGGGATCTTTCCTTCTTCATAATAGCTAAGTCTCCCACTAGGAGTCTCCATCGGTGCTCCTTAAGACAGAGGCATCTTCACTGTTGGTTTGCCTATCTATCAGGGGACATCACCCACAGTCTTTAGGAATTGCTCCAGCACATAGGCCTAAAGGAGCTAGAGGCAATCCTTCTATCACTACAAAACCTGGGTTCCCCTACATTGGAGTAGAGTGGTACAACTCAGCGTGAATACTGCCATACTGCACTACATTTGTAGACTTGGAGGGACACAGTCTTTTCCCTGCTTCACATGGGCAATGGATATAAGGAGTCCCTCTACTACCCCAGTGCCCCCTACAGGTTGTCAGCCTTCTGGGCAGAAATAACACCTAGCAGGTGACCTGGGTGGTCAGATCAGGCTCATCATGAGTGGCTCCAGAGCAGCAGATGCTGCTCAAGTATTTGGAGAGTGGCTTACCTCAGTGATAAATCTCTGTGCACCTGATGCGAATTCATCACCTGCCTCAGTCCCGTTTTGGGTCACCACACAGGGCATGGTACCCCTGTTTGGTTTGTGTTTGGAATGGTTTGGGGAGGTATGGGTCTGCCTCTTTCCTGTTGTAGCCATTCAGGGTATTCATTTACTGTGATCCCAGCCAGTATCAAGGGTTCTATTAGTATTGTGGCCCTGTAGCCATGATATTTCTTCTGTTGTTCTCCTTTGTCTATGGCCATGCCTATATGCCCCCCCCATGGGGATCTCATCATGTTAACCTCCACCTGGGGGAGACTCATGTACACCAACCACAGGTTCCTGGGGTTTAGGCTTGGCTCCTTGGTATTTAGAACATGCTGTTTTGCATCTCTTGGTGAGTCACATGGGAGTTTTAATGGATCGCAGAGAACATAAAAAAAAAGCCTGTGTTGCAATAAGGGAAAAGGCTTTACACTTGGGCGTTCTCCCAAGGATCTGGGATCAACACCAGCAGATATCCCAGCTTTGTGGGATTACTTTACATACCAGCATTCACTGGTCTTAGCTTTTGATCTGTGTCTACACTGGTTATCAGTCCCTGCTCATGCCCCTCCTGGGAAGGAACCATCCGTTGCAATCATGCCAATCTTCACTTTATAAGAATCTGTCTTCCTGTATTCCCTCATGGGATACCAATGCCAGCTGGGACCCAGAACACCTTTCAGGTTTAAGCTCATGCCCCCAACCCTAAGGTTTTAAGTTTTTCTGGGGGTCATCACTTTAGCCCGAGGGGTCAGTGAGATCCAAACTCTGGTTGTATGAAGATGACTATATCTCCAGTCTAAGAGACTAGATAGTGTTGAGAGCAAAAAGGGAGGGTTCTTATGCAGAGTGGTATCAAATTCCCACTGGGACGAATTTGTAACTTTGCCAGTCTCTTCACTGGGTATTCTTTCCCAGGCAAACACGGACCATGCATTAAAGAAGTACAATGAAACCCCCTTTTTTATTACCATAAGCCATACCAAGGATCACAGGTGTGCTGCCCCTGACCTATGAGGATATGGGCAAAGGATATCCACCTCCCAAAGTACTGGCTGTTCTGGGTAGTTCAGTGTAACCAGCTTTGAGCTTCATAGTGGGAAAAGGAGCTCCATTAGGATTCAGAGTTCATTACACAACTGTTACAGCTGCCCCTATTGCAGCTGCCAAGGAGGTCCCCTCTTGAAACTCTGTACAGCAGTTACCTTGAAGTTATCTATACATTTGCAAGCCACTTCTTCCTGGACACTTGTCTAGTAATGAGGCCAGGTTTGGCACAGCAGTTCTGCAGAGGCTCTTTATTAATGGGTTCTGTGCCCAGTTCCAAAGGCACTGCTTCTTAATCTACAGAAGTTAATAATATTAGTGGATTCCTGGGGTAAGAAGGAAAAATTACTCACTGTTGTAATCTTCTTTCTTCCAGGGGATCCACAATATTATTAACTTTCCCACCTTTACCTCCCTTTCTAGAACCAGAGACCTCTACATCCCTAGCTGTTTAATCAACTGTGGGGGTGTCAGTTAATTGCATGCTTCTTCTTCTTCATCATCATCTTTCTCTAGCCCTGTTGGGCTCTTGTTCCCCTTTTTCAGGCAATTCTGACATTCAAAGGGGGTTTGTTAATATTGTAGTAGTTGCCCCAGTGGGGCCTTTTGTTGGTGTTAATAATTTTTTTTTTATATTGGGGCCTCTTTGCAGGCTCCATCCAAATCTGAGGAGTTACAACATAGGCAGTTGGCTGGGCAGCTTTTGAAAAATGGCATGTGGCAAATGTTCTGTCATTTGCATATAGTTCTATTCTCTCCGGGGCAGTGTTGTCTTAAAGGGACACTGTAGAAGTTAATAATATTAGTGGATACCCTGGAAGAAAGAAGATTACTACGGTGAGTAATTTTTCCTTCTCTGACACCAGTCCATAAACTGAAACCCCGGATCTGTTAGCTGACTTGGTAATGGATTTGCCTCCTCCATCATCAAGCCCAACTTAATTTCTAAAGTGGTGAACCTTGGATTAATGTGCTGTACTTTTTTGTCAAGGTCTCTGATGGCCTGCAGTAAAGCACTGTTCGATGGCTCCAAAGGGCCAGCGGCCACATGGCTTGGGCCTCCCTGGGCCATAACTTCTTGTGGTTTTCCTGTCTTCACCTTCCTGATCTCCTGTATTTGTGGCTGCCTTGGCTTCTCCTATGCTCCTCAGGTACCAGATTTCATTTGGTCAGTCTAGAAGTATGTAGCTCAATGCCAAAGAAAACATATCAGCAAGATTTAAAGTTTAACTTGACTTTTTTATTGTTTAAGTAATCCATCAGTTTTGAGCTGTGCTGAGGCATGTCTGATGTGGTTGGCTGCTAACTCTGCCCCTCCTTGGCACAATTCTTGAACCATCATCAGAAAATTGATAAAACCTGATAGAGACTGATTGGAGACAGTGCAGCAAAGGGCAACAAAGATAATTCAAGGGCAGCCGGATAGAAGTAAGAGGAGAGACTCTGTAGAGGTGGGGGACATGATTGAAACCTTCAGATTTATGAAGGGCATCAGCATGGTCAGCAGCAAGCAGCAGTTTTAGCAATGTGAGGGACCCACCTCTAGTGGGTGTGGTTACATGCTCGTGAGGGGGAAGTTCAGAAGAACTGTGAGAAAGAATTCTTTACGGAGAGGGTGGTGGGCAGGTGGAACATTTTGAATGGGGAGGTGGTAGAGATGAAAACTGCGGAAGGCTTCAGTAGGGGGTGTGACAGATATAAGGGAATAATTAAAGTGGAATGTGAGCAAGGGGAAAGGGGCCAGCACTACCAATGGGGGTGTCGTAAGGCATGCATAGCATTAGGCTGATGAAGTTGCAGGTTAGGCAGAACACAGCAGACGTGGTCTTTTTCTGCCTGAAAGATTTCTGTGTTTCTATGAGTTTGGGCTTGATTTTACAAAGCATTGCTAACTGTTTTCATTTTTTTGTTTGTTTTGTTATACTTTTTAGCTGGGAAAGGAACCCTAAGCCAAAGCTCATTCCTAGGTGCATCTGTCATTGAGGCACAGGTCAGAAAGCATAGGAAGACCAGGAGCAGGTATAAAATTCGCAAATAGCGTTTTATTTTTTCCAATAACAGTAAAATAAAAAATAAAATTGCTCAATATAACTATTTACAAAGGCAGTACAAACACAGAACACAAAGTCCTTCATCTGAGGATATCTCTAATACCTAGTTTCAGTCTTACTCTCTCCCTAGCAAAAGTATTGCTGCTCTTTTTTATACGTCCTTGCCTAGGAATTCATTAAGGAGACATCCTGTTTTTCAGAAAATGTTCTTGTTAGTTTCCTTTCTTGCAGGTGCAGCAAAACAGTACATGGTGTCCCAGAACTAACCTCCTGTTGACAGCTCTACAAAAGAGGTAGTGTTGCATTCCAGGTTGGCCCCCTAAGTTCCAAATAGCTTTGTGCAATCACTTCAACAATATAACTATATACATTTTCAAACCAAGGGATCCCAGTTTCACATAAAGATTAACACATATTTTAGAACTTCAGATACACAAGAGGAAGAAAATATAGAAACAGCAAGTGAAGGCAGAGAACAATTTGTGCAGTCCAACAAGAGACAGAAAAGGAGAGGATAGAACAGATCCTTGTGTTTAGCTCTTTCTACATAACAAATAGGACAGGTCTTATTCAACCCTGTCACATACTCCCCCCTCTTTAAGAGGGAACCTGTTTAACATAACTGGTTTCCAATTTTTTTTTTAATTCTCTAACATTAGCTTATAAGCTTTACAGTTCTTAGCATATGCAGTATCCCTTTTCTCCATAACAACCAGGACGACAAACTGAAGTTTAAACTCACACATTTTTTCAACCTTCCAAATTCTGAGTTCTGTTTGTACAGCAAACAGTTAAGTTTAAACACATGCATTTTTTCAACCTTCTGAATTCTCAATTCTGGTGTTTCTAAATTATCAGTTTAGCCATTAACATTGCAGCTAAAGCATTCTGCTGTTACTCATGTATCTCTTTTCTTTATGTCTCTCCCAGTCCTGGAGGAAGCATACCTATTTTACCAGAATACCACCTCTTTCCCCAGGCGGTGGTCTTTTTGGGGCCTTCTGCTTCTTCTGGTCTCTGGGAAGTAAAGGCTTTTTTCTGCAGGATAACAGCATCCTTCTCTCTGGGGGCTGCTGGCAACATTAGCTGGCAGGCAATGCAGGATCTACAGTAGGTTGCTACCTGCATGTAGACTCCTGGCCAGTACAAATGTGTGCCAAGGTTTCCCCTCCTACTTAGGTGCCTCCCACTGTGGTCAGTGTGTGCCCACTGCATCACCTGCATCTGACATTTGGTGGGAACAGCCACCTGCTCTTCCATTTTGTTTAAACTGGGGTTAGGATGTAACCTGTATAATATCCCTTTCTTCACAACATAATGGGAGCAGGCTTTGTTAACCACCCAGGACCAATAAATACACAATCAATACTTTTCACATACTGGTATAACCTGCAAACATGTATCCCTTTTTTGTAGCATACCCCCATCTCTGAATCTCCAGGGAATCCCTAGTTTAGCAAAAAGATCAGTCCTGTCAGCTATCTCACAGGCTTCTTCCTCAACTTTCAACTGCTCCACAAAAGAGCCATGCCTCCATCTCGGATCACATGATTGCATCTCAGTGTATCCTTTATTCTCCACCACGATCAATCACCTCTTCTTTAGCAGTCTTTTCACCACTCACACGTGATCCTCCAGGACCCAGTGCCAGGTGTTCCTCCAGCTCCCATTCTGGGTCAACAAGGTAGCACCCAGAAAACACAGGACACTCCAAATGCTCCATCTCTATCTCGGGTATCATGGCTCTGAACTGGTTCTCTGTACTGAGACTGGACTCCATCTGGCCTTTATCTGCAACAGATGGGGTCTCTGCTTGCCTCTTGACTTTGTTTAATTTGTTCAGGGGCTTGCCTTTCCTACCAGACTTATAGTGCTGCCCCGGTGGATTAGTCAGACCCCTGGGTGTGTCTGCTCAGCCTCCATCCATTGTTCTGTGAGCCAGTTCTGTTAAGGTTTTCACCATCAACATCATTTCCTTTACTGCCCAAAAGTCATATCTTGGACACTCCATAGTGTATCTGTTAGGTACACCACTGCCAGTCAGACCAACGCTTTGTTGTATAGCCCGCCATTTGAAGAAGGCAAGCAGGCTTTCAGGTTCTGCCCCTGCCTGCTCTTCTTGCGACACTAGTTCTGGCTGTACAGTCTCAGTTTGGACTTTTGTTTCTGCTTCTAGTTTGGCTGCCATGCTTCTGGTAAACAGGCCTGGGCTTGCTGTTGCAGGATCCAAATCTTTCTGCTATGCTTCCCTGATATCAGGTCTAGTACCCACATCCAAAACTCCTGGCTTAGAGTATGCACAGCATAAAGTGCCACTTAGTCTGACACCATCTGTCATCAAGGCACAGGTCAGGAAGCATAGGAAGACCAGGAGCAGGTATAAAATTCGCAGATAGTGTTTTATGTTTTCCAATAACAGTAAAATAAAAAATGAAATTGTTCAGTATAACTATTTACAAAGGCAGTACAAACAGAAAATAAAGTCCTTCATCTGAGGATATCTCTAATACCAAGTTTCCATCTTGCTCTCTCCCTAGCAAAGTATTGCTGCTTTTTTTATAAGTCTTTGCCTGGGAACTCATTAAGGAGACATCTTTGTTGTCGAGGCACAGGTCAGGAAGCATAGGGAAAACCAGGAGCAGTTGTAGAATTCACCAAAAATGTTTATTTATAGTAGTAGTAACATAAAAAAATTAAACTTGTTCAGGATAACTATGTACAAAGAAAAAAACAGTAGTTTTCCTTGAGTCTCCGTGTCCCTTTTTCTTCTTCAGCAGTTGAAGCTTAGCTCCTTTATATGTCTTTTCAACCCCCATTCTTAGCAAGCATCCTGTTTTTGTAAATATCAGGCAGGAGCTGCTAGAACACAGTGTGCTTGCTGAGACTCCTTTTGCACAGCTTTTGCAAAAGGCTCAACAATTGAACTCTGGTAACCTCTAGCTTCCAACAGCTTTTTGCTGTGTTCTCAAATTATAATTATATACATTTCAACAGTAATGCTATACATTTTCTAAACAAAAGGGATCTCAATATCATTTTCCTTTTCACATAATGATTTGCATATAATTTTATACTAGCAGCTATGCAAGGTAGGAAAAGATAGCAAGAGAGGACTGAGAGCCAGAGCGAGGTAAAGAACTGCAAGACTGTCGGGTTGATCAAGTCCGAAGTCTCACAGGAAAATTTGGTTGCGCAACCAGACAGAGAAGAGACAGGAAAGGAAAGATCCTTGCATTTAAACACTTTTTTTAACAATTGGGACAGGGTCCTATTCCACCCTGTCACATACAGTCCGCTCCTTAAGAGGGAACCTGTTTTATTAAACAGGTTTCCAAAACTTTTTATTCTGTAATAACCTTTGCTGCTTTCAGACATTGTGCACATGTACATCATCTCTTTCTCTTTTTTATAACAGTACAGCAAACAATACAGTTCAAACTCATACATTTGTTTTTCAAGCTTCAGAACCCTCAGTTTCTGATCCATATCTTGACAGAAAATCAGCATTACTCTTCTCTTTTCCAGATTTGTCTATCACCGTGAATTTAATTGGCTGTAGCGCCAGGTACCACCGTGTGATTCTGGAATTTTTATCTTTCATCTGGTTAAGCCAACAAATAGGATTGTGATCTGTTACAAGAACAAAGTCAGTTCCTAGCAAATAAAACTTAAGGGACTCCATGGGCCACTTTGCTGCTAAACACTCCTTTTCGATAGTGGAGTACCTTTTCACTCTGTCATGCAACTTCCTACTTATGTACACAATAGGATGGTCTGTTCCATCTACATTTTGACTTAGGACAGCACCTAGGCCTACCTCGGATGCATCTGTTTGTAGCAAAAATTGTTTCTCAAAGTCTGGGCTTCTTAAAACAGGATGAACATAATGTAGCCTTTATGGCTTGAAAAGCTTCATCACACTCTGGGGTCCATTTCACATTATTTGGGTACCGTTTCTTCATTAGTTCAGTGAGGGGAGTAGCTAATTCAACAAAATTGGGAACAAATCTGCTATAATAGCCAGCCAGCCCTAAAAATGATCTGACATGTTTCTTTGTTTTAGGTACAAGGCTGTTAGGAACAGCTTCTATTTTAGAAACCTCTGGCTTAACTTCTCCGTTTCCCAACACATAGCCCAAATATCTGATTTCCTGCATGCCCAGTGCATATTTGGTAGGATTAATAGTCAGACCTGCATTTTTGATAGCTTGGATAACTGCTCATAGGTGTTCCTGGTGGCTTTTCCAGTCTGGACTGTACACCACGACATCATCTAGGTATGCAGCATAATAACCAGTGTGAAGGGATAAAATGACATCCATGTACCATTGGAATGTAGCTGGCACACCATGTAAACCAAATGGCATGGTGGTGAACTGATAGAATCCTATAGGGGTGGCAAATGCAGTTTTATCTCTGGATTCCTTAGCTAAAGGTATTTGCCAGTAACCCTTGGTGAGATCGAGAGTACTGTTATACTTTGCACTCCCCAGTCAGTTCACCAAATCATCTATTCTGGGCATAGGATAACTGTCAAATTCTGACACTTGATTAAGTTTCCTAAAATCAAGGCAGAGTCTAACACTCCCTTCTTTTTTGTTTACAATTACCATGGCAGATGACTAAGCACTCCTTGACTCCTCTATGATACTCAATTCTTTCATTTTTTTTGTATTTTCTTAACCACATAAGCTCTTAACCACTCTGGCAACCTGTATGTCTTTTGCCTAATAGGACGAGCAATCCTTGTCACTATTATGTGCTCAACCGCTTTTCCTCGGCCTGATACCATGGTAAAAGTACTGTTAAATGTCTTTAGCACATTACTAATGTCAGCAGCCTGTTCTGAGGTTAAGGAAACATTCACCTTCATAGCATCAGCATTTACAGTTTGTTCTAGTCTATCATAAGCTACATTGATATCTTCCTTATCAGTTTCTGGTAAAACTAGCAAAGCAACTTTTGGCATTTTTTCAACCCATTTCTTGAGGTTAGTATGGCATATCTTACTATGATTTTTCCTGTCAGGGGTCTCAATCTTGTAGTTAACAGTGCCAGTACGTCTAAGAACTTTATAAGGCCCTTGCCACTTCATTAACAGTTTATTTTCTGTTGTGGACAACAGTAGGAAAACCTTTTCACCTGGCTTGAAAACTTTTTCTTTTACCCCATGGTCATAATATACCTTCTGCTGATTTTGGGCCTCTTCCTGATTACTATGAGCAATTTCAACATATTTTGCCAGCTTATTTCTTAGAGCACACATATAAGATGTTCTAGATTGTTTCTGAGTGGGGTTATCTTCCCACGTTTCTTTTATCACATCCAGTGGCCTTCTTGGCTGCCTACCATGCAGCATTTCAAATGGTGAAAACCATGTTGATGCCTGTGGCACTTCTCTGTAAGCAAAAAGTAAATAAGGCAAGTATTGGTCCCAGTCTTTCCCTTCCCCTTTTAGAAACCTTTTTAACATGCATTTTAGAGTTTGGTTAAAACGCTCAATAAGACTGTCTGTCTGAGAGTTATAAGAGGAAGTTCATATGGCAGTGATACCTAGTAGTCTGTACAGCTCCTTAAGTAATTCAGCACCAAAATTACTACCCTGGTCAGTAATAATTTCTTTAGGTATGCCCACTCTGCTGAAAATTTTGGCAAGCTCTACTGCAACTTTTGGGGCTGTAACAGTATGCATTGGAACCGCTTCTGAGTATCGAGTAGCATAGTCGCATACTACCAGGATAAATCTATTACCCTTTTTACTTTTGTCTAAAGGACCAATCACATCCATTGCAATTCTCTGAAAAGGCACATCTATTAAGGGTAGGGGCACCGAGGGCACCTTGTCTTTTCTAGTGACTGGTGCTACTTCCTGACACTCAGCACAAGAATTACAATAGGTAGCAACATCTTCATGAATTGCAGGCCAGTAAAATCTATACAGCAATCTGGCAAGGGTGCGATCCCTCCCTGAGTGATCAGCCATAGGACTATCATGTGCTATCTGTAACAACTCTGTTCTATACTTCTGTGGTATAACCAATTGTTCGTTCTGTTCCTGTGCCTGAGGTTTAACCCATACTCTGTACAGTAATCCATTATATTGTTTCAACATTGGTCCACCCTGTTTTGGTTTCACCCCCAGCTGCTTAAAATAACCCTGGAAAGAAACATCATTAGCTTGTTCTGAAAGAAAATCACAATCAGTTATCAATTTAGTTTCAGCATTTTCATATTTTAACCCTTTATGTCCATCATTCATTTGTTGCCACAGTTTCTTCAGGCATCGTCTTTCTTTCCTGGATTTCTGGATCTTGGAACTGTGCTCAAACAAGTCCGAATCAAAATCACTGAAAGGAAAAGTGTCCCCACCATCTGAAATTTTCTTTGCCTGAGCTCTTGTCACCACAGCTGCTGAAACATCAGGATTTACTCCTTCTTTGATCAGCTCAGTAAATCCTGGAAAGTCATTTCCAATAATCACAGGTACGGGTAACTTAGGAACTACTTCTACTTTCATTTGGTGTGACACACCCTTAATGGTCAGAGTCACTTGAGTGCTGGGATAGTATTGAGTGTCTGTCGAAGCAGATGACACCAGTACGTGGTCCCTTTGCACAGTGTTTTCCCTGTTTTCTCAGCATTTTAACTATGGAAAAATGAAATATTTCCTTGCTGGCTGGGATTGGGAAAAAGAACTGAGCAATAATAACTTGACTACAGTGTGGCACAGAATTTTGGAGAAATTGCAATTCTGCATAAATAAATGGGTACCCACCAGAACAAAATATAAAAACATACATAGGGTACCAGCATGATGGAATAGGAAAGTTAATAGAGCCATCAAAAGGAAAGAGAAATGCTATATAAACTATAAAAGACAATCATCAGCTACAAATTGGAATTTATGTATAAAAACGTGACAATCAAGAGAAAAAGATCATAAGGAAAACTAAACAAAACATAGAAATGCAATTGGCTACAAAGTCTAGGGACAATAAAAAAAGTGTCTACAATTATGTGGGCTCATTGCGTGGCAATAAAGCTAAAATTGGTCTGTTAGAAACTGATGCAGAAATAATCTGTGATGAAACTGAAATGGCAACTCAATTCAATTAACAATTTATTAATATATTCAATCCTAAGAAAACATTAGCTATTCTACCAGTTTGCAGTAGCATACAATGGATATCCTTTACTGAAATCAAGATAAAGGAAGCATTTCATCACCTAAAAGGTAATGGCTCACCAGGTCCTGATGGGATACACCCCAAACTAATAAAGGAGTTATCTCTTGAATTAATGGGTCACTTCACCATTCTTTTTAATACCTCCTTGAAAGAAGGAAAAACTATTTCAAATTGGAATGATGCTATAGTAACCCCATTTTCAAAGCTGGTAATAAGAAAGATGTTAACAATTATTGGCCTATAAGCCTTACATCCATTATTTGTAAAATGTTAGAAAGACTTATAAAGAAACAAATAGAATCACATATTTTTCAGACTAACTTAACAGATGTTTATCAGCATGGTTTCCAACCTAGTAGATCTTGCTTAACAAATCGGATTCATTTTTCTGAATCTGTGAGTGCGGCCCTTGATGAAGGTTTGCCTGTGGATATCATATATCTTGACTACTCAAAAGCAGTTGACACAGTTTCACATAAAGTTTTAATTGAGCAACTTATTAAACTCAAATTTCAAAATAATATTATAGATTGGATCGCCTCATGGCTCACCCACCGGAGACAGAGAGTGGCTTTAAGAGGACACCTTTCAGGATGTGGACCTGTCTCAAGTGGTGTACCCCAGGGCTCAGTTCTGGGACCAACACTATTTAAGATCTTGATCTCATCCATGCAAACTATGGGTGAGACCTGGTCAGTCAAGTACGCAGATGATTGTAAACTGGGCTGCATAGTGAATAATACGCAATCTGCTGCAGACCTGCAAAATAACCTAAATCATCTTGTACAGTGGGCACGGAACAACAAAATGAGCTTTAATATAAACAAATGTAAGTTTATGCATCTAGGGCACAATAATACTAAAAATATTTATAAAATAAACAATATACCCCTACAAGAAACAAATAATGAAAAAGACATAGGAGTAGTAATGAACAATAAATTAACCTTTGAGAGGCATAATAAAACAGTTGTTAAAAAATGCCAGGGTATTATCAACTGCATCCTGAAAAATATTAAAAGCAGAGACCCAAAGGTTATAATACCTCTCTACTCAACATTAGTAAGTCCACATCTTGATTATTGTTCTCCACTGTGTGCACCAACAATAATAAAAAGTAAAAAATTAGTGGAGGGGGTACAAAGAAGAATCACTAAACAAATTAAGACCGTGCAAAATTTAAGCTATGGCCAAAGACTTGAACAACTAAGACTGTACTCGCTACAGTATAGACAAATTAGAAGAGATCTTTGCTTTACTTATAAAGCTATAAAAGATAACTACTCAATGGAAACTCTAGGATTGGTAAGATATATTAGTATCTTTGCCACAAGATCCCATAATTTAAAACTAAAAGGGAATATTAATAGGACAAACAGACGTAGTAACTGGTATAGCCAGAGAATTATTCCAGTCTGGAATGCATTACCATCTGATGTAGTTAATAGTTAAAACATGTTAGTCTTTAAAAACAAGCTTGATTGTTTTATGGGACAAAATAATATTTTATTCAACAGATAAATGTGCATTTCTTCCACCTATATATAGGTGGTGAGTTTCTTATGCACTTATGGTCCCCTTAACTTGTAACATCCTATGATCCTATGAACATGCACTAGGGTCTGTCTACTTCTCGAATCAATGAGTCCCTTCACAGTCTTATCCCTCACCTTCACATCTGTTAAGTACTTGCCCCAATTTGCCAAGGACAAATCTGCTCCAGTGCCACTCTCCTTACTACGGCAGTTTCTTGCAAAATGACCTGGCTTATTACAGCTGTAGCAGATTTGTTACCCCCACCAGAGTTCTTATCAGGCTTGGAGTTTAAATGGGAAAAAGAGTATCTTACCGGTGCTTGGCTGTTATCTCGCTGCTGTGGTGTCTGTCTGGCCATTTGGTAGTCTTCGGCCAAAGAAACAGCCTTTTCCCCACTCTCTGGTCGGTGTTCCTTTACCCACAGCTGTACATCTATAGACAAGATGTTGATGAGTTGCTCCATGGTAAATGTGTCGATGATCTGTGGGACTGTTTTGCTCTCTGGTTGGATCCATTTTATCAGGAGTTCTCCGAGTTGGGTGAAAGCTTCTTGAGGATTGTCGACCGAGTTGTACCTCAGAGATCGAAATCTCTGCCTGTAGGTCTCTCCGGAGATGTCATACCTTTTCAGGATTTTGCTTTTCACCAGGTCATAGTTTTCTGACTGTGCAGTGTCCATATTGCTGTAGGCAAGTTGGGCTTTCCCTGTCAGGTAGGGTACCAGTCTGATTGTCCATTGCTGCTTTGGCCATTGGCAGGCTGTGGCAACTCTTTCAAAAGTTGTCAGGTATGCCTCTGTATCATCTGAGGGGCACAACTTTGTAACTTTAATGGCTTGTAAATTGCTTGCATTTTGTTGCTCATCTGGATCTGTGCCGGAATCTCTGCTTTTCATAGCTTGCAAGGCATCCAGCTATCGCTGCTCCTGTCGCTGCATCTCTTTTTCTCTCTGCTTCTCAGTCTCTTTTTGTTGTATAGCCCACCATTTGAAAAAGTCCATCAGGATTTTAGGTTTTGTCACTGCCTGTTCTTTTTCCATAACTTGTGCTGGCTGTACAATCTCAGACTGGACTTCTGTCTATGCTAGTTTGGCTGCCATTCTCCTGGTAACCACTCTTAGACTTGCTGCTGCAGAATCCATACCTTTCTCTGTGCTTCCCTGGTACTAGGTCCAGTACCCATGCACAAAATTCCTGTTCAAACAACATGAAGTCTTGCTATATTATGACATATGCAGTATAACCCCAGGTTAGAACTGCTCCGGAGGTGAAAGAGTTAACTTTCCATGCAGGGCATGGAATCTTGAGCACGAGCTCGGTTGAACACTCTGTCTGTTGTAGCTCAAACTTAAACTGTCAGATTCTTTACTCCGCCTCACTGAGCAGTCGCTCCGGAGATTCCTCCTGCTGCTCGGTTCGTTTGTCAGTTTTAAAGTGTAATTCTCGGTTTATTTTACCGAAATTTAACCGCAATCGTCGGTTCAAGCTCTGTCTGTGGTATTGTAAGTAATAGATAGGCTTTTGTTTATTTTCTTCTGTGTGGAACTTGTAAACGTCTTTTTGGTTCAGTTTGAACTGATCAGATTGGGTTTAAAATTACTTTCTAGTCCTTTAGAGTGCGGTTCCCGGTTCTTATCGGTTCTAAAAATAAACGGATTTTATTACGGTTTTTTCCACGACCCGTGACATGATTGGGAACAAATGAGAGTCTTGCTTGGCGGATTGCCATTAACGGGCAAGTTTTGGTTAGGCTGGCACTATGTCTGAGAAACCCAAAAAAAACCAGACCCACTGGGTTTCAGCACTGTGGCCTCTTTGGGGAAGCCTTTGCTAAGGCTGACCCACACACCACTTGTGTATATTGTCTGGGGTTTGACCACCTCAATGCAGACCGCCAGATTTGTAAGAATTTTCCTGCTGCCACCGTGGAAAAGAGAGTTGGTAGGCTCAGGAAAGGAGGCTAAAGTCCGCTGACCCAGATGGCTGGCTCCGGTTCAGTTCCAACCGAACCTGAGGGAGTGCCCTCTGACCAGGGTGATACTTCCTCGGGCCAACGAAGAGCCAGCTCTGAGGAGCCGGTTCCAACTAAAAGGACTAGAAAGTCAGCTAGTTTGGGGCCAAAAGTTCTTTCTCCAACTGCTGAGGAAATAGCCAAAGCTATTCAGATTGTCCAGTCTCTTTCCCCAGTTCCATCCGAACCGACACCATTATGGAAGCGCTCGTTTTGGACGGTTCCCCCGGTTCAAGATTATGATTTTGAGGATTTTTATGAACTGGAGGAAGGGGATGAGGGGTATGAGGAGAGTGAGTGTGATTTTGAAAGTCTGGATGTGCCCATTGAACCGGATATCTCTCCAGACAGACCCTCAGGAGTGCACCTCCAGGCTATCTGAGTCCCCTTCTCATTTTTTGTTTTACAAGAAAGTTGCTGAGACTCTGCAACTCCCTGTTGAGGAAGCTGTTGATGATCAAGAAGAGCCTGATTTTGTGGAAATGATGGATATTCCAGAGTCTAGGAGACTGTCTATTTCCTTGCACAAATCTTTTAGGAAACAGACAGTAAAAATTCTAAAAACTCCTCATTCTATCCTCCCTGTGGATAAAAGGATGGACAAGAGGTATGCTTTATCAAGCTCTGATGTGGAGTTCCTCTCCCAGCAGTGCAGCCATGTGGGGGTAGTGCAGGCTGCAGCCTGTGACAAGGCTAATATTCCTCTAGCCTCTCACCCTCCTGAAAAGGATTCCAGGAGGATGGATGCCGTGGCAAAGAAACAGTACATGGCAGCATCTTTGGGACTCAGACAGGCAAATTATATGGCTTATGCAGCTAGGTGCCAGAAATCCAGGTGGGATACTGTCCTGGCCTCTAGCAAAACAGGCCCTGACCAGCTTGCCAGGGAGCTGGAGCAGGTGGCTGCGGATGGTATTGAGGCATCCAAGGTGCAATTTCATGCTGCAGTAGACTCTAATGATGTTTCATCAAGAGTCATGGCTACATCTGTGTCTCTTCGCAGAATGGCCTGGCTCAGATGTACTGCCCTGTCACAGGATACTCAGTCTAAGGCTATGGATTTTCCTGTTGTGGGCAATTCTCTGTTTGGGAAGCAGACAGAGAATTATATGAAGAAAATGGATGAGTATAGGACTACCTATAGGAGGGCACAGGCCAAAGAAAGGCAAGTCACTCCTCAAAGGCAGCATGTCAGGGGCAGGGGCAGGCCTTTTCATAGGCCTTTTACCAGCCAGTCCTCCTCTTCTGCTTATGCCCAGAGGGGTTCTTTAGAGGACCGGGCAGAAGGGCTCTAGTAGCCTGCTTCTACCCTCAACCCAAAGCCCCTGCAAAACAGGCTCCTGATGGGGTGGGCTGGCGATTCTCCACTACCGTAGGCAGGCTGGCTTACTTTGTCCAGGACTGGAAGTCTTTAACATCAGACAAGTGGGTCCTGGAAGTAGTAAGCCAGGGACTGGTTCTCAGCTTCAAAAAATTTCCGAAGATGAGAGCCAGGTCTTTTCCACCTGCAAACCCATCAGAAGCACTTGCCCTGGAAGTTTCTTCCCTCCTTGCTCTCAGAGCTGTGGAAAGGGTTCCACCCATACACCAGGGCAAAGGGTTGTACTCCAGGTACTTCTTTACCCCAAAAAAGACAGGAGAATGGCGGCCCATCCTGGATCTCAGGTATCTAAACAAGCACCTTTTAAAACCAAAGTTCAAAATGGTGACCCTGGGGATTATTTTACCCTCTCTAAGGCCAGGGACTGGCTAGCCTCCCTGGACCTCAAGGATGCTTACTCCATGTTCTCATCAGAAGCTCCCATCGAAAGTACTCAGATTCTAACTGCCCTCAGGCCATTTCCAGTTCAGAGCAATGCCTTCGGCCCTCCTCGGCCCCGAGGGTGTTCATAAATGCCTGGCAGTAGCAGTTGCTCATTTAAGAAGGCAAAAGATTGCCATCTTTCCTTATCTGGACGACTGGCTCATTGTAGGCCAGTCTCCAGAACAGGTCAAACTACACTTACAAGTAACCCAGCAACTGCTTACATCTCTAGGTTTCCTTCTCAGTCTTCCAAAGTCAGTTCTGGAGCCTGTCCAGCTTCTCACCTTCATAGGCGCAGAACTGAACACAAAAGAAGCCAGAGCCTTCCTTCCTCTGGAAAGAGCAAGGACCCTGGTGTCTCTGGCCTCTTCTTTCACCCCTCAGGTCTCTCGACCAGCAAGGCATTTCCTACAGCTCCTGGGGCACATGGCTGCTTCTACAGCAGTAGTGCAGGGAGCGAGATTTCAGATGAGGGACATACAGTTCCATTTGAGAGCCTTTTGGTCTCAAAGGACAGATCCTCTAACCAAATTGATTCCAGTGACTCGAACCCTGATCCAGGCCCTTCAGTGGTGGCAGGATCAGAACAATCTGAGACAGGGGGTTCCCTTCACTTCCCAGTCTCATTCCTTGACTCTTACCACAGATGCATCCTCTTGGGGTGGGGAGCTCACATGGGCGACCTTTCCACCCAGGGGCTGTGGTCCCCTCAGGAATCTCTGCTCCACATCAATTTGCTGGAACTCAGAGCAGTTTTTCTAGCACTCCAGGCTTTTTCCACATCTGTTCAGAACAAGGTTGTTCAGGTCAGAACAGACAATACCACTACAATGTGGTACATCAACAAGCAAGGGGGCACTCAATCTACGGCCTTGTGCACCGAAGCAATGAAGTTGTGGTCTTTGGCTTATTCTCTGAACGCCTCCCTTACGGCAGTTCACCTCCCAGGCAAGGACAATGTCCTAGCGGATGCTCTTAGCAGGATTTCCCAGGGCCATCACGAATGGGCACTGGACCCCCTAGTACTGGAGGTAGTATTTGCCAGATGGGGCACCCCGCATAGATCTCTTTGCAGTCCCAGACAATCACCAACTTCCCCTTTTTTTTTGCAGGCCCCCAGTGTTGGGTTCAGTCCTCTGGATGCCTTCCTCCTCAGTTGGGAAGGGAAGTTCCTCTATGCTTTCCCCCCTTCCCCCTTCTTTTCAAAGTGCTAGTCAAAATCAGATCTCAATCCTGCAAGATGATCCTGATTGCTCCAGATTGGGCCAGGCAGCCCAGGTACCCACTCCTCATGTCCTTAGCAGTCCACCTTCCCCTGTGTCTTCCCAGGAATCACAACCTGTTAACCTGTGCCCAGGGGAGAGTTTGGTATCCAAACCTCAAATCTCTCAATCTCAAGGCATGGCTCTTGAAGAGTTAGAGTTTGCTGACCTACACCTTTCCCAAGGTGTATTGGATATATTGAAGGCCTCTAGGAAGCCTTCCACCAGGGTTACCTATAATTCAAAATGGAAGAGATTTTACATATGGTGTGCTGGTAAACATATTTCCCCAGAATCTGCTGGCATGCCCACGATCCTGGATTATTTGGTGCATTTGAATTCCTTGGGGCTGAGACCAGCTACCCTAAAAGTACACTTGGCAGCTGTGTCTGCCTTCTTATCAGCAGGTAAGCCATCTTCTTTTTCAGCTCACCCAGTCTTCTCCAAGTTTTTTAAAGGGTTGCTTCACACCAACCCCCCGTTCAGGGACCCTGCCCCTGCTTGGGATCTTAATATTTGCATCGCTCAGCTTATGCAACCCCCTTATGAGCCATTGTCTTCAGCAGAGTTTAAGTACTTGACTTGGAAAACTGTGTTTCTGGTAGCCATCACCTCTGCCAGGCGCATAAGTGAGCTACAAGCATTGTCAGTGGAGCCTGATTTTATCTCCTTTCATAGAGATAAGGTGGTCCTCAGGACTAACAGGAAGTTTTTGCCTAAGGTGGTTTCAGACTTTCACCTTAATCAATCCATGTCTCTTCCTGTGTATTTCACTGACCGTTCCTCCTCTGGTGAGAGGAGATTGCACAGTTTAGATGTCAAAAGAGCCCTTAGTTACTATATAGAACGTACCAAGGGTCACAGGTTTGAATCCCTCCAATTGTTCCTCACTTATGGTGAGGTTGGTAAAGGGAAATCTGCCACTAAAAGATCCATTGCCAGGTGGATTGTCTCTTGTATCCAATTCTGCTATGAAAAACTGGGTAAGGTTCCTCCCTCAGGCCTGAGGGCTCACTCTACCAGAGGTACAGCTGCCTCTGGCTGCTGCCAGGACATCCCTATCCTAGAGATATGTCAAGCAGCTACCTGGAAAACAGTTCACACGTTACTAAGCATTACCCCTGGACATCCAGGCTAGGAGTGATGCTCGATTTGGCACAGCTGTGCTTCAGAGCCTATTTCTCAAGTAGGTTCTGTCCCTCCTCCATGGAGGTACTGCTGTGTAGTCTGCATATGTCATAATATAGCAAGACTTCATGTTGTTTGAAGAAAAAATGACTCACCTTAGTAATGTTGTTTCTTCTAATGGAGTCTTGCTGTATTATGAGCCTCCCCAGCCTGCCCTCTCTCAGAACCTTTATTTTTGGGATGTGGGTGGGCAGTGCAGTGTTGGTACTTCATTGATGCCCACTTTATTTTCACCCTTTCTAGGGTACTTAGGTGTTGCTAAAATTTTCTTTCTTGAACTCCGACTTGAGTCTTTGTTTTGGGATCAAGAACAAAAAGTGTTTTGTAGTTAGTAGCCAGTGGCTAGTGTAGGTTTACGGCCTACACAGAACCTTAGTGAGTTTTTGCTCGAAAGATCTGACAGTTTAAGTTTGAGCTACAACAGACAGAGTGTTCAACTGAGCTTACTGTCAAAATTCCATGCCCTGCATGGAAAGTTAACTTTTCACTCGGAGCAGTTCTAACCTGGGGTTATACTGCATATGTCATAATATAGCAAGACTCTATTAGAAAAAACAACATTACTAAGGTGAGTAATTTTTTCATTTAGAGTATGCATGGCGTAAATCCCACTTAGGCTGACACCATCTTTCGTCAAGGCACAGGTCAGGAAGCATTGGGAAAACCAGGAGCAGCCGTAGAATTCACCAAAATATTTCTTTCCGGTAGCAGTAACATAAAAAAAATAAACTTGTTCAGGATAACTATGTACAAAGAAAAAAACTGTAGTTTTCCTTGAGTCTCTGTGTCCCTTTCTTCTTCAGCAGTTGCAGCTTTGCTCCTTTCTAAGTCCTTTCAATACCACTTTTTAGCAAGCATCCTGTTTTTGTAAATATCAGGCATGAGCTGCTAGAATACAGTGTGCTTGCTGAGGCCTCTTTTGCACAACTTTTGCAAAAGGCTCAAAAACTGAACTCTGGTAACCTCTGGCTTCCAACAGCTTTTTGCAGTCATCTCAGATTATAATTATATACATTTCAACAGTAATGCTATACATTTTCTAAACAAAAGAGATCCCAATATCAGTTTCCTTTCCACATAATGATTTGCATATAATTTTATACTAGCAGGTATGCAAGGTAGGAAAAGACAGATAGCAAGAGAGAACTGAGAGACAGTGAGAGGCAAAGAATTGCGAGCCTGCCGGGTTGATCAAGTCTCAAGTCTCACAGGAAAATTTGGTTGTGCAACCAGACAGAGAAGAGACAGGAAAAGAAAGTTCCTTGCATTTAAACACTTTCTCTAACAACTGGGACAGGGTCGTAGTCCACCCTGTCACAATCCCAATCCTGTTTTTCAGAAAATGTTCTTGTCAGTTTCCTTCCTTGCAGGTGCAATAAAACAGTACATGGTGTCCCAGAACTGATCTCCTGTTGACAGCTCTACAAAAGAGCTAGTGTTGCATTCCAGGTTAACCTCCTAAGTTCCAAATAGCTTTTTGTAAATATTTCAACAATATAACTATATACATTTTCAAACCAAGGGATCCCAGTTTTACATAAAGATTCACACATATTTTATAACTTCAGATATGCAAGGGGAAGAAAAGATAGAAACAGTCGGTGAAGGCAGAGAAAAATGTGACTGTGAAGTCAGACAGATAGACAGAAAAGAAGAGAATAGATCAGATCCTTGCATTTAGCTCTTTCTACATAACAAATGGGACAGGGCCTTATTCAGCCCTGTTACAGTGTCTCAGAAACACAGGGAAGTTAAGTGACTTGTTTAGAGTCACACAGTATGCAACTGGAGATTGTGGGAATCAAACCCAGGTCTGTGGGATGCATCAAGCTCTTTCACAGCTCATACTCTAACCTCTAGGCTATACTGTCAACCTGGAACATTTGCAGTAAGTGTACTACCGCCAGCCAACCATGTGCAGTGTCATTGGGCCTGCACTGTTTCCACGACTGGGTACCCAATGTAGCAGAGGGAGCTCCCTAAGTAGGCCTAAGGGTTATAAAAATGGTACCATTTGGAAGAAGGGGACGTGCCCTGGTACAAGAGGGCTCAGCATAGCTACTGTATTATGCACAGTGGTGTGGGAGCAGTCACAGTTTGAGGACTGAGCCTGGAAAGGCACTGACGCACAGCCCAGGGATACTTTCATTTTTGTCAGTGCCTGGGAGCTGAGGGCACTGAGGAGCGGTCAGTGTTAAGTAGGCTTGGCCTAGGAGGGCACAGATCAGCTACAGTATACTATAATGGGTTCCATGTAAAGATAACGATCGAAAAACAGCGATCGCTATCATCGCAAATGTATATCACCGAAAAGCATTTTGGCGATATACATTTCTCAGTAAACTGACATCCGTGAAATAAAGTGTTTTTTGTTGGGGGCTGTGCCTCCCCCACCCCCTCATGGGGTTTTTCTCCCGCACACCCCTTACTAAGGATTCTTAACTCCGGGGGGGTGCAACTTGAGGAGGGACCAAAATTCTGTAAAAAAAATTTATTACACAGCCGCAAGCAGCGGCAAAATTATTACCCCCAGCAGGTCCCAAACCCAGTGCCTACTGCACTGTAGCCAGCCACCCTCACCACCACACCACAGGACTGGCTCGGTTGTAGCAGACTCACCTATCCTCCTGAACCTTCCCCCCGTCTCTCCCGTACACCTCCCCATCCCTCCCCTTCTAGTCGCTCTAGACGCTATTGTATCGCTACCCTTGCAGGGTAGTGAATCATGATAACACTATAAATGAGTCGCTGTTTCTACAGTCACTCACTCATTTATAAGCATTATCATCATGGGCTACCACTATAATGCACTGTCTCATTGCTGCAAATTACTAACGTTCTCTCATTTAGAGTCTGAAGCTTGGCTGTCAGTAAAATCCTTGTTTTTTTGTTTTAAATCATGTGTCTGAATACTATTCTATAAAGTATAAGTGCATGCTTTTTAAGGAATGTCACTGCAGTGCATTGGTGGGGTGATCTAGTGGGTAGGTGCTGTATTCCAAGGAGTTGTACCATGCTTACACCAGGTCCACTATAACCTTTTTTTCTGGGTGGAGGCACCACATTATTTCTGTTTAAACCTTGGCTACGAATCCCCCAACAATAAGATACAAGGGTCCAGATCCCTCAGACTTGTGGTGCTTACAAGGGCAGGGACAGTCAGATATCAAAACATGTAGTGACACAGTGGCATTGTAAGTATGGAGTGCCCTTTAGGCATGCACAAGAAAGGCACCCCAAGTGCTGCCCCATACACATCAGTAAGAAGGCAGTGAAGGTGTTAATCCGATCCGATGTGTTGCTTAATGTCTGTCAATGAGTGGGGTGCTGGCATTGCAAGCCTGTAGCGTTGCTGGCCATCCTCTCCAAGGCATCTGAATGTCTAATGCAAACCAATTACACATGCAAAAATATACAGTAGGTTGATAGCTTCTTATCAGTATGGTTTCAGAACTGATCATTCCATGAGTATCACCTTGATAGATTTTGTCAATGAAATAACAGAGGCTCTTAAACTTAAAAATAGATTTGGACAGTTTTTATGGGCTCATCTAAAGCCTTTGATCTGGTGCACCACTCATTGCTCCTTGAAAGAATTGCGGACCTGGGTATCCATGTGCTCAGAGAAAATAGGAGAAACTCCATTCAAATAATCCAGTATTAGGACTGTTTATTTTTCCAGTACACACATCTGGGTAATGTTTCATAGGCTATATGCTACTTCATCAGACCTCCTCAGATTGCTGCGTTAGTTATGTGTCAGAATGCTTTTGCATTGCAGTCTTTATTTGATCAAGCATATTTTTGCTGAGTACCTTATAAGGTAAAGCTCCGTACTAGGCCTATGAACCTCATCCCTCTGTATGTGCCTGAGTACTTAACTCTATCCTGCATCTCTGAGGAAAACCCTCTGTCCTCTGGCCGACTTCCCTGGAGAAAGGACCTGGTTATCCCTTCAGACACCCTCCAGTGGTTTAGAGTTTGTCTAACAAATAAAATTGAAGGCCATCTGTTGTTGCCTAGGGCATGCCATAAGGTACAGTCTTGGGTCCCTCGATGTTCTTGAGATATACAGTATATACAGTATGTGTGTATATATATATATATATGTGTGTGTGTGTGTGTGTGTGTGTGGGGATATGCAATAGGCTGACTCAAAATATGCAATTTATCTTCCAAGGGTGAGAGGACAGGACCATAACTCATGAATGGCAGAGCCACAGGTGAGTTATGAAAGTCCTGCCCACTCATAAGTGATGATAAATTGCCTATTTTAAGCCAGGCTATTGTATATTTACTATATACAACAGTAGTTTACAAGTTATAGCTTTCAAATCTGCAGTTTGGCCGATGCTTTTGCTATTTTTCCTTAATTTTAACATCTGACTTCAGTGCAGGACTAGGCATTACGATGTCATCAGTATTGTGGAAGCTGCTCTCTGATTGGTTCAGTATTTCACTGTGATGACAGTAATCTAAAAAAAATGTCCATTGTGGCAACAGTAACAACAATATTTTTTGATATGTTGACATGTTGCTATTACTGATGTCACTAGCTAAGATATCTTTTTTATCCTGTCATTTTTGGCCCCACTCCTGTCGTGTGTGTGTGTGTGTGTGTGTGTAGGGTTGAGTAGCATGTTTAATGTTAAACCTCAGATTTTGCACTTTAATAACTTTGCAGCCGATCAATGGATTTGCATAAAATTTGACATGCACTTTCCTGTGTGGTAGGTCTCTTCACATGGCAAGTTTTGTTGCAGTTGAATGTGAGGATTCTGAGATCTGGATAGTTTAAACATTTTAAAAGTCACCACTTTTTGCAGTTTTTTCTCATCACTTTGTGCCCAGATGGTGTGGAATTTTGGGGTGAATTTTTTTATAGTAGATATAGCTTGGGTAACAGAACTGGCATGCATTTGTTTGGTGAAAAATATTAATATGTTGCAAAGTTATTACATTTTTAAGTTCTCATTGTTTTCAATGGGAAGTTCACTCTCCAGGATAGAGGGTAGAAGTCTGACAAAGGATTTGGCCTCACAAAATAGGATTCTTTTTTCATGAGGGGCCAATCCTTTTTCGCCAGAAAAATTAATTTTTTGTGAGCCACCATCTTGTGTTTTTTCCACAAACTAAAAAGCATGGAAAATACATAAAAATGTTGTCATTTTAAAAATCAGACACCAGAACCTAGCTAAACAGGCCCAGTTTAGCTAGATTCTGATGTTCGTTATTCGCAATTAGGGCCAGAAATACTTTGTCTGGGCACCCAAATCCCGGGTGCCCAGCTTAGTGGGAGAAGTGCTTTCCCTGCGTTCTGTGTTTGAGAACAGCAGGAATTTCTTGACTTCTGCAGCCGCAACTGAACTCATGCTGCTTGCTGCAGTGTGAACAGTCCCTGATTTTGCCTCAAAAAATTTCCTCTGTTCCTCAGAAATGTGGCTTTTTAGTCAATGAAAGTAGAGATTTGGAGCATAAAATATTTATAGGCAGTAACGCCACAGTCTTTTTTTTTTCTGTTTTGGAAAATGCTTTCTAGACCAAGACCCACAATGTAGCAGGCTTCTTAACAGGGTATTACCATTGTGCGAGATGTGTCCCTGATTTTTGATAAGCCCTGTCCCTGATTTGCAAGACAGAAGGTTGAGAGGTATGCACACCATTATATAGTGAATGATAATACAAAGGTGTGTTCATTACACACAAGACACCACAGTTTCAGCATTTTTGCAAAACTATCACCACACCGTCAAGGCAATCCCCCCCTGTTATTCTTTTTTTTTACTTTCTATTTGTGCTCTCCCTGCCCCCTGCACTCCGCTCCTTTGGGAGACACCAGGCATCTTGTCCTTGTTCCTTCCTGCTTTCACCCTGTGGCGCCCCCCCATGTAGCTTTGTTTTTTCCCCCAGGTGGGGACGAAGTGGGCCTGTACATCCCAAACAAATGCTCTTTGTTGGGGGGCCACTGATCAGGACAAGCAGTGGACCTTGAGGATCCGTGCTGGTGCTCTGTCTACCTGGAGCACAGGGAGCCATTTTTCCTGGTTTTTCTTGGATGTAAAGTGTGCCCCAGCATCAAGGTGGAGCCTCGCTGATATCCGTCATGCCAAGCCCTTTCTGAGGCTGGGCACTCACTGTGCCACAGGCCTCTGCCTGAGGTCAGTCAAACACCGAGCTGTGTCCCCTCTCCCTCCCCAGAGAAGGCAAGTGGTTCTTCGGATGCTGAAGCCTCCTCCCCCGGCCGGCCCTCCAATGCCCCAGGCTCGTTCCTGAACCCGGGTCACTGGCATCGCGAGCAGTAGTGCTACCGCTGCGCCAGCAGGCCAGCTCCTCCCAGTTATTCTACAAATCAGGTTCTACAGTGAGTCAAATTATAACTACCAGCAACACGAATAAAAAGAAACCGGGCAAAAAGCTTGCTTTACCACAGCAACTTGAGGCTTCGCTTGATACAAACTGCTAGATATAAAAAGGAAATATATAAGTACATAAAAAATGACAAGCTGCATGCTCCCAATACCTCCTCTTTTCCTTGCCCCCGGCAGCCTCCTTACCGTGTGAAGAAGTTGTCCATGGTGGTGGTTGCCAAGCTGCTCCTTCCTCCTCGTGCTGCTGCGGATGATGAGCTGCTGTGAGCTCCTTCCTCAAGTCACTGCCTAAAATATCCAACCAGCACTGGCAGCAGCTCGCAGCCACCCCACTGTGAATGACAGTAACAAGGGGGAAGCCTGCTGCTGGCTTGGCAGCAGAAAAAGAAACTACTGAAACAGTTGTCATCCATGGGATAGCAAGCCTGTCTCTGGCAAAGTAATGTTTCTCCTTTTCAATTCCAGAGGCGAATAAATTAAATATCTCCCTCACCGCTCCTTCAGCAGGGTGTCAGCAGCCCAGGTTCTGTTCAGTAGAAAAAAAGACAGTCAGGAGGTATATAAATAAATTATTGTATTATATTTTCTTCAGTAAAATAGACAGGAGTGGTAGGCTCATGTACAACACTGTTAGACTTCGTACTATACAAATCCAGTTTCCCTCAATTTTTTCCCTTCAAAATCTGTTAAAAAGAAATGGTCCCCCCCATCAGCCCCCCATCCCCACCTCCCACTCAGCACCCACCACCCCACGCACCCTCACTCACCTGAACAGGTCCTAAATTCAAGTTCCACTCTCAGATTGAAGACACGTCTTGCTGCTGGAACTGGCGACTGCATTATGAGAAACTAAGGTAAATGTGGTTCAATGTATTTCAGTGGGCATTTCAGCTTTTATGCATAACTAAGCCATTTTTTGAGATTTTGACCCCCAATTTTCAACATGGCCTTTTGGGGACCCCACCTCATGAACAATAGGACTGTCAATACACAACTCCTTCCTGAAAGGTGATTTTGCAGTTGCTTGGCGAATTCATCTTTCGGCCGGGATTCGGCAATTTTTCTGCCCTTGTTCATGAGGTGGGGTCATAAGAAGAACTATGTTGAATATTTAAATTAGAAATATAGTATACCAAAGTTATGACCATTTATTGCAATTTTGCACGCATGTTCATAACTTTGGAAATGTTAAATATTTTGACCCCAGATTTTCAACATAGCCTTCTTATTACCCCACTTCATGTATGTCACAGCTGTCATTTTTCAAATCCTGTCCAAAATGTGTTTTTGCACCTGTGACGTGGAATGGTGTTGCAGTTGCCCAGAAGTTTGGTGGGGATTCGAACATTTTTTACACCAGGTACATGGTGAGGGGTAATATAAGATGGCTATGATGACAATTTGGTCACTGTTGTCCTATAAATGGAAGTGCAGGGCCCAGAAGGCATAGTGCTTACACAGCTACATACATATATGCATCTACAGAGAGATGGGTGTGCTCCCACAGTAAAATAAGGATACTGTTATACTGTCTCAAACAGTAAAGAAATAAGTTGCAAAAAAGTTTGTTAATGCTCCGGTTAGGGTCAAAGCGCCAAAGTTGGGAAATGAAGCGTTGGGGTTTACAACCCTAACACCCCACCCTCCCAAACCAGGCAGGAGAGCAGGTGAGGGGTGTGCCTTGGGCTTCTCAAATGTAATGCTCATGCCATTCTCATAAAGTCTATGGGCCAGATATTCAAAAGGGTTGCACCATGTGCAATAGGGTTGCGCCTGCGCAAGTCCGAAATTGCTCCATTCTGCGATATTCAGCAGGAGGCAGTTGCGCCACTGAAAACATGCTGAGCAACAGCGCAATGCAAATGAATGCATGCTGAACTGGAGGGGGAGGAACCTTGCATAAACTGCATAGCCTAATATTCAGCCGGGCTGTGCAGAGTTGTGCAGGTGCAACCCCCCAACCTGTGCCTGCACAACTTTGAGCCAAAAAAAAGGATCAAGTTGAGGGCCATCCACAGATGAGCTGCCGCATTGCAGGGCACAACACAGCAGCTGCCACCTCTGGCTGGCCCTCAACCCACTCCCTGTACCCCCCCTGCAGCCCGATCGCAGGCAAAAGAGTGTAAAATCCCCACCACCCCCATTGGCCCGATCACGGGCATAGCTTAATCCCCCACCAGCCAGATCGCGGGCAGCAATGTGTCTCCCCGACACATCCCTGGTGGTCCAGTGGACCGATAAGCCCGATCGTGGGCTGGAGTAGTAAAACACACACACACACACACACCCCCGAACACATCCCTGGTGGTCCAGTGGACCGATAAGCCCGATCGCGGGCTGGAGTAGTAAAACACCCCCCAAACACATCCCTGGTGGTCCACTGGACTGATAAGCCCGATCGCGGGCTGGAGTAGTAAAACACACACACACCCGCCCCAAACACATCCCTGGTGGTCCAGTGGACCAATAAGCCAGATCGCGGGCTGGAGTAGTAAAATACACACCCCCCCGAACACATTCCTGGTGGTCCAGTGGACCGATAATCCCGATCGTGGGCTGGAGTAGTAAACACCCCCGACATATCCCTGGTGACCTAGTGTCCCCCACCCCACCCACCCACCCACGAAGCCCCACCACCCCGCCCCCACAGCCAGCAGGTGGCAGCATCCCACCCGTCTGCCACCCCGCCGCCCGCTGCCTGACTGCCCAGTAGGGCTGCACGCCCATTGGTGCAGAGCAAGAGCCAGAGGGCGTGCAGCCCATACTGTACAAGACAGTTATACTTTCACGAAATTCCGCAGAACCTTTGCAAAAGTTCTGCAGTTCAACAGCCCCAAAACACCACTTTCTTTGCCACTTCATAGCAAGACAACAGTTAGGACTTTGAGGCTAAAATCTGCAGGGTGGCAAGTCCTTGCCCCACAGATGTGCCTTTTGCTGGTGTGGTGAAAACATTTACACCAGTTCCAGAGTTACAGCAGTCTGAAGTTGTACATTTTCATATAGGATAACATTGTGGCAGCTGCGGTGCCTTTTACCACCTATATCTTGAAAACGGTTTGAGATATGGATTTTTTGCTAAGTGCAGACTTTAGTGTACTAAGCAAGCATGGAGGTGGCTAGGTCATGAATACAACTGCAGAAGAATTCTTTCTGCAGTTGCTATCATTACTGAGATATTGCCAAATAAGCATTACAAGGGTTACTTGGAATGCCTCTAGGCCTGTGCTATGTCTCCATACTTATGGTTGGGCCTGTGCTCCCACCTATGCATACCATTTATGCTAAACTGGGAGCACTGGGCCTTCCTACGATATGCCTCTACACTCATGGGTGGGTGGGAGCTCAGGGCCCGCGCGCCCTCCTATGTATTTTATAATGCAAAACTAAAAGCACAGGGCCCTCCTGCACTATGTCTCTATACTTATAGGTAGGTGGGTGCACAAGGCCCAGAGGGCCCACACTCCCACCCGTGGAAACCATCTTGCAATAGTGGGAGCACAGGACCCTCCTGTGCTATGTGTCTACACTTATGGGTGAGTGGGAGTGCAGGGCCCAGAGGGCCCGTGCTCCCAAATATGCATCCCATTATGCAAACCGGGAGCACAGGACCCTCCTGTGCTGTGCCTCTACACTTATGGATGGGTGGGGCCCTGCACTCCCACCTATTGATACCATATGAGTAACATTTCACTTTCTCAAAAAGAAGGAAAATTCATTGGAAAAAACTCCATTAATGCATCAGTTAGGGTTGATTCCACACCAACAAAAGTCTGGAAATTTGATGTTAGGGTTACCAACTCTACCCCCCCACAGATCAACAGGCACCGGGGTGTGCCTTGGGGTCGTCGGGCCTAACTCTCACCCCATTCTTCTATACTGTACCATCTCAGCTTGTTTAGACATGGAATGAGGTGAGAGTTGGGGCCAATGACCCCAAGGTACACCCTGGTGCTTGCTGGGATGTGGGTGTGGGGCGAGCACGAGCATAAATGATGGCAGAGTGTGGTAAATGAGGAAATAATACCACTGAAGGGGTTTTACAAGCAATAAAGCCATGAGCCTGAAGGAATCGGGGTTTGTTAGTGGGGTTTAGGTAATGTGGTTTTTGTACGAAGGTTTCTGGTTTTTTTTGGGGGAGGGCTTTTGAGGTGTGGTAATTAGCATGGGGATTTTTCTTAATTGTTTCACCAGTGTGTTAATTGATGTGTTTATTGGTGTATTGGTTATTAAATTTTTTTAGTGGTTTGGCTGGTGTGTTAATGGACGTGTTTATTGGTTAACTGTACCACACTTTGCCATTGTTTGTTTTAAAGACTGAAAAAAAAGAGAGAAGCCCAGATGCTTACAGCTGCTAACTCCCAGGGCCTCAGTCTAAAACCGGTCAGAGAATATAATTTCTAGGGGTCATAATAGATGACTCTATTGCCTTATCATCTCGTATTAGTAAACTGGTCCAAAAAAACAAATTCAAAGGTGATGCCCTGAGGAGGATTAAAGAAAACAAATCAAATGTTACTCCTGGTTTTGGACAGTGGTTCAGAAATATATAGACACACATCCAAACTGATTTATATAAATTGGATGTAACATGTAATAAGATAGTGAGATTTATATAACAGTGTCACCTTACAATACATCACTATGTAATGAATACTAGGTTAGATTGAATTCCTCTTTATATTAGATGTGAAAGAATGACTCACTCAGTTCTTTAAGATCATAAATCAGGATCCACCATTTCTGCAAAACATAAAGTGTTTATGGTTAATAGTACCCAAGATTAATCTAAGATCTTTCTTCAAAAGCAAAAACTGCAGACAGTGTGCAAGATTTTCGAAATATAGTTGCCAAAGAGTTGTCATTTTCTTGTCAGTGCATCTGCCCTTAACAGTTGCATAAGCTTGTCTTTTTAACCAGATGTTGAAAATCATTTTTTCTTGCTGTTCGTCAGAAAGCTGTTTTTCTTTTTGAAATATTAGTTGTCTCCCAATATGTTCTGATTTAATTATAGGTCCTGTAACCTTAATTATGTGCTGATTCATACAGAGTTATTTATTTAAATAGCATTTTATCTTAGATATTGTATGCCTGTATAAAACTGTAATTTTTTTACTACTGCTTTTTGTTAGTGAAGGGGTTAAGCCCACTCAGTGTATTTCTGAATGTCTTTGTTAGTACACGTTGGGCTGGTGATGAAGGGGTTGAACCCACCTGGTGAGTTGTTGAACGTCTGTCAGTGATGCGGCTTGTGGTGAAGGGGTTATGGCTCCTGTTCTGTAATTGAATATATCTATCAGTGAGGGGGTGCTGGCAGTGAAGGGGTTACTCTTACCTGGTGTATTGTTGAATGTCTGTTAATGAGGCAGTTCTGGTAGTAAAAGGGATAAGCCCTCCCTAATTGTTGTTAAATATCTATCAGAAGGAGTTAGATTCTTTTGGTGCCTTGTTAATTATCAGTCAGTAAGGAGGGACTTGCAGTGTGTTTAATGTATGTGTGAGGAAGTGCTGGCAGTGAAGAGGTTAAGTTTGCCTGTTGCATTGTTAAATGCCTGTCAGGGAGAGTTTACTGATGGGGTTAAGCTTGCCTTTTGCATTTTCTGAATGACAGTTAGGGGATACTAGCCATAGCAGTGGTGTGGTGGGTAAACTCACCTTATGTGTTGTTTAATGTGTGTCAGGGAGAGAGTGCTGGCAGTAATGTCTGAAGCATTGTTTTAAGGTCTATAAATGATGAGGTGCTGGCAGTGAAAGCGGTAAACCACTTTTTTGTATTGTTTAATGTTGGTCAGTAAGGGGGTGCTGGCAGTGAAGGGATAACACCCACTCAATGTGCTGTTATTGTCTGTCAATGAGAGAGTGCCAGTAGTGAAGGAGTTACACCTACACAGTACATTGTTTAACTGTCAGTTAGGCATGCTAGCAGTAAAGGCGGTTAAGCTCATTCTATGGGCATTGCATATAATGTCTTGTCAGTGAGCGGGTGCTGGCAGTGAAAGGAGTAACACCCACCCAGTGCGTTGTTCAGTGTCTGTCAGGGAAGGGGTTATTTCCACCAGGAAATTGTGTATTGCGTAATGTCTGTCAGCGAGAAGGTGCTGGCAATGAAGGGATAACACCCACCCAGCATGTTGTTTAATGTCTGTCAGGGAAGGGGTGCTGGCAGTGAAAGGGTTATTTCTACCAGGTTTATTGCATAATGTCTGTCAGCGAGAGGGTGCTGGCAATGAAGGGATCACACCCACCCAGCATGTTGTTAAGTGTTTGTCAGGGAGGTGGTGCTGGCAGTGAAGGGTTATTTCCACCAGGTTTATTGCATAATGTCTGTCAGAGAAAGGGTGCTGGCAAAGAAAGCATAACACCCACACAGTGTATTGTTTAATATCTATCAAGGAGGGGAGCATTAGTAGTCACAGAGATAAGCCTCCTGGTGTGTTGTTTAATGTCTTTTAATGAGGGGTGCTGGCAGTGAAGGAGGTAAGCCTGCCTGGTGTGTTGCATAATGTCTGTCAGTGAGTGGGTTCTGGCAATGAAGGGGTTATACCCATCTAGTACTTTGCTTAATACCTGTCAGTGAGAAGGGTGTTAGGGGTGTTGGCAGTAAAGGAGTTAAGATGGGGGGGGGGGGTTGTTGCATAATGCCTGTTAGTGATGTGGTGCTGGCAATAAAGGGATAAACACCCACTCTGTGCGTTGTTTAATGCCTGTCAGTGAGGGGATGCTGGTAGTGACAGAGTTAAGCTTCCTGGCGTGTTGTTTAATGTCTGTCAGTAATGGGTAAGTGGCCACTCAGGTGTAGTTGCATGCCTGTCAGTGAGAAGGTGCTGGCAATAAAATGGTTACACCCAGCCAAATACATTGTTTATTGTCTGGCAGTGAGGGATTAATGGGACTATAGTGCATTGTTGAATGGTTGTGGTACTATAGCAACAGGAGAACAGATTGGCAAAGTTGTTGAGGAAGTGTATCAGAACATGTAAGAACACCAGACACTGATAAAGTTAATGTTTAAAAAGCAGATATATATCTAAACTACAGCAGGTCCAGTGCAGGCTCTCTCAGATGTCTCCGACCATGAGAGGAACAACTGTGCAAGTGAAAAGGTCTTTACATCCCTGGGTCATTAAGGTCTCTGCAAATCTGCAAGAATATTAGGTAGGCTTGGCAGACCGGATGGGCCAGTGGGCCTTTTTCTGCAGTCATGTTCTGTGTTTCAGTGTTGCGAGAAATAATGCAGCAGTTAAAAAGTATTGTGGTTTGCAAATAATATGAGGTGGATCCACTCTGTCTGGGAGGGTCCCTGCCTAGGGCATTGTCTAGAATCTGAATAGAGTTGCAGCATTACTGTAGTTATTCACTGGAGGGGACACATCCAAAGGGATTAACCCCTTCTATTGTGCAGCCTTCTGTGAAAGGTGGACTGAAAGGGGAACAGTCATCACCAAGGGCGCCACACTCCAGTGTGGGGCTGGTCCTGGGCACACTTTGTAGTGTAAAATATTTTGGTTTACTTAATATTTACTGTAGTATAGTGGATTGTGTCAGACACAATCCCAGAACTTCCTGCAGCTGACATCAGAGCAGTAGGCAGCAGTGAAAGATTCAATAGCCTGCAGTGCATGTTAATTTATATAAAGTTTTGATCTTTTGTTTGTTGGTCCCACTGTCCTCCCTGAGCTGTGTACAGTCACAGAGGACTGTGCTTAGTCCCTGGAGAAATGCAGAAATGGAAAATGTCAGATCGGAGATTATAAAAGCTCTAACATGCACTGCTGACTATTGAATTTCCCACTGCTGTCTACTGCTCTGATGTCAGCTGCAGGGGATTCTGGGATTTGTAGTAACACATGTTTGAATACAAGTAAGCAAAATTAGTCTGTTACATTCTACAGTAAACAGTATACCAAAATGTTTTTGCACACAGAATGTGCATTTGGACCAGCCACACACTTGAATGTGGGGCCCTTTGTGCTTACTGTTCCCCTTTAAGCCCTCCTGACCTTCTAACAATTGTCAGCAATAGGTGATAACAAAAAATGTGTGCCTCTAAATGGTGTAGTAGTTGTAAGAGAGATTTATGGCAAGAAGGGGACTGAGGTTACCTAGTGCTTTGTCAGACAGTATAAGGGGGGTGTGGAGTATCTGCTGGATTGCTGAGTAGGTCAGGGCATTTGCTGTGGTAGTGAAAAGGCTCAGTATATTGTTGAGTGAGCAACCGAAAAGTCTTAGTATATTGTTGAGTGAGTGACCAAAAAGTATTATATTAGCTGAGAGCATTAAGGGTCTGCTTGGTGCATCTCTGTGGATGGGAAAGAACAACCTTTGGGAGTAGCGGATGGTTGACAGAATTAGAGAGCAAGTATGCACTCAAAAAGTTTAAATCCATTCTGTCTCTAGCTCCTGCTTTTATAACGTCAGTGTTTTCTGAGTTTTTGACTTCTGCAGGGATAAGGGATTTAATCTGGCTGATGTTCCTCAGATGGTAAAAGCCACTCTGGACTACAGCTGACACCTGAGCCTCCAGGGTTAGCTGTTCATCCAGAATAACCCCCAGATTTCTCACCTCAGTGGAGACCTCAAACCTAAATGGACTGAGCCAAAGTTCTGCCACTTCTTTGGTAGCTCCCACACCTCCCTTCCAGTCTGGATTGATCACCAGTACCTCAGTCTTGTCTGGATTGAGTCTCAGCCAGCTAGAGTACAACCAATCCTGGATCTCAGCAGACACAATTTAAGTACTTCCACCGCGACAGCCATCATAGGCGTAAAAGACATATACAGTTGGATATCATCAGAACAGCATTGAAAACATGCACTGTATTGTCTAATGAATGATCCTCCCCGGGGCAGTATGTACACTGCAAACAACATGTGTGATAGGACCAGCCCCTCAGGTACACCTCAGGGCAGGGGCAAAGGTTGCACTACTCTATGTGTTCTATCCCTTAGTAGGATTCAAACCAGCAGAAGACTTTGCTATTGAGTCCCACATACTCTTTCACCCAGTCCACCATGATCCAGAGTGTCAAATGCTAAGGAGAGATCAAGGAGAATGAGAATTTATCATCCCCCCATCCCTCACTCTGAGGAGGTCATTCTGCACTCTAACCAATGCAGTGTTTGTACTGTGCCTAGACCTAAAGCTGGTCTGGAGGGACTCATGGCTCATAGATTAAAAGGCATCAGGTGCCCCTCAAGCTGCAGTGCCATAATCTTATCAATAACCTTCCCTTAAAAAGGTAGGTTAAAGATAGGTTGACAATTTGTGAGGTTATGCAGGTCCAAATATGGTTTCTTCAGTAGGGGACTCACCAGTACATCTTTCAATGCAGCCAGAAAGACCCCCTTTGATAAGGAGCACAGAACAGTCCCCACAAACACCGAACCCAAATGTTCCAGACAGCTCACTAATGGCTGTCTCAAACCCAGGTCCACTTCAGAAAACATAGGACACAGCACCAGCAGCCCACTCGGGGAGATCCCAGCCTGTACGGAGGACACTTTGTCAGGGAAGAATTGAGCAAACTCCTCACATTTCACAGATGAACATGCCCTAGCAGGCTGCGTTCATACTGGGTACAGTAGGCTGTCCATATTCTGAAAGTGGTGAGGAGGTAGATTCCTACCAGCAGCCACATCCGTAGACAAAAAAGCTGCCTTTTTCTGGGCGATTGCCCTTTGGTTCTCAATGTAATGAATACACAATGTGTTTGTCACTGGGGCCCTAGAACTCTTCCATCAGTGCTCCAACCTCCACCCATTGGCCTTCAATCCCCTCAGCTCCATGTCAAACCACAAGGATCCTCAGTGAGAGACTGATGGACGTACATGTTTGAGTGCAACAGTATCGAAAGCCATGGAGATAGCATTGGGTTAAAAGCCACAACTTCTGCTTCTTATCCTGTCTCACATGCTGCCATCATAACCAAAATGTCCAACATTGCTTGAAGTCCTTTTGGCTGTAACCCTATTAAAGGGCAGTAATGAATCATTTCCACATACTGTACATATAACACATACAACTGCTTGAAGTTATCAACAAACATGCACCCCTTGTAAGATGCATGGTGAAAAAAAGAGTTGTCCATGGTTCAAGTCATGACTAGACAGGAAAATGTGACAAGCTTTAAGAAGTAGTCAGTTGTAACTTTTTATTTCTGAAGTAGTTTTATTTTCCATTTGCTCATTGGAAAGTTTTCTGTGTGATAGTATTATGCTGGATGTGTGGAACCACGCTCGGCCTGACAGCTGACATATCTAGTTCTGGTCTTCCCACTATATCACCTGCACTGTGACCTCACTGACAGAGACACCACAGGGGAGTGACCTGGCAGCTGAGTGGCCTTTCCCAGGCATTTGTGATGTCACAGTCAGTGAGACCACAATGCTGATTATGTAATAGAAGGAACAGAGCTAGATGTGTCAGCTGCCAGGCAGAGTGCTGTTCCATACATCACACCTACCAACATCAGGTACCAAATTATCCAATTAACCAAAAGGAAAAGAAAAAAGTGCCTCAGATACAGTATAAACATAATAATTGACTGCTTTTAAAAAACTCATTTTAGTTTTAGGCAGTAAAGTAGCTCTTTGCAGAAGATGCAGATTACCATAGGGCCAAAGGAAGACTTACTAAATTGACGGACAGTTGGACCCCTTTCAGGCATAAAATAAATAAGTGCACTAAGCTAATTCTGTCACCTAGTGCTAACCTGTTATTTAAATTCTTTTGGAAGAGGCTAAAAAAGATTCTTCTAAATTTTAGAGATTGATAAAAATCCTGGAAGGGGAGACCCCCATGACATCATCCATTCATAAACAACTCAGTATTCAAACGTTGGCCTTGGAACGTTTATCCTATTGCCTTAAGGGCAAGGCAGAACACTTCCTAAAGGTGTGGGGACCCTTTTTGAATTCACTCTCCCCAGTAGAAACCCAACTTATTCAGGAAGGGGCTAAATGAATCACTCTAAGGAGAGTTAAAGGAAGAGGAGCATGATGACCTAGGGGGCTGGTCCCTTTTTATGTTTGCTTGCACGCATGTGCAAGAAACATAGTGCCACCATACAAGTTTTTGTAGGTGTGCCTCCCCCACTTCCAATACCCTGCTCCCTTTTGCAGGCATGGCTGCACCGCAGCAATGAATGTCCAAGCTGTCTGTGACAGCTGTTCAGATGCAGTGGCGTACAGTTGAAAGGAAAACAACGTAGACAGTTTGCGGCAGTATGCAAATTGCCTAGGTCAGCACTGCATCTGAACTGTCTGTCATAGACAGTTCTCCCCCCCCCCACGAACACATAGGTGCACGCTGCGAGCCCACCCCAGCATGCTCATGTGCTCCCCATACAGTGTATGGCCGATGGAGGTGCCCAATCCCCCGTTGGCTCTGCGCCCCCCAACACACATCCAGGTGCCATGCTAGGAGCCCACCCTAGTGTGGCAAATGCCTGTCTGCTGCCCCCAAACACACTTCCAGGTACCATGCTGGGAGCCCACCCCAGCATGGCAAACGTCCATCTGCTGCCTCCCCAACACACTTCTAGGTGCCATGCTGGGAGCCCAGCCCAGCGTGGCAAACCTCTGTATGGCTGACGGAGGTGCCCAATCCCCAGTCAGCTCCACTGGCCCCCCCCCCACAAAAAAACCTTCCAGCTACCACGCTGGGAGCCCACCCCAGCGTGGCAAAAGTCCTGCGTTGTCTTCCTAAAAGAAAAGAACTAAAAACAAAACAGTCCCTCGTTGATTGTCTTGCACCCCCCAACCCACGCCCCACCCTCTGCGCATCCACCTCCCCACACACCCCCACTCCCATACTTACATTCTCCGAGGTCAGTGCTGACGATCTTCGTGGACCGGGAACATGTCTGCACTCTTCAAAGCTGACCGCTAGAACTGAACCTAATTTTCAATGGGCTTCTTGGTCTTCAATTATGAACTCAGTCACTGTCATTTTGTTATTCAGTCCTGAAAGGTGATTTCGCGGTCACTGCACGGAACCACCTTTATGGACTCAGTAATGAAAGGACAGTGCCACAGTTCATGAGGTAGGCCCCCAAAACCCTATGCTGAAAATTTCCTGAACAAATTCCCCAGAGTGACTGTTTTACAAGCGTGCGTTGCGCTGTTCCTACGCACGCTCGTAACTTCGCAAATTTGTAATATTTTCACTTCAGATTTTCAAAATTACCATTTTACCACACCTCCTTATGAGCAGTATAGCTGTCATTTTTCGTATCTTGCCCAAAATGTGTTTTTGCGCATGTAGCGCACAATGCACAGTCGGTGTGCTAAATCAATGTCCGGGACAGATTAAAAAAATCATAGTGGTACTGTTCATGAGCAGAGATCTTAAAATGGCTATGTTGAAAATTTGGTGACAAAAGTCCATAAAATGACTGTGTTGCAAGCGTGCATTGTGCAGTTTCCACGCACCCTTGTAAGTTCACAAATTTGTAATATTTTCAGTCCAGATTGTCAACACTGGCATTTTCAACACCTCCTTGTGAACAGTACAGCTGTCATTTTTCACACCCTGGCCGAAATGTGTTTTCACACTTCCAGCACAGAAATGCGTGGTCACTATGGGAAATCAGTGTTCAGGACAGATTAAGAAAATCACAGTGACACTGTTCATGAGTGGAGGTCCCAAAATGCCTGTGTTGACAATCTGCTGTAAAAAATCCCCAAACTAATTACATTACGGGTGTGCGTTATGCAGTTTCTATGCATGCTCATAAGTTCACTAGTTTTTTTATATTTTCAATCCAGATTTTCAACATTGCCATTTTTTACACCTCCCCATAAACAGTACAGCTGTCATTTTTCACATCCTGTCTGAAATGTGCTTTTGCACCAGTGGTACCAAATGGCATAGTAGCAGTGCAAAATCAGCTTTCCGCTAACGAACTGATATTGCGACTGTTCATGAGGCAGGGGTAACAAAAAACCCATGTTTAAAATTTGGAGTGAAAATACCAACAAACACCTGGGATGTTAGGGTTTCCGACCATAATGCCCCACCCTGTAGAGACTGACAAGCATGAGGGGTGTGACTTGGGATTGTCGCCTGTAATATTCTTGCCATTCCACCCCCACCCACACCCTGCAGCCAGTGACAGGCATCAAGGTGTGCCTTGGACTATTTGGCCCCAAAGTTCAACCCATTCTCCTATACTGCACTCATTTCACTGTATTTCCTTATGGAATGGGGTGAGCATAAGTCCCAAAGACTCCAAGGCACACTGTGACACTTGTCGGTGTCTGCAGGGTAGGCTGTGGTGAAATGGCATGGCCGTTATACCTGATGACCAAAAGGCACACCCCAGTGTCTGTCAGTCTCTGCAGGGTGGTGGGGGGTTGGCTTCAGTTCAATACTTCACTGCCATTCCTATTATGCATCTCTCCAGCTCCTACACTACCAATGCGAATGGCAGTAAGCAAACATTCAGCATTGACAAATGCTTGTTTTTTCTGTTCACACAACACTGAGTGGGTCTCGCATGGCAGCAGCAGACCCCATTTGACAGCCTGTCATGCCTTTTCTGAGGACTAAGAAGGTGTGGGGTTCATTAGGGGAATGGACAGTTAGTTGGCTCTGCTAATGTTACTTTGTTTTGTATTTTTTTTTCTTCTTATGCATTTGTTAAAGACTTTTTATGTGTTAATAGTGGTATTGTAATCCAATTTTAGTATCTAGTTATTTCCTTGTTATGCTGTTATACAATATCTGACTTATGGTACTCTCATATTTTAAAAGAGTATTACTGTGATGTTATGTAGTTGTATTATGTGACATTTTAAAAATGTCAAAAAGATTTTACAAAAAAAGAACAACAATTTGGTACTGGTGAGAAGGTAATCATAAATCAGCAGTTCATGCAGGGAAGAGCTAAACTCTTATTTTGCCACTTCTGGTATGGCCTTTGATAATTCATCTGCAGCCTGCATTCCATTACCTGACACCGTACGGTCTCCTGAGCCTCAAAACAGGGGTGCCTTCTCTTTCAAGCAGTTTGAACAACTTCTTCTAAATCTGGACCCTAAAATGCTGGGGCTGACAGTCTTGAACCATTTTTCCTTAGGATGGCGTATGCCATTCTAGCTACTCCCCCATAACCTATCTCTTCAACTTCTTACTAGCAAATGTTAAACTACTGCACATATCATCCTCTTATTCCATTTATTCAAGTCAGGAGACAAGGCTACATTAAATAATTACAAGCCCATCTCTATTCTTTTTTTTTCTTTTTTTATTCTTTTTTCCGCCTATTTCCAGCCTGCCATCCCTGACCCATCAGGGGAGACATTAGACATCCCACTGCCTGCAACCCTACCCGAACAGACCCCCGAGCCCAATGCAGCCATGGTTTTACCCCCGGGCGGGGACGAGGCAGGGCACAGATGCCCCATTACTACATTTTGTCGTCTAGGTCCGTTGGGCGGGTGCAGGCAAATCGTTGGCACGTCTCAGTTCCCCATCTCCCCGGTGGTGGCAGGCTATTTCCATTTTCTACCCTCCACGTACAGCATATGACTCCCCCAACATCATGGCACTAGGCACCGATGTCCATGCTGTACGGCAGCCGCCATCCCCTTCTAGTGGGGCTTGCAGTACTCTGAGTCACCGCTCAGAGTCATGCAAGTGTTGGGCATCAGCCTGTTCCCTCCCTTGAGAAGATGACCTGTCATGGGACGCTCAAGCCTACCTCCCCCTGCCAACCCACCAGCGACCCAAGTCCGCTCCCAAACCCGTGTTGCAGGCGTGGTGCGAGGTGTGGTATCCAGTGCCTCAACCCTCAGCACCACCGGGCTGGCGCCCATCTCTATTCTACTTGTCCTGGCTACAGTGCTACAAAAATTGGGTTAATGAGCAACAGTGTGAGCATCGTAACCAACACAACATTATCACTTTTCTGTAGTCAGGTTTTAGAGCAGTGATTGTTCTAGTCAAGGTCACCAGTTATTGACTTACTGCACTTGACCAGAAAGTTGTTATTGCTGCCATCTTTTTCAGAACCTAGAAAAACATTCAGCACAGTAGATCACAGTATATTATTGCACAAACTTTCAGGAACAGGCATCAGTACTCCTGCACTGTCCTGGTTCAGCAATTATCTAACTGGTCAGCAGCAGCAACTAGATGTAGAGGGTCTCTCCTCGTCATGCTCCTTGTTATGCAAAGGAGCCCCACGAGGGTCAGTCCTGGGGCCATTACTGTTTATGATCTACACAAACGAACTTGGGGCAAATATAGTGGATGCTTATTTGCATACTTATGTTGATGACACTACTCTGTATGCCTCTAGACCTACTAGAGCCTCTGCATGGAATGATTTACAGTTTACAGTTGATGCACTGCAGCTTAATTTGTTTGTTTCTAAACGTTTACTCAGTGCCTCTAAAACTAAACTTATGATATTCACCTCTAATGGCAAATGGTCATTAAATGTCCCTTCCCTCAACATTTTCACCCTAATGGGTGACAAATTAGAGCTGGTGGACGTACCTCTCAGCTTTGGAGGATAAAAGATCAAATCGGGGACACATCGTAAAAAATGGCAATATCAGCTCCAGGAGCTGTTACAGTATGTGGCTTAGTGCCAAACATATTTTCTGAAGGTGAAATGAACTGCAATACTGATATCTGGCATTATAATCTTATAAATGAAGTCATGACTGTTCTGTGAGAAAAGTGACAAATTTAGAAGGGATGGCGGACATTTTTGGGTCAAAATCGGGGACAGTTGAGAAGTATGCCGGTGGATACATTTAAGTATCTGGTTCTCTAGATTGCTTGCAAGCAATCCTTCAGCTCACACACACTGACAGTTTATTGTAAGAAATTACATTCTAGACTAGGCTGGGCTTCTGTTGCAGGAACAAATACTGCTTTACTGCAGAGGCAAGATAAAGGTTAGTGCAAGCCACCCACATTATTGCCGTTATTAGATTACAGCAGCCTGATATACAGAGGTACTACCACTTCAAACATCGCCAAACTGGATGTACTGTATCATAGAGTCCTCTGCTTCATAAGCAGTCTGCCTCCAAGGTCCCATCACTACATTTTATATTTGGCCACAGTCTGTCCCCCTCTAACCTTCTAACCACTAAAGGACTAAAGAACCTTTGGTCCTATAAGACCCTGCAGAACAACTTTCCACCATACAGTGTGACCTTTTTAAAAAAAATTCCTGCCTGTATGACCTAAGGAGAAATAACATTATTCTTCTGGATGTCCCAAGGTACAGTATGTTTTTCTTATTATAGCAAAATGGCATTCAGCTGGCTTGTCTCTTCCTTCTGGAGTGAGTTACAAAACCACCGTCAAGCTAAGTTCCCTGGTTAGTCTGAATGAATTTAAGGCATTTCTAGAAAGTCACTGCATAACCAAATGAATTTGTTAGTAGGTTCCACTAGTTATAGCTTGATATCTGTCTAGATGCATATGACATAAATTGATCTGGGCTGTGTCAGTGACAGGGTGGCTTTTACAGTTAATACAGTTTACTCTTATCTCTATATTCATACTTTGTACCATGACTATAAACCTGTGTTCTGTTACCATTGATTGTACTTGCTATTCCACACTCTTGTCTTACAATTCACATCAATGTACTGCATTGTTTGCTTTATACAGAGCTTTATTACCAGTGATATGTACAGTAGCTAATGCTCTGTGTCATCACTTTCGTTTTCTGTGATGTGTTATGTTTTCTTGTGCTGTGTACTTTGGACTGTTCTAACCATAGCCTTCTTGTAAATGAACTCTGCTCAATGGAGATGTCTCCTGGTTACAAAAAAAACAACAATAGGTACAACATACTTTATATTGAAATGAATGCGAGAACCACAGAAATAAAAATAAGTACAACACATAAAATGGCATAAAACATACTGAAATGAGCAAAACATTGAAACATCGAAACAGGTAAAACCTTTTCAAAATTAGTCTAAAACATACAAAAGTGAGTGTAACACATACTGAACTAAGTGTAACACATACCAAAATGAGTTTGACAACTAACAATATAACAAACTGAAATGAAAAGTGCATGTAGAAACTCATCAAAATGGATAAAGCACATACTGAAATAAGAAAAACATGTATTGAAACATGTATAACGCATACCAAAAAGCACATAATGTTGGGGACTAATCACAGTGCAGTTAGAATAATGCATTGGAAATTGCCCTAAAGTTCAATATTCCTACCGAGTCTGCAGCAGAATAGAAGCTTTTTGTTGTTGTATGTTCCCAGTTCTTCTTTTGCTTACAGAACAAAAACATTTAGGCCCACATATTCAGATGAGATGCATGGCCCATCCCTGGATGCTCCGTGCATCTCTGGGCTTCCGGAGGCTGTTGGAGGTGTGGCAATATTCAAAGGCCAGCGATGTGCACTGCACCCCCGATTGCGCTGCCCAGCACAATACTGTGATGCACCTATGCAAATGAGGGGACTCTCATGTATATGCCACATCACACTATTGAACCCTCCCCCAAGCTGTGATCTATGGTCAGGCTGTGCCAGAACACAGTGACTCTTTGAAACCCCTACTTTATGGGTGGTGCCCGTACACAGTCCCCTCCCTCGACCCATCACTGTTGAAATAAAAGTACATCACTGAGCCCCTGTTCCATAGTGTAGTGTCCCCCTTCCCAGCCCCAGTCTCTACTGAAATAAAAACAATTGCTGATCCCCCTTTTCCATAGTGTAGCGTCCCCTCTCCCTAGCCCCGATCTTTGTTGAAATAAAAACAATTGCCGATCCCCCTTTTCCATAGTGTAGTGTCCCCTCTCCTCAGCCCCAATTTCCATTTAAATAAAATTAAATCCCTGACCCTCTTCTTCAAAGAGTAGTGTCCCCCTTCCCTAGCCCCGATCTCTGTATAAATAAAATTAAATCCCCAATTCCCTTTTCCATAATGTAGTGTCCCCCACTCCCCAGCCCCGATCTCCATTTAAATAAAATTATATCTCTGATCCTCTTCTTCATAGTGTAGTGTCCCCCCTTCCCAGCTCTGATCTCCGTTTAAATAAAATTAAGTCCCTGATCCCCTTTTCCATAGTGTAGTGTCCCCCCAGCCCCGATCTCTATAATAAACTGAAATCCCTGATCCCTTTTCAATAGTGTAGTGTCCCCCCTCCCCAGCCTCAATCACAGTGTTCATAATAAAAAAAGATCCCCTTTCCCTGGAAGCCAAGTGGCCCCCCAACCCCATTAGCCAGTGACCCAGTACCCTATTTTCCCCCCAACCCGGCAGGATCCAGCGACTGGCACAGCCCACCTCACACCGCACCGGCTAGCCACTGACTGAACTGTACAGGAGTGCGGTACAGTATATAGTACATGTTTGGGGTTCTTGGACTGGCTGGTTAAAGTAATTGTACAACATGAATTCTGGTTCAAACAACATGAAGTCTTGCTATATTATGACATATGCAGTATAACCCCAGGTTAGAACTGCTCTGGAGGTGAAAGAGTTAACTTCCATGCAAGGCATGGAATCTTGAGCGTAAGCTCGGTTAAACACTCTGTCTGTTGAAGCTCAAACTTAAACTGTCAGATTCTTTACTCCGCCTCACTGAACAGTCGCTCCGGAGATTCCTCCTGCTGCTCGGTTTGTTTGTCGGTTTTAAAGTGTAATTCTCGGTTTATTTTACAGAAATTTAACCGCAATCGTCGGTTCAAGCTCTGTCTGTGGTATTGTCAGTAATAGATAGGCTTATTTATTATTTTTTCTTCTGTGTGGAACTTGTAAACGTCTTTTTCGGTTCGGTTGAACCGATCAGAGGGGTTTTAAAATTACTTTCTAGCCCTTTAGAGTGCGGTTCCCGGTTCTTATCGGTTCTAAAAAAAACGGATTTTATTACGTTTTTTTCCACGACCCGTGACATGGTTGGGAACCGATAAGAGAGTCTTGCTTGGTGGATTGCCATTAACGGGCAAGTTTTGGTTAGGCTGGCACTATGTCTGAGAAACCCAAAAGAAAAACCGGACCCACTGGGTTTCAGCACTGTGGCCTCTGCAGGGAAGCCTTTGCCACGGCTGACCCACACACCATTTGTGTATATTGTCTGGGGTTTGACCACCTCAATGCAGACTGCCAGATTTGTAAGAATTTTCCTGCTGGCACCGTGGAAAAAAGAGTTGGTAGGCTCAGGGAAAGGGAGGCCAAAAAGTCCGCTGACCCAGATGGCCAGCCCGGTTCAGTTCCAACCGAACCTGAGGGAGTGCCCTCTGACCAGGGCGATGCTTCCTCGGGCAAACGGAGAGCCAGCTCTGAGGAGCCAGTTCCAACTAAAAGGGCTAGAAGGTCAGCTAGTTTGGGGCCAAAAGTTCTTTCTCCAACCGCTGAGGAAATAGCCAAAGCTATTCAAATTGTCCAATCTCTTTCCCCAGTTCCGTCCAAACCGGCACCATTGGGCAAGCGCCCGGTTCGGTCAGTTCCCTCGGTTCAAGATTATGATTTTGAAGATTTTATGAACCAGGGAAGGAGAGGAGGGTACGAGGAGAGTGAGTGTGATTTTGAAAGTCTGATGTGCCCATTGAACCGACATCCTCCAGACAGACCCTCAGGAGTATCCCTCCCAGGCTATCTGAGTCCCTTCTCATTTTTTGTTTTACAAGAAAGTTGTTGACACTCTGCAACTCCCTGTTGAGGAAGCTGTTGATGATCAAGAAGAGCCTGATTTTGTGGAAATGATGGATATTCCAGAGTCTAGGAGACTGTCTATTTCCTTGCATAAATCTTTTAGGAAACAGACAGTAAAATTCTGAAAACTCCTCATTCTATCCTCCTGTGGATAAAAGGATGGACAAGAGGTATGCTTTATCAGGCTCTGATACGGAGTTCCTATCCCAGCAGTGCAGCCATGTGGGTAGTGCAGGCTGCAGCCTGTGACAAGGCTAATATTCCTCTAGCCTCTCACCCTCCTGAAAAGGATTCCAGGAGGATGGATGCCATGGCAAAAAGCAGAACATGGCAGCATCTTGGGACTCAGACAGGCAAATTATATGGCTTACACAGCTAGGTACCAGAAATCCAGGTGGGATACTGTCCTGGCCCTAGCAAAACAGGCCCCTGAACAGCTTGCCAGGGAGCTGGAGCAGGTGGCTGCGGATGGTATTGAGGCATCCAAGGTGCAATTTCATGCTGCTGTAGACTCTAATGATGTTTCATCTAGAGTTATGGCTACATCTGTGTCTCTTCGCAGAATGGTCTGTCACAGGATACCCAGTCTAAGGCTATGGATTTTCCTGTTGTGGGAAATTCTCTGTTTGGGGAGCAGACAGAATTATATGAAGAAAATGGATGAGTATAGGACCACCTATAGGAGTGCACAAGCCAAAGAAAGGCAAGTCACTCCTCAAAGGCAGCATGTCAGGGGCAGGGGCAGGCCTTTTCATAGGCCGCTTTACCAAGCCCAGTCCTCCTCTTCTGCTTATGCCCAGAGGGGTTCTTTAGAGAAGGGGCAGAAGGGGCTCTAGTAAGCCTGCTTCTACCCCTCAACCCAAAGCTCCCTGCAAAGCAGGCTCCTGATGGGGTAGCCAGGCCGATTCTCCACTACCGTAGGGGCAGGCTGGCTTACTTTGTCCAGGACTGGAAGTCTTTAACATCAGACAAGTGGGTCCTGGAAGTAGTAAGCCAGGACTGGTTCTCAGCTTCAAAAATTTCTGAAGATGAGAGCCAGGTCTTTTCCACCTGCAAACCCATCAGAGGCACTTGCCCTGAAGCAGAAGTTTCTTCCCTCCTGGCTCTCAGAGCCGTGGAAAGGGTTCTACCTTACACCAGGGCAAAGGGTTGTACTCCAGGTACTTCCTTACCCCAAAAAGACAGGAGAATGGCCCATTCTGGATCTCAGGTATCTAAACAAGCACCTTTAAAACCAAAGTTCAAAATGGTGACCCTGGGGATTATTTTACCCTCTCTAAGACCAGGGGACTGGCTAGCCTCCCTGGACCTCAAGGATGCCTACTTCCATGTTCTCATCAGAAGCTCCCATCGAAAGTACCTCAGATTCGAACTGCCCTCAGGCCATTACCAGTTCAGAGCAATGCCCTTCGGCCTCTCCTCGGCTCCAAGGGTGTTCACAAAATGCCTGGCAGTAGCAGTTGCTCATTTAAGAAGGCAAAAGATTGCCATCTTTCTTTGTCTGGACGACTGGCTCATTGTAGGCCAGTCTCCAGAACAGGTCAAACTGCATTTACAAGTAACCCAGCAGCTGCTTACATCTCTAGATTTCCTTCTCAATATTCCAAAGTCAGTTCTGGAGCCTGTCCAGCTTCTCACCTTTTTAGGCGCAGAACTGAACACAAAAGAAGCCAGAGCCTTCCTTCTTCTGGAAAGAGCAAGGACCCTGGTGTCTCTGGCCTCCTCTTTCACCCTGCAGGTCTCTCGACTAGCAAGGCATTTTCTACAGCTCCTGGGGCACATGGCTGCTTCTACAGCAGTGGTGCAGGGCAAGATTTCAGATGAGGGACATTCAGTTCCATTTGAGAGCCTTTTGGTCTCAAAGGACAGATCCCTAACCAAATTGATTCCAGTGACTCGAACCCTGATCCAGGCCCTTCAGTGGTGGCAGGATCAGAACAATCTGAGACAGGGGTTCCCTTACCCCCAGTCTCATTCCTTGACCCTTACCACAGATGCATCCTCTTGGGGTGGGGAGCTCACATGGGCGACCTTTCCACCCAAGGACTGTGGTCCCCTCAGGAATCTCTGCTCCACATCAATTTGCTGGATCTCAGAGCAGTTTTTCTAGCACTCCAGGTTTTTTCCACATCTGTCCAGAACAAGGTAGTTCAGGTCAGGACAGACAATACCACTACAATGTGGTACATCAACAAGCAAGGGGGCACTCTGTCTACGGCCTTGTGCACCGAAGCAATGAAGTTGTGGTCTCTGGCTTATTCTCTGAACGCCTCCCTTACGGCAGTTCACCTCCCAGGCAAGGACAATATCCTAGCAGATGCTCTCAGCAGGATTTCCCAGGGGCATCACAAATGGGCACTGGATCCCCTAGTACTGGAGGTAATATTTGCCAGATGGGGCACTCCACAAATAGATCTTTTGCAGCCCCAGACAATCACCAACTCCCCTTTTTGCTGCAGGCCCCCAGTGTTGGGCTCAGTCCCTCTGGATGCCTTCCTTCTCAGTTGGGAAGGAAGTTTCTCATGCTTTTCCCTTCCCTTCTTTTCAAAGTGCTAGTCAGAATCAGATCTCAATCCTGCAAGATGATTCTGATTGCTCCAGATTGGGCCAGGCAGCCTTGGTACCCACTCCTCATGTCCTTAGCAGTCCACCCTCCCCTATGTCTTCCCAGGAATCACAACCTTTTAACCTGTGCCCAGGAGAGAGTTTGGAATCCGAACCTCAAATCTCTCAATCTCAAGGCTTGGCTCTTGAAGAGTTAGAGTTTGCTGACCTACACCTTCCTCAAGGTGTACTGGATATCTTGAAGGCCTCTAGGAAGCCTTCCACCAGGGCTACCTATAATTCAAAATGGAAGAGATTTTCCATATGGTGTGCTGGTAAATATATTTCCCAGAATCTGCTGGTGTGCCCACAATCCTGGATTATTTGGTGCATTTGAATTCCTTGGGGGCTGAGACCAGCTACCCTAAAAGTGCACTTGGCAGTTGTGTCTGTCTTCTTGTCAGCAGGTAAGCCCTCTTCTTTATCAGCTCATCCTATGTTCTCCAAGTTTTTTAAAGGGTTGCTTCACACCAACCCTGCTTGGGATCTTAATATTTGCATCGCTCAGCTTATGCAACCCCCTTTTGAGCCATTGTCTTCAGCAGAGCTGAAGTATTTAACTTGGAAAACTGTGTTTCTGGTAGCCATCACCTCTGCCAGGTGCATAAGTGAGCTACAAGCCTTGTCAGTGGAGCCTGATTTTATCTCCTTTCATGGAGATAAGGTAGTCCTCAGGACTAACAGGAAGTTTTTGCCTAAGGTGGTTTCAGACTTTCACCTTAATCAATCCATGTCTCTTCCTGTGTACTTCACTGACCATTCCACCTCTGGTGAGAGGAGATTGCACAGTTTAGATGTCAAAAGAACCCTTAGTTACTATATAGAACGTACCAAGGGTCACAGGTTCGAATCCCTCCAATTGTTCCTCACTTATGGTGAGGTTGGTAAAGGGAAACCTGCCACTAAAAGATCCATTGCCAGGTGGATTGTCTCTTGTATCCAATTCTGTTATGAAAAACTGGGCAAGGTTCCTCCCTCAGGCCTGAGGGCTCACTCTACCAGAGGTACAGCTGCGTCTCTGGCTGCTGCCAGGGACATTTCTATCCTAGAGATATGTCAAGCAGCTACCTGGAAAACAGTTCACACTTTTACTAAGCATTACTCCTTGGATATCCAGGCTAGGAGTGATGCTCAATTTGGCACACCTGTGCTTCAGAGCCTATTTCCCAAGTAGGTTCTGTCCCTCCTCCATGGAGGTACTGCTGTGTAGTCTGCATATGTCATAATATAGTAAGACTTCATGTTGTTTGAAGAAAAAATTACTTACCTTAGCACAGTATACGTCACTTATATCGGCTCCTGATGTAACGGACTTCCGCTTCTAACGGACATTTAGCCCATGCCAAAAGCCATTCGCTATTCCTGCTATGTTAAAAACGACTGTTAAAGCGGACCTTTAATTCCTGCAGTACTGTCCAATTAAGATGCAATACAATGATGCAATTAATGGCGTTCAGTTGAATGACTGCCTTCTAATGCGTGTTTCAAAACCCCCCATGATGTTCCTTTCCTCTAGCTGCTAACACTGTTCTTAGAGTTGTGCTGTGCTTCTACTGCCTAGATCATGAGTGCCACCAAGAATGCTGCTGGTAAGAGAACATGTCTCAGTCTTTCAAAAAAAGTGGAGATACTAAAGGAGATAGAGAGATTGCCAAAGTTAAGTGTTCGTGACCTCAGCACACATTTTTCTATCCCCAAGTCAACCTTGTCTGACTTGCTTAAGAATAAGGAGGTGCTCCTGTCAGACTGGCATTGTAATCAAAATCCCGATAGAAAAAGAAAGCGTGAAGGAAAAGGTACCGATGTTGAAGATGCACTATTGCGTTGGTTTACTAATGCAAGGGGAAGGGAGGCTTTAATTAGTGGCCCCTTATTGTTGCAGAAAGCCGACCAGATAGCTGCTGCCATGGGAAAAACTGATTTTAAAGTCACGGATGGGTGGCTGAGTCATTGGAAAATGCGGAACAACATTTCATTCCGCAAAGTCCATGGCGAGAAGCTCACAGCTGACACACAAGCTGCTGAAGCGTGGCTACAGGAAGTTTTGCCTGATCTCCTTGAAGGTTACACACCAGATAACATCTTTAATACTGATGAGACTGGGCTGTTTTTTCGTTGTGTTGGTTACGGCACACTTGCCTTTAAATCAGAGAATCCCTTAGGTTTGAAAAAAGCTAAAGAACGCATCACGGTACTCCTTACCTGTAACATGTCTGGAACGGAGAAGCAAACACCAATAGTGATTGGTAAAAGTGCTCAGCCAAGGCGTTTCAGAGGTGTGCAGCATTTACCAGTCATTTATAAAAATAACAAAACAGCGTGGATGACTTCCGAGATCTTTTCAAATTGGCTGAGGAATTGGGACCGATCACTGAGATCTCGGAAAATCGCCTTGCTGTTAGACAACTGCACGTCCCACCCACCAATAGCTGGGTTAAAAAACATTAAACTTGTGTTCCTACCACCCAACACCACATGTTTAATGCAACCCTTAGATCAAGGGATTATTTACAGCTTCAAGCGCTACTATGTCAGACTGATGAGGGGAAGACTGCTGGATGTCCTGGATGTTGAGGAAGAAATCACTGCTTCTGTCTGCGCATTTACTTAATTAACTTGCTCATTCGTACGCCTTATACAGCAGCATGGCACATTGTCTCTCAGGAGACAATACAGAGGTGCTTCCGAAAGGGAGGATTCACCAATGACCCCCTAATTGGTGTTGTACTTGAGGAGGATGAGGAGCCAGCTGAAACTGATTTGCCCACGAGATCATGAATGAGCTGTGTTTGCTAGGTAATGACACACCTCACTCTGATATTGATGACATCGCAGAGGCAATCAGTGCATTGCAGGGAGCACGAACAGACGAGGATGATGAGATTTTATCTCAGGAAGAGACCGAGGATGATGAGATGCCTGTAACACCGGAGGAAGTAAGGAAGGCAATTCTTACTCTCCATCGTGCCGTTGAGCAGTGAGACGATATTACCCCCCAGTGGGATCTGGTTGCAAATGTAGAGATTGCCTGGCAACGCTACACTATAGGGAAAAAACGCCAAACTACAATGGAGGATTACATCAAGAAGTAGATATTGCAGTAGATAAGTACAGCACAGCACAACTGAGAACAGCGCTTTTGTTTGTTTTTTATTTTAAAGCACTTTAAATAAAGTTAGAGTTTTTTTGCAGATCGCAGTTATGTCTAAAAGGGACTGTAAATCACTACCTTCCTTGCCTTACTTCTCTTTACACTCTGCGCTTGCTCCACGCGCTGGCTTTTTAGGTGTTGAGTAGCGATATTGATGTAACGGACGCCGCATTTAATGGACAGATTGACGGTTGTCAAATCAGTCCGTTACAAGCGGCATATACTGTAATGTTGTTTCTTCTAATGGAGTCTTGCTATATTATGACCTCCCCCCCAGCCTGCCCCTCTCAGAACCTCTGTTTTTGGGATGTGGGTGGGCAGTGCAATGTTGGCACTTCTTTGATGCCCACTTTATTTCACCCTTCTAGGGTGCTTAGGTGTTATGCTTAAATTTTCCTTCTTGAATCCCCCGACTTGAGTCTTTGTTTTGGGATCAAGAACAAAAAGGTGTTTTTGTAGTTAGTAGCCAGTGGCTAGTGTAGGTTGACGGCTTCCACACAGAACCTTAGTGAGTTTTTGCTCGAAAAGATCTGACAGTTTAAGTTTGAGCTTCAACAGACAGAGTGTTTAACCGAGCTTGAGCTCAAGATTCCATGCCCTGCATGGAAGTTAACTCTTTCACCTCCGGAGCAGTTCTAACCTGGGGTTATACTGCATATGTCATACTATAGCAAGACTCCATTAGAAGAAACATTACTAAGGTGAGTAATTTTTTCTTATAGTCTACTAAGTAGGAAACAAGTGTCTGAACACCATCGTCAGAGTCATTTGTCCACCATTGCAGGAGCCAATCCCTGTAACCATAAGAAGAAGAAGGAAATTACCTGGAGTATATGATTTCTGCAAGGGGCTCCCAGTGAACATAGCACCTGTACCCCTAGACATGGAAGTACCCTGGGCCATGTCGACCCCCATCAAAGGGCACAGTGATTGGTTCAGCACATTGAGAGGCAAGGGGCACTTGCACACCCATGACAAAAGGGATGGAATGTGATATTTAGGTCGGTGACCCAAAATAAAATAAGTTGTTTTTAAGAATCACTTAATGGTCTGAAGGGTTATGTATCAGGGTTGCTTGGATAACCGTTTTAAAAATGGGTTCCTCGGATGTCAGCAAAAATTTAGGATTTTAGAGTTTCAGGTAAAGGTGTCAAAAGTCCAAAATATTTTAAATACAACCCCCCAACTGTGTGCAGGCTCCCAAACACCCACCCTGCAATCAAGTACCCTCCTGCCCAAACTACCCTCTAGTCCCAACCTCCCTCCTCCTCCCCCCGAAGCCCCTGAAGTAAAAAAATTACTGAAGGCCTGACTGTTCCTATAATGAAGAAGAAGGCTCCTATAATAAATAACCCCCCCCACACACACACACCTGCATGTGACAGTTTGCTCCCCGGTTCTCCCCTCTCTTACACCACTAGGCAACAACAGTTCATTAGATTGCCCCCTGCCCAACACACCCACTGGCCCCAACTTTCTTTCTCTCCCCCGATCCCCACAGCACCCAAATAATTACCCCAGATTGCTATGGATCAGGGTGCCAGACAGTTGTGAATGAATGCTGACATCCTCCTGCACCTTTAGTAACACCTGATTGACCAGTCAGGTGTTACTAAAGGAGGATGTCAGAATTTCATTCAGAAGTCAGAACGTAAGACAAGCGCAGACAGCTCCACTACAGGACCGATCTCCTACTGCCTGACACCCTGACCAATCTCCTACTGCCTGGCATCCTGACCTGAACAGACTTTGGTAATTATTTGGGTGCTGTGTGGGAGGAGGGAAGTGGGGGCCAGTGGGTTTGCTTGGCAGGGGGAGATCTAATAAACTGTTGCTGTCTTGTTTGTGGGGCAAGGGGAGGGAGCCGAGGAGGCGAACTGTAAAGCATGGGCGGGGGTTGGATTCTTATTATTATAGAAGCTGTTTTTTATTATAGAAAAGGTCAGGCCATCACTAATTTCTAACTTCAGGGGGTTGGGGGTAGAGGAGGGAGGCTGGAGGCTATAAAGTGGTTTAGGTGGGAGGTAATTAACTGCAGGGTGGTTGTGTAGGGGCCGGTACAGTAGTATAGTGGTGAGAAGGGGGTAGTGCAATTTTAAGAATTCACGGATTTTGGATTTTGAACTAGGATAATCCAAAATCTGTAATCCGGCTGATGGATTGGATGTCAAAACATCTGAGCAATTCTACTATGTATACAGTGCTACTATAACATGGCACTTGATAAAATTGTACTAAGTTTCTTTTTTATTTGATTAATGAAAGTGTAATCACATGGTGACTGCTCATTTGAGGTAGCCAGTTCAGCCTTCTGGAACTTGTTTCCAGGGTCTTTCAGGGAGGTTCCTTCAGTGGAGACCTTCAAGAGGGGGCCTAAAGACCCATCAGTCTAAAGAAGCATTTACTTTAATTTAATCCACTGGTCTCAGTATTTATTTATTTATTTAGCCTGCCTCCAGAGCTTATATTTTTATGTTTTTTTGTTCTAATTTATTATAAATTATTTGTTCTTGCTCTGTTGTACAGCGCCCAGAGCCTCTGGGATTGGACGCTAAATTTCTCCACTGAAATTGCTCCAAAGAGGTGTGCCACAAGGGTCCATTCTAGGACTACTGCTCTTTACTTTATATATTAATAACATTGATTCAGGAATCAAATCAGCTGACGTTCACCCCTTCGACGATGACATTGTCATTTACATTGCCAGGCCTACTCCGGAGCAGGCCTGTATGGACCTACAATTGGACTTTAATCAGCTACAGTTGAACCTATTGAGTCAAAAACTACTTTTAAATGCAAAAAAAATGAAGGCCATATTTTTCTCACCATTCGCCCTAGGTCAAAATCCTTCTTTGCATAGTTTAACTCCTCAAATGTTATCGCTTTTGGGTGAACCTAACGAATATGTGTCTAAATTTAAATATTTGGGGGTTTGGATGGACCACAAGCTCACATTTTCTGTCCACTTTGAGGAACTTGTGAAGAAACTAAGGCAGAGACTGGGCCTGTTCTTCCGGATTAAGCATCTCTTAACTTACGAAGCCAAAAAAAGGCTGGTCCAAACCACTTTTTTATCCTTACTGGACTATGCCAGCTTTCTTTATGGACAAGGCCGTGCCTCCACACTCTCTAAACTTGATCCACTTCATCACCAAGCTTTGAGATTCATCTCTGGGGGGCTGCCTTACCTTACATTCCACTGCTCCTTGTATTCCGCAGTAGGTTGGACATCCCTCAAATTCAGAAAGCAAAGAAATGCCGCCTACTGGACTTCTAGAGCTATCACCCATAAGCTTCCCCAGTATATCTCTGACTGTTTGCCCCATGTGCTGTGGGCAATTACTCGCTGTGCAGCCTCTCCTTCATCTCCCTATCCATTCCTAAAGTTAATTTGCATTTTAGTAAAGCATCTATAAGCTACGTACTTCCTCACCTGTGGAGCAAACTGCAGAAAACACTGAAGTTGACTGCCCTGACAACATTCTTCTCCTTCAAAAAGCTATTCTCACAGTCCTTCCTTGAATCTTGTAACTGTCTCCCCCGGCGGTTGGTGAAATAAGTGCCAGACATCCGTCCCCTTGCCTTGTGACTCTCTGCTTTTTCACTCTGTCTCTTCCTGCTCCCCTCATCTCTCTAACTCCCCCTTTACTCTTCCTGAATCCTGTAACTGCCTCCCCCGATGGGTGGTGAGATGAGTGCTAGATGTCCATCTCCTTGCCTTGCAACTCTCTGCTTTATCACTGTATCTCTCCTTGTTCCCTTCATCTCCCTACCACCCCTCTTACCCTTCCCCTGAACATTGCATGTTTATATTGTATTGACTATATTTTTTTAGCCTTTTTATCTCCTTGAGCAATTATGCCTATTTCCCGTGTACAGCCCTGTCCAATACTGTACTATGTTTTATGTCTTCTTCCACATTTTATTCTAAGATTGTATAACTACCTTATATATATTGTAATATTTTGTTTTACTTTTCTGTGTATTTGTCCTGATCCACCTTGCAAATGAGCTCGCTCAATGGTGTTTCGGCTGGTAAATTAAAGATTGATTGATTGGCAGATTGACAGCAAATAGGATGCTGGGATGTATAGGCAGGGGCATCACCAGCAGGAAAAGGGAGGTCATAATTCCACTATACAAGACACTAGTGAGGTCCCACCTGGAGTACAGTGTACAGTTCTGGAGACCATACCTACGTAAGGACATAGACAGGGTAGAGAAGGTTCAGAGGAGGGCAACAAAGATGGTGCATGGATTGCATCACAAGTCCTATGAAGACAGGTTGAAGGAACTGAACATGTACTCCTGGAGGAGAGAAGGGAGAGGGATATGATAGAGACATACAAGTATCTCACAGGGAGGAACAGGGTGCAGGAATACACTATTTTAAGCGAAAAAGATGTTCCAGGACTAGAGGGCATGGGATGAAGTTGAGGGAGGACTATTCAGAGGAAACATGAGGAAGAATTTCTTCACAGAACGGGTGGTGGACAAGTGGAACACCCTGCCAGAGGAAGTGGTGGGGGCTGAGACAATCATGGGATTTAAGAATGCATGGGATAGACATAAAGGAATTCTGGAGGTCAGGGGTAAGGGGCAACAGACTTCTAGGAAAACATAAACTGAATTTACAAGCTCAAATGGGCAGACTGGGTGGGCCATAGGCCCTTATCTGCCGACACTGTCTATGTATCTATGTATGTATCTGTGATTGAAATAAATAAAACTATTACAGTACTACTAATTTCTAGAAACTTTCTTTAGAAATATGAAAATGTATTTCTTTGATTCGTTCTGGTCCCGCAGAATGGAAACAAGCTACATTTACATTTGAAAGGCCCTTATCGGGAGGCTGGCAGAGAAGGAGGGTATAAGAGGATGATGAGCAGAAGGCAGCCATTTTGAATGACTACTTCTGCTCAGTGTTTACAGTGGAGGACAGTTGGCCTCCATGGAACATGGCATAAGGGCAGTAGCAGGGGGGACTGAAGAAATGGGGCTGATGGACATACAAAGAAAGAGTAAGAAAAGGGCTTGCAGTCCTATTTTTAATTGACCAGGAATGCACACTAGACAAGTGCGTGCCTTTTTTCAGGAGCGACCCATGAGAGTCCTGCAAGTAGAGAAGGCACCAGGATCAGTTGGGATGCACCCTTGGGTGCTCAGAGAATTGACATTGGAGCTCACTGCAGTCATGAGTGATTCCGAGTGACTGAAGGATAGCAGATGGAGTTCTGCTCCACTGGGACTGGGAGGACCCAGGAAATTACAGACACTTCATTCTTACCTCCATTGTGGGTAAGCTGATGGAGACACTAGTCAAAAAGAACGTGGTGAGTGACCTACCTTGAAAGCAGTGGACTCCAAGATAGTAAACAGTATGGGTTCATGACAAGGAGGTCTTATTAAACCTACCTGATTGTATTCTTTGACTGGGTTTCTAGGGTGATGGATAGGGGACAAGCAGTAGATATACTCTCTACTTCGACTTCAGCAAGGCATTCAACAAATTAGAGGACCTTGGAGAAATGAAGGAGCTGGTTAAATGGGTGGGAAGTTGGCTTGAGGAAGACAGCAGAGGGTGATTGTGACCAGGGTCAGATCAGAGGAGATGGAGGTCATGAGTGGGATGCCATAAGGGTCAGTCATTGGAACTATCCTTTTCAGTATGTTCATTAGCGATACATAAGGTACACATGGAAAGATACGGTAGCTCTTTGCAGAGGACACTAGACTGTGTAGCATGGTAGACACAAAAGAGGGGTTGATGGAGTTACAGAGGTATCTACAAAAGTTAGAGAGATGGTCCAAGGTTTTGCAGTTGAAATTTAACACCAAAAAGTGCAGGTTAATGCAGTTAGGGAGTAGGAATCCTAAGACTGAATACCGGATGGAAGGGGTTACATGGGGCACTACTATAGAAGAAAGGGAGCTGGGGGGCATCATAAGTGGCTCCCTCAAACAAACTAGCCAGTGCAATAAGCCTTCAACAAGGCAGCTAGAATGTCAGGGTGTATTGGGAGGGGTTTCAACAGTAGAAGGAACAAAGTAACAAGAACCAGCAAGTGCCACGCTCAGGCCAGGGCAGGGTGGTAGTGCTGGGCTATGGCCCCTCTGAACAACAAACAACAAAAAATCGCACTAGCACTCCAGACGAAGTGCCAGGGCACCTGACCACACAGCTTCCACCTTGGTTTATGCTGTGTTCACTAATTTATGCTATTTCGGCAATAAATATGAATTCTGAACACTAATTTTGAGTCCTGCACTTCACTGGAGCTCCATAGCTCCTGGCTGTGGAGTGCTAGTGCGATTTTTCGTTGTTTGTTGTTCGGAGGAACAAAATAATATTGCCTCTGCATAGATCACTGGCAAGGTCCTATGTGGAATACAGAACCCAGTTTTGGAGTCCCCACTTGAGGGAGGACAGAGAAAGACAGGAGATGGTGCAGTGGACAGTACCTAAGATGATTCAGGGCCAGCAGGGCAAATCCTTTGGGGAATGACTAAGAGCAGTGAACACGCACTCACTGGAGGCCAGAAGGGAGACTGGCGACATGGTAGATACCTTAAAGTTACTGAAGGAAGATGCTGACAGAGAAGAGAATAAGCAGCCATCTTAACCTTAGAGATACACATTTACTGTACATTTTCTTTCCATACTTAAAAGTAGCAGTGTAAATGGGTAGGTGGAGTAAAGAGATTTTTAGTCAGAGTTTTGTTGTACTTTGAGATTTTTCTTTGAATTTCTAACAGGTAGTGTGGGGAATCTAGCTCAGGAAATTATTTTGGGGTGAGTAAATTAAGAAAGCCCTGTAAATCAGGTGCATGATTGGGGCAAAACCTGCCAGAGGCTTAATATGGACAGGCAATCGGAGGGGCACCAGGAAGTAGGATGGGTAGATAAAAGGAGTTACACCCAGCATGTCCCATTACACCCATGTCCCATTGCGTGAATGGGACAGAGCAGGAGTGGGTTATCTGCCTTAGGAGCATCAGCATTGCTCCATAATTAGTCCATAGTCTGCAGGAGACTCTGCAGGGAGGGCACCAGGCCACGGTAAGGAAATAACACCTTACTGGTTACTGTTTAGAACAGGGCTGTCAGAACCCACTGAAGTTCTGGGTTCTGATTCTGGTCTATAACTTTGCAAATTGTTACAGGGTTCTAATCTTCTTTAGAACTTGAACTTTTTTGTGCATACGACTGGAGAAAAAGAACAGGTAAAAATACTGAGAGGAGAAAAGTATAATAAAAGTCCTGCCTTCTTAGCACAACAATAATGTTGTTTCATTGCACATGCAGAAAAGAGAAACACATTGTGCCTTTCAAAATGCAAATGCCAAGTGACACAGTTCTATGTGTTTAGCACATCTGCATATGAGCAGCACATTCTCATATTCTCTCTCTCTCTGTAAAAAAATTATGGATGTAATTCCCAATAATTAGTTTGTTTTTCAGGCTTGCATCACCTGTTTTTGAAATGTCTGAACACAGAAAGCATTATAGTGTATAGTAAGCATTGTTCTATATAGAATTCCATCATTTTGAGAATGCTGTTGTACCACAGTTCAAAGGTCATGGAATGTGATTGTACCCTTCTGTGGTAGAACAGCATTGTAGAACCTCTAGAGACCGCACAAGTCAATTTCATTGTGAAAGAGAAAAAAAACACACAATATAAACATTTCACATAATACTATTCACTATAAAAAATACAGGACGAGCAACTTTATGCATAACCAGTGTGTTCTGCCACCTTGGGGTTCTGATTCCCATGGACCTCTCGAGTGTCGCTCTTGAGGTCAAAGGGAATCAGAACCTCTCTGTGGCAGAACACACTGGTTGTGCATAGTTGCCCATGCAGTATTTTCTATTTATTTAGTATTTAGAACCCTTAATACTTAGAACCCATTGGTGTTCTTGTTCTAAATTAGATCCCAAATCCCTGAGTTCTAAAATGGTTCTAATCTTTTTAGAACTAATTCTGACAACCCTAGTTTAGAACAGCTAAGGGGAAGGTGACTGCAGGTTGTAACCCGTACTAAGTAGTAAAGGAGCAGTACATACCCAGAATAAAGTATCTACAGGTGGGAGGGTTAAAAAGAGAGAAAACAAAAGACACTAGTCTGTATCTAGGGTAGGGTAACAAGTTAGTTTCAGGAAAGCAAAAGAGAGCGATAGAAGTACCACAGGAGTAGGAAGGTGTCAGAAGGATACAGAGAAATTTAAACAGACACTGGGCAAAGGAGGGAAAGATCATGGGAGTGGTGCAGTGCAGTGGGTGTGGGACCACACAGACTTTGTCGGCAGAAAAGGACTGGTAGGCCCATCTGGTCAGCCCGTTTTCCCTGCCTATTCTGACACCTCTGACTCTATTTGGTCACTGGATCCCACCCTCCCCCTTCTTCTACCCAATTTGCCCTTGTGACTATCCCACACATGATTGAAGCGCCCCACAGTCTTTGCCCCCACCACCTCCTCTGGCAGGTTGTTCCAGTCATCTACCACCCTTTCCACGGAGAACTATTTCCCCATATTTCTCCTAAACTTTCCCCCTTTAGCCAGTGACGAGCCTAGGGGTGACAAAGAGGGCAGCTGCAACCCCATTTTAATTTACTTCCTTGATGAAGATGTCTGATGTACTGATTGTGAGAAAATATGCATTCAAAACTATAGTTTACATTTGTATTTTTGGTAAAAAATGTAATGAAAACAATAATAGCAGACAATATGAAGGATTAAATATACATTAAATAATTGCATATCAAGTATACACACTACCCCAGTGTAATAATCATGCAGACATCAACGTGGAGTACTCTGGTGACTTTACTATACTGTATAGTACTGAGATACAACTACAAAAGCGCGGGCTACTGCTCACCAGATAAGGGCTTTTATATAAATGTTAGCACATGCGCAATAACAAAACATATGCAAATCGCATATGCTAATTCACTTCCTTACATCTCCGCTCTCAAATTGAACTTCCCTCCAAACACAAAATGTTTAAAATTCTATGTAGCTCAAAGTTTTTGTGAGTCTATATAGTCACGATGCCAGGCGGGCCTTCATACCTCCCATCCACTAACTCAGCTGATTCTCGGGCTGGAGCTGGTACCAGTCAATTGATCCTGACTGCTCAGGGGTGGGGCTGACCCCACAGGCTTGCTTTGTGACTGCCCTGGTATCACTTGTGGTGGGTTCTGCATTGCAGGCATCCCTGGGATCCCATTGTCCTCCATCATGTCATCCTGCTCTCTTCTGTCTTCTTCTCCTCAGATGTGGGAGTTTTCTGGGCCACAGGAGCGGCGCGACTCAGGGGGTAACAAAAGATGTCTCCTGTTTCTTTGATACAATTTCCCATTTGCTTGGACTGCATGAGAATGTGGCTCTTCAGCATGGCGTTCCACAATTGCAGGGGTCCAGGTATTCTCAGGTGTTCGCAAATAAACAAGCTGTCCCAGTTGTAAGGCTGGGAATGATCAGGTGTGCAAATTGCAATAAAATTTTTGGTTTTCTTGAGTTCCTCACAGTGTAGCTCGCACATCAACTTTTTTTTTTTTATTCTTTTGGTAACCAGGTAAGGCCCACTAGGCACAGGTGCCTGTTTTCAGGAGTGACCTGGGAGCACTGGGGAGGCTAAGTGACGTGCTCAGCGTCACACAGTATGTAATTGGAGGTTGTGGGAATCAAACCCAGGTCTGTCTGCTGGATGTACCAAGCTCATTCACAGCTCATTAGTCTAATCTCTAGGCTATACTGCCAGCTCCAAACTTCTGGCACTTTTGGTTTAAGTAGCTCAGATCTGGTAGGCATCAAAGCTCTGGTTCTGCGGACCATTAGCAGCTGTGCTGGGGATTCTAGCCCCTTCAGTGTGGTATTTCTCAACTCTAAGACTGCTTAGTAAGGGTCTTGGCAGTCCGCTTGTGCTTTCCTTAACAGTCTGTTGTCTGAATGGCTCTCTCTATCATATCATTACTCTGGGGGTATTTTGGTGAAGATATATGTTACATGTTTAAACTCATATTTTCTTGAAGGTTTCTGAACTCGCTGGCAAATTGCAGGCCATTATCTGTCACAAGTATTTTTGGAATACAATGTCTTGCACATTGTGATTCAATGTGGTTAATCACCGTTTCGCTTGTTGTGTTTTGCAACTTGGATATTTCAGTGTATTTGGAGTAGTAATCAACCATTGCTGGATAAGGTTCCTTTTCAAATTCAAACTAATTAGCCCCAACCTTTTGCCAAGGCCTCTTTGGTATCTCATGTGGCTACAGCGTCTCTCTAGATTGTGCTTTTCTGAATTGGTTGCAAATACCACTCTTGGCCACCATGTCACTAATCTGACTGTCCATCTCTGACCAGAATAAGAGATCTCTGGCCCCTGCACTTGCATTTTTCAGTGCTCAGGTAACTGCTGTGTAATCTGGTTAACATGTCTGGTCTCAGTGATGTGGGGATGAGCAGTCTCTCCTCCTTCAGCAAAAGTCCATTTTCTGTCGAGATCTCATCTCTGAACTGCCAGTACTGCCTTATCTCTGGGTGCACTGAAGTTTTCTCATGGGGCCACCCATTCAAAACAGTGTCTCTGAACTTGACCAATGCTGAATCTTTGTCAGTCTCTTGCTGAAACAATTTCAGTTTTTCATCACTGATAAGCATGTAGTCCATCGTGTGAACCTCATATTTGTCTAGTTCAGTTTCTAGCACAGAATGTTCTCCCATGGCCCTACTCAGGGCATCTGTTCTGTGAAGTTCTTTACCCACTTCGTACTGTACTCACAAATCATACCTTGGCAGTTTTAGCATCATGCGTTGAATTCTTGGTGGGGCTGTGGCCAGTGTTTTTTTGAAAAGGCTTTCGAGGGGCTTGTGGTCCGATTCAACATGGACCCTTGGTCTGCCATAGATATATTGGTGAAATTTTGAACAGCCAAACACAATATCTAGCGTTTCTTTCTCAATTTATGCAGAATTCCTGCAGTCTTTCCTTGTATGGCTTTTTATGCAACCATCGCTCCATTTTTGGTCACTCTCCTCTGTAATGCCCTCACCCTGTCAATGTGTCCAGGTATCCATCAGAGGAGAAAGACCCCTGGGAGTGATGAACACTAGTAACCTGAAGCACTCCATGCAGTACAAGAAAGCAGAAGCAAGAGTAAACAAGATGCTGGGATGCATATCTAAAGAGATCAGTAGTAGGAGAGAAGAGGTTATACTGCCCTAGTACAGGTCACTGGTGAGGCCATATCTAGAGTATAGAGTTCACTACTGGTGCCCACACCGAAAAAAGGACATTAACCTGCTGGAGAATGTCCAGAGGAGGGCTACAAACATGATAGCAGGTCAGCAGGGTAAGGCATACGAGAAGAGGTTGAGGATACTGAACATATACTCCCTGGAGGACAGGAAAGAGAGGGGACATGATTGAGACCTTCAGGTACTTGAATGGGACAAATAAGGAAGGCCTCTTTAAGTTGAGTGGCAACCATAACATGAGGGGACACAGTCTTAAGCTGGAGAGGAGGGAGTTTTAAGAGGGAGGTCAGGAAGCACTTCTTCATGGAGAGGGTGGTGGACACTTGGAATGTACTGCCGGAAGAGGTGGTCTCGTTGAAGATAGAGTGGGCAGCTTCAAGAGAGCCTGGGATAGGCATGGGGGAAGGTAAGGATCATGGCTAGGGAGGATGGGAAGAGTGGGGAGGGGGATAGGGACAGTAGCTCAAGCTGTGGACTCTGCAATATGAGCAGAGTAGATAGACCAAATGGCCTTCTTCTGCTGGCTTCTTTGTATGTTCATAATGTTCTTGTGGATGTGCAGCCTTGAGAACTGAACACAGTACTCTAGGTGGGGCCTCACTAGTGAGCGATACAGCTGTAGCAGCCACCACCTCCCTCTTAATTTATTTTTTTTACCAATTATTTTACCAGGTGAGACACACTAAGCTGAAAGCTTGTTTGCAGGTGCAACCTGGGAGCACGAGGAAGTTAAGTGACTTGCTCAGGGTCACACAGTATGCAAGTGGGGGCTGTGGGATTCAAACCCAGGTCTCCAGATTTGCAGCTCAGAGCCTTAAACCACTGTGCCATACTGCCTCTTCTTCCTGCTAGAAACCTTCCTCCTAATGCACTCCAGCATCCTACTAGCTTTTTTCCACTGCTTTCTCACACTGACCAGCTATCTTGAGGTCATTAGATGTGATGATGACCCCGAGGTCTCTTTCTTGCTTGGTGACTGTAAGTTCCTCTCTCACTATCTTATACACAGCTCCTGGATTTCCCATCCTCAGATTGAGTAACCTTGCACTTTTTGGCACTGAAACCCAGCTGCCACACACTAGACCACTCCTCTAGTTTTCCCAGATCCCTTTGCATTCTCTTCACTCCTTCCTGAGTATCCACCCTGTTGCAGACTTTCACTGACAGAGACACACCTTCCCCTCCAGCTCCTCAGCAATGTCCCTTATGAAGACATTGAAAAGGATTGGTCCCAGCACCAATCCCTATGGCACCCCGCTAGTCACTATTCTGTCCCCCGTGTGTCTGCCGTTTACCACTACCCTTTGCCTCCTATTCTTCTACCAGTTTGATACCCAGCTTACTGCTTTCTCCCTTGCCCCCATGTTGCTGTTAGTTTCTTAACTAGCCTCCTGTACGGAGACAGGCCACATCCACTGCTCTTCATTGGTCCACCTCCCTAGTAACCCAGTCAAAGAAATCAGGGACCTCCCCCCGTGAAACCAGCTGCTGCTGGATCTGCAGCCCATCAGTCTCCAGGCACTCCATGAGCCCCATCTTCAGTAGTGTCTCCATTATTTTCCCCACCACTGATGTGAGACTGACTGGCTGTAGTTACTAGCCTCCTCCCTAATGCCATTTTCATTTCATTCATTTTTCATTTTTATTTTTTATACTTGTAAGCAAGATGGGCAAAATTGCCCGTTTTCACAAGCGACAAGTTTAACATGTAAAACGCACATTATGTAAATACAAAACACAATAAAAAATACTTAAAAACTTATATCACATATTGCATTCAAGTCAAACACATAATTAGTGAAAACAACTGCACTCTGATTTAGTGTCAAGCAATTGAACCAAGCTATTCTTGAATGTCCTTACTATACTAGAGTTTTACTGATGTGGGAATACTATTTAAAAACACTATGGCGCTATAGATAACTGATCTTTGACCTATGGTTTTCCTATATAAGGAATACTAAATAATTCTTTAAGCTGGAACCTGGTATTCTTTAAACCAGTTGGAGTCGGGAAAAGGTCAAGGATGGTGGGGGGCAGTAGGCCTAGGATACCCTTAAACAAAAAAGTTCCCAATTTAATATTAATTCTGTCCAAGAATGAGGGACAGTTAGCTTCCCTAGTTAGTATACAATGATGGGTGTCATATGGTAAACCAGTCATAAATCGAAGAATACCATTATAAGTAGTCCTAAGTTTCTGCAACATTTTTTCATTAGTACCTGAACAGATCAACAATCCGTAGTCCAACAGACTTAACAATAGGCTATGTCCCACTAATCTTTTAGATTCTAAAAGAAGACGTTTTCATCCTAAACAACATTCCCAATCTCTGATGGATTTTCTTAATGTATTAATATGATTTTCAAAAGAAAATTGAGAATCCAAAATAATCCCTAAGTAATTGAAACTGTCAACCAGTTCAATAACATTACCCTGCAAATCTATTATAGGAACATTGATGTTTTTTAATTTCCTGGGACCTGAGAAAACCATAACCTTAGTCTTGGACGAATTTAGAATTAAATTGTGGGAACATAACCAATTTTGAAAATTTTTAAAGTCTTGTTGGACCTGAACCAGAGCAGAATCAGGATCAGGACCATTGGCAGACAATACTGCATTATCTACATACAATATTATTCTTGAACAAACACAAGACAAAGGGGCAGCATTCATGAAGAGAGAAAAAAGTAAAGGGCCCAATACAGAACCCTGTGGTACCCCACAGGAAATCGGAAGAGACCCAGAACAAGTATTTGCAATAAAGGTCTTATGCTCCCTTCCTAGCAAATAATCAGAGAACCACAGAGTCACATTGCTCTATACATTAACCTCCCTCAAAAGACTCCAATAACTTGGAATGATTAACCAAACCGAAGGCCTTGGTGAGGTCCATAAACACCGCAGCCACGGAGCGCTCTGAATCCAGGGCACCCCGTCGCAGCTTGTGAACCCCACCAAGGCTGTCTGTATTGCAACCCCTTCTAAATCCATTTTGTGCATAGGGACCACATCGGCCCTCCTCCAGTCCTCTGGAACTACCCCTGTCTCTAATGAGGTGCTGAATTGCATTGCCAGAGGGGGACTAGCATCATGCTCAGTTCTTTTAGGACCCTTGGGTGAATTCCATCTGACCCCATCACCTTATTTTCCTTTAGGCCTTCCTATCCCTTCCAGACTCTCTTTACCAAGAATGGACTTGTGTTCACTCCCCCCCAACCCCATGGTGCTTGCTGGTACATGCTCTCTACTGTGAAAACTGAAAAGAAGTAATCATTTAAAATTTCAGCTTTCTCTCAATCTTCCTCTGAACATTCCTCCCCCGCCCTTCTTATTCTCACTATCCCTTCCCTTGTCTTCCTCTTCTCACTCACATACCTAAGAAGGTCTTGTCACCTTTCTTGACCTCCTTTGCTGTTCTCCCCTCTGTTTGTGCTTTAGCTACCCTCACCCGCTTTCCTACCTCCCTTTGCTTTACCAGCTACATCTCCCTGCCCACTTCCATGTGGGTCTCTTTGTACTTCCTAAATGCTGTTTTGTTCTCCTTCACTGCCTTTGCCACCTCATTAAAGAGCCACAGCAGCCTTTTCCTCCTTCTTCCCTTGATCATTTTCTTCAAACACCATTTTAGTTGTGTTCCTTTTGACTGCCTCCACCCAGTCTGTCCTTTCTGAGGTGCAGCCTCCAGAACAGGACACAGTACTCGAGGTGGGATTTCATCAGTGAGCGATACAGTGGCAACACCACCTCCTTACTCCTGCTGGTGGAACCACTCCCTATGCATCCCAGCATCCCACTGGTCCCACCCACTGCTTTGTGTCACTACTCTACCACTTTGAGGTCATCTTATACGATAGCCCCAAGGTCCCTTTCCTGTCTAGTGACTGTCAGTAGAGCTACCCCATCCTGTACTTAGCTCCCAGGTTCCTATGCCCTAGGTGCATGATTTTGCACTTTTTGGCATTGAACCCGAACAGCCAGGGGCGCCGATGGGGGGAGAGCCGGGACAACTGTCTCAGGCCCGGTGGCTCAGGGGGCCCCTGGGCCAGCCGGCCAATTATCAATTTTATCCCAGGCCGCCCGCCTAAATTGCTGACACTGTCACTGACAGACGCCATTGAGGATGCTGCTGGAAACCCCTCCCGATCGGTTTCTCTTCGGCCCCCCAGACCCACTTGTCTTACTCCGGACCCCATCACCATGGCAGCAGAGACGGTGTGCCAGCTGCAGACAGCAGCAGTTTCCAGGACAGTGATTCCTTTCTCCTCCACCCTACAGTACTTCCTGATCCCACCAATTCTAAGCAGACAGGGCGAGTCATCTCAGGTCAGGAGCACTGGTAACCAGAGCCGAGGTCATGTGGGGGGTCGGAGGTCAGGTCGGGCCACTGCCAGCACCCTATGTAAGGTTGCGGCAGTCGGCGGGATTCACGCGCGCTGCTGCTCATACGTGTGGCACAATTCTTGATCATTCAAGAAGAGAAGGAGAAAGAGAGACTAACCCAGACAGTCCGTTGACATACATCGTCGTCGGAAGTGGGGCTTCTGATCGACTGGACCGACTGACTGCCGCCCGGGACTCCCTGGAAGTTGAACTGCCATCTGCCGCCTGGTCTAGAACTTGGAAGAGGAGAGGAGAGGAGGACAACGGTGACCTGGACTCCAGAGGCTGCTGGAAGAAGATTCCGGCTGCAACTGCTGGTGCAGCAGGGCCTGGGCGGGTTAGCCTAGGGTCGGGGGCAACGCCAGTGCCGGTGGGTACTGCAGCTGAGGTAAGGGCTTGTCACCTAAATTGAGTGGATGCATTTCTTTGTAATCTTCAGTTATGGGAGGAAATGCTACTGGTACTGGCAGTCTGGCAGAGATATAATATACCAACCAGAAAAACAGCAATGCAGACCCCAGTGATCCCAGACAGACTGGCTCAAACCCCAACCTGCAACCCTAGCAGCAACAACCATCCCAGCCCCAATTATCCCATTCTGACTCAAGCACATCACTAATAACCTCACCAATTGTAGTGCTGTTCTCCAGGCTCCATCACAACAATCCAGTTGTAACAGAGCTGGGATCAAGTTGTTAGGAGTAAAAAAAAAATAACAGGGTGCTGCACCCATGTTCTGCACTGCAGCACAAGAAATATTGTTGGTCATAGTTGCAGACTGAGACTAGAGGAAGCAATGCTAGTATCTGTAGTGGCAGTAAAAAGGCACTGTTGCCGCATTTCATTGTTGAGAAAGACAGTCAATGTGATGAAACTTATTTGTGCAATGTGGTGGTGCACAGTTAGTTATCTGCAATGCATGTCTGTGGAATATTCCAGCACCATTACCCATTAGTGAATATCTACCTGATGCTGAAGCATGCCAATGCGTAAGCATCATCAGCTGTGGTTCCCAGTCCTGTGCCTGTCAGCCCCTCCTCTGATACTACTAGTCAAGCTCGTCCAGTCAGCACTAAGGCTGAGAGAATGTAGTAATTTGCAGCTTTGGTTTGTCTTCATTTCTGAACCCTTGTCTTTCATTCAGCCCAATTTTTCAGTCAAATACACTTTTTGTCCTTGTTATTGTGGCTTAACAGGTTGCAAATAGGGGTAGGTGACACCCAATAACCAACCCTCTTGTACCCTAGTAAATCCCAACCTATTCTACCATCCACTGGTCCTTCAGCTGACTTTTGAAAAAATATCCGTCAGCACCTGGCACAGTGCCAAAAACTCGAGGGCTGTGGGTTCAGTTCCCACATCTGGCACTTGGGTTAATATCCCAGTACTGACACTGTAGTGCAGCATGAGAGGGGTGCTGCACTTCTGAGGTGCTGTCTTTCGGATGAGATGTTAAACCGAGGTTCCATCAGCCTGGATTAGTGGTAGTTCAGGTGGATGTTAAAGATCCCATGGCACTTATTGAAAAAAGCAGGGGAATTTCCCCAGTGTCCTGGCCAAATTTCCCTCATTCACTAGAAATACCACCAACAGCTTAATGTGGTTCAAGGTCAGTTGGCATTCATCTGTATCCCCTTCCCCCGGGTCGTGCCTGAAAATAGGCAGGATTTGTCTAGTGCACTTACCCGGTCAACAAAAACTAAATAAATAAAAATAAAATAAAAAAATGTCTGAGGGAGAAGGAGGGTGGGAAATGACTGGGTGGGCGAAGGAGATGTACTAGGACAAGCCCTGACCGTCTGGAATGGCCAGGGTAAAAGTGTTTCTTTCAAATACAGTACCTGGTTAAATGTTGAAGTAAGATCAATGTGGAAAAATTTGACTGGGCCATATTGAAGAGAAGTGCCAAATGTTGGCACTGACTTTAATTCGCATCCTCTCATCCTTAGTCAACACTCGGTGGGGGTGATTGTGTTAGTGAGTCATGTACTGTGTATACATGTATATATGTCTTGTGAGGGGATGGGAGGATGAGGGGGGCCCATTCCTAAAGGTGTGTCCCAGGCCCAGAAATTTCTATCGGCGACCCTGCCAATAGCCATGCTCTTGACCACTCCTTGAGTTTCCCAAGGTCCCTGTGCATTCTCTCCACACGCTCCTAGTGAATACAGATATCTGGGTGTGGTTTTGACTCTGAATTATCTTTTGTAGGACCTATAACATCAATTGATAATAATGTCAACGAGAAGTTAGGGGCACTGAGACCTGCTACTGTGTGTTAGAATGTATAGGTTTTTAGGACAAGTATACCTGTCAGCAACAGCCTAAGAGTTAAGAGAGCTGCTAGGAAAAGTTGCTGAGCAATTAGTTTTACCTTCCTTGGAATGCAGTAATTTGATATACCAAAGTGCCGTAAAAGGGTTGTTACACAAGTTGGATGAGCTGCATTATAAGCTGGCTTGGTATGTGTTGGGTTGTAGACAGTTTTACTACTCATCATTGTGTAACGTTTGAAATGTTGAATTGGCAGTTTCTGGGCAAAAGAAATGCCAAAACGTGGCTGAAATTATTGCATAATAATTTGTCACTACACCCAAAACACTACATTATTTGTATTGCATTTAGCAAAAAAAGTGACTGAGCCCGTGATCTAAATAGATCCAAGCACTTTAATAAAATTGGCATTGCCAGGTACAATACTAAATTTGGTGAAAAGACATTAAGTTTTCAGGCTGCTTTGTATTGGAACAAATCACCCTATTCCAGTCGTACTTTGACATCAGTATCTGCTTGTGTAAATGAGCCAGAAAGCTGCTTCTCCAATGCTTGTAAGTGCTGTTCATGATATATATTTCTGTACTGTTGTTCTCATGGTCATTTATATGTTTAATACACAGGACTGTCTTGTAAACAGGGATACTTATTCCCTAATGACATGAAACCTGTATAAAAATAAAGTTATCCATCTATCTATCCATCTCTCTCTCTCCTAAGTGTTGTACCCTATTACAGATTGTGGTATTGTCTGGAAAAAGTCATACCTTTCCTTCCAGTTCATCAGCAATGTCACTTATGAAGATATTGAAGGAGGACTGGTCTCATTACTGAGTCCTGTGGCACCCCACTGGTCACTCTCCTCTCACTAGAGTGAGTGCTGTTAACCACCACCATCTGTCGCCTATCCCTTAACCAGCTCTCACTCAATTTACCACTTTGGATCCCATCCCTAGGCTGTTCAGTTTCTTTATCGGTCTCCTGTGGGGCACAGTGTCGAAGGCCTTGCTAAAATTCAGATAGGCCATGTCCACTGCCGGCCCACCCCCCCAATCTATGTGCATGGTTACCCAGTCAAAGACGTCAATCATATTCATCTGGCATGACCCAACTCCTCCCCTCCCCATGACTCCATGCTGCCTTTTGCCTTGTAGCCCATTAGGTTCAAAATATTCTACCACCCTTTCCTTTAACAGGGTTTCCATTAATTTCCCCACTACTGATGTGAGACTGACCAGCCTATAATTGCTAGCCTCCTTCCTGCTCCTTCAGCCCTTTGGAAACATGCCTGTTTCAAGTCAGCTGTTAAAGAGCTGCTGACACCTCAAACTTTGAAAAACATAATATTTAGGTATGATTCCGCTTGCATTCCATACATATTGTATAAAAATAAAGCTGTAACACTTACATCTGCCTGCCCTAATAGCATTACCTGGGGATAGCCTATCCTTTTTCTATGACAATCACTGTAATACGATCCATTTCTGTATATCTCAGGTCTGCCTATTCCATCTGCTTACTGGATAATGCCTATTGTATCACCGGTATTGCTATGTATGTATGTCTTTGATACATGTTGCATTGTATGTGTGCTTCTTGTTTTGCACTTTCACTATGTTTTTCTCTCCACTGTAAATATTGATGTTTGATGTTTGTTTTGTAACATAATCTGGATTTACCCAGGTCCATCTTGCAAATGAGCTTGCTCAACGATGTCTTGCCTGGATAAATGAAGATTTTGATTGACTGATTGATATTCTATAGATTTATCCTCCCCATTATTTATTACTGAGGAAATTTGCATGAATACATGATCTTTATCCCTTAGAGTTCATCTGCCTCTATAGCGTGTTCCCTACTTCAAGTCATAATCCTCTGTTGTGACATCACAGTCTATTTCCATGAGAGTAACTGTGATGTCACAAGCAGTACATTATGACCTCAGGTAGGGAGAAAGTAACAGGAATAGATGAACTTCTCAGGAGCAAAGATCCTGGTTTCATGCAAATGACCACAGTGATAAATCATGGGGAGAAGTAATACAGAACTAATGTGAAATACAAGCTGGTCTGTGTCTAAATATTATGTTTTGTGAAAGTTCTCCAACTGGCATCAGCTACTCTTTAAATAAAGCAGTCAGTGGTACATTTAACACCTCCATGAGTTCCTTTAGTGCCCTTGGGTGTATCATGTCCAGTCCCACAGCTTTGTCCACTTTCAGAGCTGCAAGTCCCTTCAGGACTCTTCTCTGAAAATAGCCTTGTGTCCACCCCCCCCATTCCTGCTGCTCCCTGGTGGTCCAACCCCCTTCCTCCACTGTGAAGACTGAGCAGAAGTACGTGTTCAGGATGTCTGCTTTTTCTTGATCCTCTTCTGCATAGTCACCCCCTGCTGGCCTCCTTATCCTTGCTACCCCACCTTGCTTTCCTCCTCTACTTTTAAGTCTTATCCCCTTTAGCTACCCCTTTGGCTATCCTTTCCTCTGTCTGTGCCTTTGCTTCCCTCACGGTCTTACCTGCTTTTTATTTATGTATGACTTTGTTAACCAAGTAAGTGCACTGATCCCAGGGACCATTTTCAGGCACGAACGGGCCATGTACAGTGGCACAGGAGTAGGCTCAAACAAGGTTACATAGCACAGTAGAGCAATCAAGAGCGATGCCAAAAGGAAACTACATCAGCAACAAAAAAGGTAGTAAAGTTCATTAACGTAGAATGAACAGAAGGACATGGTGTCTGTAACCAAAACAGAAACAAGCAATTTGCAATAACAGTAACTGAAACAAAAACAAGATAAGTGCAGGCGGGTAATCCCTAACTGGTGGGGGGCACCCATAAGTACAGGGGAGTGGAGGGGAAGGAGGGGGGAATGGCATAGAAGAGGGTGGGGAAGGGGGATTTCAACACAAGGGGAAGGTAACACTAGGATAGACTCAAGGAGGTTAGAGAGGTAGGGGGAGGAGGGCTACCTAGCAAAGCAACTGTAGCAGGATTCAGCCTGGAGCCAGTCTTTGAGGCGGGTTTTGAAAAGGCAGTGAGAGCCCATGGAGCGGAGCTCAGCAGGTAGCCTATTCCATAACAAGGGGGCAGCCGCCAACAGGGCTCTACCACTCATATTGGTTGATACCCTTGGAACTTGTAGGGGGGGGATGTTATTGGAGCGGAGGGGGTGATGTAGTGTTTGGACTTTAATAAGGGCAGCAAGGGATGATTCCTGGCCAGTTCGGATGGCATTATCAACCATAAAGCAAAGGGTGAGATCAAAGCGGCCTTGTAATGGGAGCCAGCCGAGTGACTGGTAGAGGACACAGTGGTGGGTAGAAAAAGGGGCCAGCAAGGCAGAGCGGCAGGCACTACTATAGACAGTAGAGAGTTTGGTAAAGACGACCTGGCATAGATGGTAGAGCAGTAGTCAAGTATTGGGAGTAGGTTCCCCTGTACAATGGCAAGACTGGCCTCAGGGGTAAGGTGCTTCCCTCTGTTTTACTTGGTACTCCTCCCTGTCTTCCTTCCTTTGCATTAGTTTCTTCATACCTTCTGAATGCCACCCTTTTTTTCCTTCACCACTGTGGCCACTTCCCTATAGTACCATAATGGTCTTTTTTTCCTTTCGTTTTTACTCACTTCATTCACGCAGAGGCTGGTTGCTTTAATAATTATGGCCTCTTATTTTTCACCACTGTTCCTCTACTCCTCCCTGGCAATTCTTCCCTACTAGGTAATTTCTGGGGCAGTTTGCCATTCCTTTGAAATCCGCCCTGCTAAAGTCCAGGACCATCGTCCTCTGCTCCCATCTAAATGCTGAACCACACTGTACTGTGATCACTGGTACCTAGGGGACTGCTCACTATGAAATCTGTAATGCTGTCCCTGTCTGTAAGCACAAGGTACAGCACTGCCCCATCCCTAGTGGGTTCTCCGACTAGCTGCCTGAGAAATACCCCTTGTAGGGAGTTAAGAACGGCCCTGCTCCTTGCCGAAGATGCAGCTGGAAAGTTCCAATCCACATCTGGCAGGCTGAGTTCCTAACTAGCAGCAGCTTTCCCTTATTTGACATCCTGATGATGTCTTCCCCCAGTGCCTTACCCAACTCCTCTTCCCGTGCTGGCGATCTGTATTCAACCCCTGCATGGATAGTGGCCCCAGCAACTGTACACCCTGGAACAGTGAAGAGTGAGTGATGACATGATAGAGACCTACATGTACCTTAGAAGGGCAAACGGTGCAGGAGGAAGTCTCTTTCAAATGAGAAGGAGTACCAGGACCAGGGGGTATGTGATGAAGCAGCGGGGGGTGGGGGGGGGTAAGAGAGAGATGTGAGAAAATATTTCTTTACCGAAAGGTTGGTAGATGCCTTGAACAGATTACCAGCAGGAGTGGTGGAGGCAAAAACAGTTATTTTTTTTTTTTTTTTTGGGGGGGGGAGCTTCAACCATGCATGTGATGCATAGGGGTGTGTTAGAAAGCAGGCGGGGAGAGGGAAGGTTGCCAGGGGGCAGGGAACATCTGGGCAGCCAGGGTGGGTCAAATAGTCCTTTTCTGCTGACAAAGTCTATGTTTCTATGCAACAAGGAATAGACAATGTTTCTATGAATAAACAAGGTAACTACAAGGAAATATTTAGCAGTTGTTAGGTCAAAAACAAGGGGACATGAATGTCAGTGGATGGACAATGGGGAGACTCAGGAAGGACGCTCGAACATTTTTCTTTATGGAGAAAGTGGATGAGCCATGGAACAGCCTATTGGCAAAGGTGGTGGTCGAAAAAGCCATTAATGGGTTCAAATATGACTGGGACAGAGTAAGGGTTCTGATAGTTACAGTACGCAGGGGAGTAGCAGTATGATAGGATCTGGTCTGTGTGTGTGTGTGGGGGGGGGGGTTGAGGGTGTAAACCCTGTCTAGACAGTGAATCACAGGGTACGGTAGGGTAACAAAGTAGGGCGGGCTGGATCATGGACCAGTGGTCTTTTTCTGCAGTGTCTATTTTCTGTTTGTATCTGCATTTTATTATTATTTTACTGTCCCTGTTTTCTCCCTTTTTAGTTCTCTCTGTCCCCCATCCCAGTGATCAAGGTTACCATGGCTGTACCCTTTCCCAAGTCAGGAGCACAAATGATCTGCTGTCTTCACATTCCACACCAGTGCTGCTCATGGTCAGTTAAAAAGGGGTGCATAAGTGCCAGACGTCTCTAAATGGTGAACGCCGAGCACCTCACCTTCACAATTCTGTTGGCCCCCAGCCAGCCTCAGTATGACATTTCAAGAAACACAGAATCCTCAGTCTCCTATATGACAGCACAATGTACTGCTTCTGGGATACCTGACAAACATGTATTTACCACAGTTATGCATATCATTTCTTACTTTTGCCTGTCGCAACTGCTGACCTTGTTCAATTGAGGCCTACTTCCAGACCCATCTTTCCCCTTCTGTAGTACTTACCTCTCCTTCTAGAGTATCTGCAGAATAGCATCTGCTCCATGTTGGATTCCTTTGTGTTTGAAGGCAGCTGCCCCCCCTGCAGATTCTTCTGTTGTGTGGGAGGACAATGACCGGCCAGGTTGGTAGGAGCTGAGAACTTTCACTTCATGCTGCTACACTTTGGTTTTTTTCCTGTTAAATTGCTCCCCTACTCTGAGACCTTGACAGCTGGGTTGCCAAGGAGTTCACAGGCATGTGAAATGTACCTGTGTTCTGGTATCAGTTGGCACCCACCTTCCCATGAGCAGCTTCAGCTGCACCACCACCCGTTGTCACCCAGGTAGCAGTATAGCAGTGGAGTTTGCTACCTTCCCTCCCTACCTTAAGGAAAAAACTCCTGTGGGATGCTCGATGCATCTACCCTTGGGTAGTCACCAGTGTCCCAGGCTCCTGACCAAACCTGAATCACCCTACTGCTCTGCAAGTGGGCTGGTCAGATTAATTTACATCATGTAGGACCTGATTCACAAAAAGCATCCAAATACATGTCAAGTGGGCACAGCAGAATACAGATCTCCTGACCCACGGATGTCTTTACTGATAGAGGCATCTACAGCCCAGGTCTCCCCACTACATGAATGTACTGGAGCACGTGTGGGCAGGGCCATGAAGGGAGCAGAGAGGGTCCAGATAGTGGAGCAGATGAATGTGGGATACAGCAGTCCTCTAGGACTACCATGTCCCTTAAAGGAAAACTATGTAAATTAGAAAAAATATGCAGCACATTGTCCCCAGCCATCCATGCCAGTTCAGAGGGCTGAGGGTAACTGGCACTGGGCTATGGGAAGGTCTGGGGAGCATGGGAGAACAAGTGTATGGAGATCAGACAGGCATTGCAGCTGCCTCCTTCCTTGCATAATGCTGCCACCCTTTGCACACAGTCCCCAGTATGTAAAACCTTCTCGGCATACTGGGACAAGTTGTGGCAGGCATCTACAGGAGTAGCACTGGGGGATGTGGATGCAGATAGTTCTTCCATCTGTGAAACAGGATCTCTGCACACATGCAGCCTCCCTCCCTTCTCCCCCATGTGAGTGTGGAAGTGCTCTATGGACTTCTGTGGCTTGGGCATTTCCATCCTAAATGGCACAGCTGGCAACCTCTCTTTCCCTACTCTAATGAGAATTGGTGAAAGTGTTCTTTTTCCTTCTTTATGCCTTCACCCTCTGGAAGACACCCTTGTCACTAAGACTGTGCACCCAATAAGCAGAAACAGAGACCCATGTGGCTGCTCATGGAGTGGTGGCTGAGAGCCCTGTCAGCACCCTGGGGGAAAAACATCTATTGAAAAAAAAAGTTGATTATACATGTAATGACTGGTATCCCGCTATATCTAGGGGTGTACAGCACCTCTTCTCTTCAGAAGGTACCTGTCCTACACCATGAAACACTGTACCTTTCTCCTTACCACGCCACCATGAGTCAGAGCAGATGGGGACTAGGGCACCAATACACTTTTGAACAAGGACACCAATAACATGAGGCCACGCACATAAACAACTGTCCACACTGGGAGCTGGGGACAAGCAGGCTGCATTTGTATTGCTGTGCTGATCTTACACTGCATCTAAGAGCATTACCATTGCTAATTAATCAAGCAGATTGTCATAGCTTCAGGCTTTAGGCATGTTCAGAACGATTTACTGTATTCTTTATCACTGCTGCTGCACATTCATTCTGCCCCTCATTCTGACTGGGCATTCTAAGACTGCTTCTTGCAGTTATGTCCCATTCTTGAGGTCCCTTGTCCATTTGCACCCACAAGACTATTTGTGCGGTGCCACCCTCCAAGGCAGGGCAAAAACGACCTTGGGGGCGGCTGTGCCTGCGCTTGTCTGATGCGTCAGCAGATGGCATCACACAAAACAACAACTAGCTTTATGGTTTGCTCCTAAATAATTAATAGTTGATTTGGCCTCGTTTCTCCCTTCTGCCACTACACTGTTAACTCTTGTGGCCCACAGCAATGGGCTGCATGCCCGACTCAACTCCATGGGACTTAATCAACCCCAGCTTCTACCACACTCCTTATGGTGGCAAATAACTGTTACCAAATACAGTAACTGACCTAGGAGATAAATCAACACTGAGTACCCATGCTCCTATGGAGCTTTATCATGCAAGGTGTACTTACTAATAGCGTCCCCCTTTGTGTTCTCTCGATGGGAGTGGATCCAAAAGGATCCTGGTGACCTCTTTTGAGAGGAGGCCCACCAGTACTCCCTGGTGCCAGTCGAGTTCTGGATGGTTCTCTCCATCAGGAAAAGATGCTTCTTTCAGGTCTCCCTCCTATGCAGGTGGTCCACAGGTGCCTCTTCCTACTCCCCAAAGGGGCAAGGAGGGATGGATTTCACTCCTGGGCTCCTCTCTGCTAATGGTTCTCTGAGCTGCTTACCTCTTTCTCTATCTCCCTCTGGAACCCTGGGTTTCCAACCACATAGGCTGTATGACCATTAGCATACTGGCCTGGGACAGCTAGAGAAGTCTGTGCATACCACCAGGGGTAGTATTGCTGAAGTTGTTTCCCCAATCCACACACCTTGTACCTTGATGGCCATACGAATACATACATACATCATTCCTCACCAGTCTTCTCTGGCAGTCCAGTGGCTATGGAATCAGTTGAATTGCTTGTCCATATCTCTGGCTTCCATTGGACCCTCTCCCTAGTCCCTTTCCATTGTTGTTATTAGTTTTCCTATATACTGTCTAACCTGTTCCCCTGTCAGAACAAATGTTCATAAGGCTGCAACCTCCTGGCATGGTAGGGGTCACTGTGCCTTATGACCAAGAGGTGAGGATGCCAGGGAGCCACTGTGCATAGCACAGCACCTTATTTTGTGTATACCAGTGCCTTATTAAATTATACTAGTCCCACTCCTTTTCTTGTGCTCACACACTGATCTGTGCACAAGTAAGGTATAGGACCAAAGAGTGCTGTAGCAAAGATGTGCTGCAAAATGGTCACAAAATTACCCTTTCCTCCTGGACTATATTTATGTGTGCCTCCACCTAACTCTGCCTGCCTGAGGATATCACCATAGAGATTTCATATGATGTATACCAATTACGCATACCCACTATTGCAAAGCATCATGGGAAGCAAATGCAAACCACTATGTAAACACTTCCTATCATGATTTGCAATTGTGTAGCATGTGAAATTTGGTATTTTACTTTAAAGGAGAATTGCGCTGAATCTAGAAGTCAGGTTTCCCAGTAGAACCTGTTTTTTAAATACTGGTTCAAATTCTGTTATTGCTGTAGCTGTCCGAGCTTTGTAGTTATTTTAGTGGGTGTTTCTGATTTACATGCTGCTGATAAGAACCATTTTAGAACTGTATGATGTAGTTTATGTTCTTGTTCTACGCTTCTGTTGTTGGCACATGCATTTATGTTTACTGTAGAACTCTGAGGTTGTTTGGAACAGACATATACTACGTCATACAGTTCTAAAATGGTACTTACCACAAAACTGTAAAGCAGAAACTCCAACTGAGGTTACTAAAAGGCCCGTATAGATAGAACAATAACAGCATTTTAACCAGTACTTAAAATACAGCTTCTACTGGGAAAAATGTCTTACAGGTTCAGTGCAGTTCTCCTTCAAAACCTGGCTAATTCCCTTCCGGGGTAAATTTTTCTTCTAGGGGCATGGATATAGTTCACTGTCCACATGATGGTGGTTCCAGTGGAATTGTTAACTTGTCTGAATGTCTTCAAGCTAAGCTCCTCTCTCCACCCGGGCAGTATATCCTCCAACTCCACCCCATGATGTCAGACCTTCCTTTCTGCTGGAAGTGTCCAGTCTCCTCCTTCGCAGCTCTGCAGCGTTGTAGGCTACCAAGTGTGCCACTGGTGAATTAAGTTATTTAATAAAACAATCTACGATTGTTTCCCAGCTACTTCTCCTCTCCTTTGCTTTGGTTGTGCCTCATCAATGGAAAATGGACTCTGAAAACGTGAATCCTGTTCGTGGCATCAGGCTCTGCGTCATGTGCTGACAGATGATGTCGAAGACAGATCCACACATGGCTTGCCTCTACTGCCTAGGGGCTGCACAAGACATAGCTGGCTATGCCCTATGTCACACAATGCTCCCTTCTTTTCTACAGGATCGTGCAGCCCGGCTTCTTCTCCGCCAGCTGGCTGACAGGGATCCAAAGCTCCAGCTGAAAGGTTGCAAGTCAGCTTCTGCTGCTGTGGGGTTGGTGGCTCAGCTTGAGTCCACGGAAGACACAGTGGTGGTTGCCAGAGCAGGCACCTCTTTAACTTCAGCTCTGCTCCCGGCTGAGGCCAACATCGGAGGGTCATTCACTAAAGACTTCCGGGAGATGTGCAGGGCCCTCCAGGCCTATGGGGACAGCCCTGTCCGCCACAGTAAAAAGCACATGCACCACTGGCTCCAGTCATGGGACTAGGAGAGATTGAGGTCCTCCCTTTCCCTCAACTCCCCAGAGTGCTTAACTCCGGTCGAGTTGAATGTGGTCAAGAGCTCGATCGACAGCTCCATGGTGCCTCTGCTAGGCTTATCAACCTCGACACTGGTAGAGCACCCAGTCCAGACTTTTCCTGTCTGCACCGACTGGCTGTCAGAGGGGACTGATGAGAAGTCAGTCTCCAAGACCCCCATTTTCCCAGTCCTCATCCAGGAGGGCATGGACCAGTCGTTGTCCTTGACCAGTTCCACGCAGGATCAGCCTCCACTGTGAGGTGTCACTGTCGACGATCCTCTACTCCTCATCCTCAGATGAGGAGAGGCACTGTCTTCAGGATGCAGCAGCGCTATGCGGAGCTCCTCTGGCAGCAGTGGGCCATTGTGAGGCAGGGCAGACTAGCCTGACACCTGTGGTCGACTGGCAGGTGCCAGTCATGCCCACACAAGTCCACCTCCGACAGATGTCCCTGGCATCTGCCTCTCCGCCCTTGCAGGTGGAACCAACTCCACTGCAGCCTTTGTTGGGAGCTCCAGCCAAGGACTTCTGTGTTGCAGCAGGCTTGCCAGGCCAGCTGTCAGTGGAAATCACCCAGCTGGAAGACACTCAGGTGGTCCACTGTGGCAAATGGTCATGGGCCATTTTTGAGGAGTCCTTGAATGACTCGGATGGGTCATCTATGCTGTCATTGAGGACTCATACCTTCGACTCGGCTTCAATTGAGGAGATGACCACCAACCATGGGCCAGTGTAATTTGGGGTTCTCCGACTATTGTCGGAGTTCAAGAATGTGTCCTTGGAGCCTGTCCAGAAGTGGGCTAAATACCCCTTTACTGATATCCTGTACAAGGATGATTCCCTGGGGGTCACCTTTCCCATGGCTGAGGCCATTTTGTGATCGGCTCTGGAGCTCTGGCAGCACCCAGCATCCTGCCTGGTGCCCTCCACCCATATGGTCTGCAAGTATGTGCTCCCTATGGGGTCCCTTTCGGGGTTCTTCCACCATCCAACAGCTGAAGGTCTGGTTGCAGACTCAGGCTTCCTGAAGTCTGGGGGTCAGGCGAACGTGGGCAAGCCCCCCAACAAGAATCTAAGAAGCCTAACTATGCAGTCAAGAACGTTTGTGCTGCTTCATGTCTTGGTCTTCGCCGGATGAACTTCACCTTGATGATGACCAACCTTGGTCACTTCCTGATAGGAGTACTGGATGATGTACTCCCTCACCTTCCTGTTGTCAAGCAGTTGCTGGTGAAGTTGGTCAGAAACCAAGGTTAAGTGCTGGCTAAATAGCAGCTTCAGATGGCCTTGGACATGGGTGACTCCTGTGCCTGTGCCATGACAGTGGCTGTCATGATGTGCCACAGAGCCTGGCTGTGGTTGTCCATCTTTACTGTGGACACTCAGCACAAGCTGGCCAATGTCCCCTTCTTGGGCACTGACCTCTTTGGCCTAGGGTGGAAGAACATCTCACCAAGTTTGAGAAGTCCAATACCACCCTGGACTCAGTGGCTTCATCCTCAAAAGACCCTAAGGGCCAGAAACCTAAAAAGAAGTCCTTTCAGTTCAAGTCCTTACAGCCACAGGAGCCTCTGCAGCAGCAGCCCCAGCAGGAGCACTACCAAACCTGGTGTCCCAAGGCTGATTTCTCTGGTCAAGGGCTAAAAAGAGGCAGGAGTAGGGAACTGGTGCCCCTCTGGCCCCAGCAGTTGGCACCCTTTTCAAAGTTGCCCAGTGACAGGTCGGGGGTGTCAACCTCCTGCCTGTTCAGTCCCTGACCCAGCTACCTGTGGAGGGTCAGCTTCATCACTTCTGGCCATGTTGGTCTGTTATTATCACGGACAAGTGGGCCCTGGAGGTGGTAGGCTGAGGGTTGCCTTTAGATTTCGAGGCTCTCCTGCCTTACCAATCCCATGCTCCTTGGGAGTCCTCTGTGTCCAGGTACTTCCTGGTCCCAAAACAGATGGGGAGCTGGTGACCCACATTGGATCTGCATTATTTCAACCAGTATATGCAGATGCACAAGTTCAGGATGGTAACCCTGAATTAGATCGTTACATCCCTGGAGCAGGGCATGTGGTTCTGCTCCCTGGACCTCCAGGATGCGTTCTTCCACATCCCATTCTGTCTGTCCCACTGGTGGTACCTCTGGTTCTGTGCAGAAGGGGTTCTCTGACAGTTCCAGGTCATGTTCTTTGGCCTCTCATCCATGCCTAGGGTCTTTACCATGTGCATGGCAGCGGTGGCAGCCTTCCTGAAGTGCAGGGGTGTCAGGGTGTATCCCTACCTGGATAATTGGCTGATTACATGGCTGTCCAAGGAGGCTGTGGAGCAGTCCAGGGATCTGGCCCCCCAGACCTGCATTGACCTGGGCCTGCTGGTCAACCCGGCCAAGTCCGAACAGATCCCCTCACAGTGATTTGGTTCATTGTGGCAGAGCTAGACTCCCTGTGGGCCATGGCCTGCCCCCCTGTAGTCTGGTTACTGGAGCTTACCTCCTTTGCCCGATCATTTCAGGTTGAGCTGTCATGCCTGGCCCGGGTTTTCCTGCAGTTGCTGGAGTGCATGGCATCCTGCACCAGAGTGATCCACTGGGCCTTCTGGTGGATGCGCAGCCTGTTGAGCCACCAGTGGTTTCAGCGCCTAGGCTACTTGGACCAGGTAGTCACAGTGACCCAGCTGATGTGGGATGCTATCCAGTAGTAGTTGATCCCATAACATCTGGAGGAAGGAGTTTGTTTGTCTGCCCAGAACCAACCATCATGCTCATGATAGACGCATCTCGTGGTGCGGTGGCGAGTGCACCTGGGGGACCAGAGAGCCCACATCTTCTAGTCATGAAGGTAGTCCTGTCACCCCATCAGCCTGCCAGAGATCTTTGCAGTGCGGCTATCTCTGACAGAATTCACTCCTCTGGTTAGAGATCAGGTCATGCAGGTACAAACTGACAACACCGTGACCATGTTCTTCCTGAACAAGCAGGGCGGAACTCACTCCTTGCTTTACCGGACCTCCATGCACAGCCTGGGTGCCGATTTCTTGGTGATCCATATTGCTGGACTTCATAATCAGCTGGCAGATGCTCTTAGCAGGGTGGTAGAGATGTTGCACAAGTGGCCAATGCATCAGAGGTGATAAGTCACCTGTTCTTCTGGTAGGAAACCTCTGTGGTGGATCTGTTTGCCTCCTCGAAGAATGCAAAACTGAGTCTGTTCTGTGCCCATGCCCCGTAGTCCAGGACACTGGTGGGGGATGCCTTTGCGAGGCACCTGGACCCCAGGCCTCGTGTATGCCTTTCCTCCTTTCTGCTTGATCCACAAAGTGGTGGTCAAAGTCCAAAAGAACAAGGTGTGGATGATCCTAATAGGTCCAGGCTGGCCTCGGCAGTTCTGGTGCCTGGATCTCCTCAGCCTCAGCAGCAGGCCTCTGACCTGCTAACCAGACAACAGGGGGAGGTCCGTACCCAGACCTTCGGTCCCTGCACCTTACAGCCTGGTTCCTGAGCAGTTAGGGTTCCAGATTTTGGGTCTTTTGGAAGGTGTGCTCCATGTTGTAGAGGCCTACCAGTGCTATGCCTTTAAATGGAAAAAAATTTCCATTTGGTGTCAGGGCAAGGATCTTGATCCCTTTGCCTGCCCTGTGGCTAGTATTCTGGAGTACCTCTGATCTCTCTCTCGGTTGGGACTGTGAGCGAAGACTCTCGAGGTGCACCTGCAGCTCCCTCTGCATCCCGGACATGGGCTGGTTTGCTGATGGGGGCCAAGGAGATGGTGGATGGGCACTTTTTTCAAGGGCCTGGACCACCTGTTCCCTCCAGTGCATGAAACACCACCACCCAGGACCTACAGCTGGTGCTGGCTGTGTTCATGGGCAAGCCATTTGGGCCTATACGCAGTTGTGACATGCCTCACCTGTTGTGGATGACAGCCTTCTTGGTGGCCATTATGTCAGCCAGAAGGATCAGTGGGCTTCAGGTGCTTTCAGTGAAGTCTCCTTACCTGGTCTTCCACAGGGACAAAATCATCCTTCGCCACCACCTGAAGTTCCTCCCAAAGGTAGCATTGGAGTTTCACCTTAACAAGGTGATTAACTTACTGGTATACTTTAACAACCCTTCTTTGGAGGCCAGTCGCAGACTCTATACCTTGGGCCTGCAGAGGGTGCTGTCCTGTTACAGGGAGCGCATGGCTGGAGTTCAGGGTGAGGCTCAGCTACTGTTTGTGACATATGCTGAAGCCGCACCTAGCAGACCGGCAGCTAAGCAGACATTGCCAGGTGGATAACATTCTACATTGATCTTTGCTATAGATTGAATGGTAGGGAGCCTCCTGTAGGGTGTAGGGCTCATTCCACCAGACAGTACTTCTGCCATGGTGGCTTCTTCCAGAGACGTTCCTATCCACCCCTATATAGGGTAAGGAAATAAAAGGAACTCGAAGGGCTAAAATTACAGAGAGAGTAGGAAGTATAGGATGATGGGAGTAGTGCAGTGCAGTGGCTGTGGGATGGCAGTCTACAGGGAGACCTTCTATAGGCTACGTTACTGCTCCATCTATGTGCACCTCTCTGGGCTGAGGGAGGAGGTTGCCAGACTCAAGGCCGGGTTGACTTGGGTTCGGAGGATCTTACTCACCCACCCAGGAACCACCTAGTCCACCACTGCTGCCTCAAAGGATGCCAAATAGGAGGAGCATCTGGACAATGGTGGGCTCGGGAAGGCTAAGGGTGGTGAAGAGCAGGCACATCCCCGGTCTGGTACCAATATGAAACTTCTACACTGCACTGGCCGGGCAGGAGTGTCCCATAGAGGCACACGAAGTAATGACCGGGATGGATGGGGAACCTCCATAATGGAGACCCCAAGGGGGGTGGCAGAAGACCCCAGAGGAGGAAGAAGAAGTGAATCCTGTTGGGGGACTCCTTAGAAAAAGGGATACAGTTGGGGACAGGTAGGAATGAGGAGAGGGAGGTCAGGTGCCTTCCTGGTGCCATGGTTCAAAGGGATGGAAAGAGAATCCAAAGGATCACTGAGGAAGCAGGAAGGGAGAGAGAGAGCTGGACGTCATTGTCCTATGAGGACTAATGACCTGGCTAGGGATGAGCCAGCATAGTTACGGAGGAGTTCATGGAACTGGGGAGGGGTTTAGTCAATTAACATGATCTGTGACCTTCTCAGAGGTGCTGCCTGTTGATGACAGGGGAGGACAGGATTCTCTGCACCAGGAACTTCAACGCATGGTTGAAGGAATGGTGCAGAGAGGAGGGATTCGGATTCACTGGTGACTGGGGCCCCACCTGGAGGGATAAAGGCCTATACAGAGGCGATGGCCTGTATCCATGCAGGAGGGGAACTGTGGTCCTCAGTGAACAGTTTAAATGCTACATTGGTGAGCATTTAAACTAGCTGAAGGGGGAGGCAGAATAAGGCAGGGAGACATAAACTGTCCTACCCACAGGCTTGCAAGGTCAGTAATGGGAATCCGGAGGGAGAGAAATCCCAAAAGGAACCAATTAACATAAAAATCCAGGGGGTAGAAGGAAAGGGAGATAGTAAGAAGAATAGTGGAGGAAATAAGTGAGGGCAAATGGGAAAAATGGGGGGGGGGGGTGGTAGTACAATCTGGAGAGCCATGTGTGCAAATGCTCAAAGTCTGGGCAATAAGATTACAGACCTAGGGGCTACCATGGCAGAAGCAGACCTGGACATAGTCACAATTACTGAGTCCTGGTGCAATGAAAACCAGGACTGGGAAGTAGCCATACCAAGTTATACTCTATTCAGATGGGACAGAGTAGGTAAAAAAGGAGGAGGAGTGGCTCTTTATGTGAGGAAAAACAAAAGCTATGAAAATATAGGGGGAGCAAGGAGGAGTAGAGATGCTGTGAGTCATCCTGGAGATGTAGAAGGGGGCTACTGTTTGCACAGCAGTGATCTACAGACCTCCAGCAAAGGGGGAGAGGTGGATAAGGATATGTTGGAAGCAATTCAAAGGATGGCAAGCAAGGGAGAGTTGTTGCTGGTGGGGGACTTCAGTCTACCAGTCGTGGATTGGAGCCTCCTGGGCTCCCTGCCGGGGGAATTCCTCAGGCAACTAGTTAAGGAACCCACTCATGGGGTGGCAATACTGGACCTGATACTGACAAACGGGGACAGTGTTGCTGACGTTACAGTGGGTAGCCTCCTTGGGACCAATGATCATCGTATAGTGTGGTTCAATATAAGAACTAGACCAGAATCAAACCACACTAAAACAAGGGTCCTGGACTTTAGAAGGGCTGATTTTAAGAAAATGGGAGAACGACTCAGGGATGTCCTAGCAGGGATAGGGAAACTGGGTGGAGTCGAGGAACAGTGGGCAAAAATAAAGGATGGCATTGAGAAGGCAACAAACCTCTGTGTCAGACAGGTGAACAAGGGCAAGCAAAAAACAAAAACGCTATGGTTCTATAAAGAAGTAGCAGAGAAAGTAAGGGCAAAGAACATAGCATTTAGAAGGTACAAGATTACATAGAAGGAGGAAGATAGGGAGAGATATTAGGAGAAACAAAGGGATGCAGGGAAAGCAGTTAGGAGTGCAAAGGTGCAAACGGAGGAAAATATTGCCAAGTCAGTAAAAAAGAGGGATAAAACATTCTTTAGGTATATAAGCGAAAAGAGGAAGACCAAAGGAGGGATAGTAAGGCTTAAAGAGGAAGGAGGGGTTTGTTCGGAAGAGGACCAAAAAAAAAGCAGACGTTTTGAACAAATACTTTTGTTCTGTATTTACGGAAGAAGGGGTAGGTGACGGGCCACAGACAAGGGACAAAGGCATTAAAGGAAGGAAGGTGGACACTAGTCCTTTTACAGAGGAGAGAGTCCTCAAGAAACTATCAAAAACTGAAAGTGGACAAGGCAGTGGGGCCTGAGAAGGTACAACCTAGGATACTGAGGGAGCTCAAGGGGGTGCTGGCTGCACCTCTGACAACCCTGTTCAATCTGTCAGTAGTTATGGGGGAAGTTCTGGGGGACTGGAGGAAGGCAGATGTGGTCCCACTTCACAAAAGTGGTAACAGGGAGGAGGCAGGAAATTACAGACCTATCAGCCTGACTTTGGTGGTGGGTAGGTAATGGAATCACTACTGAAGGAAAGGATTGGGGAATACCTTGTGACCAGTGGATTGCAGGATCTGAGACAGCATGATTTCGTGTGTGTGTGTGTGGGGGGGGGGATCTTGTCAGACAAACCTGATCGAATTCTTTGATTGGGTGACCAAGGAAGTGGATCAGGGCGGAGCAGTGGATGTGGCCTACCTGGATTTCAGTAAGGCCTTCAACACCGTTCCTCACAGAAGTCTGGTGAGCAAGCTGGGCAGCCTAGGAGTTGGGTCCAAAATTAGTAAAATGGGTAATAAGTTGGCTAAGTAACAGGAAGTCGGAGGGCAGTGGTAAATGGTGTTCACTCTGAAGAAGGCAAGGTGACCAGCGGGGTACCACAGGGGTCAGTACTAGGGCCGGTCCTCTTCAGTATCTTTATTAGCGACATTGCAGGAGGACTGGAAGGGAAAGTATGCCTGTTCACAGATGACACAAAAATCTGCAACAGAGTGGACACACTGGGTGTGTGTGGAAAAAATGAGGGATAATCTGAAAAGCTGAAAGACTGGTCAAGGGTTTGGCAACTGGGTTTCAACACAAAAAATTGCAAAATCATGCATTTGGGGCACAGAAACCCGGGGCCAATGAACCAATTGGACAGGAGGTATTGGCAACCACAAAACGGGAAAGGGACCTGAGGGTAATTATTTCTGATGACCTGAAGGTAGCAAAGCAGTGTGATAAGGCAGTGGGGAAAACTAGCAAGATGCTCGGTGGAGGAGATCCAGACTTGGATGACTCACAGCTGGCTACGACTCAACCCCGACAAGACTGAGGTGCTGGTGGTGGATCCAGGTCATCGTGGGGGGGGGGCTTGACTTTGAGAGACCCCTTTGGCCTTTTACTGGGAGAAGTCTCATTGACCCCCTCAACACAGGTGAAGAATCTGGGCTTAATCCTCGATGATGACTTGACACTGGATGCTTAGGTGTTGGCCATCGTTAAAAGCGGATTTTACCACCTGAGGAATGTCACCCGGATCTGGGACCTTATACCGTCTAAGGACCTGACCATGCTGGTACAAGCTTTCATCACATCCAGACTGGCTTACTGCAATGCCCTGTACCTAGAGCTATCTCGAGGCAATCTCCACTGTCTGCAGCTGGTGCAGAATGCGGCGGCGAGGATATTGACGGGCATACAAAGGTGTGAGCATATTATGCTTGTCCTCCTTGAACTGCACTGGCTGCCAGTTAGGTGGAGGATTGTCTTCAAGGTCAGATTACTGACCTATAAGGCCCTACACGAAAGGGGACCAGTCTACCTGTAGGATCTTCTCATGCCTCATCATCTGTCCCGGGCTCTCCATTCCGCGGAGCGTTGCTTCCTTAGGGTTCCCAGGGTTAGGTTGTGGCATTTTGATGACCGTACTTTTTCTGTTGCTGTGCCTACCCTCTGAAACTCACTGCCTAATTATCTTCGGGAGGCACCCTTGCTGGATGCCTTTAAAAAGGGTTTAAATACCTTATTATTCAACCAGCTTTTTAATTTATAAATATATTTTGGTGATTATTTTAAATCATAACGATAGATAGATTTTAAGTTTATTGCTGTTAGCTCCATCAGGATCTGTTTTTGGTTCCTGATTATTTGTGTGTTTTTTATACTGTGATTTTAATTGTTAATGTGAAGTGCTCCGAGTCCCCAGAATGGGGCACTATAGAAATAAAGTATCTGTCTATCTATCTAGCTCGAGAGGTATCACCAGCAGAAGGAGGGAGATAGTGTTACCCCTGTATAGATCGATGGTGAGGCCTCACCTTGAGTACTGTGTCCAAGGAGGCCCCATCTCTGGTAAGACATAGGGTGGAGGTGGTACAGAAGAGGGCAACCAAAATGGTGCAGGGCCTGCATCAAAAGTCCTACAAGGAAATTCGAAAGGAATTAAATGTTTACTCTCTAGCGGAAAGGAGTGAAAAAGGGGACATGATAGAAATGTTCAAATACCGCACCGGTATTAATAAGGTATATGAAGGTAGTATTTTACACAGAAAAAGTTACTTGAGGACAGGGGGTCACACTATGAAGCTGGAGCGGAGGGAACTCAGAGGAGATGTGAGGAAATACTTCTTCATGGAAAGGGTGGTGGACACCTGGAACAGCTTTCCAGCTGAGGTGGTGGGTGCTAAAACGGTAGAATTCAAGCATGCCTAGGATAGACACAAGGGGACCTTAGAAATAAGGCAAGAGGGGGAAAGACTGGAGACTGAGTAGGGTATCCGGTGGCATTGTAGGTAGGAAAAATAGAACAGACTAGGTGGGCCAAGAGGTCCTTATCTGCCGACAACTTCTATGTGTCTGTGCTTATCCAGGAAATTGGCAGGACTACTACCTGAAGTTAGCACACACCTTCATTTCCCACTACAGCATCAACCGTGAGTCTTACTGGGATGCTGTTTAGGGACCTCAGTTCTCCAATCTGTGTATGCCAAATAAGGTTGCACACCTTGCCCCCTCCTCCTGGAGAACCAGTGGAAGTCTGTCATTGTGTGGATAGTGATCTATATCCACACCAGGGACAGCGCTCACATGCACCAAAAGGGCAAAAGTCACCTCTTTCTAAAATTGACCCGCTTTCCTTTGCCAGTGGGTCCAAAGTGATGCACCTACTCTATAACAATATCTAAAGGAAGGGAATATGAACTGTTCAAAATCTGCCATGGATTATGTTTTGACCCAGTAGGTTCCTCTTTAGACCCACATTTTTTACACCAATGGGTCCAGTTCGACCCATTTGTTTTAAACCCCCCAGCGCTGTCACTGATCCGCACCCTTAGAAAAATAGGTTACTTACCTAGTAACCGTAGTTCCAGCAGTGGTATATAGTTCACAACCACAGCAGCCACCCGACCTCCCCTGGAAAGTGACACATAGATTTCTGCTTCTAGCATGCAAGATCTGACGTCATGGGGTGGAGCCAGAGGATATACCACCCAAGTGGTGGCAGGAGCTTAGCTTTAAAGGCATTCCGATGAATCAGCAGTTCTGGTGGAACTCCCATCATGTGGATGTGAACTATATACCACTCTTAGAAATACAGTTACAGGTGAGTAACCTATTTTTTAGTGCTTTTTCTCTGAAGTTCCTTTTACTTTTAAATAGGTTTTTCTATTTTGGGCTCAATATGAGCCAAATAACTGAGCTCACAAAGCAGGTTCCTTCCTCACCCTAAGCAGAGACAGTAGGAGACCTATGCACAATTCCAGTGGTGGGTGGTTCTGTTCAGGACAACACTGCACTGTCTTTACAGCTTCCAATCAAAATTGCTGTACACATATGTCAGTGTTCGCAGAGGGTGTATTCTCCCTTGTGACAGTGGCACAGCTAAATATATACAAATTTCCTATATAGATGTTAATGGTCTTACTTAGGCTATGCTACCATTATAAAGCAGGATTACAGCAGTGCAGGTGTTGGTCTGTGGCATATCACCAAGTGCATGGTGCTACTGTTGAAGTGATTCCCCACCCCCTTGAACCATACCTTGATGGCCATGCCAGTGAGTGTGTGCATGTGTGTGTATCTCTTCTCATTTGCCAATCTGTTTCAGTGGCTGTGAGAAGGAATGCTTTCAGAGACCATGGGTTAATTCCACCTGGTGCATCCTTATCAGCTGTAAGAAGGAAATATTTGAGAAAGAAGGGGTTAATCACACCTAATAAGTCAGTAGTGACTATGAAAATGAGTTGTTTGAGAGGACAAGGGGTTAGTCCCAGTTGGTGCATCATCTGTGACTATGAGAAGGAATGCTTTGAAAGGGAAGGGGTTAAGTCTACCTTGGTGCATCATTTGTGGCTGTGTTAAGGAATGCTTCAAGAAGGAAGGGGTTAAATTTACCTTGCGAATCATCACTGGCTCAGATAAGGAATGCTTTGAGAGGGAAGAGGTTAATTCAATTTGGTGCAGCCTCAGTGACTGGAAGGAATACTTTTAGAGGAAGGGTTTAGTCCCACCTGGTGCATCATCAGGGGCTGTGGGGATGGAATGATGTGAGAGTAAAGGGGCTAATTTTACCTGGTGCATCAGCGATGGGTGGCTGTGATAAAGATTAGTTTAAAAGGGAAGGGGTCAATCCCACCTGCTGCATTGTTAGTGACTGTGAGAAGGATTACTTTGAAAGGGAAGGGGTTAAGTCAGCCTGGTGCATTGTTAGTATCTGTGGGAAGGAAAGCTTTAAGAGGGAAGGGGTTAAATTTGCCTTGTGCATCCATTTGTGGCTGTGAGGAGGAATGCTTTATGAGGGAAAGGGTTAATCTCGCCTGGTGCATTGTTGAGCAGCTGTCAGAAAGAGGCTGGGCGTCTCCACCCTGGATTGGATTCACAGAGCAGCTGGTTGCTGCAGACTGTGTGTGTATCAGTGCATCTCTTTGACTGCTCTACAATCTCTCCTTCCGTCCAGCCAACAAATTCATTCCCAGAAACAGGCACCTCCTGATGCTGCCGCTCCCACACCGCTGCCCGCATGGACAACAGACCTGAGGACAAAACCATGGTACGTCCAAAACCTCATCCCTAAAAAAAAAAAAAAAAAAAAAAAACAGCATTAGGGAGCCGGGAAAGTGTAGTATAACCTGGACAGGCGGGCGACTCACAAGCAACGTCCGGCCCAGCATAGCAGTAAAAATTAATCAGCATGGAAGGATTTAGTCGGGTTGCTTGTTGATGGTGCCTACTCTATAAAAATGTTTTGTGGAGGGGGGGGGCTGAGGGGGTGCCTGTTAATCATTAGAGCTTCTCACGTGTTTGTGACATAGCTGCAATTGTCAATCAAAAAGGTTTTTTTTTTTTTTCTGTTGAAGATTAGGAGATAGCTAAGGCATCCCAGTCGGTTCTGTTTCTCAGGAAAAGCCTGTAGTGAAGCAATGTTTTTTTTTTTTCTTTCCACTCTCATGTGAAGTATTCTCTGATTTGACATGTCATTCACATCTGGCCACATTTTACTCGTTACCTGGCCCACAAATGGGAGTCTGTGGACTTGAAATAAAGGCAGATTTGTTACCAGACTGGTACAGGTGCCTGCCATTTGTTGTACTGGATGTCATCATGAACCTTTAGAATTCTAGATAATCCAGCTTTGGCATTTGAAACATGATTTTTGTCCCCTGAGTTTCACTTGCAAACAAAACCCCAGTCCTCAGGAGCCCTTTCTGACCTGATTAATGGTGTATGGGAGAGAAACGTCGCTGAGCTAGTTGGTAGAAAAGAACCACTGCAACCGCACTGCCTGCCAGTGCCCTGTAATCTATGAGCAACCCAGTCAGTGGGATTTATCAGGGGACCTAAACCGCCCGGTATCTCTAAGAGCAGGCTGTGAGGTCTGATGCAAGAAATATATGGTATTAGCACTGTGTCTTCTGAGGGTTGTCAGTCACTGCCCTCAGAAGATCGTACAGCTCAGTTGGGGGAGGTAAACATGGATTTGTAAACACATAGCTAGGCAAACCTACATCAAATGAACTAGGCATGAGCTGGTCATGTTTTGCCTCATGGACAGTGGTGCCCTTTGTTTGTTTTTTTTTTTTTTTTAAAGAATAATATCATTACTGTTGTTTGAGCCATTCTTAGTTGATTTCCTAGCCCCCATTAATTTTCCTATATTGGCTGATTTCCTGGCCCCGGTTGATAGCCGACCTAGTTGATTTCCTATCCCCGGTTGATTTCCGCCCAAGATGATTTCCTGTCCCTTGTTGATTTCCAAAACCTCAGTTGATGTCCCTAGCCCCAATTGATGCCCCCAGCCATGTGGGATTCCCCAGCCCCAGTTGATTTCTCAAGCTCCGGTTGATCTCCTCAGCCCTGATTTATCTCCTTATCCCTAGCTGATACTCCTAGCTGCAGTTGATTTTCTTTGCCCCATTTGATTTCTCAAACCCCAGCCCCATTTCCATAGCTCCACATTTCCCTGTGATGTATTTGCGGGATAGTGGTTCTAAAGTGTGACTTAGCTGCGTCCTTTGTGTTTGCGTATTGGTTTCAAATTTCCTTTTGGTTGCAAAATATCTTTTTTTTTTTTTTTTTGTTCTTGTACTGTCTGAAACCCCTTACCTGACACAGTGTGACTGCAGACAGCTCACTTCACAGTCACTGCTGGTTACCTGCATTTGCTGCGCTGTCTGCTCTGTCTGCAGCAATTCCAGCAGGTCTTCCCCTTTCTGTGTGCATCCACACTAAAGTTCTGTTTTTCCTCCTATTTATTTGGGGGGAGTGGGGATGAAGTGCTGTTCTTGCTATTAATGGATTTTAATCTGAGAATGAAAGAGAACACTCGCTCCATTTTTACAGTGTTTGGGGTACAAAAACAATCACAAATGAGCCTCCGAATTCTTGCACTTCTCTGTCTCGCTGACTGGAAAAGCCCAGCCCTCACTGCAGACAGGGGATGTTTAGATTGCCAATTCTTTTCACATGAGGCAGTGCTTTAAAAAGACTCCGGATGCTGAGCTTATATGCTTCCCTGCTTGCTGGATCGTGGGCGCTCTGAACTGCCTGTATTACCCTCTCATGTAACCCTACCCCATATAATTGCAAGGAGCAGACCTATGTAGGATTATTTTTCGGTTGATCCTTCATCATGGTGAGAAGATCTGAAAGGACAAGCAAAACAAATTGATAATCCAAGATACAGAAAATGAAGTGCTGTAATTCCATTTTCAGTTATGTGGTGTTAACACTCAGCTTTCCAGTAGATTTCAGCTGTGGAATCTGTCTTGTGCCTGACATAGCTGGGAATAGTCATTTTGCGGCTGTGAGTAAAGTGTAACACCCTAGTGCTTTAACTTCCCTTCTATCCATTTTGTATTCTATCCTGCCTTCCCAGTAATGAAGATTGCAGAGCGTTCAGAATTTAACTGCACGTAACTGCTTAGATTTCTACAGCCCTGAACGTGCTCAAAGGAAATATAAAACCCCAAAAGGCTGTTATGTGAACGAGACATACCGTAATTAGGCTGCTTGAGTAGGGAAGGAGTCAGATTTTTACCACAATGTCCTTTTGCTGTCAGTGTGGGATGGTGGGGGTAGGGGAGGCTCCTAGTAGTTGCAGCTGAAACTCAATTAGAAAGCAGTGGAGACCTGTGAATGGACAGCAGAAGGAAAGGAACAAGTCAGAGGGGGATGGATTAAGTTGCTAATTGTGAGAGAAATGGTATTGATTTGAAGGGGTCAGGCTGGGGGTTGGGAAAGCAGTATGTATATATGCGTGTGTGTGGTGGGGTGTCCAAACAGATTTGTTAGGATGAGGAAAGGAGTTGGAGAGAGGGAGGGTGGACACTACACATTCATACACACACACACACACACACACGCACTGCGGCAAACACTGCAGCTTGTCTTTCCTTTTCTTTCTGTTGCTCTTTCGTTCTATTTTCCTTTTTCTCTCACTCAGCCCACTTCATCTACCCTTGCTCGCTCTCTCTCTTTCTGCATTTGAAGCCCCCTTCTGGGTAAGAATCACTAGCTTTTTCCATTTGGAAGGTTGCATTATGGAGCGGACTCCCTGAAACTACTATTGGTTCCTGCTTTTGTTCTGTTGAGACTGGTGTATCGCAGGGAACGATAAGGTCAGTTATTATGGATATGCAGCAGCGGTCTGTGAACCAAGGGAGAGGCTGTGGATCTGTTCCCATAGAAAAAAATCCTAGGATTCATTGGACTAAAAAGATTTTTGAATGAACTTACATGCAACCAATGCATTTAATATGAACCAATTCAGTTGTTTCACTATCAAAAGAATAATGGAAAAGAGTCTGAACCCCTTTCAGTTAGGGTTTATACTCCATTTTCACTCCAGCCTCTGGAAACATGCAAATAACAGCCAGACACAAACTCCTTTTGTTGCAGAGAATTCATTCGTGGCCTCAAAAAATGGCCAGAGAGCGAAAGTGTAACATACCATGACAGGGAGGAGTATCTGCTCCAAATACAGTGGCAGTGCAGATCGTCAGCTTCTAATACAGTGACTTTACAGAGTGTCAGCTCCAAATATAGTGACAGAGTGGAGTGTTGACTGCCAGTCATTTATTTATTTATTTATTGAAATGTTTCACCAGGAAGGCATGCTGAGCAACCAGTTGCTCATCTCCAGGTGCAACCTGGGGGGTAGGGGAACAGAGATCTGGTACACAATATAGATATACAATTTGATTACATTCAATAACGTGAGCAGACTGTACAGAAGTACTGAAAAGGAGGAATGCTAACAGGTGTGAACTTACTAGATGGATACAATGCTAACAGTCTTGAACTAAATAGATATGATAGCACAAATATCTTTGGCAAACACTTAGTGGGACATAGCTTTGTAGTTAGAAAATGGCTGGATATCATACAAAGATGTTGAACGAGGACAAGATTGTGAGGAGAGACAGATGGAACAACATTTGCAAGGTGTAACAAAAGTGCAAGGTTGTCTATAAGTGCGTTAGAGATTAGAGGTTAGCCATAACTACAGCTAGGAAGGGGAAGGTGAGTGGTGGGTGGCATATAGGTAGAGAGCAGGGGGGTGGAAAGGGGGGGATTTGGAGGAGGGGAAGGCAAGGGGTGGAGGACAAGGGTCTGCCAGGGCCTGAACCCTCCAGAATGCGGGGGACCCTGCCTGCACCAGGCAGAGGTCAAACATGAACAGGAGGGAAGCAGGTTGATGGCAGTGGGAGTTAGTCAGGAAAGAAGGGAGGGGGAAGAGAAGGGTCTGCCGGGGCCTAGACCCTCCAGTATGTTATGGACCTTGCACAAGGCAGAGGTAGAGCATGACAGGAGGGAAGCAGGTTGTAGACAGCAGAGGTAGAGCACGACAGGAGGGAAGCAGGTTGTAGGCAGCAGAGGTAGAGCATGACAGGAGGGAAGGAGGCAGCGATGGGAAATAGGCTTCAGAAGGACTAAGAGAGGGGGAGGTGGGAGAGAAGAGGGACCAAGACCCAGCCCTTTCAGGAAAGGATGGGTGGGAGTAGGAGGTGAGGAAGGTGTTTGCCTAGGTGCTGGACCCCTCCAGGACGCAGAGAACCCTGCCGGGGCCTAGGCCAAGCAACGGTATGTGGGTAGTGAGGGTAAGCTGGTGTACAGAGGAGGGATATGAGCTTTAAATGCAGTGACAGTGCAGAGAGTGACAGCATTGACTACCAATACAGTGGCAGAACAGAGTGTGATCTCCAAATTTATTTATTTTATTTGTTTATTGAAATGTTTCACCAGGAAGGCACACTGAGCAACAAGTTGCTCGTCCCCCGGTGCGACCTGGGAGGAAGGGGTACAATTGGAATGAGGCATTAAACATTCAAGTTACAAGATCAACATTAACAAACAGTTGTAAGGCAGGTGTTACAACAGTGCTGTGCATAACAGGTAGAAAGTGTGAACAATAATAAGTACCAGGTTAATAAGTAAAGAAGTGCTTACGTGAAAGAAAAGGGTGAGGGGGGGGGGAGAGGGAAGAGTTATGTCCCTGGAGATCCCTTCAGGATGCGAGGAACCCTGCAAGGGGACTGAAGGGACCAGGGAGAGAAGGGGATAAGGCAGTGTCCCAGGGAGACCCCTTTAAGATGGTGGGGGAAAGGAGTAGATGAGAGATACAAGCCCCTTGGTGGGGGGGGTAGGAGAGGGACCCATGGAGAGAATTTGGGGTCCTTTACATTCTGTGAGAGCTCAAGGGAGGCCAGTAAGGAGGTGCAATTAAGGGGAAGGGGAGGAGGGCTACAGATTTGGGGGGTGGGTGTGCACAGGGTAAAATGAATGTGAGGGCGGGGGGTAGGGTTTATCCAGGACTTAGAGGATGGAATTAGGGAGGGACATGGCAGGAGCAGCTAGGTGCAAGGTAATTATTGAGGGCAGAGCTGATGGAGTAGGTGGAGGATGAGTGCCGGATTGGGGGAAGGGGGAATTCCAGATATTTGGAAGGTGGTGAGAGTAACTGGATAGGCTAATTTAGGTGGATCTGCGGGGGACAACCAGGGTGCGGGAGTCGGTTGATCTAAGGGAAAGGGAGTGTGGGTGGGTTATAAAGGAGGACGTGAGGTAGGAAGGGAGTTTACCCAACCAGTGCTTGGAGATGAATTTAGCACAGTACAAATACAGTGACAGTGCAGCGTGCTGACTCCCAGTGCAGTAGCAATACAAAGTGTTGACTCCCAATTCAGTGACAGTGCAGAGTGTTGGCTTCTAATACAATGTCAGTGCCGTGTGTTGGCACCTAATACATTGACAGTGTGGAGTACTGATTTCAAACACTATGACAGCATGGAGTATTAATCCCTGTAACAGTTACAGTGCAGTGTTAACTCCCAACACGGTTACAATGCAGAGTGTCAGCTCCTGGTACAGTGACAGTGTGGAGTGTTAGCTCCTAATACAGTGTCAGTGCTGTGTGTTGGCACCCAGTACAGTGACAGTCTGTAATGTTGATTGCAAACACCATGAAGTTATGGAGTATTACTCCGCATAAGAGTTACAGTTGTAGTCACCCCACCTCCCTGATTGTCTAGGGGCACCTAATGTTACTAGAGGGGAAGGGAGCCTACCCCGAAGGAACCAAGAACCAAAACATTAACAACCTGGAAGGAACATATAAAAGGTACCTTACCACAGCCTGGGTTCTCTCTGCAGAAAAGTGACACTGCTACCCCTTGCATCTGCTATGGATACTCGGCTGAAACCAGGAGAACTCTTCTTCTTTTGTCTTCTCCAGCGATGTCCCTTTCCAGCACCCCCACCCAGGAAGCACAGGAACAGACATGGGCTGAAACTTAAAAGCTCCCCCCAAAAGAAGTCTGGTTAGAAATTCATTAGGTCCTCTACAATTCATTATAAAGCTAAGTTATGAATTTAAAAACTCTCGACACTTTGGATTCAGCAACAAACCAGTTTATTTCACCTAAGGTCCCAATGATTGAAAAGGACCCAGGGGTCCCATTGCTAGCTTACACACCTTCTCCTCCAGCTCCATGGAACACAAACTATTTACAGAGCAGGGGGCACATTACTGGGAGAACAGATCTCCTAGGCAGCATTTCCCTTCAGACAGCTACTGAACCCTTGCATGGCATACCTGAGTCCCTTTTCTGGATTCTTCAACAGCTTACAGAGCCAACCCACCCTCTGGAACCAGTGAGTTGGTCTCTGTCTCACTTGTTCTTTCCCTTTTGCCCTGGTCAGACATCCACCTGTGGAGAAGCAAGAGGCTTACTCTCACCTGGTCCCGTGCCACAGGGATGCAGGATTTTCCCACCCTGACCAGTCCCTTTTAGCCATTAAGCTGCCGTTAATGTGTCTGCCCTTTCCACCGGTTTTCCTTACTCCAGAAATGGAGGGGGGCGGTCCCTGACTGTCTTTTTGCCTGCATCTCCACAACCTTACCTCCTGTGCTTGTTATAAGTCACTGGGTCTGGAGGGTTTCCCAAGGCCTGTCCTTTACTACCTGCAGCCCACTTGAACAGCTTGTGAATGGCTCTGAGATCTGTCCCTCCAAGCAGGCGCCATAAAGGGTGAGAAGCCTCCTGCACCCCCCTTTTATCCATACCTGCACACCCTGCCGCACCGGGAACCAGGAGGGGTAATGCCACCACCCCTCCCCTGGAGGAATCCTGCCACGAAACCTCCAGCCTTGGCAGTGCAGGCCTAACTTCCACCAGGCTTGGGACCCACCAAACTCCTATCCTAGGCACTCTCGCTACCCCTCACTCACTGGAGTCCCATTTACCCCCCCAAGACACTGGCAGGCTAACTACTCCCCTTCCCCACGCACTGTCCACCGGTGCCACGTCTGTGTCATACCGGCAGTACCTTCACTTAAGGGGGGGTTCCTGTCTCAAATTGGGCCCAAACCCGAACCAACGAGTTTCTCCCTGCCTGCCTGTCCTGCCATCTCCTAGCCAGCCTCTCCTCCTTCTCTCTTCCTTTTCCCATGCCCCCTGCTTTTATGGGCCCCAAACCTGCCTCTAGTGGCAGTTTGAAGTATAGCCCAGAATGATGTCTCTCTCCCCCCCCCCAGCTACAGTGGAGTCAGCCATGTGGAAGCACAGTAACTTGCAGTAATGACATGTCACAAAGTCCTGCATGACAACAGGGCTTAATTGCCATTGACTTACAATGGCCCCTGCACTAAACTACATAATTCTGTGATATTCTGCAGCATTTCAGCGTTTCATCCTGGCTGTCACATCTGTACCTATTGAAACCTTCACCGGGGGGGGGGCGCAAAGGTGGGGCCCCTACTTAGTCATAAGCCCCCCCTCAGTGAGAGGGGGCTTGCACTCTTCTCCCACCCAAGGGAATCATTCCGGGGGGGGGGGAATGACGGCACCTCACTAGCTTCCCCACCTAGCCCCCCCCTGGTATGCGCACTCCAAGGGGAAACCAGAACCAGCCAAGGTTGTGAAAGTGGGCTCCCTTAGAGGGGGGAGGGGAAAGGAACCACCCACTCCAACCTACTACTGTGCATAATCTAAAAACAAACTATTTTCAGTGCCAGGGGGAGAAATATACCTAATAAATCGCTGCCCAATAATAAAACAAGAACAGCACAGTATGAAATTCAATTCAAGTTAACAGACTAATACCGATTCTCCTGATTTAGCAAAACACCATAATCACTTAGAAGATATATAATTTAGTGAATATTCCAAACCATAATCACTCTAACCATGCGTACACCACTCACACATACTTTCCCTCTCTCTTGCAAACATTTTAATGATTAAAGTAATAGAAACATTTCTAAATAGTAAAAATAATGTCCTGATTCACAGTCCTCTGAGGTAGAAAAGTAATTCTAGTCCATTATCAGTTCTCTTTAGCTTCAAACCGATCATTGAGACAGCAACCTGCTCCTTGGAGCAACATCTGGCATAGTCAGAGTTCTATTAAAGGGGCTTCAAGTACGGGGTCCTCCTCCTGGTGGAAAGTAAAATTCTTGATCTGGCTTGGTTGTAAGGTCTCCAAAAGAGTCTCTTGAAATTATGAAGTACTTGGTACAACATCCAGCCAAGTCTTGCACCAGGGCAAAATGTTGAAATAGGGTCAACCCCAGTCCAGGGGGCAGTGTGGCACATAGCTCAGGCTTTATGGAACAGTTCCTGAGATGGACAGCCACTACTTCCAGAACGATGCTTTAACTTCTCAAGTTGCTCTTGATCCAGTCCTCCCTCATTTCCTCCACAATGTCTCAGTGCCACTCTGACAGGTAGGGATAGTCCAAGTTCTCATACTCCATCCTTAGCCGCCGTAGCACCCCCATTGTTCTGCCTAACTCCATTCTGGCAGATCCCTTATGCTGGTCCTGTGGGCTTTTCCTGTTTCCAGCCATACCCCCTTTCTGTAAGCAGCATTGAGGGCATCTTATCTATTAAGTTCATCCATTCTGCTCCGTAGGGCATGCGAGCGCTCTGGGATGCGGGGTTCTATCATGTGCTGTAATCACTGGGCAGTGAAAAGGCTTGGGTATGGCTTGATAGATGTCATAGTCATTGAATTGCAATTTGTGACCAAGGAACATGTCCTCATCAAAATGTTTATCATCAGCCAACAGTCCTTTTTTTTTTTTTTTTTTTTTTTATTTAGTTGTTTAACCAGGAGTAGCACACTAAGCTGAAAGCTTTTTTACAGGAGTGACCTGGGAGCACAGGGAAGCTAAGTGACTTGCTCAGGGTCACACAGTATGCAAGTAGAAGCTGTGGGATTCAAACCCCGGTCTGGTCTGCTGGATGTCACCAAATTTTCAGCTCAGAGCCTTAAGCCTCCTTTTTAGGCTTTCTCGCCTCCTTATCCGGTGACCCCAGGCCAGCAGTCTTTGGTCTCACCTTCTTGGGAGAGGCTGAACATGATCTTACAGTTGGCAGGCTACCTCCAGACAGAGGCCTCAGCAGCATTCCTCTGGGCCCTGGGGGTTCGCTTGCCAGTGGACGGAGGCCCCGGCCCCTCCCTCTGCCATGGGGAGTAGAGGTAGCCGGCGATGAGGAACTGGGCAAATGGCTATGTTCCTCTTTACCCTTCTTCTCCTGTGCTGCAGCTGCACACTCCCCCTGTACCTCCTCGGCTTTGATAATCACATAGGGGAGGGCCCTCTCACTGGCTCCAGTTCCTTCACCTGCCCTGTGGTCTGCTTCTCCAACAAAAACCTTTCAAAAGTGCTGGGTTCCAGGCTCCCCAGTGACCATACCAAAACTGGGCCATCTGAACCGCTGTAGGGGTATACCCAATGGAAAACTGGAGGGGTCCAGTCGAATATGCCTCCGGTGGCTGAGCTCAAGCATAGGCTACATGCAGGCAGATGGGCTATTCCCTCTCCCTTGTAGCCACATCTAACACATCTCTCCTCCGCCTGTGCCCTCCCTGCATTGTTCCACAGCCAAGAAAGTAAGGATGAGGGAACCATAGATATAGGTTCCTCAGAGGGAGGCACATCCTCGGCCCAAAACCCCCGCCCAGCCATGCGTGAAAGTGGATACATACCTGCCAGGCCCAAACAAATCATCCGGGTTCATGGGGTTCCAAAAAGTTCTTACGGTAAAACTCCCCTCAGCTCTGATGTCTCGGCACAAGGCTCCTTGTCGTGCTCGCTCCTACTCTCCCCAAAATGGTGACACCTCCTTCACTGCTTTTCCTCTCAGCTTGGTCCTCCAGCCAATCAGCCAATCAGCAAGCATGCTGGGGTCACATGACCAACACACCAAGGGGAGCTGACACCTGGGAGCAGGACTGCGGCCTACTACCCAGACTGTCGCACCCAGAAAGTGATTTTTGACTGCACCACATGGCCTGACCCGCCAGACCCTTCATTTCAGGAACGAGATGCCGGGAGGTGCAAGGGGTCACCAAATAGATCCCGGACGAGCCCCCACATTTAGCCACCCCAACTCCCCAATTGTCTAGGGGCACCTGATGTTTCTAGAGGGGAGGGGGCCTACCCAAAGAAACCCAGAACCAAAGCATTAACAACCTTGAAGGAACATATAAAAGGTGCCTTACCACGGCATGGGTTCTATCTGCAGAAAAGTGACACTGCTACCCCCTTGCATCTACTCTGGATACTCAGCTGAATTCAGGAGACCTCTTCTTCTTTCATCTTCTCTAACAAAGTCCCCTTCCAGCACTCAGGCCCAGGAAGCACAGGAACAGACACGGGCTGAAACTTAAAAGCACCCCCAAAAAGAAGTCTGGTTAGAAATTCATTAGGTTCTCAGCTAAGTTATGAATTTAAAAACTCTCGACACTCTGGATTCAGCAACAAACCAATTTTTTTTCACCTAAGGTCCCAATGATTTAAAAGGACCCAGGGGTCCCATTGCTTGCTTACACACCTTCTCCTCCAGCTCCATGAAACATAGAAACCTAGAGGTTGATGGAAGATAAGGACCGCAAGGCCCATCCAGTCTGCCCATTTTTTTCTACCTTATGAATGTGCCACACACCTTTACACTGTCAATGACCTATCTATCCATATTCGTCTGTATTGCTCCCTTATGCCTATCCCATGCCTGTTTGAAGCCCTGCATTGTATTCATAGTCACCACTTCCTGAGGTAGGCTGTTCCATGCATCCACCACTCTTTCTATGAAAAATAATTTCCTCACATTCCCCCTTAATCGGCCTCCTTCTATTCTCATGCTGTGTCCTCTTGTCCTGCTATTTTTCTTATATTTAAACATGTTAGACTCTTTCACATTGTTAATGCACTTAAGATGTTTGAATGTTTCGATCATATCACCTCTCTCCCTCCTTTGCTCAAGGGTATACATATTGAGCTCCGTTAATCTGTCCACATATGTCTTCTGATGCAGTCCCTGCACCATTTTGGTTGCCCTTCTCTGGACTGCCTCAATTTGGCTAATGTCCTTGTGAAGGTGTGGCCTTCAGTACTGCACAGTACTCCAGATGGGGCCTAACCAGTGTCTTGTAAAGAGGGATTATTACTTCCCTCTTACGACTTGTGATACCCCTACTAATACACCCTAACATCCCCCTAGCCTTACCTACTGCTTTAGAGGTCTGCTTGGATGATTTCAGGTCATCAGTGATGATGATGCCCAAGTCTCTTTCTTCCTTTGTGACTGCCAGCAACTCCCCTCCCAGACTATAGGTGGCTTCAGGGTTTCTCTTCCCTATGTGCATGATCTTGCACTTCTTTGCATTAAATCCTAGTCGCCACTCTTCTGACCATTTTGCTAGTTTATCCAGATCTCTTCTCATTCTGCCCACCCCATCTGGATCATCTACTCTGTTGCAGATCTTGGTGTCATCTGCAAACAGACAAGTCTTACCCTCTAGTCCGTCTGCAATGTCACTAATGAAGATATTGAAGAGGACTGGCCCCAGGATTGATCCCTGAGGTACCCCACTTGTGACTTGCATTTCTTCTGACTGAATACCATTTACCACCACTCCCTGTTTTCTGTCCATCAACCAGTTTGTCACCCAGTTGACCAACTTCTGACCCACCCGAGCCTACCCAGTTTATTTATCAATCTTCTATGTGTAACAGTGTCGAAAGCTTTGCTGAAGTCAAGGTAGGCGACATCAACTACTCCCCCCTGGTCCACCACTCTGGTTACCCAGTCAAAGAAATCTATGAGATTAGTTTGACAGGACCTTCCTTTTGTAAATGCATGCTGTCTTGGATCCTGTGCCCCTATGGATTCCAGGTGTTGCACTATCCTTTCCTTAAGGAGTGCCTCCATAATCTTGCCCACTACTGAGGTAAGACTGACTGGTCTGTAGTTCCCTGCCTCCTCCTTGCTACCACTCTTGTGGAGCGGGATCACATGAGCCCTTCTCCAGTCTTCTGGGACCTCTCCTGTGCTCAGAGAATCACTAAACAGTTCTGCTAATGGCTCTGCTAGTTCCACCCTTAGCTCCTTAAGTATCCTGGGATGTATGCCATCAGGTCCCATTGCCTTGTCCACTCTGAGCTTAGCAAGCTCTTGTAGGACCCTTTCTTTTGTGAAGGGAGTAGTGCTCACCTCCCTCCCCCTGTGTCCATGGTGCTGAGCTGTGGGCCCTGCCCTACCTTCTCTTCAGTAAATACTGAGCAAAAGTATCTATTTAGGATAGATGCTTTTACAGGGTCCTCCTTCTCACATGCCCCCTTTTCTCCTTTGAGCTTAGCAATACCCCCTCTGGACTTTCTCCTTTCACTAATGTATCTATAGAAAGTCTTGTCACCTTCTTTTACTGTTCGTGCTAGTGTTTCCTCAGTTTGGGACTTTGCCTGCCTTACTGCCTTCCCTGCTTCCCTTAGGGCAGTTTGGTATGGCTCCCTATCTTCATCCTGCTGTGTTCCCTTATATATCCTGAAGGCCAGCCTTTTGGCTCTGACCTTTTCTGCTACTGTATTTGAGAATCAAAGTGGTTTTCTTCATCTTTTGCACTTCCTTTTCTGTCTAACACAATGGGATGTTGCTTCAAGTATTGCATCCTTAATGCTTGCCCACTTTGCCTGTACCCTCTCACCTGTGTTTCTTTTTGCCAGGGCTAGCTTGACTCTGTTGGCCGTCTTATCAAAGTCGGCTCCTCTGAAGTCCCATATTTTTGCCTTGGAATGGGATGATTTAGGTGTAGTGGCCAGCTGGAAGGAACATATAAAAGGTGCCTTACCACGGCATGGGTTCTATCCGCAGAAAAGTGACACTGCTACCCCTTGCATCCACTCTGGATACTCAGCAGAATTCAGGAGACCTCTTCTTCTTTCATCTTCTCTAACAAAGTCCCCTTCCAGCAGGAAGCATGGAGCACAAACTATTTACAGATCCAGGGGGCACATTGGGAGAACTGGGAGAACAGATGTCCTAGGCAGCATTTCGCTTCAGGCAGCTACTGAACCCTTGGATGGCATACTCGAGTCCCTTTTCTGGATTCTTCAACAACCTACAGCACCAACCCACCCTCTGGCACTTGTAAGTTGGTTTCTTTGTCTTATTTGTTCTGTCTTTTTTACCCTGGTCAGACATTCACCTGTGGAGAAGTGAGAGGCTTACTCCCACCTGGTCCCATGCCACAGGGACACAGGATTTTCCCACCCTGACCAGTCACTTAGAGCCATTAAATTGCCATTAACATGTCTGCCCTTACCACCGGTTTTCCTTACTCCCCGGAAATGGCGGGGGGGGGGGGTTCTCCCAACTACCTTTTGGCCTACGTCCCCACAACCTTACCTCCTGTGCTTGCTATAAGTCACTGGGTCTGGAGGCTTCCCAAGGACTATCCTTTACTACCTGCAGCCCACCTGAACAGCTTGTGAAGGGGCCCGAGACCTGTCCTTCAAAGCAGACCCCATAAAGGGTGAGAAGCCTCCGGCATTCCCTTTTTTCCCCAGACCTGCACCACCCTGCTACACCGGAAACCAGGAGGGGTACTGCCACCACCCCTTCCCTGGAGGAATCCACCATGAAACCTCCAGCCCTGGTAGTGCAGGCCTAACTTCCACAAGGCCTGGGACCTGCCAAACTCCTACCTTGGGCACTGTCACTACCCCTCACTCCCTGGAATCCCATTTACCCCCTACGACGCTGGCAGGCTAACTACTGCCCTCCCCCACGCACTGCCCACTGGCGCCATGTTGCTGTCATATTGGCACTACCTTCACTTATGTGGGGGTGTCCCTCCTCAAATCAGGCTCAAACCCAGACAGACGAGCTCCTCCCTGCCTGTCCTGCCATCTCCCAGCCAGCCTCTCCACCTCTTTCTTTTCCTGCATTCCTGCTTTTATGGGTTCCAAACCTGCCGCTAGTGGCAGTTTGAAGTATAGCCCAGAATGATGTCCCCCCCCCACCCCCAACAACTACCTGCTGAGGGAGAAACACCAAAGTGCAGAGTGTTGAATCCCAATACAGTGATGGTGCAGTCTTTTGACACACAAGACAGTGACAGTGTGGAGTTTCAATTCCTAGTATACCAACAGTGCAGAGTGTTTATTCCTAGTACAGTATTGGTACGTAATGTCCCTTCCTAAAACAGTGACTGTGTGGAGTTTTGATACCAAATAATGTGAGAGTGGATTGTGTCCACTCCCAATACCCTGTACTCGGTTACCTTTTGGGGTTACCTTCCTCACCTCCCCGCTCCTGATTTCTTCTCAACTTAGCTCAAGTTCCCTCTTCCCTCTTTCTTCCTGCCTCCCCATTTTCCTTCTCTCCTATTACCTGCTCTACCACTCTTACCACCTTTTGTTAGCTCAGTTTATCCAAAGGACACAGCCCTGATAGCCTTGGCTCCAAGCTTATCCACCTCTCTGTTCCTGCTGTTGCTGCCCATTTCTTCTCTCCTCAGCCTGTTTCCTCCTATGCAAGGTTCCTAGGGCTTGCAAGAGTGCCTAAGCTCCTACTATAAAAATATGGTTATCCTAGCTATTGTCATTGGCTCAGCAAGTTGCACACTTGCCTCTAAGATCAGAAGGCTGTGGGTTCAAACCTCGTACCAGGAACATTGGGTAAAATCCAAATAATGAAACTGTAATGCAGTATGAGGGGGGTGCTGCACTCCTGAGGTACCATCTTTTGGATGAGATGTTAAACTTGGGTCCCGTCTGCCTGTTTTTGTGGTTGTTCAGGTGGATGTTAAAGATCCCATGGCACTTCTCGAAAAGAGTAGAGGAACTTCCCTGGAGTCCTGGCCAAATTTCTCCCATTCACTAAAAATGCCACCAACAGCTTAATCTGGTACAGTTTCAGTTGGCTTCCATCTTTATCTCCCCTTCCCACCTCCACCCCCTGGCCACCCTGGGACGAGGCTGAAAATAAACAGAACTGCCTAGTCCTCCTTTCCTAGTCAACAAAAACAAATTCTTCCACCTTGGGCCACCTATTTTCCGTAAAACTGGAAAAATGGCTGAAAAATGGAATTGGCCATATCTTCCAAGAATCAATGTTTTCCATAATCCATCCTCTTTGGCCTTGGAGCTGGAGGTGACAGAACTTTTGGGACTGATACTTAATCACTGATACATGTCGTCTTCCGCAGGATATATAGTGGCATCGGCTTCAACTGCCTTAGTTCCTTATTTCCCATGTCAAACCACAGTTTGGTCCTCATCCGGGTCCAGAACGTCTGTTTTTGCACCGAATAGCATTCTACTCTAGCAACATCAGAAAAGGTATGGGGGGCTCACCTTCTATGTGTGCACATAGAAACATAGAATTTGACAGCAGATAAGGACCACTTGGCTCACCTAGTCTGTCCATTTTCCCTACCTGTTTAATATACCACAGATTCTAAATGATCTGTGGCTTGCCCTCTCTTTTCTATTGCTAGAGTTCCTTTATGCCTGTCCCATGCTTTTTTAAATTCCCCTACCTTTTTTTCCCCCCAATTGTTTAACCAGGTGAGACACACTAAGCTGAGAGCTTGTTTACAGGTGCAACCTGGGAGCACAGTGAAGTTAAGTGACTTGCTCAGGGTCACACAGTATGCAAGTGGGGGCTGTGGGATTCAAACCCAGATCTCCAGATTTGCAGCTCAGAGCCTTAAACCACTGAGCTATACTGCCTCTAATTTTTGCACCTACAACGTCTGCCAGGAGGCTGTTCCATGGATCTACCACCTTTTCCGTGAAAAAATACTTTCTCATGTTACCCCTAAGTCTACCCCTCACCTTCATATCATGGCCCCTTGTTCTTGAACAATTTTTTTTTTTTTTTTTTTTTTTTTTTAAGATGCTGCCCTCTTTTACCTTATTTACACCCCTGAGGTATTTGAAAGTCTCTATCATATCCCCCTCTCACTCCTTTCTCCTCTCCTCCAGGGAATACATATTGAGATCCTCCAACCTCCCCTCATATGAGTTTTGGTGCAGCCCCTGCACCATTTTGTTGCCCTTCTCTGAACCACTTTTACTCTGCCTATGTCCTTCTGGAGATATGGCCTGCAGAACTGGACACAGTACTCTAGATGAGGTCTCACCAAAGTTCTATACAGTGGCATCACCACCTCCTTCCTTCTGGTGGAGATGCCTCTCTCAATGTACCCCAGCATTCCACTAACTCATCTCACATTGTTTGGTAACCTTTAGATCATCAGATATGATTACTCCCAGGTCCGTTTCCTGTTTGGTGGCCATCAATACTCATCCCCTGCATTTCTGTGCCCCAAGTGCATGGTCTTGCACGTCTTTGCATTGAATCTTTGCTGCCATACCCTTGACTATTCCTCTAGCTTGCTTAGGTCCCTTCTAATTTTCTCTACCCCTCCTGGAGTGTCAATCCTGTTGCAGATCTTCATGTCATCTGCAAAGAGACACACCTTCCCTTCCAGCCCCTCTGCAATGTCACATATGAAGACATTAAAGAGGACTGGTCCAAGCACCGATTCCTGTGGGACCCCGCTGGTCATTCCTTCTCTTTGGATTGAACTCTGTTCACCACAACCCTCTGTGTCCTATTGCTCAGCCAATTTTTATTTTTTATTTTGCCCTTTATCCTGGCTGGACCACCATCTACTTCCTCCGCCCTGGTCATGGCCCCCGGAGACCTCTACCACCGCCTATAGCTGCAGAGGACCCTCGGTCACCCCCGGCTTACCCCCCGGAGGGTGGGGCCGCAGGCCACCTTCGTGACCCCAGAACTGTGACTGGTTGGGGTCCCGCAGTGGCGGTGGCGGCGCGAGGATCTCCGGGAGGCTTCATCCCACGGTGGTCCTGCCTGCCTCTTTTCTGTTTTCTCCCCAGAGGAGGCGGGACGCAACGACGCCCAGTGTCTGCCCCGCCTCCCCCACGTTAGCGCCGGCTGCGTGAGAACTCCCGGCCTCTGCCAGGAGTCCCCAGCACTGAGCACTACCCACACCCTCCCCGGAGAAGGAGAGCTGTCCAGCGGACGCCGATCCCATCTCGGTTGGTTCTCCCGACGACCCGGATCCATTCCCGAACCTGGTCGCCGGGCCGCAAGCGGAAATCCCACCGCTGCTCCAACGGGCTGGCGTGCTCAGCCAATTTTTAACCCAGTTTACCACCCTGGGACCTATTACCAGGCTGCCCAGCTTTTTTACTAGCCTCCTATGTGGGACAATGCCAAAGGCCTTGCTGAAGTCCAGGTAGGCCACATCCACCACCCCTCCCTGATCCACCTCCCTAGTCACCCAGTCCCTGAAGTGCAAATTGAAGCAGTTTAAAATACAAAAAAGATCTCCGCCAAAGCAGGATTGGGTCAGCACCAAACTAAACCCATCAAGGAAACCACACAAGGTTTATCCCCATTTGAATCATATAAAAGCTGCAGAACAGTTGCTGGAAAAGCTGCAGAGTAGTTGTGGTAAGCAGTTCATTTATGTAAAAGGGAACCACTCAAGTGGTCCAACCTTGCAAAAACACTTTTATTAATCACTTGCCGTCACTTAAAATATATTGCACCATATAAGAGACAGAACATATGTGCATACGTGCAAAAAGCAACTTAAACAGTGTAAAAGCAGAAAAGCAGCTTAAACAGTGAGATACAGGCTCACCACTCCAAAATTAACTACCGCTGTGGCTTCCATTTCTTCATCTTCAGGACATCTCTTCATATGAACTGTTATAGTCTGTTACTCAAAGGTACTGCAGTACAAACTACACAACTATTTCAAAGCACGACAAAAATAACAAAATCAGAGAACCAAGAGAGAGCTGGTTGTGATCAATGGACATGCCTGCAGCAGTGCCGTTCTTGCATATCAATGTAAAAAATGTCATCCTTCGAGTGTGACATACATTTTATGTGGTGGTAAGTGATTATTAAAAGTGGTTTTACAAGGTTGGACTGTTTGACTGGTTCCCTTTTAGTATGCTTACCACAACTATTTTGCAGCTTGTACTTTTATTTATCCTTAAAGAATAGAATTCAAACAGGGATAGACCTTGTGTGGTTTCTCTGTAGCATTCTACTCATGTTTTTTTTTTTTTTTGCTGTTCATTTACCTGTATACCTGAATTTTTTTGTGTTTAATTCATCTTGGTACACATTTCAGTCAAGTTTTCTCACAGCCCTACAACATTTGGCAATGTTCTAAAAACATTGGGGCAGGTAGGGTACCTGACCCAGCAAGTTGCTAGGGGATGTCACTGATTTAGCAGTTTAATCAATGGACAGCTCTTGTGGAGCGTGGCTCTTCTTTACCTTATCAGTTTCATCCCTGTCCTCGATGGGCATGTGGCGGGGCCAATGATTTTCCATTTTCAGTGGAAAACACTGGTAAAAACTGGAATTTGTCATTTTTAAACCAGCACTTGAGTAAATTTTTCATGAAAAAAAACACACCTTGCACCAACTTTTTTGGCAGACCCCTTCACTATCAGCTACATTTTTGCACAAAACATGCTGATTTGCCTTCAGTTTGGGGGAAAAATGGAAAAACAGATTTTTCCAAATGTAATTGGTCATTTTTGAAATGGAAAATCATTGGCTCTGTTGTCCGGGGTGGCTCTGGGTTTAGCCCTCTTGGTGCCATCCTTGATGGTGCCCTCTGCAGTGCTGGTGCTGTTCTTGGTGCTGGCATTGTCTGGTGTTAGTGCCACTGTTGCTGCTGTTCCTGCCAGAGTAATCTGTGCTGGCACTGCCCTCAGTTCCGGGATCATCTTCATTGCCAATGCAACTGCCTTTCCAGGGACCTTTGTCAGCACCAGGCAGATCCTGGTACTGTGTAGGGAGTTTTTCCTGGAGCCGGCCTTGGCACCCAAGCTGAAGCATGTGACATAATCCTCTCTTCAAGATGATGAGCAAGAATGCAGTCTAGATCTCATGGGTGATGAAACAAAAGGTCATGAAGCATTTCCTTCTTTTCAGGACAGATCCCCTCTTGCTCAGTCTGTGTGGGCTCCTAGGGAGGATCTCTTTCCAGTCACTGCCGAAGAATACACACAAAGCTCTGAACTTCAAGACAGTGGTTGCAGACCTGTCTGAAAAAATGCAGATGAAGTACCTTTAAGGGCATGTAAACGGGCATACTTTGTAAATCCAAGCTTAAAATTCTGACAACATGGGCCCCATAGATTAAAACCTCACCTTTTTAATACTGTGCTTTGTTTTGCTGAAAACTGGGTTAAAGCTGCTTTGTCATGCTTAAAAATTATAAACAAATCGGGTTCATTATTAAAAAGCCATGCTGCGTCATGAGCTGGAAATGGCTGCAGTGTCTTTACACAACGACGTCAATGGAGTGACAGCACTCCGGAGCAATCATGTAATGTATATGGGGACCTGTTAAACACAATGTAAAGCTAATAAAACTGTATTTATCAGCACAGTATTTTACTGTACATGCGTGATAACCTCTTCAGGGTTGTACTGATAAATGCAATGTAAAGGTATTTATTTATTTCATTTGGACATTGGTTACTGGGGAAAGATACTCTGAGCCAAGTTCATTTCTAGGTGTGACCTGGGGAAGGGATACAAAATACATAGCACAGACACAGTTCATAGTTCCAATGAAGTGCAATCAGAAAAACATGATGAGTGCAGGTATAAGTGCAGCATGAATAAGCTACGTAAAAAACAGTTAAGCACCTCAGCCACACTTATGCCAGGGTAGGATTGCAGTTGCAGTGAAATGTCAGGGAGAGGGGAAAACAGGTGTGGGGGTAAGGGAAGGATTTTTAGCTGATACCTGAAGGAGCCAGGGGAGGCAGTGCAGCGGAGGGAAGAGGGGAGCTGGTTCCAAAGTGTGGGAAGACAATGGGAAAAGGCTGTTGCCCAGCAGAGGAACAGGGATGAGGAAAGAAGAAGGTACAAGGATCCCTGGAGTGGAGGGAGCAGGAAACAGAGGGGATGAGGGAGAGGAGTGAATCTGGTGACGTGAGGGTAAGGGAAGAGTGGATAAAAGGAGTAAAGTGAGCAATGATGAATACGAGGGGGGGAGCTGGCAGCAAAGCAGCAAAAGGAGTTGCACAGGGTATCCAGTCTGGCCAGGGAGTTTGAGTGCAGCGCCATAGACCACATCTGTGTAGTTGCAGACCGGGAGCACCATTTTGGTAACAAGTTCTCAGTAGATGTATGGTGACAAATAATAATAAAAGACCAATAGTTAACAGGTCAGTAACAGAAACATAGGAAGAAGTAGGCTGTTGGTTAACTAGGATCTGCAGCTTATCCAATATGTAGGGAAATGGGCAGGCTAGATGGGCCCAGTGGTTCTTATCTGCCATCAAAGTCTGTGTTTCTATAGAATCTGACGGCAGATAAGGACCTCCAGGCCCATCCAGTCTGCCCTTTTTTTTTTTTTTCTCTACCTACTGAAAATACCACCGATCCTGAATTATCTCTGGCATCACTTTCTATTTTAAACTGCTAGGGTTCCCCTGTGCCTATCCCATGCAGTTTTGAATTCCCCTACTGACCTTGCCCCCCCTCCACCTCCGCTGGGAGGCTGTTCCATTTCTCCACCTACCCTTTCCATGAAGAAGTATTTCTCCCTTCCAGTTTCATGTCATGCCCTCTTGTCCTAAAGCTTCTTCTCTTCTGAAAGATGTTGCCCTCTTGCACCTTATTTATTCCCTTTAGGTACTTGAAGGTCTCTGTCATGTCACTTCTCTCCCTACTCTCCTCCAAAGTATACATAATGAGTTCCTGAAGTCTCTCTTCGTATGACCTTTAGTGCAGGCCCTGCACCATTTTTGTTGCTCTTCTCTGAACTGTCTTTGCTTTGTCTATGTCCTTCTGGAAATGCAGCCTCCAGAACTGGATACAGTATTCCAAATGAGGTCTAACCAATGATCTGTACAGTGGCATCACCACCTCCTTTCTTCTGCTGTGATACCTCTCCCTATGCAACCTAGCATCCCACTGGCTTTCCCCACTGTCTTAGTACATTGTTTGCCCACCTTTAGGTCATCAGCTATGATCACCCCTAGATCTGTTTCCTGTTTTGTGGCCTCTAGTACCACCCCACCCTTCATGTAATCCTCCCCAGGGTTCTTGCTCCGCCAAGTCCATGATTTTGCACTTTTTTGCATTGAATCCCAGCTGCCACACTGCACCATTCCTCCAGTTTAGCCAGGTCACCTTTCATTTCTCCACCCCTTCCAGAATGTCTACCACTCATTGATCAGTCATTGATGCTTTCAACTTTCTACACCAAGCCAGAAAATCCATGTGAAGTGTTGCTACAGTCTCTAAGCCTTAGAAGGATTCTCAGCTGCTGCATTGATAGAACTAAGGACTACAGGCAAGCTTCCCAGCTGTTTTTCTCTTTAACCCCCAGTCAGAAGGACATTCCCGTCTCCAAACAGTGACTGTCAAATTATGGCATTGTCCATCTCATTCAACACTGCTGCACGTTAGCAGGGCTGCAGTTGGAGGGTCAGCTGTCAGAGTTCATTCCACTCGAGCAGTGCTACCTTGGTGGCTTGGCACCATTCAGTCCCTATCTCAAAGATATGTAGGGCATCTACATGGAGCAGTGTTTATACCATCACAAAACACTATGCCTTGGATGTCTTTTTCCAGAAGTCTTGCAGGGTTTCGGTTGACTGTGTTATACGGCCTGCTCCCCTTGTGAAGTCTAGGTCTCCATCCTCCCTAGTTTGGGAATTTCGCAGTGCTTACTACTCAACCAAAGAATGTGGCACTATGGAGAAGATTGATTCTTGAAAGAGAGGAAAATTTCTTACTGTAACTCTAGCTCTTGAAGAATTTCTTCACCACTTAGCCACACTCACCTACCCTCCCATCACCCAGACTTCAGTCTTGCTAATTTGGCTTCCCACCTCGCTCCTTGAAAGGGTATGGCTGTGAAGACACCTGTTGTCTTCCTTTCTTACAGGGCCCAGTGGACTATCGTATACCCTTTTTATTATTCACTTGTCATAATTTAGGATAGGTAGTTTGTTTGTTCTCCGCAGTAAAGGTACTGAGGTGGGTTGGCCCATCACAACTGTATACCCTTCGGGTGTGCAGACAACGCTGTGTGTCAGTGATGGGTACTGGCACCAATGGCCCCAAAGGTTCTGGCTCCCACAGTGACATGTTACCTCTGCTCTAAGTCCAAAGAATGCGGCTCTGTAGAGAAGATGTTCTTAGGATCTAGAGTTACAGTAAAAAACTTTTCTTTTGGGGAAAATGGCAAATTTTCAGTTTATTTGTTAAAATTAGCGTGTTTCATCTATTTTTTGTACAAAATCTCCAGTATGCACCACTCTTTTTCCACAAAATTTCCCACTGTGTGCACATTTTTCAAGCCACACACACACACACACTTCAGGCCAAATGATGGAGCAAAGCTCAAATGTAGCTCCACTTTTTGGTGCAATAAAACAATTTTGTGCCAAATTTTAGCTCAGAACATGCTGATTTGCATTCAGTTTTGGGAGAAAAAACTGATTTTTAGATTTGGCCAATGGAACTGACCATTTTTGAAAATGGAAAATCAGTGGCCCTAGGGAACTATCGCCCTGGTTCCCTTCTATCACTAAGGTGAAAATGCAAAATAAACTGGTGCTTTCCCAACTCTCTATTCTGGACGCCTCCTTCTTCTGCTGGCCTGCCCCTTTCAGTCTGACTTCAAGTCACACTTCATCTTCTCACTTTTGCGGTTTACAGATATTGTCCTGATCGGGTGGATTGGGAGCAGTACACCTCCATGATCCTTGTCCACCTTGCCAAGGTGTTCAGCCCTGTTATACACTATACTAACTGAAAATCTTTGCAGGTGGTGGCATATCTGATGTTTAGGTCAGATGACAGTGATCCTACCTGTCTGACTGGCAGCAGTCGATTCTTGTAGATGACTGCCTGTCACCTCCTTACCTATTAAGTTGGATGACCCTCAGGGTTCTCTCCTTGGTCCCATCCTGTTCACAGGCTTCTTAAATGACCCTTCCACTATCTGTTTCTCTTTACACATCCACATGTACTCAGATGACACTGTACATTTTCATTCTGGTTCCTCAGCCATCAAGTTAGAAACAAAACTCCAACACAATTGGATTGCACCTTGCGCTGGTTACATTCACACTTAGTCTCTAAATGCTAAAAAATCTTCTCCATGGTGTTTGGTAGCAAACAGAGATTTGACAGGCTTCAATGTACCCCAGCCTTCAAGACTTAGGATAACAACCACCCCCCCCCGCCGAAGAGGTCCACCTCCTCCAAATACCTTAGTGTTTTACTAGATTGAAGCCTTGATTTCTCTGATCACATCAATACCATCCACTGAAAGCTCATCCCTGAACTCAACACACTGCATCATAACAAATCTTGTCTCCCGCTTCTGGTCTGTCATGAGATTATCCTCAAGAGAATCCTCTTGGGAGGCTGGCAGTATAGCCTAGAGGTTAGAGTAACAAGCTGCAAAATGAGCTTGGCACATCAATAGACCAGGGTTTATGCACGCAACCTCCTGTTGCATACTGTGTGACCCAGAGCAAGTCACATAACCTCCTCAGTGCTCCTGGGTCATCCCTGAAAACAGGCCTTGTGAACCGGCCCAGTGGCACTGAGGCACTGGATGCTACACCTTGCGCCATGCCGGTGACCCAGGTTTGGGAATGGACCCAGGTCGTCAGGGGTTGGCTGGGGGCGGATTGAGCAGTTGCAAGGCAGCTCTCTCCTCCCGGGGAGGGAAGTTGCCATCCCCACCATATGACTGCTACCGGGTGGAGGCCCAGTGGCTGTGTCAGCTGGAAGGCAGTACGAAGGGAGGGTGTTGTGGGAACGCAGCATGCATGCATCTCCACATGTGCCCGTGCATCCGCAACAGGGGAATGGAGAAAATAGAGCTGGCAGGCTTCATGATGATCCTGGTTGCGATCCTGGTGACTGGGACACAGTCTGGGACAGATGCGAGCCCCCCGGGGGGCCTGCCAGCTCCTTGAAAAATGGGGATAAAATGTATATGGGGGGAAAAAAAAAAAACAGGCCTTCTGCCTAGTGGGCCTTACCCAGTTATCAAAGAATAATTAAAAAAGAAGAAAGGGGATCCTGATAGTGTTTGACTAAGCAGATGTAGTCTACACTGCTGCTTCCCCTCAAATGTACCCTAGCCAAGCTGGACCCGCTCTTCCACTGTATCTGCTGTTTTCACTTTGAACTGCCCTGTCCACAATCACCACTGCACTTTTATGCTAACCTGTCCTTCTCTTCTAATAGTGGGCACCTCTACTCATATAGTATCTGCCAAGGCCAGATACTGTTGGATACCACCATTTTGGTGGCATGTTGGATACCATTAGATATTGATGGCATCCAACCATGGATCTGATCATCTCGGATCCCATAAAAGGATCCTATTTAAGCCACAGGATCTGATCATATCCAAGGAATCCAATGGTCTTGTCAAGGATCTGACAGTCAGATCATAACTATTCGAGGGTTGGATCCAGAAATCTGACCCCCAGATCGAGACATCTAACCCATCCCACCTCGGATTCCCAAAATCTGACTGTGGATCCAAAATACTGGTTTAGTCAGAGGGAGGTCAGTTCTGGAGGATAGATAGTGGAGCTATCCATTGAAGGGTGCACAGATCCCTCAAGGCACTGTCTGAGCACTATTAGCACCTACCCCACTGTGTTGCCTTCTTTTCCAGATACAGGTTCAGTTTACTGTCCTGCTGTCTCTCCTCCCTCCTGTTACCTGCTGTCCTTTCCTCTGATTTCTGCAGACCTTCTGACTCCTGTTCTTTCCTTATTCCTTGCTGAAAAACATTAGCCAGGCAGGTGGCCTTCTACTATCCCCCGTCCTCTACAATAACTGCCGTCCCTCTGTGTGCTTCTCCTTCTCCCCATTTCTCCTCAAGTCATTCTTCGATGAATGCTTCTGTCCGGCTCCTGCAACTAGTCCTCCTTCCCACCCATTTGCGTCACTTCTGCCCTACCTCATGTTTCCCATGCAAATCTTTTAGAACTGTATCTGCTCAAATCACTGCTGTGGCAGTCATTGTTACTGTATTCTATAACATTTTAAAATATTCTGAATATATGCTTGCTGTTAATTGTTTTATTTACTTATTATCTTGCGTCTGTTCCCTTTATTTTTGTACCCCCAAGTCGCACCTGGACACAAACTTCTGCTCAGTGAGCCTTACTAGTCTACTTTTACATCAATAAATAAATTCCTAAATACATAAAATAAAGTGGCAGTATGTAGTGTCTACTTGCAACACAGTGACAATGCAGAGTGTCTGCTCCCAAATTAGTAACACTTGGAATGTACATTTCATACACAGTGATAGTGCGGAGTGGCTCTTCCCAGTACAGTGATGGTGCAGATTGTCCCCCTCCCAGTACAGTGACAGTGCAGAGTGTCTACTCCCAACACAGTAACAGTGCGGAGTATCTGCTTCCAATACAGTAACAGTGCAGAGTATCTGCCTCCAATACAGTGACAGAGCAGAGTGTCTGCTCCCAATACAGTAACAACACCGTGTCTACTCCCACTCCCAGCACAGTGACAGTACATAGTATCTGCTTCCAGTACAGTGACAGTGAGTCGTTTCCACTCACAACATAGTGGCAGTGCAGTATCAACTCCCAACACAGTGACGGTGCAGAGTGTCTATTTCTAGTACAGTAACAGTGCAGATTGTCCCCTCCCAACATAGTGACAGTGCGGAGTATCTATTCCCAATACGACAGTGTAGATTGTCCCCTCCAAATACAGTGACAGTGCAGTGTCTATTCACAGTGCAGTGACAGTGCAGAGTGTCTACTCCCAATACAGTGAAAGTGCAGAGTATCCACTCCCAGTAGAGTGATGGTATATAATGTCCGCTCCCAATACAGTGACAGTGCAGAGTGTCTACTCCTAATGCGGTGACAGTGCAGATTATCCCTTCCCAATACAGTGACAGTGCAGAGTGTCTACTCCCAGTGCAGTGTCACTGTAGGAGAGTATAGTGGACCACTTGGCAGCAAACAGTCTCCAAGACCCGAGGCAACATGGCTTCACTGAGGGGAAGTCATGCCAAACTAATCTTATAGAGTTCAACTGGGAACCAGGAAGGTGTATCAGGGTAGAGCAGAGGATGTATCGTATCTAGATTTTAGCAAAGCTTTCAATACAGTACAACATAGAAGGCTGTTAATAAACTAGGGAGCCTGGGTGTAGGGTGCAAGATACTGAGGTGGGTGGGGAACTGGCTAGGCAATAGAACTCGGAGGGTGGTGGTAAATGCCCATGTTCTGGGGTGGGGGGGGATAACCAGCAGAATACCACAGGGATTAGTGATGGGCCCAATCCTCTTCAGTGCCTTCATCAGTGACATTGCAGAGGGTCTGGAAAGGAAAGTTTGCCTGTTTGCAGATGACACAAAAATCTGCAACAGGGTGCACACTCCGGACAGGGTGAATAAAATGCAAAGGGACCTAAAAAGATTGGAAGACTGGTCTAGGGAGTGGCAGATGGGGTTCAGTGCTAAAAAATGTAAGATTATGCATATGGCTAACAATAACCCAGGGGCAGTGTACAGCCTAGGGGGAGAGAACATTTCAAGCTCCAAGCAGGAGAGGGATCTGGGTGTCATTATCTCAGATGACCTAACAATGTGACAAGGCAGCAAGAGTGAGCAGGATGCTGGATTGCATAGGTAGAGGTATAAGCAGCAGATGGTGGGAGGTTATACTCCCACTTAATAGATCATTGGTGAGGCCTTACCTCGAGTATTGCATCCAATTCCAAGACCCCATCTCCAGAAGGAAATAAACAGAGTGGAAACTGTACAGAGGAGAACAGCCAAGAAGGTGGGAGGCCTACACAGTAAACCCTATGGAGACAGGTTGAGAGTGCTAAATATGTATTCATTGGAGGAGAGGAGAGATGGGGGACACGACTGAAACATGTATTGTAAATGCCTCACGGGAAGAAACAGTGTGAGTTGAAATTTTCCAATGAAAAAAATGCTCAGGGACTAGAGGTCACACCATGAAACTGGGGTTCAGAGGAAGCATGAGGAAGTACGCTTACACAGAGAGGGTGGTGAATAGAAACATAGACTTTGACGGCAGATAAGGACCGCTTGGTCCACCTAGTCTGCCTATTTCCCTACCTATTGGATAAGCTTCAGATTCTAGTTAACCAACAGCCTACTTCCTCCTACCTCCAACTATAATTATCTTATGTTTGTCCCACGCATTCTTGAATTCTCCCACTGTTTTTGACCCCACAACCTCCTCAGGAAGGCAGTTCCATGCATCCACCACCCTAATCTTCAAATTGTGGTCCCTTGTTCTTGCCCATCTCGTTTTCTAAAAGATGCTCCCCTCTTAGACTTTGTTTATTCCCTTGAGGTACTTGAAAGTTTCTATCACATCCCCCCCCCTCCCTCCTTTTCTCAAGGGTATACATATTAAGCTCCTTTAGTTTCTTTTTGTATGGCTTTTTGTGCAGACCCTGCACCATTTTAGTTGCCATCCTCTGGACTGCCTTCATCCTGTCTATGTCCTTGCGGAGATGGGGTCTCCAGAATTGCACACAGTACTCCAGATGGGGTCTCACCAACTGTCTGTACAGAGTTTTCTACTGATGATGCCTCTCCCTATGCATCCCAGTATCCCCAAGCCCTCCTTACTGCCTTCTCACATTGCTTGCCTACCTTAAGGTCATCTGATATGACTACTCCCAGGTCCCTTTCCATTTTTGTTGTTGTTAGTACCACCCCACCCATTTTGTACTTTTTCCCTGGGTTTTTGTTTCCCAGGTACATTACTTTGCACTTCTATGCATTGAATCTAAGCTGCCATACTTTTGATCATTCCCCCAACCTTGCCAAGTCCCTTCTCATCCTTTCCACCCCCCCCCCCGTGTACCAGCCTTGTTGCAGATCTTTGTGTTGTCTGCAAAAAGGCATACTTTTCCTTCCAGCTCCTACACAATGTCACCTATAACGGCATTAAAGAGGACCGGTTCCGGTACTGAACTCTGTGGTACCCCACTAGTAACTACTCTTTCCTCAAAGTGTACTCCATTTACTATTGCCCTCTGTGTCCTGTTGTCCAGCCAATTGTTTACCCAGGCTACCACCCTGGGACCCACTCCCAGGCTGGCTAACTTGTTTATTAATTTTTTGTGTGGGACTATGTCAAATGTCTTGCTAAAGTCTAGGTAGGGCATGTCCACAGACCCTCCCTGGTCTACCACTTTGGTCACCCAGTCAAAGAACTCTATTAGATTCGTCTGACATGACCTTCCCGCTGTGAATCTATGCTGCCTTGGGTCTTGTGCCCCGTTGGTCTCTAGGTACTCAACAATTCTTTCTTTCAGAAGTGATTCTATCATTTTCCCTGCCATTGAGGTCAAACTAACAGATCTGTAGTTTCCTGCCTCTGCCTTCCTCCCACTTTTGTGAAGGGGAGTCGCATCCGCCCTCCTCCATTCCTCAAGTACCACACCATCCTCCCATGATTTGTTAAAAAGAGTAGTCAGTGGTGTCACTAGGTCTCCCTTTAGTTCTTTTAGAATTCTGGAGTGAATCCCATCACGTCCCATTGCTTTATCCACCTTCAGTTTTAGTTCTTTCAGGACCCTTTTTTTCTGTGAATGGACTGGTATCAAACCCCTCCTATCCAGAGTGCTTTTGTTGTTTGGTTTAGGCACTTCCCCCTCCTCTTCTTTTGTGAATACTGAGTAGAAGTATTCGTTCAGTTTTCCTACTTTTTCACTGTCGCCTTCTGTTCAACCCCCTCCTCTTTATTAAGCCTCACAAATTTCTCCCTTGGACTTTCTTTGCTGCCTAATGTACCTATAAAAGGTTTTATCCCCCTCCTTAACTAAGTTGACTATCTTTTCTTCAGTTTGGGCCTTCACTATTCTGACTGTCTTCCACGCTTCCTTCTGCTTTAACTGATACAGTTCTCTGTCCTACTCCTTCTGCGATTCCGTATACTTCGTGAATGCTATCTTTTTATCCCTAACCATCCTCACCATCTCTTTCAAGAACCATAGTAGTTTTTTACTTCATTTTGTTTATTTGCTTCACACAAAGACTTGTTGCCTCTGTGATGGCAGTTTTGATTTTTCCCCATTGTTCTTCCTCCCCTCCTTCCTGCCCATTTGCTAGTGCATTCCTTAGGCACTCACCCATTTTGCCAAAGTCAGCCCTCCTAAAGTCCAGTGCCCTCGCTTTTGTATGGCTTGACTGTACAGCTGTGTTTGTCGTGAATCACACTCTTTGGTAGTCGCTTGTTACTTCTAAATCTGTGATCCTCTCCCTGTCCCCGTTTGAGAGTACCAGGTCTAAGATTGCTCCCTCCCGAGTGTGTTCCAACATTAGCTGTCTGAGACATGCCCTGCAGGGCATCGAGAATGGCCCCACTCTTGGATGTGGCTGCAGCAAATGTGCTCCAGTTAACATCTGGCATATTCAGGTCCCCCATCAACAATATCTTCCATTTTTCTAAGGATGCCTTCTGTCATTTCCTTCTCCATTCCCTCTCCCTGAGACGGGGGTCTGTATACAACCCTTGTGTGGATTGTGGTGCCATTTCCTATCTCCAAGGTGACCCTCTCCTCCCCATTGACCCTTTAGTTCTGTTGCTTTGATCCCTTCCTTTACATAGAGAGAGCTTCTCCTCCTCTTCTTTTACCCTCCCTGTTCCTCCTGTAGATTGTGTATCCTGGTATGTTGACATCCCAGTCATGATTCTCCATGTACCATGTTTCTATGACTGCTACGATATCCAGGTGTCCCATTTCCATCAAGGCTACTAGTCCAGGAAGCTTGTTACCCAGACTATGGGCATTGGCATTGGTAATCATCACCCTCCATTTTCTGATGTCCTTACCCCTTTTAGCCCCATCCCTGCCCTTACTGCATTTGCCTTATTCTCCATTTACTCCTGCCCTGCTCCCTATTGACCTCTCTACCTTGGTGTTTACCTCGCTAACTACCCTGTTTTGTGGGAGGAGGCTGGGAATTCTCTGCTTCTTATCAGTGTCTCCCCCCTTGGCTAGTTTAAAAGCTTGCCATTGAAGCATTTAAACCTATCACATAGGAGCCTGGTTCCCCTCCCAGACAGATGCAGACTATCATACCAGTATAGACCTGTATCCCTCCAGGTGGACCCTCAGTCCCCAATGAAGCCAAAACCCTGTGCTCCTCACCAGTTAGATGGAACAGTCTGCTGGCTGTGGTGGGAGGGGGGCAGAAACAGTTATAGGCTTCATGAAGGCATGGGACAGGCACATAGAAAACCAGAAAACACTAAAGAGAGTGATCATTAATCTAATTTGGGATTCACTGGGTCATGATAGCTACAAAATAGGGCAGACGTGGTGGGCCAGAGTGCCCTTATCTGCCATCAACATCTGTTTCTAATACAGTGACGGTGCAGATTGTCCCCTCCCAATACAGTGACAATGCAGATTATCCACTCTCAATACAGTGACAGTGCAGACTGTCTACTCCCACTACACTGAAAGTGCAGAGTATCAATTCCCAGTACAGTGATGGTACATAATGTCTACTCTCAATGCAGGCAGTAACAGTGCAGAGTTTCCACTTCCACTCCCAATGCAGTGACGGTGCTGTGTTAGCTGCCAATATAGTAACAGTAAATAGTGGCTGCTGCCAGTACAGTAACAATGCAAGGTGTCCGTTCCCAAAACAGTGACCGTGCAGAGCGTACAGTCTTAATACAGTGAAAATGCAGCGTTGACTCCCAATATATTGACAGTACAGACTGTCTACTTCCAATACTGCGATAGTGTGGAGTATTAATTTGCAATACAGTGGCAGTGCAGAGTGTTGAATCCCAATTCAGTGTTAGTATAGAGTGCTGGCTTCCAACACAGTAATAGTATGGTGCATCAATTCACGTACAGTAACAGTGTGAAGTGTCATCTCCCAATACAGGGACAGTACGTCGTACCTACTTCCAGCGCTATGAAAGTGTGGAATTTCACGTTACAATACAGTGAGAGAGCAGCTGTTGATTCTGAGTGCAGTGACAGTGGATAGTTTCGGCCCCCAATTCAGTAACAGTGCAGTGTATTGACTCCCAATACAGTGACAGTATGGGGTGTCGACTCCCAATGCAGTGACTGTGTAGTATTGACTTTCAGTGCAGAGATAGTACAGTGTTGACTCACAATACAGTGACATTGCAGTTTTGACTTTCAGTGCAGAGATAGTGCAGTATTGACTTCCAGTGCAATGACAGTGTGGAGTGTCAACTGCCAGCATAGTGACAGTGCAGTGTTGACTCCCCAGTACAGGAACAGTGCGAAATAGTGACTCCCAAAACAGTGACAGTACAGTGGCAGTGCAGTGTCATCTCACAGCGCATTTCATTTTATTTTATTTCACTAGAAAGTGGGATGAGTAAAATGTGTCCATTTTCAGCCATGCCCGACTTTAAAAGATATTATATCATACAAATAGAATAGTACAGTGATAGTGTGACGTGTCAACCTGAAATGCAGTGATGGTGTAGAGTATCAACTCCCAATTCAGGGGAAGGGTGGTGGTGTTGGGACTTAAACATGCCAGGAACAGACTGGGAGACTATGACATCCTCGGTGGTCAGGGAACAGAGGTTGTTGGATGTCTTTCAAGACATGTTCCTAACTCAGCAGGTGGGGGAACCGACCAGGGAGACATGGGTACTGGATGTGGTCCTGGCAGACAGTGAGCAGATTGGGGGCCTGGAGGTAAGGGTCCTGTTGGCGGGGAGTGACCATGCCACGGTCTGGTTCTGCCTGCACCTAGGAGGGGTAGAAGGCTGCACAAAGACGGAGGTAACTGACTTCAGGGGGGTGGTTTTAAGGAAATGGGAAGGATCCTTATGAAGCATTTGGATGGGATTGGGTCAGACATGAATGCTAATAGTAGGTGGGAAATCATCAGGAGAGGGGTGCAGGATGCTACCAGCACCTGTGCAAGAATAAGACGAAAATGCGGTAGGGCCAGAAAACCCTGCTGGTGGACCAGGGAGGTCCAGGAGGTGGTGTGGGGAAAGAAGGCAGCCTATAGGCAATTCAAGTGCTCAGGGAGTGAAAGGGATCGAGGGGAGTACAAGCTGATGGCTAGAAGGGCCACTAGGGTGGTGAGGGTGGCTAAGGCAAGGAAGGAGCAGAACCTGGCCTGGGAAATTAGGAGAGAGAACAAGGGGTTCTTTAGATACATTGGGGAAAAACGAAGGGTGAAGGGGCAGATTAGCAGGATTAAAACAGGGGAGAGATGGGCACAAGACCCAGGGGAGCAGGCTGAGGTACTAAATGAGTACTTCACCTCAGTTTTCACCAAGGAAAATGGGGGTGCTGCATCATACATGGGAGGAGACAGTGATACTGAGGGGGGTGGACCCTTGCCGATCGGCGGGTCTGGGGAGAGGGGGAGGCATCACTGGCAGGAGAGGGGAAGGCTAATCAGGGAGAAGAGGTAGCAGAAGGGGAAATTACAGCAGAGAGAGTGAGGGAAGCCCTCAGGTCCCTTAAGACAGAGAAAGCACCGGGGCTGGATCATTTTAATTCCAGAGTGCTGAAGGAACTTGTAGATGTTCTCGCGAAACCCGTGGTGGAGCTTTTCACCATCTCTCTGAGGACAGGGTGGGTGACCCAGGACTGGAAGGTGGCGCATATAGAGCCTATCCACAAGGGGGATCAAGGGATGTGGCAGAGAACTACAGGCCTGTCAGCCTGACATCAGTGGTGGGCAAGGGGATGGAAGGCATTGTCAAGGAGAGGCTGGGGGGGGACCTGGAAAAAGTCAGGGTGCCAGGACGATAGACTGCATGGATTCCTCCCAGGGAAATCATGTCAGACAAACCTTGTGGAGTTCTATGACTGGGTGACGAGTGCCTTGGACCTGGGTAGACCAGTGGACGTCCTCTTTCTAGACTTCAGCAAGGCATTTGACTCTGTTCCTCACATGGGCTGTTGGATAAGCTGGGAGAAATGGGGGTTGGGAACTAGAAAATCAGATGGATAGGCAATTGGCTCCAGGACTGGACCCAGAGGGTCATAGTTGGTGGGATAGTCTCATCCCCAAGGAGGGTCATTAGTGGGGTCCCACAGAGATCAGTCCTTGGGCCCCTCCTGTTCAACGCCTATGTCTCTAATATAAGGATAGGTATCGGGAGTGAGATGAGTCTCTTTGCGGATGACTCAAAACTGGGGCGGTGGTGGATGGGGAGGAGGGGGGTGGCCCTACAGGGGGACCTGGAGGCTCTGGAAAGATGGTCTAGAAAGTGGAAGCTGAGGTTCAATGCAGGGAAATGCAAGATGCTGCACCTGGGGGCCAGAAACCTGGGCCAAGTGTACACCCGGGGGGGGGGATGCTACAAATCTCGATGGCTAAGAGGGACCTGGGGATGGTGGTAGATGTCAAGATGAACTGCTCGGAGACTTGTAGGAGAGCAGCAGCCAAGGCCAACAGGATGCTGAGATGCATATCTAGGGGGATCACCTCCAGAAGGAGGGAAGTGATACTTCCTCTGTATAACTGTTTGGTGAGGCCGCACCTCGAGTACTGCATGCAGTTTTGGAGGCCTCACTTAAAGAGGGACATTAAACTTCTGGAGAGGGTCCAGAGGAGGGCAACCAAAATGATTTGGGGCTTGGGGGACAGGACCTATGAGGAGAGGCTCGAAGAGCTAAATATGTACACATTGGAAGAGAGAAGGGACCAGGGAAACATGATAGAGGTCTTCAGGTACATGAAGGGGGTAAATAGGGGGAGAACAGTTAGGGTGCTTTGAAGGAAGGAGGCGGGGGCCACTAGAGGGCATGGATGGAAGCTGGAGGGGGGAAGATTCAGGGAGAAAAGAGGAGGTGCTACTTCATTGAGAGGGTGGTGGAGCCATGGAATGCGCTGCCTAGGGGCTGGTGGAGGCAGAGATGGTGGAGGAGTTCAAGAGGGGTGGGACGGGTACAGGGAAGGGTTCTGAAGCAAAATCCAATGCAGCGAGAATATCCGGAACTGGGAAAGGAGAAGCCAGAGAAGGCGAGGGGGGCAGCAAGGTCAGCTCCCAGGGTGGAGGCTGACCAAACAAGCAGACGCAAAAGACCATTAGACCTATTCTGCTGGCATTTTAGTATGTTAGTAATTCAGTAACAGTGTCAAGTGTCTACTTCGGTATGCCCCCTCTTACAGCAACAACAACACAGCAAACTACGCTTCTGTCGGCAAAATCGACACTTTGCCGACAGGTCGCTGTGTTGGTGTGCCCGAGGTGGGGCATGCTGTCTCCCGGTATGCACTCCCACCCCAAGTTAACTCCGACTGGAGTTAAGAATCCTTTAGTCGGGAGTCTGCAGGGAATCATGCCGACCGCGATTTGTGGTCGACGTGATTCCTGTCACTGTAACTCTGGTCGACATTAGAGATGTCGAACAGCATAATAAGAGCCACCAACTTCCAGTACTGTATAATGACAATGTTGATTGTTGACTACCAGTCAAGTGACAGTGCCCAGTGCCAACTTCCAGTGCAGTGTTAACTCCCAACAAGCTGCATTGCGTGGAGTGTCGAGACTCAGTTCAGTGACATTGCAGAGCTTTGAATCAAAATACAGTGACCATGCAGTGTGGGCTTCAAATACTGTGACAGTGCCAAGTGTCAATTCAAAATACAGTGACAGTGTTGACTCCCAGTACAGTGACAGTGTGGAGTGTTGACTTCCAGTACAGTGACAGCGTGGAGTGCCGACTCCCAATACAGTTACAGCGTGGAGTGTCAACTCCCAATACAGTGACAGTGTGGAGTGTAGTTGACAGTGCAGATTGTCAACTCTCCATACAGTAACGGTGTGGAGTGTCAGTGGAAGTGGAGATTGTTGGTTCTCAGTGCATTGACAGTGCGGAGTGTCAACTCTCAATACAGTACACTGCAGTACTGCTTCCCTTTGAAACTTTAGTTTTAACGTTTGGTTCATGGCAGAGCAGGGCAGGAAACCTAGAACCCCATATTCAAAGGTAACACTCCCAGGCACGTAATTTTTCAACTACTAGTTAAGCTGAGTGCCTACATGCCCTATTGGAACTTAGCATTCACAATGTGGAGCAACCCCCTATCTTCCATACCGTCAGGCTGTCAGTTACATGAATTCCTGGGTCAGAAACCCATTGTCCAGGTCCTGATTCCCATTAAGAGACGGACTGAGACCTGTATATGGGAACTCTTAGCTCCTAAAGCCATGGAACAGATAATTGGCCAACTACTGTAGCTATTCAGGAATGCCATCCCCATGTTTGGTGACCAGATTCTTGCTGCTAACCCTTTTAGCAGGTGCCCAAGAGTCTGTATCTGGTGCCTGGTGTATAGCCCAAAGTGGTTCAGTGATTCCTCTCACCCTTCTTGCCTTGGCTGAGGACTCCTGTTAGTATTATTGTGTTTAAGTCCTTATACTCAATTATAATACATAAGCCTGCAACTGCTTCCAACGATCCTAGCTCTGGAATGTGCTACAGAAATCACTGAAACTGAGGACTCCTGTTAGTCTCACTCTGTTTAAGACCTTATACTCAAAATACATTACAGAAGCCTGCAACTGCTTCCAATGATCCTAGCTTACTTATACCCCCCTTCCACATCCTCCCTGCTTTTCTCTCATCCTCCTTTCTTCTTGTATCAGTGCATAACTTGTCCCTGAGCCACCTACTTATCTACCGCCCTAAACCTCACCCTCCATCACCCAGCTATTCCTTGTATGCCTACAGCATCTCATTCCTTTGCTCCTAGTATTATCCCAGTTCCAGACCCCGCCCCCACTGGCTGCCCACTTCTCCCGACACGTCTCCCCCTTTTTAAACTGACTGTGTATGTCTCTTTGCTTGTAGCATCCACTTCAACTAATCTCTTCACTGCACTATAATGCCTTTACCTTACAGGAATGCTAAACCATGTATGTTGTTGTATCTGGTATAAATTTTTACTGACTTGTTACCCTGTTGTTATGTATTCCCTTACCGACTGTCTTTTACCTGCACCCAAATGTATTTTTACTTATTCTGTCTATTGCAGGCCTACCGGTACTGTTGTACTCTTGCATCTACTGTCTATTTGTCTGTATATAAATGCATTGTTACTTGACTTGTGTAATGCAGGTTCACCTTGTAAATGAGCTTGCTCAATGGTGTTCGTCTGGATAAATAAAGAATTTGATTGATTGACTGATTGGCTGACAGTGAGCTATGGTTGCAAGGCAGCAGGCTGTTTCAGTATTTGATAGGCTTTGCCTTTGGTTCGGTCTACAGAGGCAACAAACCCTTCCCCTCCCAAGTACTATTCAATGCGCATGTTTCAGAGACCCTTGGACTTGCATTTATTTGTTTCACTATCCTCCACTCCTTTTCCAGTGGTGCCTTCTCTCCTATGGGAATCATCACTATATACTCCCTTATGTACCTACAGTCAACAGGGACCATGTCCCTGCAGTACTTCTATGGGTGGAAGTGGAACCCTCCTTAGGACAGGTTCCTTTGCCACATGACTGAGCTTAGTAGTACTTTGAAAGGGTGGCAGTTCACTCCTGTGACCGAGAGGGGAATGGGCAAAATGTATGCTGCATAAAAATTCGATCTATATTCATAACCACTCCTACGCATACATAAGTTGCCCACAGAACCAGTTCATGTCATGTGCATCTTGGAAGGGGATGGGGGAAAAAACTAAATAGAAACCTCTGGTGCATGCCACATTAAGCTGGCACTTGTGGGCCCTGTTGACCGGATCATGCCTTCCCACACATGATGGCCCTGTGGGGAATTGCCGCTATTTGCAGTGGAACCCGTCACAGAGGGAGGCATGCTCCCTGCACCCCCTGTAAGGCAGGTAAGTAATAAGGAAGAAAAAGACATTACAGGAGAGGACAGGGAGGTGGCTAAGCAGAGGAGGCAGCATCAGTGAAGGGGATGAAAAAATATTAAAAAAATGCCTTGGTAGGTATGAGCGGGGCTGGCACTAAGTATCTGCTAATCACTTTGAATATGATGTCAGTAGGGTGTTAACCCCAAAATTTCTTGCCCTAAAATCAAATGGTTATCACTGTGGATGCGGTTTCCTGTATGACACTGGGAAGAACTATATTGAAAGCCCACTATGTTCTGTTTCCATCCAACAAAGAGTATGAATGAGCGAAAGCACTATGAAGGGGGTACCAATGTTTGTATTGCAAATCACTGAGAGCATTTGTTTTCCAGCTAACACTGAGAGCACCTCTCTTCCCATCCCCCACTAAGTTATCAATACAGCCACTGTGCTGTTGCCAGGAACAACACGTTTGCATTTTAAGAAGATTCCTTCTGCAAAGGGAAAATGTTGTCCTGCTAGTAGCAGACTGGGTTCCCTGCAGAGTGTAATGGAGGACTTGCAAAATCTAACTAGATTACTGAACAAAATACACAAGGAAATGTGCAGGGGGGCTTTGGAAAGGGTTTTTGCTAAAAATGCTTCCTTTGTCTGGAGGCTGCAGCTGGAAGACCTGGATTCAAGAGTGAGTGTGAAGTGCCAGGCCCAAGCTGGTGGAGGCGGGGATATCCAAGAGGTTAGACACTATTAGACTTCAAGGTTAGAGGGGGGTAGAAGAGGAAGAAGGTGCCAGAAACCTAGCATGTGAGAAAGCAGGGTCACCTTGCTACTGATATTGTCTGCAGAGATGGCCAAATTTCCCCGCAAGAGAATGGTTTAGCCATGGTGGGGGGAAGGGGGCTTACATCAGCATAAAAATGAGGAACTTCTCCTCTCCTTTCTATTTACAGAAAGAAGCCGCCCCATTTCTTGTGACTTCATTGAAGGATAGCCATTCTCATGTCGAGACACTGCTGGATGATGGCTGTGATTTCCACAGTGGTAGCCAACTCTGCAGTACAGAGATACGCTCCATCTATCTTACCACACTGCTTTATCCTACTGTCTCAGCACCGCCTCATTCCTCTGCTTTGTTCCCATCTGTCCACCTGCCTCATCCCCATGTCTGTTTCCCCATCTCATCCGCTGCCTTGTCCCTTCCACACCCCATCTCATTCCCCTGTCTTCTCCCACCCTTTTCAGAAGCCATTCAGCGCCAAGTGCAGTGCGCCCGTCATTATCCTCCCCTAACTCAACCCCTCATCCGCCCCCACCTGCCTCACTGTTCCCTGACTCATCTCCTCCACCCACCCACCTCTGCTGTGTTTCTTCTCCTAGAGAGCAGCTGCTTTAATGAACCCCCGCACACACACACACACACACACACACACACACACACACATAGCCTGGTGCAGCAAGATCCATAAAGTGGCTACTGTTGTAATTCCCAACCAGCTAGCATGACTGGCAAACTCGGAGCAGCCAGGTGAAGTACCGTTGAGAAACTACCCTGGGTCTCGAAGTGCGCTGTTTGACCATACTTCAGTGATGTGCTGATCCTAGTGAACTCTAGTGTTGATCCTAGTGCATCGGTATGCTGATCCTAGAGCAGTGATGTGCTTATCCTAGTCCACCAGTATTCTGATTAGTGCAGGGGTACTGATACTAGTGCAGTGATTTGTAGCTTCTAGTGTAGTGGTGTGTTGATCCCAGTGCACTGATTTGCTGATCCTAGTGTACTGAAGTGCTGATCCTATTGCAGGGGTGTGGATTATGGTGCAGCAGTGTGCCCGTCCTAGTGTAGCAGTTGGTGATCCTAGTGCACTGGTATACTGATGCCAATCCCCGTACACTGAAAATCTGGTCCTAGTGCTGGGGTGTTCTGATCTCAGTGCAGTGGTGTGTAGATCCTTGTGCTGCAGTGTACTGATATCAGTGCACCAGTATTGACTCAATTAGACCAAAGATATAGTCCTAGTGTAGGGGTGTGCTGATCCTAGTGCAGTGGCGTGCAGTTCCTAATGCAGTGGTGTGCAAATCCTAGTGTGGTGATCTCTAGACCCTAGTGCCATTGTTTGCAGATCCTAGTGCACTGGTATGTTAATCCTATGATCCTAGTGCACTGAAGTGCTGATCCTTGTGTACTGGTACATTGATATTAGTGCACTGGTGTGTTGGTCATAGTGCTTTTTTTGCTACTAGTGCACTGATATTCTGATCATTGGGCAGTGGTATGCTCATCCTAGTATTCAGAAATCTTTTCCTACTGTATTGGTTTGTGAGTCATAGTGCATTCATTTTCTGATCCCAGTGCAGTAATGTGCTGTTTTGGTGCACTAATGTGCTGATCCTACTGCAATAGTATACAGATCCTAGTGTATTAGTTATGATACTTTTTGACATCCAGGGTTAAACTTACCATCTCTTATCCCATCAGGGTCTATAGACCAGCACACTAAGAAGTATTATTGGTAGTATCATTGCACCCACATGTTGATCTGTGTACGAGTCCACTATGGAATACAGAGCACCAATGTGATATTGTGTATTCAATTACAGTGTTATACAGCACAGTTGCTGTGTATACCAGTGCACTGTGAAATACAGAGCACCAGTGAGTTGATGTGTATACCGTGTCAGTGTACTATGGAATACAGCACACCAGTATGTCGATGTGTATACCAGCACACTTGGATAGTGCCAGCTAACATCTCAGTGAGCATAGCAGATGTGATGCAGTGTGGCATTTTGACACAACCCCGCCACAAGTAGTGCTGTACATCATGTTTGTTGCACTAGTGCATCTGCCCCCTCCCTCCCCCATAGTTCCAAGTATCCTCTGATCTCAAGCAGCAACTCCCTGCTTGATTCCTTTGTTATTCCTATATTAATTGGTAGCCACAGACCCCACCCTTGAAACTGATGCTGCCCCTTCCCACTGAGCGCTGCCCTTTCCCCCTGAGTGATTTGGGACTTCTTTTCCTCTCCAACACTGAGAACTGGTTCTTGATGTTCGTGGATATCCTCCCCAACTCGGTGACCTCAAAAATCACTCCTCGGTGTCTCTTGGACCCTCCTTCTGCTACTTTCCTGTATTCTCACTGGTCAGCAGCCCAGCCAGCTTGCCTTTATGTGAGTGCCACAACCTGGGTTACTATCAGCTTTTAGCAGGTGATAAAAACAGGTGGGCACAGTAGCTTGTGGCCTGGAAGAAAGGACAACACTGCTGTAAGAATTAATCAATAAGGTTAAAAAATTTTGTGAGGATACAGAGTGGTCTTTGTGAGCACTTTGCACCACTAACCGCAACTCTGTCTCAGGCCTTCTGTTGTGGTCAAAATGGTGAGGGGAAGGAAACCAGCAGATCCATCAGGCAGGGATGCTTCCATGCTGAAACTGAGCATTTGAAGAGGCAAAATCTTCACCAAGAAGAAGGATATATGTCCTTTGATCACAACATTGCTCAAAACTGGCTTCACAGATGACTACTTTCTGCACCTCCTTCATGCCATTTTTCTGCACAGAGCTATAAAAGTAGCTGGCCATTGAAGGCTGTATGTGTGTGTATTCACCTATAATGTACATGTGTAAAAATGGACATGAGCCATGCATTGCTGTGCATATTTATGAGCACATGCGAAGTACATGTGCGAAGCCCAAACACATGGTGTATCTGCTAGATTTTTATTTTTAGTCTAGTGTTTTTTCTCCCTCCCTGCTGTCTTACCAAGGATATATCCTGTAATCGGGTATATGCCCCCAAGAGACCAGGCTGCTGGCTTCCATAGCATCATGGAATATCTAAGGGTCCAGCAACATAATTCTGAAACCATAATCATGGGTGATTTTAACATTAACTGGCTCTCCGCTGAGGCCGCTACCTATAAGGATGCAGCCACGGCGCATCACCTCGTTCAACTGGTCAGTGCCCCCACTAGGTGTAACTATAGGACAGGCTCCCTTACGCTTCTAGACTGGATTCTATCTAACCACCCTGAATGCATCTCCAATGTTTCTGTACTCCCGGATACAATAAGTGACCACTCGCCTGTCATCTGTTCCTGGTCAAACAAATACCACAAGCCCCCTCCCAAGCTTATCTATGCCAGGGTTATCAAACAAGGGCACCTCCAGCTGTTAAAATCCCATCTAACCAGGCTGAACTGGGCAGTGCTTGACTCCCTCAATGACACCAACAAAGCTCTGGACCTATTTATCAAACGTTTCAACAAGCCTGTGACATCTATGCACCAGTGAAAAAGATGAAGGTCAAAGGACAGACCAACCCCTGGGTTACTACTAACCTTTTAACTCTGCTCAAGCACAGAGACCACCTCTGGCATTGTGCTCGTGCAACTCCGACGCAAGTAAACATACAATTATACAAAGCAGCCAGAAATGATTGCACTCAAGAATACGGAATGCTAAACGAAATTATTACAAAGAGGCTCTGACCAACTCTTGGGGCCAGGGAACAAATTCTGGAACAACACAAAGAACTCACAGGCAAGGATCCTAAAGCACCACCCACTATGCTCAACCTTCATGGCACTCCTACACTTGACCTAGGTATCATCACCAGCACTTTTATTAATGCATTTACAAACCTGGACAGTGTCCTTCCACCAAATTTTTCTGACCTCCCTCCAGCTCCTCCCAAGTTACCCCCAACTAGAACGTAACAACCCAAAGTTTTTTTAAGGAGGTCCCATCACAAGTAGCTAGAAAATACATTCAAAAGGCCATCGGCAAACAAGGGTACAGTGGTGACTCCCTTGACCTGAAACTGCTGGCACAAGTCCTCGATGAAATCTTAGAACCACTTACAAAGATCTTTAATCTCGCTTAGTTTGGGCCATTTCCCTCTCTCTGGAAGAAAGCCACTGTCACACGGTTCCAAAAGCGGAGATAGGACACTGCACCAATTACAGACCTATCTCACCCTCCCCACTATCCAAAGTGCTGGAGGAATAGTGTCGGACCAACTAGCTGAATTCCTGGATAAGTACAATGTACAGTGCCCAGAGCAGCATGGCTTCAGAAAAGGGCACAGCACCACCACTGCACTACTGAATTTACAACCTTCATCCATGCCACGCTTGACAAAGGGAATTGTGGAGGGGCAGTATTTATAGACCTTACCAAGGCATTCGACACAGTTAACCACCCCCTACTGCTCAAGCAACTGTCCTCCATTGGGATCTCCAGCGATGCCCTTCCATGGTTCACCAGCTACCTTGATAATCGGATCCATCGTGTAAGGATTGCAGGGATCTCTTCGGATGAGAATCCGGTCCGCTCTGGAGTCCCCCAGGGGTCTATTCTGGGCCCTCTACTCTTCTCCCTCTTCATCAACAATCTCCCCAGTGCCTGCCACCAAAAAATATTACTATATGCAGACAATGCATTCCTGTTTTCCAGCCACCATGACATTACAGTCCTTGAATCCCAGCTGCAGCTCGACTTCAATCGCATCGAAGACTGGTTCAATTCTCATAAACTTGTCCTGAACCACAGCAAGACTAAAGCCATGTCCTTCTGTAACCGACAGAGCAGGCACAACTTTCTGTCCCTCACCATCAAGAACCATGCTGGGAACCCACCTCAACATGTCAAGGAGTTCAAGTACCTTGTATTACCTTGATAGTACCCTCTCCTACACTCGGCATATTGACACTGTTGCCAAGACCGCCAATATAATGGATTGACTACTACACAAACACAAGCACTGTATGCTCAGGATGCTCTTAAACTAGCCATCTACAGCTCTGTCACCTCTATCATTGACTACGGCCTTGCCATCTATGGCCCTGCCCCAACAAGTGCCCTCCGCAGGATCTCAGTTGCTCTCAACAAAGCCTGTAGACTACTGACAGGTGCAGCCCGACTAACTCACACCTGTGACCTCTATGCACAGGCCAGCTGGCTACCCCTAAGCAGCAGAATACAATACCAGACCTGCTTACTTACCAAAAAGATTCTCCTTGGTCACATGCCACCTGGTGTTAGCTCACTCCTTACTACCTACAGTGGCACTCAAACACGTGGTGCCCAATCTCTAACCTTTCAGGTTCCCAGATGTCGTACCTCCCATGGGTCAGCGGTCCTTTATCTATAGAGCTGCTCAATGGTTCAGTTCCCTCAAAGAATCACTTTCCTCTACTACACTTGGACCCTTCAAAAGGAATCTCAAACTTTACCTCACCTCTACCACTCAATGTGACTGCTTTGTTGAACAGAGATCTCTCTAAACACCTCCCAGCTCACTCATGTCTCACAGCCCGCCCTTTCCCAATCTCATTCCCTCTGGCACTGGGCCTTCCTTGTGACTCCTTTCCTGCTTCACATCTCCACTGGTACAAGACATTTTCCACTACCATCAGACAGTGGCCCATTAGCTTGCCAACTTCCTCTCCCAGTCGCATGCCTGCAATACTAACTGCCTATGGTGCCCTCTTTCTCTTATTGTTACCGCAGCCAGCTGCCTACTCAAGCTGCTCGTTTTATGAATATTATCTCCAAGTATGTTATAACTGAGTATCTTTATTTTTTCTTTTAGTTGTTTTGGTTGTTTATTGTGCATTCTTTTACTACCTCTGTATGTATGTATGTTGACCCTCATCCTTTGACTTGGAACCTTTGTAAATGAGCAGTTTCTGCTCAAAGGTATTTGTAATCCGAGAATTTAATAAATAAATAAATAAATAAAAATATACCCTGTTAAGGCTCTGTGAGCCATCACTGAAATGAGAAGGAGTTTTAAGCCCCATTTTCTTCCTTCCGATTCCTCCCTTCACCCCTGTGTCATGAGCAGTGCCTCTGTCAGCCTGGATGTCATAGTGTCCCCATTGTGAGAGGAAGCGCACTGTCCAAGCTGTAGGGGTCACTGGCACCAGAACGCATGGTCACCCCTCCCCAGTTGAGGTGCACTGCCGAGTGGCAGCTACCTCAACCAGGCCCATCCCCTGACATGGCGACCCAACTCCACTCTGGAATCCAGGACACCGTGCAGCGGTGCAAAGCCATCTGGGTGGCACAACATTTTTAATTTTAGTGGTGAAGGTAACTTGAAGAACTTTTTTTTTTTTTTCCCCCTGCCAAAATTCAACTGGGGAGAAAAAAAAATAAGAATGTACTGATAGAAGGAATTTAAAGAGTTTAATTAGTCCATCAGTTGCAATTCAGTAGTTAGTCCCAGTATGTCCTTAGTTCCACATTAAACGGTCTTGTTTTTTTTTTTCTTTTTGTAAGGAATTGATATTCTGGATTCTCCCCAGTTATAGGTAGACTGTTCCACACTGACAACACCCTTTGTGTGAAGAAGTTTAGCCTTAGGTCACTTCTGTTTTGCTCCCCTACCAATTGCTAACTATGTCTTCTTGCATTGTAGTTTGATAGTACCTTAGGGATCAGCCTCAGGTTGTGCACTGACTCTAAATCCCTTATTGCTTTATAAATTAAGATCATGGTCCCGATTTTCAAAGGTTGTTGCAGGGTCTACATCAACCCTGTTGTTTTGCACAGCTTCACCAAACTCCTTTGATGCAACTGTGCCCAATTTTAGTTCAGTGGGTGCAGTTGTGACAGTTTCCACAGTTTACGGCAGCTTGCGCCATTTGGCGCAAGTGTCATAAAAAGGGTCCCTCAAATGGCGCAAGTTAGACCGGGGGGGAGCTGGTCTAACTTGTGGCATTTGGCACACAGGGCAGAAAATTGTGATCTGTGCCGAGTGAATTCTGCGAGCCCCCTGCACCGTATGTTCGGCACACCAGGGACTTGTGCCATTCGCAAGTCCTTTGAAAATCAGGCCCCCTATCTCCTCTTAAGTTGCCTCCTCTCAAGTGAGAACAAACTTTGATGGTCTAATCTGGTTTGGCAATTTTTATCCTCCATATCTCTGACCAACCTTGTGGCTCTATAAGCAAAACAAAATAGTTATATTAAATGCACGTTGAAAATAGAGTTAAAAAAGCTACGTTTTATCCTTAGGTCGTCTTCAGGAAATATCTAAAAGAGGAAAAAAAACAAAGTTAGTGTAGAGGGGAGGAAAAATAAGGATATATATATATATATATATATATATATATATATATATATGTGTATATGTGTATATGTGTATGTATTATATATATGTAATATATATATATATGTAATATATATATATATGTAATATATATATATATGTAATATATATATATATGTAATATATATATATGTAATATATATATATGTAATATATATATATGTATATATATATATGTATATATGTAATATATATATGTATAATATATATATGTATAATATATATATATATATATATATATATATATATATATATATATATATATATATATATATATATATATATATATATATATATATATATATTATATAATATATATATATATATATATATATATGTGTGTGTGTGTGTGTGTGTGTGTGTGTGTGTGTGTAAATATGAGGGAAAGAAAAAGGGAGGCTTATGGAGGAGAAGTGCTAAGTGGCAAGATTAAGAGAGAATCTGTGAAACAAAAAGGTGATGATGGGAAAGATAAAGCAAAATAGGAGTGAAAGAGCTAGAGAAGTCCCCAGGTGGGGACTAATTAACAGGGCCTAGTAAGAAGGCTGAAAGGTGACAAATGTGGGGGAATAAGAGAGAGGGAGAAATTTGGGTGAAAATGAAAAAGAAATTGAATGTATACAGATACAGACAGACTTTAGGGAAAATAAGAGGTGGCTGAAAGATGTTAGTGGAAAATAAGTCTACCATTTAAACCAGAGGGCTACTGGGAGCCAAGGTGGATGATCAGCTTGGTTTCCGTGTTTTTTCTATGGTCAGAATCCCGGAAGCCCTGCTGAAGGACACAAATAGAAAGGTCATTGACACTGTGGTCCCTGGAGATAAAGTGGGATACAATGGGTTTAGCAGTGTCACCATTCCTGACTGCTCTGTAATGTACCCTGAAATGGTTAGCAAGGTGTCTACCAGTCTCTCCAATGTAAGTAGCTGTACACTTCCTGTGAAGAATACAATATACCACATTAGTGGAGGTGCATGAGAACTCCTTGGTGATGTGAAAAACACCTGTAGGCCCCCGAATTTCAGTCACACTGGAAACACATTTGTAGGTGTAGCAGCAAGTCCTATTGCAAGGTTTGGTACCTGGTAGGGAGGAACTGTTGGGTAGACTGCTTTTAACCAGGAGACTTTGTAAGTTGGGTGACCGGCAGTAGGAGGAAATAGGTGGTTTTGTAAAAGATGCACCAATGTTAGGGTCAGTTTGCAAAATGGGAAAGTTATTGGTGATGATCCTTTGAAGAGAAGGTGTGCTCTGATAGAAAGGAAGCACTAGTGGAATTTGCTGTTGTTCTTGTGTGACAGTATCCTTCCTCCGGGGGTCAAGGTTGCAGGCATGTTACTGACCCGGGAGAGTGCTCTGTCCACTGTGCTTTTAGGGTATTCCCTGTTGATAAAAAAGAAAACAAAAAAACAAAACTGTGCATTATTTGGGTCTGCTCAGCAAAATCATCCCCTTCACTGCATAGCCTGCTAAGTCTAAGAAACTGTGAATAAGGCTGGCCATTCTTGACATGATTAGGATGGAAGGAGCTGTGGAGGAGGAAACTGTGAGTCAGTGGGTTTGTAATAAACTGATGTATTCAGACCAGTGTTCTGTACTGAGAGTTGGATATCCAGAAAAGACAGAGTAGAGGAGGATACTTAAACAGTGTTTTGAAGGGAAGGATGGGCCATGGTAAACGTGTCAAAGAAGACTTGGAGGGTCTCCCTGGAGCAGGAGGTGGCCCCCACACATTCATCTATTTAGGGTTTGTAGAGTTCAGGCACAGTCCCTGTGAATAAGAGAAAAAACTGTTCCTTCACCCAACCTACAAACAGATTAGCAAAGCTGGGACCCATCTTGGCACCCATGGCAACTCCACTGACCTGCTGAAAAAAAACTGTTATTAAAAGAAAAAGCATTGTGTGTAAGAAGAAATTCTGCCAAACGAGTTAGTGTGTATGTGGGTGGCTGCTGGACTTCTCGCTTATTCAAGAAATGCTGCAAAGCTGTCAGACCATCATTGTGGGGGATCACTGTGTAAAGAGATTTGATGTCCATGGTGAGGATGAGCTGATGAGAGCCACTGAAACTGAACCTGTCAAATAACTGGAGAGCATGGTTAGTGTCTTTAACATAGGAGGGCAGGGACTCAACGAGGGGTCTCATGAGGCTGTCCAAAAAAGCAGAGCTGTAGGATGTGGGGCAGGAGCCCTGTGTTGCACCCTTTCCAACTTCTCAATAATGCCACAAAGGTAAGGAGACCAGCACTGGACACAGTACTCTGTATTTTGTTTAATCAAAGATTGATGCAGTGGCATTACCCACTTCCTTATCTCTACTTATAAAGTTTCTCCTAGTATTTCCTGAGAGAACATTGCATGTTATAACAGCCTGCGATCAGTGTGGACCAGTCCTGAAATTACTGGAAACCATGACCCCTAAATCACTCACCAGATCGGACAATCTCGAGCTCTTGCACCCAGATTGTATTTGGCTTTTAATTTCTTGTTACCAAATGTATAATACAGTATATTTCTGAAGCGGAATTACATATTTTCTTTTGCCGCCCAGTGTGCAAATATGTCGAGGTCCAACTGGAGATTTTTTTTATATTTTCATAAGAATCAACAGTTCTACCTATTTTGTAGCCATTTGCAGATTTTGTGTAAAATGTAACTAATTCCAGTTCAGTTGAGAACCACAACTGGAACTAAGAGGAGGGACTCAGAGCTGCAGAGTTAGGACAACATGTTAGCCTTACCTGAAGGCTTGTCCCAGGGCCACTAGACCATTGTGCAAATAATCAGAGACAGGGATGCCAGGAAGGGAAGTGGAGCCTAGTGGTTTGGGGGAAGAGTGGGATATTTTTTCCTCACTAGACCACTGTGGAAAATTGAAGTATGGAGTGGGTGCTGTGGGGAAAGAACTTGGGGCTAGTGGTGGGGAGGGAAAATATTTTACACTAGACTCCATGGAAAATGAAAAGGGTAGAGGGTGCAGGCAAGAAACTTGGAGCTAATAGTTTGGGGTAGATGGGGGGATTACGTAACAGTATTACTAACATTTTAGACCCAGAGTCTAATTATTACTGAGGTCCCAGAGACATAAGGCAACGTAGAATATAATCTGTAAGCAGGAATATAGTAAGTGATCTGTAAATAAGCATAAGGTACGGTATACACAAGTGAGTACATAGCATGATGTCAATGGTTGCATTTAAGTGGGCTAACGAGCGAGTCCACAGACCATATTTTGACCATACCAATGTGGTTATATGTCCATGTGTTGTACATTGCTATGTATTCATGTGTCGCACATGTGTACGTGCCATACATATGATACACAGATTTATGTTTGCATGTGTAGTACTGTTTTATACAACACTCCTAGTTTTATACAACACTAGAGTGATACATCTGAACAAATGAATGGTATTATTTTATGTTGATAACATGACTAGTTAATTTTGAGACTGGATAGGTCACAGTCTGTATCCCAAAGGTAACATAGAAACACAGAATTTGACGGCAGATAAGGACCGCTTGGCGCACCCAGTCTGCTCATTTCCCTACCTATTGGATTAACTGCAGATCCTAGTTAACCAACAGCCTACTTCTTCCTACCCCCATCAGAACGGCATTATGTCTGCCCCATGCATTCTTGAATTCCCCCACTGTTTTTGACCCCATGATCTCCTCAGGAAGGCCGTCCCATGTGTCCATCATCCTCTCCATGAAAAAATACTTCTTAACATTGCCCCTGATCTGTCCCCCCTCTATCTTCAAATTATGCCCCCTTGTTCTTGCACATCTCTTTTTCTGAAAGATGCTACTCTCTTGGACTTAGTTGATTCCCTTGAGGTACTGAAAGTTTCTGTCATGTCCCCCCTCTCCACCTCCTTTCCTCGAGGGTATACATATTAAGCTCTTTTAGTCTCTCTTCATATGGCTTCTGGTGCAGACCCTGCACCATTTTAGTTGCCATCCTCTGGACTACCTCCATCCTGTCTATGTCCTTGTAGAGATGGGGTCTCCAGAACTGCATGCAGTACTCCAGATGGGATCTCACCAACTGTCTGTACAGAGGGGTAACAACTTCCTGTTTTCTACTGATGATGACTCTCCCTATGCATCCCAGTGTCCCCCAGCCCTCCTTACTGCCTTCTCACATTGCTTGCTTACCTTAAGGTAATCTGCTATGACTACCCACAGGTCTCTTTCCGTTTTTGTTAGTGCTATTAGCCCCCCCATTGCGTGCTCTTCCCCTGGTTTCTTGTTTCCCAGGTACATTAATTTGCACTTCTTTGCACTGAATCTAAGCTGACATACATTTGACCATTCCTGCAATCTTGCTATGTCCCTTCTCATCCTTTCCACCCCACCTTATGCATCAACCCTGTTCCAGATCTTTGTGCTATCTGCAAAGAGGCATACATTTCCTTCCACAATGTCAGTTATAAAGACATTAAAAAGGACCAATCCCAGTACTGAACCCTGCGGTACTCCGCTAGTAACACCCCCTTTTCTTCGGTGTGGACTCTGTTTACTATTACCCTCTGCGTCCTGTTGTCCAGCCAATTTTTTTACCCAGGCTACCACCCTGGGACCCACTCCCAGGCTGGATAACTTGTTTATTACTCTTCTGTGTGGGACTGTGACAAATGCCTTGCTAAAGTCTAGGTAGACCATGTTCACAGCCCCTCCCTGGTCTACTACGTTGGTCACCCAGTCAAAGAAATCTGTTAGAGTTGTCTGACATGACCTTCCTGCTGTGAATCCATGATGGCTTGGGCCCTGTGTCCCGCAGGCCTCTAGGTACTCAACAATTCTTTCTTTCAGAAGTGATTCCATCATTTTCCCTACCACTGAGGTCAGACTAACAGGTCTGTAGTTTCCTGCCTCTGCTTTGCTCCAACTCTCCTCTAGTCCTCAGGTATCGCACCATCCTCCCATGATTTGTTAAAAAGAGTAGTTAGTGGTGTCACTAGTTCCCCCCTTAGTTCTTTTAGAATTCTTGGGTGAATCCTGACAGGCCCCATTGCTTAGTCCATCTTTAGTTTTAGGAGTTCTTTTAGGACCCTTATTTCTGTGAATGGACTGGTATCAACCCCTTCCCCCATTCAGAGTGCTTCTATTGATTGGCTTAGGTACTTCCCTCTCCTCTTCTTTTGTGAATACTGAGCAGAAGTATTCATTCAGTATCCCTGTTTTTCTCTGTCATCCTTTGCCCCCCATTAAGCCTCACTATCTCTCCCTTGGACTTTCTTTGCTCCCTAATGTACCTATAAAAGGTTTTATCCCCTTCTTAGCTAAGTTGGCTATCTTTTCCTTGGTTTGGGCCTTTGCTTTTCTGACTGCCTTCCCCGCTTCCTTCTGCTTTAACTGGTACAGTTCTCTGTCCTGCTCCTTCTGTGTTTCCTTAGTCTTCCTGAATGCTAGCTTTTCTCCCTAACCTTCCACGCCACCTCTTTTGAGAACCATAGTGTTTTTTCCCTTCATTTTGATTTATTTGCTTCACACAAAGGCTTGTTGCCTCTGTGATGGCAGTTCTGATTTTTCCCCATTGTTACTCCACCCCTCCTTCTTAGCCATTTGCTAGTGCTTTTATGAGGCACTCTCCCATTTTGCTAAAGTTAGCCCTCCTAAAGTCCAGTACCCTTGCTTTTGTATGACTTGACTCTACGGATGTGTTTATCATGAAACACACTGTTTGGTGGTCACTTGTTCCCAGATGGCTACCCACTTCTAAATCCTGAGATCTTCTTCTTTTTGTACCCATGTGAGAGTACCAGGTCTAAGATTGCTCCCTCCTGAGTGGGTTCCAACACTAGTTGTCTGAGGCATGCCCCCTGTAGGGCATCAAGGTTGCATACATCATAATGGATTACTTAACCAATAATTAATCATGGAACTTTTTAGTCAATCTGGACAGCTCATTTATAAACATTCTAGGACCCAGTACAACCTAACAGTGTAGTATTTGTCTTAAATGGCAGCTGTTTGTAATGTTCCTGGTTACAGAAATGAAATTCATACCTCCAGATGATCCATGTGTAATTGCACCTGAATGACTATTCATGTGAAAAGCTATTTTGTGTTTTCTTCTTATGAACAACCTTCTAAAATGTTCTTTTTATGGAATTAATCATTTGGAGTTTATGACAAAGTCAAATCTCTCAATTACTGGTTCCATAAATAGAGCTGTACAGAATGTTGCTTATAAAAAGACAATGCAAACTACAGTTTTTCACGTAAAATTGTATTCAGGCGTAATTAAATAAGGATCATGTTTTGGGGGGGGGAGCTTAACTATGTAATTTCTAAAAATAGAAGTGTTACAAACAGCTGTAAATTAGAGTATTTTATCTAATATTGAGGGAGGAGATTCAAAACTTACAGGTGCTATCAACATTTTTCAGGCCCCTAGCATTTTACTTTTGTCACAACCACTATGGGGTATTGCTAACTTTAAAATAGGAGGCAAAATGATTTGCAACTCTTAGTGGAGTTTGAAGGGTATTTTTTTGTTTTAAAGCATATTTTGACTGCTTATGGCATCTGCTTCTTTCATGATCTTCAGTATTTAAGTGCCTGCTCACTATGTCTTTTTATTTGTCAATTGAAACTTACTGTCTCTGCTCAAATGGTCTCAGTTCTGTATCTCTCATCCATGGTGGTGGATGAGGCTGATTTGGCTCACTTGACAAAAGTTGGGGGGTTGGTGCCACACTTTTATCCATTGTTTATACAAAACACTGTGGGAGAGGGACAGGAAGTGCAGGCTTTGTGATTTCATGAAGCACGGAAGAGGGGTGTGCTATCGTGGACAGAGCAACAACAGCAACCAAGGTGAAATCCACCAAACTTTTATTTTAGATATGGGGATGGAGGTACCAGTGGACACTGGGGCAGTCCATACCATTGTACACAGGTGCTCTGGGGAATGGGGGTGCCACTGAACACCAGGGATAGGTATTGGTGACACAGGATGGAGGCATAGGGGGTGCTTCTAGACACCAGGAATAGCTATCGATGACATGGGATGGGTGGCAGGGGGGGGTGCCACTAGACACCAGGGATACCTATTCATGATATGGGGCCGGTGTTTGGGGAGGATGGGGGATGCCACTATATACCAGGGATATCTAATCATTGTATAGGATGGATGATTGGGGGGGGGGTGCTACTAGACACCAGGGATATGTTTAATTACCACGGGATGAGTGAACAGGGGATGGAGATACAGCTAGCCACCAGGGATATGTTACACTACATAGGTCAGGTGTTTGAGGGTGGGGGTGCCACTGGACACCAGGGCCTGCAACCTTGCTGGTATGACAGGAGATCATTTACCCCCCTTGCAGTGACATTTCACCAGCGAGGTCCCCCACAGCAACTTCAGCCGAGCACACGGTGGAGAGTCTATGGAACCCTCACAAAGGTCGGGGTCCTCACCCCTCAATCAGGCCCAACTGGAGCAGAATGCTTAAATGGGGGTTCAGGGTGAAGCCCCCCGGAGAAAACAAAGACAGCAATAGCGAGCTGGCAGCTGACTGCAGAATGCGGTCAACCTGCCGGTGTCGCTGACAGGGCGTTCAATAGAAATTCTGTTGGACTCCTGTCATGGATCCATGGGAGATCAGGGATGGGCTACTGCAGTACAGCCATCCCACCATTGATGGGTGGAGGCTTGAGCTTAGTGCTTGGTTTAGAAGTGGCTTTCAGCAGTGATAAATAGTACCGCTTTGGGTGCATTTTACCGCTGTTACAAACCTTTGAACATGACGCTGAGCCCATATGCAGGAGGGGACACCCTCATTTGCATGGGTGCAATGTTATGTTATCGCTTGGGTGCTACCAGGTTTAGCACATGCTACAGGGGCCTCTGAATATGGCCCCTCAGTGCAAGCTACAAACCAGGATATTGCTGGTACAAACCCTGTTAGTGCCGGCATGAATGTCTGAATATCTGACCCCACTGGTAAGGTAAATACAGTCATAAGGATTGCAGCCCAGCTTAGGAGAACTGATGCTGACAACCAAGCACTTTGAGGTGCAATACCTCTTTATGTTTGATGGTTGCAACCTCTGAAAGTAGACATGTCTGACTGGAGATGGTAGGATATTTGGAAGTTTTCTAATAAGTTTACGTCAATTGCAGAGGCCAAAATCCTCTATTATACTCCAACATATTGTGAGTTGCATCGTACGAAAATCATCTTGTGGTTGTCTGAGGTGTGTGGACCCTAAGGTTGATCTTCTTCATATTTTGTGAACCTGACGCAAAATTATTCCATTTTGTTGGCTTAAATTGAATGTTGTTCTAAATTTTAACATCTATGTTACCCCTTCTATTTGTTGACTCTCTAATGTTTTTGATGAGGTGATGGGTAATTGCATGCTGTTACTTTGGTTGCCTTGGTAGTCAGAAAGGTTACTTTGAGGCTGTGGAAGGATCGCAGGACCTTCAGTTTTCTGGACTGAAGAAATACCTTGCAAGAACGGTCATGACTTGAGAGGGTTTCCAGTGGTCTTTCTGAAAAACTGGGGCTCCCTTTATGCCCTGATTACAATGTGAACTCCTAGCCACTATATTTTATTACCCTGTGCTGTTTCTTATTTTTGAGGCCGTGTTGTGATTGTATTCCACTGTTTTTTATGGTAATCAGCTGTGGCCCTAGTGGTTAGGTCTTATGTTTCTTAATTCTCTTATGGTGATGCATCTCTTTTGTATTTTATACATGGTCTTCTAGTTGTTTTTCTCTATTGTACTGAGTATTTTTGTTGTTCTGCAGCAATCAGTGTATGTTATATATATATATATATATATATATATATATAGTCACTGAAATAAATTATTAGTCTAATTAAATATTTATATGCAAACAAGGCTCCTGGTTGGCTACCGGATTGTTAATCTTTTAGAAATTTTCAATCCAGCTGCCAATCCATGTTGCCTGCCAGCATCATATAATCTGTGAGACATCCTCGCACTGTACTGTTCCTTGCACAGCACTGAAAACAACAACTGCAAGTTAAAAAAATTGAAAAGCAGGGTCATTATTGTGATCAGATTTATAACCTCAAAAACGGCCTTGAAGCCTGTGATTGCCAAGGATTAACGACTAGCTGTTGGAAGGTGGCCCTCTGCTGTGCCTCAGGCCACCCATCCCACCATCCAGTCATTGATCCCTAAATGACTAGCTTCTCAGTCATTGTTTGTTAAATAGTGTCCCATCTTTGTTAAATAGCCAGGCATAATTTCTACAGGGATCTGTCCAAGATCTGTCTGCATGTTTTCGACTGCAGGCTTGCATCTGTCTGTCCAGCTGACTTTGCATCAAGAATCTGATCCAATGCAAAAGACACAGCATTCACCATCTGCCAAAAACCAAATAATAGGCTCACGCAGGTATTTTCATCAGTGAAAGATCTTCCTTTATTAACCAGAGTGCTGGCGCACTCGCAGCAGGAAGGTGCTCTCAAAAGCGTCTATCCTGACATTTCAAGCCTACGTATCATGGTGCTTTTTTGAGAGTGAGTGCAGTGTTTTTATGCTTGAGAACTGTTACTGCATATAGAAACATAGATGGTGTTGATAGACAAAGACCATTGGTCAATCCAGTGTGCCCAGTTTTACCCTCTTCTACCCCATGACCTATTGTCCAGACTGGGTTTTCGTCCTTCTCTCTCCTCCTTGCTCTCTGCCTTACTGTGCCCCCCCCCCCCCGAGTAACCATTAAGCCCTTTACTCTGTCCCAGCTGTGCTTGAACTGATTGATTGTTTTTTGCACCCACCACCTCTGTTGGTAGGCTGTTCCACAGCTCAACCACTCTTTGTAAAGTAAAACCTTCTCGCATCCCTCCTGAAGCTCCTCCCCCACCAGTTTACATTCATGTCATCTTGTTTTTGACCTGCCATTTCTGCTAAATAGTTACGTGCAGTTTACCTTGTTTATTACTTTCGGGATCTTGAAATTCTCTGTCATGTCCCCCCCACCCCCACCTTCTGGCCTCCAGCAAGTACCTTTTCAGTGCCCTAAGCCGATCCTCATAGGATCTGCACTGTTGGCTCTCAGTCATTTTAGTTACTCTGTGCTGCACTTTCTCCAGTCTGTCTCTGTCTTTCATCTGGTCAGGACTCCAGAACAGGGCACAGTACTCCAGATGGTTCTTAAGAAGTATTTATTTATGAAAGAATCGGAAATACCTTTGAGTCAAAGACTCATTTACGAAGGTTCACGTCACAGACATTGGGTACACACAGACTTTACATAACAATTCAATGAGAATGCAATTCAGCAGTGAATACAAGGAAACAGTGAGGGCTAACAAACAGAAGCTAGGGTAAACTAGTACAGTTGGAGATATGTGGTAAAGCTCAGAGAAAGTCTTAGTTCTAGAAGCCTAGGAAGGCGGGCCAGTGGCAATGGTCAGCAGGGAAGGGGAGAGGGTAGGGGTTAAGTAACAATCACAGGTATTAGAGGCCTGGAGGTGGTGCCTAAGATGTGTTTTGAAAGGGCCAATTCTGTTTTCATTTACAAGCCAGGTCTGAAGGCTATTCGTGGCCACGGCGAGGATGGCCTTTGCACAGGGGATCCTGAGACCCAAATTGACGTATGGGTTAATACCCTTTCCGGCAACTACTGGAGGGCTCCTCCGAAAGTGGGATGTCTGCTACAACAGCATTTGCCGTTTTGCTTTGTCTTTGCCCAAACTTACTCACTGATGCACACTATACTCCAGTCTGGGATGATTTACCCCCTCAGCCTTCCGACAGTTTACTTCCTACTGTTTTTATAAAGAATATAATCTCCTCCCAGATACCTGACAAACTGGCTCTACTGCTCAAACCTGTGACCTCTGCCTACCCACTGAAATCAGCTGACAAATCGCTTCTTGTCCAACTGAGATGTAAAACCAAAATGGGGGAGAATGCTTTCTTTAGCTGGGCCCCTAAACTATGGAACTCCCTTCCACTGAGTCTAAGAATCTCTCCTTCTCCACACAGCTTCAAACAGGAGCTTTGTATGGCTCTTCTAAGCTCTGAACCCTGCTCCTGTCCTCTATCCACCCACTGCTGTACAGGTTCCTTCTAGTTGCTTACTGGCTCCAACCTCTACTACTCTCAAACCTACCTAGAGATCTTGTCATTTCCTCTCTTCTAGCACTTACTCACTAGTTGTGTGATATGACTGTTAGTTATTTGCACTTATATTTCTGTTTTGTTACTACATGTAGATTCCTGCAAATGTACTGTAATTTGCTGAACATTTTGTATAAGTGTACTATGTCTGACTTCTACTTGTCCCATGATGTTTTCTTGTATCTACTGTTGTCTCTGTGCTTTTTGTTGTAATCCCCCGGGTCGTACCTGAAAATAGGCAGCTATGCTGTCTAGTGTACCTATCCGGTTAACAAAAACTAAATAAATAATAAATAAATGACGGAGGGGGCTCTAAAGCTGAAGGACCTTTGGAATTGAGAGGTTCGGCAGGATGGAACCACGAGGAGTGGCTTGGCAGAACTTTGAGTGTGCTTAAGTTTTGGTGCTGGGTGGACTAGGGGTCTTACCAGTGATCTATAGAAAGGTAGTATTACCTCTTTACTCCTGCTGTCAAAATCCCTTCCAGTACACCCCAGCATTCTGGTTGCCTTGCTGTAGGCCTTGTTAGATTGGCTTGTATGTTTTAGGGAGTCATTTACGATTACACCCAGGCTTCTTTCCTCTGAAGTAGAAGCCAGCTTAATCCCTCCCATCCAGTATTTCTTCCTAGGGTTCTTGTTCCCTGTGTGCATCACATTGTATGTTTTGATTTTGAATTTCAACACCCAGATCTTGGACCACCTCTCTATCCTTTGCAGGTCCCTCTGCAACTCCCTTACCCCTTCCTCGCTGTCTGCCCTCCCACAGAGCTTAGTGTCAACTGCAAAGAGACACATCTTGCCCTGGATTCCTACTCCTGTGTCACTTATGAACACACTGAGAAGGACAGGTCACTGGACTGACCCTTCTGGTACCCCACTTGTGATCTTCCTTTCCCCCAGTTTGACCCTGTTTACAGCCACCCTCTGCGGTCTTCCCCCAACTACTGTAACTTCCCACCCATTTAACTAGGTACAGTACTTTGCTGTTCCCAGATCCTCTAATTTCTTCAACAACCTTTTGCGTGGCACCAAGTCAAATGCCTTGCTGAATTCCAAATAGAGTAAACCTACTGCTTGTCCCTTATCTACCACCCTTGTTACCCAGTCACAGAATACTATAAGGTTGATCTGACAAGACCTCCCTGCCATGAACCTATGCTACTTCCTATCCTGGAGCCAATTTCTCTTCAGTTATTCTGTTATTGTTGACTTACGCACCACTGCATGTGTTTTTGGCAGCCCTTGTGTGTTAGCAAAAAATCTGACTCAGACTGAATTTGCATCAGTTTCCGATGCAAATTGATTTAAAATGCAATTTTTGGCACAAATGAATGGAAGGTCAGGTGCAACGCCAGACATAGATGGAAGCAGAGCATGCAGGTACATCAGCATAAACCCTTAAGAAAATCCATCCCAAAGTATCTACTTTAATAAAATGTTTAAAACCATTAGGTTTATGTTAAATTGTTTGTAAGAGTTTGATTTTGTACCATTACCAGTGTGGAAATATTTCACACTAACAAGTAACCAAGTAAGCAATAAGACATGACAGGGCGCTGCTGCTGGTAGTAACACCATGGATGTATGTATGCCCAGGGGCATATTAAGGCACACGGTAGCAGGCCAAGTGCCTTCAGCCCTTGGAAATGCATTCAGGGAACTTCTGTCAATAACTTAGTGTCTTGTTTTGTGTATAAAATGGGTTTAGTATATTAAATAAATAGCAACAAAGAAGGAATTGTTGTGGTTTTCAAATTAGTTTTTCTTTGTCCAGTTGTTTTTTTTTTTTGTTTGTTTGTTTGTTTTTTTCACTAGGTCCAAAAATTGATTCAAGGTAGCATTTGTGAACAGCTCACAGGTGACTGGTAGAACATTTGAAATGTTTGTTTTGTTTTTTGTGGAGCAGAGAATTCAGACTGCTAATTCTGAAAGTACAATTTCTAGATGGCAAAGTGGGACTTTTTTTATGTTCGCTTGCAAAGTATACAGCCCTAGGAGGCATACACCAAGAGAAGTCCAGCCCCTAGCCTTACTGTCTGCTGAGCGTCACTGATCTTCACTGACTGGGATGGAGACCAATCACGGAAGGAAGGCAGACTCCAACAGGTACAGAAGCAGGGATTCCTTGACAGCAGCTCTACCTGTGAGAGTCCCCCTTGGAGTGCACAGTCCAGGCTCCTTTCTCCGCTGAGGTGACTTCTCTCCTCACTCACTCTGCTCAGACCCAGCCAGCGGCTGCTCTCTCAGCATAAGGAGCCATTGGAACACTTGCCCAGAACTCCTGGCTGCTGTATGTAAATCAGCATTTGTACTCCTGTACCCAATACTGAAATAGTGGTTGGCTAATAGAAAGCTCCCAGCCGGAAGCAACCGCTCAGACACAAAGGGTAACCCTAGAAGGCATACGCCAGTTGCGATCCAGCTCCAAGCCTTACTGTCTGCTGAGCTTCACTGATCTTCACCAACCCACTACTGAAATAGTGGTTGGCTAATAGAAAGCTCTTAGCTGGATGCAACAGCTTAGACACAAAGGGCAACCCTAGGAGACATATGCCAAGAGTGGTCCAGCCCTTAGCCTTACTGTCTGCAGAGCTCCATTTTGCTTCAGTTTTTAGAAGCAGCAGCTAAAAGCTAAAAGAGGACTAGTATTTATTTTTAAAAGCACCTCATTTTGGAGAGGGAAGCTAGCAGCTGAAAGGGAGCTAGCATTTGCTTTTAAAAGCACCTCATTTTGGTGAAAAAAGCTAGCAACTAAAGGGGAGCTAGCATTTGCTTATAAGAGTACCTCATTTTGGAGAGGAAAAGGGGAACATCTCTTTTTGTGTGTGACTGATTGTTTCTAGCAGCAGCGGGAGACTGCGAGCGCATTGGGAGAATTGAGGACAGGGAGGAAGGAGACATGGGAATACTGGTACACATTGGAACAAATGAGCTGGCTGACCAGACGGTGGAGGATGCAAAACGGAGTATCGAGAAGCTGGGAGACAGGCTTTCAACAACTGCGACCACAGTAGCCTTCTCGGAAGTCTTGCCTGTATGGGGTAAAGATTGCAACATGGAAAGAATCAGACTGGAGGAAACAGACAAATTCAACAACTGATTGAAGAGCTGGTGCCAGACAAGAGGCTTCCATTTTATCAGATCCTGTGGGAATTTCTGGGATAGATCACTCTTCAAATGGGACGGACTTCACCTCACTCAAGAGGGAACAAGAGCACTGGCCCAGAAGATGGAAGTATACTTGAACCATTTAAACTAATTGGAAGGGAGGCTAAGGCATGAAAACCGGTAGTGTGTCTTGCCAAACCCTCCCACAACAGGAGAACTGAGAGCAAACATAAGTGCACCAATCACATTAGGACAAACAAAGCATACAACAAAGGGCCAGCATCAGAAAAACGACAAAAGGAACAACCAGCAGGAAAAAGGGAAACAAAATTGCCCAACAAGAATCCATGATGCTAGCTCATGGCGAGGAGTCTGCCTCAATGCTAGGAGCCTGGGCAACAAGATCAGTGACCTCCAGGCTCTAATGGCAGACAGAAAGGTTGACCTGGTAGCTATTACTGAAAGCTGGGCCATGGACAACAATGAATGGGACCTGGCCATCCTAGGCTACCCACTGTTTAGAAGTGACAGACAGGTGGGGAGAGGCAGGAGGTTGCTCTCTATGTGAAGGAGGGCACCGAAGCAGCGGAGGATGAAAGCACCAAGGCTGGGGGGGGGGGCTTGGAGTCACTCTGGGTCCACTTAGCCACCAATACAGGAAAGAAATTGCACATGGGTGTGATATACAGACCCCCAGGGCAGGGAGAGCGGAAAAGATGAGCAGTTAGCTGAGGAGTTACAAAAGATGGCTGGTGAAGGTGACATAGTGGTGGTTGGGAACCTTAACCTGCCAGATGTGGACTGGAATATCCCAGCAGCCAAGAGCTTCTGAAGTCAGGCTTTACTGGACCCATTCCAGGGCTGCCTGCTGTCTCATCTAGTGAAGGACCTGTCCAGGGGATGCCATCTTGGATCTGATCCTCACAAACTCTGAAGAAATTAGATCCGTGAGGGTGGAAGAACCCTTGGCAAATAGCGATCACAATACAGTCTGGTTTGAAATAACCATGGGTGCTACTAAAACCACCTCAAGCACATAGGTGCTGTGCTTTCAGAAGGCTGGTTTTGGTAGATTGAGGCAGATAGTGAGGGATAAGTTAACAAACATCAGAGACAAGCCAGACATGGAGGAAATTTGGAAAGATACCCTATTAGGGATACCGTTGTAGAGGCAACAAGACTCTGCATCAGGACTGCAACAAAGAAAAATAGGTTTAAAAGACCCCTGTTGTTCTCCCCTTCAGTAAGAGAGGCAGTCCAGGCCAAATGGAATGTATACAAATGGTTCAGGCAACATAAAGGAGACAGGGAGTGGGAGGATTATACTTAGAAAAGTAAGGAGGCCAGGAAAATAGTAAGGGAGACCAAGGCAGCAAAAGAGCTGCAAACAGCTCATGGAGTCAAATCAGGGGAGAAAACCTTTTTCCGCTATATCAGTGAAAAAAGGAAGAAAGAGGGAGGAATTGTAAGGTTAAAAGTGGGGGATGAGGCTCTGGAGGACAGCGGACAGAAAGCAGAGGCCCTAAATGAATACTTTTGCACAGTATTCACCAGGGAGAATCAGGGCCTACTGCCAGACAGCAGTATCAGAGCTGAGACCAGAGGGGTTCAAAGAATGTACACCTAGGAGTTCACCACAGACATGGTCAGGAAGGGCTTTTCAGACATCAGACTCTACAAGGCCCCTGGCCCTGATGGTTTACACCCTAGAGTACTCGGGGAGCTGTCAGAAGAGCTGGTAGCACCTCTCGCGCACCTACTCAACAGGTCACTGGAGTCGGGGGTAGTTCCAGGCGACTGGAGTTGGCTGACATGGTGCCACTGCACAAGAGTGGAGACGGGGAAGATACAGGTAACTATAGGCCAGTCAGCCTCACATCAGTAGTGGGTAAACTTATGGGGGCCCTTATCAAGCAAGATCTAGTGGAATACCTTGAAGTAAATCACCTCCAGAACTACAAACAACATGGGTTTGTGATGGGCAGATCATGTCAAACAAACCTTATTACATTCTTTGACTAAGTGACCAAGGAGTTGGATAGGGGTCATGTGGTGGACTTGCTTTACTTTGACTTCAGTAAGGCATGTGACACAATCCCACATAGATGCCTCTTAAAAAAGCTAGAAGACATTGGAATAGCAGAACAGATGGTAAAAATGCATACATAGTTGGCTGAGGGACAGAAAAAGGGTAGTAGTAAATGGGGTGAACTCTAACAAGAGGCAGGTTACTAGTGGGGTGCCTCAGGGGTCAGTCCTGGGGCTGGTCCTCTTCGATGTATTCATTAGTGACATCAGCAAGGGCATAAATTATTTGATTTTATTTAGCTTTTGTTAGCCAGGTAAGCACGACTAGACAGTCAAGTGCCTATTTTCAGGTGTGACCTGGGAGTTTACAGGAGATTACAGGCAAACACAGTGAATTGCAGGAGTTACGGATAAGGGTAATACTCAGGCACAGCAAGACTTAAAAAGGAATCCTGTAGAACAACATAACATGACAAGGTGTGAGTAAAATAAGATAACATTTGACAGCCATAAACAATAGTGATTAACTGATAACACAGACACACCAAAATTGGAGCCGGGCCAAATGACAACATCGTCCTGTTTGCAGATGACACGCAACTCGGTGGAAGAGTGGATAGTATGGAGGGAGTCAGACAACTGCAGGAGGACCTTAAAAAGTTGGAAAGGTGATCTCAAATATGGCAACTAAACTTCAATCCTAAGAAGTGTAAGGTGATGCACCTGGGTAGGGCCAACCCCAAGGAAGAATACTGACTAAACGGAGTCAAGCTGAGCTCCTCTGCTGAGAAACGTGATCTGGGAGTCATCATTAGGGATGACCTCAAGCAGCAAAGTTAGTGCAATAAGGCTTACAGCAGGGCTAGCAGGGTATTAGGATGCATTGGCAGGGAGCTAGACAGCAGGGACATGCAAAGCAAAGCAAAGCAACTTTATTTATATGGCGCCTTTCATAATCAAGGTACTGTACATAATATAAATTACAATAAAAGCAATATACTAATTAAAAACAATCAATTAATACTTAATTAGGGAAGGCCAGTGAAAATAAATATGTTTTCAGCATTGATTTAAAGCTGCTGACGGTCAGGGATTCTCTCAACCGACGAGGTAGAGAATTCCACAGGGTCAGTGCTACAAATGAGAAAGCACGAGCTCCAGATGTTTTCAGATGAACCCTGGGAATCTCCAGCAATCCCTCGCCAGTGGAACAAAGAGGGCGATTGGGGGAGTAGGGAATCGGAGGAGATCTTTCATGTAGTCAGGTCCCTGTTCATGTAGGGCTTTAAAGGGAAGCACGCCTACCTTATAGGTGATCCACCACTGAACTGGCAGCCAGTGCAGTTCACGCAGCACAGGTGTAATATGACTGGTCCTAGAGGTACCAGTCAACAGCCTGGCCGCAGTGTTCTGCACTAGCTGCAGGCGGCGGATATCAACCCCAGACAGCCCTAGGTAGAGGGCATTGCAGTAGTCAAGACGGGTAGTAATGAAGACGTGGATCAATGTTGGAAGGTCACCTGGAGGAATCAGGTGTTTCACCTGGGCGATATTCCTCAGATGGTAAAATGAGGATTTGACCACTGCTGACACCTGGGACTTCAGGGTAAAGCCGACATCAAAAATAATGCCCAGGTTACACACCCAATCTGAGGTAATGAGCTGGACACCATCAAGCCATAGGCCTGATATGAGCCCAGCTCCAAGACCCGCCCCAGGGCGACCCGGATTCACCACCAACACCTCAGTCTTAACTGGATTTAATCTCAACCAACGCAAGCTCATCCAGTCTTTGATCTCGGAGAAGCAACTATTCAGCACTGGAATCACATCATCCTGTCTGAGCATATACAGCTGAGTATCACCTGCATAGCAGTGAAAACTCAAGCCGTATCACCTGATGATATCTCCTCATGGCAGCATATACACTGCGAACAACATGGGCACTAATATGAAACCCTGTTGCACACCGCAGGTCAGGGGGAAGGAGTCAGAAGAATAAATTCCTGTGACTACCCTCTGAGACCTGCCTACGAGAAAAGATCGAAACCACTCGAGGACTGTACCTGACAGACCACAGAGAGACCACAGGGTTTCCAAAAGCACCTCATGGTCCACAGTGGAGGTGATGATACCATTTTACTGGTCATTAATGAGGCTTCATCTGGAGTACTGTGTACAATTCTGGAGGCCTCACCTAAGAAAGGACATTGATAGACTGGAAGTGGTCCAGAGAAGGGCAACAAAAATGATACATAGCCTTCAGGAACTCACCTATGAAGAGAGGCTTGGGGCTGTGAAATTGTACTTGCTAGAGACTAGGAAAGGGGGGGTAATGATTGAGACCTTCAAGTTCCTTAAAGGCACCAAGAAGGTGCCAGAAGCACAGTTTTTTTTTTTTACCAGGAACGTCAATCCTACTACAAGAGGGCATGAGTGGAAATTGAAGGGTGGAATGTTCAAGAGGGACATCAGAAAGTATTACTTCTCGGAGAGGGTGGTGGAACCTTGGAATAGATTACCTCCCGAGGTAGTGGCTGCAAAGTCAGTATCAAGCTTTAAGCATGGGTGGGGCAAGGATTGGGAACAAACACATGACTCTGGCAAAGGCTAGGCTGGGTGTCTAGGATGATAGAGCACACAATAGGTCCCAGGACACCTTGCTTGGGTAGACTCGATGGACCACAGGTCCCCTTCTGCCATCATCTTCTATGTTTCTATACAAAGATATTGGTATCAGTCTGAACTGTGAAAGGTCTTTTGGGGATACGCCCCTCCTATGCGTATCACAGCTTCAGAATATTTGTTGTCCTCCCTAGTTCTGCCTGCTCTCTGCCTTTTTCCTCCTTTTCCCTTTGTAGTCTCTGCCCAATCACAAGGTTGGAAATGCAAGGTAGAGGAGTTTTTTTTTTTTTTTTTGCAGCTCCTAATTCCTTCTTGAAACCTTACCCCTGCCTTTTCGCTCCGCATATGTGCTACTGTTTACGTCTTTCATGTGTGCTGCTGTTTAGTGCATTGTTTTTCATGGAACGGCAGAGATGTTGCACAACCAGATCATTTTCATACCAATGATGCTGTGCTTGCAACTCATTGAATTAATGTATTCTCATCCTGTGGTAAAAGCAAATAAAACAGATGTTCTAACGTGTTCCTACACTAATTCATCCTTTTAGGTAAAGGAGTTGTGTTACTCTGTTTACCTGTGTTTTGAACGCTAAATTAAAGCATTTCTGTCTTTACAATATAAATAAACAAGGCTCAGTACATATACCCCAGGTTACCCTGTCCTTGGAAGAAAGATGATTATGCTCGCTAATAAACTGGTATCAGTCTGAACTGTGAGAGGGCTTTTGATGGTATGCCTCTTTATCTATTACTGCATCAGAATACTAAATTTCCTCCCCCATTTTGCTCACCCCCAGCTTTTCTCCTCCTTTTCCTTTTGAATGTCTTGCCCAGTCACACTGTTATGAGTGAACACCTTCATTTCCCAGTCATGTCTATTTCTCCGTTTGTATAACCTGTATTTTTAATTTGTTCATTTTAACTGCTGTACTATCTATGCCCAGCAATGACATAGCGTGTACAAGCAAGAAAACATGTGGCATTGGCTAATGCTTGTTACGTGCTGGTAGTACTGTAAGTATGGGGTAGCCAATCAGAATGCAGCAGTTTCAATACCCAATTTATAATCCACTTCTGGTTTCAACTAGCACTCCTCCCAGTTGCTGGGTTTTTAAAATCTCCATGTGTTGTCACTGTAAATACTGTGATGCAAAAACAAGTGCACTGTGCAGTCAGGGAATCGTGAGGAAAGCTGTTTTTATATATGTTCAGATATGCAGTTCCTGTGCCCCTTATGGTTATAAAGAGTGTTGTCTCACATTCTTTGGGTTCTCTGTCACACAAAGGATGTTAGAAGACACTCTTATAACAATAAGTGACGCAGCAACTGTACTGTACATGTAAATATATTATGAATATTTTTTTTAATTTTTAAATATATTTACTCAGGCTAGCCCAGCTGAGTTGCAGCATTTCATTTTCAGCGGGGTCCTTTTTTCTACCCATTTCCACAGCTCAGTGAACTGGAGTACTGAGAGAATATGTGGCTTGCCCAAGGTCACACTGTTAGACATCTGTTTAAATTTTTTTTTTTTTTTTTTTTTTTTTTATGGAACCTTATTTTTAATTTATTGGATTTTGGTAACTGGCTAAGCTTGCTGAGACATGTGTACCTTTTTCAGGAGTGACCTGGATAAGTTACTTACAGTAAATGGAATTCACATGATACAACATCAGGTACAGGAGGACAACAGCGACAGCTTGAACAACGGTAGTTACAGATTGTACATCAATCTTCACTCTGAAGAAGAATAACAGTTCTTACAGCTCAATGGGACAAACTGCATTCATGCAATTCCACAATATGCTGTACATCACATTAGGTTCTGGGATACAGAGGCAGTTTGGCAGAATTTAAAGCCAAAATGTTTACTTAGAAGACAGAGAATCACTGGGTGACAAATGGACTCTCCACCTCTACTTAGAATGCCACATACCAACATGTTGGAACGGTTACATGAGACATCCTTTCATGGTTATAAGAGTACCTGGAATGTTTGGAATTAAAAAAACTATGATTGTTTTTTTTTTTTTTTCATACATATCTGACAAGATTAAACACCACCTATAACAATATTTGTCATTTTGCTTTCTGGCTCCGTACTCCTCCCACCACTGCACCCTCTGTCAGGCCCTTAACTGGCTCCTCCCTCAAGCTAGACGTAGCTACTTCCTGGCCTGTGCTGTTGACAAGGCCATCCATAATCCAGTGACAACCTCTCTCTCCCCACTCCTTTGACCAAAGACATTTAGCCAAGACCTCTGCCTCTTTGCAAACCCAGTGCCTGGGTGCCCTCTAGTCTCCATCTGCATGGGCTTTCTTGTCCGCAGCCCCAACTCTTTGGAATAGACCTCCCCCCCACTTAAAACCCTTGACTCCCCATGGCAGTTCTGCTGTCTCCTCACGGTGCAATTAATGTCCATGATAACTTGCTCCTGGTCTGTCAGTTGATTGGCATATAACCTTACCCCCTCCCCCACCAATGACCCAAACCTCACTGTTACCCTGTGCAACCCTATTTTTTTGTATCCTGCCTCTGCCTTGCCCGGACGTTGTCACTAAATTAGTCTACCAGTCTAGTGCTCATTTGCTATTTTGTACATATTATTCGTACTCTTTACCTCCCCCCCCATTCTTATGTAGTATTATTGTATAATCTCTCTCCGGTGTGCTATACCTGGTTTAAAAAAAAAAAAAATATTAAAATCAAAGTACTTTGTATTGTAGTGCGCTGTATATTGTATTACTCTGTATCCTGTGCCATCTCCATGGCCACGGTCATGCCTGAAAACAGTTCCTGGACCAGTGCATCTACCTGGTCATCAAATGAATGAGTAAATAAATAAATACATGCAACAGCCGCCCACTTACCACTTGGCTATTCCAGGGCCCTCAGGGTCTTGCCTCGCCACACCTCCCGGAGGGCTGGCCTGGCTTCACTAATGGGCGTGCTACACTGGAGTACAGTGGCACAGTGCCTCCACCGGGGGAAATGGTATGGAGTGCCTGCCAGATTAAACACAAGGTTACCACCGCCCAGGAATAAGTATTAGTTCTCTCCCACACAATGATCTTTTCCCCACACAGCAAAAATACACTTCCAGGCAACAACCATGCAACTCAATGTTAACATGAACTAACTTCAGATTTATCACAGGGATGGGAAACGGGGAAGAAAATATGACAGGCAGTAACTTTTGGCCACAGTTGTACCCCACACAGTCCTAGTACCACCCCAACGGGGCACCTGTCTTTTCCCCAATGACCATAAGGAGTGGAAAAGTCTGCCGCGGTGGGTATCTCACCAAGTTTTTTTTTTTTGTTTAAGTTGTTTAACCAGGTATATCACACTAAGCTGAAAGCTTTTTTACAGGAGCAACCTGGGAGCACAAGGAGGTTGTGACTTGCTCAGGGTCACACAGTATGCAAGTGGAAGCTGTGGGATTCAAACCCAGGTCTGGTCTGCTGGATGTCACCAAATTTGCAGCTCAGAGCCTTAGACCACTGCGCTATACTGCCTCCATTGCTGGTGGCCAGCCAGAGGATGCAGGGTCAGTGCACCTAGGGCTTTGGGATACAGTTGGATGAACAGTTTTAAACTGGAACTGCAGAACTTGACTTGGGTTGGGGCCCCAATAGGATTCAACCAACACAGCATAACTTTTCCACATTTTCTGCCAGGGCTTGTCCTGCAGATTACAAAGTCCTGTCCAGGACTCACCCCCTTTAGACTATCTAATCTAATTAACTAGGGTGTAGAAGAACTCCTTAGGGTTGCAACCCAGAGGTACTTACAGTTTCTCAAGACTTCAGGGGGTGTTGAGGAAAGCACAGGTTAGCGGTACCGCTCTGGTGGCAGACAGTCTTTTGATACACCATGTCAGTTGGCTGTGGATGTGCAGCAAAACTGAACATGTGTCTAAAAGGCCTTTCGTCATCTTTGCCCCTCAGATCTTTCATTGTTTTCACCCCTTGGGTCTTTTGCCAGCTTCACCCTTTGGGCCTTTCATTGGACCAGGGTATACTGGCAAGCTTGAAGTCACTCTGAATGTCCAGCTGGACCTCAGACACAGATTGACTCCTAAACAGTCTCTGACCCAGCCCAAATACTTGTCTTCCTGACTGAGAGAACAGCTCACACTGTCGACTTATGTTTACAGGCTGCAATGCTATAAAACAGCAGTTCAGATTCAATGCCCCAGGGGAATACAGATCAGCAGTCCAGTTTCTTCCCTGCTTGCTAACTGAAATCATGGGCGCTCTGTCTAAACCATCTCTGAGCGCTCTGAGGGGCCCCTGTGCACCCAGGTGTGCCTTTAGGCTGGTGCAGCCCTTCTCACAGTCTCTCTCCACTCTCCCTGGGAGTCTCTCCTTCCCCACTCAAAAGGGCCACCACTTTTTATAGACTTCCCAGGCACCCCTTATGATTGGCCAGTCAGGTCCTGGGCTCTGAAGGTGCCCTTTACCCCTTCTGAGTGGCCCCTGTGGCAGGGAGAACTAATGGGGGCCACCATGTTAATTTACATCTTGCTGCATTACTTGTGCAGCGTTTTTTAATTATTACAAGCCCTCTCTAGAGGCAGATATCACCCATGCTATGCCCAGAGGTGTCCCCCACTTGACCCCTGGCTCCGTTGCCTGCCCTGGAGCCGGGAATCTGGTTAAAATGCAGCCGGATGCCCAGGCTGATTCAGGGAGCCGCAGTTCCTTTAAATCTTGGTCATGCATGCGCAGGACCTCGCCATGCTTAGCCATGGTTGTTTACATTCTCAGTCCATCCCTAGGCTACTCCCACACCAGGCAAATGTCTCCACAGTGCCAGAGGTGCAAAACAGCACAACAGATCTCAGCCCCACATTCCACGGGGGCTGAAGAACAGATTACCCAGGCAGCAGCAGATGCGAATATTGGGAAGGAGGCCTGCCCAAATCCCTAAGCACGTTGCTGTTTGTGTTATGCTCCTCTGCCCAAATCCCATCTGGGGCTCCCGAGCATAGCCCTCTGATCCCAACCAAAAGTCCATGGGGACCAAAGGCAGAGGACCAGACCACGGAGCACAAATGGGCCACAACCCAAATACAGGTAAGCTCCAGATTGTGGGGGCCTTACATACAAACTTTGTGGATATGTTGGCAGAATGTACTGCAAAATCTGGGAAAGACAAGTGAGATCTGAAAATGTTGTGCTCTAGTAAATTTCAGGTAAAGGATAGATTAACACATGACAGGCAGTACATTCATAAGGGAATAATACATGCCTTGGATGGTTGTTAGGCTTGAGACATAGCTGAGTGTCAAAACCACCCAAAAGGTACATTATTCCTTTATGGACCACACACCCAGGAGTGTTTTATCCCACTTACAAAATGGTCTTTTATTTGTTAAAAAAAAATATCGTTCCAGTGAGGTGTGTAGGTGTCAGAAAATAATCAACAGTTATGCAATGTGTTTGACCTATGAGGTTATGGAATTTTCATGACCATTTTATAATAGTCGTTTAGAGTTTATGAAACGGTATTTTGAAGTGGAGAACTGCCCTATGCAGGAAACGGGAAGCATTGCTGCATTCCCAATATTAACCTGCTTACTCTTGTTCTCATTCTCTGCATACTACCTACCCACTCACTCCCATGCCATTATTTATTCATTTTACAATTTCCTGCTGGGAAAGGCACACTGAGCCAAAGCTCATTTCCAGGTGTGTCTCGGGAGCCCAGGGAAGTTAAGTGACTTGTTCAGGGTCACACAGTATGCAAGTGGAGGTTGTTGAACTCAAACCCAGGTCTGCTAGATGTACTAAGCTTGTTCATAGCTCACAGCTTCATTGCTCTAACCTTTAGATTATTGTCAACCCAGGAGTATTATGAGAGAGTCCAACCTGTGACATCATCGGGTATGATGAGTCAGTGACTCCTGAGGCTGATGGCATTACTTTTTACATACTGTATGTGTGCATGTGCAGTGATGATATACATGTGTTTTCATATGACACACATGTGACTTGTCTGTGTGTATATCTGTATGTATATGAGTTTATTTGTTTAAAATGTTTATCCAGGAAAAACTCAATTATATGGCAATATTTTATTTGGATGAGTGTCACAGGCAGAAGGACTCAGCAGCAGCAGATACATATTGTATAAGTATTATGTACATATGATTTTCATGTCGGCCTATACAGTGGCTAAGAGGCTGTGGTGGGATTTGAACCTGGGTCTGCTGATATGTAAGCCCATGCTGTGGCTACTAAACGATATTGCCTCCCTTTGTGTATATGCATATGTTTGCTCCTGTGTGTTCCACCACCCTTGGAGGCTGTGGACCTCGGGTCAGTGGAGAGGAGTCTGGGAATTTTCAACGGATTTATTACCTGCTGGTTGGCTTCTGGGTACTTTGTGCCAAAATCCATCACTAACTGGCTGCAGCACTGGAACCTATGCATTGAGGTCAGGCACTTGGAAGCAACAGCTGGAGCCATGGTAGCCGTTGGCCACCATTTATAGTGCCTTGCTGTAGGAGGGTTTTCAGGGAGAGAGGTTCTGGACTGCTGTTGTCTAGTGATTTGTAGCCAATTATGGTTGTTCTGCAAGTCAGTGGTACTAAACCCCTTTGTAGCTGGCCTTCTTCGTAGTTGATTTAAATTAATTTAATAGGTGTTTGCACAGACGTAAATGCAAATAAATATCACATAATAAATTACTTCCAAGTGCCTTGATAAAAAGAGCTTCAGTTGCAGTAAATTAGAGGTTTATTTGGGCTGCTTCGTGGACGAAGGAGCAGACTGTTGAGTGGGAATGGGGAGGGCTTTATTCCTTGTGAAGTTGTAAATGACAGCTGTTTTTATTTTACTTTGTTAATCCACATATTTAAGGATTTCAGCCCAGAGCCAAGCTATGAGTCAGCACTTTGAGCTGAGTGCCAGGACTTTCGGCTCTTTCGATGCTACCATATAGTGATTACCTGCTTCGAGTGTCACAGCTGTCGTTAGTCACATTTGCCATATTTTAAAGGATGAGATTCAAGGCCTGTGGATTTGCATTGTGAAACGAGAGTAGAGTTTTCTGGAAAAAACACACATCTTGTTGGTAGATTTCAGGATCTGTAGTTTACATTAAACAGTTATTTCAAACTGTATTCATTCCAACCAAGTAAAATCCTTGGGCCCATGTATCATTTTACAGACATGTCCATCCCTAATTTGTCCTTTGTCTTAAAAATATCTGTATATTGTTTTACTGTATTGTATCCTCCGTTAGGGAGATAGTTTCAAATATACAGTGTATTATATTGAAACCAAAATAAAATTCATGTTATAAAAAAAAGTCTGTATTCTTTGGACTTCTTAGTGGCATATGTCTATATATTTTTTGAGTATTTATTTTGAGAAATTTAAGGTGACATATTTTGTATTCTTGTTTTCCCCTTTCTGTTTATTGCAGTTTAATGATAACAGTTAGTGCTGCTTGGATAGCGCGCTAACCTCTATACACACACACACACACAGGCGGACATCTTGGTTATCCAGTGGTTAAACGTATCTAGACAGCATTCTCTGTGGGTCAGAACAGCAGGATAAGTTTTCCTGTCTGAGTCATTATCCTGTTTACTTATCTGGTCCGGGACTATTTATTTTTATCTTGAATTTATTTCTCAGGATAGCCCAGCTCAAATGTAGCTTGCTTTCAACTGAGTGTTGCCAGTTTTCTTAATGAGAAGGGCTAAAGCACATAGAAATCAAGTGGTTTGTTCAAGGGTTGTACAGTGAACCACTCTCTGTGGTGGGATTTGAACCTGTGATCTGATAGATTACATTTCTGTGTTTTAAAACAGCAGTGCAGTGAAAAAAATGTTTTTCCAAACAAAGCTAGTTTTAGCTACAGTTAATGAAAATATTAGCATACCTGGCAAATCTACTTGTCTAGGCACCTCCTATGCTGTTCACCATGAGTCTTTCTTTTTTAATTTTCTCGATCCTAAGTCTTGCCACATATGCTGTGCTATTTCTAAGCCAAATGTGATGACCATCTTTACTTCCTGATAAAAAAACAAGATTAAAACATTTATAAAATACTCTTATTTCAGTAGAACTAGAACATGTTGCCACCAAATAAAAGTGGAAGATGCCTGGAAACTTTTACAGTGAAAAAAGGTAGAGCAATGGCCAACCAGCTGGGATAACCAGATAAGGCTAAGAGTCCCAGGAATCTGAAATAGCCACCGAGTACACAGATATAAGATGTTGCTCATCTGTCCAAACCTAGTCCATCTTACTGAAGGACATAGTAGGAGGTACAATATGTTGTTGGTTTAGCAGTTACTAGAAGTACAAGGAGAGAAAATAAAGCAAACAGCAGGGAGGTGTTGCTGTAAAGCACTAAAGGGTGGCGTGCGTGCTATTATGCTGGTACTTTATGAAATACTAGATATTGTAATTCAGGGTCTCGGATTTTAAAAGGAAATACTGTATAATAGAAAAAGGGCAGTAGTTGTTGCTGAAATGCCCAAGAAGGCTTTTAGCATGAAAGTAAAACTTACAAGTACCTTTGTCATACGTTCATTTTGTAAGACCCCCACCGACCATCATGTCGCCGAGCTGCCGGTGGCCATCTTGCGACACCAGGTGGCTTCCAGCATGCGGGGGTTTGGCAGACGTAAGAAGGGTTAATGAGGGCTATAAATGAATGCCATTAGTCCAAAAAATAACCTTTGGTTTTAACTTTTAACATTACTCTGGGTATACTGAATGTCCTTCTGAAATTGATCCATCATCCAAGACGCTCAAAAACGTGAATTTGTTCTAACACAGCATCAGAAAAAAGGTTATGTGATGAGTAAGAATGAAGGAATGTCATTTAAGGAGCTAGTAGCACCAACAATAGGAGGTAGAAGATTTTTTTTTTTTTTTTTTTTTTTCAAAAGTAGTCGGTTGTTAATTTTTATGTCTGTATTTTTTTCCAGTTGCTCATTAGGAGGTTATCTGCCTGGTAGTATTGGGTGTGATGTAAGGATTCTTTTACTTGGACACTTTCATATCTAGTTCTGTTCCTCTTATTACATCATAAGCATTGGGGCCTCATTTATTGTGACATCACAAGTGACCAACCTTGCATCAGATGTTGGCTCTTCTTGGTCAGTTGTGATGTCACAGACAGGGAGGTCAGAAGGCTGATGCTGTACGAAGAGGAGTAGAAGTAGCTACGTCACCCTCCAGGTAGAATACTATTCTGCACATCACACCAAGAACGGTCATTTAGAAAATCTAATCCGCGAAAGAGAAAGAGAAAAAAAAAAAGACTTGAGATCTAAGAAGTAATAGTTTACTACTTTTGAAAGTTAATATTGATTTCAGGCAGTACACAAGCTAATTAAAGAGTGTGTTGTTTTCTTGGAGTAGCCGGCATCTTTGATGTCATCTCTTGCCTGTTACACAACAGCTAATGGTTAACATTTAAAGAGTGTTTGACATTTCTGGGAAAACATTAAACCAAACACAGTTATGTTTATACTAAACATGCTGTCTGTATGCATCACCCTCACATTCTAACAGCTTCTTGAAAACAGGATTCTTGACCTTCAGACTTCATCTGCTCCTCCTCCTTGCCATCGAGATGTGATGACATAATTCTTTGTTTAGGAATCACAGTCGAATTATACTGTGGAAATAATGATGTCACAAGCAGCAGCAGCAGTTTAAATCCTAAGGGCAAGGATACTGATTCCGTACAGATGTCTTAGTAATAGAGAATAAGAGGATGATAAAAAGCAGGATATAAAAGAAATACAACTCAAACTGTGTGTAAATTCCAGTTTCCCCAGAAGCATCACAAGCTCTGTAATGAATTTGTATTGTCTTAGTATATTGAGATCCATAATATATAAAGCTACCAACAGTCCCTATTTTCCCAGGACAGTCCCTATTTTAGGCAACATGTCCCAGTGTCCCAAGTTTTGCAAAATGTCACTTTTGTCCTGGTTTTTGCTTGCCTGTCCCAGTTTTGTCCCTTTTTTTTTGCTGGCTGCTAATCCATGAGTGGCAGTTATTTCAGCATCACTGTGGTGCTGCTCGAGCTGGACAACAGTTTGCAGCTTCAACTCCTGCGCCTAGGTTGCACCGCAAGCATGTCACTGGCGGCACAGTAAAGCACATTCCTTCCTGTTGGGTTAGTCCTGGGTAGTAGTGCAAACAAGTGCATATGGACGTCTGCCTGCCAGCAGTGGAGAGGGACTCCAGACAGAAGAGACCGGCAGCAATGAACTAAGGTAACCGAACCTGATCAGCTGCAAGGAAGTGTGTGAAAACAATCTGGTATGGCGAGTCACTTAAGTGAAGTTTGCTCAGCAAATGAGGGGAGTGGAAGCAGGTTGGGATGAGACTGTCAGGAGGAGCAATACATGCAGCTAGATGGTCTAAACGCTATTTAACGCAGGTTTACGTCAAATGAACTTTCTGTACATCATGATTTGGAACTTGCTGCAGCAGAATGATGTATTGTTTTAATCTGGATGTTTGCTACTGGTGTTACTGTGGGGTGGCAAGATCAGAGCAAGCAGCAAAATGTAATTGATTGTGTGCAGCGTATTTTTTCACACAGAGGGTTGTGGATGCATGGAACTGCCTTCCGGAGGAAGTTGTGGAGTCAAAAACAGTGGTTGAATTCAAGCATGCATGGGACAGTCATAAGGCAATTCTAGGGGGTGGGGGTAGAAAGAAGTAGGCTGCTGGTTAACTAGGATCTGCAGCTATCCAGTAGGTAGGGGAAATGGGCAGACTGGGTGGGCCAAGCGGTCCCATCTGCCAAATTCTATGTTTTATGTTTTCACATGGCTGCTTTGACACCCAGCATCCCCCCACACACACACACACCAGAGACTGCATCTGTCTCTTTGTTATTAGGGTTTTCTGTTTATATGTACAGTTATCATATTCTACTGTAGTTATGGCACAGTATTGTCAGTTGTTTTGGATTATTTGTTTTAGCACTATTGTTTCCACTGCAGTACTCCCGCTGTGCTGTATATGTTTTGTACTGTGCCTTACTTTACAGCATATAACATATAATTTGTTGTTATATCACTTGCTCCCCCACCCATCCCACCCCAGTTGTCATTGGAAGCGAGCTTCAGCTCAGCATGCTTACCTGGCGAAAATTTCTAAATAGATAGTTTTCTCGGCATAGCCCGGCTGGGAAGCAGTATCCTGCTTTCCGTAAGTTCTTGTTTCAATCCATTTGTACAGCTGGGAAGGACCAAAGCGCCTGGAGGTCAAGCAACTTGCTCAGGGTCACACAGTAAATGATCATCTGTGGTGGGATTCAAACCTGGAATCTCCTTGTTTATTTTTCTGTGCTCCAGACTGTGTGCCACTCTGCCACCACAGAGTTTGCTACTGTCTCATTTTATTCCCCACCCCCACCACCATTGCCTGTCATGTTCTTAGATCAATTTCACATGTATTTTGGGTCTCAGTGGTCTGGCTATGTTCAGAAGCTGCTGTCAGTTTACAAATATCCTGCTATTCAAAGGGCCTAAAGACAAAGGGGCACCATCTCTTCCCCTGCCTCACCACACCCACCAAACTGCAAAGGGGGGGGGGCATCTATTTCTGCAGACCCCCATTGATGAATGAGCCAGCGATTGCTGTGATTTTGTATGTCTTCCCTATGCAACAGCGAAGAGGATGAACTCTGGCTTAGCTCCTGGACCCTTGATACACCTGTGTTGGAAAAGAGAATGGTTTATGATACCCATGCCCTGGTACCGTACAGACTGGGTGTCTGTATTTCTATTCAGCGCACCCTAGAGTGGGGAGAGATTGTATGTGTTTTTCTGTGACATGTGGTTAAGTGTAACTTACACAAAGCTCGTCTCAGTTTTTTGAGCTGGCAACTTGGGAACCTGGGGCAGCAGAGTGGGGTGGGGTGAGGAGGAGGGTCTGAGTCCACATTCTTCATTTTGTTCTCTGTCACACTGCAGGAATGTAATGACTTCAGTATGCTTTAGAGGCTTGTGGCTGCGTTAGAAAAAAACAGCCTCTTGTGCTTCAGACTCACTGCAGTAGGGAGGCGGGACTACTTTGAAATACTGAAATCTGAAAAGGGCAGCCATCCCCTGCTGATTTAAGAGGCAGCTGGGTGTCGCATTTACATTTGGAAATAACAGCAAATGAAGGAAAAAAAAAAGGGCAATATTGACTGAGAAGCCATGTTGATGGAAGAAGTGGGAGGTAGGGCGGGCGTAAGTGGAATAAATCCATATTTTACGAGTGGGAGGTTTGGAAATGTTGTGTATTTACTCATTTACATATTGTGTTTCCCTGCCATAAAATTACCCAGGGTTATCCCAACTGAGATACAGCATCTTGTTTTCAGTGGGGTCCTGCTTCTACCCAGTTAAACAGCTGGTAGAGACTGGGGAGAACAGGAAAGTCAAATGCTTTTCTCAGTCACAAAGCAAGTCAGTGGTTTTGCTGGGATTCAAACTTAAAACCTTTTGGTTCATAGATCAGTCTGTGGTCTTACTCCTGCATTTCCATGCCTCCCCATTACAATTTCAGACCAGTCTAGTCCAGGCCAAAGTAGGTGATCTACAGGTACAATGTCAGTAGAAAGGGACTACAGTTGGTGACATAAATACTAAACTAAAGCCCCAGCAGTGCACCACATCAACACCTGGGAGACTGGGGTTCACATGCAAGCCCTGAAATTCATCCCTGGGGGCAGAGGGAATCATGGAGGGGCGATGCTAAGGTGAGGAAAGGAGGGAGCTAGCCACCTGGTTTTCAGGTACGCTTCCTCTCTGCTGGTCGATGAAGGAGTGGCTTTGGTGTCAGCTGCCAGCCATAGGAGATGGGAGCCAGGTGCAGATATAAGATACGGGAACCAATAACAGAAACGAGAGATGGGATATGGGAACAATAACAGAGCAGATATAGGGTTTAGGAGCTAGTAAGAGCAGAGATGGGATGTGTGAGTCAATAACTGAGCAGAGGTGGAATAAGGGAGCCAATGACAGAGTAGAGATGGGATACAAACTCTAATAACAGAAAAGAGACTTAATGTAGGAGCTAATAACAGAGCCGAAGTAGTGTGTAGTATTCAATAACAGAGCAGAGATTTGATGTAGGAGCCAATAACAGAGCCGAAGTAGTATGTAGGATTCAATAACGGAGCAGAGATTTGATGTAGGAGCCAAAGTAGTATGTAGTATTCAATAACAGAGCAGAGATTTGATGTAGGAGCCAATAACAGAGCAGAAGTAGTATGTAGGATTCAATAACAGAGCAGAGATTTGATGTAGGAGCCAATAACAGAGCAGAGATCGGAGCAACTTGTAGAATGGGGAATCTGAAAGGTATGTTTAGTCTGTGTGGTTGAGAAGGTGCTGGAAAAGGGGGAGGGATGGACTGAGAACACTCAACATTGAATTTCTCTGTCTAGTTACTTGTTGGAGAAGCCTGCATTATACCTGCCCAAAGTGCCCCTACCACACACTATAAACCTATCCCACAGTGCCATTGACAATCACTGCATCAGCTAACTCTGCACCTGTCCCACACTGCAGTACCTCACCTGTCCATTCTGTACCCAGCCCAGTGGGAAACAGGGCATCAGTCTCAAGTTCTGTCAGTCCCACACCTTCACCAGCACTAAATGTATGTGTGATGTTTGCAAACACTCTGGCAGCTGTACTATCTAGGTCTATTCCTCCCATTACATCATCAGCATTGTGACCCCACTGACTGACATCTCAGCTGCTCAGGAAAAGCCCCTCAGCAGCTGCCAAGTCAGTCATTTGTGACATCACTATCAGAGTGGTCACTGTGCTGATGATGTAGTGGGAGGAGTATAACTAAATATGTCAGTTGCCAGGCAGAGTGCTATTACAAACACCTAACATAATACTGTCACACAGAAAACCTTCTAATGAGCTAATGGAAAAAGGAAAAGACTTCAGAAACAAAAAGTTATGATTGATTGATTACATCTTAAAATCTGTAACATTTCCCTGTTTACTATTTGTGATTCCTCTAGTTCTTTAAGCCAGGTTTTTCTATCAGAAGTCAAAATGCAGGCACAAAACATCAACATACTATAGAACATCAATGAACAAAGGAACTAAGGGCTATTCTGCCCTCTTAAAGTCATGGCAAGTGGAAACAAACACTTTAAGCCTTGGTCTTGGGAAGCCTGTGCATTACCTGCCTATACTTTATCGGGCCCTGTGGATAAACAGAGGGCTTCAGTCTCCGGAGCTGTTGGACCCTTACCTTTCACCGCCACTAAATAGACCACAGAGTGGGGTACACTGCACTACTCCTTACTCACACTGTTTTTGTCCCCGTGTATAAACAGAGGGCATTAGTCTGCAGTGCTATTGGTCCTTCACCTTTCACCTGCACCAAATCTATTAGAGTGGGGCACCACCACTCCCTTTTGGCTTGTCTTTGGCACCTTGGATCTTCACCAAGTGGCTAGCTGTGGTGGCAACGGCCCTCAGGAGGGAGGGCCTTCACATCTTTCCCTACCTGGACAACTGGTTGCTAAAAAGCTCAGTCCAAGGAGCAATTGTCCTTGACCCTGGAGTGTACCCTGTAATTGTTCAGCCAGTTGGGGATTACAGTCAACTTGTCCAAGTTGGTGTTCACTCACGGTCAGTGTCTTCAGTACATAGAAGCCATACTGGACACTGCCCAGGGCTGTGCCTTCCTGCCTCCGGACCGGGCAGAGTGCTTAATTCCTCAGGCCCGGGAAGTCTGTCACAGCCAGGACATTCCTCAGACTGCTGGGTCCGATGGCTGCAGCCATTGCCACCGTCCCCCTGGCAAGGCTTCACATGCACATCCCCCAGTGGTGTTTGAGGGTACAGTGGGACCAGTGGACGGACGACCTGGAGCAGATGCTCCTGGTCTCCTCACCAGTCATGAAGGTCCTCTAATGGTGGATGGAACCTAGCCATTTACTCTCAGGGGTTCCTTTCATCAGATCCTCACCTTGGATGCTTCAGGGATGAGTTGGGGTGTGCATCTGGGTCCCTTCCAGACTCAAGGGACATGGACTCCACTCGAGGCTTCACTGCACATCAGTGTCTTCAAGATGTGAGCTGTACTATATGGCCTACAGGCTTTTCAGTCTCACCTGCCCCCAGGCCCATTGCTTGTGCAGATGGATGATATCAGTGTGGTGCACTATATCAACAAGCAAGGGGGAACCCACTCTTATCCCCTGTGCAGGGAGGTGATGAGAGTTTGGTACTGGGCTGTGGAACACTGCCTAGAGCTGTTAGTCGTCCATGTTCTAGGTGCCCAAAATGGCCTGGCAGACCAGTCAAGCTGATATCCAGAATGCACGAATGGGAACTGCTCACCTTTTTAGTAGAAGGCCTGTTCAAGAGGTGGGGCCATCCAGAGTTGGACCTTTTTGCGTCCCCACTCAATGCAAAACTGCTGCTTTTCTGCTCACTTGATCCAGGGCCTAGAGTTTTCTGGCAAGACCCATTGTCCCTCTCTTGGAAAGGGAGGTTCCTTTACAGCTTCCCTTCCTTTCCTCTGATCCAGAGAGTGCTGATCAAGATTCAAATGGAGGGTGCCACTCTGATTCTGGTAGCTCCCTTTTGGCCTCGTCAGATTTGGTTTCCACTATTGCAACAGTTGGCAGTGAAGCCTCTGGTGCCCCTTCCCCTGTGCTCGGGCTTGCTGTTACAGGAACTGGGAACCCTTCTCCATCAAAACCTCCAGTTTCTTCACCTGCATGCCTGACCCCTGAAGATGTAGCCATTGCCAATTTTGGGGTCTGTCCTAAAGTGACTGACGTCCTGGTGGCTGCCAGGAAGCCTTCCACCAGGGCAACATATTCCATGAAATGTAAATGCTTTGTGGGTGGCTTCCTTCCATCTGGATCCTTTCATGTGCCCAGTGAACCAGATTCTAGAGTACTTGCTGTCCTTGTCAGATGCTGGCCTGAAGTATTCTTCGCTAAAGGTGCACTTGTCTGCCATATCAGCCTTCCATGTGCTCATTGAGGGTCGTACGGTTGCAAAGTTGGACGTGGCCCGTACCTTTCTGAGAGGCATCCTGCACTTAAAGCCTCCTATCTGTATCACAGTCTTGGCCTGGGACTTGAATTTTGTTTTGGAGAATCTTACTTTGGCTCCTGTTGAGCCTGCCATGACTTGCAAGCTACACTTTCTGTCATGGAAAATGTTATTTTTAGTTGCCATTTCCTCTGCTCATCGGATTTCCAAGCTTGGGTGCTTATGTGTGAGCAGCCCTATTTGATTTTCCACAAATACAGGGTGTCGTTGTGTACTAACCCTAAGTTTTTGGCAAAGGTGGTGCTTGAGTTTACTTTAAATCAAACCATCCACCTACTTGTGTATTCTCTGGAGCATGCCAATCCAGGGGAAGCATTGCTCCATACTTTAGGTGTACATAGAGTACTCGGATATTATGTTCATTACACAAAGGCCTATAGGAAATCCTTGCAGCTGTTTGTTTCTTTTGACCCGGGAAAGAGGGCATACCAGTTTCAAAACAGTGTCCATCAAAATGGTTGGCCAACTGTGTATTATTTTCTGTTATAGGAAGTATGGTTAGGAACTTCCTGGGGCGGTCAAGGGCCACTGTACCATAGGCATGGCTGCTTCTGTTGCCTGTTTCAGGGGTGTCTCAGCAGTGGAGATCTGTGCTGCTGCCTCTTGGAGTACTGTCCACACTTTCACAAAGCACTACAGTCTGGACATCGTGTCTAGAAGGCGGGCAGATTTCAGCCTGGCTGTGTTACAGGGCCCGCTCTCTTAGATTCCCACTTTCCAGCCTCTCATACTGGTCTCTTCTGGAGTACTGCTGGGGACTTGTTCCTAAGGTGTGACTGCTGCAAGAGATAGCCCTGAAGAAGTTAGAACAGTTACATAAGAACTTACCATAACAGTAGATCTTCGAGAGAATCTCTTGCAACAGGTCATGCCATCCCTCCCTCCTTCTCCCTTAACTCTGAGTTCTCCTCTCCTGCTTCTCCTTTCCAAGATAGTGAACCTTCTGTTTCCCACACTCCTTCTATCCGGGGCTCTTTGGCTCTCCCTTGGTTCCCTTGGAAGGGCATCCTTGTTGGATGGTCTCCAGTGGAGAACTGAGGAGGGCATGGGGCCTTCCATGGCTGTATAGGGGGATGTCGCAGTGGTGACGTCGCTGTGGGCGGCCCAAGATAGACTGTGTGCAAAAATGTTTCCATGTGATCCTGGTGCCTGGCAACTATAGTTTCTAAGATGTAACCTACTGCAAGAAAGTCTCTTGAAGATCTACTGTTATGGTAAGTTGTTATGTAACTGTTCCTTATGCACCCCTTTCACAGGGTTGGATTAAGATCTCTGTGGCCTGATTGGCCCATCTTCCTCAAGCCCCCAGCCCTAAGAGACTCCACAGTGGGCTGGGTGCAGTACCAGCACGGAACACAGTGTTTTCTAAAACTTTGCATATTCTTGGGGGGAGGGGGATATGGTAGTCCTAGAAGACTACCATATCCTATCAATCCATGCACCCTGTGCAGGCAAGGATCCACTGCGACCTTGGTGTGCACATTCGATTGGATTCCCTAAGTCTGGGTTAGCACCACCCACCTCTGCAGTCCCTGCACCAGTGTGTAGCTCTGCACCAGCAAAGCGCAGCAAGTGGGGGGCAGTAGCCACTGTCTGATGAGGACTGGCATCGGGGTATGCAGAACGGCTGCTGGGATATGCTCAGTTCGAGTGTACCTTGGACACCTGTGTGGATCAGGCCCTTAGTATTTGTTGTTTGGTCCAAAAGTTAAGTAAAAAAAAAAAATTACATTTTGGGGAGAGGAGGGCTGGAGATGACTAAGGATGGCACAGGGTGTGGTCATGGGCCACCTGGTGAGGGCTAGAGATGTTTTATTGTTGAAGTTTGTAAATATTTTTTACTTCCCAAAGTTGAATACCTCGAATAATGAAAAATACTGTATTTGGTCTCAAGTACCCCATTTTTTGTAGTAGTCAGGAAATAATGTTCTTTACTCGTACAGTCATATGGAGTACCTCATTATTCATGGTATTCAGGAATTATTTCAGGAATTAGTATTTGTTATTAGCATAACCCTAATACAGAGTAGTCCATTTTTCGTGGTATTTGAGAATTCATATGCATCATTCACACAGTCCTAGTGGACAGGCAAAGCCACTGATAGTCGACCAGACAGGCTGTGGACAGGCACAGCCAGTTACAAGCAGCCAGAAAGACAGACTGTGGACAGACACAGCTGCTGATAGCCAACCAGACAAGCAGGCATTGAATAGGCACAGCCACTGACACAGATGGACAGACAGACACAGATGGGAGCCCACTAGACATAACTACAGACTATGCAGAGGCGCAGAGTCAACTAGATAGGCTATGGCAGGCAGTGTCACTGACAGCCAACCAGACAAATAGATTGTGTACTGCAAAGTTATTGATATCCAAACAGAATGCAGACAGGACAGCGTCTGGCAGCTCACCAGACAGAATACAGACAGGCAAAGTCATGGATAACCAGCCAGATGGACAAACTGCAGACCTGCACAGCTAAGAAGCAACCAAATTGACAGACGGGGGGCAGGTACAGCAACTAACTGCCAACCAGATGGGCAGACTGTAGACAGGCATAGCTAAGAGGCAGCCAGCCAGACGGACGCACAGCTCCTGACCGCCAGTGAGCATAATCATTGATGGAACTCCCATAGCATGGTCTGGCTGTTATTACTGGCAGCTTTTAATAAGATTAACAGCCATAACCGCCTCATTACCATTCTGGTCACATGCCATAGATTAACTAGCTAATTAGGGCATGCAGTCATCAGCCACCTTCCTGGAACACAGCCAGCAGTTTCAGGGGTGGGGATAGGAGGTGTTAATATTTATTTCTCATCAAGTAGACAGCCCATTGTGGAATATTTTACTCTAGGGGTGTGACTAGACCACTAAACCAGGGTCTGTTCTTAGTGCTTTGTGTGTGCATATTTGAAACAGTGTGGAGTGAACAGGAGGAAGGCAGAAGGGGGGAGTTAAAGTATGTGTCAGTTTGCCTGGCTAATTAGGTCATGGTACAATTACAAAGCTGCTTTGTAAAGAGCAGAGTGTGAAACATCAGCTTGTCATTTGGAAGCTGGCCTCTTACTGGCACTTCCAGTAAACAGCACTGCGAGAGGCCAGGAATCAGAGCCAGCTCCTGCAGAACCAGCCATGGTAACAACAGTTATCTCCCTCAGAAATCAAAGTGATAACCTCCCCCCGCACACACACGGTACACATTCTGTACATATACACACACAGAATATACAGTATCAGTGGCTCAGCAGGCTGCACACTCACCTTTGAGGCCAGAAGATCAACTGGTTGTGGGTTCTAGCCCCACACCAGGCACTTGGGGTAAATCCCAATACTGACACTGTAGTGCGTCATGAGGAGGATGCTGCACTCCTGAGGTGCTGTCTTTCGAATGAGACATTAAACCGAGGTCCCGTCTGCCTGTTCTGGTGGCAGTTTAAGCTGATATTAAAGATCCCATGGCACTTCTTGAAAAGAGTAGGGGAATTTCCATGGTGTCCTGGCCAGATTTCCCCCATTCACTAAAAATAGCACCAACAGCTTAATTTGGTTCAGTTTCAGTTGGTTTCCGTCTGTGTCATCCCTTAAAAAGGGACTTCTAGTCTCAGTGGGCCTACCTGGTTAACAAAATTCAATAAATAAAAAGATTGCATTTAAATAATTTTGCACTGCATTTCAACACCTTGCAAATCGGAATGTACAATTCACAGTCACCACCAACTCACCAAGGGCCCCCACATTCAAGTGCGGGTCTGGTCCCAGTATCCACTTTTTGTGCAAAAGCATTTTGGTTTACTCACTGTTTGTTGTAGTATAGTAGATTGTATTACACTAATTTTGCTTAGTTGTAGGGCGACATCTTCATTACTACAGATCCCAGAATACCCTGCAGATGACAACAGGGTAGCGGGCAGAAGTGAGAAGGTTCAATAGTCTGCAGTCCATGTTAGAGTTTATATAAGCTCTGTTCTTTTGTTTGCTGGTCCCGCTGTCCTCCATGGACTATGTACGGTCACAGAGGGCTGTACATAGTCCCTGGAGAAAAGCAGTCCCGGAAAGCATCTGATTGGAGATTATACAAGCACTAACATGCACTACAGGCTTTGGAATCTTCCACTGCTGCCTTCTGCTCTGATGTAAGTTGTAAGGGATTCTGGGCTTGGTAGTAAAAGAAGATGTCGGCCTACAACTAAGCAAAATTAGTCTGATATAATCTACTGTGGTATACAGTAAACAGTAAGTAAACCAAAGTATTTTTACCCGCAAAGTGTACACTGGGACCAGTCCCACACAAAAACAGTTCTTGTTTTGGCGCCACTGCTGTTAGCGTAGAGACGCGTGCAAGCTGAGTGGCGCTGCCATGATGGGCATTTCTAAGAGATTTCAGACAGGCGCGACAGCCAATCAGTGAGCTAGTTTAGCTACTGAATAATTAATTAGACATATTTTTAGGTTAGTGCAGTTGCAGCTTGAATCAGTCCAGCACCGGCCCTAGCAATTATGGGACCCATTGTGAACCTCCTTGGTGGGCCTCTTCCCTGTAGTGACTTCTCTGTATCTCCCAGTTTAACTAGCTTTGTGTCGTTTTTGCACTCTCCATGAGTAAGAATGCAACCTCTAACAGATGAGAAGGATGCATACAGTACATGAGCAATACATTCTGGAAAAATCTGTAGCGAGATACAGAGGACCAGGAAAAAAGGAGGCCAGCTGGACAACTGAAGCTTTTTGGGGGTCCTCTGCTCCCATGGCCCATTGCAAATGCATAGTTATATGCTAAGACCGGCTCTGAATCAGTTAAATGTAAAAATGAATGCAACCTGCAGTATATAAATATCCTGGGGAAAAAAAAAAACACTTTGAACCCCAGAAACACAGTTCCAGGATTTCTTGTATCCCACCCCAAACAGAAAATAAAATTTAGTGAAGACAAGAAAATATGTACTCCCTTTAATTTTATCCGAGAAAATACATACAGTTATCAAGTACATAAGACTCTGATAGAGGCCTGGAGGTTGCATGCACGAACAAATTTAGTCCTTTTTTTAAATCAGAAGAGGCATACTAAGCAGTGGCAGCTTATTTCCAGCTGTGGGCTGAAAAGTGAGTTACATGGACCAGTAGTATTGACGTGGGAATGTTGGCCACGACACCACGGAGACTCTTCTACTCTTCCTCGATATGTGCCCTGGGATCTTCAGCTTCCTCCTGGACAGCAACCAGAGAGGCAGAAGGGACCTTGGCATGTCATGAGTGCAGCAACCCCCTTGTACTGCACTACAGTATCAGTTATGGGTATTGCCCCAAGTACCTGGTGTAGGGCTAGAATCCATGATCTTCCTCCCCCAGAGGCAAGTGTGCTACTTGAAGTACTGAGCCACTGACACTGATAATAAGACCAGGGAAATAGTTTTGAAATGAGATCGGGGCTTATCTTTGATAATCGTAGTACATTTAGAGAGAGCACCCCCATTCCTATTAGTAACTACACGGGAACTACACAGAGCACTTGCAGCCCTGTTCCCAACCTCACGTCATCAAAGTACTGCTTTTTGGGGTGGGGCTGAAGCGCTCGGTGATCGCTCAGCTGATTCGCAGGAGTTAGGAGCCAAGCATACTAAGTTAAAATTAATACATTTACACTACTTAAAATTTCAAATGCAGCTCACTTAGCTTATCGGGCAGGCAACTCCTTAAATTGAGTTGCCTGCCCAGATCTTGTCAGCTGCTCTTTAAGGGCATTTCTCTCCATGTTCTTGTGTTGTACTGGTTGGAGATGGTGCAGAAGCAGTTTGTTAAAGCAGGGGGTGTTGGGCCCAAAATGCTTTTTTGGTTAGAAAATGGGTCTGAAGTTCATTCTGCTGGGTAAAGGTAGTTGTTTTTTTTCTATAGAGGTGTTTATGCTCCTTTGGTGGGCTGCTGCTGCTGTTGGGCACCCTACCAGTCCCCGAGGGTTGTTCAGGGTCTCGTTATGCTGTGTGTGCCCCGGTGGACTCTCAGGAGCCAGCCCAGAGGCACCATCCTGCGGCAGCCCCACTACTTTTTCCTATTTTTTTTTCTCCCAATTGCCCTGGGGCCCCAGACAGAGGAGCACGTCCGATGGGCATGCATGGCCCCTTGCTCATTGATGGTTTCTTCCTCCACCCCATTGGCCTAGTGCCCTGGCATCCCTCGGCTGTACTTCCCCCTGGCCTCCACCGCGAGGCAGTCAAATGCAGAGGGAGCTCAGGCTCCCTCCCCAGAGAGGAGATCTGACAGACGGCAGCTCATCCTGGTCCACACCCTCTCTCCCCCCCCCCCATGCCGACCTCCAACGGCCCGTGCTTGCTCCCGAATACGGGCCGTCTGCATGCCGAGAGGTAAGGCGTCCAGTGCCTCAGCCCTCTACACCACCAGGCCAGCTCTGGGTAAAGGTAGCCAGTTAGTGAATGCGTAAAGGGTACAACTATGTGTGCGGTTATCCGCACCATGTACAAAGCGACACTTGAGAGACAAGAATCTTAAACACATTTCTGATGAGGCAACGACTGACTCCAGAAGAGAGAAAACATTTGCTGTGCTGTAAAAATGACATCAGTGGCACATAAATATAAGTAATCTGGCGAGGACGGGAGGCCAGGTGTGTCATAGAGGTGAGGTGCTCACTCCCACAGGGAGATGGCAGAGGTGCCGGGAATTCATGTTGGCATCCATTGGCTGACTGGCCAAGGAGTGGCCTTGACATCAGCTGCCAAGGTGGGCACTTGCCTAAACTCCTGGATGCAGAAAAGTTGTTTCTGTTGCGAGTCTGGCAAGGCATGGGGAAACCAGAGTTAAAAAGTGAGGTTAAAAAATAAAAGTAAAACAAATGTAAACAATGATGTGTTCATCTGTCTGTCAGTCCTCTGCTCTTAGGAAGGTGGCCATGGTGATGGACTAATGTTCTCATTTGTACATAACTGTCTTCATCTCTGGGCAAAATTTGACATTTTACTGAAAATAAAATGGGTATCTTTGTTATGTAAAGCCTCCCAGTACATGAGAAAGCTGTATCAGGGGAATATTCTGCAAGTTTAGAACTAAAGGCTATGTTTTTGCTGTAAGTGTCAGACTGACTCAGCTTTTCATAGTCGCTGGATGGATTCTGTGAGGGTTTGTTCAGCGAATTGTGCACTCTGACAGCCTGCAGGGTTCTGGTTAAAAACTGCTGCAGCACATCAAAGGGAGAGTCAAGTCTGGGTCACGCTGATGTTACCCCCAGCAACAGCAAGCGGCATGTTGCTATAGCAGCAGCCAACCAGCTTGTGGGATCAGTAAGCAGGAGGATAGCCGGTGGGAGCTTGGTGTGGTAGTAAAGGCAGCTAATTAAGGGGAAAAACTACAGCAACAAGAAAAGAAGAAAGAACAAACTAGATGTAACCTTACAAATGCCACCTTATAAATCCAGGGAGGCTGAGAGCAGCGGAATGACTAACGCCTGCCTGCCTTTCAGTCCTTGAATTTATTTCATTTGGTGCTCCATTTGTTAAAAAACAGTTCATTAACTAGAACAGAAAAATTTGCAGCACTTCCGGATCCTAGCAAACCCTCAAGATGATTACCATAGTTCTAAAACCTGTGATCTCTCTCCTAAACTATGCTGAAAAGAACTGGACCTCCTCATGTTAAAAAAAAAAAAAAAAAAAAATACTGTACCATACCAGGGTTTAAAATTGACAACGGTGCACTGATATTCCTGTTGGGAGCACTTCCTTGGTAATTCCTTTAGGTGTCCGCATGGCTCAGTTGGTAGTACATTTGTCTCTGGGCCAGAAGGTTGTGGGTTCTAGTCCCACGACGGGACTTGGGCTCATCCCTTAAATGCTGGCATCTGAGTGCAGTATTAAGGGGATGCTGTGTGGATGTCCATGTGGAAGTAAAAGAACCTGAGGCACTTTTCATAAGAGCAGGACATTTTCACCAGACCAGTGTCCTGGTCAGCATTCCCCTTCCTATAAAACTGCTTCAGGCAATTGTCCAAGGCTGTGTGTCAGTATCAGTGTGCAAAATGGCTGCCTAAAAGGTTTACAATTACTTCAGTACCAGTCTCTGATGGCTTGTAAAGCACTTTAAGATACAGTGTTTGTAAAAAGTGCTGTATAAATGCAAATTCTTCTTCAGTGAGGATATAGTGAAGGCCTTTGTCTCTATGTACGTATGTCACACTTGCATTTTTGTATATTGTCAGAACCACTTATCCAGCCTTGATCAGCCTTGGTATAGACATTGTCTGGCACCAGTCTGTGAGAACTTCAGAACCTTAGCTTTGCTGGTTATGCATGACTTCTTTTTTTTTTTAATTTACTTCTTTATGCTCCTACTCCCTCTGGTGGGGGTGTTGCCTATGGCTCCCCTTCAGCCCTGCAACCTCCGGCGTCCCACCAACCGCAGCTCCCGTTCTTGACCTACTTCCCCCTGCACACAGACCAGGTGTCGACCCAGTGGGTACTTAACCTCGCGCATTGGTGAGTTCCTGCTGAGCTGGGCTGGGAGGGAGGATCCTGGTGCGTCTGGTGTGGCGCTAGTAGGCCAGGGCCTCATGCGCACCAGAGGATTCCTTTTTCCTCTTTTTCTTCTTTTGGCGAGGGTGTGCAATGATGTTTAGGATGTCACAGCACATGCTCCCACCTGCTGTGTGTCTGACGTCTGCCCTGCCGTCCCCACACTCTGAGCTACTGCACAACATCCCCCGGCCACCCCCAGGAGCCAATATTGCAGCGGCTCTTGTCTCCCACCCTCCTCAGGAGAGGAGAGTTGTCCTCCAAACACTCAGTCCTGTCCTCCCCGGCCAGCCCCTGGCAACCCAACCTTGCTTCCGACACCGGGTCACCAGCGTGGTGCAAGGTATGGTGTCCAGTGCCTCAACCCTCTGTACCACCGGGCCGCCCTTATGCGTGACTACAAACTTGTGATTTCTTGTTACAGTTTGGTTTATATCTTTAGATATAGTTAAATATCTAAATGTAATCCAGCTGTAATCAGACATACCTCACTACTATTGCTTCAGGTTTTTGAATTCTCTGTCATGGTATGAGTTCTGGCTTGTGATTTGCTGTCACATCTTTGGATATATCTTGAAAATAACTTATTCAGGGAGAGTGTCTGTATTTGTTGGCGTGTATGTCTGTGGGTTAGTAGTGGAGGGTGTCTGGGGGTTTGTTGGGGTTGAAGAAAGACATCTGTGGGTGTGTTGGTAAGGGTGCCTGTGGAGGTTGTTGGAGTGTCTGTGGCTTTGTTAAGGATGATGTCTGGATTGATTGGGGGTAATTATTGTATCCTTATATATTTTTTCAGACTGTATGTACTATCTTTTTCTGGATTTTTTTCAAACTGTATGTACCATTGTTGCTGTCCTACCCAGGACCTCCTTACAAATGAGCTGTGCTCAATGGAGCCTTTCCTGGTAAAACAAATAACTAATGTCTTTGGGTTTGTTGTGGATAGTGTGTGGTTTGTTGGTGTGTGTCTGTGGGTTTGTTGGGGAGAGTGAGTACCTGTGTGTTTACTGGGCATAATGTCTCTGGTTTTATTGTGGGGATTGTGCGGTTTTGTTGGGGAGAGTACCTGTGGGTTTGTTGGAGTTGGGAAGAATGTGAATTTGTTGGGGAGGGTGTGGGTTTGTTTTTCACTTGAGGCTTGTCTGTGAATCTGCTCTGGTTGAGAAGTATCCTGTGTTTGTTAGGGTGAGTGTCAGTTTGTTGGTGTCCATCAGTGCCTCTGGGTTTGTTGGGGGAGATATTTCTTGGTCATGAAGGGTTTTTGATTTTTTTTATGTATTCATTTTAAATGTTTTACCAGGAAAGACAGGCTAAATGTGTAGCAGCTCATATTTCGGGGGAGAGTAACAGTGCAAAAAAATATATATAGGGGATACAGGATGGGCAGAATTGGGATATGGAAAATATTCTCGGCACTCGAGAGTATCCAGAACTCACTCTGCAGGACTGAGAATATTTTCCATATCCCACGATCTGTACATCATGCGTGTGATTTATACAATGGGGTGGGGGCTTTAGAAATATTATTTTTTCTGTGTTCTTCTGTTTCTGTGTGCTTTCTGCTCTTTCTGTGTGTGGTGTGAGTTTTTCTGATTAGACTGGGAGTCTGAGAAACACAATGGCACACAGGTGAGTGTCTTTTGCAATATTAAGTGAGTACGTTGCAGGGTACAGTGAGAAAGAAACTGTTTTGTGAAGCAGTTTCATTTGGAATGCAGGCTTTAGTGAGTGAGTGGTGACATCAGCAGAGTACGGATAAATGGAATTTATCTCACTCTGCTGATGTCATTGGCATTTATGTCACTGCAGTGAGAATATCTCCTTTTATTACACTGGAATAACTCTTACCCCTATTTTGTGTGTGTATGTATGTATGTATGTATGTATGTATATGTGTGTGTGTATGTGTATGTGTATGTATATGTATATGTATATGTATATGTGTATATATATATATATATATATAATATGTGTATATATACTGTATATAAAATCTATAATATAGATATATGCCATAATATTTTACATGCTTGTCTCCCTGTTACTCACCTGATTAAGAAGTGAAGGCTAACACCTCATATTGTTTCTTTTCTTATATAAGAATCCCCTCCCTTGCCCTACAAATATTCCACTAATTTCTTTGGTTTTTTTTTTTGCTGCAGGCCAAAGGACTCTTCACCACCGAAGTGATGTCTTAGAAACTGTGGTTCTCGTGAATCCGTCTGCAGAAAGTGTCATCTCAGAGGTACCTGCACATTTTTCTCTGTTTTGATTTTGTTTCAATTCTGGCTTTATCCTCCCTCATCTGGTTGGGCCCTGCTCCTATCACTGCTTAGCCCATTTTATGGTTCTGGTAGCCTTCTCAGGGTCCGTGTCACACTGAGTAACCTCCAGTTTTCCTTGGTTTCTCCCGGACAATGACCGTCCTCTAGCTGGTGACATACAAATCTGAAGCATCCATGAGGGAAAAGACAGAGTCCACAGGAAAAGAAACTGAAGTGTAGGAGTTGTAGGGTTTTATCTGTCCTGTAACCAGTGCATTTATTTTCTAATTTATTCTCCTTGATACATTGAAACACTCTGGCCCTTATTGGTATTCTCCACGTATGCCACCAACAGACTCTGTATGTGCATACAGTTGCATTTCCCCACCAGCATAATCCTGAAACCACCAGGAGGTTGACATATGATTGTATAGGGATTCCCTTGCACTCCATCAGTAAAGACCTTTTTTGGGGATACTACCTCTTCCTCTGCTGACTCAGTGCAGTGAACCCATGACAGGCAACATCTCTTCATTGCTCATGGGTTGGTTATGTGTAGACTTTCTTTGTAAAGTTCTCGGAGATGCCCATGCCAGTCAGCAGTGTGTACTTACTGGCATCATAAACATCACACAGTCAGAAATCCTTGAGGCTGGACCTAAGTGGCTGCTCAGATATGTAACCAAGATTGGCCTCAAAAACATTTCTGATGGTAGTCTTCTGTTAGGAGATGTATTTAAGCAGATTGCTCTAAATCTGTCAATAATTCATAACCTGGAATATATTAACTTCATTGCATGACCCCCAGACCAAGTCTCAGACCTTGGCTGGGGGACCTCAAGTGTATCACAGAGGTGATGAGCACCTCCCAGCTGCTGCCTTGATGCCTGATGCAAAACATCATCATGACACTGGCGCATCAGCTATAGCCATTACAGAGAGTAATAATGTGTAGATTCTTCAAGCAGGGGAAGGGGGACTGGGGAGGTGACTTGCGAGAAGGAAAAGCAGCAGCTCCTATGCATAATGGCATATGGCCCCCACAATCCTCCTTGGCCATGACTATGATCCTAAATGGCTGTATTGTGATCTGCAGAACAGTATGAGATTCAGGGACAAGGCCTCTGGTCAAGACAGGCATTCTGGATTAACTGCTGACTGGCACAAATGCAGGAAGCTGAGAAACTTCTGTAAGTAGAATCTTAAAAATGCTAAGTGGAGATATATTAAGAATCTCCAAATTGAGACTCTGTCTGACCCTAAAAACATTTGAAAACAGATCAATTGTCTCTTTAAAGGGCACTCTGAAGCTACTGTACATGACATTACAGCTGATGGGCATGCTGTCTCTGAACCAGTTGCATCAGCTAATGCAGTTAATAATTTCTTCACTGATCTGGACAAATACTTAGCCCTGCAAACTGGGAATTTGAGCCATTCCCCAAAGTCTGAATGAACCTCTCCTTAGTTTCACTTCTGTTTAATCACCAGCCGAGGCGTGCTTACCCTATTAAGAAGGGTCAGATCAGACGGGTCTTCAGGATATGACAAACGGGAGCCAACATTTTTTGAAAATTGCTGCCCCAGTTATCACCAGTCCTTTCAGGAACCTTTTTAATAAATCTATAGTACTGGTATCCATTCCTGACAGATGGAAAACTGCCATAATGGTCCGTTTACGTAATGGTGGTGCTAAAGACCCAGTTGAGAACTATCGACTCATCTCCTTAGCATGCTAGCAAAGATCCAAGAGAGGTTGGTGTACAACAAGCTCCAGAACTACTTGGAACTCCACCACACCCTATCTGATGTACAACATGGTTTTAGGAAAAAAACATGGCACGGATACTGCTCTTGTCCGGCTCACTTCAGATTTACTTGGAGCTATGGACGGTGGGCTAGCAGCTGGAGCTGTATTCATTGAACTAACCAAGGCGTTTGACCTTGTAAATCATGAATTCCCGCTGTCCAAACTCAAATATCTTGGGCTTGACAGCCTTGCATGCAATTGGTTCAGGCAGTACCTAATGGATCGAAAGCAACTGGTGAAATGGACGGGAAGTATGTATGAGCTAAAGCCACTAACTACAAGGGTACCCCGAGCCTCCATTCTGGGCCCATTGTTGTTTTCAATGTTTACAAATTACATGCCTGACAACTGTGGGGGGCCAAGCTGCAGCTGTATGCAGTTGATGCCGTGCTATATGTAAGTTCTGCAGATGTAAACCAGATAAACCTGGGTCTTAATACTTAGTTCAAGAAATTGGAGGGATGGCTTTTAGGCAGTAAGTTTGTCCTAAATGTCAAGAAAACAAAAGCCATGCTCTTCAGCTCGAGGTACTTGGGAACAAGAGACAGTGCCTACTCCAGCTATCATCATTGGCTGGTACTCAGCTGGAAGTGAATGACTCTACGAAATACTGTGGGTTACGACTAGACCAGGAGCTTACGTTGAAACCTCATGCTGAGTCTATGATGAGATCACTTCACCAGAAGATTGGCCTTTTGTACTGACTTAATGCATGCTGCAGTAGTGAAGCTCAGCTGGCCATTGCATCCAGTATGCTGTTGCCTTTTTGTCTTGTGTGTGTGTAACCCCCCTGCAAATGGGGGTTCCCAAAAGACTTCCAGGAGCTTGCTTGAATGCTCCAAGCCTGAATGGTGTTTGGCATTTAAGCCATTTATCAGTGAGTGTTTTTAGAACCTCTGGTACTGTCTCTTTAAGAGCTGTCTGCTTGCAGACATAATTAGTTTGTATGGGGGACTGTGTGCTTCTCTGAGTACCACTCGAGCTGCTGCCAATTCACTTCATTTTGCAGTCACTAGGAGTGCAAGGAACCTATCTGAAAGATGTAACTGTTTGCCAGAAATTATTTAGAGTAATAATGAAATTACAGTTTGTCTAACCTGCTTTCTTTGCAGTCAGAACTGTGTCTGCTAGTTCCCCATTCTAGTTTTGAACTGCTGAACTGGACCAATCAGTGTGGGGTAAGCTAGCTCTAAAATGGTGCCTTGGACGAATCAGAACTTGACTCATAATCTGAGCCAGCCACAAGAGGATCGAGATGGGCAGTGACTCTGGGAGATGTAGTTTAGACTTCAGTGCCTTTTGGACCAACAGCAGCAGTCTATTGTGAGTGACAGCCAATCCAGTCAAGAACTGGGAGGAACTCAAAGGAAGTGCCCGGTTTGTCGGTTGGAGTTTCAGTTGAGCTTTGGTAGTGAAGAAGGAAGGAGCCCTGTGCTTTTCAGTGTGCAGTTTTAGTCAAAAAGGTGTAAGGCCCAGAGTTCGGTCTGCAGCTTGTGTAACAGCTTGTTGGGACTGAATCCGTCCTGTGAAAGAGAATCAAAGGATCTCTGAAAGTAGAAACCAGGCTCACCCTGTAGAAGACTGGAGGAATTGCTGAAAATTGCACTCGGTCTGTCAGGAACTGAATCTGCTGTGTGTTCTCCCGGTATTGTGCAGTAATTGCGATCGGGATACAGATGCAGCCTGCCTGGTATAGTGCTTTCTTTTATATGGATGTGTGAAGAGGTTTATGTACCTCAAGTGAGCCCTGCTGACATTGAAGGACCCTATCTTATTTGGAGGTCGTGAGTACTAATTCAGGGTCGCTCCCTGTTGAATTGCCACATTAAATCCAAATGGAATTACTGTACTGCTGACTGTTTAATTCTCCTTTTCTCTGTGTGAAAGGGTCCCTACCAGCTGCCATGGTTTGACTAGCCACTAGGGCTTGGGTACCAGGGACAGTAACTGATAGGGATAGGCCTGTGCACAGAGCCATAGGTAGATTATTAGAGTGATAAGCTAATTAACCTGATTTCCCTGTCCTTGTTATATCCCCTAAATAAATCAGAGCTGCTTGTTTCAGCAAAGTTATACTGCCTGAGGTATTTGTCTATGTTAAAGTACTGTACTGTGATTGTTGCACTGTATCTCATTTCACAGGAGGTCCCAGTGCCGGAACCAGACCTGGGGTAAGTGTATACTGTGAAGGTAATTCTGATATATTGTGTGGGCCCTAGTGGGAAGAAAGGGGTTGCAGTGTCCCAGAGGGCTGTGACCAAGTTAGTTTAACTATTGCAAACCCTGACCTCTGGGTGGAGGCACCGCCATTGGATCCAGGCCCTCAACCTGTTAGTGGCAAATCAGGCAGGGTAGTAGCCCTGGGATAGCGCCATCTAGGGGTTACATCTTGAGGCTCACCGCTGGGATTGTGTGTCCTCTTTGGCCATATTTACTAACCACTGTTAAGAAAAATGGGTACCCGACAGAAGTGGCTGTGCACCAGCTGGTGGAGTGGTGTACTGGGGAGGAGATCGACCCCAAAATGCTATGCTTATCCTGGACATCCCCTGGGTATCAATACGGACACTGTGGCAGGAGTACTTTCCAAGGTGGAACGTTACAAAACCCTGTGGTGGTGGGTCGGCATGCTAATCTGCTCACCCACACTTTCCTGGCCCTAGTAGAGTTTAAGGATCCCATAGATAGCTCCAAAGTGCCACAGACCATTACCCCAGAGGGAGCCCTCACTGCTTGGAGAGTGATAACTAAGGACAGTAAAGACCCGGGGGGGAATCAGCCCCCACCACTATCTGAAACTTTTGAGGAGAAATTTGCTGAATGGTTGCTGGGAGAGGGGAAAACTGTGGAGGACTTGAAGAAACTATTCTTGCCACCTGGGGGTGTTCCTCCCCCAACACCCTCTCCTGCTCCAGTGCCCGTAATGGTGGCTAAACCAATGCAGACTCCTATTTCTGCACCTGCCATTAGTCACGACTCTTACCGAAGGTTGAGGATCTTCTCTGGCACCCTCCCCACCCCCCAAGGGGAGGATGACTGGGAGACCTGGATAGACTATGTTGCCCCCCAAGTGCTAGAATGGCAAGTTGGCTACGGGAGGCAAAGAGGGTTAGTGAGCCTCCGAGGTCCTGCCCTGGCTACCATCCGTGCTCAAACGGGCCAGTAACCCTGAAGCGACTGCACAGGCCTATCTTGAGGCCTTGGAGAATGTGTATGGGAGCCCAGATTCTGATGAGGACCTATTGGAGAGTAAGAATTGCACAACAGTACCAAGGGGAGTTGTTGTCTGTGTATGTCTCGGCTGGAAAAATTGTTGCAAGAATGCCTCAGAAAGGGTAGTTTGCCAGCGATTGAACTGGACCGAACCAGACTGGACAGAATCCTTAAGTCTGCCCCTTCTCAGAACTGCTGTTGCTTCAAGTTACGCCTGGCAAATCGACTGGAATCCCCACCCTCCATGATGAGTTAATGAGAGAAATTCGAGGAGTTGAGAAAGCGACCCGGGAGGTACCTGCACCAACAGCTGTGGCTACGACCGAGTGACTGAGGGTGACCCATCAAGTGAAGTTCAGGGCAGAGGTTGACAGTCAATGAGTGCTCTGACAAGGAAAAGATATGCCACAATGGGGCGAACTGTTGAGAGAGATCCAGGAATTCAAAAACAGTCCCTTTATGAAGGCCAGCCTGCAAAGCAGGGCCCTGACCCATATCCGACTGCATCTGCTATGGGGTGGGGTACCCAATTCATGTATCTCCTGCTGATAACAGGCTCCAAACTCCAGTTCCTTGACCATGGAAGTGGAGAAACTGACGAGATGTCTCCAAATGCTTATCACGCCCAGACAGAGATGGCACCCAGGTTTCCAGTTAGTAATACCCCGCCCTGGCTCCCAGTGTGGCACCTCGGCCAGCTCAAACTCCAGAAAGTATGTTTTGCTATAATTGTGGAAAGATGGGCACATGAAAAGGGAATGCCAGTCCCCAAAAGACACTGACAAAGTTGCATATAGGCTACAAGGAGAGCTTGGAGAAGAAATCAGTGGTTAAGAGGTGCACGACATGATCCCAGTGAGGGCACCAAAATGCTAATTCACGTCCTTTTGTGGCAAGGTCAGTTGCCCAGGCCCCCACTACCGCCTCTCCAGACTGGTCCAGAATAGTGGGTCCCTCCATGGAGACCACTGTAGCGTGAATGGAGTGTCTACAAGAGCATGTATTAGACAGTGGCTCCCAAGTGACAATTATGTTCCAGGATTGGTATCAGAAGCATTTGTCAGAGCGTACCCTTACAACCATTAGAAGGACTGCATGTATGGGGGTTAAGTGAAGGCCTACCCCTATTCGGGTATATTCGAATTTGGCTGTCTTTCCCCACCTCCGTGGCTGGAGTGGCGAACAAGTAGAGACCTAGCCTAGTGTGTCCCCCACTGGACTGTATGATGGTGTCCCTTTGTTGATTGGAACAAATGCTCATATGTTCGGAAGGCTGGCACAGTTGTGTTATGAAAACAGGGGTCAAAGACTAGTAGAGCTTTAAGAGTTCGCTTTAATTAAGAAGGCCTATGAGGCACAGAGAGATGCTAAAAAACAGAACCAGAGGAACCGGTCGGAATTGTATGGAAGAAGGATCCTGAGTCTCTGATCCTGGCGCAAATGCCCAGTGTACCTTACAGGGAGAGTCCGTATCAGAAAGGATGTTAAGAATAAAATATTAATGTTGGATGCACCAGGCGATGGAAAATTGCCAGAGGGACTGCTGGTCAAGCCTAGTATTTTGCCCGCTAGAGCCCATGCTTATGCCAGAAGGGTAATGGTCCAAGTTCATAATGTGTCTGAAAGAGACATTCGGTAAACAGAGGTTGCATCCTGGCTAATGTGCATTGTGCAGACACTGCAGTGCTACCCAGCAACAAGAGTTCAAGGAAGAATGACAGAGTAACGCCTGACTTGTTTGATTTCGGCGACTCCGCTGCCAGCTGAATGGAAAGTGAGGATCAGTGAGAAGCTTGCCCAGAGAGACCAGGTGTTTTCTTTAAAGGAATGGGATGTAGGATCGTGCAGGAGCTGAGCACAATATCCGGCTGCATGGCGAAAGACCATTTCGTGAGAGGTCTCGACGCCCTGGCACCTGCTGACATAGATGATGTGAGGCGGCATCTGCAAGAGATGTTAGCTGCTGGGTAATAAGAATCCAGAAGCCCTTATGCTTCCCCATTGTGGTAGTGAGGAAAAGAATGGAACAGTAAGGATGTGTGGATTATCGCACCTTAAACGTGGGACTATCCCTGATCAGTACACAATGCCCGCATTCAGGATGCTTTGGACTGCCTAAGCGGGAGCAAGTGGTTCTCTGTGCTGGATCTCATGCAGTGGGTACTACCAGATCCCGATGGCCCCAGAGGACCGTGAGAAGACGGCCTTTATCTGTCCGCTTGGCTTCTATTGAATTCATGGAGGATGCCTCAAAGGATTTCAGGTGCCCCAGCCACTTTTCAACGATTGATGGGAGTGCAGTGGGGACATGAACTTACTAGAGTGCCTGGTATACCTAGATGATGTTATTGTGTTTGGCAGCTCACTGGAGGAACATGAGAGCAGATTATTTAAGGTGTTGGACCGACTGGAGGACTTTGGCCTTAAACTGTCCATTGATAAGTGTCAATTCTTTCAAACATCAGTAAAGTATGTGGGCACATAGTATCCACCGAGGAATAGAGACCGACCCAAGTAAAGTTGAGGCCTTGACCACCTGGCCACAGCCAAAAATCTAAAGAACTGCAAAGATTCCTGGGATTCTGTGGTTATTATCGGCTTCATCAGGACTATTCAAGAGTGATCCCCTTTACTTAACCTTACTCAAGGGTATCCCCAACCCACAAAAATACCAAAAGTCAGCGTCCCTCAAGACTGAAAGAGTGTATTTTCATCCGAGTGAAGTATTTGGGGCCCGCTGGACTCTGATTGTGAGACTGCTTTCATGAGATCATATATCAACTTACCCATGCTCCAGTGCTGGCCTATGCCGATCCAAGAAAACCTTACGTCCTGCACACTGATGCTAGCTTGCAAGGGTTAGGGGCTGTGTTGTACCAAGAGACCAGAATGGCCTGAGACCAGTGGCCTTTGCCAGTAGAAGCCTGACCCCATCCGAAAAGAACTATCTCTGTACATAAGTTAGAGTTCCTAGCTTTGAAGTGGGCTATTGTTGACCAATTCCATGAGTACTTGTATGGGGCTAAAATACTAGAAAACTGACAATAATCCTTTGACCTATGTGCAGACTCTCAGCTAAGTTGGATGCCACTGGCCATAGGTGGCTTTCTGCATTATCTACATATGACTATGTCTAAATACCGAGCAGGTCTGAACCACATAGATGCTGATGCTCTCTCCCGGAGGCCTGTTCCCCAGAATGATTAGGGTCCGATTGGCAGAACCTGACATTCGGGCACTCTGCCGGAAGTTTGACAGGGAGGAACAATGTCCCCGGGCGCAGTGGACTGCATGGTGGATTGCTTGGGAGCCTCTGAGAATTGCATACCTGCTGCTTATGCCACTTTTCTGCAATAGACATTGGTGCACTGCCTCAGCTGGACAATGACAGTATTCGGCGGGCTCAATCCCGCGATCCCATGATCAAAGCAGCTTTAGAAGCCCTCTATGCAGGAAAAGATGTGTCCAAATTACGCCTACTGATTTGAGAACTGCACTGTTATACAAAGAAGGTCCTAAGTTGAAACTGATCAATAAACTGTTATACAGAGAAACAGTAGACAGAGGGGACAAGTAGACAAACAACAACTAGTGCTGCCCACTGCCTTCGAGACTCAGTACTGAGGTCCTTGCACAACCACATGGGGCACCTTGGTATAGACAGAACACTTGACTTGGTGAGATCCAGATTCTATTGGCCTAAGATGGGGGCTGATGTGGAGCAACACATTTGAACTTGTAGTCGCTGCTTACAGAGGAAAGCTTTGCCCAGAGGCTGCCCCTTATTAACATCACCACCAGTGCACCCATGGAGCTGGTCTGTATTGATTTTCTGAGTTTGAGTCAGATCAAAGAAATATCAGTAATGTGCTGGTGGTCACTGACCATTTCACGAGATATGCCCAAGCTTTCCCCACCAAAGACCAGAAAGCATCCACTGTGGCCAAAGTACTTGTAGAAAACTTTTTGTTCACTATGGGGCTCACAAAGAATCCATTCTGATCAAAGGAGAGACTTTGAGAGTCGTCTGATCAAAGAGATGCTTTCTCTGTGGGGAGTCTGAAAGTCCAGAACCACTCCTTACCACCCAGGGGACCCACAGCCTGAACGTTTCAACCGCACTTTGCTAGATATGCTAGGGCACCTGCACCCAAAGGACAAGCCTAGATGGAGCCAATAAATTAGCACCCTGGTACATGCTTATAACTGCACCAAAGTGATGCTACTGATTCTCCCCTACCGCCTGATGTTTGGAAGAGAAGCTCGACTACCAGTAGATGTGTGTTTTGGGGTCTCTCCGATGGGGTTCAAGCTGACAACTATTTACAGTATGTGCAAAGTTAAAGGCCCAGCTAACTCATGCTACTAACTGGCTCAAACCATGGCTGCCAAAAGAAATCTGGCCAACAAAGAAAGGTATGATAAAGGTGAAAGCACAGGAACTCCAGGGAGGGAGATCGGGTATTGCTAAGAAATCTGGGACTGCATGGCAAGCACAAGATTGCTGACAGATGGCACCATCTCCCTCACATTGTAGTGGGCAAACTAGATGATCTGCCAGTGTACAAAGTAAGGCCTGAGAATAATTCAAAGATGTAAAAACAATGCATAGAAATCATTTACTGCCCATTGACAAATCTTAATTGAGTCTGAGCCCCAGAAGATGCCCCTCTGGACCAGTGACTAGAGCTGCTGCTAAGAAAGATCAAGAAAGTCTGCACCTACAGAAGCAAAGTTAGTGTTCCCTCCACAAATCCCAGTTGAGCATGACTGTCAGTCCATATCGGAAGAAAGTGAGAGTGACTTTGAATACTATCCTTCTTACGAACTGAGTCAATTGTTTCGGCAATCCCTAGTCAATACTGGAGATGAAGCTGGGCCTTCTGGACTGTCTAAGCCCCAGCTTCATCCCTGGAGCCAATGCTCCCAGAAAGTGAAGTGCAAAGCATCAGATCAGATGAAATGGAATCATTGTGCATGGTTGAACTGTTTGAGCTTTCAGGGAGAAAATGATAGATTGGGGCAGACTGGTGATACACCGAACAAGAAGAGTATTTTGAGTGCCCTGACAGTCCACTGCCAGTGTCCAAAAGCTCCATGCGAGCCAAATGTTGTGGACTCAGAAACTGTAACTCCTGGAGCTGAAAGTGCCCCAAGTTCTAGCCTCTACCCCATGGAGACTCCCTGACAAGTGAGGACAATGCTGAAAATGAGGCTCAGAGTGCAGAGACTATAACAGTTCCCCTAGAAAGACTGGTCGAGCTGTAAAGCCTGTGGTGCACCTCAGTTATGATTCACTTGAGAGGCCTGTGGACTTGCCTCTCAATGTTGTCCATAAAGGAGTGTATGTGTCCCCGAGCTCATTGCCCAAACTGAGCATCAGTGCTAACTCCAAGTTACTTGTGTTGCCCTCTAGTATGGTGCCTTGCCCCATCCAGCCCCAAGGTAACTGATAGGAAGGGCCCTCTCTTCAGGTTTCATGTACAAGAGGTAATAACTTGAGTTATGGTACAATGTGTATGTAATACTGTGTAAAGAGTGACGTACTGCAATGTTTCAGAAATGTGTTCTTGGTAAAATGATATATTGACTGATGATGATTACATGTCGAGCCTAATGCAAATGTATATGGTTGCAGTTGAAACTTATGGGGTTACTTTGGCCGGACGTCAAGCTTTCCCAGGCCAGGAAGGGTGTAACCCCCCTGCAAATGGGGGTTCCCAAAAGACTTCCAGGAGCTTGCTTGAATGCTCCAAGCCTGAATGGTGTTTGGCATTTAAGCCCTTTATCAGTGAGTGTTTTTAGAACCTCTGGTACTGTCTCTTTAAGAGCTGTCTGCTTGCAGACATAATTAGTTTGTATGGGGGGACTGTGTGCTTCTCTGAGTACCACTCGAGCTGCTGCCAATTCACTTCATTTTTGCAGTCACTAGGAGTGCAAAGGAACCTATCTGAAAGATGTAACTGTTTGCCAGAAATTATTTAGAGTAATAATGAAATTACAGTTTGTCTAACCTTCTTCTTTGCAGTCAGAACTGTATCTGCTAGTTCCCCATTCTAGTTTTGAACTGCTGAACTGGACCAATCAGTGTGAGGTAAGCTAGCTCTAAAATGGTGCCTTGGACGAATCAGAACTTGGACTCATAATCTGAGCCAGCCACAAGAGGATCGATGGGCAGTGACTCTGGGAGATGTAGTTTAGACTTCAGTGCCTTTTGGACCAACAGCAGCAGTCTATTGTGAGTGACAGCCAATCCAGTCAAGAACTGGGAGGAACTCAAAGGAAGTGCCCGTTTTGTCGGTTGGAGTTTCAGTTGAGCTTTGGCAGTGAAGAAGGAAGGGCCCTGTGCTTTTCAGTGTGCAGTTTTAGTCAAAAACGGTGTAAGGCCCAGAGTTCTGCCCACAGCTTGTGTAACAGCTTGTTAGGACTGAATCCGTCCTGTGAAAAGAATCAAAGGATCTCTGAAGAGTAGAAACCAGGCTCACCCTGTAGAAGACTGGAGGAATTGCTGAAAATTGCACTTGGTCTGTCTGGAGCTGAATCTGCTGTGTGTCTCCGGTATTGTGCAGTAATTGGGATCGGGATACAGATGCAGCCTGCCTGGTATAGTGCTTTCTTTTATATGGATGTGAAGAGGTTGTGTACCTCAAGTGAGCCCTGCTGACATTGAAGGACCCTATCTTATTTGGAGGTCGTGAGTACTAATTCAGGGTCGCTCCTGTTGAATTGCCACATTAAATCCAAATGGAATTACTGTACTGCTGAGTGTTTAATTCTCCTTTCTCTGTGTGAAAGGGCCCCACCAGCTGCCACGGTTTGACTAGCCACTAGGGCTTGGGTACCCAGGACAGTAACTGATAGGGATAGGCCTGTGCACAGAGCCATAGGTAGATTATTAGAGTGATAAGCTAATTAACCTGATTTCCTGTCCTTGTTATATCCCCTAAATAAATCAGAGCTGCTTGTTTCAGCAAAGTTATACTGCCTGAGGTATTTGTCTATGTTAAAGTACTGTACTGTGATTGTTGCACTGTATCTCATCTCACAGGAGGTCCCAGTGCCGGAACCAGACCTGGGGGTAAGTGTATACTGTGAAGGTAATTCTGATATATTGTGTGGGCCACTAGTGGGAAGAAAGGTAGTGTCCCAGAGGGCTGTGACCAAGTTAGTTTAACTATTGCAAACCCTGACCTCTGGGTGGAGGCACCCGCCATTGGATCCAGGCCCCTCAACCTGTTAGTGGCAAATCAGGCAGGGGTAGTAGCCCCTGGGATAGCGCCATCTAGGGGTTACATGTGTAATGTTTTTATTAGATTTTTAGAAAGAAAAGAAATTCCATTGACATATGCTGAAATAAAAAGTACAAATTGCACATTTCATGTACATTTTCCTTATTCATCATTTAGAATAGTGCAGTTTATGGATGATAGATCTATTCAGCCTTGACCAATTAGCATATGAAGAAAAATATAAGATTCAAACTATAAAAGTCCCAATAGGACTACAAACAACATCCTAAACTAGATATGTTCAGATCACCCATTCTATAGCTATATAATGTGAGAAATCAATCAGTTCTGTTGCTCAGATTACTAATCCACCTTCACAGTTTTATATTATGCAGTCTGTCATATGTATGGCTCAGTATCATTTACCCAGTGTCCCCATGCTATTTCCAGCCCCAAACAACCATAGGAAAAGAGCTTATGCTGTCCCTCCTTCCCTTAACAACATCTCCTCTCCCAGGGTGAGGACTGTCAGAAATTTGCCCAAGTCACTCATAAACCTTTTTTTCCTTACCTTTTAACACATATGTTAATCTATCTGTTGCAAGTACTTTGGCCAGTCCCCTCCACTGCTCCACCGTTGGGACTGAGCTAGTTATCCATAGATTCTGTATACCTTGTCTGGCAACAACAAGCAGGACTCTTAACCACCGGGGGTACGAGCCCCACTCTCCTCCTCCCAGGTCCTTCACTCCCAACAGCTGTGACTGTGGAGTAATCTCAATTGTACGCCCTTCTGTTCTGGTTAGCTCGTGTGTAATGCCCTTCCAATATGCCACCAGATGGTGACATTCCCAGTAATAATGGAAATAGGTGCCCCTGGCCACCCCACACTTACTACAATAGGGAGAAACACCTGGGGTAAAACTTATGAACCATGCTAGATGGATAATATAGCCTGTGTAGGAATTTATGCTGCATTTCTTTGAACTTGTTACATAGGAGGATCCCCATATGGGAAGCTAGAAGTAGTTTCCAATTGTCCGAGATCAAGAATCCCAGATCCTGCTCCCACTATTGTTTTACCCACTGAGTGTCTTCTTGAAAGAAGCTCCTATCTAGCTTTGCCACCCTTCCCATCAGCCCTTTTTCATTTCTATTGGCCCCTAGAATTTCCCTCTCTAACCCTGTTAAAGGGGTGTCCGCTGTTGAAACCCTATTTAGTTTTTGGCAGTAATTCCTAATCTGAAAGAACTTAAACAAGTGTGAGACAGGTATCCTCAACCCCAGCTGTAGGTCCTCACATGTGTGTATTCTTTCCTAGGTGAGGAGGTTTCCTACACATTGAACCCTCGTATCCTGCCACATCTGGAACCCATTGTCTTTAAGCCTTGGCAAAAAGTCTGGGTTACTTGGAACTTGTTCCGCTCCCCTCCTTTTCTTGATGTGTCCCCAGGCTTCCAAAACTGTGATTACCAGTGGATTCAGGTTTCTTAGTCGCCTATAGGCTTGCCCCTCTCCTTCTTCCAAGTAGATTGACACTCGTCCTGGGCACCCTTCCTCTCTAAGTCGAGCCATGTGGCCACCCCACTGCTATTGAACCAGTTATGTATATATCTGTGTTGTGTAGCCAAATAATATCCCTTGATGTCTGGGAAGTTCATGCCCCCATTCTCCCTGAGGCTTTTAGCCTTTTCAGGCTAATTCTAGATTTCTTGCCTTGCCAAATAAAGTCTATGAACCCTTTTTCTATCTTCTTAATATCCTTGTTAGTTGGACAGTGGGCACCATCTGCATCATATACAGAATTTGAGGAAGGATATTCATTTTCAACAGGTTGATTCTTCCCAACCACAATATCGGAAGGGCCCTCCACCTACATAAATCCGTCAAGATTGTTTCAAACATGGGGTGTAATTTAGGGCATTTAGACTGTTCAAGTCCCATCCCACCTTGATACCTAGGTATGTGAATGCCTTATCCACTCATTTTAAACCCCACGTGCCCCTCACCCATTCAAGTACATCATTTCTGATTTGTTAATATTCAGTTTATATCCTGAAAATTTTGCAAGCTCACATTCTTCAAAAGGGCTGGCATAGATTTCTCCGGATTGTTATAAAAAGTAAAATATCATTTGCATAAAGTATAATGGTGTGATGCATGCCCCCTTACCCCCAACACCCGTAATCTGTGGGTCAAATCTAATATTTTTAATGCCAACAGCTCTATTGCAAGAACAAATAGAAGAGGAGAGAGGGGACACCCCTGCCTAGTGCCTCTCCCCAACTAAAACTCTTCCGTTGGTAATCCATTAACCAGTACTCGGGCCTTGGGTGTTTTGTAGAAGGCTCCTACCAAGTTTATAAATTCCTCCCCAGTCCAAATCTGTCCAAAACCCTCAACAGATATGAGCCACTCTATCCTATCGAATGCTTCTCAGCATCCATAGACAGGAAACAAGCACGGCCCAGGATGTCGAGCCCCACCACACCACATTCAGCAGCCTTCTCATATTGTGATGTGATGATCTATCCTGGACAAAGTCTGTCTGGTCAGGGTGAACCATCAGGGAAAGTACCTTTTCTAGTCTCCGGGAAAAAACTTTTGTCATAATCTTACAGTCATAATTTAAAAGGGATATCAGTCTATATGATGAGCACTCTGTGGGGTCCTTATTTGGCTTAGGGAGAACACAGTTATTAGCTTCGTAGAATGTTTTTGGTAGTCTCCTCTCACCTCCTCCAGCAAATCCCTGAGTGGTATAGCCCGCTCCCCCTTTAGTTCCTTATAATATTCCATCCTCAACCCATCTGGCCATGCTGCCTTTCCTCTCTGTAGGATCCCTATTACTTTGGTAACTTCTGCTACTGTTATTTTGCCCCCTAGTATAGCTCTTCTCTCTTTGTCCAAAACTGGGATATTCAACCCATCCATAAATATCTCCATAAACTGCTCCCAATCCGTACATTCTGCCTGATAAGAGTTTTTCTTAGTAGTCCTGGAAACATTTCTGAATTTGTGCCTCCTCCTGTACAAGGTGCCCCTCTTTTGTTCTAATGTTTACTGTCCTCTTTGTCATTCTGCCCCCCCCCCCCATCAAGTGTACCAGTAGGGGCCCTGGTTTATTTCCCCATTCATATATTTTTGTCGTAGCAAAAGCATTTTAGACCTAGCTTCCTCCGTTAAACACAAGTTCAGGGCCTCCAAACCACCTGCAACTCTTTCAGTACCCCCGTGTCCCTAGTGTCTATGGCACTATGTTCTAGACCCCCAAATTTCCTCTCTAAAGCCAGCTGTTTCTGCCTTTATTCCTTCTTAACCCTGACCATTAACCCAATTATTACACCCCTCATGTAAGCCTTCTCTGCTTCCCAGTAACTGCCCACTGTGTCCAATGTTCCCTGATTGTGTTCCACATAGGATTTCCACTGTGCCTTAATATAATCCCGAAATTCTTTCTTTGCTAGCAGGTAAGTGGGGAACTGCCACCCTCCCCTCTCCTCCCCTCCCCTTCTCCCTCTGCATAAGAAGTACCTCTGTCTGCACCATAGCATGGTCTGAAACAAAGATTGAACTATGCTTCACTGTCCTAGGATAAAGCTCCCTGGGTACTATATGTAGTCCAGCCTTGACCAAGAAACATGTGGGTGCAAAAAAAATGTATATTCTCGGACTCCAGGATTGGAGGTCCGCCAGGCGTCTACCAAGTTACATAGAAACATAGACTTTGATGGCAGATAAGGACCACTTGGCCTACCCAATTCAGATTTGATAGCCCCATTTGCCATTTGCTGGACAGCCCCCACTGTTCTAGATCTCATTCCAGAGTAATCCAGCCTGGGGTCAGCGACACAATTGAAGTCTCCTCCCATTATCAAGTTAGGAAATTGTTCCCTCGTAAGGATATCTATGATTGTCTGATAGAAGACTGGATCCAGCACTGACGGTGCATATACACTTCCAAATGTCAATTCCCTTCCATTGACTTCCCTTACTATAAAATCTATTGGCCCTCTAAAGGGTCCTTAATCATGCGGTGTATCCAAAATGGGAAATTTTTGTGTAACAATATAGCCACCCCCCTCTTATGGGAGTTATATGCATGGCAGGCTCTCACTCATCCTCTGACCAGTTTACCATGTTCCCTCACAGTCAGATGAGTTTCCTGGAGCGGTGCAACACTAGCCCCTTGCTTAGGTGCTGTTAGCACTTTCATTCATTCTGCTGGAGAGGTACCCCTTCACATTCCAAGATATAACTGTTGTGGATTGATCCTTTACCATTTTTGTTTCTGACTGAGTCCCTTATACTCCTGTGTGAGCATCAGCCATGCCCTATACTACACAGATAATCTCCAGTTTCTGAGCATTTGTATATAAAAGATTGCGTGATCTGTATAAACATGAAACGTAACAATGAACATCAAACAAGTAACCATCCAAACATCCCCCCATGTGTTTCAGCTTTCTACTTAATTGCCACCAGCGATGTGACTGTCTCGCCTCTAGTCTTACATTCCCCCAAAATTGTCAGTTTGATTTACAAATCTACTTGCCCACATGTCCATCCCATGTGCCCCCCTCCCACAGCATTACATATTATAAGCTGTTTGTTTTTGCGTTCCCGCTCACTCCCTATGTCCCCTCACTGCTATCCATGTCAATAGTTCAGCCCGTTGGTCAGAGCCTGATTAAGCAGATTCTTTAAAGATGTTACCTCTATGTCCCAACCACCCCAGTTGGGGAAGTTTAGGATCCCCTCCACAGCATGATGCCTGCCCTCCTGGACAAACTCTGCCGGGTGCAGTTGCATCTTGCCAACCCCGGCCAACTCCTCTCGGACTCCAGAGATATTCCCCTCCCCCCAGGACACAACACCCTCCGTGTATTTCTCCAATATAGCTGCAAGAAACAAACTGAATATGGCCCATGACATATTTAGTTTGCAGTAACCCCCCCTTCATCCCCGTACTTGCAAGGGACTTGAGAAGGGCATCAACCCAGACACCCTAGCTACTCCACCTGCTGGTTCTCCCCTATGCATCATGCCAGCATCTTATTTCCTTTCCACTCTCCCGCGTCGTTCCCCTCAAGTATCTGTTTAACATCACAGATTCACAGTCCCTTTAATAACTCAATCGGCTTCCCGAGAACCCAGAGCCTGGAAGGGGGCAAAGCCAGCACCCACAGATATCTGCACAAGGCTGCCCCGCACACCCCTCAAGAATTCACCATTTTTGCGCTTCCGTCATTTCTTCCTTTAGAGTTTTTATCCACCAACTTTATTGAGCGAGCTCATCTTCTCAAAGTCCAAAAGAGGTACCCATCGGTAGCTTTTCGTGGCAATTTCCAGGCCTCTAACAGTTCTGATATCCCAGTTCCTCTCGGAATGGGTACACGCAGTTATGGTCAAAATAAAGTAAGGGCCAAGCTTTCATGTATCCAAAAATGTGTCCCAGCAGAGCGAAACCAAATGCCCCTGGCATTCCCCATGTGGTTGATCAGGTTCCCCAGGATGTGCGCCATGCTTAGATGTTAGTAAAGAGATATTTTAGCATGAAAAAAGTCCATCCTCATCTTCACCCTTTCTTGTTTCTTTTATCCCAGTCTTCAATGAATGCTTGCAGTTTTCCTGGTTCCCAAAAAGAATACATGGCCCCTTCCGAATGCACCTTCACAGTAGCTGGGTATGCCATGAAGAACTCCAGGCCTCTTGCCCTCAGACCATCCATCAGACTGTTGAATGCCTGCTTTTTCCACTGAACCCGTGCAGACATATCTTGATGCAGTGAATGTCTACACCCTTCAAATATGAGCTCCTTCTTCTTTCTATATGCTGCCATAATTGCCTGACGATCCAGGAAGTGATGCAGCTGAAAAATAACTTGTCTGGGTGGCTGATCATTAGATGGTCATGGAACCAGGGCTTGATGTGCCCTTTCAAGTTTTAATTTGCCAGTTGCCAGGGACATACCTAATAGTTTAGGTAGAGTTTCAGTACAGAAGTCTAACAGTCCTCCTCCCTCAGCTTCCTCTGGAAGGCCTCAGATCCTGAAGTTATTGCGCCTGCTGTAATTCTCCTGGTAATTCAGGGCTTCTCGTAGCTCCTCCATGTCCTATTCCAGCTTGGCTGCCTTATCAGGCAGTATCCGCATGTCATCCTCTATGTCTGACACTCTTTACTCCAGTTTGTCAAGTCTAGTGGAGCATTGCTTTAGTTTGGCTGTCAGACTAGAAATCGACTGCTCAGACTGATCCCATCTTGGGTTAATGTTGTTGAGAAATCTGTTCAGTGACTGCTTTGATGATGAGAGAAATCTCCGTGGCCAAGAGGGAGATTGGGCCTGCTCCACTAGTCGTCCCACCATCCTGTGAGCTCATTTTCTTCACATTTTTAGCCGATTGACGGGACATCTTGGCCGAAGTGAGGTAGTCATCCATAGCAGCACTATTTCAGCAGTGCGAGGAGTATAACAGTTTTTTGATTTTCACGCAAAAAAATGACCTTTTTTACTTAGTAATGCAGAGCGTTGTAGAGATGCGTCTTCTGCTATTAACTGCTCATTAGTGCCACCTTCTGCTGCCTGCCTTATTTTATGGTGCCCTGCTCCTTCAGTCCTTCTGTAGTACTGAGCTAAGCAGATGAAAGGTGCTGCATCACAAAGTGGCACATTTTGTGACAGGAGCCCAGCCTAGAGTCCATCACTGTGATGTTCTCTCAGCTCCAAACTGGACCTTCCTTGAGGTAAGATTAGTCTTTCCAGTTCTCTGTCATACCTTCAAGCTAACCAAAATTGCCACCCCTCCCAATCTCCATGTTATCCTTAAGACTAAAACTCAGGGAAGGGTACTAAGGTCCTCAACCTGCCTGCTGCTGGAGGTCCCAAGGGCTAGGACATATGCAGGAGATGGGTATTTTGCAAATTCAGTGCCATCCCTCTGACATAGTCTACCACTGGATGTGCTAAACTGCTCCTCTGCAGCTGCATTCAAGAATACCCTCAAGGCTCACTTGCTTGTGGGCAATCATTGTAAATGTAATCATTGACAGTGCCCACTACACTTTATACTTGGCCATATAATTCCACATGGTGCATGTGTATAAAGGTGACGTGTTTTAGGTTGGGGAGCCTTGCAGACACACTGTAACCTTGATCATTGCCCTTGCATTCATATGGTGCAATGTAATCTGAAGTATAATTAACCCTGGAAATTGTTGGTGTACTATGATTTGTGCAATAGTGTTGTTATTTGTGAAATATTGTAGCACCTTATCTGATCTTGCCTGTGCATTTGATACTGTGTGTACTTTTTATATTTGACTAATTAATTCAGACCCCAAGAATCCCTCACCTATGCTTAAACAACTGCAACCATTCCTCTGGAATGAGACACCCTAGAGTTTTAGAATTTTCCGCTAATTAGAAAACTTCAAATTTAAATTCAAACACTGCTGTTGTGTGGTCATGCTCACCTCTGCATTCTAATGTCTGATTTCAAACAACATGAAGTCTTGATGTATTCTGACAATTGCAGTGATTCCCAACCTTTGAACTGCCCCGGAGAACAAAAGAGTTAACTTTCTATGCAGGGCATAGAATGCTGAGCCCTCGAGCTCGGTTGAAGTCTCTGTCTGAAGTGATTCAAACCTAAACCGTCAGATTCTTTACTCCGCCTCACTGAACGGTCGCTCCAGAGATTTCTCCTTCAGCTTGGTTCGAAAGTCGGTTAAAGTTTCAGTTTTCATCGGTTTTTAAACCGAAAAAGTATCCGCATAGTCGGTTCAGTCTCTGTCTGTGGTGCCTTTTTACCAAGCACAGGCCTCTTCTTCCTTTTCTCAGAGGGGGTTCTTCAGAGGGAGAGGCAGAAGGGGGATGAGTAGGGCTGCATCCACTCCTCAGCCTAAAGCCCCTGCCAAGCAGACATCCTGATGGGCCTGCCCAGGTCGACTCTCCTATTCCAGTAGGGGGCAGGCTAGCTTACTTTGTCCAGGACTGGATGTCTATTACATCAGACAAGTGGGTCCTGGAAGTAGTAAGCCAGGGACTGGTTCTCAGCTTCAAAAAATTTCCAAAGATGAGAGCCAGATCTTTTCCACCTGCAATCTCTCGGAAACCCTTGCCCTAGAGGCAGAGGTTTCTTCTTTTCTAGCTTTAGGAGCCATAGAGAGAGCACCTACCCTACACTGGGGCAAAGGACTGTACTCCAGATACTTTCTGACCCACAAAAAGACAGGGGAGTGGCGACCCATCCTAGACCTAAGATATCTAAACAAACATCTTTTAAAACCAAAGTTCAAGATGATAACTCTGGGAATAATCCTTCCCTCTCTAAGGCCAGGAGACTGGCTAGCCTCCCTGGACCTCAAAGATGCCTACTTTCACATTCCCATCAGGTGCTCCCACAGAAAGTGCCTCAGGTTCGAGTTGCCCTCAGGCCATTATCAGTTCAGAGCAATGCACTTTGGCCTAACCTCAGCCCCAAGGGTTTTCACAAAGTGCCTGGCAGTAGTAGTTGCCTTTCTAAGAAGGCAAAAGATTTCCATTTCTCCATATCTGGACGATTGGCTAATAGTGGGTCAGTCTCCTGACCAAGTCAAGTCTCACCTGCAAGTCACCCAGCAAGTGTTCACTTCTCTAGGATTTCTTCTCAACCTTCCCAAGTCAGTTCTCGAACCAGTCCAGCTTCTTACCTTTATAGGGGCAGAACTGGACACACGCGGAGCAAGAGCCTTTCTTCCTCTAGAAAGGGCAAGGATTCTTATGGAACTAGCTTCTTCCTTCAGCCTTCAGTTATCTCGACCAGCAGGGCATTTCCTCCAGCTTCTGGGCCACATGGCAGCTTCAACAGCAGTGGTCCAAGGGGCAAGATTCCAGACGAGGGATATTCAGTTCCATCTGAGAGCTTTCTGGTCTCAGAGGAAGGATTCCCTTACCAAACTGATCTCAGTGACTCTGACCTTGATCCAAGCCCTCCAATGGTGGCAGGATCAGGACAATTTAAGACAAGGTGTTCCTTTTGTTACTCAGCCTTGTTCAGTGTTCCTTACCACGGATGCTTCTCTCCTGGGCTGGGGAGCCTATCTGCGGTCCCTTACTGCCCAGGGGCTGTGGTCTCCCCAAGAATCCCTTCTCCACATCAATCTTCTAGAGCTCAGAGCAGTTTTTCTGGCTCTAAAAGCTTTCTTACAGTCAGTACAGAACAAGGTGGTTCAAGTCAGAACAGACAACACCACCACCATATGGTACATCAACAAGCAGGGAGACACTCTGTCCACAGCCTTGTGCACAGAAGCCATGAAGTTGTGGTCCCTGGCTTATTCCCTGCAAACCTCTCTTGTAGCAATTCACCTTACAGGCAAGGACAATGTGCTAGCAGATGCACTGAGCAGGATTTCTCAGGGCCATCACGAATGGTTCCTGGACCCTCAGGTGTTGAAAGTGATTTTTTCAAGGTGGGGAACTCCAGAGATAGATTTCTTTGCAGCCCCAGACAATCACCAACTCCCTCTCTTTTGTTGCAGACCTCCAGTCTTGGGCTCAGTCCCTCTGGATGCCTTGATCCTGAATTGGGAAGGGAAGTTTCTGTATGCCTTTCCCCCTTTCCTGCTCCTGTTCAAAGTTTTGGTAAAAATAAGGTCTCAACCTTGCAAGGTGATTCTGATTGCTCCAGATTGGGCTAGACAGCCCTGGTACCCCCCTGTTGCTGTCCCTAGCAGTCCATCTTCCCCTGTCTCTTCCCAGGAATTACAACCTGTTAACATCCTCTCAGGGAAGGATTTGGTACCCCAATCTTCGGTCTCTCAATCTCAAAGCATGGCTCTTGAAGAGTTAGAGTTTGCAGATCTGCATCTTTCCCAAGGGGTTCTGGATATCCGCAAGGCTTCTCGAAAGCCCTCCACCAGAAAGACTTACAACTCCAAATGGAAAAGATTCAGCATTTGGTGTTCTAAGAAGCATATTTCTTCAGACATTGCTGGATTGCCTACGGTTCTGGATTATATGGTCCATCTTAATGGCCTAGGCCTCAGACCAACTACTCTCAAAGTACACTTGTCAGCTGTTTCTGCGTTTTTGTCTGTGGGGAAGTCTCCCTCACTATCTTCCCATCTTGTGTTCTATAAATTTTTTAAAGGATTGCTTCACACCAATCCTCCTTTTAGAGACCCTGCCCTTGCCTTGGATTTGAATGTTTGCATTGCTCAACTTATGCAACCCCCTTTGAGCCTATGTCTTCAACAAAGCTTAAGTACTTGACTTGGAAAACTGTGTTCCTGGTAGCCATTACCTCTACCAGGTGTATTAGTGAATTGCAAGCCCTGTCAGTGGAACCTGATTTTATCTCATTTCACAGGGATAAAGTGGTCCTTAGAACCAATAGAAGGTTCTTGCCCAAAGTGGTTTCAGACTTCCATTTAAACCAATCTATGTCTCTCCCTGTTTTCTTCACTGCTCATTCTTCCTCAGGAGAGAGGAGGCTACACAGTTTAGGTGTCAAAAGAGCCCTTAGTTACTACATAGAGCATACCAAGGGTCACAGGTTTGACTCCCTCCAGTTGTTCCTCACTTATGGAGAAGTGGGAAAGGCAAACCTGCCACCAAAGATCTATTGCCAGGTGGATTGTGTCTTGTATAATTCTGCTATGAAAACTGGGAAAACTCCACCCTCAGGCCTGAGGGCTCATTCCACAAGAGGTACAGCTGCTTTCCTGGCTGCTGCCAGGGATATCCCTCTCTTAGAAATTTGTCAAGCAGCCACCTGGAAAACAGTCCATACCTTTACCAAGCATTACTCTCTGGATATCCAGGCTAGGAGTGATGCTCAGTTTGGCACAGCAGTGCTGCGGAGCCTATTCCCAAAGTAGGTTCTGTCCCTCCTCCTTGGAGGTACTGCTTGGTAGTCTGCAATTGTCAGAATACAGCAAAACGTCATGTTGTTTGAAGAAAATTATTCACCTTAGTAATTATGTTTCTTGTAATGGAGTCTTGCTGTATTCTGACCTCCCTCCCTGCCTCCCCTTTCAGAACCTGTTTTTGGGAAGTGGGTGGGCAGGTGCAGTGTTGCACCCCAGGGGTGTTTTTTGCTTGCACCCTCCTCCTTTTTGTTTGGGTGCTGATTTATTATTGTTATTTATAGTAGATTGTTTTTGGGTTTCCTGACTTGAGTCTTCCTTGGGAATCCAAAACTTTTTTCAGCCAGTTGGCTAGTAAGAATTTTTACAATTTCCACATAGAATTTTTAGTTTAGTTGGGCTCGTAAGAATCTGACGGTTTAGGTTTGAATCACTCCAGACAGAGACTTCAACCGAGCTCGAGCTCAGCATTCTATGCCCTGCATAGAAAGTTAACTCTCTGTTCTACGGGGCAGTTTAAAGGTTGGGAATCACTGCAATTGTCAGAATACAGCAAGACTCCATTAGAAGAAACATAATTACTAAGGTGAGGAATTTTTTCTTACTTCTCTACCTGAAGAAAGCAGTCATCCCGAAGTCTTCACTTCAGATTGATCATGGTTCATTGCTTTATTATGTTATAAAAACTATTACTTTTTTGTTACTATAGTGATAACCCTCTGTTAGGGTGTATTTATGTGTTTATGTAATTTTTATCTGGTTCCATGTCAATTCCCAGGAACCAGCGAAGGCTGTTTTGTGGCAAGATTACCGCCATTAGGGAACTACTTCTGTTTATTTTGTACTGCTTTGCAGTAATTTGAATTGTATTATTCTCTGTTCCTTTTTTGGGAACCATGACAATATTTGGCTTCAGATTATAGTTTAAACATCATTTGTTGTGTTGTTTCTTTGCTGTCCTATTTTTTAAATCGAACTGAACTGCATTTGTTTAATTTCCATCTTTTTGCTTAAGTACTGTATTTTTTTTAGCAACTGGAATATCTTCCTAGGGTTATCAACATTTAGCATAACTGACAGGCCCATAAAGAAGACGAGATCCACGGACTTTAACCTTTGTTCCCATAGACGTCATATGGCGTCGGAACTATCCACTGCTGAATCTGACCCAAAATGACCACCGGGAGTGAATTCGTTAAAAATTGTAGAATTTGTTATGAGTTCCTGGTTAAGGCAGACTGCCACGAGTTGTGTTTGAGGTGCCTGGGTCCAGATCATGATTCTATCAAATGTGAACATTGTATTAAATTTTATCTTAAAACACAAAAGGGCTAAAAATGAAAAGGTATTATGCTTATTCTGTCCTCCAAAGACAAAGATGAGGGTCCAGCCCCTCAAAGTAAGCCGCAGTCCCTGTCCAAGAGGACAGATAAAAAAAGAAAAGGCTGCAAAAGATGGTTCAGAAATCTGAGTGTCTGAACAGGGGAACCCTGAATGCAGTCAAAATAAAACGGCCTCTGAGCAGACACCAGGGGTGGTGCCTGCCAAGAAAAAACAAAAAGATAAACAAGTTACTGTCCCTCCTCCTGAAGAAGGAGAGGACCTGCCAGTAGATACAAATAAAATTCCCTCAATGCAGGAAAAAAACGAAGGCTTGGCAATTTCTCCAGGCATTCCAGGGCTATGGAGAATTCCATGAATATGTCACACCTGCCGCCAAGCTCCAGTTCCATTCCAAGTGCCTGTGGAGGAGAGGATGAAAGAGATCTCATAGAACCAGATGGTTCTCCTGAGCAAGAGTTTGACTCCCCTCCTTGACCCTAGGATAATTATATCTCACACTATCATTTTTTGAGGCATGTGGTAAACACCCTCAACATCACCTCACAGGAAACTGAAGAAGTTGAGGACATGGTGAAATTTATAGATATGATTGACTTAACTTCCACAAAAAATGTTGCTGTTGCCCATCCACAAATCCCTCAGGAAGGCTGCCTGTAAAACCATGTCAGCACCCACCTTGGCTACTGGCATAGATAAGAAAATTTAGAAAAAGTACCAAGTGGACAAACAAGGTTCTGAATACCTGTATCTTTACCCTGATTATGAGGGAGTGGTCCAGACTGCAGCCTGTGACAAAGTCAAGGTGACCCTTTCTTCTCAGCCTCCTGAGAAAGATTCCAGGAAGCTGGATAGCATGGAAAAAAGTTTATAATTTAGCTTCTCTGCTATCGAGGCAGGCAGCATAGTTGGCCTACACAGCACAGTACCAAAAAACCCTTTGGAACTCTAGGTTGGCAATGAGTGAGAAGGCTACTTGTGACTTGGCACAGGATTTACACAGAAACATAGAAACATAGAAGTTGACAGCAGATAAGGACCGCAAAGCCCATCCAGTCTGCCCATTTCTTTTTCTACCTTATAAATGTGCCATTGGCCTTTGCTCTGCCAATGGCCTATCTATTCATACTCATCTGTATTGCTCCCTTTTGCCTATCCCATGCCTGTTTGAAGCCCTGCACTATATTCATATCCACCACTTCCTGAGGTAGGCCGTTCCATGCATCCACCATCCTTTCTGTGAAAAAGAACTTCCTCACATTACCCCTTAATCGGCCTCCCTCTAATCTCATGCTGTGTCCTCTTGTCCTGCTATTTTTCTTATATTGAAACATGTTAGACTCTTTCACCTTGTTAATGCCCTTAAGGTGTTTGAATGTTTGGATCATATCACATCTCTCCCTCCTTTGCTCTAGGGTATACATGTTGAGCTCCATTAATCTGCCCTCATATGTTTTCTGATGCAGTCCCTGCACCATTTTGGTTGCCCTTCTCTGGACTGCCTCAATTTGGTTAATGTCCTTGTGAAGGTGTAGCCTCCAGTACTGCACGCAGTACTCCAGATGGGACCTAACCAGTGTCCTGTAAAGAGGGATTATTACCTCCCTCTTCTAACTTGTGATACCCCTACTAATACACCCTAACATCCCCCTAGCCTTACCTACTGCTTTAGTGGTCTGCTTGGATGATTTCAGGTCATTGGTGATGAAGATGCCCAAGTCACTTTCTTCCCTTGTGACTGCCAGCAACTCCCCTCCCAGCCTATAGGTGGCTTCAGGGTTTCTCTTCCCTATGCGCATGATCTTGCACTTCTTTGCATTAAACCCCAGTTGCCACTCTTCCGACCATTTCGCTAGTTTATCTAGGTCTCTGTTCATTCTGCCCACCCCATCTGACACAGCAAAGACAGCCATAGACGCCAATAAGCGCCAGCTGCACGTGGCAGTGGGCACTAATGATATTGCATCCAGGGTAATGGCACATGCAGTGATCTTAAGAAGGTTTGCCAGGCTTAGAACTGCAAATCTATTCCAGGACACTCAAACAAAAGCAATGGATTTTCCCTGTAATGGAAATTCTGTTTGGTGACAAGGACAGAGGCTTACATGAAGAAGGTGGATGAATACAAAACCACCTACAAGAACAACACTGAGAAGTAAAGGGCCTCCACTTCCTATAGGCCTTATGGAAGGGGAGGTAGAGGTAGAGGATACTTTCCCCATGCTTCTATTACTTATGACTACCCTCCACAGAGGGGTTTCTTCAGGGGTAGTGGTAGATGGGGCACCAGGCATGCAGTTGCAATGCCAGCTTCCGAAGCTTAAGCAAAGCAAAACCCCTGACAAGTCTGCACAGGTTGCCCATCCATTGCCAGTGGGGGAAGGCTGACTTGCTATTTTCAGGAATGGACAAAAATAGCCATAGGCAAGTGGGTCCTGGAAATAGTGAGTCAGGGTCTGTCCCTGCAGTTCAGAACGTTTCCAGGACTGCAGAGCCACAAACTCTTTCACCTTCACACTCCAATAGAAAGAATCTTGTTGGAGATGGAGGTAAAAATGTTTCTGCAAGCAAATGCAGTGGGAAAGATACCTTCCTCCCTCTCAATGGGGAAAGGGACTTTATTCAAGATACTTTCTGACACACAAGAAAAATGGGGAGTGGTGGCCCATTCTAGAGTTGAGATATATGAATCAACACTTACAAAAGGAAGAAATCAAGATGGTAACACTAGGCTCAATGATTTCATCACAGCAAAAAGGAGACTGGCTGGGGTCACTGGAGCTGAAAGACGCCTACTTTCAGATACCAGTCAGGCCCAGCCACAAAAGTACCCAAGAGTCAGGATAGAGAATTCCCATTACCAGTTTACTGCTATTCCTTTCAGCCTATTTATAACACCAAGAGTATTCACAAAGTCCAATCTACAGACTGCCAAAACCCATATCTGCCCCCCACTCCCTTTGTGACCACTTGAAGTCGCTATTTCCACCTCTTTTCTTGCCACTAACCTGGCACTTCCCAGCTATCCCGGACAGCCTCCCCGCTAGGCTCTAAGACACCCCCCCCAGGGTATTCAAACCTGGTACCTTCTGCACCAAAGTCAGCAGCACTACCGCTACTCCACAGTGGCAGTCACCCTCACTGAGGGTCTGCCAGCACCCTTATTGTCTACTATAGGCATAGAACTGTTGGTATCTACACTCCACTACTAAGTCTGCGCTCTTTCACCCTCTTGGTACAGACCTCTCACCGATCTGAGCACCTGTCCTCCACATTAGGCACCTCACCCCAGACTACCCCATAGCGACTCCACCCCCACCCTCGATGCACCCACAACCCCAGCACCCCCACCCTGCCAACACCCCTACTCCCTCCACTCTCCCAGGCCCGCCCTGGACCCAGCTCTTCCCTTCCATTCCCACCCTTCGCGCTTTATCTGTTCCATGCACCCTGACTGTAAAGTCCTCATCTGGGTGTTGAACCAAAGGTCTTCATCGCCACCAGCCACTAACCAGAATAATCACATCGTTATTATTACTATCTGGGAATGTACACCCAAACCCAGGACATATGACTTCCAGCCCTCCCAAACCCTGTACTGCAGCCGGCCTCCGTTTTGCATCCTTAAACATATGCAGAATCCTTAAGATATCCACTGCCCTCCAGTGCTGGGTCGTTCAACATCAACCTGACATAACTGCACTGGTAAAGACTTGGCTCTCCAAATCCACCCCTAACTACGCTATCTTTCTTCCTGGATATACCCTCAACAGGGAAGACCGAGTAGGCAAACACGGCGGTGGTTGCGCGCTACTCGTACGGGACTCCCTTATAGGTCAGGCTTACCCTGCTCCCAAGCTTGTTTATGGAGCCCAAGCTCTCACATTAAAAATTACACCTGACCTCACCAGAGGCCCTCTCTTCCTCATGGTCTCCTACGTAGCCCAGAGGAATCAAAACCAAGTGGTCCAGTCCTTCATTGACTTCCTCACGTCCATCCCTCACAAAGCTGAGCAAGTCATCCTAGGTGATCTTAATGTTAACTGGCTTGCTTCCACTACCTCCCACATCAGGGACTCCTTTGCCGTCCTGGATATGTCCCAGTTAGTCACCCAGCCTACCAGATTTAACTGCTCTAGTGGCACTAGCACCCTCCTAGACATTGTTATATCAAACCGCCCCTACAAAATTCGGGATATCACTGTCCTCCCCGACTCTCTTAGCGATTACTCCTCAGTCCTCTGTCTGTGGTCATCCTCCATACTGAAACCAGTGTTCCAGGCCACACTGCGCCAGCGCTTACGCCCCAGTGGCCTCAGAAAACTAAAACAACACCTAGCCAAGTTAGACTGGTCCCCTATCCGGCACACTCCTGATATTGACTCAACTTTTGACCACTTCACAAGTGCCTTCTGTACGGCTTGTGACCTTTTTGCCTCCCTCACCAGGATCCGCTCCAAAAAACGTAATGCCCCTTGGATCACCCCATCCCTTATCCAGAGACTTAAGAACAGAGATAATCTCTGGCACATTGCTGTAGAATCAGGAAAGGCATCTGATAGACAAGCCTACAATGCAGAATGCAATAAATGCACTTGGGCCAATAGGTGTGCCAAGGCAGAGCACTACCAGACCACCCTCGCTTCCACTTGGGGATCAGCCGGACCTTCTGGGATAATACGAAAGAGCTAAATGGGAAGTCCCACTGCAGAAAATAAAGCACATGCTAAAAATGAGGTACAAGTAGCTGCAGTAAACCCCAAATCAAAACAGCTGAAACCTAAGTCTAAACCACTGTTTTCAAAGAAAAATTCAGCCACTTTACCCAAACTGCATGGCCAGTACAAATGTGCATCGTGTGGGTCATCTTAGCATAGCAGGGACCAGTGCAAATTCAGAGAAGTTCAGTGTCATGCACGTAAACGTCAGGGACATATTACTAAGGTTTGCATAAGCAGGGGAACCGTAGTAGTTGGTCGGAGAGCCCAGACAGTGCCCACCCAGCACCCACCCGTCCCCCAGTTGGTGACTGGCACAGCCCCCTCTCCCTCCACGGCCAGCCAGCACAGAGTGCGGTGGTTTCTATTGCACCACCAATGCAGACTAAATATGTTCCTCCTTTCTATGTATTACTTCACTTGCTGCAATTGAGGCGTCAGTTGAGTTAATGGTAGACTCTGCTTTGCCAGTTACTTTTATTAAGCACCAGACATGGTCTGATCTGGATAAGTCATCATTGTCTCCTTGTAATAAGTGGCTGCATGCATTTGAAGGGCAACTAATTCAGCCCCTAGGCTCGTTTACCATGTGGTATGCAGGACTGATTCTCCCAAGACTGGTACACCTTTAACTTTTCTGATTTCAAAAAAGGGTGTCAACATTTTGGGCAAAGACGACCAGGTTCTTCTAAACATTCATATTGATCCAGCAGATTTTGGCCTACTTGCTGCTGTCCAGGCACCACAAAGCAGTAATCCGCCCAAGCTTGGGGAGATTTTAGACATGTATCCAGAGTTGTGGAAAGGCCTGGGATGTTGCACAGCAGCTAGTTACAAAGCCTAATGCAGTCCCTAAGTTTTGTAAACCATGGAAATTCCCTTTTGCTTTTAAACCTGGTTAAACACAACTTTAAAAAAAAAAAAAAAAAAAACTGTCATTGGGGCAGAATTGGACAGACTTGAAAAAGCGAGTGTGCTGGAAAAGGTTTCAAGTTCAGATTGGGCCACTCCAATTGTGGTGGTATCTAAACCATGTGGTAAGATTCGGATATGTGGAGATTTTAAGGTGACAATCCAGTACTTAGCATAGATGTATTTCCTTTGCCCTTACCAAAGGAACTTTTTCATAGACGGAATGGTGGTGTGGGGTTCTGTAAACTGGACCTCGCTGATGCATACCTTCAAGTGGAGTTGGATACAGACTTCCAGAAACTGGTAGTGATTAATACACACCAAGGACTGTACAAGTACAGATGGTTATGTTTTGGCCTTAGTTCCGCACCTGCTATTTTTCAGAAAGTGATTGAGCAAACGGTGGGTGATATCCCAGGTGTTGCTTGTTATTTGGATGACCTCATTGTCACAGGCAAGACAGAAGCAGAACATTCACTTTACTTACAAAATACTTTAGAGAGATTGCAACAGAGTGGATTCAGACTTAGGAGAGAAAAATGCCAATTTTGTCAACCAAGTGTCACGTACTTAAGTCACACTATTAATAAAGATGGAATTCGTCCAAATGATGAAAAGGTGGAAGCCACTATGCACATGCCTGAACCGCAGAATGTTTCAGAGTTGCACTCATTATTGGGTATGGTGCGCTTCTATGACCGTTTCATACCTGGCTTAGCCACTAAATGTGCTATCCTAAATGAACTATTACATAAGGTACTCCGTGGAAGTGGACCAAGGGCCATGGTAAGGCAGTTGAAGCCATCAAGCTCTCTCTAACCGATGTGAATAACTTAACTCATTATGAGCCTAACTTACCTATCACATTGGCCTGTGATGCTAGTCCTGTGGGTATAGGAGCTGTCCTTTTCCATACAGATCCAGAAGAGTGGAGAAGCCAATAGTCCATGCTTCACACAAACTCACTGCAGCTGAAAGAAATTATGCCCAGATTCAGAGAGAGGCATTAGCAATTGTGTTTGGAGTCCAGAAATTTCGCCAATACTTGCTAGGTCGCAAGTTTCACCTAAAGACTGATCACAAGCCACTAGTGACAATTTTCAGTCCAGAAAAAAGGAATTACAGAGACAGCTGCTAGCCGACTTCAACGATGGTCATTAATTTTGTCTGCCTATAATTTCAAGGTTACATACCAACCAATGGACCAGAATGGAACTGCAGATGCCCTGTCGAAGTTACCAATATCCAGAGAAATGGAGTTCGATGTGGGACTTGAAGAGGAGCCTTTAGTATGCCAGGTGGGGCCAGATAGTTTTCCAGTGCAGTTCAAAGATATGGAGGACTCTACTGTTGTGTGTGCAATGGAGCTACAACAGTTGGATCAGCTTCCATTACTAGCCAAGGACATTGCAAAAGCGACTAGTCAAGATGTAATTTTGAAACAAGTTTATCAGTATATGCTTGAGGGTTGGCTGAAAGGCACTATTTGTTCGGCTGCACTACAACCCTACTATACAAAGAGACAGCAGTTGTCCATTGCTGAGGGGTGTCTTCTATGGGGATTGTGTGTCATAATACCCCAATGTTCTCACTCAAATGTGTTGACTCTTTTGTATGCGGTCCATCTAGGCATTGCTAAAATGAAATCCCTGGCCAGACTTCACGTATGGTGGCCTTCCATTGACAGAGACATATACCAGGTTGTGCAAAGATGTGAAGGTTGTGCTTTATCGATGGGAAATCCAGCAAGAGCTCCAGTTCACCATTGGGAACAACCTGACAAACCCTGGCAGAGGTTGCATATTGATTTCATGGGACCCTATTTAAATTCCATGTATTTACTCTTAAATGATGCTAATAGTAAATGGCCAGAAATTCATCAGATGTCTTAGACAACTACTGAGAGTACCATTAAAGTGTTGAAATCTATCTTTTCTACCCATGGTTTTCCACAAGTGATCGTTTCAGATAATGGACCACAGTTCATGTCTGTTGAATTCCAAGCATTTTGCCATCAATGTGGTATCTGCCATATTTTCTTACCTCCCTACCATCCAAGTTCAAATTGTGAAGAGGAACGCCTGGTTCAGACTTTTAAAAAGAGTATGGACAAAGCTAATCCTACTACACCGACGGCAATACAATTAGCCCTTTTGGACTTTCTTGCGATGTATTGAACAACACCACATGGTGTCATGGAAATATCCCCTGCAGAATTGTTGTTTGGGCATCAGATTAAAACTCAATTGGACCTTATTTGCCCTCTAGGCTATAAGTCAGTAACTGAATTGCTTCCTAAGACCAGATCCTTCAAACCCAATGATCTTGTGTGGGTCAGGATGCATGCAGGCCCAAAGAGATGGATAGAAGGCGTGGTGGAAAATTTTTTGGAAATGTTGTCTATAGTGTTCAACTGACTAACCAGAGGAGAGTGAAAAAACATGTGGACCAATTACGTACTAGAACTGAGAAAGAACAAAAAGGGGATACCCAGAGTCGGGGTAGTTATCCAGCATTACTTGTTCCAGAACAAGAACAGGAAGAGATAGTAGAATCACAGCGATTGCGACAAGATGTGGCTGATGCTAATCAGATTCCAGTGCAACAGCCTCGAGTCCTACTACGTCAGTCAGGACATATAAGACGTCCACCAAAGAGAATGGACTTGTAGAGATATAGCCTAATGACATGACTAACTAAAAGGGACATTGCAGTAATAACTGTAATAGCATCATATTATTTTCTGAATTATTGACTTCTAATCCCATGTATTCTTCTCATATTCATAACTCTCTGCAGTTAGCCTGCTCAGTAGAACTGCCCAGAGAATGGAACTATATGCTAATGATGGAATCATTGGCACATGACAATTATTCAACCTGCTACCCTCATCTGCTTCATCTTCTGTCAGTGTCTCAGATTTCTTACTCCACCTCACAAGTCTAGATGCCCAGGAGATTCCTCAGGTCGTTGTTGGCTTATTGTCAAGTATAATTGTTTAATTATGCATACTTTTCTTTCTGCTGCCTTTATTTACTGTTATTTTTTAGTCTAATTTCTAGTTTATTTAAGTTTAGTTAGATTTAACATTTATTTCTTGGTTCCTCACTGTTCGGTATAACCGTTGGGGAACCGAGTAGTTTTTATAATAGTTGCAAAGTTTTTCCATTTTATTTTCTTAAAAATGTTAGTGTGTAAAGTGTATTTTAACATTGTTGAAGCCGCTAACCCAGTTTCTTTTCTAACCGCTTACCCGGTTACTGTGAACCGTTGAATCGGTTCCGAGAACCGCTGACCCAGTTCCGGCTTTAAAAAATCATCGGTTCTTTTGGGGCCTATATGGGGCCTATTTGGAGGCAGTATAGCGCAGTGGTCTAAGGCTCTGAGCTGCAAATCTGGTGACATCCAGCAGACCAGACCTGGGTTTGAATCCTACAGCTTCCACTTGCATACTGTCTGACCCTGAGCAAGTCACTTAACTTCCTTGTGTTCCCAGGTCGCACCTGGAAACAAGCTCCGGCTTAGTGTGCCTTTCAAACATCATGAAGTCTTGCTATATTAGGACCATTGCAGTCATTCCCCCAGTCTTGAACTGCCCCGGAGAGGAAACAGTTAACTCCAGAGTGATCTGGAGTTCCACAGCGCGAGGGCGCTGTTCAAAGCTCTATCTGGCCAGTTTCAAATGAAACTGCCAGATTCTTTACTCCGCTTCACTGAACAGTCGCTCCGGATATCAGCTCCTTCAGCTCGGTTCATTTCATGGTTCAGCCGAGTATTTTCGGTTCTATTGAACCGGCAATAAGTATTTATTTCACGCATTCGATTAAAAAAGCCTCTATCTGGTAAACGTAAGTACAGAAATTAAGTCTGTGTGGAAAGTCATTATCGGTTCGGTTTTGAACCGATCGTTAGATTGAAATACATGTTTAAACTGTTTAGTTGGCTTTTAGAGTGCGGTTCCCGGTTCTTATCGGTTCTAAAAACCTAACTTTATTGGGGTTTTTCAAATACCCGTGATACGGTTAGGAACCGATAAGGGTCTTTGCTCTGGCACTGCCATCAAAAGGCAAGTTTTTGGTTAGGCTGGCATTATGTCTGAGAAACCCAAAAGAAAAACCGGCCCACTGGGTTTCAACACTGTGATGTCTGTGGGGAAGCCTTGCAAAGCTGACCACACACCACTTGTGTTTATTGTCTGGGGCTGACCACCTCCTGTCAGACTGCCAGGTGTGTAAAAATTTCCTGCAGCCACCCTGGAAAAGAATTGGGCCGGCTCAGGGAACGAGGAAAAAAGTCCCATGGACCGGATGGCCTGCCCGGTCCAGTACCACTAGACCAGAGGAGTGCCCTCTGACCAAGGGCAGACTTCCTGGAAGAAAGGAAGGCTGGTTCAGAGGAACCAGTCCCAGCAAAAAGAAAAGAAATCAGCAGGTCTGGAGTACAAAATTGTCTCTCCAACTGCTGCAGAGATAGCTAAAGCCATTCAGATTGTCAGTCTTTGTCTCAGGCTGTCGAGCCCCCTGCATCTGGGAAAAGGGTGGCTCGTTCAGTCTCAGTGGTTCAGGATTATGATGTTGAGGATTTTTATGAACCACATGAGGGGGAGGAGGATTTTGATCAGTATGTTTGTGATTGGGAAGGTCTGGACGTGCCCATTGAACCGGACATCTCTCCAGATAGACCTTTAGAATCTCCCCCTATGCTGTCTGAGTCCCCTTCTCTGTTTATGTTTTACAAAAAGGTGGCAGAAACCCTCCAGCTTCCCTTAGAAGAGGCTGTGGATGAGCAAGAGGAGCCTGATTATGTGGAAATGATGGATATTCCAGAGACTAGGAGGTTGTCTATTCCTTTGCATAAGTCATTTAGGAAGCAAACAACAAAGATTTTAAAAAATCCTCATTCTGTCCCTCCTGTAGATAAAAAAATGGACAGAAGGTATACTTTGTCAGGCTCGGATACAGACTTCCTCACTGAGCAGTGTAGTCATGTAGGTGTGGTACAAGCTGCAGCCTGTGACAAGGCTAATATTCCCCTGGCCTCACATCCTCCTGACAAGGATTCCAGGAAGATTGATGCCATGGCGAAAAAGCAATATATGGCAGCTTCTTTGGGACTCAGGCAGGCTAATTATATGGCTTATGTTGCTAGATATCAGAAATCTAGATGGGACACTATATTGCAGTTAGCTAAGCAGGCCCAGGGCCAGCTGGCTAGTGAGTTGGAACAAGTGGCTGCTGATGGCATTGAAGCCTCTAAAGTTCAATTTCATACTGCTGTTGATGTTAATGATGTTTCCTCTAGGGTCATGGCCACTTCTGTAGCTTTCCGTAGGTTGGCATGGCTCAGATGCACTAATCTGTCCCAAGATACTCAGTCAAAGGCTATGGATTTTCCTGTATCGGGAAATTCTCTGTTTGGTGATCAAACAGAAAATTATATGAAAAAGATGGATGAATATAGAACTACCTACAAAAGTGCCCAAGCTAAGGAAAGGCATGCCACTCCACAAAGGCATGCCCCCAGGGGCAGGGTAGGCCTTTCTGAGCCTTTTTACCCAAGCTCAAGCCTCACTCTGCTTTTTTTTCACAGAGGGGTTTTCAGGAGCAGAGGTAGGCGGGGCACAGGAGACAGTCGCCCTCCCCTCAGCCTAAAGCTCCTGCCAAGCAGGCACCTGATGGGGTGCCCAGGGCCGATCTCCTGTACCAGTGGGGGGCAGGTTGGCTTATTTCAGCCTAGAACTGGCTGTCCTTAACGTTGACAGGTGGGTTCTGGAAGTAGTAAGCCAAGGCCTGGTTCTCAGCTTCAAACAGTTTCCAAAGATGAGAGCCAGGCAATTTCCACCCATAAACTCTTCAGAAGCCCTTGCTTTGGAAGCAGAAGTTTCTTCCCTCCTGATTGCAAAGCAGTGGAAAGGGTTCCCCTTGCCATCAGGGCAAGGGACTGTACTCAAGATATTTTCTTACCAAAAAGACAGGAGAATGAGGCCCATCTTAGACTTAAGGTACCTGAACAGACATCTATTAAAGCCAAAGTTCAAAATGTTAACTCTAGCAATGATTTTGCCCTCCCTGAGGCCAGGGGACTGGTTAGCTTCTGGACCTCAGGGACGCATTTTTTCATGTCATGATCAGGCCTTCTCACCGAAAGTACCTCAGGTTCGAACTGCTCTCGGGCCACTACCAGTTCAGAGCAATGCCCTTTGGCCTAACCTCGGCGCCAAGGGTATTCACAAAATGTCTAGCTGTGGTAGTGGCTCATTTAAGAAGGCAAGGGATTGCTGTGTTTCCCTACCTGGACAACTGGCTACTAGTGGGTCAGTCTCCAGACCTGGTAAAATCTCACTTGCAGGTCACCCAGCAGCTTCTCACTTCCTGGGGTTCCTGCTGAACTTACAAAGTCAGTTCTGGAACCTGTTCAGGTTCTAACTTTCATAGGTGCAGAGTTGAACACAAGAGTTAGCCAGGCATTTCTCCCTCGGAAAAATGCGGACAGGCTCATTGCCCTGGCATCCTCCTTTACCCTCTGAGGGTCTCTCGACCAGCAAGGCATTTCTGCAACTCTAGGGCACATGGCTTCCTCACAGCTGTCGTGCAGGGGCAAGATTTCAGATGAGGGACATTCAGTTCCCTTGAGGTCCTATTGGTCCCAAAGGAGAACCCCTTACCAAATTAGTTCCGTGACCAAAACCCTGATCCTGGCCCTTCAGTGGTGGCAGGATCAAGGCAATCTGTCTCAAGGGGTTCCCTTTCTACCCGTTTCACACTCCCTCACCCTCACCACGGATGCCTCCCTGTTGAGATTGGGAGCTCACTGAGACGACCTTTCCATCAAAGAGTGTGGTCCCCCAGGAATCTCTGCTCCACATCAATCTTTTGGAACTCAGAGCTGTTCTTTTAGCTCTTCAGGCTTTTCAGCTGTTGTCCAGAACAAAGTAGTTCAAATCAGGACAGACAACACCACAACAATGTGGTACATCAACAAACAAGGGGGCACTCGGTCTTCAGCCTTGTGCACGAAGCAATAAAGTTGTGGTCTCCTGGCTCTCCCTAAACACCTCCTGATCGCAATTCACCTTCCAGGAAAGGGGACAATGCCCTGCGGATGCTCTCAGCAGGATTTTACACCAATGAAGCTGGTCTCTGAATCCTCAGGTATTGGGGCTCGTCTTTGCCAGATGGGGTACCCTCAGATGGATCTCTTCGCAGCCCCAGACAACCATCAACTTCCTCTGTTTTGTTGCAGGCCTCCAGTGCTGGGCTCAGTCCCCCTGGGCCTTCTTCCTGCTGGATTGGAAGGAGAACCTATATGCTTTCCCCCTTCCTCTCCTCTTCAGGGTATTGGTGAAAATCAGAACTCAGCCCTGCAAAGTGGTTCCTGATCGCTCCAGACTGGGCCAGACAGCCCTGGTATCCTCTTCTCCTGTCCCTGACAATCCACCCTCCCCTAACCTTGCCCAGGACCCCCGACTTGCTGACCTGTGCACAGGGGAGAGTGTGGTACCCGGACCTCAAATCCCTCCACCTCAAGGCTTGGTTCTTGAGGAATTAGAATTTGCTGATTTACACCTTTCTCAAGGGTCATGGATATTTTAAAGGCTTCTAGGAAGCCTTCCACCAGGGCTACTTACAATTCTAAGTGGAAGAGGTTTTCCTTCTGGTGTTGGAGAAACAAATTGTGCCAGAATCTGCTGACCTGGCCACTTTACTGGACTATTTGGCCCATCTAAATTCTAGGCCTTAGACCAGCTACCTTGAAGGTTCATATGGCAGCTGTTTCTGCCTTTGTTTCCAGAGGAAGCCTGTTTCTCTTTCCTCTCACCCTGTGTTTCTAAGTTTTTAAGGGGTTACTTCATACTAACCCTCCCTTTAGGGAACCAGCCCCTGCCTGGGACCTGAATGTTTGCATTGCTCAGTTAATGCAACCTCCCTTTGAGCCCCTTTCTTCTGCAGATCTCAAGTATTTAACTTGGAAAACTGTTTTTCTAGTGGCTATCACTTCTCCAGGCGTATAAGTGAATTACAAGCCCTTTAGGTGGAAAAGGATTTTATTTCTTTTCACAGGGATAAGGTAGTCCTCAGGACTAACAGAAAGTTTTACCCAAAGTGGTTTCAGATTTTCATCTGAACCAGTCCATTTCTCTCCAGTGTTTTTCACTGAGCATTCTTCCTCGGGTGAGAGAAACTACACAGCCTGGACGTTAAAGAGCCTAAGCTACTATGTGGAGCGTACCAAGGGTCACAGGTTCGAATCCCTCCAACTCTTCCTTACCTATGGAGAGGTTGGCAAAGGGAGACCTGCCACTAAGAGGACAATTGCAAGGTGGATTGTCTCTTGTATCCAGTTCTGTTACCAAAAACTAGGTAAAGAGCCCCCCTCAGGACTGAGGGCCCACTCCACCAGGGGTACAGCTGCATCTCTAGCGGCTGCTAGAGATATTCCCATTTTGGAAATTTGTCAAGCTGCTACCTGGAAAACAGTTCACACCTTTACCAAGCATTATTCCCTGGACGTCCAGTCCAGGAGAGAGATCTCGTTTTGGCACAGCTGTTCTTCAGAGCCTATTTCCTAAGTAGGTTCTGACCCTCCTCCATGGAGGTACTGCTGTGTAATCTGCAATGGTCCTAATATAGCAAGACTTCATGGCGTTTGAAGAAAAAATTACTCACCTTAGTAATTGCTTTTCTTCTCATCGAGTCTTACTACATTAGGACAACCCTCCCTCCTACCCCTCTCAGAACTCCTACTTGGGTATGGGGTTGGCAAATTAGTGCAAGCACTGTGTCATGCCATTTTAGTCTCTCTAGTTGGGTTAGGGAACTAGGTATTTCTGTTTTTGTTAAGTGGTAGAGGGTCCCCTCTCTAGACTTGAGTTTTTGGGAGAGGGGTCCTATTAGTGCTTGTAAGGAGTGTTCCTAACAATAAATATTGTTGTTGTTATTCTGTGATTGTTCTTATTCTTCTAATGATGGTAGCCAATGGCTAGTGTAGAGCTTTTTCCACACAGACTTGCTATGTTAGTTTAGCTCAGTAAGAACCTGGCAGTTTCATTTGAAACTGGCCAGATAGAAACTTTGAACAGCGCCCTCGGCTGTGGAACTCAGATCACTCTGGAGTTAACTGTTTCCTCTCGAGGGGCAGTTCAAGACTGGGGAATGACTGCAATGGTCCTAATATAGCAAGACTCCATGAAGAAAGCAATTACTAAGAGTGAGTAATTTTTCTTCCTGGTTAAACAATTTCCCCTTTCCCTTTCCCTTTCCCTAATCAGTTCCTACGGTGTGTAAAAAAAAAAAAAAAAAGAAATTCTCTTTTTGGCGGTTAAGGTTTTTCTCCTTGAAATGGAGCATATTGAAAAACCTAATAAAAAGACTGGTCCCCCAGGTTTTAAAAACTGTGTCAAGTGTGGGGAAGTGTTCGCCAGAGCAGACAAGCATGACAGCTGTGTGTTTTGCCTGGGAACTGAGCATTTAAATACTGACTGCGAAATCTGCAAATCATTTCCACAGAAAACTGTGGGAAAAAGAATGGAGAGGTTCAACAAAAAGTTGGGAGGTGCTTCAGGCTCTAACCAGCCAACACCTTCAAAATCAATGGGTGAAACTGCAGCTTCTTCTTTTACCACCCCTGATAAGGGTAACTTAAAAAGGCTGATAGGGCCAGCTGACTCTCCAGTCTCCTCCAAAAAGGCAAAGAAGACCAAGCACGTCGAACCCCAGGCAAAACCAGCAGGGGATTCTTCTGTGCCCCACCGTCTGCCTACTGCTGAGGAGATTGCCAGGGCTATTGAAGTCATCAAGGCAATTCAGGGGTTCATACCTTCTCCAGCCCCTCCTCCTCCAAGAGTTCAGGAGATTACTCCCTCCTCAGATCCCCAATCTCAGGAGATAGATACTGGGGAGTATGATATACCAGAGCATGATGATGGTGAGCTCATTGAACCGGAAATCTCACCAGAGCAGGAATTTAGCTCTCCTGCTAGGCCTGAGGATTTTTCCTCTCACTTTTCCTTTGTAAGGAAAATAGTAGATGTCCTTGACCTGGCTACCACCGAGGTCGTACAGTAGAAGATGAGGCTGAGGCAGAATATATGGAGATGATGGGGTTAACACCCACTACGAAGATTTTTCTGCCCATTAATAAATTCTTCAAGAAGGATTTATTCACAATCCTGCAGAACCCTAACTATGTCACGCCTCTGGATAAGAAGGCTGACAAGAAGCACCAATTGGACAGGAAAGGGGCAATTCCTTTATTCTCACCCTGATCATCAAGGTATAGTCCAACAGGCTGGCTGGCTGGCATCTCTGGATTTAAAAGATGCCTATTTCCACATCCCCATAATGGAGTCTCACAAAAAATATCTCCGATTCAGACTACCTTCAGGTCATTACCAGTTTCTGAGCGTGTCTTTACAGTAAGCTCTCCAACAGCACTCAGTCAGCGGCTGGCCATAGAGGTGAGAGGTGGGCTGTGCCAGTCGCTGGCTGGGTGTGATGGCACGGCTGGGTGGTGGGCCACTAGACTACCAGGGCTTGTCAGGGTTTTTGCCGCATTTGGGCGACGACTTGGGGGTCGGGCACGGTGAGGATGACAACACCGCCCTGCTGGAGTGTTTAGGACCGAGATTCTGGGGCTGGGGTGTGGGCAGCCCTGCGGGCATTTCTTACACAGGAGTTAGGGGCAGTTGGTGTGAGCAGCCCTGCAGGGCCATTTTGTATACAGGATTCGGGGGCAGGGGGGTGGGCAGCCACATGGGGCATTATGTACACGGATTGAGCGGGTGGGCAGCCCTGCGGGGCCTCTGCATGTACACTACAGGCAGTCAGTTAATGTAGGCAGCCCTGCGGGGCTCCTAATGTGGCTAGCTGGGCATGGGGGGGGCACTTGTGTTCTGCGTAGCGGCTTGTGACATGCTTGTCAGGTGCGCCCTCTGTTTGGTGTACCTGGCCGCATGTCGCAAATCACAGGACTCGGCTGCGGAGACCCTGCCCCTTCAAGAATAGGGCGCAGGGTCAGTGTCGCAGTTGCGGGTGGCGGAAGTTGCGTTTGGCAGTGACTTCTGCCACCCTTCTAGAATCGGGCCCAATATATGTCAAAATTGATTCCTGTAACAAAATTTGTGATCCAGTCCATTCAGTGGTGGACAGATGTCCACAATTTAAGGGCAGGAGTTCCCTTTCAGAGGGCAAATCCCTCAGTCATTCTTACAACAGATGCTTCTTTGTTAGGATGGGGTGCTCATATAGGAGAGCACACTACCCATGGCACTTGGTCAAGTGTGGAGTCTCTCCTCCACATAAATCTGCTAGAGCTCTGAGCTGTGTTTCTGCCTCTAAAAAGTTTTCCCAGTTCACACAGGGCAAGATGGTGCAGGTCAGAACAGACAACACCACTACAATGTTCTACATAAACAAACAAGGGGGAAACAAGGTTGGATCCCCTGTGCACAGAGGCCATGAAAATCTGGGCACTGGCTTACTCACTAAAAGCTTCCTTGCAAGCCATTCATGTACCAGGAAAGGACAATACCCTGGCAGATGCCTTAAGCAGGATCAACCAGGCACATCATGAAGGGTCTCTGAACAGACAGGTACTAGAGTCAGTGTTCAGACGATGGGGCACTCCAGAGGCAGATCTCTTTTTGCCTCTCACGAGAATCACATGTTGCCCCTTTTTTGTTGCAGGCCACCAGTCAGGGGTACAATTCCCCTGGATGCTCTAGCCCTGGACTGGTCAGGAAGGCATCTACTGTATATGCCTTTCCTCCCTTCCCTCTCATCTTCAGAATGCTACTCAAATTCAGGTTACAGCCTGTGTCCATGATACTGATAGCACCAGACTGGGCCAGGCAGTCATGGTACCCCCTTCTACTGTCAATGTCAGTGTCCAGACCAATCCTCCTACCCAGGAGGCACAGTCTAGTAACTTCGCACCAAAGGAAGATCCTGTATCCGAACCTCAGGTCTCTCTCAGGCTCAAGGCCTGGCTCTTGAGGACTTAGAGTTTGCAAACTTACAACTTTCTCAAGCTGTTCTGGATATCCTAAAAGGATATAGAAACCCATCTACTAAGAAAACCTATAATGCAAAATTGAAAAGGTTTTCTATTTGGTGTGATGCCAAGCATATTTCTCCCTCCCTGGCAGAAATGCCAGTGCTGTTACAATATCTTACTGAGTTACACTCACAAAGTCTGAAACATACATCTCTGAAGGTGCATTTGGTTTCAATTTCAGCTTTTATTTCTGCAGGAAAAAATGTTTCCCTTGCATCTAATCCCATTTTCAAAAAGTTCTTTAAAGGGCTATGTCACTTACATCCTCCTATTAAAGAGCCAGTCCCTGTCTGGGATCTGAATATTTGCATTGCTCAGGTCATGAAACCTCCATTCGAGCCAACGTCATCAGCATACTTGCAGTATATTACTTGGAAAACTGTGTTTTTTGGTGGCAATCACTTCTGCTAGGAGAATAAGTGAATTGCAAGCACTATGTGTGGAAAAGGATTATTTATCTTTTCATAATGATAAAGTAGTACTTCGAACTAATAAGAGCTTTCTTCCTAAGGTGGTTTCTGATTTCCACTTAAATCAGCCCATGACATGCCAGTCGTCTTCACAGAATATGCCAGTTCAGGAGAGCGCAGACTTCATAGTCTGGATGTAAAAAGGGCATTGAGTTATTATTTGACCCACACCAAGGATCACAGAGGTGATAAATAACTGTTTCTCACTTATGGGGATATGGGAAAGGGCACCCCAGCTTCCAAGAGATCAATCTCTCACTGGATGGTTCAATGCATTCAGTTTTGTTACACGAAATATGGAAAACAGGCCCCAGCAGGCCTCAGGGCCCACTCTACTAGGGGCACAACTGCCTCTATAGCAGCTTCTAGAGATATCCCTTTAGTGGAGATCTGTAAACAGCTACCTGGAGAACAGTACACACCTTTACTAAACATTATAGTTTGGACTTCTGTCCAGAAGTGATGCCAGGTTTGGCACAGCAGTCCTGCAGAGTCTCTTTCCTAAGTAGGTTCTCTGTCCACCTCCAAAGGTACTGCTTCGAAGTCTGCAGAGAGTTATGAATATGAGAAGAATACATGGGATTAGAAGAAAAAATTACTCGCCTTAATAATCTTGTTTCTTCTAATGAATTCTTCCATATTTATAACTCTCCCTCCCTACCTCACCTTCCAGAACCAGAGCCTCTGAATGGTCTTCTTACCTGGCAGTCCCAAACACAGGCACACTTACCTTTAATCCTGTGGGGTTTTATCTTACCTTTCTTTTTCCCAGGTGATTCTGGTCATTTTGAGGTAGGACTGATACCATAATAATTAGTATTAGCTTTAGGATATAGGCGTGTAACCCCCCTGCAAATGGGGGTTCCCAAAAGTCTTCCAGGAGCTTGCCTGAATGCTCCAAGTCTGGGCGGTGTTCGGCGTCTGAGCTGCTTAAATGTGGTTGCAAGTGAGTGCTATTTGAGCCTCCATGTACTGTCACTTTAAGAGCTGTCTGCTTGCAGACTTAATTAGTTTGTATGGGGGGGACTGTGTATTTAATGCTCGAATCCCACCCGAGCTGCAGAGAAATCGCTCCATTTCTGTAGTCGCTAAGAGCACAGAGGGAGCCTAAATGAAAGATGTGACTGTTTGCCTGAAACCAGTTAGAGTGTTAAGTAAAATGCAGTTTGTCTAACCTGCCTTTCTTGCAGCTGGGACTCTGTGTGTGTTACACCTCCAGTTTGGACCTAAACTGCTGTGCTGGGCCAGTTGGGTTAAGGGTTCCCTAAAATGGAGCCTGTGGATGAATCCGAACTTGGACTCTTAATTTTGAGCCAGCCACAAGGGGATTGTATGGGCAGTGACTCTGGGAAATGTAGTTTTGACATTGGCGCCTTTTTCTACCAACAGAGGGAGTCTTACTGTGAGTGACAGCTGAATCAGCCAACAGAATAGTATGGAGCTAAAGGAAATGCCATGCTGTGTGACTGGAAAGATCAGATCAGTTGTAGCAGTGAAGAGAGAAGGAGCTGTGTGCTTCTGCAGTGTATAGTTTCGCGCAGGAAGCGCGTGTGAGGCCCTGAGTTTCGGCCTGCAGCCGTTGAGAGTGCCAGTTTGGACTGAATCCAAGTTATGAGGAGAAAGAAGCACCAGAAGTGTGGAAACCAGGCTCACCCTGTAGAAGACTGGAGAAATGCTGAATCGTGCTTGGTCTGTCAGGAACTGAAGCTGCTGTGTGCTCCGGTATTTTGCAGTAAGTGCGATCGGGATCGAGGAGCAGCCTGCCTGGTATAGTACTTTCCTTTTACATATGAATGTGCGTAGAGCTTGTGGGGAATCACTATTTCCAATCCCCTGTGCTGTGTGTTGAAGCTGGAAGCAAACCCCAGCTTGTCTCGGACTAAATCCGTTTGCTATAAACTGCAGTGGGGTCCAGTCACAAGGACCTTGTCTCCATGCCCTGTTGTTTCTGACAATCCAGAGAACATCCACCATCCAGTTCTCAGCTTGGGTATTGTGAGTACAAATCAGGGTATTCCCCTGCAGCCTGTTTTCAATCACAAGTGTGTCATCTAATTCTTGTTGTTTCACTGCTTCATGGACTGAGCCATCAGGCTCCGGATTACAATTAGGTGTTGTGCATATATTTTCTTCTACAGGGCCCTATCCATCTGCTCCTGCCGGCCAACCCTGGGCAATGGTCCTGGCTAGCCCCCCAACCTGGGTACCCAGAGTGTGACTTTTCAGACCCTGTATGAGTGCACACAGTACTGTGATTTAATGCCACCAATTAACCTGATTTCCCCTCCCGTGTTACTGTTCCCTAAATAAATCAGATTTGTTGTTGTTATACTATATACTGTCTGTGGTGTTGGTACTTATGGAAACAGTATTGTATTTTGCTGTGTATGTTGTTTAACCTTATTTTACAGGGGGTCCTCAGAGATGTGCTGCAGAATCAGTCTTGAGGGTAAGTGGTGCTTTATGAGTGAACAGTGTGTATACGTGGGGTATTGGGGCTGTAACTCCTGTGTACCATGTGAGCCACTAGAGGGGACCAAAGGTGGTCACGGTGTCCCAGAGGGCTGTGATCAAGCTAGTCTAACTACTACAAACCCTGACCTCTGGGTGGAGGCACCCACCATAGAACCTAGGCCCCTCAACCTGTCAGTAGGCAGGCAGGGGTAGTAGCCCTTGGGATAACGCCACCTGGGGGTTACAGGCGTAGAGTATAGTTGTCTGTATTAAGCAGCATTTAAGATTGAATATTTTTAAATAGGTTGCCTTGTGGGCTTGCTAGAAATCTGAGATGTTAATAGAACGTGTAGCAGATGAGAGCAGCAGTTTGAATAATTGTCATGTGCCAATGATTCTGTCATTAGCATATAGTTCCATTCTCCGGGCAGTTCTTCTGAGCAGGCTAACTGTAAATCTGAAGACCTGGGTTTGAATCCCACAGCCCCCACTTGCGTACTGTGTGACCCTGAGCAAGTCACTTAACTTCCCTGTGCTCCCACGTTGCACCTGTAAACAAGCTTTCAACTTCGTGTGTCTCACCTGGTTAAACAATTGGAAAAAAAAGAGTTATAAATATGGAAGAATACACTGGAAGAAACAAGATTACTAAGATGAGTAATTTTTTTCTTGCGTACTTTCTAGCTAAGTCAGGAGGGATTGTTATGTGTAGTATAGCTTTATGAGAATGTACTTC